>OZ017738.1:401232956-402722956 GCA_963969285.1 Odontomyia ornata
TAGGGACGGGGAAATCCCGCACGCAGCTAGTCTTACTTGGATCTGGTCGCGCACCCGTTTGGGAGCAAATATGCCCTAAATATACCACCTCGGGCCGTAAGAACTGACATTTCTCCGGTTGGAGTTTCAGGTTGTTTAGTCTCAGCCTAACAAAGATTTTCCGTAGTTTATCGATGTGATCCCTCAAGTTTTTCCCATAGACCACTATGTCATCCAAGTACACAAAACAGTCAAAACCTTGTAAACCCGTTAGTATGTAGTTCATTAGCCTCTGAAAAGTGGCTGGTGCCCCCTTCAAACCAAAAGGCATCCGCTTAAATTCATAGTGTCCATAACTAGTGCTAAATGCCGTTTTCGGCCGATCCCTTGGGTGCACTAAGACTTGATGATAACCGCTGGCCAAATCCAACGTACTGAAATACCGTGAATGCCCCAACTGGTCTAAAATATCCTCTATACGGGGTAATGGAAAAGCGTCTCCTATAGTTTTCTCATTCAGTCTCCTGAAGTCAACAACTACTCTCCATTTCTTTGCTCCATTGGCTCCGGCCTTCTTGGGCACAACCAAGAGGGGAGAGTTCCAGGGACTCTTGCTCGGCTGGACAATGTCGCTGTCCAACATCATCTTGAGCTGCTCGTTAATAATATCTTTCTGGGGTTGACTCAAGCGGTACATTTTCTGATTTATAGGCGCTTGATCTGTCACCAGTGGAATCTCATGTGTGATCGCCTCCGTGTAACTCAACTTATCCCCTGGCAGGAAAAAAATGTCACTAAACTCCTGACATAGCTGAGTAATAGCAGCCCTCTCCTCAGAGTTAATATGCTCATATAGCATGAGTTCCTGTTTTAGCAATGCATTGCGTATAATGCTGGTCGGCAGGCCCTGATTCATTGGCCCAGGTTCGTTTTTCGACCGACCATTACTTATCAATTGTGACCCTTCGGCAGTTGTCGATATACCCGCTGTTGATGATATACCACCTAGATGCTTCACTGGGGAGTTAATGCAAGAGGCTTTCTGGAACTGCTCTTTCTTATTCGTAGCCTCCAGATTATCCACTAAATAATCATCCAATCTCTCGAGTTCTAAATCAATCCGCTCAAGTATGACCGGTGACTCACTCGAATTCATTATACCTATTACAGGGTGAACTGGATCTAGAAGAGCATTGGCTAGGAACACGCCATCCGCTATTGAACTTGCGGTACAAAGCATTTCCTGATCCAACTGAATCGGTACCTCTACTAGATGTTGTGTCCGTGGCAACAACGTGACGACCTTCTTGAAATCGACTCGGTATGTTCCCTTGCAACCACTTTGGCTGCTAGTGTGTCCTTTGACAGAACCGCAATTCACACCCTCAGCTTGGTCTGGTAAACCCGCCGCGTTTTGCGCCACCCTTTTGGACAACTTGCATACGCTATTCGGCGCCTGAACCGAAGACTGACGCGAATCTACTGATCCTTCATGACACTCTAAAGGGACCTTGAATTCATTACTATTTGCTTCCGTGCGAGGAAACACCAGTGACTGAACAGGACCTTCTATATTACAATTTTTCGCTAGAAAGTCGTTTCCGAGAAGACCATCATTGAACGCCCCCTGAATTGTGTCTACCACGTGGAAGGTACAAGGAAGCTTGGTGGGGAGCTCGAAGTTGCCTTGCGTAGAACCAAGGGTTTCTCCCTCCCCAAAAGGGCTTGACAAAGTAAGCTTATGACTCACATCTATTGGACACGAATCGCGTATTGCTGATTTGCTAATTATGCTAACCTCTGCACCTGTATCAATGGTAAATTTTGTTTTCTCCTGTTTTCCAATATCCAAAGGCAATGAAGCGGTCACGAGGCTGGATTTTATGTAACTGTTATCTACCGTGTTTCTCCGTGTCACCCTAGATTCAACCTCCTTACTGAGAGGTTGGCTTCCTGTTTGCACCGTCTTCAATGTAGCCGAGCCGGGGATTTTCGACTCGACTGCGCCTCGTTTCCCTGTTGCTTGGCTTCCCATCTTTTCTTTTGGAAACACGTGTCAACGCCATGGCCCCTTCGGCCGCAGAAATCACATCTTACTTGAATACTGAAAACTCTTGGACCCTCGCTAATAACTGGAGCTGCCGATGTTGGCCTCGCCTTACAATCCTTCTGATCGTGACCATACTCCTTACATGCTGGACAATAAGGAGTATTTTTGCGACTGTAGCAGTCTGCATAAGTGTGACCTCGCTTATGACAAAAGTTACAGGTGATTTTCGGACTCTTTGTAAATTTAGACGGCCTTGAGCCAGAGCTTGGGTCTGGTCCGCTTACTACCTGTGGCTGGAAAGATCCGGCGCCCGGATTAGGTGTATAGCTAACTTGTTGAGGCGTAAACGCATGTTGGCTAGGTAACCAAGTACTGAAAGTGGGTTGTACCTGTGGCATCTGTGGGTATAACTGCGCCGAATTGCCTTGAAGGAGGAAAACCCCTTGTTGCAATTTTTCCATGTTCAGACCCTTAGTGACCAGATCCTCAAACGTAGACGTTTCTAGCGTCAACAAATACTGACAAAGGTGGGGGTTGCTAACACCAATTTTAAAGGCATTCTTAGCAAAATCCTCCAGCTGTGCGTTCGCGATTTTACTTGCCTCTGATCCATATTTAACAACAGCAGCCTCCTGGCATCGCTTAAGTATTTGCCTCAGACGCGATGTGTAGGACAATACTGACTCTGTGGGGCCTTGTTTGGCTGAGATGAGCCCACTCACCAATTCCTGGTAGGTTTCCCTTGGCAAGTAGACCCGATTTAAAAGTTCCTCAGCTGCGTCTAGAGTTGATGGAAACTGCGACGATATCAGCTGGTAAGCTTCTCCTCGAAGGCGAGTTGGAAAAATCTGCATAAAGGCAACCTTCTCCTGGCTATCCAGACACTTCCAAACTTGCCTGCTGCAGCCAATAAATGTCTGTAGTTCTAAAACTATTGACGAGCTTGGAGCTCCTGAAAATAAAGGAATCATCTGCCCCATCAACTTAGCTACTTTAGCATACTCGGCCATATTGCCTGTAAGGTTGTTAACTTCTGCTCCCTTAACAGTCATACAAACAGGACTAGAATGAGCGGTCTGATCAATGGACGCGTCTGTAGACTCGCTTGCCTCAAACGATAGATTCCAATCGTGGGACGTAATCAGTGTTTTTAATGATTGCGATAAATCGAAAGAACTGGTCAGGTTTAGCGAGACACCGCCGAAGTGTTTAATTTCTTCTTTAAATTGCTTCGTTTGCTCACGGAACTGCCTAATTCGCTCTACGCGATGTGGATGCAACCTATCCACCGTATCAGCTAATTCAAGGACTGTATCCAATTCAACGGGTTCGGTTTCTCGCTTCACCTGTAGGTTTGAGCTGTAACAAGAAGATTCAGACTTACTTTTTGGGGTTGAGAGTGCTTTACCGCTTCGTAATACGAGCCCGTTGCTTTCCTCTCGAGTTAATTGACGATTTTCCCCTGTTAACTGGTTCTTATTATTCATTCGCGCAAACTAAACAGCAATATTATCTTTTTCTTTAAGTCAATGTACCGGACTTTAATAATAATGCAACCCTCTCTTTAAAAATGAGCTAAAATCCCTATAGCGCTAACTAGGTGGTTTTGGCTACAAATCCAAATGCTTCGGTACTTTGGGCACCACTCAGCCTCGCCACCTGCAGCTTACTTTATCAACCTCAAACTCTTTGGACTTGCCAAAAGAAAACACCTAGTTTTGTATTTTTTTTTATTATTTATTTGAATTTTTTACAACTTCTCGGTCGCCTTTAGTAGCGCGTTTGCGATTCTTCACCTCCTTCTTGATCTTGCGCCGCAGCTCCGTCACCTTCTGCTGCCACTGATTCCGCTCCGCTGTAGTGGTCGAGATGCGTGCGAGCCGCCTGAATTCGTGGAGCTGCTGCCGTAACTGCTCCCGTCTACCGCCGCGCCTCCGCTTGTAGTTGGCTTCACGGATGGAGGTGTCCAGCGGCGCCTTCAATCTGCCCAAGTACTCCTCGCGGGTGATGGGCCGTGGACCTGCCCTGGCGTTTTCCCGAAGTGCCTCCTCCAGACTTTTCTTGGGTGAACGATGGAGTGCACCTGGGCTGCTTGTCGCGGACACTCCGGCTGCCACTCGATAGATTGGGATACACACGCTGGCGAGTGCTGGTCTAGCTGGGGTGCTCCTGTCCTCCTGGGCACGGCTTCTGATTTTTCGCTCTGCTCGGCACGCTTCAACCGTGCGTCTGGCGGTGTCTCCACGGACGGGGGATGCCTGGAAGAAAGTAGGAATTAATCGATGGTGGCTACGCAGCGTAAAAACGCATCCAAGCCGAATGAGGTTCGCGGCTCAAGCCTACACCTCACCATCTAACTGTTGTGTTGGTTTCCTGCAACTGTACCGGAACTCGTTAACTTTCTGGCCTCGCTGATTACTTCGCGGCGGAATACACTTCGCGTACAAAACCGTAACCGCTGTTGTTACTACTCGCCGTTTCTCGCTCGATCAATTGTCTTTTAAACGATTCTTGCGGCCTCAATTCGCCCTAAATTCGCTGAGTAGTTGAAACGTGCGTTCTCGTTCCACGTAAACTTCTTCCTCCGCGCACGTCTCTCTACTCGCATGGTGAAGCTTTGTGGCGAATTTAATAAATGGTTTGAAGGCCGGGTTTAGCACAGTGTCACTCCGCTGGAAACACACCCCGAAGCTTCTCATGTACATGGTTGTTGTCGCCGCTAATGTTATGGCTTATGCAGTATAACACTTGGCGTAGCTTGTCGATATTTCTATAAGCACACCCCGAAGCTTCTTATGTACATGGTCGTTGTCGTCGCTAATGTTGTGGTTTATGTAGATCGAATTATGAAGTCTTTACGCTTGCCGTTGGTCGACAAGTACATACTTTGACGACAATGGGCGTAGCTTGTCGATAATTCTATAAGCACACCCCGAAGCTTCTTATGTACATGGTCGTTGTCGTCGCTAATGTTGTGGTTTATGTAGATCGAATTATGAAGTCTTTACGCTTGCCGTTGGTCGACAAGTACATACTTTGACGACAATGGGCGTAGCTTGTCGATAATTCTATAAGCACACCCCGAAGCTTCTTATGTACATGGTCGTCGTCGCTAATGGTATGGATTATGAAGACTTTACGCGTGCCGTTGGTCGACAAGTACATGTTTTAATGACAATGGGCGTATGTGCTTGGCCGTATACACTTGGCGGAGCTTAGACAATTGACGACGTTGTATATAGCATAACAGCTGGATGACAACTTATTTTGAGGCATTTGAAAGCCCTAAACGCTGAAAAACAATGTTAATTTTCGAATCTTGTTTATCGATTCGCTCCGATAAGGAATTTAATTGTTGATAAATTTTAAGGAGCAGCTCATTATTGCCACTTACATTATTTATTTTATTCACATTGTCTGCTGGTCCTCTCGCAGCAAGTGCAAATGACACCCCGGGCTTGACGAAGTTGGTAGGTATCACACTGCGGTATGCTTGACTTTGTTTTGGAGTTACTTTAACCTTTGCTTCTTGATACCGGGGGCATCCTCGATATGATGCTGGATGACCAAAGGCACCGCAGTTCACTAAATATAGTTTTTCTTTTGGCTCCGCCTGAGCCAATTTGCACTCGCCGGGAGCATGAATGTCTTTGCATTTGACACACCTATATTTCATGGCGCAATTGGCAGCCGAATGCCCGAATCTTTGACACCTGTAGCACTGGTTGACCTCACTTTTTTGGAGGCGTTCCCACCTCACCACGCGGAAGTTCAAGTACCGTATTTTCTGTAGGACACTCGAACTACTTTTGCTGGAAATCTGGACTAAGTAGTGAGGCAAGTTTTTGCGCTCCACAATCGATCTCCTCGTTGCAAAATTTTTAACTGAAATAAACTGTATTTCTGGTGCAGCTTCTTGGAGCACTTGAAGGAGATTGACTGTGTCCTCACCACAGTCCAGACCCTTCAATAAAAAGGTTTGGTTCTTCTCGCTTTTCGGGGTGTACGTGAAATGCGGAACATCTCCAGAATTTAAGGCACTTTTTGTTGCCTGGAAATCAACCAGCGACTTAGTCCTTATTGTCAACTTATCGGCATTGACTCTTTTTATCTGAAAATCTTTTAGTTTATTTTTGGCTGCCAAAAGCCGAACCATATCTTTTCCCGTTTGTCCAAACACATTGATTGGTGGGACTTTTTCTTTTTTTTCTTTTTTTTCATCAATCTTAACGGACGGACCAGCAGACAAACCTTTTGGTTTTTTCTCCCGATTTTTAACTCTAAGATATTCATTGAAGTCATTATCTAATTTTGACGTTTTACCTGTATCCTCTTCAACGTTCATCGTTTCTTCAAGACTAGCTAGCGCTGCATAATAATTTCTGCTGTCGTTTGCGCCTCCTGCGCTGAGGACATCCTCTTGATTAGCTTCTTCCTGTGGCTTTTTAGTTTTCTTGTCTTCAGATTTTGAGTGTGGTTGTCGGCCTTTCTTGATATCTTTATCCTTGTTGAACGTTAACGTTCCAACAAGTGCTTCTAACGATTTAACTCGAAGCTTGAGTTCTTCATTTTCCTTTTCGAATTTTTCAGCTTTCTCTTTTTCTCAGATCAGCTGTTCGATCTCTATAACCGATAGGATTGTCGGGTTTTGTTCTTGATTCTCGTATTTTCTTTTAAGTTTTTTTTCGCCCATCATCATTGGCGATGGGCATGGTCCTTCCGATTGATGGCTGAAGCCATCGGGCTCCTCCATCTCGTTGCTTTCGCAGCGAGACTAGAGGGAATGTTCTCAGACCGGGACTTCCCTTGAACGTATTTCCACTTTTGATATTTCTTCAGGAAATGAATTTCAGGTATTCGATAAATGCTCGAATAATTCGACGGTGATGGTTTTCCCAATAAAATCAAAATTTGCTTTTGACTGGCTCGTAAAAAAATATTGCAATTGTTTGAAACAGACTTTTGCGAAAAATTAATTAATTTATAAAATTAATGACAGGAGCGATTAAAAACACGTCTACACGCAACGAGTGCTAGACGTAGAATCTGTACAATTTCCTCGGGTTCCTAACGCTAGCTGATGTATTTTCAACGCGCGAGACATTTTCACCTAAAATTACAGAAACGTCACAATAATAATGCAACAAGTTTTTGCTCTACCAAATGAAAATAATTTATTAAATAAAGTATTAATTGACCTTAATTGTTCCAAGAACTACTACAATACAAAAAATTAACTCCAGACAAAAGATTAAAAATATAATTATGCAAATGAACTAGCTCTATTGTACTAAAATTTCTTATTTGCCATAGTTTATCTCAACGAAAATTATTATTGAAAGAATGGAATCACTTACCTCAACCACGAATATTCGCAATTTCAACGGTTTTCAGTGAATTTATTCACTAGAATTAAATTTTTTTGTCAAAAATACCACGAAGCTTCACAACTCTCTGACAGTTCTCCACGAAATGACGATTCGCGTTCGTAGTTAATAGCTTTTCGGTATTGCACCGCTAATCGAATGGAGTTGGCTTGTATTTGTGTATGGCATTTTAAATGTTATGTTATATTACAATATTTGGATTTGTTAGATTATCGTGCACAGACATTTTAGTACATAGAATTTGTAGAGCCAAAAAATAGAGTTTTCAAAAAAGTAGAGTTAGCGGCTTTGCAGATTAAGCCAACTATATGTTCCTGGTTTGCTCTGTTAGAAGTAATTACAATATTTATTACGGCATTATTGAATTATTGTAGTTAAAAGTCATATTACTGTTTATAAATATTCGCGTTTGTATTGCTTTATTTTTTGCTGTGATTCATTACACTATTATAATTTTTCCTGCTACCGTTTAAATTGTTTACAATTGTCCCTCTTATCCACGTTTGGGTATGTTTTTTATTTATTAAAATGTTTACTATATTCTTAGAATCTTGTTAAATTTATTTAATATTTTTGTATTTCCATATGCTTCAACTTATATAATATTTTACATAAAAAAATCTTTCTCTGCTATTCTTATGAACCTCTCTTTAGGGTTTTCTAATATAATTTTACAAAACCCTACTAAAATCGTCTGTCCATCCGGCCGTCCGTCCGTGTGTCACAGCACTTTTTCTCGCAAACTACTTAAGCTAGAAACATCAAATTTTGTATGCAGGTGTAAAGTGGTGCTCTCTTCAAAGTTCAATTGCAAAGAAGTTTTATAAGGTATTTAAGGGGGTTCTCCCCATATAGGGGTGTGGCCCCCGAAAAAAATGCATCAAAGGTAGCCGATATGGGTATCAAATGAAAGGTCTTGATGAGAACTTTTCAAAGCAGATTTTAATTTAACACTTTTTGCTTCGAGCGGTGCACAGGAAGGGGAAATACACGAAAAATTTGTGTCCTCCCCTCGCGATTGGACACCTGTGATCCGAAAAGTCCGTTTACACTCCGGGCGGACAGCAACACGACATTTTCACGACAATCTGTTTTAAGTCGAAGTTTACTCATGCTGCGATATAAATTTTCGGCTAAATTAGCCATTCCGTCCGAATACTTATTGGGAATAGTAAAGGCAGTTCGTTCGGAAACTGGCAGTGGTGGTTTTCTAGTATGCATGTTTGGTGGCGGCGGGTGGTGGCCATGCGGTGGACTATGATGAGAAAAACATGCATGAGGCTCGAGTAGGAATTCACTTCGTTGCTAGGTGCTAGAACTCATTCCGCCGATGTGAAATGAATGCGATTGGCGATAACGAGTCGTTGTGGGTGCATGCATCCTAGCACCGATGTGCAATGTATTGACGTGGCGACGATAGATAATCATTGCTGGGTATTTGAGGATCATAGGTGAATATATGGTGGTTCGGTGGTACCCGTGCTTGCTCCTAGCACCGATGCCGCCGATATGCAATATATTGAAGTGGCGACGACGGATGGTCATTGCTTGGTATTTGGGGATTATGGGTGAATGCATGGTGGTACGGCGGTAGCTGCTTGGTCCTAGTACAAATCCCGCCGATGTGCATGTGGCGATGACGGATGGCCATTACGGGGCATTTAGGATTCATAGGTGAGTACATGGTGGTTCGGCGGTAACCGTGCTTGGTCCTAGCGCCGATGCCCCTGATATGGAATAAATTGAGGTGGCGACGACAGATGGCCATTGCTGGGTATTTGGGGATCATGGGCGAATGCATGGTAGCCGTGCTGGGTCCTAGCACCAATGCGGCGGATGTGCATATGACGACGACAGATGGTAATTGCTGGGCATTCGGGAATCATAGGTGCTTACATAGCGGCGCGGTAATAACTGTGCTTGGTCCTAGCACCGATTCCGCCAATGTGCAATACATTGAAGTGGTGACGGAAGATGGTCGTCGCTGAGTGTTTGGGGATCATGGCAAAAGCATGATGGTTCGGCAGTAACCATGCTTGGCTCAAGCGCCAATGTACAATATATAAAGTTAATGAAAAAGGAGATATGTTCACTGAAAATAGTTAGATATATGTTAGGGAAACCAGCAGATGTGAGAAGTTTGTTGCGTAGAATGCTATGTGTAGAGCTGAATATAGTTTTGATAGAATTGATAATAATTAGTTGAGAATAGATTAAATATAATAATAACAGAGATAGAATTTATTATATGATGTCAATTATCTGAGAACATGAAAAATCTCACAGCTATTATATTGAAAGTATGATAATATTCAATAATTTTGTTTGTTTGGTATTCGCAGGCCAATTCTCTTTTTGAAGTGAAATTTCTATACTGGGGGGGAAACATTTTCAAATGTAACGAAAAAGCAGAACCGTTTACACTGCGGGCGGACAGCAACACGACATTTGCACGGCATTCTGTTTTCAGTAGGAGTTTACGCATGCTGCGATATAAATTTCCAACTAATTCTCGCATTCCGCCCGAAACCTTATTGGGAATAGTAAGGTAGTTTGTTGGATTGGTTGGTGGTTGCCTAGTATGCATTTTTGGTGGTGATAGATGATGGCTAAGCGATGGATTTTCATGAGAAGAGAATGAATGAGGGTCGGGTAGGAGTGCACTTCGTTGTTAGGTGCTAGAATTAATTCCACCTATTTGCGAGTCATGAGATTGGCGGTAGCGGGCCATTGTCAGTTAATAAACATTGGTTCTTTGTTATAACACCGATACCGCCGTATGCAATGTATTAAGCTAGTGATGGCGGATGGCTATTGGTGGTTGTTTGGGAACCATGGGCGAATGGATGATGGTACCGCGGTACCCGTGCTTTTAATATTTTGAAATCACGACGACGGATGGTCGTTGATGGGTGTTTGGGTACCATGGACGAATGCATGATGGTTTCGCGGTAGACGCCTTTGGTCCTAGCACTGATGCTTTCAGTGTGCAGTGTATTAAAGTGGCGAAGACGGATGATAGTTGATGGGTAATCATGAGTGAATGCACGATCTTTCGGCGGTAGCCGTGATTGCTCCTAGTACCGATGCTGCTGACGTGCGATGTGTTATATTGAAATTGCGACGACGAATAAGAGTTTGTGGATTATTAGAGATCATGAGCGAATACATGATGGTTTGGCGGTGACCTTCCTTGGTCACAGCCCCGATGCCAGCAATGTGCAATGTATTGAAGTTGCGACGACGAATCGTCGTTGGTGGGTTTTTGGTGGCCATGGGCAAATGGATGATAGTGCGGTACAGTGTATAAAAGTGGCGAAGACGGATCACGGTTGGTTGGTCGTTGGAGATTATTGGCAAGCTCTTCGTGGTTTTGGGTCCTGTGTCCCGATGTCGCCGATGTACAATGGATTGAAGTGGCGATGGCTGATGAGAGTTTGAGGATGTTTGATGATCGTAGCTAATGTATGATGGTCCGATGGAAACCGGCCTTGGTGTTCATACTGATTCCAGCGATATGCAATCCATTGAAGTGGTGACGGCAGATGAAGTGCAAGTTATTGTATTTGCTTATGACCTGAAAAAATTTAACAGTAACGGAACCGTTGCCCGTTCACGAAGACTAGTTGGGTATGTTGTGGGGAAAGTGTTAGCAATAGAGAGTACCTTTCATTATTTAGATCGAATTGATTGTAGAAGCATATTATATTAATATTTAATAAATTGATAATAACACAGTGATTTCGATAGGATTCGCAGTATCATACTAAATAGTATTTCAGCGATTACTAGCTAATTATCACTGTGATAGGGCCTCATGAGTATTTTGTATATACCTGAAAACAAGACGTTTCACTTTTGTCGGGCGTGTACTCCACACGCATTTTATTTTTTATTAATTTACATGGCCTTATATTTAAAGGGTTTACAGTTCCTTTGAATTCAAATATCAAAATTACCCTTATTCATTTTCACTCTGAAATTCTTCTCACGATTCCGCATGCGTTCACCTAATATAGGCCACCAGCTCTCAAAATTGCTTTCTTAACAATAGTAAGAAACCAAGGAATAAATGAGCAAAGAAATTGAAACAAATCGTACGTTGACGATCCCTGCACGCAAAATCTGCTAGCATCTACCAGGCAAAGCATTTGCGCAAAAATATTGACTGTGTAATTTCGTTTGGAAGCGCAAGCTTCCAATGTAGTTTTAAAATGAAATTGATACATTTCGTGTTTATCTTAAACATAGAATCGTCTGTATGTTTGAGCATTCAAAGCAAAGAATCGATCCAAACTCATGCGGTTCTGATTGGCTTATGCTAAATGAAAGAAGCGTGCTATAACATCAGCTTCCCGTTGAACAGTCTGTTCAATCTCTTCTGGGAAAGTGGATCTGGTCATCTAGGTCGTGGTTTGGCTTTGCACGAAAGGATATCGTGCGCGCCCAGCCGACTGGTCCAGGTAAGATCTTGTGTTTGCAGTCGTCTTTGTAACTTGTTGATTTCGGATGTGCGTCTGGAAGTGTACAGTAGTGTTGTTGACTTGTACCGACTCCAAGCTGGAACCTTGCAAGTCATAATGAGCATAATAGTTCGGTACAAATTTTATCCGTACGCAAGGTTCCACAGATCTCCTAAATATATTGGTGTTTTTACAAAATGTAAGACGATCATTAACGTATTTTTCTGTTACGCCCCAAAAGTTGGAGTGCTTCAGAGGGGCTAGCGGACACAATTAATCTCATCCGCCTGCCCCATATGGTGCCAATAAGCCGCAAAGCGAGAATTTGGCTTGCCAGCATAAGTTCACTCGCCCCCCGCAAATTACAATCTTCACAACTTTGAGACAGGAAAACCCCTGTCAGTGAAAGTACTAGCCACCAGTATTTGCGTGCAATTGTACTCCATTATCAGGGAAGGTGAGAACTAATTTAGTAGCGGTTCAGACTACTCTTAGAACTCCCTCACTCTACTTGGATTCCATGCTACCTACGCCAGCTCACTCTTACAAATCTCACTGTTTAATTTCATACACCTCTCCTTTTTTAGGGTCTTGTACTAAAATACAAAACCCTATTGCAATCACGACCTGTGTCCGTCTGTCCGTCCGTCCGTCCGTCTGTATGTCACAGCACTTTTTCTCCGAAACTATAAGGGCTACAGCCATGAAACTTTGTAGAAAGGTCAGAAGTGGTGACCTCTTGAAATTTCAAGGGTGGAAAAATTTTTCAAAGGCGTTTAAGGGGGGGTCTCCCCATATAAGGGGGTGACCCCTCAAAAAAAAATTTTCACCATTGGTAGTCAAGTAGGGTGTCATTGGAAAGGTCTCAATGAGATCTTTTCAAAACAAGTCTTAAAATTGTCTTATAGGTACCGAGGGGGGCAGGGGAAGGGGAAATATACGAACTTTTCGCGTACCCCCCCTCGCGATTGGACACCTTCCATCCGAAAAATCTGAAAAAAATCATGAATGTAGGCCTTAATGAGTACAACAACAACAAATACATGAGAAGTCGAAATTCACTCAACTTTGTTAGTAATAGTATGATTTATTGGTTTTGTGTTTTCTTGAATAAAATCTAAACGGTACCCTTAAACTCAATAAAATTTAGCAAAAAGATGACTATTTATAAGGTTGATCTTTTCTGAAAGTTTCATAAAGATCGAATAGTATTTACCGAAGTTATAGTGATTTGAATTTTCGTATATTACTATGGAGCAATATGCCCTGTATTACTATGGAAACATATTGCTATGGAGCCATATGCGCTATTTACCGACTTAGACACTACAGCTTTGCTAGGATTTGCATGAAAATTTCAGGAGTGATAGGTATCATGAAGATGAGTACATACAATTGAAACAAGTCGAAGAGGCAGGAGAGAGCTCCTAGCAAAAGGGCTTTGTAACCATTCTAGGATTCGAATAAATAGGCCATGAATCGATGATTACAGTACAGAGGAGTGGCCCCTGAAAAAAAATTTCATGAAAGGTAGCCGATATGAGTATCAACTGAAAGTTCTCTATGAGAGCTTTTCAAAACAGTTCTTAAACTGACAGTTTCTGTTTCAGTGGGAGCACAGGGGGGGAAATACATGAAAAATGTGTTTCCTCCCTCGCGAATGGACACCCGTGATCTAAAAAATCTGAAAAAAATATCAAAGGAGATATTTATGGGTATAACTATAACAAATACCTCAGAAGTCAAAATTCGTTCAACTTTGTTAATAATAGTATGATCCTCGAATTTCACATTTTCTCCAATTAAATCGTCTTTGACATGTTTCTTGATTTTATTCGTTGCTGGTTACTGCATTTTGTAAGTTGAGTACAAAACCCTTCTGACATGAGCATAGGTCTGTCTACCCAACTTGTTTGGGTTTTACCACCAAAACACTACTTACTATTTAGTTAACTTCACTATTCATTCGCTGGTCTAACCTTCCGAAAACTTCTTTACCTTTTATACGGGGATTTCTCATCCGAACTTACCAGTACAGAGTTGTTTAAAGAAAATGAACTCTTGAGTTTTAACGTGTGAGTTAACAATATGTTTAATATTTATAAGCGTTATAAATATTACTCATGACCGGAAGAAAATCTACGACTCCTCGTAAGGGCCACTTGCGTGCTTATTCTTTTAGTCTCTGTAGTCTCTGACTTTGACAAGACTGCTTGTGGAGAATGGTCACCCTCAATATATCCTTCTTGGATATCCTCACGAATTTATCGCCCTTCTTGTCCTTGATCTTACACTCCCGTCGGCGTCTCGTCAATTCCCCCCAGTGTTCCTTCAATTTTTTCACTTCCACGTTCGAACACATCTCCCTTCATCGTCTTCTTTTAGTAGTCCCCAAGTGCACTTCGTCCGCAAAACTTCTATCGCTGGTTATCACGCCAAAAAGCCCCGTTCCCTTTATTTACCAAGGTTTATAAACCCTCGGTCTAAGGGATTGCCGCTGTTTCTCCGGTCAGTGCCCAGGGATAAAATTTTAATGCTTTGAATTCCATATCGGGTAATTTCATTGGTTTGGGATAATTCATTCCTAATCAAACTTTTCCGGCCTGATGTTTCAGAGTCTGCATTACCTTTCAAAATTTCCAATTACACCTTATATTCGCTGGCAGTTGTCCGATCGTTGTTTATTTAAATGCATCGGTTTATTTTAACGCCCGGTAAATTTTGTACGTCGCAGACAAATAGTACGGGCGTCCTTTCCAATATTTGCTTGGGTTTACACCAAAATCCGTGAAATACCACTTTGCTGTATCAATGTGTCAAAATATCTGTGGGTTTGTATGCGATATGACAAAATTATACGTGAAATCGTAGTGTCCCGGCGGTGTTTTTATTATTAAATTCTTAGTGAGTTGCATGTGCAGTTTAAGCTTTAAGCTAGATAACCAACATACATACGCTTCGCTGGAATTAAAGGCGGTTTCGAGGATGCACTTGGTTAACCGCCAATGCGCCATCAGAAGCAATTTTGTATTTTCAAGTGCTTAATGTATTGTATAACACTTCAGCTTCTTCTTTCAGGCGTTATTGAAATTCGTATGTGATTCGCTATTGAAGTTCATACGTATCGTTGGATAAGTGGTACTTGAGAAGCCGACATGATACGGTATCGAGAACTCGATCTAACCTTGTTGACCTTCATCTAAGTAAGCGCGGTGTTTTGAGTTCCGTTCAATTAATTGAGGATTAGTCGTAGATTTTCTAAATCTCCCTTCACTATTTTACGTCATGTTTAAATTATTTAGTTTCAATGTAGCTTCTTTGAAACAAATTTAATGGTAATCAAATGACTCCAAAAACGCACTTTCTGTTTCTACTCTTCATAACAGTCGTTTGCATCTACAGGTCAAGCGGCAGACTCAGGCTTTCTTTGGGTCTTAATTCTACATTACTACTCAGATTCTTTTGGTGGAGAAGTTGCAGCCCGCGTTCTATTCATAAGAGAGAAATTTGAGTCTAAAATTTTGACTGTAAAGACACAGTTTTGATAACCTAGTATTTAAGTGCCACCTAAACTTCATTCTCAAATACTTCCATGAATCCGATATTTATTTGAATATATTTTTTTGTGGTTCGGAGGTGAATATCATTAATGCACTAAATGTGGGACTTCCACGCTGGCACATGACTGGACTACCTACTAAACACCTCCACTGTCACCCCGAGAACCCAGCCTGCTATCGTTAGACACATTACTTCGGTTTAAGTCTCACTTTGTTACGCCGTGAGGCGCCTTCAAGCTGGGGGACCCCTCTTCTAGTGGGAGGGGAGAGGGGTTTGATGTGAGTCGCTTTTGTCTTTTAAGACTACCCGAACATAATGTTCCACATGGTTCCATTTGTTAAGCGATCCAAGCATCACTGCTACAATCCTATCTAAGGTGAGCTCTTCCGTCTCCCTGTAGAGGTCCCGTAGCATTTTTCCCATTTTTTGCACGCAAAAAATGTGTGGTAGGTATTGCCTTCCTCTCCTGGGCAAAATGCACAATCAGGGGACCGTGGCAGACCTATATTGTGCAGGTGAGACTAAAAGCGCCCATATCCGCTCAAAAGCTGGGTCAGATAGAAGTTAGTCTCGCCATGCCTTCGATTTAGCCACGGTCTCACATAAGGGATGAGGCGCACAGTCCACCTTCCCTTTGTGCAGCTCACCCAATACTACTGCCAATCGTTGAGTGAACGCTGTCTCTACTAACGAGCAGCCGTCTGTCTCCCTTGCGACCTCACCTCGACGCAAGAAAGTGGCGTGGCGCTCTCTAGCAAAGAGGTCAACAGGTATCACGCTTGCAATAACCCCCAGCACCGAATCAAAAACTGTCGGATAAGAAGATGCAATTATCAGTACTCCTCTTCTCTGTACCTGTACCAAGCGTTTTCGGTACACCTCCTTACTGGGGCGTCGGCCCATATTTCTGCTCGGTACAGTAGCCCTGATCCTACAGCACACAGCAAGTCTCCCTACGTTGGCCATAAGTCGTCTGAGAGCCGATACTCTCGAAGAAGCCTTCTTAGATTTCACCCTGATTTGCTCACAGAAACTCATCTTCGAGTCGATCAGTAGCCCCAGGTACTTCACCTCTAGCTTCGATTCGATTAGTATGTCTGCGATAATGATCACCCTTACTCTAGAGATTCTCTTTTTTGTCAACATGACCACTTTGGTTTTCTACAGTGTTAAACTTAACCCACAAGCATTTAGATAAAGGTGCGACATAAACCTCACTAGATGTTGAAGCACAATTTCGGGCAACTTCACCTCTATTTTTAAATTGGAGATACATCTTCTTAGGAATTTTAAATTCTGCATTTTAGAAGATT
The DNA here is from genome assembly GCA_963969285.1 of Odontomyia ornata. NCBI lineage: Eukaryota > Metazoa > Arthropoda > Insecta > Diptera > Stratiomyidae > Odontomyia > Odontomyia ornata. The sequence continues at coordinate 401,249,710 of OZ017738.1, forward strand.
CTCTTTAAAAAATGTTAAAAATAGTTTCAGGAAACTTTAAAAAGCATATTATATCCTTGATAGTGCGATTCTATCTCAAAACTACAAGCAGATATAGTTCATCTTTAAAATGTATGTATGGGCCAACAGTCGATAAGCTTAGCCGTTTAGTAGCACAAATTCATTAAAGCGCCACTTATGTAATCAAAATCCACGCTTATACAAAACAAATTTTTTTATCTTATAATCTTAAATTTATGCATACCGTACCCACGGCACATGTCCCCACTCTGACCAAATTATTACCCCAACCTACGCAAATTCAATAATCCCGAAGTTAGCATTGACGCCATGTGACTGTAACAGAAAACTTTTTGCAAGAACTTCCTTAATAACATTACTACACGCTTAAGTCCACCAAATCCATCCCGGATGGAATACTTGTATATTTTGCAACATAGTCCTGAACTTGCCGAGACACTTTACGAGACGAGGCCAATATGTTAAGTTTCTCAGCAAGCTGAAAGAAAGATACTCGTACGTAGATATACTACTCGCATACGAGTACGGGTAGTAACTTTATCGTTCAAGATGTTTGTTGATGCTACTATCATATGGTCTCGTGTTGTGTTGTGCATTGTGAAGATTAAGATGAAAACGAAGACGATGACTACACAGCGGGGACGTTGTGTTTGAATTTGTGTATACTCTCTTTTGAATAAATTAGCATATGATTAAATTAGCCCGACGTCTTGGAAGAAATTGTAGATCTGCAAGATAAGATTTCACTCATCTCAAAGATGCGGTATCAAATTGAGCGAGCATATGCTCGTGATTTTGGTTTAATGGTGCCTGAAGAAATTGACACAGGTAAAGAAGTGCAAGCGCAGTATAAGAGTAAATTAAATAAGAGAACTTTATGCTACAGAGTTATATACAAATAAATGTACAAAAAGTGTGTTTATTTATACGAAAGCTTGGTTTTGTGGATTAAGTGGCGTTGATGTCCCATGGCAGGGAGCAGTCCTTACCAAGCAATAGAGGAAATTTTCAGTGATTGTAAGCCCTATATATGTATAAGGTCTTTGACGTCAAGCCTGAGAAGTTTTACGCGTGTTTTACCGCTATGACAGCAAAAAACACAAACACTAAGGATTACAAATGGCGATGGTTCAAAAAAATGTTTTCGTGATTTCGTGGTTCTCAATGAATTTTGATGAAACTCGGCTTTATAGGTTATTGAGCCAAGTTTTTTTCCCGGCTAAAACAATAAAAATCGGATGCTAATATAAATAAAACAGCTGAAAATTTTAATCATAATATTTTTAGCTGTTTATGTTAAGAAATATAGTCCACATGGTATGATAGGTAGAGTTCTTACCGCATAAGCCATAAGTCCCTGGTTTGAGTCCCATCGGTGACAACAATGTCTGTATCAAGTGATTCTTCAGACAAACTAATAGCCTACTCAGTTGTAATAAGTACTGGTTTAAAGTCCGAATGAATCAAAGCTGGGTAGATACACTGCAAACGTGGTACTAACCATATCACCTTCTTAAGTGCCAATACGATCTAGATAATGAAATAATCTATCCATCTCCAAGTGAATGCCTGAAAAGAGTTGTAATGCTCAGTCAGAGTATAACTTTGTTTCATTCATGTAAGTTACTTATTTAACACTAATATCAACAGACTAAAAAACATCCAATCGCAGATATGATGCAATAAGGAAAGGAATCAAATAAAAAAATTTCAAATAAGTGAAATTCAAAACATTAAAATAAGTTGAATTCAAAAAAAAAAGCTTAATTCAAGATAAATTAAGGTTTTTGTAATGCAAGTAAAAATTGTTCACGGTCAAGCAGGTACTTCAAAAATGCTGGGAGCTCAACATAGACGTACACTAAATTTTCGTTGACTTTAAGCAAGCATACGGCAGTATAATCGTAACACACTGTACCAGCTGGGGGCGTTGGGGCTGAGGGATCGCTTTTCTGGCACTTCCTCGTTCCCTCTCCCCTCCCGCTAGAAAAGGGATCCCCTAGCTTGAAGGCGCCTCATGGCGTAACAAAACGAGACCTGGTCCGAAGTAATGTGTCAAACGGTTCCAGGCTGGGTTCTCAGGTTGACAGGGGAGGCGTTTAGTGGGTAGTCCAGTTCTTGCGAGCATAGGAGTCCCACACTCTGTGCATAAAAGGCATTCACCTCCCTACCACATAAAAAAAACCTACTGTACTAAATAATGCTTTGCTTTGGCATCCCAGCCAAATCAGTCCATCTTATCAAAATGACAATGACGTTGACGACCTTCCAAGTCCGCATCAATAACCAACTCACCGATATCTTTGACACAAATATCGGACTAAAGCAGGAGATGAGCTGGCTCAATTGATATTCAATTTGGCTCTGGAGTACGTCATAAGAAAGCTACCTGTCGATACACGAGGTAAATTACCATACAAGTCGAGCCAAGTACAGCTTATGCGGGCGAAATCAACATTTTGTCACGGTCATTATCAACTGCCAAAGAACTCTTCCTGAAACTCGACAGCGAAGCAAAACTCGACAGCGAAGCAAAACAAGTCATCAAAATAACAATGACGTCGACGACCTCAAAAGTCCACATCAATAAACAACTCACTGATGTCTTTGACACAAATATCGGACTAAAACAGGAGGTGAGCTGGCTCAATTGATATTCAATTTGGCTCTGGAAAACGTCATAAGAAAGCTACCTGTCGATACACGAAGTAAATTACTATACAAGTCGAGCCAAGTAAAAGCCTATGCGGGCAACATCAACATTTTGGCACGGTCATTAACAACTGCCAAAGAACTCTTCCTGAAACTCGACAGCGAAGCAAAACTCGACAGCGAAGCAAAACAAGTCATCAAAATGACAATGACGTCGACGACCTCAAAAGTCCACATCAATAATCAACTCACCGATGTCTTTGACACAAATATCGGACTAAAACAGGAGGTGAGCAGGCTCAATTGGTATTCAATTTGGCTCTGGAAAACGTCATAAGAAAGCTACCTGTCGATACACGAAGTAAATTACTATACAAGTCGAGCCAAGTAAAAGCCTATGCGGGCAACATCATTATTTTGGCACGGTCATTAACAACTGCCAAAGAACTCTTCCTGAAACTCGACAGCGAAGTAAAACTAGAAGGGATACAAATCAATGAAAATGCAACAAAGCTCACGACGCAATCGAGGAAAAGTACATCAAATACACAAAATATTATACTTGGCGAATATAATCTCGAATATGTAGGTGTATCTAGCCGCCAAAATAACAAAGATGGGTAATGTCAGAGACGAAATACGCCGAAAGTTAGAGCCTGCAAATAAAATATTTTATTCAGTTTTGACGATCTTGAAAGCCAGCTGCATACACAAGAAAACAAAGCTCCAAGTATACAAATCTGTGATAAGACCTGTGTTATGCTATGGGTGTGAAACATAGACCCCAACCCAAGCATCCGCAAATGTATTGAATGCCTGTGAGCCACGGGTCCTGAGGCGAATAATCGGAGCGAAGCTAGACGGGGACCAATGGCGAATTCGATACAACTATGAGTTGTATGAAATTTTTGATGAGCCAAAATTCTCAACGATTCTAAGACTGCGGAAGCTGCAATGGGCTGGCAACATGAATCGTATAGACGGACAACGGATACCCAAAAAGGTATTCGTTGGGAGAATTGAAGGCCGGAGACCAGTGGGGAAACCGAGGAAACACTGGTCAGATTCAGTCGACGAAGAAAGTTCACCGCTGCTTAGATTTGGAGGACGCGGTCAATGGGCCGAGACAGTTGGAGTCGCTGTTTGCAGGGGGCGAAGGCCCGAGAGGGGCTGCAGTGCTACGAAGAAGAAGACTTAAACTGTCTTCTAGGTCCGAGGTCGGGTGTTAACACTTTCTTTTCAAACTTTTCTATTTTAGTTCCATTCGCGGCAGATAGTTGAGATTCCGATAGCACTTTCTCATTCTCGCTTGGTTAGACGGATACTTCGTTACCAGTGTCAAAAAGGAAAGAAGAATTGAGTTTTCGATCGCGTACTATTAAGCAGCTTGTATTTATATTGTTGCCGCGAATCGTTTGAACCGGCGACGAGGAATTCAATTTCTGTCTTTTTTACAAAATTGCACGGGGCTCTACACTTTCTAGGCTTATTTCCAAATCGTTGATGATAAAAACAAAGTCCATCTGCTGATTTTGCACATGTTCGTGACTTTGATCGTGTGTCATGATGTTCTTGACTGGGGACTTTCAACTGTCATTGTTAATTTTGCGGCTTGTTCTGCCAGGCTCGAAGTTGGTTGTGTTCTGGCTTGCGATATGTGTTTCCGTAGCAAAATCATGTTTGCGCAAGATTTTGTCCGCTATTTCTATTAAGTTTTCTACTGCCACTTGCTGCACTACTGCCAAGTCTTCACGTGTACGCACAGGGAGTTTTTTCATCCAGAAAATCTTTAGGGTCTATTCTCCCGATTTTTTGCCTGCGAGCACTTTCATTTTTCATTAGAGCTATGAGGGTTTCAGGTCTCCTAATTTGATTTTCAATAAAGCTTGGCTTAATTCAGCTTCGGGAGAATCGGAAAATTGTGCAATTAACACACATTTGATTGCGAGGTATTTTTCGGTTAATGCACTTTTTCTTTCGTCTATCACTGACAAATCGAGCGCGGCAATAATGGCATGAAATCTTGCGTTGTCAGATGTCACTTTATTGTCCACGAATTGAGACTCGACGCTTAAGAACCACAATTTTGGTTGCCGTTTCCAAAATGCTGGTACTTTAGCATTAATTATAGCTTCCATTGCAACGGGTGTTGGTATTCTCCCGGGAGTTGCGGGGCTTGCAATAAATCCGGCAACGTTTTTCGATAGAGCGTTTTCGATGACGCTGATTGCGTGCCTTTCCATCATTTTTTCTTTCATGTGAAGCGCCTGCATAAAGAGTTCGTCTAGAGGTCACCAATTATGTAGTGTTTTGTGGACGACGCGCGATAAATAAATGCAAAGCTAACAAAAACAACATGTATTTAACTTCGCACAAAACATACACTAAATCATTTAAGTTGAATGAAATACGGATCGCGCTGGTGAAGACGCCTGGTCGCTTAAACATTCTGATCAGGAAGGGTCAATACATCTTCTTGTCTGCTTAATCTCCGCTACAAATTACTAGGTGCGCTGGCGTCGCTGTGTGGTCCTTACACTCTTCTCCGCACACTGACAACAGGTGATGAGTAGTAGCAGATATCGGGGATGGTGTAGAAGTGACCGATATCTGATGGGTATCGCTACGCAATATTATACGCCAAATTGTAGCATATCATAACCACCAATAAGCATTTCCATCGCGGATGTAATTAGTGGGCTCATTGTTGATTTATCGAGTAATTCACGAGGTGAACTGCTCGATTAATACACAATCCCTTGTACCAATAGTTTGGTGACAACTTTTTAAGGTGTGTGCTTGCAGAAATAATGTAGGTTTCAAATACTAAACGACCAGCTAAAATATTCTTTACACAGTTTTACAACATTACCCTGATATAATATACTCGTATATTCAACTCTTTCACTCCGCTCTCATCTTTTCATTTACAAACCCAAAGGCATGAATTGCTCTCTTTTTGTTTTATTAATTTTTTTTTTTTCGCTGCAGTAAACCTGAATTTAAGCGCATTGGACGTGTATGTTTTTACGACGCTAATTTTTTGCTCGGGTTGTTTATTCCTCGCTTTAACTTTTTGGGCTGCTGCATTAACAGGTTATAGGCCCAGGCACAACAACTGTCTGCGCGTGGAATAATATAAAGAATATTTAATACCATGGTAGTAGATTTCATCGAAATAGCGCACAATTTCGTCAACCGCGCTCGTCTCGAAATGCTATCTCGTGATTACTACGATACCTGGAAAACCCAGGCAGAGGCCACTTTGGTGAAAATCACTATTTCTCCTTCGGAGTTAAAACAAATTCGTTGCTGTACCACATCAAGGGAAGTTTGGGGCAAACTCGAGTCAATTTATACCTCAAAAGGCCCAGCTCACAAAGCAACATTGTTGAAACAACTCACGCAGCATAAAATTGCAGATGGGGGGATGAGAAGGAGTACCTCGCAAAGTTTTTTGACATTGTGGACAGAATGCAATCAATGGAGGTGGAAGTCATTGGTGACATGCTCACAATAATGTTGCTACACAGCTTGCCAAATAGCTTCGAAGATTTCCGATGTACAATCGACACTCGAGATACTCTCCCAGATATCGAATCTCTGAAAATTAAAATAATCGAAGAGAACAATGCGAGAAACCATCCTCAAGAAAGCGAGATAGCTGCTATGCTCATTAACTACCATGCAAAAAACAGCAAAGAAAAGAATGTGAGAAAAGGGAACCCTCAAAAATACAAACAAGACGGTTTCAAAGCTCATCAAGTATAAAAACTACGTGGAGTCTATAACAGGTCGGAAAATTCAAGTAGTTCAATCGGACAACGGAACGGAATTTTGCAATTCAACGGCCGATTCAATTTTCAAGCACGCTGGAATATAACGAGTTAGAGTTGATAACCAAATACGCTACAGCAGAACGGCATTGCGGAACGCAAAAACCGCACACTAATAGAATCTGCCCATTGTATGCTGATCCAATCCGGGCTTCCATCGTCCTTTTGGGCTGTAGCAATCACTATGGCTAATCACGTCAGAAACCGATGCACCACACAAAGCCTCAAAAAAGTTACCCCATTCGAAAATTGGACAGGAAGCAAATCGCACATCAAATACATCATAACATTCGGAACATAAGTTTATGTGCTTGATAAATCTCCAGGACAAAGAAAATTCAATGCCAGAGGTGTCGAAGGAACATTCGTGGGGTATTCGAATACATCAAAAGCATATCGCCTTTGGATTCCCAGTGAAATAAAGATCCGGATTACCAGAGATGTAAAATTTTTTGACAAATTTGAAACCAAATATAAATATGAAGATTTTATTTCCGATGCCATACTCAGCCAGGAATCAATATTTCTACATGGAATTTAAAACGAAATAGTCATTACGAATCTCATCGAGCACATTTTCATACCGAGCACATCATCACCGGAAATTTTACAAAGTGAAACCAGTTCAAGTTCCGAACCTCATTATGACAACGAGACGGCAGTAATTCTGCGAACTACTGTCGTAATTGTTGTCGCAACAGTTAATAACATCATGATCAACATTGATTGAAAAGAAGCAACCAAGAAAAGTAAACGAATGACGTCAAAAGTGTGTACTCTCAATTTCTCGAATATTCCAGGTCAGAACATTTGCCAATATACGAGAAATGGATTGAAGTAAGTAAATTAAAGTGCGATTTGTAAAATAGGGAAGTTAATTATTGTGCATGCTTAGTAAATAAACTCTATTAACTTAAAGACAATGCGTTTTCACTTTCCTGGAACATTAAACTTACCGCCCGCGAACCGTAACGCACGACAATACCAATGAAATATGGTCCAGGAAGGCAAAGAATAATCAAAACCATGGATCATGGCCGTGCCACCAAAAATCACAACATGGTTCCGGATAACAACCAGAATGTGGAAGTTTTGGAAATTCTAAATAACCCTAAAAAACCCCCTGACTTGGAAGACAATCAAGAAGACCTGATCAACGATGAATGGCACGACGCACAAATTGCAAAGTTTGCAACCGAAGTACCAGTACGCTATGCCATGTCAGTACCAGATAGGCAGGAATGGGAGGACGCCATAATCGCTGAGATAAAACAACTTATCATCAACGATACATGGGAAAGTGTCGATCGTCCCAAAAACGGAAAAATAATCTAAATCGAAGGAACGCTAATGGTACACTAGAACGAAGAAAAGCCCAAGTAGCCGCAAGAGGACTCTCTCAACGTCCGGATATTGACTTTCACGGTACATTTGCATCAGTTGCGAGACTCAGCTTCCTTCGATTATTTACCGCACTGGCAACACAATTTGACATCAAGATATTGCAACTTCATGTAACTGCAGCTAACCTAAATGGTAAAATCGACACCGAAATATACATGCATCCACCTGAACTCTTGGAAAAGATGTTCGAATCGATAGTCAGCAGGGAAAATGGCCGAGACGTCTTGAGAAGTCTTATTTGCTGCTAGACAGACTGCAAATGGCGGTAAGGTCTGCAAACTTAAGAAGGCTCTTTACAGCCTGCGCCAGCTTAGCAGACAATGGCACGCAAAACTCAGCGAAACTTTCCAAGACCTCGGCTTCGCACCTATAAATGCAGACCCGGTATATACGTCGACAAACAAAAGGAAATGTTCATTCTCGTTTACGTCGATGACATCTTGATCGCCTCCAAAAATGACATGAAAGGTCACAAAACCATTGAAATTCAGAACAACAACTATTGTATCGGCATCGAAATCAATTGCCAAAAGGACTCAATATTTTTATCGCAATCAGGCCATATTCGAAATATTTTCCATCGTTTTGGCATGACAAATTGCAAACCCGCACGTACCCCGCTCGCAACCGGAACTAACTTAGCAGATATTTCCGACGACGACAATGTGAACACAGGGGAAGCAGTGCCTGTTCGCGAAGTCATTGGTTCACTCATGTAACCGGCCGTGGGAACTCGTCCAGATATTTCACATGCAGTAAGGAAATTGAGCGATATACGAACTGTCATAAGAACGTCCATTGGACCGCCGGTAAACGTATACTAAGTATCTCGCTGGACCAAGGAATCACTGGCTTTGTTTTAAAAGGACTAACCAAAAGCTCATCGGTTACGTGAACTCTGACTGAGGAGGATGCATAAAAGACAGGTGCTCATACACGGGTTCAGTGTTCATCCTTGCTGGCTCGTCTTTATCTTTGGAATCGTAAAAGCAACGAACTGTTGCGCTCTCATCCACAGAAGCTCAGTACATTGGACAAACAGATGCAGCAAAGGAAACAGGAAACTTGGATTCAGTAAACTCTCCGATGTAATCATATACAACGACAATCAAGGTGTCGGGAAAATTGCTCTCAACCCAAGATTCCACGCTCGATCCAAACACATAGATATCCGGCATCACTTCATTCGGCAGGCTCTACAAGGACATCCAATCGAAGTCCGTTACACACCAACCAACGAGGTGATAGCTGACATCCTTACAAAATCTTTAGCACCATTGAAGCATCAAAAATGCATTTCGGTACTCGGAATTGCTGACGTGACACTCGATCGGAGCTCAACTTGAGGGGAATTATTATAATATATATATTAAATTCTTTCACTCCGCTCTCATCTTTTCATTCACATACGCAAATACATGAATCGTTCTCTTTTTGTTTTATTAATTTTTTTCGCTGCAGTAAACCTGAATTTGAACGCATCGGACGTGTATGGTTTTATTTCGCCAATTTTTAGCTCGGGTCGTTTATTGCTCGCCTACTAAGGGTTGAACAAACTGGGCCGAGAGAAAACCGACGGACTCGGGAGCCGACTTAATTTTAATTTACTGTAAGTAAAATAGCTGGACTACGAAGTCTACAATTTTTCGTTACACTTTGCCGTGTATATATATATATATATATATATATAAATTCCGTCAAAAGCCATATAAAATTTCGTTCTCCTCTGGGGTGCAATAAATTATTTGGTCCAATATCCGTTTTTGTTCAAATTCTTTTGGATGCAGTATTTGGTGATTGAGATTTATGCGACCTAATAGATCCGCTCGTACTGGTACTATTTTCTAACAGACGTTGTTGTCGACGCTGCTGTTACACAAGGAGTCGGTGTTGCTTTGTCATGTGTCGATTTTGCTCGTAGACTCGGCGAGTTTTTTTTCGATTTATGTTTTTGCTACTATTTTGGTGGCTATTGTAATGTGAATTGCTACTGGAAGCTTGTAAACTTGGCGCCGCGGTTGTGTTGTTATGATGCCCCTCCGTCACTGCAGAGAGCAATTGATTGTTAACGGGTTCGGTCATAGACGACACTTAACCGTCCACTCTATGTCACTAACTATACCCCTGAAGCGAATTTTTTCCGTCCTTGTCCTATTTAATGTTTTGATTATACCGAAAATAGTGAGGGAGAAGGGAGTTGATCGATGTGAACAACACTAGTTCCAATATCTAGGGTACCCCTTTTTTATGTTCCGTTTGGGTAAGGTGACTGTGACTGTATGCTTGAATAATGATATTGTAATTTCTACTCGATATTTATCAACCAACCGTTTCCAAATGCAAATATTGTTCATAAAGCCATCAGCACAAACACATATATTCCAATGTGGGACAAATACAAACGTCTTCAAACGTCAAATTTGCACATGTGTTTGTGTTATCTGCAAAGCGCAAGTGTAAGAACAATAAATGTAGAGCAGACAAGTAAAAATCCTGAAAAACCAGACAAAACTTTGGCTTTTGCCCTACGACCTCCTCTCAAGACAAAGAGAAGATTTACGTCATGCATGAAATGTTTCGTCTACGCATATTGCAAATCTTTTCACCTCACTTTATCGCGTCCAATCAGCTATTTCTGGAAATCATTGGTCAAGAGTGAAACTTTGCACTGCCCGAGGATCAATTATACTACACATTTCGTCTCAATTTCTAGTCTTTCTAAAAGCACACATTTATCGTTGCGTCATTATATCCGTATTGTGATTTAGCCAACATATCTAAAGATTGAAAATTACACTTCGATATCTTAACATATTGAAAATATATTTTCCTTTGTATTTGGAACAGATAGACACGATACGATATGCTAGCAAGCACCGTGAAATAGTCGAAGCTTCACTTTTGCTGGCTAGCTAGCTGGTCGACAGACTCTCTGTCGTGCTTGCGGCTTCGCGATCTCAAGCGGACTCCCTTTTATTGCTATTTGTCACCTTGTGGGACCACTTGCAATGGCAGTTGACGAGCCTTCCACTCATTCCACTGCACACTTGCCTTCGCCAATGCAATACGTGCATGTGCGCATTTTAATTGCAGATTTGAATTTTTATAATGTATGAAAAATAATATATAAAAATTTAAGTAATAATAGGAAGAGGTAATACTATACTATAACGCAAAGCATAAATTTAATATAGAAAAAAAAAATTATCCAAAATTTATTGTATATTTAATAAAAATAAAGAGAAATCAAAAATGTTTTATGATTTATAATTATAAATTGAAACGATGAAAAAAATGTCTTTTTCGAATCTACAATTAAAATTTTAGATAAGTGCTATGAAGGTTTTCGAACAGGCGACTGCCCGATTACTACACCTGCTAAAAAACATGTACGGGCCGCAAAAATCGGAAAGGTAACGCTTTTCTTATGACATGTTCTAACAGCTCACAAACTCAACTAAAACTGCAAATGAAACCGAAAACCTCACTCAAATCTAGAAGTGTCACAGTAACAAATATTGAAAAATGAACAATTGTTTGAAAGTAAAATTATCATTAGCTTCTCCACTTAACACAACTTGTGTGGAATTTTCCACATTAATTTAACATTTTCAGAAAGATGAATAATTTAACGCGAACTTTTTCATCCAAACATTTACATTTAAACATTTAATACCTTGACTTTAAATAGGGCACCTTTGCATGTCCTTATTATAAATATCGAACAATATGTATGTACCATTATATTCTGTTTGTACAAGATTAACCATTATTTGACTTAAAATTTGTACTATTTAAATAAGTGTTGAATATTTTAGTCGAAACAAATATGTCTGAAATAAATTATTTGACCACCCATTAGCAGCTTTCTGTATGGTTAAGCAGAAAAAAGAAAACAAAGCAACGCAGCCATCGCAGATGGAATTGTTATGAATTTAAATTTCAATTCAATCTCAACCGCCGTAAGTGGTTAAATGAATGATTTAGTGCATTATAATCGAATCGTAAAACTACCACCCAGGCTGGAAGTCAATGATATTTTAATTGATTTCCTACTTCATTTTGGAATTATTTAAGTCTCAAATTAATGTAAGACTATTACCACGAAATTCCAAAAATGCAAAGAAGTTAAATTTCTTTACTGCATTAACAAGTCCTTAACGAACTTATTAAATACTCAATTTAAACGAACAGTCTTATCTTTAAATTGATCCGTAACTACCCCAAAATCAATAACAGAGCATTGTCTTAGTGGCATTTTAGCCACAACCGAAGTGATTTTGAAATGTATATTCGATAACATTCAAAGATAATAACCCCAGGTTCTATTTTTACAGATTTTTGCTTTACTTTCCCATTAGACTTTGCTGGATTCTGGGCTCAATTCAGGTGTTAATTAAATTTTCAAACGTTTCCCAGCTATTCTATTGCTTTTGCACAATAAAGATGCCCCCAAACCACCAAAGCTTCAGTGTTTGCCGCTACAGCATTTAAAATATAATACAGAAAGCCAAAAACAATTAGGCCCCAATAAATTCGAAATCGCTTCTAAAAGAGGGCTATTGGCCTTCTCCCACAAGCCTCCAAGGATGGTCATCAAATGACCCTGAATAAAATAGCCGGCTCATTTACTAATGCTGGGATATCATTATTTTCTTAATGAGTAAGCGTTTCGACGTGGTGATGACTTATTTACAAGAACTCAATCTAATTAATGACATCAAAACATTCAGTATGAAAAGTGAGTGAGATTCTCCCGGTACCGTATATTTTTATACACACTCGTATGTGAGTTGTAAGAAGAAGAAAATATTTTTCTTAAGCATGTGTGGTCAACATCAGAATATTTCAGTTAAGCAATCAATCGGAAAATATCTAAATACAACATAAACATGTTTATCACTAAATTGAAATCCAAATCGTAAGCAATTTTCACAAAAATTCCCATTCACAATTTAGTGAACAGGAGATGGCTCCATGCTTTATGAAAACTTAATAACATTCTAATCATGTCTCAAATATTGGTTGAACGCAAGACTGTCGAAATATTCATCACATAGTCTTCTATCGAATGACATTGTCGATAGTCGCGATTATTCTGTAACGATTTGAAAAGAAAAGTGGATTTGAAATGGTGAAAAAAAGTGAATTGTGGCGATATCGAGGTGATATAATTTTTACTTCTCTGTATTAATTAATTAATTGTTTGTTAACAACTTAATTCATAATTAAAACCGGCTTAGTAAATAGTGAGGAAACGTGACCAAATGTTATCTAATCGTGAAATTTCTGACCCAGAGGTAATAAAATCCTATCCAAAGGATTTATCTGCAAGAAGAGAAATGGTTACGTCCTTAAATGTTCACGTTTTTGCCGTAAATCTTTTATCCTAAACGGTCTCGTTACGAGCCTTCTGTTAATTCTATACTTGGTCATAGATTAACAACTGTGTTAAAGGACAACGTTCCTTACAACTCTCTAAATGATTCGAATTACCTTCACTTGCATAATAGATGAATCTTTTATTTTCTACGGTAACAGCCGTTGGTATTTCCACGCTGACAAATGTTTTGCCACGCTTTATGTTTTAGTCCTTAATAATTAAGGGTACACTCCCTGTTCCAACTTAATTGTGCTGGTAAGGAATTTCGGGAAGTTAATGTCGTCGAAAAGAGTAGATAATTTATAATACTCATTTTCGGATTAATAGCGCCATAAAATAAAAGAAAAAAGAATTATTCCTTAAAGCACTATTTGTTTTTTATTTTTCCCAAATATCGATATTTCGGAGATAAATGATCTCCTTCCTCAGTGGCGATATTCTGAAGCTAATTGCTGTTTACATGGCCTTTTATAACAATAGTTTTTTTTCCCTAGAGTAATTAAACGGTAATTAACAACAGAAGAGTCTTATAAAAAGGGGTTTTAACAAAATAAGGATTTTTGTATGGAAAGGAGATATTTTAAGTGATGGCTCACACCAACTTCATTAAGTGACTATACCCGTTGCCAACATCGGTGTTCATTCTTTTGTTTTTCGGAACTCGAGATATCCACAAACTTTCGTATCCATCCAGTTTTCTCCAATCAGCTACTTCGTGCACAATCTCGAGATTTTCCCATTCGATTTTATGCTTTTCTTCGACAATGTGCCTCGCTACCGCCGATCTTGCTGTTTCTGTTGTACCTCGTTTGATTATTTGTTCCGCTTCTTTGATGTGCTCCTGCCACCGGGTTTTCGCTAGTCGTTTCGTTTGCCCAATATAAATCATGCCACACTCCGGGCAAGTGATCTTGTAGATACCGCCTTTTTCTTCCTTGTTTTTCGGGTCCTTCGCTGATCCTAAGGCTGTTTCTAGGCTGTATTTTCTGCTGGTGAAAGCTGCGTTGTTTCCCGTCATTTTTATTATCCTTTGCAGCTTTTTCGAAATTGTTGTGTGGGTGAGTGAGATCCTGCTTACCTGTTGTTCTTGCTCCTGTTTGAATAATGTTGTCAGCTGATTTTTGCGTTGTTCGTGCTCCTTTTTCTTTATCCGTTGTTCGATTACTTTTGTGCTGTACCCATTCTTCATCGCTGTTTCCATTATGTAGTGTTTTTCCAGCTGTAGTCGCTCGTTTGTCATTGGTACCGTGATCATCCGGTGAATCATCATATTGTACGCTGCCATTTTGTGCCCATATGTGTGGTTTGATGTGCTCGGGATCGTTCTTGGTGTGGTTGTTTCTTTCCTATATATGTCAAATTCAAGTTTGCCCGAGCCTTTTATTATGCTGATATCCAGGAAAGGTATCCGATCGTTCTTCTCTTTCTCCATTGTAAACGCTATTCGTGGGTGTATATTGTTCAGCTCATCCAAAAGTTTTTCCCCTTCCTTACTTTTGATCACCGTGAAGATGTCATCTACATATCTGATCCAGATAGGTGGCATTATTTCTTTGTGTTCGAGCTCCGTCTCGAGCCAGTCCATAAAGATGTCACTTAAGATAGGTGAGAGAGGGTTTCCCATTGCTGCTCCTACTGTTGCTTTGTAGAAGTTTCCTCTGAACATGAAGTAGTTCTCACTCATACATAAGGTGGCTAATTTAGTGTAACATTTTACACGTTTCCTCCACTCTGGGGACTTATCATGTTTGAGCACCCAGTCCTCGAACAGTGCCAAGGCTTGTTTTACTGGTAGGCTCGGGAACAAAGATTTGACGTCGTATGAGACCAGTATATCATCCTCCGCTATTTGCACTGTTTGGAGAATCTCGATCAACTCATCCCTGTTTTTGACGGAGCTCTTGCTTGGTTTGCATGGGAGTTTACTGCATTCTTGTAGCAGCCACTTCGCTATTTTGGTTGTAGGAGCATTCGTCGCCGTAATTATCTCCCTCATTTCTTCACCATTTTTATGTACCTTTGGTGCACATTTAACCCTTGGCAGACATGGGTTTGATACTCGAAGCCTTTTGATATCACCAATCACTGCTTTGCACTCTTTTAGAGTTTTTTCCACTCTATTTATTGATTCTGGAAGCGGATCAGTACGTAGCTGGTGGTAGTTTCCATTATTTAGTTTGTCCATAACAAGTTGTTCGTAGTGGCTTCGGTCCATTATGACAATCGAATTCCCCTTATCCGCTCTCAGGTAGTACACTGGTTTCGCTTTCAATTCTTTGAGCACTTTCCATTCTGCTTTGTTTTTCGCATTCTTCGCCTGGGATATTTTGATCGCTTCCGCCGTTCGTTGCCTTACTTTTTGTTTTGTTTCGTTGTTCATGAATCTAATTGCCGCTTCAGCATCTAAAACAATATCCTCCACCGGAAGGGTACCGTTATTGACCGCATATTTCAGACCTTTGTTGAGGAGATTAAATTGCTCCTGTGTGAAGGTTTCAGTTGATATGTTGATGACGAAGTTTCCTATCGGTTCTGATGTGGTCGCTTAGAGCAGGACTCTAGGTTTGTTTTTCCCCTCAGCAAATTCAATTTGTTGTCCAAAATTTTTCGCTTCCTGTCCTTTTCGCATTGTTTTGCACGTTGTACCTTCTCCATGATGTTATTGATGTCGCCTTTTTGCCCTGTACCGTTCATCGCAATTTTCAGGTGCAGCGAGTAGCACTCTAATGTTAACGCATGCAGTTTTCCGTACAGTTGATTCACACTCCTCTTTATCAGACTCCTTTCTACCATGTTCCGTTCTTTCTTGGTTTCAAAAATCGACGATTTTAAAGATATTCGGTGGCTTTTTGGGGTCACCTTGTACTTCAAACACGATCTCAAGAACCTAATATCCTCTGCAAGCCCACCGATTGTCCTATTTAGCTTCAGAAACCTGTTGAACTCCTATTTTGACCTGGTCGTCTCATCTAAAATACTCATTTTCGGATTAATAAATAAAAGAAAAAAGAATTATTCCTTAAAGCACTATTTGTTTTTTATTTTTCCCAAATATCGATATTTCGGAGATAAATGATCTCCTTCCTCAGTGGCGATATTCTGAAGCTAATTGCTGTTTACATGGCCTTTTATAACAATAGTTTTTTTCCCTAGAGTAATTAAACGGTAATTAACAACAGAAGAGTCTTATAAAAAGGGGTTTTAACAAAATAAGGATTTTTGTATGGAAAGGAGATATTTTAAGTGATGGCTCACACCAACTTCATTAAGTGACTATACCGGTTGCCAACATCGGTGTTCATTCTTTTGTTTTTAGGAACTCGAGATATCCACAAACTTTCGTATCCATCCAGTTTTCTCCAATCAGCTACTTCCTGCACAATCTCGAGATTTTAATTTATGTTCCAAGGCTGCTTGTTCATTGGCTTATTGATGAAAAATTTGAAATATAGCTAAGAGCATTTTGCACCTGTTTTTCAATAATTATAATAATAATCTGTATTCAATTTCAGTATGCTAGAAATGCAGAAAAGGTTTAACTAGCAGATTTGAATCAATTTCATTACAACCTTTTAGTACAAAATTTCACAGAGCTGAGATTTTTCAAATTGCTTAATATATATACATATATATACATATATATATACATATATATATATATATATATATATATATATATATATATATATATATATATATATATATATATATATACATATATATATATATATATATATATATATATATATATATATATATATATATATATATATATATATATATATATATATACATATATATATATATATATATATATATATATATATATATATATATATATATATATATATATATATAAACTACTGTGTCCAAAAAGTAAGGTGACATTTGAATTTAAACTGCGCGCGTCGAAGGATTTGGAGAATGGTTTTTTTTGGTTGGTAGTACTGTCAGTGACATCTATGTCAAATTAACATGTCAACATATTCATTAATGTTTGAGATACGCGTCGTTTTGTGAGCTGCTAAAAGTGAGTTTTTCGTGTTTTGTGATGTCGAAATTTGTTGAATTTGCATTAAATTTTGTTTGCTGGATCAATTTTCTGCTGCGGATACGTTGAGGATGGTGCAGAAATTCTTTGGTGATGAGGCTATCTCTAAAAAATGTTTACAAGTGATATAGTGAATTCCAAGCCGGCCGTGAACGTGTCGAAGACGAATACCGTCCTGGGCGACTATCAACCTCTTCTCTTCTTCGATTATCGTGGTGTTGTGCATTATGAATTCCTTCAGCCAGGCCAAACAATCAACAAGGAATATTATTTGAACGTTATGCGTCATTTGCGTAACGCTACCTGCCTAAAAAGGCCAGAATTGTGGAAAGACAATTGTCGGTTTTTAAAACCACGATAATGCACCATGCCATACTGCACTCGTAATTCGTGACAATTTCGCCAAAAACTCAACCTATATCGTTCCGCAACCACCGTATTCACCTCATCTGGCGCCGTGTGACTTCTGGCTGTTCAGCAAGCTCAAAAAACCGCTCCGGGGACACCATTTTGATACGAAGACGGAGCTGAAGGCCATCCCGGAAACGACGCGTATCTCAAACACTAATGAATATTTTGACATGTAAATTTGACATACATGTCACTGACAGTAGTACCAACATAAAAGAAAATAATTTTCCAAATCCTTCGACGTGCGCAGGTTTAATTCAAATGTCACCTTATTTTTTGGTCACAGTAGTATATATATATATATATGTATATATATATATATATATATATATATATATATATATATGTGTGTGTGTGTGTGTGTGTGTGTGTGTGTGTGTGTGTATATATATATACGAGGTGTGTTCAAAAAGTATCACGAATTTTGAATTTTCGCGGGTTACGTATATTCGAATTTCGATTTTTTTGTGGCGTTATGTTGGTGCTCATGTCTGTCACTTATGCCGACAAGCTCGGCCATTTTGAATGTTCACTTGATTGGTGATAGCTGCTTTACTTGCACGTGTTTTCAATCGTCTTCGATTTTTACTTATTCAAAAAAATGGATCAAAGAACGTGTATCAAATTTTATGTGAAGAACGAAATTAAGTGCGCGGATGCATTCCGAATGTTGACTGTGGCATACGGAGAAGCTACCTTGGACCGAAGCAACGTTTATCGGTGGTACAAAATATTTTTAGAAGGCCGAGAAGATGTGAACGACGAAGAGGGTGCCGGGCGCCCGAGCACTTCAACAACAGACGAAAAAATTAATGAAGTGGAGAAAATGGTATTGGCCAATCGTCGAATCACCGTTAGAGAAGTTGCTGAGGGCCTAAACATATCGATTGGCTCGTGCCATTCGATTTTTATCAACGATTTGGGCATGAGACGGGTCGCCGCGAAATTCGTACCAAAATTGCTAATGAGATGTTAAACTCTGTCCGTGACGAACCAAATTTGCTCCAGAGGGTCATAACTGGTGACGAATCGTGGGTTTATGGTTATGACGTGGAAACCAAAGCTCAATCATCTCAATGGAAGCTGCCGCATGAACCAAGACCAAAAAAAGCGCGCCAAGTTTGGTCGAATGTGAAAGTTTTGCTGACAGTTTTCTTCGATTGCAGGGGCGTGGTGCATCATGAGTTCTTGCCACAGAGAAGAATGGTCAATAAGGAATATTACCTGCAAGTTATGCGCAATTTGCGCGAAGCAATCCGCCAGAAACGCCCGGATTTGTGGGAGAACAAAAATTGGCTTTTGCACCACGATAACGCCCCTGCTCACACATCGTTGCTTGTGCGCGACTTTTTGGCCAAAAACAACACACTAATGATGCCGCAGCCACCGTATTCTCCAGATCTGGCCCCCTGTGACTTTTTCTTGTTTCCTAAACTGAAGAGGCCCATGAAAGGACGACGTTACGCTACGCTTGACGAGATAAAGACGGCATCGAAGGAGGAGCTGAACAAGATTAAAAAAAATGATTTTTTGAAGTGCTTCGAAGATTGGAAAAACCGTTGGCACAAGTGTATAACATCTCATAGGGATTACTTTGAAGGGGACAAAATAGATATTTATGAATAAATAAATAATTTTTGAAAAAAAAAAATTCGCGATTTTTTTTGAACACACCTCGTATATATATATATATATATATATATATATATATATATATATATATATATATATATATATATATATATATATATATATATATATATATGTATATATATATATATATATATATACATATGTATATATATATATATATATATATATGTATATATATATGTATATATATACACATATATATATATATATATATATATATATATATATATATATATATATATATATGTAAAGAGTGGTCCAACCAAAATGCACGATGTTAATTGTAAATAAAACAAAAAGTTTTCAGAAAAATTATGTTAATATTTTTCATTATAATAGAAAGATCTACCACAATTATGTGTGAAACAAAATATCACCCAAATGCTCGCCACGGCTACGGTGGCATACTTCTATCCATCCGATGGTCAATATTTTCAATGACTCTGAGACATAATTGAGGTTCAATGCCGTTAATGTGCTGGATTATCTCACCCTTTAGCTCTTGAATTGTTCTTGGCTTATTGATGGGCACTTTTTGTTTTAAATATCTCCAGAGAAAGAAGTCCGACGGTGTCAAATCACAAAATCGTGGCGACCAATTAACATCGCCACATCGTGAGATAGCACGGCCATTGAAGTTCTCGCGCAAAAGAGCCATTGTTTCGTTGGCTGTGTGGCAAAAGGCACCATGCTGTTGGAACCACAGATCACCCAGGTCCATAAGCTAAATTTCTGGCCATAAGAAGCCCGTTATCAATAGCAAACACCATTCACGGTAACTGCTTGGCCGTCCTCATTTTCGAAGAAGTACGGCCCGATGACGCCGCCAGTCCATAAACCGCAACAAACAGGCACTCTTTGTGGATGGATCGGCTTTTCAACAATCAATCCTGGTTTCTTTCTTGCCCAAATCGGCAATTCTGCTTGTTAGCGAATCCACTGAGGCGAAAGTGTGCCTCGTCGCTAAAGATGATTTTCTTTGTAAAGTCACCATTCCTTTCTGTCTGTTCAACCAACCATTCGGCGTCTTGCCGACGCTTGAAATGGTCAGTAGGCTTCAGCTCTTGAGTCAATGTAATCTTTTAAGCGTGTAAATTCAAATCTTTATTCAAAATTCGCATCAGTGATGTGTGTGAGATGTTCAATTGTTGGGCATGACGACGAGTTGAGGTTGACGGCTCTTCTGCCACACTATCGCTAACAGCAGCAATGTTACCCGCAGGATGAACTAGGTGAGCATGCACAGATGATTCCACATTATCTACAGACTCGGTTTGCTAAAATTTGCGCACAAATGCCACCGTAGTCGTGGCGAGCATTTGGGTGATATTCTGTTCCACACATAACTGTCATAGATCCTTCTATTATAATGAAAAATATTAACATTATTCTCTGAAAACTTTTTGTTTTATTTACAATTAACATTGTGCGTTTTGGTTGGACCACCCTATATATGTAAGAACGACCATTGAACGAACTTTTTCTATTTTTGTCCGTTTAAAGCATAATGACTTTGAGAGATGTAGAGAGCTGAGTTTTTGACATTAACGAGAGAGGTTTTGTCTTCTTGGCAGGAATAAATGATTTTGATTATTATTTAAAAGCATGCGTTTGATATTTTCGCAAAATTTGATTCCTACAAATGGTGGCTCAACCGGGATCGTCGTGATAATCGTATATAACGAACGAGAAGATTAATAATTTATGTTGAAACGAATTACATTGACGGTCGTACGATTCAAGGATAGATGGTATTGGGTGTCCGCATAATTTTTCGTGCTGAATTGTGTTCGGCAAACGGCCATACGTTTCAAGGACAGATGATATTTAATTTATGTTCCAAGGAACAGACGAACTTGATGCTTTTTGCGTTTGAAGTTTTGTGTGAGAGGCGGTGAACAATTTAAACGGAGATAATTTTCGTCTCGATACTTGCTCCTTGAACGACCAGCATTAGATGAATTGCTGTTATAGTGTACGTCCATCCATCCATCAACGGTAGTGATTCAGCTCTGCGTGAATGGCTTAAAAGCGCAATACAATCCACTCAAGATTATTTGAATTCGTTGACGGTGATGGAACTGCGAAAACGCTTGAGGGATTTGGAGCAACCAACTAGTGGCAAAAAAGCGGTTTTACGTGAGCGACTGACTCAAATCAGAAGATGATGACGATCACTTAGAAGGAGATAAAGAAGCGAACGAAGAAATACATTCTGTACGTAGCTCCATATCACATGATCGTCCGATGCTAACCTTTCGTGATGTGAAAGAGTCGCTTAAGACATTTAGCGACGACACTAATCAAAATGTCAAACGGTGGATACGGAATTTTGAGGCTGGAATGACATCCAACAGATGGTATATGCAAAAAAATTATTGCGTGTTTCTGCTAAATTTTTCGTCAGTTTTGAGTTTCACGCGAAATCTTGGAATGAACTTCGTAGATCATTATGTACCGAGTTCGAAAATGTCGTCAGTAGTAAGGGCATATTGACCGAAAGTTATCATGAATACATTTATCGCGTATTAGAGATCGCCAGTCATTCAAACATTGAACTCGAAGCCAAAGTTCAATACATAATTGGCGGTGTAGAAGATGATGAACGTAATAAAACCATATTATACGGGGCAAATTCTATCAAGGAGCTAAGGCAGAAATTTATAGGCTGAAGAATAAAACAATCTTTATTCGTTGAAAAGGTTTGTTATAAAATTCATTATTTATGAAGACCGAATTCAATAATTAAGAAGAACGAAACGAGGTCACGTCTGCTCGCGGCACGCTCTGATACTCGCGCCCCTTCGATCATGTTGCAGGCGTTGATCTCTCCGCCGTCAGTGCTGCCACCCGACATTTATACAGTACGAAACTCAGAAGCCGCGTTTGAAATCAAATTATTCCACGAATGAAAGGAAGTTTACGAGCGTCAAATCTGATAGAAACGGGAAAAGATGCTTTATTCGTGGCAATTGCGAACATTTAGGGAAAGACTGCTCTGCTAAAATGAAAGGTGCACAATGTTACTCTTGTGGTAATTTTGGCCATGTTGCGAGAAAGTGTCCAACTGTGCGTGTGACTAAATCAAAATTAAGATGTGATGCTTTGAAGTTAGAGGACATAAAAACCTATAAATCGGTTAAAGTTCTCAATAAGACAATTCGCGCAGTAATAGATGACAGTAGTGATCTTCATTTGACCAAATTTAGTGTATACAAAACTAAATGTATCGAGAGGTAGTTCTCCCTTAGGAATATTATGAAGGATGCCTTCCTGCTTCCCTATTTTCCTATTCGATACGATGCACTCTATTCAATTGTCGATACACCGTTGAATTTTCCGTTCAATCCGTGGTATGAAGAACCCGCTGTGTATCAATTCTCTGACTCTTTTGATTCCAAAATGCTTTCGTGCATGGAAATGTTTTATTACGTCTGCTTTCATATTTTCAGGTACTAACATCCTTCTCTTTCCATCATCCTCCATGAACAATATATCGGCGTGATATATGTAATTCGTCTACCAGCTGCAAGTGCCTGTTTAATCGCATTGATACCTTCATCGCCGTGTTAAGCTGCATGTACTATACTTGCGACATCGTTGGCTATCATCATTACTGTTGCTCGAGATAAGGCGTCCACGTATACCATTAGTTTTGCTGGTCGATGCTCTACTGTGTACGTAAATTCTGATAAACTAATGTCCCATCGTTCCTTCTTTCCTTCTTTACTACTGTTAGCTTAACCGCCGAACAATTCGTAATGATTTTGAATTTGACTACCAGCAGATACACCCTAAACTTTTTGACTGCTTCAATTATCGTCATTGGTAGTATGGTTATAAAAATAACATGGGTGCATCTTTTGATCGCTTGGCTGTCTCTGTAGTAGGATTGCAGCTAGACTTTCCTTGCTCGCATCTGTGTCGAGTTCCGTCTCAGGGCAGAAGTCGTACAGACTCAGCACTGGGCTACTGGACGGCGCAACCTTAATGTCGTTGAACGCCGCTACCTGCTCTTCTCCGAACTCAAATACCGCTCCCTGTTTCAGCATCGAACTCAATGGGTGCAATTGTCTTGCGAATTCAGGTACAAATTTCCTGAAGTAGCTTGCCATCCGTAGAACCTCTGCAGCTGCAATACTGTTCTTCGCTGTGGAAACTTCATAACTTTGTCGGTCTTCTATTGTGAAGGCCCTATTTTTCCATCACACTTCGACACTTTCTTCTAAGAAGACGCATTTCCTCCAATTAAATTGAATACAATTTTCTTCAGACACATCTAATACCCGTTTCAGTTTCAGGATTCCTTCATTCGCGTCTATGGATGGTATTATCAGGTCATCTACAAATGTTAATACTGTTCCGTCCTTTATCAAATCTCGGAAAACTTCGTTAATGAATCGCCCAATTGTATTGCCGCTCATACAGGGTTATCCATTTCGTAGTTGGGAAAGTATAACCCTGCCATTTGACATCTGTCAGAATTAAATGTCATTTAAAGCGTGTTTTTTTTTAGTTGAAGGTTTGCCATTTAGAAAAAGGGATCGTTTAACAGTCGAAGAACGCGTTAAAATTATTCAATTTTATTATAAAAAAGGTGATTCTGCTGTATCAACATTTAGGGCTTTACGAGCCGATTGCGGTCGACATTATCGACCTACACAGCCAACAATTTCGAACACAGTGAGAAAATTTGAAAAGACTGGATCGGTTATTGATATTGCAAGGCCTGTGCATCATCGCAACATTCGTTCTGCTGAAAATTTCGCTGTCGTTGCTCAAAGTGTGGAGGAAGACCCGAATTTGTCAATTCGCCGACGTGCTCAACATTTGGGCTTGTCTTACGGCCCATTGTGGCGGATTTTGCATTTGGATTTGCATCTCCATCCGTACAAAATCCAACTCACTCAAGAACTTAAGCCTCAAGACCATACACAACGTAGAATATATGCGAATTGGGTGATTGAACAACAAGCCATTGATAACGATTTTTCGAACAAAACTTTCTTTAGTGATGAGGCTCATTTTTCGCTCAGTGGTTACGTAAAAAAACAGAATCGCCGCATATGGGGCTCTCAAAATCCTCAGGTGATCGTAGAAAGGCCTTTGCATCCGGAAAATTGCATTATGGTCTGGTGGTGTTATTGGCCCGTATTTTTTTGAAAACGATCAAGGAAGAGCCATTACAGTCAATTCTGACCGCTATGGACGGATTTTAACCGATTATTTTTGGAGAGAAATTGAAGATTATGATTTGGAGAACATGTGGTTCCAACAGGACGGAGCCACAAGCCACACAACACAGGCTAATCGAGCACTTTTGCAAGAGAAATTTCCAGGACGCGTAATTTCGAGATTGAGTGATGTCAATTGGCCCGCAATATCCTGCGACCTAACACCTTTGGATTTCTTTTTATGGAACTATGCAAAAGATCGTGTTTACGCGATCAATCCTCAAAATCTTGAGCAATTGAAAACCAATATTCGTGAAGTTATGGCCGAGATATTGCCGGAAATGTGCCGGAAAGTAATTGAAAATAACCTCAAAAGGATTGAGGCCTGTAAGAGGTCCAGTGGAGAACATTTGAATGATGTTGTGTTTTACGTATAATGGCAAGGTTCAATCTTAATATTGAATAAAAAATTTTGTTTTTATCTGTTTTCTTCAGCCCTATACATAGACCAAATGGTGTTTTACAGAACTCTTATTGGCCGTCTCGTGTAACGAACGTGGTAAACTTTCGACTGGATTCGGTCACAGGAACATGAAAATAAGAATTTTTCAAATCAAGTGTAGTATAAACTCGTGCTGATGCCAATCGATCAAGTTGGCCCTTAATGATCGGCATAGGGAATCCATATCTTACAACTTTACTATTCAGGCTACGGTAATCTATACATAGCCTATGCGACTCGTCTTTCTTCTTGACGACGACCACTTGACTTGCAAAGTCGCTCAGTGATGGCTCTTTTACACCTTCATTCAACCATTCCTTTGCTTGACCTTCAACTCCGGCCTTTTCTAAAGGTGCCAATCGTCTTGGGTGATGTTATATGTATGTTTCATCCGTCAGCGCTATAATCGTCTTAATACCTGGCTTCTGTTTTTGAATATGCTCCGAACGTTGAAATCGTTTTCCCCATGGTCGCATAAAATTTTCATCATCCAGCTATCATCGTTGACAGGATCGTTGATCGCGTTCGAAGCCGATTCTACAACTGTTTGCACGAGTTGCTTGGGCAATATAATGTAGTTTACCGTCTTCAAAAATTGTCTACCGATTATCATATTAACACTCATGGCGTTTGTCGGGACGATGTAAAGCTCAATAGAAAACACTATTCTTCGATTTCGATGTCAATATTTACTCTCTCGATCACGTGAGAAATAGCGTTACCGAATCCGCGAATTTTTATGTTACTTGGAGCCGTACTTGGAACTGTTCCTTCTAATTCCTGCCACAATGCATGTCTGATCAAATTTAAGTCTCTATAAGTGTCTGCTACCGCCGTAATTTTTCGGTCACCGACTTTTACATTAACAACGTTTTCATCTCCCGTGAAATGCTCAATGAAATTCACCGTAGGGATCGAGTTGTTCACACCTTGCCTTTGCGGGCATTGTGGCAATAAATGTCTAGAAGTTCCGCATTTAAAACACGAATTTACCTTGTCTTTATCTGGGCAATCACTCGCTTTACGCCCCGTCCCGCCACATGAAAAACATCGCGTATTTTCGTTCGAAGCAAGTCCATGTTGTTTATTGTCGCTGCCACCCTTTTTAGGGTTTTGTAAAATAATTTTACAAAACCCTACTAAAATCGCGTCCTGTCTGTCCTTCTGTCTGTCCGTCTGTCCGTCCGTCTGTCCGTCCGTCCGTCCGTGTGTCACTGCACTTTTTCTCGGAAACGACTTAAGCTAGAAACATCAAATTTTATGCGCAGGTGTAAATCAACTACAAAAAAAATTTATAAGATATTTAAGGGGGGCCCCCCATATAGGGGACAGTTCCCCCGAAAAAAAAATTCATCAAAGGTAGCCGATATGGGTATCAAATGAAAGGTCTTGATGAGAACATTTCAAAACAGGTCTTAGTTTGGCAAACTTTGCTTCAAGGGCGCACACGGAGAGGAAATACACGAAAAATGTGTGATCCCTCCCCTCGCGATTAGACACTGGTGATCCGAAAAATCTGAAAAAAATTATGGGGGTAAGTGTTTACGAGTACAACAACACCAAATACCTTAGAAGTCAAACTTCGCTCAACTTTGTTAATAATAGTATGATATTCGAATTTCACATTTTCCCCAATAAAATCGTATAGGTACCCTTAAACTGAACAAAATTTGATATTTAAGTAGTCCCATAGGAAGTCCTTAAACTGTATAAGTTTGATAAAAATCGAATAATACACACGGAAGTTATAGCCATTTGAAATTTCTCCAATTACAACACCAATAACACATGATTTTGGTATTTTACGGACTTTCCATCGAATCAGTCACTGCAGTTTTGATTTAATCTTTTTGAAATTTTTAAATAAGGGCAATAACATTAATATTTTTCATGATTTGAGTGATTTTTGTTTGTTTGCAACAAAATGGCGCCCGTTGAAAATAGAAAAACAATAGATTTTTTTTAAACGTGCACATCTCTTTGACATATTTCTTGACTTTATTCGTTGCTGGTGACTGTATTTCTAAGAAGTTGAGGACAAAACCCTTCTGACATGAGCGTAGGTCTGTTTACCCAACTTGTTTATATGGGTTTTACCTTGGATTTTTCTTTCACCTTCGCATAGACATCTAACTTCGTACGGGATCGATTTGTTCGCTGTGTCGTCGGCTATACCATCGGATACATACTCGCATATGGTGGCTTTATCTATCTTCCCCGCCCTTGCTATGTGCTGCATTTCATATACGTATTCTAACAGGCTTTCCTTCAGTTTCTTCGTACGTTTGATTAATTTTCTATGTATTTCTGCGGCACTGAATTTTATGTCAAACTCGGCACATAGAGCACGTTTCAACTTGTCCCAACGATCCAAATCGTTCTCGGCGAACATGAATTTCCGCGCGATTCCTGTTAATAGCTTCTTCATGGAAAGGAGTTTTTGCAGTTCAGTCCAACCGACGCTCTTACTAATACATTCGAATTCTTCGATCCACGCGGAGATACTTTGTCCATTCTCCGCACCGCATTTTTCAATGCTCTCTTCCACTTCGCGGAACGCGTATACACCACTCAGCTCCCGGCTTACACTCGCTGCCACTGTGAGATTTTGAATCGGTGTTGATGTTCCTGCTACAATATTCTCAACGATTGTCAATTCACTCACAACTCGTCTCATATTGTCATCTCACACATTTTGTTAGTTACCACGGGATTTTGTTCATCAAATTCCACAATTCGAGCAGCTAATTCTTCTTTAGTCCCACTTTCTTCGAGACCCGCATCGAGCACTCTCGCACGAGTACGTTTTTGGTGTACCGGTCAAGCCACTCCCTCACTTCCCGCCTCTCTCTTTTCTCGGCAGTCAGAAAAGTTCGCGCACCAATAATGCTGTGTCTCTCTAGATAGGTAGCAGCTCGCACCCAGGCGCGATATTACTTCAAAATGGCGCCGCCAATCGATACCGGGTTCGAAACACAAACAAATTAAATTTTTAATCAATGCTCATCCCGGTTGAGTCTCCATGTAAAGGTTGAACGATAAAACAATCTTTATTCGTTGAAAAGGTTTGTTACAAAATTCAGTATTTACGAAGAATGAATTCAATAATTAAGAAGAACGACTGCTCACGACACGCTCTCATACTCGAACCCCTTCGATCATGTTGCAGGTGATGATCTCTCCGCTGTCAGTGTTGCCATCCAACATTTATACAGTATGAAACTCAGAAGCCACGTTTGAAATCAAAGTATTCCACGAATGAAAGGAAGTTTACGGGTGTCAAATCGGATAGAAAGGGGAAAAGATGCTTGAATCTTGGCAATCGCGAACATTTAGGGAAAGGCTGTCCTGATAAAATGAAAGTTGCACAATGTTTCTCTTGTGGTAATTTTGGCCATGTTGCGAAAAAGTGTCCGATTGTGCGTGTGGCTACATCAAAATTAAGATGTGACGCTTTGAGGTTAGAGGACATGAAAACCTATAAATCGGATAAAATTCTCAATAAGACGGGCAGTAATAGATCCCAGTAGTGATCTTCATTTGACCAAATTGAGCGTATATAAAACTAAATGTACCGAAGTTGAAGAAAACGTTCGCTGATTTTGGCGGCATCGGTTCTAGCGGTCAGAAAACCTTTGGGCATTTTACTACCAATGTTCTAATAAACGATATTAAACTAGGAGTTAAAACTGACAGTACACGTTGTACGTGATGAGGTGTTATCATTCGATCTTGTGCTTGGTGGCGAATTATCTGGGTTCATCGAAATAGTTTTAAATAAACGCAATCCAGCCTTGAATCCTTTTCGTAATGATAAACTACAATCAAGGGCAAATATGGACGGCACGACGAGACAAGAAAGGAAAAACAATCAAGAAAATTACGACAAAACAGATGGAAACGGTGAATTTATTTGAGGACAGCTTTAAGCATCAATACCAATTCCAAGACTGAAGTCAACCTACAGCACAGTCGAGATTCTGGGACAATTTCGAAAGTGAAGCATCTCATCAAATATGCGCCCAATAGAACGAGAAATACAGGAGTCGAGATGCGAGTCGTGCTCAGCGACGAAGCACCGGTACACAAAAATCCTCGAAAGCTGACAGCTGAGCAGAGAAATATTGTCAACAATATCGTATACGATTGAATGAAACAAGGTATCGTTCGATACGATCTATTGCCAATAGTTTTAACGGAAGCGGAAGACGGAACTAATAGATTGTGTGTCGATTATAGGCTCCTAAATAAGAAGATAGTTCATGATCCGTTCGCATTACCATTGAAGGTAGACCAGCTTGATCGGTTGCAAGACTCAACGGTATTTACTTCCCTCGATTTCAAGAATGCATTTTTTCACGTCCCTATAGAGAAAGAAAGTGTTAAGTATACAGCGTTTGTGACAGCAGACGGTCATTTTGAATTTAACCGCGTACCCTTTGGACTAAGTAATTCACCTGCTGTTTCGAAAGACATGTTAAGGCCGTTTATAGGGAACTGATAGCTGAAAAAGTAGTTCTAGCGTACTTTGACTACATAATCATATAAAAAATGAAAGAAAGTAAATTCCATTTAATTCTGCTATTTTTATTTTAATTCCGTATACAATTGTTTCGTTTTCTACTTGAGAACTTCCCCAGTACTACTATTCCATAAACTACTACATAATCATTCCCACATGCAGCGAAGATGAAAGCTTAAAGAAGTTAAAGCGAATTTTGCATGTTTCGAGTGAGTATGGGATGATTTTTAATTGGAGTAAATGTGAATTCTTGACCAGATGTGTGGAATATTCAGGGTACACCATAGAAAATGGAACCATTAAACCATTCCGCACTTATTTGTTGGGGACCCCATTCAAAATTGTGACGGACTGTCAGGCTTTCGCTCGAACAATGTCCAAAAAAGATACCAGTCTTTGCGTTTCACGTAGGGCGATGCTAATGGAAGAATTTAAATATACTGTGGAGCAGCGTCCAGGTTCATCCATGCAAAATGCCGACGCTTTAAGCAGATACCCAATGATTTGTATGCTTCATCGAACTGATAGAGTGATCATCGAACTAATCAAAAGAGAGCAACATAATGACGACAAACTACTGAACATATTCTAAGCTAGTCGTGACAATAAAAATACAGATTTTGCATTACAGGCTGATACTTTATATCGCGAGCTGGATGGACAGTCATTATTGGTAGTACCAAGGACATTGCAGTAGCACATAATCAGCCAATGTCACGAACGTGGACATTTCGGATTGCAGAAGACCGTATATTTAGTATTACAGGTATATTGGTTTCCTCATATGCGCGCAAAGATCGAAAAAGTTATATCCGACTGTGTAAGATGCATTTTGGCTGAAGGAAACATGGTAAAATGGAGAGAACGCTGAGTTCCATTGACAAGGGTGACAAGCCTCTACAGACATATTATATTGACCATCTAGGGCTAATGCCATCGACGAAAAAGAGTTACTATTACATATTCGCAGTGGTTGATGCATTTTCTAAATTTATAAGGCTATATCCAACAAAATCTATGACTGCCACAAAGTCACAAACAGACTGCAGAAACAACCTGTTGTTTTTGGGAAACCGAAGCGAATAAGGTATTAAATCGAAGATTTGGTGGTTATATGAAGGATTCAATTCGGAATAGGGCCGAAAGTACATACGAAGTTTTTCGGGCCTTCCAAAGTAACAGCTGTTCTGCGAGGAGATCGATACTTGGCGAAAGTTGGCGAGCATGGTGGACCTAATCGAAAGAGAACATCATGTGACAACATGAAGCCATTTCCAACTTCACTGGATATTCTCGGTGATATTTCATTACATGACGACAGCAGCATCGAGGGCGATGCAGGTATCAGAATGGCCGATCTGTTGGAACGATCACCGAACGAACTTTTCTTATTTTTGTCCGTTTAAAAGATAATGACATTGAGAGATGTAGAGTTGAGTTTTTGACATGTATGAGAGAGGTTTTGTCTTTTTGGCGCGAATAAATGATTTTAATTTTTATACAAGTGTGTGTTTCAAATTTTCACTAAATCCGATCCCTATATATATATATATATATATATATATATATATATATATATATATATATATATATATATATATACATATAGATACACATATATATATATATATATATATATATATATATATATATATATATATATATGTATATAAATATACATATATATATATATATATATATATATATATATATATATATATATGTTTGTTTGTATGTGTGTGGTTGTGGCTGTGTGTGTGTGAGTATACAGGTACATAGGATATAACGAAATTTTTTGCTCGGGGGTCGCAATTTTGCTTAGATTTTCGCCAAATTTTCAGAAATATTTCGACTAGTTCTGTTAATCATTCAAATTGGTTAAGCGAAGACAAAGTAGAGGATGTTTTAGATGCAAACCCATGATTTCTATTTTGACCAAAGTCTAGATCAAAAAGGTTCTTGGAGATGCGGCAACGGTTGCCTCGCTCGAACCAATGGCCACCCTCGAAATCAGGGACCTCGACTGCGTCACGGACAAAGCTGAAGTAGAGGATGCCATTAGGAGGGAGTTCCCCAGCTTAAGTGAAGTCAAGGCAAGATTGACACGTGAAAACACAAGGGGGCAACGCATGGCTATTGTCGAACTAGCTGATAAAGACGCCCAGCAAATCCTGGCGAAGGGCAAAATTAAGATAGGTTGGGTGATCTGCAGGATACGGAGAAGAGCGATCCCTATCCGCTGCTTCAGATACTTCGAATACGGACACACCCGACAGGAGATCTCTGTGCTACAAATGTGGTGAAACGGGGCACAAAAGGAAGGAATGCACGAACGAGGCAAAATGCATTCTTTGCAAGGATGCTAAGCTAGCACCCGGCGACCTCAAACATGAGCCGGGGACAGGGAGATGCTGGGTTTTCAAGGAGGCCCTAACTAAAGCTAAATCGATACTCAAATGGTCCGTATCCTGCAGGTCAATTTGCACCGAAGCACAAACGCCCAGGACATACTTGAGCAGTTTGCGAGGGATAAGAAAGCTGACCTCCTGTTGCTGAGCGAGCAACATCATAACAAGGACTCGCAAGCGTGGTACCCTGACAAATCTAGTACCTCGGCCATCTGGGTTCGAGACAGCGCCCGCCTTCAGGTGCAGGGCCATGGACGCGGGGATGGTTTTGTGTGGGTGCGGTGTTCAGGGATAACATATTTCAGTGTTTATCTGACGCCTAACGAGGCAATGCGATCTTTTCGAACCAAACTCGATGCCCTGGAGGACGCTGTCTCGAACACAGAGGGCCACATGCTGGTCGTGGGAGACTTCAACGCTAGAGCCATTGAATGGGGTATGCCACAATCCGACACAAGGGGAAAGCAAATCTTGGACATGGCGGCCAGAACAGCGCTTTTTGTCCTAAATACTGGTAACACCCCTACTTTCCGCCGCTGGGGTTGCGTAGGAACCATACCCGATGTGACACTCGCTTCGGAGTCCCTGGTACCTAGAGTACACAACTGGCGAGTACTAGAGGATTACTCGGCTAGTGATCACCAGTATATAGCGGTTGAGATTCACGACAGTGCCACTCTGCGTGCATATGCCCAGACTTCAATCCTCGGATGGAGGACTGGGAGGATGGACGTTGAGAGGTTCGCTGACGCGCTAACGGCAGGCGCACCGTTGCTGGGAGCTCCGCCAGGGAGTGGAAGGCCTACAGCCAAGGACTTGGTGAACTCAACTATGAGTACCATCATAGCTGCTTGCGAGTCTTCCATGCCCCGTCGGACACCCCGACACGGTAAGCCTCCAGTATACTGGTGGTCAAACGAGATCGCCGAACAAAGAAGCGAGTGTCACAAACTTCGGCGAGAGGCCCAGCGGGCACGAACACGGGAGGAGGCAGACACTAGGCTAGCAGCATACAGGTCCTGCAGGAAATATCTTCGCAGGCTTATTAACAAGAGCAAGGCCCGATGCTGGCAAGACCTCGTGGACGATGTAAATAGGAATCCGTGAGGCCTTGGCTAAAAGCTGGTCATGGGGAAGCTTGGTGCCCTACGGAAGCCTTGTATACATGACGCGGAAAAGATGGACGCGATTGTGCGGGGACTCTTCCCCGCCCGTCCTGTCCGTGTTGACGCTGTCCATGGTGAAACAGCAGTCGAGTGCCCACTCTTTACACAGCTGGAACTGGAGGAGGCAATCCTCTCCCTGAAAGCGAGGAAGGCTCCAGGTCCAGATGGTGTTCCAGCTGAGGTTTTGCAGCTCGTCTATCACCATTGTCCTGACTTGCTGCTCAGCACATTCAACGCTTGCCTACGGGACGGGGTTTTCCCGGTACGATGGAAGGTGGCGAGGCTCGTGCTGGTCAGCAAGGGGAAGGGAAATCCCGAATCGCCGTCTGCATACCGCCCGTTATGCATGCTAGACACGGCTGGGAAAATGCTAGAGAAACTCATCAAGGGAAGACTCACTGACGTGATTCGTGCTGCTGGGGACCTATCTCCTCGGCAGTACGGCTTTAGAGCAGGACGTTCTACCATTGATGCGATTGCAGAGGTGGTGAACGCGGTCCAAAAGGCAGAGGCATATAGTCGCACCAAGCGACGGATCGTCCTGTTGGTGACACTCGACGTCAGGAATGCCTTCAACTCCGCTAGATGGGTGGATATTCTGGACACGCTGGAAAACTCTTTTCAAGTTCCAGAATATCTAATGCGGCTTTTGAGGAACTACCTAAAGGACCGAAGCCTGCTCTACGACACGACACAGGGCCAACGAAGGATGGAAATTATATCGGGTGTTGCCCAGGGATCTACCCTTGGTCCGGACCTGTGGAACGTGTCTTACGACGGGCTACTGAGACTCAAGATGCCAGATGAGTCGCGCTTGGTCGGCTATGCGGATGATGTTGCGGCTCTGGTCGCCGGACGCACCGTTGAACAAGCGCAACTTAGGCTAGGTATGCTAATGCGCCGAGTGAGGGACTAGATGACTGCTCGCGAGCTCAGTTCAGCACTGGAGAAAACCGAAGTGGTCATCTTGACAGAGAGAATCCCTAGAGTAAGGATGATCAGTATTGGAGGCATACAAATCCAATCGAAGCCAGCGGTGAAGTACCTGGGGCTACTGATCGACTCGGAGATGAGTTTCTCTGAGCAAATCAGGGCAACGGCTGAGAAGGCTGCTTCGGGAATATCGGCCCTGAGTCGACTTATGGCCAACGTAGGGGGACCCAGCCCATCAAGAAGACGCCTCTTGATGAGTGCTGTAGGGTCAGTGCTACTGTACGGAGCAGAGGTATGGGGCGACGCTCTCAGCAAGGAGTAATACCGAAAACGATTGACACAGGTACAGAGAAGAGGGGCACTGAGAATTGCATCTTCGTATCCAACAGTCTCCGACTCGGCGGTGAGAGTGATTGCAGGCGTGATACCTGTCGCCCTCCTTGCTAGAGAGCGCCACGCTATTTACCTGCGCCGAAACGAGGATGCGAGGGAGATGGTTGTCCGCGAGGAGAGACAACGCTCGCTCAACGATTGGCAGCAGTCTTGGAGGAATTGCACGAAGGGAAGGTGGACTGCGCGCTTCATCTTGGATGTGAGACCGTGGCTAAATCGAAGGCATGGTGAGACTGACTTCTACCTGACCCAGCTTTTGAGCGGGCACGGGTGTTTTCAGTCTTACCTGCACAAGATCGGCAAGTCACGGTCTCCCGACTGTCGGTTTTGCCCAGGAGAGGAGGACAATGCCTGTCACACATTTTTTGCGTGTACCAAATGGACCAGGCTGCGAAGGGAACTCTACAGGGAGACGGGAGAGCTCACCCCGGATAATATAGTTGCGGTGATGCTCGAATCGGTTGACAAATGGAACCAGGTGGCACATTATGCTCGGGCAGTCCTAAAAGATAAAAGGGACTCGCAGCAGCCGGAGGTGCTGGGGCTGGGGGATTGCTCTTCTGGCATTTTCTCTTCCCCTCTCCCCTCCCGCTAGGAAAGGGACTCCCCAGCTTGAAGGCGCCCCACGGCGTAACAAAACGAGACCTGGCCCGAAGTAATGTGTCAAACGGTTCCAGGCTAGGTTCTCAGATTGACAGGGGAGGTGTTTAGTGGGTAGTCCAAGGGTATCCCCCATGGGAGTTCCACACTGCCAGACTCGGCGGGCGTAAATGCCTTCACCTCCCTATCACAAAAAAAAAGTCTAGATCCGGTTTGTACCAAAACTAATACAAAGATTCATTCAAGTGTATGATAAAGCTCACAATAAAAATCCAAAGTTGAATCATTTGAAACAGAATGGCAGCCGCTCAAAAGTCGAAAAAAGTTGAACAATAAAAAGCACTTTAGGGTCAGGTGAGAATATCAAAATGGCGGCTGGGTAAAGTTCGAAAGTTTCTCAAAGCTACAATTTATATGGGATTTTTATGAAACCTAAAATCAAGGTAGACGTTGATGAAATCTTGGACTCAAATGTATCAGAACTAAATTCGATTCCTATAAATGCTGCAGATTTTAGCAGTAGTGGTTTTCGCATTGCAATGTAAAATTATATTTTAGTATATATGGTATAATGTATTCAAGAAACTGAGTTTTGAAAAGTTTGAAATGAAAAAATTTGCCACTAAAAAGGGTGAAATAAAAAACTTTTAGAAAAAAAGAAAACCGAATTCGAAATGCCCTAAAAAGGATAAAATAAATTTTATGGAAGCGATGTCAAATCAATTTCCCCATTTCAACATAAATACATACTTCCAGCATCCGCACCATCACAAAAGAATCGGGGAAAAACTGATATGGCACCGCTTCCATAAAATTTATTTCATCCTTTTTAAGGCATTTCGTAGTCGGTTTCTTTTTTTCTAATTTTTTTTTACTTTATGCATCAGATTTACTATTTTTATTTCGTAGAACAGCTATTTTTGACCGCTGTTTGTGGTCATCTTCAGTAAACTAAATTTTAACACTCACAAAGGCGTTTAAGTACAAATATGTTTTTAGTAGGAAATTACGTTTATGAATTACGTTATTGAAAATACAAAATTCTAAGAACTAATTTAGCTAAATAGCCATAAATGGCGATTACCTTTACCCGTATGTATTCGTCGTTCCTCAGATACGTGGATAATCTGCAGAGCCTCCATCATATCTAATTTCCTATGACAATTAGTATTCTTAATAAAGCTTATATTTTTGGTGCCGATTAAATATTGTTCCTCAATGATGTATTCAGCTATGACTGACTATATGTATATGCATCCCCGGATTTTTCGATACAACTTGAGCTTCTCTAATGCGCTCATCAAATTTGACCGAGGTCAATCTTTTCGTTTGCCGAATATAAATTTTAGGGCTGTTACCGCATGCTACTTTGTAAATACCACTCGTTTTCCCGATCTTTTTTGAACCTTATCTGACCCTAATATTTAAGGTGTTGTATTGTACTGACTTAAAGATGCTGTTTATAACGAGGGCCTTTTCGCGTCTTAGAGAGCCGGACACCCACGGAACTGCATCACCCGAGTTCCGTACTAGAGCTGTCCAACTCGTGAGTCCTGGTACCGCACCAAACTCAAACGTAAGGTGTCCTGCACAAGATAATGGAAAGGGCCCGCACTTCAAGATTCGCTTCGTCTCAGTTCCATACCAAGACTCTCCACTGCTGAATCCCAGTACAATACCGGACTCTACTAGAAATGCCAGGGAAACTGGCACACTGGCACACATACATAGTTCACATAGTTGCGATGCATCTGGATGGTTCCATGTTGGACATCTGGTAGAATAAGTCACGGGCGTGGTTGACCGTGAGGTAGTTGCAGGATAAAATGAGTTCAATAAATCCATGTTCTGTTGAGATAGGAATGACATGCATTTGCATAATCTCGTAGTGCTCGAGAACAGCAGCGGGAACTGGAGTCTGAACATCACTTGATTGGATAGGCTCCGTCCCTCGATCGTGAAGAAACTGTAAAATTTGTGGAGATCGCGGTAATCGGCCGGGAGCTTGACCGTTGCTGGCTAGTTGTCCTTAATAAGCGTCAGTTGTTCTAGTAGCTGGTTTGGGGTCAATAGCTTTGAGTTGTCTGCCATGTTACTAATCGACGGTAACTTTAAGCAAGGTGGTTGGAGTGGTTTCATAGCCTCATAGCATTAACAAAACAATTTTTGGCGAACGCATCGAAGACATCCATGATCTTGGTTTGCTGCTCATTGAAGGTCAGGACGGCTCCAGTGTTTTGTTCATATTTTCGTTTAATTCTTGCGTTTTTTGAGAAAATATGGTATGGGTTTCCTGCCTTATTTCGGCCGCAACATCGATGTTGGGTTTTTTGTTTTGAATGAGCGACATTGAACGATGTTTATTACCCTTGATTCCTTGGATCTCCTTTTTGTCGCTCGAATCCAGGACTCCAAACGGCAAATGGGCGATATTAGGTCTATCGATTTTCACCTATAACGTCTTATTTGTTGTTCTTGCAGCAATTTGTTTCACAATCGTATGTTGTTAAATGCTGCTTTCAGTTGAGACAATGTGGTGGCGCATATCCGAGGTGGCCCGACTATATTACAGAGGCGTTCTAGCTGGTCGACTCCATGAATAAAGACACTGGATTGACAAGTTGTAGTAGACAATCAGGCTCCACTCGTTCAAGTGGAGGTGACTCTCGCCTATCTTTTCCAAATAGATTCCTGAATTTTTGTCCAATAGTTGGCTTGCTCGAGATCGATGTTGGTTGCACTGTGAGTACATATCAGGTCCTCGGGAGGAGGCTCTTGGCCGGTGGGGTATTCATCCTCTTCCTTGGTTAGCTCGATGGGAAGTGGTGCAATGTTAGTTATAGCTCGTTCTAGTATTATCGAGCTCTTTCTACGTCGGCCACTCGTAAAGGGTGGTTCAACTATAATGCACGATGTTAACTGTGAGTCATACCTTAACGTTAAGTTTTTCGCCCAACTTAATTTAACATGTCTTTGTTTCAGTGTTTGAAAAATTTAACTATAGAGAGGTACACAATTGAGCAGCGCGTTAAGGTTGTTGAAGCCTTTTAATAAAATGGGCGTTCAAATCAAAATACATTTCGTGCACTTCGTGGGTTTTTTTGGTCAGCATAATCGACCAAATGTGTCCACAATCGGGAGACTTGTGCGCAAATTTCAGCAAACCAGGTCTGTCGGAAATTTGAAATTACCTATGCCTGCTCGCCCAATTCGTTCTGAAGAAAACATTGCTGTTGTTCGCGATAGTGTGGCAGAAGAGCCATCAACCTGGACTCGTCGTCGTGCCCAACAATTGAACATCTCACGAACATCACTGACGCGAATTTTGAAAAAAAATTTGAATTTACACGCTTACAAGGTTCAATTGACTCAAGAGCTAAAGTCTACTGACGATTTCAAGCATCGGCAATACGCCGAGTGGTTGGTTGAATAGACAGAAGGGAATGGTGACTTTACAAAGAAAATCATCTTCAGCGACGAGGCACACTTTCATCTCAGTGGATTCGTTAAAATGCAGAATTGCCGCATTTGGGCAAATGAGACTCCACGAGTAATCGTTGAGAAGCCATTGCATCTACAAAGAGTGACTGTTTGGTGCGGTTTATGGACTGGCGGCGTCATTGGGCCGTACTTCTTAGCAAATAAGGACGGCCAAGCAGTTACCGTGAATAGTGTTCACTATTGCGAGATGATAACGGACTTCTTGTGGCCGAAAATTGAGGTTATAAACCTGGATGATATGTGGTTTCAACAGGATGGTGCCACTTGCCACACAGCCAACGAAACAATGGCTCTGTTGCGCGAGAAATTCAATGGCCGTGTTATCTCACATTGTAGCAATGTTAATGGGCTGCCACGATCGTGTGATTTGACACCGGTAGACTTCTTTCTCTGGGGATATTTAAAAGAAAAAGCGTATGAAAATAAGCCAAGAACAATTCAAGAGCTCAAGGATGAGATAGTTCAGCACATTAACGACCTTGAACCTCAATTATGTCTCAGAGTCATTGAAAATATGGACCATCGGATAGAAGTATGCCGCCGTAGCCGTGGTGAGCGTTTGGGCGATATTTTGTTTTACATATGATTTTCATAGATTCTTCTATTATAATAAAAAATATTAACATAATTCTCTGAAAACTTTTTGTACTATTTACAATTAACATGGTGCATTTTGGTTGAACCACCTTTTACAATGCCCCTCCGGATGACGTTAACAATGCGGCCGAGCGGCCATTGTGGAATAGGAGTATTGTGTCTCTTCAGCACGATCATGGTTCCAACCTCCGATTTCGGAGCTGTATGCTTCCATTTGACGTGGTGCTGAAGTTGTGATAGATATTCTCTCGCTTCTCGTTGGTTTTTATGGAGACAAGCCATTTGCAACGCTGATGAAAATTGGCTCCCGGTGGCGGTTCTGTAGAATTGGAGATACTGGTCAAGGGCTGAAGAACTGCCCAAGAGTTAGTCATGTTATGTCATTTGGATTAGATGAAAATGATGTTGACGGACATAAATTCAGGATGGCCTCCATCTCCGTCACCGCTGTAGCCAATTTCTCACCTGTCAATGGGATTTCATGCAATGTGGTAGGAACCAGCTGCTTAGTAGATTTGATGGTACCCTCTCAAAGACCTCCAAAATATGGGGAGCGCAGAGGAATGAAATGAAAGTCAATGCCCCTCGTTGTGCAAAATCTAGTGATCGTTTCCGTTGCCTTGGTTGAACATAATACTTCGGAAAGTTTACGGAGCTGGTTGTAGGCCCCCACAAAGTTCGTCACTTTGTCGCAATAGATATTTTGGCAGTTTGCTCTTGAGAATATGAAACGTTTGAGAGCTCGTATGAAAGTCGGTGACGACTATGAGATGCACTGCCTTGGTGGAGAAGCAGACAAAGAACGCTTTGTAGGTCTTTTGCTGCCTCTTTGCCCGAATTCAATAATGGGTCCAGAAGGGAACACAGAACTCCACTACCGATTTGAGGAAAGATCTATAATGAAACGTCCAATTTTCTGCTGGATTGATGGTTGATTATTTTGTGCAGCTGGAGCGTCCTGGAGCTTACACGTATGATGCTTTTCATTTGGGTGCTCTGTTTTCCATACCCAATGCCTTCTATATCAAGCACTTGTTTAGTAGTAGCTTGTCGGAACCTATTTGCTAGCCATTTTGTGATGAAGTTGACCTGGGATCTCACATCCAACACCAACCGGCATTCCACTTCAGGACTATTGTCTGCCC
Organism: Odontomyia ornata; assembly: GCA_963969285.1. Classification (NCBI taxonomy): domain Eukaryota; kingdom Metazoa; phylum Arthropoda; class Insecta; order Diptera; family Stratiomyidae; genus Odontomyia; species Odontomyia ornata. Next base: position 401,290,062 of record OZ017738.1, read on the forward strand.
GGGCCTTAAGACAGACGGTTTGCAGCAGGATGTAACTCTCACTTGAATTCCTGGGATCTGGGTGTTGCCAGTTGGGACGCTAGTTGGACGGATGATGCTGGCATCTTTAAAGCGACTGACGCAGGTTTTGTCATTTTTTGATTCTTCCGCATGGAGGAGAGCATGATGTTGTTGGTGGCATCATCTACAGGTACCGGAAGAGCACGGTCAGGCAAAATGACTAGTCTCCAGACAATTGGTATACAACTTGAGCTTCCTGACTGTGTTCATTCGATCTCGATGTCACTACCCTATTAGTTTATTACAGCAGTATACAGGATGGTGGAGCGAACATTGTTGGTGCTTGGTGGCAGTGTACATTGTTGGTCCTTGTTGGCAGTGAGCGCATCTGATCGCATTGGTTACGTGCTTGCTGACTTTACATTAATGGTCTAGGTTCCGGAAGCGTACTTCGAGGAAGGCGGGAAAATTGTTCACCGAATCGAGCTCTCGCGGTGATTGGCCCCTTTGCTCATACAAGACCAGACTTATGCAATCCAGTTTTTGCTGAACCAGGAAGAGAAGGATAGGGTCGCAGATTTTGGTGGGGACTCCCAACTTTTTGATTCCCACCAAACATTCGCTGCTAGTGTCATAGAAAGCCTTCATACTCGCGGTCGATTTGCATGGACAGTTGGGCTGGGAAAGTAAACAACTTAGAAAGCTGTTATTGTAGCAATCATTCATTAGCCTCCATGCGTTAGCATAATTAGCATCAGATATTGGCAGTTGTTGAACTAGTTTCAAGGCTTTGCCACTTACGTTGCTGACTAGATGGAACATGTTTCCGAACTGCTCATCGCCTGGTTGTGAATGAGCTACATATACAGTTCTCGGACCTGGATTCACTTCAAATAGTCTCCACTGAGGGTAGACAGTGTTATTCTGGGTAATTTGATGGCTTTTCCACTGCTCACGAGATTTCCCGGGTTTTCAGAATCCACCCCAGCTATTTTCCGCTAGATTTTGATAATATGTTGTAGCATGTCTATAAGGAGTGGTATTGTGCGGCATTGTAACTGCTCACGCTTGCAGAATCTGTGTGGTCAAGGATTCGGTCAATCCCCTGCAAAAATTTGGCTCCATATTCCTCCAGCATTCAAATACTAAGTAAGTAGTAAGATTTTGATTGGATTTCACCTGCTCCCACCTTCAAGTCATCCATGAACTGATGCGCCTCCTGCATCAAGGCACCCGACGAAGACCATCCCCGTTGTGGGCTGAGGATGTGCCGTTTACACCTGCAGATACTCGGGGCTTATTGGATGGTTGTGAAACTGAAGCGGCAGCTTTGTCTCAGTATAGATCCCACTGAGTTCTTCAGCTCTTGCATAGATTTTGGCGAACGATGCGAAGAGATCCTTTTGTATGTAAGGATGGTCCGCGGGCAATGCTTCTAAAGAACCTCGTCATTTGCAAGAAACGCACTCCACACCTCTTCCAGCTCCCTAGATGCCTTCTCTAAATATGGCCTTTGCGTTTTACTCGTGTAAAGATCCTTTTTTAAGCGAGCTAGGATAGCTGGTATTTCCTATCCCAATAGATCCGCCATCCCTTGAAGCTTGGTCGGGCCCGTCATTGTTTTCTTCTTTTCTTCTCGAGTTCGACTCAATGCAGATGTTAAGGTTTAAATTCTGCATGTGTGGCGTGGTTCACGATTCAAATGACGTCGGGGTCACCGCTGCTTATAACGAAGGCCTTTCCTCGTCGTAGAGGACCGGATGCCCACGTTACTGCGTCACCCCAGCTCCGTACTAGGGCTGTCCAACTGGTGAGTCCTGGTACCTTGTTTGCGAAGACTCACTTGCAGTTTTATGGAAAGACAGTACCTTGTCACTACGAAAAAGGTCTTCAAACTAATGCAAAATTAACCTAAATTTCGTTCATGTAAAGAACAAATGATTATTTTAAAGATTAGTTTTAATATACATTTCCTTAATTTCAGGTGGGACTTCCAGCTCATCGGGACGACTAGGTCATAGGAAATCATCTTTGGCGCTAACGCCTGAAGATGAATCTATTGACACTTCACATATACTGGTGAGTAAGTCAATGCAATCTACATTCTATCAACTATTATCTAAACATTTTGCTTTAAATCTTCAATCACGTACAAATCAACTAATCATCACACGTTCTATCAACAACAAACCGTTCAACTTATCGCACTTATCGCTTAGGTTATACAACTTAAATTAAAATAGAAGAAAATTGAAAAATGTCACAAAAAATCATTCACTCATTCATTCATTGTGCAATAGCACAACATTTACTTCGTTTAGAATTTGAGCGACGCGAACGAGTTCGTTTCACTTAAAATGGGCAAATTGATATGTGGCGTTGCTTAAGCAATAAAGTCACATTTTCAAAGTAAAGCTGCGAAATCGTTATTAATTATTGTTAAATATTATCTTTTAAAATAAATTTATTAAGTTTATGATGTCTGCCATTCATAAAAACAGGTTGAATCGAAAGATTATTAAAATACTAAGATACCCGAGATCTGCGCTGAAAATAAATGTATCTTATAGTACGCGTATTTATGCTAGGACCACGTAGATGGTATCTGTTGATATTTTATATGACTTATGGAGTGAGATTTTCTAGATACCTAGATCTAAATGCATTGCAAAGTATAATTCAGTTAAATGCAGCTTGTAAATATGCTGCTCAGATTCGATTTCTTTAACTAGATTTCATGAAAAAAATGCAGTCATGTACGGATAACCAATTTTACGCCTAATCCTACTCGCGCTAATATTTGTTGCCCATATTTATGGCGGTGCTAGACTTGCAGAGGAAAATTACCTATCGGCTAGTTCAAATGTATCGCGAGTCCATAAATTCGATATCATAACATTCTAAAATGTTAGCAATGTCAACTTGCTGTACCTATTAGGGAATGAAATGTTTATGGTGTTCAGATTGTTGCTGCTTTCTAATTTGTGTTTTTTCCTTTCTGCGTTCATTTATCACTTCATATCTGATAGTATAGGAACTAGCAGGTTCATATCTAAATGGTGTATGGAAAATGTTATATCGATTGCACTAGTTTTTGTAACTTTTTACGTGATTTAAAAATAAAGCTGAATTTTACGTAAGAGAAACTATTAAAGCGATCGTTTTATGGATTATGTTAGCTGAAATGGCTAAGTGTATTCAATAGATTTTGCAACTAATGTATGTTATTTACAGTTTTATGTACGAGTATATACGTATGCATATCATGAATTATGATTATTACCTTTCAACCGATTTCAAGTTTTAAATTTCACATATGTATACTACGATATATACTCGTATAGATATAATAGGTGTGGGGTTTTTGGTCCCCCATCGGACGCATCCGAAGGTGGACCAAAACCGACTAAGTCGAAGCGCTGACAACGCCCTACTTAGTATTTACTAGTCATGGAACCAGGAAAGCGGCCTTGGATCGGATTTGATAAACTGCAACGACTATCGCAATCTATAAAAGACTATTCTTTTGGAACTTGGAATGTTAGATAATTGAACAGACCTGGTGCACTGAGACAACTTCTGGATGAAATAAAGAAATAGAAAATCAATATCCTCGTAGTACAAGAAACCAGATGGCATAGTGAAGATATATTTGACAGTTTGGAGTGGCTTTCATTTTTAACAGCACATTTAAATAAACTATCACCGACTTCAAGTCCGTTAACAAAAGGCTCTGTTTTTCAATGTCTCGCTGGTCAATTGTCACGTGACAAGGAAGAGGCAATCAAGGTGGTTTCGATACAAAATTTGGCCAAGAAACGGCACATACAGAAACAACAAGAGGATACAGCCTCCATACAGAGACCAGCGACAACGGACAACGGCTGACAGAGTTCGCTACTAGTAGAGGCTTCACAGAAAGCTCCAAAAGCTTTCCGCAACGAGACATCCATAAGAGAACGTGGGCATCACCAGATGGTCGCACATTCAACCAGATCGATCATGTTCTCATACAAAAAGGAGCGACCACCAGTATTCCTTTTAAGCGTCAAGTTCCGATTTTGCATCTCCAAGAGCTGTAAACAAGCAGCATCAGTTACTCTAAGTTACCAGATACACATGCTAAATGATAGCTCACTAACGTCCACATACATGACAGCGCTGGAAAATTGCATTAACATACCCCGCAGCTAGGTGAAAGTAATGATGACATCAGAACCATCTGGAAGAAAGTAAGAGATGTGGGTACAGAAGCAGTTGAGGAAGTCTTGGGCACCAGCCAAAGAAAGGTAAAAACAACTAGTATGACGAAGAATTCAAAGAAGCAATTACAAAAAGGAACCAAGCGTGCAAAGAATACACCCAGCGCGCAAGTCGGGCCAAAGAAGAACAATATAAAAGCCTTAGACGTCATGGTTAAAAAAATGTGCCGAAGAAAGAATCGACTGGCCATCAACACCAAGAAACAACAGATCAACGAAAACATCGTCATCTTCATCTGTAGCTTGTGATATTTCGATTACGACGTTGGGTTCAACACCATCCATCGCTACAAAGCGCTCGTTGCAGAACAAATCTTCGTTTTCGAGTCTCGAGCAATTTACAGCTAGTGCTGAGTTCAATGCCGTGCAGAATACGTCACCAGTCATCTCAACAATTCAAACCAGAAGCAGAAAATATTTTAAAAATATGTATCCATCTCCTGCAGGGTCTCATAACCCAAGCAATAGCCATGCTGACTACATTCTTCCTATTGATAAACCTGCTTTTGATGGTCCTGAAGCGATACGATTGTAATTCCAATTATCGATAACAGTGACCCTGGTCGTTCAACGTCTCCTGCAGGTGTTAATAATAATCAACTATGCCGTGTTGTTGCTCCACCGAATCAAATTTTCATCTCGAGACTAGCATATGAAACTTCGGTAGACGACATTCTCAACTTTATTAAAGCGAAACTTGGAAATCTAAATGGAATCATAAGCTGTACTAAGATTACAAAGGAAAATCTGCCGGATCGAGTAGTATCCTCCTTTAAACTTACAGCTCTACCAAGCATTGATTCTGTATGCCGTCCCGAGTTCTGGCTTCCTGGTACACTAGTGAAACCATTCGTACCTGTTAAAAAGACAAATTTTTTCCGCAATCCTTCGGCTCACGCAAGAAAATAGTACATAATAGCTTTAATAACATTAAAATTTATTATCAAAACGTTAGGGCACTAAGGACCAAATTAAATATTTTTAATACGTCTTGCTTTACTGCGTTGGATGATATCATCTGTGATACAGAGACGTGGTTGAATGGAAGTATCCTTGATAATGAACTTTGGACTGAACACAATATCTTTAGACGGGATCGAGACATCACAGCTTCATCTAAAATGGATGGCGGGGGTGTCTTGATAGCTACTAAGAAGACTTTGTCAGCTTTAGCCTGTTCGAATTTCTCTCCATCTTCTCCTATAGAATGTATTCTTGTAAAAGTCCAAACCTCACACAATAAGTTTCTTCTTGTTGCCTCTACTTATGTTCCTTGTAACTTTTCAATTCCTACATATGAAACGTTCTTTGATGAGCCTTCATCTTACATTGACTCCTTCTTCCCAGACTCCCCTTTAAATTTGTGGAGATTTCAACTTGCCCTCGGTTTCTTGGTCATCTTTTCCTGCATCAGTTCCGTCTTCTACGAATAATCTATCCATCGTTCTTTCCTCTTTTTTAAATCACTGCTCTCTCTCTCAACTTAATTCTGTACATAATGTTAACGACAAACTGCTGAATCTAGTGCTTTCCAACGTTGCTGATCAACATCTTTCTGTATCTCGGTCGGCGGTTCCGTATGTAGACACTGACTCATTTCACTCTCCCCTCTCTATGGTCTTTTCTTTGAAATATCTAGCACGATGCAAAACTCGTACGCGGCCTAGGTTCAATTTTTACAAATCCGATTTACATTCAATTTCTACGCATATTTCCACCATTGACTGGCAGAGTTTCTTTGCTGACTTGGATTGTGAAAAAGCAATATCAAAATTCTATTCCTTTCTATTTATTAGTATCCATAACTTCACTCCACTTTACGCCTCCTCAGCAGGCGCTAATCCTCCCCCTGGTTTACGAGGCGTGTTAAGGAAGCCATTAAAAATAAGGATAAAGCTCATAAATTGTGGAAATCTCATGGAACAATTGATTATCGTCAAGAATTTGTCAGGTATCGGTCAATTGCCAATATGGAGGTTCTGAGAGTCAAAAGAGCATATTATGACAATATCGAAAAGTCTCTTCATTCCAACCAAACTAAGCCCTTTTGGTCTTTTGTTAAAGCTCAAAGATCTTCAAGTGCATTTCCAAATTTTTTTCAGTGGAATAGCAAGACTGCTTCTTCCCCTTCTGAAATTTCTAACTTATTCTCCACCTTTTTCACCTCTACATTTTCTTCATATAACAAGACTTCTATACCTTCCTCTTTTTCCATATTGCCTTCGCCTATTATCACCTCGATAGTCACGAATCCTCTTCAAGTTGAACTTATTATCAACTCTATTGATCCTAACGTTGGACCTGGGCCGGATGGCATTCCTAATTTCTTTATTAAAGCATTAGCATCTAGCATTAGCTTTCCACTTTCATTGCTTTTCAATCTAAGTTTGACAACAGGTCACATGCCAGATTGCTGGGAGATTGCTAATGTTACTCCAATACACAAAAGTGGTGACCCGACCATGGTGGAGAATTACCGCCCTATCTCAAAACTTTCATCCTTTTCTAAAATTTTAGAACGAATTGTCCACCTAGAGCTCTATTCTTCTCTTTGTTCCCAAATAGCTCCTTAGCAGCATGGTTTTGTGCCAAATCGTTCTACCATAACCAATCTCTTGGAATAACAGTCTTCAAGTGGATACTATCTACACTGATTTCTCTAAGGCATTTGACACTGTCAACCATGACATTCTTATTTGCAAATTGCAGCATTATGGTGTGAGTGGCTCCGTTTTGTCATGGTTAACTTCATACCTAGCTTCTAGAACATGCCAAGTTGTCATTGATGACTCGGTTTCTAAGTCGTTTCATCCCTGCTCTGGAGTTCCACAAGGTTCCATCTTAGGTCCGTTCCTTTTCACCATGTTGATCAATGATCTCCCATCAGTGTTTAACTCTTCCTGTCTCTTATTTGCGGATGATTTGAAGATCTACAGAGTAATCAACTCGCCTGCTGACTGTCATATTCTCCAAAACGATCTGTTATCTCTGTCTTCTTGGTGTAAGGCTAACGTTTTGAATTTACATGTACCAAAATGCCACAAAATGTCGTTTTCGTTGAAAAGTTCATCAATATCCCATTCCTATTTACTGAATCAAATTCCTCTAACAGTAGTGGATCAGGTGAAAGACTTAGGGGTTATCTTCGACCCAAAGCTCAAATTTAACCTTCACATTTTGTTCTTAGGCATACTTCTATTTTTTCTAACCCTAAGTCTGCTATCAAACTATTTATCTGTATCGTACGTTCTCTTCTTGAATACTGTTCTCAAATTTGGTCACCTCACAATGATTATCTGATTGTTCTCCTTGAATCTGTCCAGAGGAAGTTCACCCGTTTTCTATTTTTCAAATTCAAAATCCCTTATGCGACCTACGAAAATCACCTGTCCTTCCCTCAGATTCCTTCTCTTGAAATTCGCAGATTGATAGTTGATGAATGTCTTCTCTTTAAAATATGTAACCGCCTTACGGATACAAATCTTGATTCTCGAATTTATTATGGGCTAAATCTGCGCTCGGGTAGAAATGCTAGTATCTTTCTTGTACCTTTTGCTCGGATTAACCCGTACTTCCTTTTTCCACTGCTAAGGCTATCTCGCAATCATGATCGTCTACAAATTGGTCCGTTTCCTCGTTCTCTTTATTTACTTAAACAAAAAATTATTAGTTTACTAATTTGTTAATTTTGTGTGTTTCTTAGTATATACTTCACCATTTGTTATAGAGGTAACTCTGTTAATGGCAACATAAATAAATAAATAAATAAACGTGACCCTTTATGAAGTCAGATCGGCGGATGCCTCTATCAAATAACTAAGAGACAATCCACAAACAAGTCCATGCAAAAGTGTACAAGGGGCAGTAGAAATTAAAAACAGACGGCTGCAATATTTCCAGAAGCTACTCCCACCGCAAAACAACGACTGAAGCTGTGAACATTCCATAAGCAGAGCAAGAGGTCCCAGTCCCACCATCAACCAGAAATTTCTCTCCTAGGCAAAATCGAGAATCGGGGGATCGTGACATACCAATTTTGTGCAGGTAAGGCTGAAAACACCCATGCCTGCCCAAAAGCTGGGTCAGATAGAATCAGTTTCACCATTTCACCATTCCTTCGATTCAGTCATGGACTCAAATCCGGGATAAGCCACACAGTCCACCTCCCCCTTGTGCAATTCACCGAAGACTGCTACCCCTTTCGTTGAGTGAATGCTGTTTCTTCTCGCGGGCAACTATTACCCTCGCTTCCTCGCTTCGACGCAAGTAAATAGTGCGGCACTCTCTAGAAAAGTGAGCAACAGCTATCACGCCTTAAATAACTCTCTTCGCTGAATCAGAGACTTTTGGATATGAAAACGTAACCCTCAGTGCTTCCATTCAATGCATCTGTGCCAAGCGCTTTCGATACACCTCCTTACTGAGAGCGTCACTCCGTTCTTCCACTCCGTACAGTAGCACTTGTCCTACAACACTCATCAAGTGGCGTCTTCTTGATATGTTGGGCCCACCTATGTTTGCCATTATTTGACTCAGAGCTGGTAGTCCCAAAACAGCCTTCTAAGCGGCTGCCCTGATTTGCTCTGAGAAACTCATCTTTGATTCGATCAGTAGTGTTCAATTCGACTAGTTTTTCTTCAATACTGATCATCCTTACTCTAGGGATTCTTTTTTTTGGCAATATGCTAGACTTAAACCACGAGCAGTCATCCAAGCTTTTACTCGGCGCATTAGCATACCTAGCTTAGATTGCACTTTTTCAACGGTGCATCCAGTGACCAGAGCCACAGATCATCCACATAGCTGATCAAGCGCAGCACATCAGGCATCTCCAATCTCAGTATGCCGTTGTAAGATAGGTTCCACAAGTCTGGACCATGGATAGCTACATGGGCAATACCCTTTGGCCTTATGTCGAGCAGGCTTCAGTCCCTCAGGTAGTCTCTCAGATATCCACCCATCTAGTAGAGTTTAAGGCGTTCCTGACGTTGAGTGGCACCAACATGACGATCCGTCACTTTGTGCGGCTATGCACCTCTGCGTTTTTGACCACGCTCATCACCTCTGCGATTGCATCAATGGTGGGCGGTCCTAGTCTAAAGCCATACTGGCGAAGAGATAGGCTCCCAACAGCACGAATCGCATTAGTGAGTCTTTCTTTGATGAGTTTCTCTAGCACTTTCCCAACAGTGTCTAGCATTTATAACGGGCGGTATGCAGACGGCGATCCGGGATCTTCCTTCCCCTTGCAGATCAGCACAAACCTCACCAGCTTCCATCGTACCGGGAAAACCCTGGCCCGTAGATAAGCGTTGAATGTGCTGAGCAGCAAGTTAGGACAATGGTGATAGACAAATTGCAACACGTCAACTAGAATACCATTTTGGCCTGGAGCCTTCCTTGCTTTCAATAATAGGACTGCCTCTTCCAGTTCGGCTGTGTGAATAGTGGGCACTCTATAGCTGTGCAACCATGGGCAGCGTCAATACAGGCGGGATGGGTAACGAAGAGTGCCTGCATTATCTCATCTTTCTTGTCCGCTTCATGTATGCAAGACGTTCGCAGGACACCAAGCTTTCACATAGCTAACTTATAGCCAAGGTCCCACGGATTTTCGTTAACATTGTCCACTAGATCTTACCAGCAGCGAGCCTTGCTGTTGTTAATCAATTTGCGAAGGCATTTCCTGGCTGACTTTTATGCTGCTACTCGATTGCTTGCTTTGCCAAAATTCCGCGCCCCGAAGCTTGTGACACTCACTCCCTTCGCTTTTCAGCGGTCTCAGTCGACCACGAGTACACTGAGGACTTGCCGTGCCGTAGTTTTTGATGGGGCATAGAAACATTGCAAGCAGTCGTGATGATGCTCATAGTTGAGTTCACCACCTATTGAGCTGCCAGTTCTTCCATCCCCTGCGAATTTCCCTGCAGCAGAGACCTCGACCAACATCTCAACATCCTTCTGATGTTCCACCCAATCCTAGAAAGTCAAGAGAACGCACGCCGGGAGCCAACATTACTGATCTCAAGCGAAATGCACTGATAATCTCTGGCTGAGGAGTCATCTAATACTTCCCAATTGTATATCCTCCGTACTAAGGAATCCGAGGTGAATGTCACATCTGGTATGGTTCCTTCGCTGAGAATACGATGGAAAGTCGACGTGTTTCCGGTGTTTAGTAGGCAGAGCGCCTTCCTGATGGCCATTTCTAGCATTCTTTTCCCCACGTATATATTTGTGGCACGCTCCATTCGATTGCCATCTGCGGTCGAGACAGCGCCCTCCAGAGCATTAAGCTTGGCTTGGAAAGATGATAACGATTCGTTTGGCGTTAGGTATACACTAAAGAAGGTGGTCCCTGAGCACAAAACACACACGACTCCATCCCCCTGTCCAAAACTCCCCGGTTGGAATTCACTATTCCGAACCCAGATGGCCGCAGTACCAGTTTTATAAGGATGCAATGATGATGATGTCCCTCGCAAACTGCTCAAGCAGGCTTTTGGCAGTTGAACAGCGTTGTAGGTTTAGCTGCAGGATGCGGATCATCAAAGTTCTGATTTTGTCTTGGCTTGGGCTTCCTGGAAAACCCGATATTTCCCTAATCCCAAGACGTGCTCAAGATCTGGTCTTGGATCAGCATCCTTACAAAGAATACAGCATGCCTCCTTCGTACACTCTTTTCTTTTATATCGCATTTCACCGAATTTGTAACATAGAGTCCTTTGCATACTTGTGTGGCGTGACCATAGCAAAAGTATTTGAGATATTGAAGAGGCGCTGCTCTTTGCAGTGTCCTCCAAAAAGCCTACTCTATTCTTACTTTGCCCTTATTCAGAAATTGTTCGGTATCCTGTTCGGTCAATGATGGCCATGCGTTGGCACCTACGATTTTCTGGAGTCAGCCCCGCTTTGATCCTGCCCACTCAAGGGAACCCACTTTTGATGGCCTCTTCTACTTCGGCCAGGTCCGTGAGTCTTCGTCGGGGCTTTGTTTCCTATTTCGTATCAGGCCTTGTTTCTTATTGGGCGTTCATGCGAACTTTATTGTCTGGCACGTTTTGAAGTAGTGTCTTTGCAGCTTTCTCCGCTCCTTTTGTCTGCACTGTCTGGAACTCCTGATCTGGCGTTCCACCCCATAAAGTGCCTCTTCCTTCGTTCTTTTATCCCAATCCTTTATTGATGTTTGAGAGTGGAGCTATCTGTGCATACACTTTAGACTAATCTCTCAGTGTTTCTTTAGCATTTTGCTCTTCTTCAGCCTTCTGGTGCTCTCGGGCCTTTAACTAGCTCCTCCGATAATGCCCTATGCGGTCTAGCAACTGGAGCTGATTTTTGGCAAGTCCCATGCAGATTTTATTCTTTTAGAACATCTCTCGCTTCTCGGATTAGCCTTTCTTCTTCATGTTGCTGGGCAGCAATTGTAAAGGGTGGTTCAACCAAAATGCACCATGTTAATTGTAAATAGTACAAAAAGTTTTCAGAGAATTATGTTAATATATTATAATAGAAGGATCTATGACAATTATGTGTGAAACGAAATATCGCCCAAATGCTCGCCACGGATACGGTGGCATACTTCTATCCGATGGTGCATATTTACAATGACTCTGAGACATCATTGAGGTTCAATGTCGGTAATGTGCTGAATTGTCTCATCCTTTAACTCTTTAATCGTTCTTGGCTTATTGACGTACACTTTTTCTTTTAAATATCCCCAGAGAAAGAAGTCCAACGGTCTCAAATCACATGATCGTGGCGGCCAATTAACATCGCCACAACGTGGATAAACCGGCCATTGAATTTCTTGCGCAAAAGAGCCATTGCTTTGTTGGTCCATAATCTCAATTTTGTCCAGGTCCATAACCTCAATTTCTGGCCACAAAAAGTCCGTTATCATCTCGCAATAGCCAACACCATTCACGGTAACTGCTTGGTCCTCCTCATTTTCGAAGAAGCACGGCTCGATGACGCTGCCAGCTCAGGAATCGCACCAAACTTTTTGTGGATGCATCGGCTTTCCAACAATCACTCGTGGATTCTCATTTGTCCAAATGCGGCAAATCTGCTTGTTAACGAATCCACTGAGGTGAAAATGCGCATCGTCGCTGAAGATGACTTTCTTTGTAAAGCCACCATTCCCTTCTGTCTATTTAACCAAACATTCGGCGTATTTTCGATGCCGGATCAGTAAGTGGTCAGTAAGCTTCGGCTCTTGAGTCAATTGAACCTTGTAAGCGTGTAAATTCAAATCTTTATTCGAAATTTGCATCAATGATGTTCGTGAGATGTTCAATTGTTCAGCACGACGACGAGTCGAGGTTGACGGCTCTTCTGCCACACTATCGCGAACAAGAGCAATGTTTCCCGCAGAACGAACTGGGCGAGCATGCACAGGTGATTTCACATTTCCTACAGACCCGGTTTGCTGAAATTCGCGCACGATTCTCCCGATTGTGGACACATTTGGTCGATTATCCAAAAAAAATCACGAAGTGCACGAAATGCATTTTGATTTAAACGCAAATTTTCGTAAGAGGCTTCAACGGGTTGCTCAATTGTGTATCTCTCCATAGTTGAGTTTGTCAAATACTGAAACAAATAAATGTCAAATTAATCTAGGCAAAAAACTTGACGTTAAGATGTGACACAATTAACATCGTGCATTATATATTAGTTGGACCACCCTTATCTTTGCGACTACCTTTTTTGGGAGAGGTTACCGGCTTCAATTTCCGAGTGCAGTGCATCGATCACATTTTCGATGGTAGCGATGAAATCGAAGAACAGAGCTTTATTTTTGTGGTCACTAATTTCTTTTCCTGCCGTGATCTCTTTGTGGAATTCAGGATGGTTCGTTATTATTTCGGGATTCACGACCCTTGCTTCGGTCGCTTCAGTAGCGATTGCAGCAGTAACCATCAAACTCTCTCTGTTCTTTATAGCTTCCCTCACCATTCCAACATCTGGCGCATCCTGAAGAGTCTACCGCTTTTCTTTTTTAGGATGCTCTGGCTTTCGCGTCAGTTTTTTGCTGCGCCCGAACGCCAAAAGAATCTCATTGTGGACAAGACTGTCTGTTTATCTTCATTTATTGCCCGGCTTCATCGTCGCTTTTATCATCATTAGTACCACGTACTATAAGCATCGTGGCTGCAGCCGCTGGTTGCGTCTTTATTTTTATTATTTTTGCTTTCTTTTTTTGAATTTGATGTGATTTATTTCGAGGGTTTTTAGTTGCTCCAGTTTTATTGGTTCCCCCTTCGGAGCCGCCATCTCTGTTTGTGTGTAGTAGCCTTTTTGGTTCCATGGTTACCTTTGCAGAATAGAGAAGCCATGCGAGGGTTGGTAGAAGCCCTTATGGGGACAAGTTACTCAAAGCCAGACCAGCGCTAATCGGAAGTCCGTCTCAACTGAATCTACATCACCAACTGAATGGTGCGAACTTTGAACGTACTCCGAAGTCTTGTCACGGGACACTCTCACACGCGATCCTACAAGCACCCCCGCAAGCTTAAAGTAACATTTATCATGCCAACCAGACTGAAGAAGAATTGGTAAGGTAATTTTTTGGAATTAAATATTTTCGATTGTAATTTCTTGCCACATGTAACGACTAGACTTAGTAGATTCTAGGCGGAATGACCAGACTACGACTTCACAAGAAAATATCAATAGCGGCGATCAAGGAGAGACAATGCAGATACCTAATTAGTAAAAGCAGCGGAATGCCAAATCATAGTGCCTCTTTACAACGGTGCGTACAAAAGCTTCAAATATTAATTGAGGACTCCGATCCGAATTTGAAATATATGGGACTGCTGGTAATGTCCAGGATTTTACAAAACTCATCCTAAAAGTGTTCAAGCCTGCAAGGTCCTTATTTTAGCTTGTCTAGATGGCAAAGATGAATCAATCCGATTACGTGCTTTAGTTTTATTGTATAGAGGAAATCAAAGAAAACAATGAACATTCTTTTTCTTTGCCAAGCAAGCCTAAGAGAATATCGTTTGCCAAATCATGGAATCAATCAGTGAAGGAGCCAACCACCAAATCGCCAGAGGAGGCTGAATTCATGGGGGCAATATCTTTAAGAACAATCAAAGATAAAGAAAATTTAAGTTCAGTGTCGATTGAAACATCTCCAAAATCGCATCGAAACGATTGAATGACACATCCTCAATGAATGCAGAAGAAGATGATGATGAAAGCGATAAGTATACCCAATCTACACCTATACACGAATCGTTAAGCGGGTTTACACAACCACCTACCCAATGTACACGCACTCTTCAATTCCTTATGTCGCCCACAAACGTATAATAATCGGCACACGAATTATCACATCACCAATTCGTTCAATACGTTCACCATTTTTTTATGTTCGTACGACACGCTTATACTCGCCGGCTTGTGTCATTGATTCACCGGTACATGCTATAACGTCAGCAGTTGGAAAACGTTCACCAATTCGAATTTACATTACACCAATCACCACCTATACACCCAGTTTTCGAACCCTCCCAACCACACTCTACAAGGAATATCAACGTATTGAACATAAGATTCGGCCACGTCCTGCCTATCGATCACTAGAAGATTATTTGCACTCGACAAGCTATATTAACACTTTGCAGCATTTTGATGATGAGGCCAGAAGAATTCGTACCTTAGCTAACACACTCCTACGAGAAATTCATCAAGCTACGTACCGTCGTGCACCATTGTCACCGTTTCCGGTGACAAGACCTCAACCAGTCTCATCAATGGTTCTCAATGCTTACATTTCTTGTATAATTAATCCTTTGAGGCCTTTCGCCAACGATCCCAGCAGGAGCTTGGATCCAATCACTCGAAGATATATTGGAAAATATGTCAAATGATTAAAATTAGCGAAAAGATTCGGTTTTCGTATACACTTATCCCGAATTGTTCAACATAAAATGGTCATTGTAAAACGTGATGTTCAAAACTGATGTTGTACTTGTCCATGGTTGGTGAATTCAATGGCAAAAAAATTACAATAAAAAGTCATGAGATTGTTTGTTTGTATCCCCGTGAAAAATATTGTTCTGTTGTGCTGGAATTATTAATAATTTTATATTTGCTTTCCTCTGGTTGAAAAAAATTCAGGCGTTTTATTCAAAATAGTGATTCTCTCGATTGAATCAAATAAAAAGTTACTGAAGCAGAAGATTGCGATGAATAGTACTCACCTAAATTTTCCAGTGATGAGGGAAGTGACGAAAATGCCATAAGTAAAAATGAAAGCCCGACTGCTACGCTTGCTCACGATGAAATAAGTAACAAATAAGATACGGAATCTCTTAATCAAAGTCAAAATTAATCGAAAATAAAGTCACCAAATAAAATAGAATTAGCCAGGCACTCAGTAGATGAAGCTAGATCTTCAGATGTAATTACTGGCAGCAACGAAGATGAATCAAATACAAAAAAGAATGTAAACTATTCTAGTGCAAGTTCTGATAAAAATAAGCAAGAACATTTGGAATGCCAACCAGATAACGAAAAAACAGAACAAATACTTTACAAAGACAAGTGACTGAAGCGAACATAAAGTTAAACAATGAACTAGCAGAAATTGAAGAAAATCAAGAAAATGATGACAGTAGTCAAACGAGAGCTTCTGTGATTCCCGATGGTAGATGTGGAAGCTACAAGGTGGTAATGCAGTGAGGCATTGCCACATTGCCGGTTGCGAAGCTTAAAAAACATCGAGAGCTTGTTGCAGGATGAGGGACCGTGTCTCCCCGAGGCTCTAAAAGACCCCGGAGTACCAAGGAAAAGCTCTCTTTTCTCTGATCAATTTGCAGGCATTGGTCGAAGAAAAACGGGGACAAAATTCAGGAAGTGCCGAGAAGGAATTGGTGGGAAGGTGAATTATTCAAAGAAGCAAGGAAGAAAAGGAATAGTACCAGATGGACAGGAGGACGATGAGCAGTTTGTGGTACGATTTTCAACTCACCGAGGAACGGTAGCAATCAAAAACAACCATCGAGCAAATTAGGGGGCCCCGTTAGTGAGTAAGTAATTTTCTTTTTTTAGTTTTGCAAATATTTTGAATGTAAATATACTGTTAGACCAGGAATGGGAGAACAAGTTTAAGTGAATAAATAAACGTTGATTTTAGTTTAATAATTTTATTTTATTTAATAAGACGTTTATTTGCGAGCGTGCTACTGGAGCGATCGAGACGAACTGACTTAATCCAACGTCATTCGAGTATTTATAAAGAAGACTGAGTCGCGCTCGGTTGCTACGTCGAGTACAGTTACGCACGAAGGTCGTGCGTCTGTACACTCCAATACAAAAACACGCTGAAATCAATCAGCTTTAATACTACCGCCTTTCGAGTGTTTCTCGTTTGCTGTTATCATGTTTAGCTTGTAACATAGATCCTTGAAGCGATCTCGCGGCAGCGCCTTCGTAAATATTTGGTTCCAACAGCGTGGAGCCTGCTTAAGCCCGTAGAGAGACTTCTCGAGCTTGCATACGACGTTTCTTGCATCTTCTTTCAGCTTCAGTCCTTTCGGAACTTTCATGAAGATTGTTTCTTCAAGTTTCCCGTACAAAAATGCAGTTTGAACATCGAATTGCACTACGTTGAGATTTTTGGCTGCTGGGGAGAATGTTTCTTTGAAGTCAATCCCTTCACGTTGAAGAAAACCTCTCGCGCACAATAGGGCTTTGAAGCGGTGTGACTTCCCGTCGTCGTCCGTCTTCACGCGGAATACCCATTTCGAATCGATTAGCCTCATGTCCGGCGTTTTTGTCACAAGTTCCTACGTACGATTTTCTTCATGCGCTTTAAATTCGTCATGAATCGCACTTGCCCACTGCGTGGCTTCAGTGCTCTTTGTTGCTTCTTCGTATGTCAATGGAATCACGTATTCGGCTACATTTGCATCGTGCCGATACCTTCTCGGAGTTTGAATTGCGTTTCGATCTCGCAGGACTCTTCGATTTTCGCGATCTCCTTCTTCTTGCTCGTTCTCTTGTGCGTTGTCCTCGTTGTGATCTTCTTCTTTTCGTTCTCTGATGTCGACGTTGTCCGCACCATTGTTCTTGTGTTCTTCTTCCTCGTCGATTTCATGTCCTTCTTTATCTTCTTGTGCCTCGTTCATTGGAAGAAATATTTCATATTCATCTTCCTTCTCGTTCGCTTCTACCGACGGCGGCCCGATTTTCTCGTTGAATACGACGCTTCGAACAACGCTGACCTTTTTCTTCTCAGGATCGTATACCCGGTAATTCGTTGACTCTTCCGTGTATCCAACAAAAACTTTCTTGATTGCTCGAGCGTCAAATTTTCTCGTGAATTGTTTCGGAGTGTGTACGTATGCATCTGATCCAAAGATTCGGAGATGCTTTAGGTTCGGAACCTTCCCAGTCCACGCTTCGTATGGAGTTACGGTGCTGCTCGTCCATACGGTTCGATTTAACGCGTTTACTGCACAATTTACTACTTCTGCCCATAGAGTCAATGGAAGATTCTTCGCGATTATCATTGTACGGGCACTTTCGACAATCGTCCGATTGTCGCGCTCGGCTTTTCCATTTTGCTCCGGGGTGTACAGCGCTGTTGTTTCTCATCTGATGCCACATTTCTCAAGATATTTGTCCATCTCTTCGTTACAGAATTCTCGACCATTCTCGGAGCGAAGAGTCTTCATTTTTCTTCCGAATTTGTTCTCGATCATTTTCTCGAAAGTTTTGAATTTTTCGAATACTTTGGATTTTCGAAGTATTCGAAGATGAAGCCTGTTGCTTCATCTTTGAATGTCAAAAAGAACCTTGATCCTCCGACCGAGTTCGTCGACATGGGCTCACAGACATCTGAGTGCATTTTTTCACCGGGCTTTATTTTCTTGTCGCGCTCCATTTTTTTATTAAAGGGTAACCTGTGCGCTTTTCCAAGACTACATGGCTCACAGAAAACATCACTTTTGTCTGTAAATGTTACGCCACTCACGAGTCCTTTTACCGCTAATTCACGAATTGCACGCTTCCCGACGTGTCCCAAACGCTCGTGCCACACGGTTAAATTTGTCGCAACTACATTGGCTTCTGCGTTGCTCCCTTGTTTCGCGACCTTGAAAAACATTTTGTACACGCCATTGTTTTGCTTCATTCCCGTGGCAAGTACTTCACAGTCACCCGCCACGATAACTTGATTATTTTCAAAACGCACTTGGAATCCCTTTTTAGTACATACTCCGACAGAGAACAGATTTTTTCGTAACTTTGGCACGTGTAGCACATTTTCGATTTTTGTATCTTGCCACACTCCATCGATCAAGTTTTTAATTTTCACTGTGCCTTCACCGGTGACATTGCAGTTTTGCTTATCGCCAAGCGATACTGTAGCACCCGTATTGTCCGACTTGTAGTCTGATAGCCAGTCACGTCGGTGAGTTAGATGTCGCGATGCGCCGCTGTCAATCAGCCAGACATCGCTCTAATCGGCATTCATCACTTGAGTCTTTGTCCACAGCACCTTCGCGGTTCCCGTACTTTTGAAGCCCGACGCAACCGAACCGCTCATTTCACCTACGAATGCACAGACACGTGTTTTTTTCGGCGCCATCGCGTGGCTTTCGCTTGTTTCGGCAGTGACTCGCGAAATGTTCCATGCCTTGGCACTTGTAACACTGCACTTCCTTCATGTCCTGTTTATTTTCAGTCTTTTTATTTTCAGTCTTTTTATTTTTAGTACTTTTCGTTCCTGCGAACGACGATTTTGGGCTGTCGCAGCCAGCGCTTCTGACGTTTCTTCTTCGTCGTTGAGTCTTGCGTCCTCTCTTATCAGCCGTTCCTGGAGGTTATCGAGAGTCTGCCGCACCGGATCCACACTGTCCCATGCTACTTGCAGCGTGTTGAACCTCGTGGTGAGACTCGCGAGTATCTTTGCCATTGTCGTAGCGTCCGACACATCTTCGCCGATGTCCTTGAGTTGACTCGCCATGTTTGTCACCTTCGCCACATGTGGAACTGCCGTATCCGATTCACTCATTCGATACGCGTGAAACTTTTGTAGCAAACCTAGTTTATTTGTTGCGGTTTTCTGTTCATGAATTAGGCACAATTTATCCCACATTTCTTTCGCAGAAACGCGGGACAATACACACACCTGTTGCGTCTCGACGAGATTCGACAGTATTATAAACTTTGCCGTTGCATCGTCCCTTATATTTTTCTTCAACGCGGCCGCTTGTCCGTTTCCAGAAGGAGGCTCCGGCCTCGTGCCGTCGACGATATCGAGAACATCATTCATCACAAATAAAGCATTTACTTGCGCTTTCCAGCCTTGAAAATTCGTTCCGTCAAATGGCTTCACGCCCTTTACTGAGATGCCGTCTGACATCACGGATTCGATTTACACTCCGCACGTTTTCACTCTCGTTAACTTCGACACAACCGAACAATGGCCGACTTCCGTTCCGCGCCACTTGGGACTCGTCGAGTTAATTTTTTTTTACTTTTTTGTTCTCGTAATTTTCACAGTTACTACGTAAACTGGGCCCATAACCAGTTAGACCAGGAATGGGAGAACAAGTTTAAGTGAATAAATAAACGTTGATTTTAGTTTAATAATTTTATTTTATTTAATAAGACGTTTATTTGCGAGCGTGCTACTGGAGCGATCGAGACGAACTGACTTAATCCAACGTCATTCGAGTATTTATAAAGAAGACTGAGTCGCGCTCGGTTGCTACGTCGAGTACAGTTACGCACGAAGGTCGTGCGTCTGTACACTCCAATACAAAAACACGCTGAAATCAATCAGCTTTAATATATACATATATAAGCTTGCAATTAATTCGGTGTATTAAGTGCAAAAAATGTCTCAAGTGGAAAGTGTGAAGTCTGGCTCGTGAGTCTACTTGTGGAATTATTGCGACAGTAGCGAGACTTCAGGGTGGTTTACGACCGCCGTGTGGAAGTGTCCCTGAGTGCCACCTGTGGAGTAAGAGCGGGACGCGCGTTAAAGTACGTGGCGAAAGTTTGAAATTTTATCCAGAGTTGGGTAGGATTTGGTTTTCCTCGCAAATTAAATTGAAGGTGGTAATAATTTTTAAGGTTAGGCCGGTGTGAATCTCCCGGCTTGGTCACGTTCTCGCTTGGCGATCTCATTTGGGGCCCACTGGCAAAGCGAGTGGCGCACGACCCCTCTTCGGTGGGCTTACCGGGTCCAAGGGCCCCTCGCCGGAGGCTCTGACGGAGCACCGGAAAATAGCGAGTGTATCAGCCTGCCAAGGTATTCCTGGGACGGGAATGATATGATAGTTGAATTGGAGCTGTTCACGCACGAGTGTCACTTTGGCGCTACCGTACAAAGCAACTAGGTCCAAACAATCATATCCGCCAGCCCAGACAACCAATTCCAGTTCGTTGCCTACAGCGTAGTTCAGATCCAGTCAGGATCGTTACCTATCATCCCAGGAGGGTCCATGGGGGCGGCGCTCCTCTAAGAATGCTAGCGTCCAAAAGTATTCCTGTCGGCCGGCATTCTCCCTGCGGGGATTCTCTCGAGTACGTGGGGGTGGCACTTCCCAAAGAATGCTAGCCTCCAAAAGTATTCCTGTCGGCCGGCGTTTTCACATCTTTATGTAAAAAAATAACGGTTGCTTTTTCTACAATGTTTGCGTTCGTCTCAAGCCCCCTTGTAGAGTAGAGTACGCATGATAAATATTTTGTAGTGTCGCTTCGTGGCACGACAAGAACTCACCTCATATGATCCCGGAAATAGCTAGTCGACAAACACGCGTACGTGGTTGTCAAGCGAAGCTAGTCAACTGAGCTTGGTCTTTTTCATAGCTCGGTGACACTTGTGCCAGACAATCGGCACCCGTGTCCTACTCGGACTCGGACGAAAAAAATCATTACAGACAGTTTATCGCTGCTCGGATTTCGAAATTCGGGGACGCGGTCAATGGATCGAGACAGTTGGGAGGTGCTATTTACAGGAAGCAAAGGCCCTAGAGTGGCTGCAATGCTGGAAGAAAAAGGAATTTAGTGAAATAAATGTGAGACCGACGGTGAAGCAAAAACAAAAGTTACCGAGTTTATTGCTTACTTTCAATCGGCATAAAATAGCCGTGCAAACTTCTTCATATAAAGTTTCACTTTCATCAATATAACCACCACAAATCAATACTCATAAACTTCAAAAGATTACTCAACATTCTGAAGAAATTTTCAAAAACTTCACAAATCTGCTGATCACGCCATTTAAATGCGGTAAAGATAACAAAAGCTTAATTTAGATCTTATTCACAGTCGTTGATTCTAATCCATAATTTTCGTCACCAAATACGTAAAATTATGATAGACCAAACTAAATACTTCCTATATGACCAATGTACTATCTCACCATATTTTTACCTTTCCATGAAATTTGAATTATTTCTTATTCATCATTGCTGTGACTATCGATAAATATTTAAGTGACATTTTAATGGCTACCACATATTTTCTTCTTCATTTCAACGTGAAGGTGCTTTCATGCGACAACAGCAATTTCAATTAAACGATCCACGTCGTTATGTCGTCACAACCAAACAACTTGATCACAGCAGACAATCGTCTGATGATAAATAACAATCATAAGTAATAAAGCCTGAAGATAATCAAAGAAAATCTAAAATGTCGACTAAAGATAAGCTACTTTTTATGACGTCCATACTTAATAAATTCTTAGCGATAAGATAAAGATACTCGTATATCCACTCCCGTTAAGAATAATTTTCAACTCACATGTTGTACGCGCGAAATGGAACATATTCAGAATTTCTTATGCCTCCCGAATGTCATATGTGAGTTGCGTTGGCGTTCGAGCGTGTGTGGATACTAAATTTGTCGCAATTGATAAACTATGACT
Organism: Odontomyia ornata; assembly: GCA_963969285.1. Taxonomy (NCBI): domain Eukaryota; kingdom Metazoa; phylum Arthropoda; class Insecta; order Diptera; family Stratiomyidae; genus Odontomyia; species Odontomyia ornata. The sequence goes on from OZ017738.1 coordinate 401,312,226, forward strand.
GATAGACTTGGGAGAACTTCAAATTGTCTAGAATATATTATATAATTTTGCTACTTACTTACTCATGTACATGTTTCACAAATGTATGCATATGTTCATTGAAATTTACTGACAATGAGGCGGAAAAGTTGTTGACGCGAAAATCTACTTAAAATATTCACCTAAGCTTCATGTGTGTTTCCTTCAATTTGAGGAGTCTCCCCTATCAAGGTGTTATGTTACATTGAAAACACATGTTTATCTTATCTCGATCAGAATAATATGAATCAATTTAGTATGATATTTTTATTGGGCAATTAAGGCTTTAGCGTACAGTTGTGCTATAAACTATTGGTACATGTATGAAACGGTTAATCAGAGTACAGGATGCAATTGTTTAAAGATAGAAGAGAAGGTGATTACTATGGATTATTTCAACATCAATATTAGAATTTAATTGAGGATTTTATAGGAAGCTCGCTGGAATCAGTAGATTTATTCCTGAAGTATATGAAGCTGCACTTGCCAATGGGAATAGCTTTTGTAATCTAGCCTTTGACCAAAGCCTGCTTACTCAGGCCCAGAAGGAAAGCAATTCAAGAGCACGACGTCACAGCGGGAATTGTCAAAAGCTGTTATTTTTTTATTAAAATTTTACCAATTTCCCTATAATTCTAATTTTCACATCATCACAATCCTTTCCTTTTCGCTTATTTCCAATTACAACAAACTAGTAATATAATAATTTTAATTTTCCACTAACAACACTCCCTACATTAATTCCCATTAACAAAATTTCATTCTATACATTCAAATTCTATTCATTAGTTCGCACTAAAAAATTTTATTTTTTTCATACTAACAAAAAATTTATTCACGTTTCCCTATTAACAAATTCCAATTTCATGCCCATCAACAAAGAGTTGAAGTTGCTAATTTGATGGATGGGAAATCATTGGGAAATCATGGCTCCGTTGGTAGCGTCGCGGATTCTTGACCGGGGGCCTGCTCGGACCCTGGGTTCAAGTTCCCCGAGCGCAAGGAAGCACTCTTTGGAGTATCAGCAAAATCAATGGTTTCCGTATATATGTGACACTTTGCATCTAATCAAATGCTTCTTTGATTATGCAAATTGTCATATATGCAACAAATGGAAATTATTGCGTTTGCCGATACGAAAAAAAGATGTGTGGGTAGCAGAATCGAAGTGTATTGAACTTCGATTACGTTACCCAGATGCGGCAGCGGTAATGAAAAATGAAAGTATTGCGGGATCGGATTTGCTGGAGTTGAAATGTGGTATTGAGTGCTTGAATTGAGGGCAGTGAGTTGTGGCTTGTGAAGGAGAGCGAAATTCTTTGGCGGTTTCGGAAAAAGTTTTGTTTTATAAATTTGGGGAAGAAAAGATGTTTGAAGTCGAACTGTGAAGTTTAATGTATTAATTAAATACGTTAAAATAAAGTTGAATTTTTGAGAGTTCAACAAGAAAACAGTTGAGTGAATAAAAGATTTTTGGTAGCAGAATAGTTTCGGCCTAGTGGTTGTGATACGGATGAAAAATTAATTAGTGGATACGAGAAGTGGAAAGAAAAACCCAAAACAAAAAAGGAAATGAGCATTAGATTGTGAGAATATTGCCAAGTGGCTCAGTACGAGCAGAGGGTAGCCCGGAAGTCAAACGACACGACTGAGTGCAAGCCGGCCGCAATATGCCAACCCGGGCTACACACCCCTCTGCTAAAACTTAATGTCTGCAATTGTGGTGTCTTCCGTGGTTGCAACATATGGCGCCATATTCATTGGCATATATTTTCATTTATATTTTATGTTTCAATTCCGTTTTAATGTTGGCGCGATGATGTGGTTTTAGTCTGTTCAATTGTAAGTTTGAAAAGGGGCCTTATTTAATTGAATTTATGTATATCTTTTGAATCGACGGCTCACATCGGTGCGTTGTAATTAGACTCCAGTAAAAATATAAAAATGATGAACTGGTAAATCAATTATCTTTCATTTTTTGAAAAGATCTCCCCCTTTCCCGTCCGTTTCCCTACGTGTTAGTGTTTATATGTAAGGTGGCTCAGCACGAGCAGAGGGTGTCCTGGAAGTCCCACGACACGACTGAGCGCTAACCGGCCTCAGTATGTGACCCCGGGCTACACACCCTCTGCTAAAACTTAATGTCTGCAACTGCGGTGACTTCTGTGGTTGCAATAACGGTTCAATACTTAACCAAACGATGAATGTAAGACTGAACTCTAACGATCCAGTTCATGCCCGTCCTTGCCGTATTCCTTTGGTAAAGCGAGGTAAGGTTGAGGGGATTTTAACAACATAATCCCTAAAAGTAGTTCTGTCTATTCTTCACCGATTGTTTTGGTGAAGAAACAAGATCAAGAAGATCGGCTTTGTGTCGACTTAGAGCGATTAATGCTCTGACTAAAAAGAAACCGTTTCCGATACCGTTGAAGAGCAGTTGCCGCAGATTGCAGGAGATAAATATTTCACTACGCTTGACCCTTTGTCGGGCTTCTATTAGATTCCTTTAGAGGAGGAATCCCGCCAATACACCACATTCGTTACTCACCATGTTCATTTCGAGTATAATGTAATGCCATTTGGTTTTATTAATGCACCTATAGTTTTTCAAGAAATGATCCTCGAGCTAATCCGTCGAGTGAAATCGAGAAAAATTATAAGCTACATGGAAGAAGTTAGAATCACGAGCACCAACATAGCGAGGGCATGTCTACCTTGATACAATTTCCCCATATTCTAAAGGAAGCAGGACTTACACTTTGGACGTCCAAGTGCGTGTTCCTTGCTACCGAAATTCAATTTTTGGGATATCGAATAAACTGTGATGGAATCAAACCAGGAAATGAAAAGATCGATGCTATAAAAAAACTTTCCGCTGCCGAAGAATGTCACAGAAGTAAAATGATTTTTGGGATTAACTGGATTCTTCCGAAAATTTATCGAGGTATATTCTGGATTTTCGAAACCATTGATGACGCTATTAAAAACGAACAAAACTGCAGAGGTAGCATTCAACGAGTTGAAAGCTCTACTATATAATGAGCCCGGGGCTGATTATGAAGTGCATACCGGTGCCAGCTCCACGAGCTTCGCCGGAATTTTAATGGAATCGAGTGGATATGGAAAACAAAGGCCAGTGTTGTACTACAGCCGACATTGCACTGACAGCGAGCGAAAATTCAGTAATCGTGACTTGGAGGTCCTCGCAGTTGTTGAGACGTTGGAGCGTTTCCGATTTTACCTTTCGAGTAATTACTGACTGTGGTGCAATAACTACGACTAAATTAACGAAACCACTTAATGCCAGAGTGGCTCGCTGGTGGCTAAAGCTACAGAAATATGATTTCAAGGTAGTGTATCGAGCCGGGATCCAAATGCAACGTCGACGCGTTAAGCAGTCAGGCAAGTGAGCAACTACACGAGGCGAACACAGTGGCAGAGAATATTTTGATTGTTGAAATCGACCAAGACGATTGGTTGATTACAATGCAATGACAGGACCCGAAATGGAAGGAATTAGTCGCGGTGATTTCGGGAAAATGCATTACAGAGAAATCTTCACAGCTTAAACAAGATTATGTCTTAAAAATTGGTGGACTAATGCGTGACGTCGATAGGACAGTCACGCATTAGTCCACTAGTCCATAGTTTGTGGTACCATCAGCTGTTCGTTTGAGGATTGTAAAGGGCTATCACAATAACGCAGGACACTTTGGAATCGAGAAAACGATTCTTCGAATAAAAAAATTGTTCTGGTTTCTCGTGTCCGTCGAAATGTGAAATCATATATTGCGTCATGTCTTGAATGTTGCTACAACAAGATAGCTGCAGGGAATATTTAAGGCCGTTTGTTTTGTGAGCAAATCGACCCAGTTCAATTCAGCTTTCTTCATATCGATCATCTTGGACCGTTTCCCAAGAGTCGTCGAGGTAATTTTCACGTTATTGGAATATCAGATCTGTTCAGCAAATTCACTCAACGAATACTAAACCTGTCGTGGCAATACTGGGTGATATTACGTACTAATTTGGCTTCCCTACTTAAATAATATCAGAAAGAGGTATCACCTATACGTCAAATTTGCAAACTTCTGCGAGCGATATGAAATTAAACACATTAAAGTACCAGTTTGGACACCTCGGGCCAATGGACAGATTGAGTGGATAAATCAGTCCATACTTTCTTTGTTGCGATGTTGAACAACAATTCAAAATGAATGTGATGATCTTCTACCGAATTTGCAGTGGTATCTCAATACCTAAGTGAATGCTACTACAGGATTTTTGATTCTCGTTTGCGAGACGTCATCGCCAATCGCATCATTCAGGCACAAAACCATGATATGAGTGACGTGCCACAACTACCAATCACACAGATATGACAAGGATCTACTGAACAGATTGCAGCCAAAAAGAGGGATGGAAACGACAATTCGACACAAAACACAAGTAGCCTTACACGTACAATGAAGGAGATCTGATCGTCTTGAAAAATATTCCATCAGCGACTGATCAATCTCAAAAGCTGGAACCGAAATACCGTGGGCCGTATGTTGTGGCCAAGGTGTTGAGACACGACTGCTACGTAGTCAAGGATTTGCAGGATATCGGACGAAATAGACGAAAATTCAGCTCTGTTTTTACTACCGATAAAATGCAACTCTAGTGTAGTTTGAGTCCTGAGTTTGATTCCTATGATGCCGACGAGGATGACAATGATGAAATCGAGACGATTCCAAATCAGGAAGGGCCAAGCTGTCAAGTTTTTGAGGGATCTGGCAATTCCGGATGAGTGAATGACGTCACGATTGCTAAGATGGATTCAGTCGATCCCTGACTGCGTATAGAGTCGGTGTGAATAAAGAATATAATTAAGAAGTTAGTCAGCGTTTTATTGATCTTCGCTTATATAATTCTAATAGTCGCATCCGCAAAAAATTACTGTTTGGAGCAGTTTTCATGCCAGAGGTTTGATTAGGCCGTATTTTTTCGTGGATGAAAACGATCCTCATGTTACCGTCAATGGAGAGTGCTATCGTGTTATGTTGGAAGATTATTTGTGGCCAGAATTGGATGAACTTGACATCAACAATATTTGGTTTCAACAAAACGGTGCCACTAGCCACACAGCACGCCTCGATTTGTTATGTCCTTAATGGAAAACCCTATATTTAACATATTTTCTGTCACACCGTTTTCTGTCTTTGAAAATTTTAATTATTTGAAGTATTTTTTCAAACTACGTAGATTTAGTCTTCTTCTCTTGATTTACCAATTATAATTATAGAATGAATAGTTTGAATAAAGCATATTGTAGTTAAAAGTAGGTATGTAAATGTCCGTAAAGGACTGCAGCGATGGTCCACTGCCTCGGCGAAAGAGGATGGTAGGATTCGACGAGATTGCGGACCATCACTGCAGTCCTTTAGGGACATCTATATACCCACTTTTAACCACGAAATGGCGCCAAACGTGGAGCAGGTTCTTTCCCCCAGCACAAGCACCCAATACAAAAGAATTTCGCATTCCCGAATTCCTGAGTCACAAAAAAAGAAAGTCGAGGAAGTCGAAAAAAGGAGGTAACCAACTAGGGGTTAGGAATTGCAGACGAAAAGGATAAATTGGACCTAAGGAAGATAGACGGACTCAAGGGGACTTCGTTGTTACCCGACGATTCTTATGGCCCACAAATAAGAGCGGGGCATCCAGATGGAGGTGGTGCCCCTCGCACCCTCCCATCCGGATCAAGATCCAAATGTTGACGTGGCCGCGTGTTTCCCATTTGAGTGAAAAACTCATACAAAACCACTTTGTATGACTCTTTCCTATAAATGAGAAGCACAAACGTAACCAGTTTATGCTATAGAGTTATGCAATGAAATCACAAAACCCTATATCATAAAAGGGCACGTGAGCGGAAGGCCACTCTACCCGGCAAGAGTCCCTGGTAAGCGACAAAACAGTGGAGCGCTCCCGATGGCTAGTCCATTTCAGAAAAAAGTCTACCACCGATGCGAGTTTTTAAAGTTTTAGAATTTATTGTAAATTTATTTATATTGTCATGAACGGAAAGTAGCAAATACAATTTTTCTTTTATATATCAACATTTATTTTCGCCAAAGAGAAAAGAAAACGAACAAATTCTAGGCACATATCAATCATTGACATCCACAATATTCGCGAAGTTATCAATCACCAAAATAATAATAATATATTCAAGTTTGATATACATACATATATGAACGTATCTAGTCAAAACAAAGTATTTGTTGGATAATCTAAATTGACCTAAAGTCTAGTTACAATAGGAGTTGTAAGAGGATACATTAAATTAGAAAAGTGTGTTTGAAAGGTTCAATTCAACAGCTTAGGACTAAGTGCATATGCTCATCATATTACTGTCTCACAATGGTAACTCTAAAATGATACACAATCAACTGAAAATAGTGTACGTTTGAGGCGTTCAAACAAAAATGAATCGAAAGGATTAACATATTCAATTAGATTTATCAAAACTGAATGAGTTCAATCGCGTAATTCACAAACATCCATTTACCATTCTTGAAAAATCTCAAGACATCAATAATTTTATATACTTGACTAATTTGTATTTAATAACAAAGAAAAAGGGTACCTGCCCAACATCCTCGCCGGGCGCCTGCTGGTGATGTGGATGCATTCCAGTGCAGCTGTAATCGTTAACAATAGTTAAACGGGAATTGATATTTACTCCACAGATAGAAAATAAATTACTGATCGAGCATAACACTTTTTCCATTCAGGGGCTTTGCAATTCTGCAGAAAAATATACTAACGTATTTACACTGTCTTTTTTTTAAAGATTTTCCCTCGTTTAAAGCAATGAAACCGCACATGAACTAAGACGTCGCATCTTTAACAAACTCCAGCTCGAGATATAGCAATTTACTGTTCGTCTTTGTTTAATTTGACGACTATTGATGTTTTGTAACTCCGTAGATAATCTGCATTGCTTCCGTTTCATTTGTGTTTGATCCATCCTCTGGATGCCACAATGCGCCTACCGCTAAGCAATAATCGTAAGAACCGGTCAACCCGTTATTCGGACGTTTCATGAGTATTTAACGAGCTAACAGATCGAAATTAATTCCCGCATGAGTGGTATTCTATACCCTGTGTCATATTCGCAGCTACAGAAGCACAAATTCCATCATATAGTGTACTTTCTGCTTATACACATTCACATTGATCACATGTTCTGCTTTCCTACCAATCTGGGCATTCTTGAACCGTTATGTTCGGTTGGACTGCATATTGACGATTCGCGGCAAAAGCTGTCATCCGAGCTCCATGCATTAAACAAGAATTCTATCATGGGCCACTTGTATACAAGACAATATATTATGGTGCACTTTGTTTGTGTAAATTTAACTGCACTTTGCAACCACTCGAATCCAATGAAACAATCACTTTCTCCGAATGGTCACGGTCTTTGCACTATTTGCTTGAATCGACTAATTTTCTTTACTTTACTTTGGTCAAAGTAGCGAGCAAAACACAATGGCACAATTTTTGCGGAGCGGATAAAATCGTCCAAGTCATGGGACTTATTCACAGACAACTCTCGACTCCAAATTCGAACCGCAACAAGCTGAGTTTTGCAATCTCCTCGCGATCAAGCGCGAGCACTCTTCTAATGCGGCCGTTCTTCGCGTGCTTGCCGCGTGAAGGTCTTAAGTGAACTCCCCGATTCACTCCTCGATACGTTCCCTAAACTCGACTTTTCTTTTTTCCATCCCGTGTATACCGGTAAAAATTCAATCAGCTGCCCTCTCAGCTGAACTCGAATGCATTCCGTGATGTAATACACCGTTGGACTGCACTAAATCAGTGTTTCCACATCCTAAATTTTAATGGGCAGATTTAAAGTTTTTTTTTCAGGAAAAGTTGGTTAAGGAAAGAGAAAAAAAGTTAAATCTCATGAAGAATATAATCAAAGAAAATGTTGAGATTTTAATATAGGGGAAAATTAATATAAAGTTACATTTAATATAATAATAAGAAGAAAAATTATTCTACAATTTACAATTACAAGAGAAATAATTACATTTTTTTTAAATCTGCCATTATAATTTTGGAAAGGAGATAGGAAGGTTTTCGAGCCGTTTGCTTGTGTGACTGCTCGATTACTACAATATTTTTAGTCACTTGTAGCGTTTGTTGCATGTTAATTGTCCGTTAAGGGCTGCAGCGATGGACTGCTGCCTCAGCGGACGAAGGTTTTGGTGCTCGCCGAAATTAGCCTTGTCTGAGGACGGGTGTGTGTCGTGGGGCTGGTCCTTTTCCCCAGCACAAGGGCCCCTACAAAAAATTTACGCATTCACGAATTATACGATAAAACGGTAACCGTTCGACGGTAACCTACCAAAGGTATGAACTATGAAAACCGTGACTGGCCGGACTCGATTAACACACGCAGGATGCGAGACGATTTTGTCTTTACAGCGAACACTTGCGACCCCCACCAAGAGTGATCCAGGGGGAAGCTGTTTAAAATCAAAAATTTGAATTGATTCGAACTGGATTCGAATCGATTAAAAATTCAACTATTCAAGAAATAGCACACGGCAAGTGATCATTCACGCTTGCTCGTGACGATGGAGGAACAAAGGTAGTTTCTGGGGTTGTCAGTGGGAAATTTGTTCCCGCTGAAAGATGGTCCCGAATTCTCAAACTACTATAAGACTTGGTTTTACGGCAATCCAAAACGTATCGTGCACTAACTCATTTGCTCTGTTCACTTGCTATTGAAGTGACTTAATTAGTAAATGTTCTTGTTTAGTATAGTGAGGAATATAACATATATTTTAAATATCACTTCACTTGTATGATTTTACGATTGGGAAACGTATAAAATAGACTACATTTTCCCCTCTTACATCTACTTTTCTCTCGAATAATACAAGAAATGACATTTATTTAAGCACTCTGGTTACACCCAAGTATATATCTTTGCAATATCCACTATCCGCGGAAAAAATTGAATAACCTGATTAACTTTTATCAAAAAAATTCACTCTGGGCTTCTTCTAAAACTGAACTCTCACGACTGTCTTTCTTTCTTCCCTCGTACAATCCCAAATAATCCATTTTACAATTTCTAACTGCTCGTTCTCCGCCGTTACGGGATCAACTTCCAATCCATCTCCAGTTCCACTATACGAGCTGTCTACCTCATCCTCTTCCTGGATTGGCGGTAACGGTGGATTCGGTTGCTAGAATTACTTCGCTCATTCGCGTAGCACTGGTGTTGCCATTCCCAATTTTTGGTCATATTGTTATTTACTTCTTTTGCTAACAATTTTCTGAACTGATTTAGAAATTCAATTCCAATTTTATTATGATCGCTTTTAAAATTAACAGGAACAAATAAATTTACGATTCTATTGATCTCAACATTATTGCTAGTTAATTGAAACTTTCTTGTATGCCCATTGAGTAGGGATCGGAGAAACTTTTCATCGATAATGGTAGCGGTGATATTGGCGAAGTTTATTTTGGCTTAGTACTACTAATATTATCAAGTCGCATATTAGATTGTTCCGCACTTGTTGCGTTACTATTATCATGAAATTGCTTCTTTTCGTGAAGGTCCCTCGAGCAGTTTGCCTAGGCGGGCTGCTCGATTACTACACATTCGTTCATTATAATTAGGGATTGCTATATGGTGAACTGTAGTTTATCTTAACTTTTGCGTCCGCTACAACACAATAATAATTCAACGAAAATATATGAAATCAATTCCGAAAAATTGTTAGGTAGCTTGTTGGGTGTACCAAAGTTTAATTCAAAAGTTAAACTCTGATTTCATGCCTCCATTATGAAAAACACAACATCAAGCAAAACATTGATCACGATTTTAAATCAAAATATATTGTCAAAGAGTCTTTAGAGTCAATCAATTTATATTGTCAGACGATTCTCTTGAACTTCTAGCGATTCCCCAAGCTCGGATAAATCTACTCCGAAAATACTCACTCACACCTTATTTGTCTGCTATTTTCACCGAAGCGAATTCGCTATTAATTCACATTAAAAAATTAGATCATTTACGCTCCTTTGCATGACAATCACCAACATGCCACTCATTTGTTGTAAACCCACAAACATTTTCCCACTTGTTGATGCAGAACATGTAAGGATAATCATACTTGTATATGTATGCGAGCTAAACATGTATGAATGTAATTGTATAGTACATGGATAGCTATTTTATATCCTCTATACAGCATGTAGTCTAATTAGAGTAAAATGCTTACAGTAAACGATTGCAATCCTCTATAATCATCCCCGTATCACCCATCTGAAAAAAGGACAACGTAATGTCGAGTCAATGTAGTCGTCTGACTGGCAATGTTAAATTGTTGTAATTAATTCCACCCCATTGGTGACGTTGGTAGAGGCAGGTTCACATTGACGAGTGGATAAATTAATTGAGGCATGACATCATTTTCAAATGTGTTACTAATTTTAGGCAATGTTTTGCCTTGCTCGTATATTATACCATAAGGAAAAAAAATAATTCTTGCTTATGAAAAAGGAGGAGACATAATTTAAATATAAAGACGGTCGATTCGTCCTTTATTTCGGTATTCCGTGTTGCTTATTAGGAAAGCATTTCCAAGAAATAATGAGTTTTGGAGTCAGTGGTACCTAACGTACAATTTTTTTCAGTAAATGCTACTTAAACTCTTCAATATTGTGCAAAGTCGTCTTTTTTGGGCTTTGTAGTATGTAACAAAATAGTATTGAAATCGTGACCTGTCTGTCACAACAGTTTTTCTCCGAAAATAAAGTAGCTGAAGTAGCAGACTTAGTAGGTGGACTTGAAAGCTTGGGCTAAAGAAAATGTTCAATGGCTCTTAACGAAGGGCCTCCCCATATTAGTGATGGACATATTCGAGAGATTTGGATTATCGAATGATCGGTATTCGAGTGAATGTAATAATCGAATGATCATCCGAACGCATCTATTTCCTCTACTTCTTTTATTGCAGGCATTCATTCCTGTTTTCTTTTTGTGAGATATTTGTTTATGGGAGAATTGATATAGACTGTATTGAACAATATTATGTTATATGGATTACGAAGTTGGTGTTGCAAACTGGCTTGAAACACGAAAGCAGCGTTGTTCTTGGGCAGTTTGATGGAATACTAATTAGTTTGATGAGCACATAAACTCATCAAACTTCGCGAAGTAAATGTTTGATGCTCAGGCACTTTAACCAGTGCACCAACGATAATGTTTTTTTTATTACTCACTTTTATGAACTGCACAAAATGCACCCAGCACTTAAGCACTGGCTGGTCTCTCTTGTATATTCACAACTCAACCACACGAAACAACACAAACGCTTCCACTACACGAAATAAAACAACCGCTTTCACTGGTGGTTCAAACTAGAATGAGAATGTTATTCCATTAATATCTAACGCTTAACAATTAACAGAATTGCTGATTGCACATAGACGCATGTGCATTTTGTGTGCTACAAAAGTGTTGACGCTTGTGGATGACGAGAATATCAAGCGATACTTGATATGGTCTAATCGCGGGTAAAAGTGCTGATGATGCGTCTATGTGGGATCCATGCATTACATTTCGATACAAAACTTGAAACCATCAAACAAACAAATGTTACAATGTATCAAATGATACACTGTATGAATTTTAGGATGACTTTTGATGAATTGGTAAATGTTACAATGTATCAAATGATACATTGTATGATTTTTAGTATAAATTTTGATGGTTTGTTAAATTTTAAGTGATGTAATTGTACTTTCCTCCCCCCCGTTGAGGGGTTCCTCAACCGCTGGTTTACACATTGATAGTGAAATCTGCATTGGAGTGCCGTCGTGGTGCTGGTGTCAAGGGCTCACCGATAAGAAAGTGACCTGGTGTTAAAGCTTCTAAATCTCTTGGGTCTGTTGACATGGGAGTGATTGGTCTAGAGTTCAATACTGCCTCTACCCCAACCACAACGGTCTCCAGTTCCTCATACGTAAGTGAGGCCGACGAAACACTGCGCACCAAGAGATGCTTCGCTGATTTAACGGCTGCCTCCCACAGGCCACCAAAGTGTGGTGTTCTTGGAGGAATGAATTTGAACTGGATTCCTCTTGAGCTACATGCGCTGATGATGGACTCCTGAGCTGGTTGTGAGTATATCACTGACTCAAGCTCAGCCAACTTATTCGTTAAGCCAACAAAATTGGTTGCGTTGTCGCAGTAGAGCCTTTCGCAATGGCCTCTCCTTCCTAAGAATCGTATAAGGGAGCCAATGAACGCATCAGTTGACAGATCAGTTGCCAGCTCCAGGTGGACGGCCTTGGTGGCAAAGCAGCAAAATACTACAATGTAGGCCTTCTGAGGTTTTTTACCTCGGACCTTATAGTGCACCCAAAATGGGCCACAAAAGTCCACTCCCGCGTTTATGAACGGTCGAGCAGGCTGGACTCTAGTTCTCGGCAGATTTCCCATAATTTGACTCATGAGAGCTGGTTTTGCCTTGGAGCAGGTTGCGCAATGGTGCACAATTGATCTCGCCATGATTTTTCCCTTAATGAGCCAGAATCTCTGCTGGGTTTGGCTAAGCAGCGTTTGTGGGTCGCAATGAAAGTTTTGATCATGGATGCTCCTCATGAGCAATTTGACCAACGGGTCATTGTAAGGAAGCAGCATAGGATGTTTGGCATCATATGAGCTTGACGAATTTCGAAGACGACCGGAAACTCGGATGATTCCGTCTTCATCGATAAATGGTGTCAGATCCGAAAGATGGCTTCCCTTTTTTACCATGTTGTGTTGCTTGAGGTGGCTCAGGTCATCCTTGAAGTCGTTTGCTTGTATGGTGCGAACGATGAAAATCAGGGCCTTCTGCAATTCTTCCGGTGCCAATGAAATATGTTCAGCTCTGTTAGATTGTGGTTGTCTAGCGTGACGGCTAAAACGAAGCATGTATGCAACTATCCTCTGCAAGGTTGTGAAGGAGTTGTGGTGGTTGATCAGATACATGATATCGACTGGTGTTGCGACGGCAGCGGCGGTCACTTCTGGTTTCTTCTGTTTGAGTTCTGTTGAACTGCTGGATGTGATTTGATTGATATTTTTGTGAAAAGGGCCTGGCCACGAGGCCTCACTGCCATGCAGAAACAAGGGACCATAGAACCAACTGTTTGATGATGCCAGCCAGAGAGCCGACATTCCGCGGGAAACTATGTCAGCTGGATTATCAGCGGATCTCACATGACGCCACTGATCGGATAATGATCCCTCCTGGATTCTAGCCAATCTGTTGGCCATGAAGGTTTCAAACGATGATGATGGTGTATTGATCCATGGGAGAACCACCTTCGAATCGCTCCAGAAAAACATTGGACGTTCTTCGTAGTTCAGATCCTTCTTCACTCTTGTGGCAAGCTCGACTCCCAAAAGAGCCGCGCACAACTCCAGGCGTGTTATTGGTTGTGTTTTAAGAGGTGCCACTCGAGATTTTGCGCACAGAAGCCAAACAATCACCTTTCCACCCTGATGAATAGATCGGAGGTAAACTGCCGCTCAATAAGCCTTCCGGGAAGCATCCACAAAAACATGAACCTGCACTGATCTGGGAGTCTGCTGGGAGAACATGTCCCGTGGAAAACGTATGATCTCCACGATAATGGGTCATCCCAAGAGCCATTTAGTTGCCATAGCTCTTGAATGAACATCTTTGCGGTCACTACTATTGGTGAGAGTAGCCCTAAGGGGTCGAATATCCTAGCCAGTTCTGAAGTAACGGTGCGCCGTGTGATTGCTTGCTCAGCAGACTGGTTGACTCTTATGAGGAATTGGTCGTCGTTTGGTCGCCACATTAGCCCCAATGTCTTGATGGTATTTGCTTGAAGTCCCTTCAGATCCAAGTCAACCTCTTGATGCTCAACTGGTATGTGATCCAGAAGTCTCTGATTGTTTGCGCACCATTTGCGCAAATTAAAACCAGCGAGTCCAAGTTATTCAGACAATTGTTTTTGCATCTCGATGGTCTCGATTAATGAGTTGGAGCCCACCAATCCATCATCCACATAGAAATGTTCCTTCAGGGCGACAGATCCTAATGGATATCTCAGGTGGTTATCCTGTGCGAGCTTCAGGAGGCACTTGGTTGCCAAGTAGGGTGCAGCACGGGTACCATATGTGACAGTATTCAGTTGATAGTATTTAGCGGGCTGCATAGGATAATCACGCCACAGGATAAGCTGGTATCTGCTATCTTCTGGATGCATCAAAATCTGACGATACATCTTCTGGATGTCGGCAGTAAAGACGTAGGTTGGAAGGCGGAAACGGAGCGGAATGGTGAACAACTCCGGTTGAACTGTTGGTCCAGTGTGTAATATGTCATTAAATGACATGCCGCACGTGGTTTTTGATGATGCATCAAAAACCACTCGAAGCTTTGTGGTTGAACTCTCGGGCTTCAGCACGTAGTGGTGTGGTATGACGTAATGATTGTCTGGCAATTCGGAGGCACTTATTCTGGACATGTGGCCCAATGATTCATACCCTTATGAAATCGTTGTATTGTTCGCGTAAGGATGAGTCCTTTGCCAATCGCTTCTCAAGAAAACAGAGTCGATTAAATGCCGTTTTCTTTGACTCTCCCAACGCGGCGGCTCCATCCAAAAAAGGCAATCGCACCATGAAACTACCATTCTGCACCTTCCTAGTGTGTTCCACAAAGTGGCTCTCGCAACGCTTCTCGGCCAACGACAGGGATGGTTGATTGTCCGCAATCTCTCGACGAGCTCGTTGATACTTTGCTCCTCTGGCATGAATACACCACACGTAACATGAGATGAATCGGCTACGTTGATCCCCCCGGAAATCACCCAACCAAGGAAGGTATTTTTGAGAATTGGCAAACCTTCGGCTAGTCTTATTTGGCCTGATCTTAGGAGCTGATGATGAAATTCAGCCCCTAAGAGGATGTCTACATGTTCAGGTTGATTGAAAGTGGGGTCGGCCAAGGAAACTGTTGCTGGTATTGATCATGAATTGATATCAACATGCCTTGATGGTTGCTTGGACACAATCTCTGGAAGTACAAATGCTTCAAGTCTGGTCGAGTAATTTGTGACTCGGGAGAAAACTTCTAACTCGATTCTTCGTATGGAGTTCCTTGCAGCTCCACCAATTCCTTCAATTTGCAAATACGCTTTGTGTGACATCAACCCCAATCGTTTAACAAGCCTCTCGGTCGCCAAGTTGACCTGAGATCTGGAATCGAGCAATGCTCTGCATGTTACGCTTAATCCATTGTGCGATTTCACCAGAATTTTTGCGGTGCCAAGGAGAACATGTGTGTGGCGATCATGAATGGACGAGGCTGCAAGAGACGATGAACTGGATGGTTGGATGTCCTTTTGAGTACCCTTGTTGTTGTCTTGCCCTTTTTTGGGTTGCTGAACTGTGTCGAGATGGAGGAGAGTATTGTGCTTATGGTTGCACCTGGTGTAGGCTCGTAAGGTACATGCACTGACCTTGTGCCCTGGCCGAAGACAATTGACACACAATTTGTTCTTCTGGATACACTGGAGCCTGGTTGCAACTGGCATTTGCAAGAACTGCTTGCAAGAAAACATTGGATGTGCTGATTGCTTGCACACAATGCAGATTGTATTTCTTTTGTCGGGGACAGTGGTTGTTGTGAAGGATCTTGCTGAGCTCGGTTTATCCCTGTTACCGATGGATTCAAGTGACTGGAACCGAAACTCCAAAAAATCCAAGAATGCCCGTATTGACTGATTCTCCTTTGGCTTGGTGATGGATTGCTCGTACAGTGTGTGGCTGTGTTTATCCAATTTTTTAACAAGAAAGTGGAGAAGCAGTGGATCCCAAGTTGAAACCTCCACCCCAAGATTGCTCAGTGCGAGAAGGCCTTCATGGACGGTATCATGAAGGTTTTTTACTATTGATGATGTTGGCGGGTCAGTGGTAATGGCCGGCGAGCTCATAATCTTCGAAATGATCGCTGAAGTTAATAGCCTTTTGTTATTATATCGGCCTTGAATTACATCCCAGGCTGAAGTGTAATTCGCTTCCGTCAATGGAAGGTGTCGAATGAGCTTCTCTGCCTCGCCAGTAAGATGGTTCTTCAAGTACCACATTTTTTGTATTGCAGGTATTGATTGTACGTGTATCTTCTGCGTAAACATGTCACAGAATTGACCTCATCTGAGGTAATCACCATCAAACGTTGGAATAGTGACCTTGGGAAGGCGTATTGATAAGGCACCTGTGTTGGCAGCAACCTGGTTCATGAATATTGGTTGTGATGTTTCTGTCGTCATCAAACTCTCCCTAACGATGTCTTCCAGCCTTATGTATGCCTCCATGTCGTAATCTGTAGGATCATCATCAAGTTCGAGGATAGAGTAGTGAAGGTCCTCAATTTGGCTCCACAACCCCTTCACCAGATTGTGCACCAAGCTCATACACTGGGGGCTCATTTCTGTCGATAATCTCGTTAAATGGCGATGAGCAGTCGCCATGATAGCCTTTTGGCGGCGTATTAACGTGGTTATCTCCACTGGTTGTGCGGAGTGGCGGTTAATTGGACTTGGTTTGCGATCCTTCACACCACGATCCCTTTCATCTTTCAGCTCAGTGCTCTGAATATTGTCCACTGGTTGTGCGGATTCGCGTTTAGTTGGCTTGGGGTTATGATCCTTCACACCATGATCCTCGTCATCTTTCAGCTCGGTGCCCTGAATGCTGTGAAGTTCACTTTCGAAAATCTCCTGGTATTTTTTCACCAAGTTTTCGACCTGGTTGTAGTAATCCGTGTAGAAGTAGGAATGTTCAGTGGGAACTGGATCCAATGCACGGCTTTCGTTGTCCGTTTCTTCAAATCCATCCCATGCAGCTGACAGCTCTTGAAGGCGCCTTTCAAAGTCGGAGCTTGTTTTCCTTTGTGCACTATCCTTGCTGTAGTTACGGATCAGTGTTTGGATTTCCTCTCCAGTTTTCTGTTGCTCTGTGGCGAGCTGGTCCATGTTGATTGATATGGTGTGGCAGATTCACCGAATGGAAGTTCACCCGAAGGATCTTGAAGGATCACTAGTCGTACTACTCGAGGTGGCGTGAGTGTGGATCCTGTCGGGGTCACCAAAAAACGTTGCAAACTGGCTTGCAACACGAAAGCAGCGTTGTTCTTGGGCAGTTTGATGGAATACTAATTAGTTTGATGAGCACATAAACTCATCAAACTTCGCGAAGTAAATGTTTGATGCTCAGGCACTTTAACCAGTGCACCAACGATAATGTTTTTTTTTATTACTCACTTTTATGAACTGCACAAAATGCACCCAGCACTTAAGCACTGGCTAGTCTCTCTTGTTTATTCACAACTCAACCACACGAAACAACACAAACGCTTCCACTACACGAAATAAAACAACCGCTTTCACTGGTGGTTCAAACTAGAATGAGAATTTTATTCCATTAATATCTAACGCTTAACAATTAACAGAATTGCTGATTGCACTATTCCCACATAGACGCACGTGCATTTTGTATGCTACAAAAGTGTTGACGCTTGTGGATGACGAGAATATCAAGCGATACTTGATATGGTCTAATCGCGGGTAAAAGTGCTGATGATGCGTCTATGTGGGATCCATGCATTACATTTCGATACAAAACTTGAAACCATCAAACAAACAAATGTTACAATGTATCAAATGATACACTGTATGAATTTTAGGATGACTTTTGATGAATTGGTAAATGTTACAATGTATCAAATGATACATTGTATGATTTTTAGTATAAATTTTGATGGTTTGTTAAATTTTAAGTGATGTAATTGTACAGTTGGTTTTTTTCATTATACTAAAGTATAAACTATTAAGGGGGGTAGCCACTGTGACGGCCGAAAAATTAGTGATTTTTAAAAATTTTTTTGACCGAGTAGATAGAGGAATTTTTAGATCGGTTTTTTAGGGTATTGTAAAATTAGTTTACAATACCCTATTAGTTTCGCGTCCTGTCTGTCCGTCTGTCCGTCCGTCCGTCCGTCCGTCCGTCCGTCCGTCCGTCCGTCCGTCCGTGTGTCACACCACTTTTTCTCGCAAACTACATAAGGTAGAAACATAAGATTTTGTAGGTAGGTGCAAAGTGACGCCCTCTTCAAAGTTTCAATACGAAAAAAAATTTATAAGGTCTTTAAGGGGGGTCTCCCCATATAGGGGAGTTGACCCTGAAAAAAAAGTTTTCATCGCATGTAGGCAATATGGGTATCAAATGAAAGGTCTTAATGAGCACTTTTCAAAACAGGTCTTAAAATGACAAATTTTACTTCGAGGGGTGCAGGGGAAGGGGAAATGTACGAAAATTTTGTGTCCCCCCCCCTCGCGATTGGACACCTTTGACCCGAAAAATCTGAAAAAAATCATGAATATAGGCCCTTATGAGTATAACAACAACAAATACGTGAGAAGTCGAAATTCACTCAACTTTGTTAGTAATAGTATGATTTATCGATTTTATATTTTCTTGAATAAAATGTTAACGGTACCCTTAAATTTAATAAAATTCAGTACACAGATGACTATCAATAAGATTAATCTGTCCTGAAAGTTTCATAAAGATCGAGTGGTATTTAATGAAGTTATAGCGATTTGAATTTTCCTGTATTACTATGGAACAATATGCGCTGTAAAACATATGGCTATGGAACCATATGCGCTTTTTACTGACTCAGATACTACAGCTTTGTTAGGATTTGCATGAAAGTTTCAGGAATGATAGGTATCATGAATTCCTTTGAGAATTGGCTCAGCTAGTGGTAGTAGTAATCGTTAAGCAAAATAATGGCTGTTTTAAATGCGAAGATTGAATACTTTTGAGTTATTTTGCCCCAACTTCAACGTTTAACGCGCATGCTTTTAACACTTGATTCAATTTAATGAATGACTGAAGATGAGTACCTACAATTAAAACTCATATATGAAACAAGTCGAGGAGGCAGGAGAGAGCTCCTAGCAAAAGGGCTTTGTAACCATTCTAGGATTCGCAAAATTGGCCATGAATCGATGATTACAGTACAGGGGAGTGGCCGCTGAAAAAAAAAGTCATCAAAGGTAGCCAATATGAATATCAAATGAAAGTTCTTTATAAGAGCTTTTCAAAACAGTACTTGAACTGACAATTTTTCCTTCACAAGGGTAACAAATACCTTAGAAGTCGAAATTCGATCAACTTTGTTAATAATAGTACATTCTATAAATTTTGCTTTTTTGTCTATAAAATCAAGGAGTGACCCTTAGATTTCCCAAAATCTATAATTTAAAATTTCTGAAAATGATTGTATATGGTTCGAAAATTTCACAATAATTGAACTATAAACAGCTAAGTTACAGCCGATTGAATATTTAACAATTACAACAACATTTACACGTGATACTAGGAAGATACGTGCTTGCAACGGACCGAGACACTACAAATATAAAGGAATTTTTAGAAATGGTTTGTAATATCTGTCATGACTAATCAAGCGACGAGGTCAAACCACTTGAACCAGAATGGTGGCGAGTTTAAAATCATAATTACCATAATAATTTTTCGAACTCAATTTATGGAATCTAATGTATTAGTCAAGTTTTGATATGCAGAATATATTGTTTGATTCACTAATTGTTTTACAATACCCTTCTGGCAGGAGCATTCTCCTGCTACTTCAACTTGTTTTTAATTTTTTTAAGTACACATCTAATAATTTTTCCACAAATTTTTACTGAAAAATATTAAATATTTTTAACAACATAAACGGTGCCATAGCGACTGAAAAAAAATTCTATTCCATGGTCGCATCGATTTTTTAAAAACCGGTACTCTGAAAACAAATTTTTTTTATTGTAATCTGTATGATTGTAGTGTTATCGTTGTACGAGTCCGTTTTTTTTTATTTTGATTTTTCACAAAATGGCGACCGATTGACAATACTTTAATTCTTTTGACCGTTTTTTTTGGTTTTCAAACAGTTTAAAAAATAGTAAAAAAAATTTTTTCAAATCGGCTAAGCTTAACCTTAACGACTACTAAGAAGAACAAAACAAAAAAAATAGGCATCGGTTAATAATTGTTCGAGTTATTGATGCGACCAGTTCAAAAAAAGTCGCTACGAGTAAAATGCGTTTAAAGATTTTAGTCCGTTTCTCTCATAATGAAATCAAGTATCTTTTAAAATTTTCATACCTATATTAAACTATCGAGTCCTAGACCATATGACGGTTCTTCTTCTTCATCTCCAGGGGTCTTGTTGACTTTCTTAATTTTTTTATAAACTTTTTCGATGCGATACTGAGCAGCTTTAATCCGGGTAGAGTCACGGTCAGCGCAGTAGTTATAGATTATTATTAATTGTAAGTTTGCCAATGACCCTCCATTAAATATTATTGTTGAGATATACAGAGCTATTTCAACAATAACCGCAGAACTTGAATTAGAATTCGGGGCGATCTGCCACATTAAAGCATTGAAACTTTCGTTGTTGTTCTGTGTAAATCCACCTACGCATCTTACTAATAATTCAACGTCTGAGAGATCTTCATAAATCGGCAATAATACTTCCGCAATATCTTCCGGAATTGGTGGTTTGTCAACAAATGAGTCCAAGGCATTTGTCGAAACAGCTTTCTAGAAATTACACCAAGAATCAGGTCCTTCTGGGCATAGAAAATGTTGGGGATTTTCGGGTGAGGGGAATTTATGATAAAACGTTTGCCAAATACCATTATACATGTCGTCAATATTTCCATAGTATTGCATCAATTCATTAATCAACTTATCTGTTAATCTACCTTTCCCCCCTAAAGTTTTTCCTTCCTTTGTTCGCTGTTTTTTAATTCCTCTCAGCCGGCTGCCCATTGTTTTCTGTTAATGATTGATACATTCTTTTTTAATGACCTTCACATTTCCATACGGTTTAGCATCGCAAATATTTTTATAGGTACTTGTGTCACCATCCCTAATATAATTAATATATTTGACGTTATGTAAAGGTTCAGAACTTAGAAACATTTCTTTCATTCCTTACACCTCCATTTGACCCGAAGAATCAGAATGGTTTATTGTGCACACTTCTGAATAGTTTTGTTGCACATGATTTACAGAAGCTCAATTTCATGACAACATCCACAATTTTTCCAGAGTAGTAGCCAATAAGAGAACAAATACTAAAGGATGATTTACATTCTCGCTTCTTCCAACTTCCATCACCAGATACCGAGATTCCAGGCATAATTTTGGACTTTAATTGTTTTGAAGTTTCTTCCACTTCCTCTTTTACAGCTTTGCTTAGAACCATATCACAACAAGTTTTTGCTGCATCTCTGATGTGTTTGACTACTCTATCATAAAAACTATGAAACATAGGCCTTGGTAAATCCATGAAGGCACAAAATGTTTCCACACCCGCTACCCCAACACCAATAAGCCTCATTGCGAAGATAAAACGCCGATTTATTTCGTACGCATTATGAATAAGAGGGCATGAATTAATTACAACTTGATCGCACTTTCCACAGTTCACAACAAGCTTAAAACCTAATTCTCTCACACTTCGTTCAGTAAAGTTTATGTCTCCACCGCATTTTTTACATGATACATGATCACTGAGCATTGTTAAAAACACTAGAAAAGCTCAAAATTCTATAACTTATAGTAGGATGGACATCATATTCAGAGTCATGAGAAATTTTGCGTTTGGAAGCACTCTTACACCATTTGGGACCATTTCTAGAAGTTCTAATTTTACCGTTTTTATTAATTATAGTACCTTTATGATCCATTTCGTAATAAAACACAAGATATTTTTAAAAATGGATAAAAGCAAAAACCAGAGAAATGACGTGCGTTCACTACGAATCTTCGAGAGTAGCTGAATATCTGTCTAACTTCTAGGTACGTAAATTTATGAAAGGGACTGTTATATTGAAAAGTCTGTACAAAGCAGCTTTATATTACAAAAGAAATTCGAAGAAAAGCGCCCACTGCGTCACACAATGTTAAATACATTCGAGCAAGGGACCAAAAGGCGTAGCATTCTCATCGGAAGGTCAAGCGAAAAACAGTTGGCCTACCTGCTCTCACTACAATCACTGTAACTTAGTCAATTTTTGAAATTTTGACTTGCAATTCGGTACACATATTTTTGAACATATAAACTTTGAGCTGACCAAAAAAACCCATCACAGTGGCTATCCCCCTTAAAATATTTGAAAATAAAACAAGTTCAAACTATCTGTACTGTTTTATGAACAACATGAGTAAAGTGTGTACTCTTAGGCGAGACTACCCTATACATGGTCGTTGCTTTTTGTCTGGAAGTCTATCATTTCCGTTTTATCTTTGAAAATTTATCGTGTTGGTCTCAGTCGTAGTTCAAGTGGTAGCTTTTACATTATTGCATTGTGTAGAAGTCTATTCCTGGTGTTAACTATTGAATTTTTTTCGATTTTCCGATGTTTAAGCGAGAGGTAAAACAGTCTTTAGTTTGGGACTATTTACAAAAAAGAGACAATAGCACAGTTATATGCAGCAAGTGTAAAATAATATTAAAGTTTTTTTGGCAATACAACCAATCCAAGTGAGCATCTGTAGAGATTGCATCCTTCTTTGTTTACAAAAACCATCAGAGCTTTACGAAGCCAAACCGCACCAATGAATAGGCTGAAATCGGTGTGCTCTTAATCCAATGATGGTAAGTAATTTTCAGCCAATATCTATAGTTGAGAACTAAGGATTCTTAAAATACTTAAAAAAATTGAACCCGCGTTACGAATCCCTGGCCCGGTGGAAAATGATGAATTCTTCAATTCCAACCATGTACTCGTACAATAACATATTGGCTAAAGTTCAAGACAAACTAACTGAACCTGCGCTTGTTGATGATAATAAGAGACATATGAACATCCTATTGCACTAAGTCATTTTTAGCTGTCTCTGGTCATTACATAGAAGGATGTGAAATGAATAGTACGTTGTTGGAAACCAAACAACTAACTGATCAACATTTAAGGGGAAAAAGTTGCCAGTGCACTATGTGAAATTTTAGAAAAATGGGGCATATTCACTGTCACTGTCGTCACCGATAATGCTTCCAATATGTAGAATGCAGTTTAGGATCATCCTAAAAAGCCTCATCACTCATGTATGGTACTTACACTCAATCTGAGTATCATGGACTCAGTAAAAGGTGATCAGTCGTAGGACGGCGAAAAAAATAACCAAAATAGCATCCACGAATTGGTCGCGAAATGTTAAACTATCGTGGCTCACTTTAAATGCAGCACAGTAGCGTCGGATGAATTGACGAGAATGCAGCCACAAATGCACCTGCTGTTGCTGAAAGTTAATCAAGAAGTTTCGACTAGATGGAATTCTTGCCTTTTAATAATGGACAGATTACGAGATATTAAGCTTCCTTTATTGGCAGCTATGTCTAATCTGCCAGATACACTTCCTCTGTTGGTGACTGAGTCGTGCTTCTAGAATATATAACCATACTCAAACCTATAGAAGAACTGACGATTAAGTTAACCGGCGAAGCATACATAACAATATCAACAATATAAACCCCATAACAGCAATAGGGCAACAAATGCAAAAAAAATACCTTAAAAATATTATCTCAAAGAGATTCACATGTTGGAAACATCCAAAATCAACGATAAAAAACAAATGCTGACCAAGTACAACAGTGGATCATTCACGATGCTGATTTCTCAGAATATAAATCTTAGAGTATCTGCGGGCAATACACCCGTCCAATTAAAAAGCCTGTAACGAAAATTTTGCGGATGATTTGTCCATGTTTTTTTTTGTTTTTACTATTTTCCGATTTAAATAAGAAAGAGACTCCATGAAGTTTACAGTGGGAGCATTTTGAAGCTAAAGCAAAGTGCAGGCAACGCGCTTCAACCACCTCTACGTCAGCGAAAATGCATGTCAAACAATATTTAGAGAGAAAAATTAATCCCTTATAATTTTGGGAGTTGAAAAAAGAAATTTTCCCAGAATTATATGAAATTTCCAAGAAGTTTTTCTGTGTGCCAGCAACGTCAGTACCTTCTAAACGGGCGTTTTCCAAGCCCGGGGAGTTGACAAACGACCGAAAGAGCAGATTAACCAGCAAAAGTAAAATATAATATAATTTTCAGTCTCCTCTTCATATTGTTCTTCCGTCATGTCGTTTGTACCATCGGGTTCTGTATACAACAATCTTTGTGCTTTGTGGGGTTGATGTTGCCTCTGGGATGGTTATGGAGGGTTTTGGGCAAAATGTTGCCTTTGAGGCCGGTTAGCGTAGTCAACCACCTGAGTCTTTCAACGTCCATAGGAATGGGGCCTCGTGGTGGTCGAGGAGGCGGTTAGTTGAATACGAATTCGCGCTGAGGTTGTTGAATATTCTGTTGGTAAAATCGCGGTTGTTGTGATGCCTGAGGATTATGAACAAATTGGGAGTAGAATTAACGTCTAGGATTTTTTTCGTGGTGGAACCGGAGGTGGATTATTATAATGTCTCCGTGCACTTAGGTTGGAATTATTTGCATACCGTGCACGATAATCCATGTTTTGTAGTTTAAAGACTAGATGCGATGCCTGGAGTAGATCTACCGGTTATTTAAGAGCCTTTAATCTTTGAAGATCACCCCTCAATCCTCCAATGCCAAAGCCTTTTCACGATACAATTGAGTCATGATGTTCATTGCATCTTGGCCAATGTCGATAGATCCCAGTTTGTTCAAGACCAGTGATAAGTAGCTGTACATCTCCTGATAGAATTGGGAAATGGTATTTTCCCCTTGTACCAGGGTCGTCATCTGGTATTCCAAAGTGCCGAGGTCCCGCTTGTCTGCATAATGCAGAGCCAGGCACTTGGAAATTTTGTACCGATTCAAGGGGGTATTGTAGGACTCTAACACTCTATCGGCATGGCCCAAAATTTTGTTCCTGATAACGGACAGCATGCCGTAGTATTTCGGCGTACCTTTCAAATGGTCGTAGATTTTCAATATTCTGTCGACACTTTCTCGCCAAGAGCTGAACTCTCCCAGTTCCCCGGAGAATGTCCGCAGGCTCCTCACGACATCAGGAATCTTATCGATATCAGACAAATCCCGATCATTGTCAATGCTAACACGCACATGGACATCATCACTGGTGTCAGGAATCGGGTTCGTGATAGAGATTAGGTAGCGCATCCGCCAAACCATCGAGGTTTAGCCTTGGAGGCGGAATTAGGTTACTGGGGTTAGACTTTTTGCCTCAAAATATCACTTGACCTCTATCTACAATGAACATTCCAATTTTTCGGCTTTTTCACGGTTTCACGTTGGATTACAAGTATTCACTTCACGCAATTTTTTCACAACACGAGAGAAGACACAGATTAGTTGGAATGACAAGTCAATTAATGCGTTATCTGAAAATTCACCCTTCAAATCAACAAAAAGAGTAGAGAAAAAATCTAATAGAATTCTGGGCAATTGAGATAAAAAATGTAGAAAAGTCCAATTAAAATACTTTAGAGAGGCACATTTGACATTGGCTGGTAATCAATAAATTTCTCAATTTCTTCCTTGAGATACAATTTAGTTTAGATCATGGATCGATATGGAATTTGGTTCCTTTACGAATGGATTAAAATTAAAGTTTTCGATCATATATTTTCAAATACTTATGGATTCTACAATGTTTCTAATTTGAATTTATTCTTTCTTATGCATAAAATTTCAATTCCTTTACTTTAATCAAAGATTCACTTCTTTTACTTGAATCAAAAAATTCACTACTTTTATTTTTAATATTTTTTTTCAATAATTTTGATTGAATCTGGTTATTTCGAGTAATTTTACATATATGTTTATAGTTTTTTTTATTACTAACCTAAGCAACATTCCTGTTATCGTCCCAATCGTTAAAATATTAACAAAATTTTTCTTGGGGTTTCCTTTTTGGATTGTCTCCATTAAGTTGTCCTTCGACGTTGATCCATTTGAGTGCTGCTTCAATCTTCTTTGTCCTTGAGTTCAGACCCAGTGTCCTTTTTGCCTTTTTTGATTATGAAGACTACTGGGGGTAGAATACAGCGACAAACACGCGTTTCGTAGAACGTTTTTTTAAATTACCGGCTCTTAAGTTTACGTGCAGTAACCGAGTCCTTGGTTATTGCGGCTAACGAATTACTGTGTACATAAGACTTCTTTTTAAAACAATTCGCGAACCAAATTAAGACCATTGGCCAGCCTCAGCGCAATGTTAAAACATAGAGGGTTAGTAATATCTCCGTAGAAATTACACTGTCAATCCTGTGCAATTTTTTTAACTTATTCGGTCGAATTATTTTTTACGCTTGCCCAAGGGCCCCACGTTGGGCGCCAGTTAACAAATCAAACGCGGGTTTGAATTAAAAAAATATAATTTTAAGGGCAAGGCCCGTCTATAATTGTTGCGAGTTATAATGGAGCTGAAATAATCTAAACCAATTCTAAATTATGCCAATATTCAATCTGGAGCGCTTGCGTTTCAATTCTTCGCGATTCTGATTTCATGTTGCGATGTCGCTCTTGCGTCAGCAATTTTGAATTGTTGCAAGATGTTGATTTTCGCGATCCGATTCCATGTTGCGATGCAGCCCTGGCGCCAGCAGCTTTGCATCGTGGGAAGATGTTAACTAGTATGGTGAAATAGAACATTGACTGGTAGAGTAATGATGTGTAATATAATCATCAAAATAACATTAGAATAGTCAATTACATTTAATACCCATATTGGCTACCTTTGATAAAATAGGTTTTCAAGGGTCACCCTCACTCTGCGGAGACCATCCTTAAACACCTTCACATATTTACGTTCAAATTTTTTTTGCCCTGCTACTAAATTTCATCACTCTAGCTAATGCGGTTTGCGAGAAAATTTGCTTTGACACACGGATGGACGGACGATTCACGATTTTAGTAGGGTATTGTCAAAAAAAATATTTTACCATGCCCTGAAAAAAAATCAGATTTTCTGGGAAATATGCAAAAAAAAGTTTTATTTGAATCCTCGGTGTTTTTGCGCTTTCTGGAAATGATATACACAATTAACTTTCCCAATCACGCAAAGTAAAAACAACAAAACAAACACAAAGCGTTTTTTAGTTATAAAGCATATATATATTTTGAGAGTTAGTGTTCCCCCTTCATCAGTGTCCTACTCTATGGCCTAGTTAAAATATTACCTCACTTACATACCTAAACATTTTAAATCATGTAATTACTATACCCAGCTTAATATACTCACTTAACCTTCTAGTTATTTAGACTTAATTTCTTTATCTAGGAATATTTGATTATATTTTTTCTGCTCACCTAAACTAATTACATAACTTGTCCTTTTTTTCAGAATTTATCCTAATAAAAGTTACTAAAATTATTATTGCCCTTAACAAATATTACTTACCCCTAATTACCTCTAACATCTTGGAGTAGCCGTTTCCTAAATCACCGTCGCCGTAGACTTTCTGATGGCCTCAATATCCATAGACTTTCGTAAGCGTAAATCATTCACTAAGGAACAGCTTGTTCTACTGAATAACGGCTTAAACTTCGCTGTCCGCAATGGGAACCTACTGAAGGAAGATATAGCAATGGACGTAGAAGGAGCCATTAAATTCCTACCTCAAGAAGAAAAGCAAGCAATAAGGGAGGAAACTATTTGGACCATCAAAGCAGAGAAAGTCAACCAGCAAAGGAATGAACATCAGCTGGTTAAGCAGCTTAAGGAGAAACCGGTATTTTACCTTAAAGCTAACAAAAGTAATAAGGTAGTCAGCATGGACAAGGGAAAATACGATGAATTAGTGCAGGAGAAATTGAACAACTGAGAGTACTACGAGTTAAGACACAATCTTCTACGAGATTCTGTTCGAAGAGTGGAAAAGGCTCTCACCGACTGCAAGGACGTCATACCCAACAAGATCCTGCTTTGTGTCACAAACCCAGGGCTTTTACGGATAAAATGTCTACCGAAGATCCATAAGCCTGGGAATGAGATGCGAGAGATCATCACCGCCACAAATACGCCGACAAGCCGAATCGCAAAGCGGCTTGTAGAGGAATGCAACAAATGGGGAAATCCTTGGAGCAGTCATTCAGTGAAGGATAGGAGGGAATTGATCGAGAAGCTTAAAGATATCAAACACATTGATCAGGATGAAATTCTGGTGTCTTTCGATGTAAACGCACTGTTTTCAAGCGTGTCAGTTAAGCAAGTACTAGCTTTATTTGAAGATTGGGTCATATCTAGCAGCACAGACGGCATGAAAAAGACAAAAAGTAAGACTACTCTATCAACTCGCCGTTTTGTGTATGTCAGAAACATACTTTACTTTCAGGGGACTATTTTATAAGCAAACAAGTTGGGTAAACAGTCCAACGGTCATGTCAAAAGGGTTTTGTACCCAACGTGCGAAATGCAGTCACCAGCAACGAATAAAGGCAAGAAATATGTTAAAGAGATGTGCACGTTTATAAGAAAATCCATTGCTTCTGTACTTTCAACGGCCGTCACTTTGTTGCAAACTAACAAAAATCACTCAAATCATGAATTCCAAAAAAAATTTATATTATTGATCTTATTTGAAAATTTCAATAAGATCAAATCAAAACTGCAGAATCTGATTCAATGAAAAGTCCATAAAATACCAAAATCATGTGTTATTGTTGCTGTATTTGGAGAAATTTCAAATGGCCATAACTTCCGTAAATATGACTGGATTTTCATAAAACTTCCGAAGTATTAGGACCTTATGTAAAACTACATAAATATAGGTTTTCATTGAATTTAAGGGTATCCATACGATTTTATTGGGGAAAATGTGAAATTCGATTTGCATACTATTATTAACAAAGTTAAGTGAATTTTGACTTATAAGGTATTTGTTATTCTTGTACTTATAAACACCTATCTCCATAATTTTTTCCAGATTTTTTGGATCACAGGTATCCAATCGCGAGGGAAGGGACACGAATTTTTCGTGTATTTCCCCTCCCTGTGCGCTCCCCGAAGCAAAAAATATCAGTTCAAGCCCTATTTTGAAAAGTTATCATTAAGACCCCTTATTTGATATCCATATCGACTACCTTTGATGAAATTTTTTTTTCAGGGGCCACTCCCCTGTATGGGGAGACCCCCCTTAAGCACCTTGTAAAAATTTTTGGTACAAAAACTTTGAAAAGGGCATCACTTTACACCTATATACAAAATTTTATGTTTTTAGCTTTTACGGTTTGCGAGAAAGAGTGCTGTGACACACGGACGGTCGGACGGACAGACATGCGCGATTTTAGTAGGGTTTTGTAAAATAATTTTAACAAAACTCTGAAAACGGGAGTCGTGATGAGCAACCCACATTCCCCCCTCATTAACGAGATTTCCATGAGCTGGATAGAGCAGAGGATTGCGGAGGAAGATTCGCTTCCAAGAATATGGATCCGGTATATTGATGACGTGTTTGCAATCGTGAAGAAGAATGAACTAGACAGCATATTCAATAAGATCAACGAAGTCCACCAAAATATTTCATTCACTATGGAGGAGGAAAACAAGAGTCAAATAGCTTTTTTGGACCTAAGAATTATCAAGGAGAGGAACGGTGTAGAATTTGATATTTACCGAAAGTCAACCAATACATGGAGAACAATACCAGCGACATCGTACAACTCTCACGCAACTAAAATGGCAACCTACAACAGCTGGATACACAGGATGTTAACTACCTCTCTAACTAAGGAACGGTATGATCAGGAGCTAAGTTCATACTTGATACGGAGAAAATCAATGGATACGATACGGGATTGGTGACCTCTACCATGAGCAAAATGGAAAAAAGACTAAAAGCGGAATCTTTCTCTACGTTATTCGCACAGAACAAAAATTGGGGAGCACCCAGAGAGCAGCAATAACATACCCTAAAATTTTTGGGCGGATCAAAAAGATGTTGAAGACGATAAACATTGCGGCAATACCTGCCAGTAAAAACTCAAAACTTGAACAAGATTGGACACAACAAAGGACAAGAGGCTCAAGGTGGAAAAATGCGGAATTTATAAAATCACGTGCCAAGTATGCCAAAAAAACTATATAGGACAAACAAGGCGCTCAGTTAATACGAGATTTAATGAGCACATCAAGGAAGCGGAGAAGTTCATTTCTAAACAAGGACCTATCGAAGCAATCAAATCATCGGTGTCGAGGCACATCGTATCGAATAATCATAAGATCGATTGGGAAGTTTTGCAAGTTGTACAGGAGGGGAATAGTGTCACGAAATTAGACGCTTACGAAAGTCTATGAATATTGAGACAACCAGAAATTCTACGGCTGAACGATGATTTAGGAAACGGCCACTTCCAGATGTTAAAGGTAATTTGGGATAAGTTATATTTGTTAAGGGTAATAATAATTTAAGTAACTTTTATTAGGATAAATTCTGAAAAAAGGGACAAGTTATGTAAAGGGCTTTCCAATAAGATGTGTTATTTTGAATAGCCCGCTATTTTGGTAGGTGTCATTATTGAAGCTGTCATTTTTTGACATTTGCAAGTAGAAACTACGCCAACAATAAAAATGGAACGATACACGCTTCAACAACGCATTAAAATTATTAAAATTCACTATGGAACAGGGGAAGGCTTGGCAGAGACGGTTCGTAAAACTCGAAGATTTTTGGGTCATCGTGAAGCACCTTGTCGGACCACAATACAGAAATTGGTGGAAAAATTCGAGCTGTTGGGACAACGTAGCGATGTGAAGAATAAAACTCGTGCACGTCACTCAAAAACAGCCGAGAATATTGCTGCTGTAGCCAAAAGTGTTGAAGAAAACCCAGGTTTGTCCATTCCTCGTCGTTCTTTGGAATTAGACATTCCACAAACGTCATTACACCGTATTTTGCAGAAAAATTTGAGTCTTAAGGCTTATAAAGTTCAGTTAATACAAGAACTCAAGCCGGTCGATCATCAACAACGTCGTGTCTTTGCTGATTGGGTCCTTGAAATGCATGAAAATGATCCCGAATTCCATTGCAAAATCATCTTGAGTGGTGAGGCCCATTTCCACATCGGTGGCTTCATCAATAAGCAAAATTGTCGCATCTGGGGCTCGAGAAACCCAAAATTTATTGTTGAAAGCCTCTCTATCCTCAACATATGACTGTTTGGTGCGGTTTATGGTCCGGCGGAGTCATTGGACCTTACTTTTTCGAAAATGAGGCTGGAGCAACAGTTACGGTGAATGGATTGCGCTATGGAGAGATGATTAATGATTTTTTTATGGCCGGAATTGGATAGTATTGATCTGGATAACGTTTACTTTCAACAAGATGGCGCTACGTGCCACACATCAACGAAACCATTGATCTTTTACGGGAAAAGTTTCCGGACCGTGTTATCTCGCAAAGAGGTGATCACAATTGGCCACCGAGATCTTGTGGTTTAACACCTTGCGATTTCTTCCTTTGGGGCCACGTGAATAAGAAGGTCCACGCCAACAGCTCAGCGTCGATTCAAGATGGAATTCGTGAGGCTATCGAGGACATAGGGCAGCCACTTTGCGATTTGGTTATGGAAAATTTCATGAAAATGATATGGTCCTGCAAGCGTGGTCGTGGTGGTCTTTTATCTGATGTTATTTTTCACTATCAATGGCATACCTTCTTCTTTATAATGAAATAAATATCTGATCATTTGTATTAAAAAATGGCATTTTTCCTTTAATATAAAAATAACACCTCTTATTGGAAAACCCTGTAATTAGATTAGGTGAGTAAAAACAAAAGATAATCAAATCTTCCTAGGTAAAACGATTAAATCTAAAAAAGTAGTTTTTTAGTGGTATGGAGATGAATGGCATTTATGCACAGAGTGTGGGACTCCCATGCTCGCCAGAACGCGACTGGACTACCCACTAAACACCTCCCCTGTCAACCTGAGAACCCAGCCTGGAACCGTTTGACATATTACTTCGGGCCAGGTCTCGTTTTGTTACGCCGTGAGGCGCCTCCAAGCTGGGGGATCCCTTTCCTAGTAGGAGGGAAGAGGAGAATATTAAGTACCAGAAAAGCAATCCCCCAGCCCCAATGGCCCCGGCTGCTGTGAATCCCTTTTATATTTCAGGACTGCCCAAGCATAATGTACCACTTGGTTCCATTTGTCAACCGATTCGAGCATCACCGCAACTATATTATCCGGGGTGAGCTCTCCCGTTTCCCTGTAGAAGGCCCTTCGCAGCCTGACCCATTTTGTACACGCAAAAAATGTGTGGCAGGCATTGTCTTCCTCTTCTGGGTTATAACGACAATCGGGAGACCGTGACTTACAGATCTTATGCAGGTAAGACTGAAAACACCCATGCCCGCTCAAAGCTGGGTCAGATAGAAGTCAGTCTCACCATGCCTTCGATTTAGCCACGGTCTCACATCCGGGATGAGGCGCGCAGCCCACCTTCCCTTCTTGAAATTCACCCAAGACTGCTGCCAATCGTTGAGCGAGCGCTGTCTCTCCTCGTGGACAACCATCTCCCTTGCATCCTCGTTTCTGCGCAGGAAAAAGCGCGGCGCTCCCTAGCAAGGAGGGCGACAGGTATCACGCCAGCAATAACTCTCACCACCGAGTCAGAGACTGTCGGATATGACGATGCAATCCTCAGTGCTCCTACGTTGACCATAAGTCGACTCAGAGCCGATATTCCCGAAGCAGCCTTCTCAGCCAATGCCCTGATTTGCTCAGAGAAACTCATCTTCGAGTCGATCAGTAGCCCCAGGTACTTCCCCGATGGCTTTGATTTGATTCGTTTATCTCCAATACTGATCACCCTTGCTCTAGGGACTCTCATTTTTGTCAAGATGACCACTTCGGTTTTCTCCAGTGCTAAACTGAGCCCGCGAGCAGTCATCCAGTCCCCCTCTCAGCGGACTAGCATACCTAGTCTAAGTTGCACTTGTTCAACGGTGCGTCCAGCGACCAGAGCCACAACATCATCCACATAGCCGACCAAGCGCGACTCATCTGGCATCTCAAGTCTCAGTAGCCCGTCGTAAGTTCCGGACAAGGATAGATCTCTGGGCAACACCCGAAGTAATTTCCATCCTTTGTCGGCCCTGTGTCGTCTCGTAAAGCAGACTTCGGTCCTTCAGGTAGTCTCTAAAAAGCCGCATTAGATATTCTGGAACTTGAAAAGAGTTTTCCAGCGTAGTCAGAATATCCACCCATCTAGCGGAGTTGAAGGCGTTCCTGACGTCGAGTGTCACCAACAGGACGATCCGTCGCTTGGTGCGACTATATGCCTCTGCCTTTTGGACCGCGTTCACCACCTCTGCAATCGCATCAATGGTAGAACGTCCTGCTCTAAAGCCGTACTGCCGAGGAGATAGGTCCCCAGCAGCACGAATCACAGTGAGTCTTCCCTTGATGAATTTCTCTAGCACTTTCCCAGCCGTACCTTGCATGCATAATGTGCGGTATGCAGACGGCGATTCGGGAGTTCCCTTCCCCTTGCTGATCATCACGAGCCTCGCCACCTTCCATCGTACCGGGAAAACCCCGTCCCGTAGGCAAGCGTTGAATGTGCTGGGCAGCAAGTCAGGACAACACTTCAGCCGGAACACGATCTGAGCCTTCCTTGCTTTCAATGAGAGGACTGCCTCCTCCAGTTCCAGCTGTGTGAAGAGTGGACACTCGACTGCTGTTTCACCGTGAACAGCGTCAACACGGACGGGATGGGCGGGAAAAATCCCCGCACTATCTCGTCCATCTTTTCCGCGTCATGTATACAAGGCTTCCGTAGGGCACCAAGCTTCCGCATAACTAGCTTGTAGCCAAGGCCCCACGGATCCTTGTTCACATTGTCGTCTAGGTCTTGCCAGCAGCGAGCCTTGCTATTGTTGATCAATTCGCTAAGGCCTTTCCTGCACGCCTCGTCACGGTTCCGCGCCCGTTGAGCCTCATGTCGAAGCTATTGGCACTCCTTTCGCTTTTCAGGGATTTCAGTTGACCACCAGTACACTGGGGGCTTGCCGTGGCGGGGTTTTCGACGGAGCATAGAAGCGCAGCAAGCAGTCGTAATGATGCTCATAGTAGAGTTCACCACGTCTTGAGCTGCCAGTTCTTCCGTCCCCTCCGAAGCTCCCTGCAGCGCATCACCTGCTGTGACCACCTCGACGAACCTCTCGATGTTCGATCCAGTTGTAGAAAGCCGAGAGCATGGACGTCGGGAGACAACATCACTTATCTCAAGCAGAATGCACTGATGATCACTGGCTGAGTAGTCCTCTAATACTTTCCAATTGTGTATCCTCCGTGCTAAGGACTCGAGGCGAATGTCACGTCCGGTATGGTTCCTTGCTTTATAAATACGACGGAAGGTCGGCATATTTCCGGAGTTTAGTACGATGAACGCCATCCTGGCCGCCAATTCCAGGATTCGTTTTCCCCGCGGATCCGTTTGAGCATGCGCCATTCGATTGCTTTTGCATTGAAGTCGCCCCCAACGAGCACTTTGCCCTCCAGAGCATAAAGCTTGGCTTGGAAAGATGGTATCGATACGTTAGGAGTTAGGTACACACTAGAGAAGGTGGTCCCTGAGCACCGAACCCACATGAAACCATCCCCCCATCCACAACTCTCCACTTGGAATCCAGATGGCGGCAGTACCACTTTCGTCAGAATACCATAAAAAAGTAGAAGGTTAAGTGAGTATACTCGTATTAAGCTAGGTATACTAATTACATGAGTTAAAATGTTTAGGTATTTAAGTGAGGTAATATTTTTACTAGGCCATAGAGTAGTACACCGATGAGGGGAAACACTTACCCTCGAAATATATATATTTGCTTTATAACTACAAAACGCTTGTTGTTTTTTTAATTTGCGTGATTGGAAATGTAAATTTTGTACATCATTTTCAAAAAAAGTATGATTGTTAATGAACGAATCGTTTATGATTCGTGTGGAGCGCTACATAAATTTTTTTTTTTTTTTTTCTGTAACTTATTCTTGGTTCATCCTTCTCAACACATTAATAATTCCTGTGGAGCGATGCAATCCTATAACCTTTTTGCTATAACTACATCAATTATTAGATTGAAAATAAAGAAAGTTTTTCAGTATTCGGGGTTAACGTCGACTAAATAAAAATTTTAATGAAATATCCACCTTGGCTGACGCAAAATTCCAGAAATTATAAATCAATTACATCAGAGTATAAAAATTATGTTACAAAAAAAAATCAAAAGGGAATCTGGCCAGTAATAGAATCCCTTCAGGTATTCTTATAGCTCGCCTCGGATACCTAAATAACGAACAATCTCACCACAGTGATTAATTAAAAGCATTTATTTTTGATACAATTGTACCATTCCATAATGTATTTCTACTTCCATGCAAGTTATCATGCTTCATAAAAATATGACTTAAAATAACTAAAAAACAATTTACTCAGCCCCTTGGTATTTATCTAAAATCAATCTTACTGAAATATTTACGTATACCCTTAGAATAGAGACATTCCAAACACCAAAGGTTGCGACACACTGGCCTAATTTACACTTTTACAACAGCTTCCGTTGACCTCTCAAACTAATTAAAGCAACAGGATAAACGAATTCTTCTACCGTCTACTGTACATTACAATCACCTCTGGGCCGCTCCCCTTTCTACCTTACCCAGTCAACAGGTAGGTGGTGGCATCTAATCAATTTTTTATTGAGTGGAAGTCTTTAGATAGTGAACGCTTTTCTTATCAATTTTTTCACACTTTTTAATTGTATTAAATACAAGACAGCTCAGTCGCGACATTTATATTTTAAAATGAAAATTTTAGTTTCCGTATCTATGTATCCGCAACAGTCAACGTGTCGTTGTGAAAAGATTATTCTAGCTCGTCCGCAGTTTTAGTGCTAAACAAATTCGTAATATAAACGCCGATGCGGAACTGGGGTTTTCGTAAAATATCCGTAAAACTAGTTCATTTATAGTGAAAAAACAGTTACAACCGCAAGACGCTGGGAAACATGGAAATCGATTACCTGTAAAAAACGACGCGGTCAAGGCGATGAAATGGAGCTTAATGTGTTCAATAGTATCTAAATTGATACCGCCCTGCAAATTAAATCTAATCTTATGTTCGTGCTGATAGTAAAAGTTTTCTGGGTTGGGAGAGTCTT
Source organism: Odontomyia ornata (assembly GCA_963969285.1). Classification (NCBI taxonomy): domain Eukaryota; kingdom Metazoa; phylum Arthropoda; class Insecta; order Diptera; family Stratiomyidae; genus Odontomyia; species Odontomyia ornata. The sequence continues at coordinate 401,348,537 of OZ017738.1, forward strand.
GAGAGCTTGTAAGAATCCTTTGCATAGCAGTTTCAATGTACGAGTAGTGACCGAGGACAAGAATTGAAAGTTGATTCGATAGTGAACGAATTTAGCGGAAGTGAATTTGAAAAGTTAATTAGCGTGTGAAGTAAATTGATGTAAAAGTGTGGTTGGTGAGGAGCAGAGACGGTGTGAAGAGTGTCCTTTTTAAAATGGAAAACGATCTTGATGAATCCAAATCGACTGGGTGTATGGGTAGATTTGCAACGTTCTTCCGACACTCCTCTAAAGTATCCATTAACAACAGTTCTAGTGTTGTGGTGTCTCCTCCTTCCTCCAAGAAACGCCGAGGCAAGAAGAATCGCGACGCGAACAACGTAGCATCCACCCGAAAAGACTCAATCTCGAAAACCAACAGCAAAAGTGAGTCGTCCCTTCTTGACCTTAAAAAGCAGCTGGAAGCGCGAATGGTCGGGGTGGGAACGGCCGTTGTGGAGAAGACGACAGGTTCGCACACGAAGGGTGATTTGCTCGATAAATGTATTTTTTCTCAATCAGCAAACAAACGCGTCGCGACCACTGATAACGACACCACAAAACTCTTATCGAGTCCCGGCACGACTCATGATAGAGGCAGCGATAAAATGAACAGCCACGATAAAGCGATCAATAATAGCAGCGGCAGAACGGTTATGAGTCCACCACCCACGCCATATGAGAATTGCCCAATTAGCTACAAACCCACGGACACGGGAAACGCGAAAAGTATCGAAGACTGCGAAGATTACCATAGCAGTGATGAAGTCCTGCTCAGGAAACGTGTGTCCATCTCAAGATCCGATAAGGACTACGCGGAAGAAATGCACGACGCAGTCCCGCCGCTACGTCGTGCTCGCCAAATCCGCACATATGGGAGTGCGAGCGGCACACCGCTGCCGATTCGTCCTGATATAGACGAATTGATTCGAACCTTGGATCCAGATGCCCTTCGAATCAATCATTTGATATCTAATGATAAGGCCAGCATGGGATACGGTGCGGGAGGATGGGACCAACCAACAAAAGGAACATTAGAACAGGGGCTACGTGTGCTTAGTGCCCATCAGTTGAACAGCAGTAGCTTCGGCTCCGGCAAAAAATTCAAAGGAAGTGGAACTAGTTTGTTCGAAAGACGTGTCCCGACGGGCGAAAGGCTGAGCTTATTCATAGCTGGTAAAAGTGAATCGTCAATTGGGAATACTAAGCACAAAGAGGTGAGTTCCCTGCATTGTCTTGGATTTAGTAATTAATTATGGAGATAAAGTTATATCGTTCGATGAACTCCTGCTCGTAGTGCTCGTTCAAGAAATGACTTTTGTATCCGGTATAGGAAGTTACTATTTCGCTCCCTCCTCATTTCTACGTAATCAAACCTTGTCATGCTGTTTCTGATAAGGTACTTGTGTGTTATCAGTGAAATTGATATTTTTTCCTATACATAGAAGTAAAGAAAGTGCTTTCATTGTTTATACCCATTAATTCACTAAAAACTTAGCACTTGATAACGAGAACATGTGGATTAACATGAATTTGACACTAACATTCATTCTCTGACAGGAACCACGGCTATGTACGCATCAAATCGTATGAATCCCAACAAAGAGAAACAAATTTGTCAATTTTGTTAATTAGTGAAGGAAGGGAGTTCGTGAATTAATGATAAATGTCCTTAAGTCACTTAAGGATTTCATCTTAAAGTTCTATTCTTATTCACTCTAGTGACAGCATAACCACTATTATATAAGCTCCCTTAAATTTTTTTTTTCAATAACAGACAAAAAATAAAATTTGATTCTAAGTTTATTCACCATCTATGGCGTGACCCGGGCCTTGGCCTCCAGGATTAATCTCTTCCAATCATCACGGTTCCGCGACCTTGTCCGCCAGTTGATCACTCCCAACAAGGACCTGCTGTCCACTTCTATCGTGTCTTCCCACCAAGTCCACGGTTTCCAGTGGGACGTTTATCTTGTGCTCTACCTTTTAATGGGCTTTTGGGTAGCCGTATGTAACTTTACGCAAGAGGAAGCAGATAGATTGTTGTTAATTTCAGTGGGTTCGGGTTTCAAAAATTACAACGGACTAAACTTCTGAATAAATATTATTATATTTACCACAACTATATATTACGACATATAACTATACATCAATATATTCAATTAATATTATTCTTTGCAATTAACCGACACAACTTTAATGCACGAGGAGAACAGACTGAATGAATATTATTTCATTTTCTTTTAATTTTTATAGCAAAATTCAATTCAAAAATATTTCCCGACTACTAGTTTTCTATGTCAGTAAATGCAAGGTAATCTGTCAGTTGATCAAATCTCCTTGATCAATTTATGGCGGAGCATCTCAAAAATTCTTCTGTTGAGTGGCTTGGTGAGGATGTCTGCAATCTGCATGCTGCTCTCGACGTGTTGCAGTGCCATAGTATTGCCGTGCCATAGTGTTGCCGGATGTACTTTCGTGTTATTTCGATGTGCTTCTTTCCTCTGGTCGTCTTTCCTTCGTGTGCATTTTGTAGCATGTGTATGGCTGACATGTGGTCGACGTACAGAGTGATCGGCAGCTCAGCTTCTAGAACGCCAAGTTCCAGTGCGATTCGTTTGATCCAGCACACATCGTTAATCACTGACACTGCTGCTCGGTACTCAGCTTCTGCAGTTGAAGTCACTACCAGACGCTGCTTTTGTGAATACCAGATTACTGACCCTCCTCTCATCACTAACACACCACTCGTTTAATGTCCTGTCTCAGAGTCTCCTCCAAAGTTTGAATCGGTATAGGCCATGAGTGTCTTGTCTCCTCCGAAATGAATTCCGGCTGTCGTGGTCCCTCTCAAGCACTGGAAAACACGTTTCACCATCGCCTGATGGCTCTACATGGGCTTGTCGTAGAATCGACTGAGGAAGTTCACGCCGAAGCTTATGTCTGGCCTGGCTATTGTGGCTAAGTACAACAAACTTCCTAACTCCTCGCGATAGTTGTTGTTCGCTGGAAGTGCGTCGTCGTTCTTAAAGTCTGTCTTATTGTTGATCATTCCTGGCTCAGTGGGTCTGAATGCTGGATTGCACTGCTCGAGTTTCATCTTTCTCAAGATCTTCTCGTGTAGCGAGGCTGACTCACTAAGATACCGTCCTGGTCGATCTTGATTTCATTGCCCAAATACCTTAACTTGTTTTGTACTTTCTTACGGAATGTTATCTCTAATTCCTAGCTTATCTCGTCTAAGAGTTTGTATATTTCTTCTTCATCTTTGCTGGCTACCAATCCATCATTCACGAAGAGTGAGAGCATAATGCTCTTGTCCTTGTTATAGTATATACACGGGTTGTCATCTGTGTTGATCAAGCCTATCTTCTTCTCAAAGTGGGTGGTGACCCTCTCGTTCCACATCCTCGGAGCTTGTTAAAGTCCGTAGAGACTCTTGTTCAACTGACAAACTTTCCTGGTTTCATCGTCAAACCCTTCAGGCTGGTGCATAAAGATGTCCTGCTCGAGGCTCCCATACAAGAAAGCCGTTTTCACATCGAAAGATACCAACTTCATTCTTTCCGACGCTGCGTGACTTAGGAGTAGGCGAATGGATGCATGGCGAGCTACTGGGCTGAAAGTTTCCGTGTCGTCCGCTCCCTCCTTCTGTGCAAATCCCCTTGCCACTAGTCTGGTATTATTTCTCCCGTCCACCTTCTCTCGAAGTACCCAGCGACAAGTGATCGGCTTCGCTCCTTCTGGACAGACCACTAGCTTCCATACTTTCACCTCCATGAGCGAGTCGTACTCCTCCTGCATTGCTCGTCTCCATTTCTCATCTCTAAGTGCCTCACTCACCAGGGTGTCCTCCATTTCACCAATCATGGCTACCTTGGCGCTCTTTCCTCCACGACGGGAGTCAAGTACGTAGTCGCTCAGTCTCGGTGGTAGTTGCAGAGTCCGACAATCTCGCAGAACTCTCCTTCCTGACTCTTCTTTTGGCGCTTGTGTCTCATTCTTGTTGTCACTTGGCTCCTCAGCGCTTTCTTCAGTTCCCCAGTTCTCATCTTCTTTGTTTGTCTCGCTCCTGCTTTCTTCTTGCTTCTCAGGTGTGCCCTCTGGTGCCTGTGTCTCAAGTTCAGCTCCTTGCCTCAGTCTCATCTTTTCCTCGTCGAAGATCACATTGTCAGAACTGATAATTTCTCTTTCAGATAAACCCGGTAGAAGGGTGAATCAATATCATAGCCAACTAGAATTCCCTTTCTGATTTTCTATCAACTTTGCCTCTTTTCTGTTTTTGTGTCAGCACGTAGCATTCGCATCCAAAGGTTCGCAGCAATCTTCATTTTTCTTCCGAACCAAAGTTCTGCTGGGCTTTTCCCTGGTACATTGCTGGTTCCAGTCTGGTGCATCGTGAAGATTGCATGGTTCATTGCTTCTGCCCACAGTTTCTCGTCCAACTCGTTCATGTGTATCGCTGTTCTGGCTTCCTCGACAATCGTTCTCATTTCTCTCTCAATCCTTCCGCTCTGCTTTGGCTTGTGTACATTCATGAAGGTGTGGAAAATTCCCAACTTTTCCATCATCTGTTTGGTTTTTGCATTCTTCAGTTCGGTGCCGTTGTCAGACCTCAGACTTTTCACTCTCCTCCCTAGCTGGTTTTCAACGAGTCTCAGGTAACATTTGATCTTCTCTGGTGCTTCACTTTTCCTCTTCATAATGTAACAGGTTTGGTAGTGAGTGAAATCGTCCTTGAACATGAGCCAGTACTTTGCTCCTCCCAATGACGGGATTTTCATCTCGCCGATGTCGTCGTGCACGATATCTAACGGTTACTGAGCTATCTTGGGGTTGTTTGGGTGTGAGGATCTATGTAGCTTGCCATACGAGCACCCTGTGCATACATAGTCATTCCAGTCATCATATATTTTATTCCTTTCCTTTTCAGTATGTCCCTCACATACTTGACGATTTGATGGGCGAGTCGCTCGTGCCAGACTTTGATCGAGACGGCCATCAAACTTATCTCTTCTTCTCTCCTGAGCATTATTTTGAAGAGATTTTCTTTGCGCTTTGCTATTGCCACAATTTCCCTGCCATCCAGACTGTAAAACGTTGACTGGTTTCTATTTGTTCTGTACATGTCCCTTGTCTAGCATCTGACTCACTGAGAAAAGATTAAAGTTGAGGTTTGGCACGTAAATGACATCTTCTAGTACCACTGGATCCCGACTGCAACGCCATCTAGCTGGGTTGAGTCTCCAATCACAATTGGGATTGGCTCGTCCAACTCACCAAGCTGAACAAACCACTCTCGACGAGACGTCATGTGTTGGCTGGCTCCACAGTCTTGATAACATGAAGTGGCCTTGTCTTTCGAAATGTCGTTGTCCACCGTCGCGAGTGCCGTGGTCAAAAATGTCCTTCTATTTGGTTTCCCGTTTGTTGACTTGTTCGCTTCTTCTCGAGATTCGCAGTCTTTTGCGAAGTGTCCCTTCTTACAGATATTACATGCAGTCAGCAATGTATTCATCACACGGTTTACCTTTGCATTCCTTGGGCACGTGACCTTTCTTCCCACATTTGTAGCATGCGAACTGTGACTTTTCCTGCTTGCTGCTTGACGACTGTCATTGTTTCTTGCGTCTGGCCATGAGAGCGTTTTTGGTGCTGCCTTCTGCATTTGTTGTCGTTTCTTTGAGTCGCTCGTCCTCGAGTCTCAAACGTTCCATGAGAGTTTCCACGTTCTTTGCTGCTCCGGTCACGTTGTCCCAGGATGTCCTGAAATGTACCAATTTTGGCGGTAGCACATTCATGATCCTCGTCATGATCCAACTTTCCTTCACAGGATCATTTTCAGTTGACACTTCATCCGCGAGATCCAAAATATCCATACTGTTCTCAACAGCTGACTTGCTTTCATCATACTCATAGGTAAAGAATTTGATTTGGAACGTTTCTAAAGTTACATCAGTCTGTGTACCATATAAACTAACTAGTTTGTCTATCATATCTTTGGCAGTTTTACAATTTGCAATTTCGTTCGCAATCTTACTGTTTACATTTAAACCTATCAATGTTTGAGCCATAACATCTTTCTTTAACCAGTGGCGACTGTATCAGTTGACGCAGCACCTGCTGGTCTGGGCTTTGCACCCGTTATCATATTATACAGATCTTGGTTCTTAAGTGCTAGGTTTAATTTACATTGCCATGAAATGGAATTGACATTTCCTTGACTATCTTCACTGAACATTTCCAATTGAGACCTTACAGTATCCATTTTGAATCTTTCGGGACGATTTTCTGACTTAAAGCGACTTGCGTTTTCGTTGCTCAACGTTGACTTGCTGTGTGATAGCTACTTCTATGTCTGCTGATTTGTCGGTTATGTGGTCCTTGCCGGTTCTGACGTCTTGGACTGCTTTCTCGACTTGCCTGACGATTTCCTTTCCTGACTTTTGAAGAAACCCTTTTATAGTTGAAATCTTTGCCAGTTCTGACGTCTTGGACAATTTTCTTTCCTGTCTTTTAAAGAAATTCTTTTACAGCTGCCCTGGGCCCATAACCTGTTTCAGTGGGTTCGGGTTTCAAAAAGTACAACGGACTAAGTTTCTGAATAAATATTATCATATTAACCACAACTATATACTACGGCACACAACTATACATCAATATATTCAATTAATATTATTCTTTGCAATTAACCAACAAAACTTTAATGCACGAGGAGAACAGACTGAATCAATATTATTTCATTTTCTTTTGATTTATACAGCAAAATTCAATTCAAAAATGATTTCCCAACTACTAGTTTTCTATGTCAGTAAATGCAATGTAAGCTGTCAGTTGATCAAATCTCAACATAGATCATCAAAAAGTTCATACAACTCTTCGTTGTAACGTAGTCTCCGAGCAGTTTGCGTTCAAATATATTCACCGCCCTTTTGGACTCGCTCGTCAGGGTCCATGTTTCACTTCCAGGTAACAGCAAAAGTTTGACAAGTGGTTTGTAAATGCGGAGTTTATGCAGCCTCTACACAACTTAGAATGGGAATTTTTTGGCGCCTCTTCAATTCAAGTTGGTTCCAAGGTAGTTAAAATTAGCCACACTTTCAAGGTAATAGTCGCCTACGGTCATGTTTTGCCGAATTTGAGTGTTCTTTCTTGTTCAAGTCGTGAATTTATTTTAAGTCTCATTAACTCGTAAGCAATTATGGTTTGCGTTATATTCTAGGTTCAGAAATGCTTTTTTGGCATCCAAGATTGAACATTCCATAATACTGACGTCATCAGTATATGCTACCAATTGTATAGACTTGCGCATCAGTTTACCCGAGGTTTCAGCTGATTACGTGTTCCGGGGCAATATTAAAGAGCATGGGGACAAGTCCATTCCCTTGTTTTAAGCCTGATTTGATTATGAAGCTGTCCGTTAATTCACCGTTCATCTTGGGCTAGGACTCTGTTTTTAGCATATCGACCTTGACCATATGGCCTAGTTTTGTTTGGACGCAAAAGTCAAGCATTATTTTATTTTCTGTTGACACTGTCGTATGCTTGCTTGAAGTCTGCAAAGAGTTGGTGCACATGAATGTATATTGCTAGCAATTTTCGAGCACCTGCTTTACTGAGAATATTTGGTTTATTTTAGACTGTCCACTTCGGAAACCTCCCTGATACTTTTTTATAATACTTTCATAACCCGGCTTTAATTTTCTTTCTATGATTTTAAAGAGCTCTTTACAAAACGAACACAGTAGAGTGATGCCTCTATAAGTTTCACACTCGAACTTGTCCCCCTTTTTGTATGCGGGAAATATTATCCTTTTTCGCCGGTCCTCTGGTCTCTGCTCATTGGTGTCGATATAGAAGGTTCCTTAGATAGGGACCCCCACTCTAGAACAGTTCTGCTTGTATTTGATCTATTTCGGGAATCTTAATTATTCTTAGATCTCGTACTGCTGCTTGTAAAAGGTGGTCCAACCAAAACGCACGATGTAATTGCAAATAAAACAAAAAGCTTTCAGATAATTATGCTAATATTTTATGTTATAATAGAAGGATCTATGACAATTATGTGTGAAACAAAATATTATCTAAATGCTCGCCACGGCTACGGTGGCATACTTCTATCCAATGGTCCATATTTTCAATGACTCTGAGACATATTTGAGGTTCAATTTGCTGAACTATCTCATCCTTTAGCTCTTAAATTACTCTTGGCTTATTGACGTACACTTTTTCTTTTAAATATCCCCAGAGAAAGAAGTCCAACGGTGTCAAATCACATGATCGTGGCGGCCAATTAACATCGCCACAACGTGAGATAATATGGCCATTGAATTTCTCGCGCAAAAGAGCCATTATTTCGTTGGCTGTGAGGCAAGTGGCACCATCCTGTTGGATTGACATATCGTTCAGGTTCATAACCCCAATTTCGGGCCACAAGAAGTCCGTCATTATTTCGCAATAGCGAACACCATTTACGGTAACTGCTTGGCCGTCCTCATTTTCGAAGAAGTACGGCTCGATGACGCCGCCAGCCCATGAACCGCACCAGCAGTCTTTCTTTGTGGATACATCGACTTTTCAACAATCACTCGTGGATTCTTATTTGCCCAAATGCGGCAATTCTGCTTGTTAACGAATCCACTGAGGTGAAAGTGTGCCTCGTCGCTGAAGATGATTTTCTTTGTGAGGTCAACATTCCCTTCTGTCTGTTCAACCAACCATTCGACGTATTGTCGACACTTGAAATGGTCAGTAGGCTTCAGCTCTTGAGTCAATTGAACCTAGTAAGCGTGTAAATTCAAATCTTTATTCAAAATTCGCATCAGTCATGCTCGTGAGATGTTCAATTGTTGGGCACGACGACGAGTCAAGGTTGACGGCTCTTTTGGCACACTATCGCGAACAACAACAATGTTTTCCATGTGAAAAAATTTCAAAGAATTTTAAGGGGGTCCCCCCATATAGAGGAAAGAAACTCAAAAAAAAAATTTCAGCAAAGGTGGTCACGTGGGGTGTCATATGAAAGGTCTTAATGAGCCTTTTTCAAACCAGGTCTGAAAATTACTTTATCAGTGTCAAGGGAGGCAAGAGACGGAAAAATGCACCCCTTGTGATTGGAAACTCTTCATCCGAAAAATCTGAAAAAAATCATGCGTGTAGGTCTTTATGACCACTACAACAAAAAATACCTTAGAAGTCGAAATTCACTCAACTTTGCTAGTAATAGTATAATTTATCAATTTTCCATTTTCTTGAATAAAGTCGTAGGGGCACTCTCAAATTCAATAAAATTCTATAGGTAAATGTCAATTTGCAAGTTTAATCATTACCAGAAATTTTAGAAAGATCGAATCGTATTTAATAGAGTTATGGGGGACAATAGGCACTTCCAATGATCTCAGATACTATGGGGTTTGCATGAAAGTTTCAGGAATTATATTTAAGATGAATATCTTTGCGAATTTGTTCAACGGAAAACATCCATAATCGTAAAACAAAATGGCAGTCGTTTTAAAAGAGATTATTGCATAAAATTGTGTAATTTTTCGCGAATAGCTATATTCAATATACATGCTATTAACACTTGATTGACTCTATTAATGAATAACTGGAGTTGAGCAGCCAAAAATAATCGGTGAAAAAATTATGAAGGTAAATCCAATAACAAATAACTTAATAGTTGAAATTCTTTTAACATTGCTAATAATTTCCAGTAAAATTGTATTAGATGAAAGTAGATATTTAAGTTTCATTTATAAGGTCCGTTTACTCTATGAGTTTGAATAGAATGTACAAAAGTTATTACCAATAGCCCGCTATTTCGGTAGATGTCACTTTTGAAGCTGTCATTTTTTGACATTCGACAAGTAAAAACTACGCCATTAATAAAAATGGAACTATGCGCGCTTCAACAATGCATTGAAATTATTGAAATTCACTATAAAAATGGTGAAAATTTGGCAGAGGCGGTTCGTAAAACTCGAACATTTTTGGGTCGTCGTGAAGCTCCTTGTCGGACCGCAATACAGAAATTGGTGGAAAAATTCGAGCTGTTGGGAAAGCTTAGTGATGTGAAGAATAAAACCCATGCACTCAAGAACAGCCGAGAATATTGCTGCTGTAGCTGAAAGTGTTGAAGAAAACCCAGGTTTGTTCATTCCTCGTCGTTCGTAGGAATTAGACATTCCCCAAACGTCATTATACCGTATTTTGCATAAAGATTTGGGTCTGAAGACTTATAAAGTTCAGTTAACACAAGAACTCAAGCCGGTCGATCATCAACAACGTCGTGTCTTTGCTGATTGGGTCCTTGAAATGCATGAAAATGATCCGCGATTCCATCGAAAAATCATCTTGAGTGATGAGGCCCATTTCCACATCGGTGGCTTCATCAACAAGCAAAATTGTCGCATCTGGGGCTCGGAAAACCCAAGAATTATTGTTGGAAAGCCTCTCTATTCTCAACGTGTGATTGTTTGGTGCGGTTTATGGTGCGGCGGGTTCAATGGACCTTACTTTTTCGAAAATAAGGCTGGAGCAACAGTTACGGTGAATGGATTGCGCTATCGAGAGATGATTGATGATTTTTTATGGCTGGAATTGGATGGTATTGATCTGGACAACGTTCACTTTCAACAAGATGGCGCTACGTGCCACAAAAGCAACGAAACCATTGATCTTTTACGGGAAAAGTTTGCGGACCGTCTTATCTCTCGAAAAGGTGATCACAATTGGTCACCGAGATCTTGTGATTTAACATCTTGCGACTTCATCCTTTGGGGCCACGTGAAAGAGAAGGTCCACGCCAACAGCCCAGCGTCGATTCAAGACCTCAAAGATTGAATTCGTGAGGCTATCGAAGACATAGGGAAGCCACTTTGCGATTTGGTTATGTAAAATTTCGTGAAAAAGATATGGTCCTGTAAGCGTGGTCGTGGTGGTCATTTGCCTGATGTTATTTTCCATTATTAACGGCATACCTTTCTCTTAATAATGAAATGAACATCCGATCATTTATTTGAAAAAGTGGCATTTTTCTTTTAATATAAAAATAACACCTCTTATTGGAAAACCCTGTATTCTAACAAAAAGACATTTAAGATTAGGCTCAGTCAATGATTTTAGCAACATTACAACCAAATGTTAGCCAGTTAAAATTGAGTAGCACTGGTTTTACTTTTAAAGCATAAGTATATTTGTTATGCATGTCATTAACGTTTTTCTTGAATTAAATCATTCTATACTCGTATGTCTGCATATCGTATTGTAATGATTTTACGTCTACGTGCGATTTGAGATGCTCCATCTCTTTGAAAACTTATCATCTACCCTAGCTTTTGGGCACGGCTTACAGAACAAGATTTAATTTTATGCACGAAATTACTGGCGAGATTGTATGCAAACCGTCTCTTGCTCCGGAACTTATTCCATTAAATTAATGACGTGTGCACTGCCGGTATGTTATCTTAAAACTTACTTATTAGCCTCCAACCCCTTCTATATATTTATCCATAACTATGTCACCTTCCTCGACAAGGCATCCTCCATCACTTGGTTATCGTTGGGCTCCTTGTCCGTTCAACGTCCTTTACACATGCCAGCCATATTTCAATACGAGAGATATGACACAAGTAATAATTCGATTGAAAATTTGCAGTTTAATCAATTTAGAAATAAATGCCCGATGACATTTAAGATTCCTCATGGCAGTGCAGTCATTTTACCTAGGCTCTTTAGCTCTCTGAGGTGCGTGAGTGGTTCCAAATCGTTCAACTCCTGACTATTGCTCCCAGCAAGGACTACTGACTCCAAATTGGGGAAACATTCCGGCAGGCAATCGCCCAGTCGTATTGTCCGGTTGTTGTTTAATGCGGCACTTTAATCTAGGCAAATACGGACATCCATCGCATTTGCGTATCTCTGCATGGATTGATTGCTGATATCCGCGGTTAACCTAAACATCACAGAACGTTATTTTAACTCGAAGCGGAAAAACAAACTTTGCATTCGCCGACTTACCAATTCCAATTTCTGATACCTTTACTACTTTTGAATCGTCGATGGATATCAGTGATGACCTATTTGTGGGAGAGTTCTTCTTCCTGTCAATCCTAAGCCCTTTTGCTGCTGGTTGGCACCCTCCGGGACTTCTTCCTGAGTAACGGCCACTACTTCCACACTTTCCTCCCATGTGGCTGTCAAATCTTCTTGACATCCCACGACAAAATTGACGTGGGATATGCGCTCGTCGCAACCAACTTGAAATGAAAAGCCACCTGGCAGCAAAGTGTGTTAGCAGTGGTCGCCAGCGGCGTCGCATGATTCATTACAGTATGTTAAGTACAAAACCCTTCTGACACAAGCATAGTTCTGTCTGCCCAACTTATTTTAAGCTTGTCGTCAGAGGGTTTTACATTATTCTTCTTTGAACCGAGTTGATTGCTGGATATATTCTTTGTGCGCCCGACTCCTTTTTTTAATCGCTTCCCTGCATTCTTCGTCGTACCAGTCATTCCTACTTTTTTGGCTGAGGCCCCAATATGCCCTCGCCCACTTCTTTTACCGCATCTCTTACTGTCTTCCACATTGTTTTGATATCATCATTACTTTCTCCCGCCCGCGGGAACATGTTGCTGCGATTTTCCAGCGCTGACATGTATGTGAACATTACTGAGCTATCCTGTAGCTTGTGTAATGAATTTTTTTTTATAATTATCCATGTAGGACAAGGGCGCCGATTGTCTGGCACAAGTGTCAGCGAGCTATAAACAACACCAAGCTCAGCTAAATAGCTTCACTTGACAATCGCATAGGCGTGCTTGTCCACTAGCATTTGCGGGATCATATGAAGCGGGCTTTTGTCGAGCCACGAAGCTACACTACAAAATATTTATCACGTGAACTCTACTCTACAAGACGTACCGATCTATTTTCAATTATCTTTCAAAATGTTCTATTATGTACCAATTAAGCTACTCTACAGTAATTGAACTTTTTTTTGTCTCGTTAAAGTTAGCTGACACGGAGGTTTGAGACAAACGCAAACACTATACAAAAAGCAACCGTTACTTTCTCCGAAAAAGGTCGTTGCATTACAAAGTGAATGTCAAACCCAAAGATGTTAAAATGGCTGAAGTGAGTCACTTATCTCTGCCTGTAGAATGGCAACTTGACGGATGTCGTTTACTTTAATCTTGTAAAACAACAAACTAAGCAGTTTCGACGGGGTGACCACTCCTGATCACCACGGGGCTGCTCAACTGCTTATTTTTCATACACTTTTGTATCTGGTACATTGGAGTAAATAATTCTCCTTGTTTACAACTCTTGAAGATGCGGCATCGCAACTTGACGCTTCAAAGGTAGTGGTCTGAATCACAGATAGCGCCGCGTAACGAGTGCGTGTCGAGAATGCTGGTGGTCACTATGAATTTTCTTTTCTTCATTCTAATGATCTTATTCGCTACTCTTCTGAGATTTTCATCATTTTCTCTCTTCTTCCTGGTTTTCCTACCTAAGTATTGTTTAGACGCCTGATTCTTTTTGTTTAACACATTCTGGCACTCATCATCGAATAATCATTCCTTTTGCACCGCACTTGATGTCTGATTGTGTGTTCTGCCACGGTCTTAAAAGCCGCTTTCACTTCCATCCAGAGCTCGTTGCTCGTTTTCAGCGATGCGGTTGATAAGATGGGAGCCAGCTGGTCCGTGAATTTTTTTGCTACAAATGCCGTTTAGAGCCTTTCGTTGTCAAATTTTCGTAGCGTGCTGGTTTTTGATGAATACGCCTTTGACATACGACATCAATACGTTAATTTGATCAACTAATGATCTGAGTCACGATTGGCTCCTCAGTATGTACGGACGTCGAGTGTGCTCAAAGCCCAACGCTGTTGGATCAGAAAATAGTCGATCTAGTTTTGTGTGTTGCCATCTGGTGATACCCAGGTGATTTTATTTATGCATCGATGAGGGAAGCAAGTCGAAAGTACGACTGGATTTTTGCTACATGCAAAGTCAATCAGGCGCTGGCCTTTGTCATTTGTTACATCGTGGAGATTATATCCTCAGTCGTTGGCTCATTGCCAACCTTAGCGTTGCAATCACCCAGAATTATTTTTGTGTCATTTGTAGGAAATGTGTCGACTAGTCTTTCCAGGTAATTGTAGATTGTAGATTCTTCGTCCTTTTCTTGGGTCGAGGCGTGTACGTTTATCAACCAGATTTTGAAGAGGTTCGCTTTTATACAGATCGCACACAACCGTTCATTAACTGCCTTAAAATCAATAACGTGCTATTTGAACTCCCTATCCACAATGATGGCCACACCGAATTTTCATTTTCAGTAGGCTTCCCACTTTTGAATATTGTGTGCGATCTCGTGTCTTGAAAATCATTTCCAGTCCAGTTTGTTTCCTGGATCACCAGGTTTTTAATTTATATTGACAAGCCTGTTGTAGAAGGTCCTTAATAGTGCAAGGTTAGTTGAGTGATCTGACATTCCAGAATCCGAAATCTTCAAGATTGTCAATACTGAATAAAATATTTTGTTTGCGAGCTGTATTCTTCGGCGTACTTCGTCTCTTTCAGTACTGGTTCTAGTTATTTCGGTACCTAAATACACAAATTTTCCCGTGCTTTCGATATTGTATTCGCCAAATGTGATATTTTGGGTATTTTTCCTCAACTACGCCTTGAGCCTTGTTTGATTCTCATTGATTTGTAACCCGACTAGTTTTGCCTCGCTGTCGAGTCATGGAGTTGAGTCCTACCTACTATCCAACTCAACGTTATCATGCTATCCGTTGACAACATGTCATCTTCGACATCTTTACTACACCTCAGAATATTATTCTATGCCTCAGAATATTATTACATACCTCAGAATGTTTTTCCATTCCTCAGAATATTATTCCATATCCTTACATATAAATTACGACTGTGCAAAATACATATACTTGTTTATACGAGTATATATACGTATTAGCTAACATATGCGTTGTATCGTATATCCATCATCTAACTCTGTCTGCTGCTAAATAGCCGACAATTGGTCAAATCACAAGACCACTAATGAAGTACTCAGACTGACATTGATTGCGAGCTGAATAACCTCAGCAGGGCAATAAATGTCTTGTTACATTTTAATCATAACATCTTTTCTAATGTTTATAAATAAAACATGATATCAGTGTCGTTTTGTGTTTATTTGTTTGTTTGTCTGGTCATGTCTTTCGAAATGCTCTAATTGCATTACAAGAAATGAATGGCAGTGGTCTACATTGGATGGAAAGGTGATTATCAATTAACTCTAGCAGTAAAATAAAACACCCTTGGCTGGTGTACATTACACGGCTTTTTAAATTTTTGCTTGATATTCGTACTTATGTTTGTAAGGATATCACTTGAAATTTATAGCATGGAATTACTCGTATGTGCATATATTGCATTCCATTTGAGAACCATAACGTCAATTAGCAGAATAAAATGACTTTAATTAAGAAGAATGGCATTTAAATTAAAGGGAGTTTGTGATTAAATTTATTTCTATCGTTTCAACCAAATGATTATTTTTTAATTAAAATAATCCATGCGATTAGTGAATAGTTAATTATATTCCTGCACTATTTATTTATGTCATTTTGATAGATATTTTTTAAATTTTGTAAAGGAGCTCATTGACAATGGCTACACAGTATCTTTAAGGTAGAACAGTTTTGCTGTGAATTCAGTAGCACTGAAAGGCTTATGCAGGATATTAGCGAATGGAGTGTTTGATTCAACGAGCTTAAACAAATCAGCTCAGCTGGCCAGCTTTTGCTAGCACACGCATATAAGAGAAGCATCAATGTTGCCAGCCTATGGTTTCATACATTTATTAATTACATAAATTAAAATTGAAACCAATTATACTTTAGCATAAAGGTAAATAAAACAATTTAAAATGCTCCAGGCATGTGCACACCAGGACACTCCCTCCCAAGGGTATGATTCTCAATTCATCGCAAAAGAAGGAAAATTAACTTTCTGGAATTCGTAATTAGTAAGATAAAATAAAAAGTTACCTTTTTTCGTACTTGCGAGGTGAATGTCACTAAGTGTGGGGCTCCTATGGTCGCGAGTGACTGGACTACTCACTAAACACCACTCCTATCAACTTGAGAACTTAGCCTGTAACCGTTTGACACATTACCTCGGGTTCCTTCAAGCTGGGAGATCCCTTCTCAAGCGGGAAGGGAGGCAGGAACAAGAATTGCTAGACAAGCGATCCCCCGCTCCCACCGGTGACGTCCCTTTTATCTTGTCGGACTGCCCGAACATTATACAAGTATACCGCCTGGTTCCATTTGTCAACCAATCCAAGAATCACCGCGATTGCACTATCCGGGGTGACTTCTCCCATCTCGCTGTAGAGGTCTCGGTGCAGTCTGTTCTAGTTTTTGCATGCGGGAAATATGTGACAGGCACCATCTTCCATTAATAGACAAAACCGGCAGCCGAGGGACCGTGTTATCTTGTGCTGATAACACTGAAAACCCTCATGCCTGCTCAAAAGCTGGGTCAGATAGAACTCAGTCTTACCATGCCTTCGAGTTAGCCACGGTTTCCGATCCGGGATGAGCCGCGTAGTCGACCCTCTCTTCGTGCAATTCACCCAAAACTGCTGCCAATCCTTGAGTAAGCTCTGTCTCTTCTCGCAGGCAACCACCTCCCTCGTGGCTTTTCTTCGACGCAGGTAAATAGCCTAGTGCCCTCTAGCAAGTAGGGTGACAGGTTTCACACCTGCAATAATGTTCACCGCCAGACTGTTGGATATCATGTTGCGATCCTCAGTGCAACTGTTCTCTGTACCTGTGCCAAGCGTTTTCGGTACACCTCCGCCCCATATTTCTGTTCCGTATAGTAGCACTGGCAATAGAGCACTCATCAAGAGGCGTCTTCAAAAGATATGTTCCACAAGTCTGGACCAAAGATAGATCCCTGGAAAATACCCGATTGAATTTGTAGTGAACGTAAGTATATAAATTGTGCGTGCAGAACTGCAGCGATGGTCTGCTGCCTCGACGGAAGAAAATGTTAAGATCCGCCGAGATTGGCCTTGTCTGGGGACGCGTGAATGCGCTGGCATACCATTGTTTTCTCCATTGGCCTCTGCCCTTCAGTTCTCCCAACGAATACCTTTTTGAGTATACACGATTCTAGTGGCCAGCCTTTTGCAGTTTTTGCTGTCTTACAACCGTTGAGATTTTCGGCTCGTAAAGAATTTCACACAGTTCATGGTTGTATCGAATTCACCATTGGTCTCCGTCTGGCTTCCCTCCGAATATTCACCTTAGGACCAATGTATCGAATGTGTCCAATATATTTGCGGATGCATGGGTTAAGCTCCATGTTTCACACCCATAGCATAGCACAGGCCTTATCTCAGATTTGTATACTTGGAGCTTTCTTTTCCTGTGTATGCAGCTGGTCTTCAAGACCGTCAATACTGAATAAAATATTTTATTTGTAAGCTGTACTCTTCGACATATTTCATCTCTTTTATTACCGGTTCTCATTATTTTGACTCCTAGACACACTAATTCGACCAAATTGATATTGTTTGTTCTTGAGGTATTTTTCCTCGACTGGCTCATAAGCTTTGTTTAATTCTCATTCATTTATAGCCCTATTAGTTGTGCTTCGCTGTTGAGTTTCAGGAAAAGTTCTTTAGTGGTTGTTAACATACCGTGACAAAACATTGATGTCATCCGCATCGGATAGACCACTTGGCTTGACTCGTGTTATAACGTACCTCTTGTATCAACAGTTAAATTTCTTATGACATATTCCATATTTCCTCGACTGGGTCATAAGCTTTGTTTTATTCTCATTCATTTATAGCCCTATTAGTTGTGCTTCGCTGTTGAGTTTCAGGAAAAGTTCTTTAGTGGTTGTTAACATACCGTGACAAAACATTGATGTCATCCGCATCGGCTAGACTACTTGGCTTGACTCGTATAATAACGTACCTCTTGTATCAACAGTTAAATTTCTTATGACATATTCCAGAGCCAAATTGAATAGCAGTGGAGCCAGCCCATCTCCCTGGTTTAGTCCGATATTTGTGTCGAAGACATCGGTGAGTTGGTTATTGAGGCGGACTTGGAAAGTTGTGGACTTCCTTGTTATTTTGGTAAAACGGACTAATTTGGCTGGGATCAAAGCAAAGCATTCTTTGGTACAGTATGTCACAATCAAAATTGTCGTTTGATGGCTTAAAGTCAACGCAAATTTGGTGAACGTCTATGTTAGACTCCCAGCATTTCTCAAATACCTCTTCGATCTGCCTACTTTAAACCCACATTGATATCCCTCAATAATACTTGACATATGATCTGATTTTGTTTTCTAAGATCTTTGAAAATATGCTGTACGCCTGTTGTGAAATAGGTATGTTTTAATGTCCGTTAAGGACTGCAGCGATGGTCTGCTGCCTTAGCGGAAGAGGATGTTGGGATCCGCTGAGATTGGCCTTGTCTGGGGACGCGTGAATGCGCTGGCAGACCAGCGTTGCGGTGTCGCGTGGCGATTTCTTTCCCCCAGCACAAGGACCCACTACAAAAGAATTTCGGATCCACGAATTTCCAGGGTCAAATAGAAGTCGGCCGAAGTCGAAAAAGGGAGGTAACCAACTAAGGGTCGGAAATTGCTTACGCAAAGGACAAACTGGACCTGGGGAAGACAGACGGACTTAGGAGGACTTCGTCGTTACCAACGATTCTTATGGCCCACAAATAAGAGTGGGGCATCCAGATGAAGGTGGTGCCCCTTCGCACGCTCCCAACCGTGGCCATATATTTCCCATTTGAGAGGAAAACTCATACAAACATAATTTGCATGAATTTTCCCATCAAATGAGAAATCTAGACGTGACCAATTTATGTTAAAGAACTTTATGAACGAATCATCTAACTCTATACCATAAAAGGACATGCGAGCGGAAGGCCACTCTACCCGGCAAGAGCCGCTGTTAAACAACGAAAAACGAAGGAGCGCGCCCAATGGCTAGCCCATGATATAGGAAGAGCCTGCCATCGTTGCGGGTCCTATACCCGGTCCAGTAAAACAAAATGGAAAGACCGAAGTTTATAACTTAGCATTTCATGATATTCATTGCTTTCGAGTATATATAAAGTTCACTTCATAATAAGCTACATGTACAAAAACAATAATTCTTCTATCGATGAAAAAGAAATGTACATCACCCCACGGTGAAATATAAATTTTTGGTTTAAATTTAGTGAAATGAACCCAATTTTCGTTTCGTTTTGCCGCAAATCGCTTGGGAGATGGAGTATTACTTTTGACTACAAAATATATACTAGGGAAACAGTAAGATGGTGGGGTATTGAACACATCTTGAAACCCTATCATAAATTAGTGAAGATAAGCCTTTGCCTTGGATATATTACTAGGCAACTAGCAAAACCACAAATAAAGGTTTTTCGTTCATAAATATGTAAGTGATAAGGTTTAAGTGCTGAAAACATAATTCTATCAGATCAGATAAGCTAAATATTCTTTTTAGCCAAAGAGAAAAATGTTCCTAAACTTATTATCACGACCGTCAAGGAACAAATTTTAATAAGCAAATATAACCCTAATTTGTGTTTGTGATCTTGTGAACAGCTGTAAAAAATAGGAGTACCGTTTGAAAATTAGGGGCAACAAAAATATTAGCTATCTCCCAAGTTATTTTTAAGAAAGAAGTTAAAACAATTAATTTGGCAATAATACCCCGTGCAGTAGACAAACCGTTGAAAAAACCTTTCACTTCGCTTTTAATTCTTCCAATAATCGCCAATGCCGTTCAAGACTTAGATGTGGGATTGGCGCTGATGATATACTCGACAGTGGCAATCACGTCAACGAGAGTTCGCCAGTAGCAGAAATAGCTGTTGCATTCGCTGGAGTTTGTGTTAACGTTTCTGGGTTTCGGCTAACTTTTCTTCATCGGAAAATGCGCCCAAACTTCGACAAATCGATTAGTGATCAATCGATACGACACTCAACGCAAGCAAAAATAGTACAAAAAATTTCGCTTACAGCTTCTTCGCTTGCTCTACATATATTGACCATGAAATAATTGGAATCTATCCAAATCAAAATACGTAAGTTTGCCAACTAACACACGTGGATTATATCGAATTGATACTTGTGATTAATCTGAATTGATGGTAATGTTAACGATCCTTCCAAAATGCCAGTTTAGTTTACAAGCCCTCCACTCTCCCCATCACTCTGCACTTCACTTGATTTATGGATGACGGCACATGATACAACATCTTTATCAGCAGTCAAAGCAGCTGCATTAATTCAAAATCCTTACGTTCATGTATTGATCTTCCAACCGACATTTTTTTTAGCTAGCCAAAACTGAATTCCGTTTATAGCAATGAACGCCCGAATTCAATCACAGATTAGGTTGCGAACCGATCTCTTTTTTTGACAGCCGATGAAACAGGTGAAAATTGAACTGCGGATCGCATATCGTTTTCCGACGAAGAAAGAGTGTGGAGATGGGTGAAAAATGGAAATATTTTTGAAAAATACTAAATTTTGTACTTCATGATCTCGAACACTGACTTAGCTCAAACGTCGAGAGAACGTTGGAACTCGAATCTTTTAAAATGATGAAAATGCATGGAGATCACGTAAATAACAAGTGCCTTAATCCGTGGTCAACATCGTGTGTAAATTATGTTGACTTTTCAAGAGGCTTCCGATGTAAATGCATTACAATTTCCTTCACGCACTCATTTACCGCGATAATGTATCCGATTTGAACAGTGCGCAGATATCGTAGCCGCAGGAGTTGGAAATGAAGCGTAAATAATATCTTGCAATGCTTCTGCTTCTGTTTTCATTGAAAAAAAAATCAAAACTACTTATACCACAAAGTTGAAATAAATGCTGCAACTCCGTTATTTCGTGGGAGCTCGATCACTTCGAAATATAACCTCTATCCTTACAATTTGATATAGTCCATCACTACGCACTTCACTGTACATTTATCTCCGTGATCAATTTACGGTCACAATACGAACTCCACGAATAATAATGACGTGCCTTCTCAGATGTATTCACAAGCAGTGACACTTAACCGAGAAATCCACTTCGCGTACACAAAATCGTATACATTCACAGACTACTGGCTTTCTTCTCTTTGACACTCCTCCACCCCGTTTCGATTCCATTCCATTCCCAATTTAGTACACCGGTAAGGTGTATCACGTTCCTATACTGTAAATCTTATGTGGCAGATTTGAAATAATAATAAAATTAAATCTCATAACGAATAAGAGAAAAATTTAAACTTAATGTAAAGGAAAATTGATATAATATGACATTTAATAATAATAATAAGAAAGAAATATTTTACAAATTACGATTGCGAATAGAAATAATCACATATTTTTCCTAAATCTGCCACATAAAATTTTGAGTAGGGGATAGGAACGTTTTCGAGCCGTTTGCTTGTGTGACTGCTCGATTAATACATGCCGTACAAAGCAGTGACATACCTCTATAGTTTTCGCACGGTAGTTTGGCGCCTTTTTGTGGGTAGGGTTTATACAATAATTAATTCGCTCCACTTGTCCGACATATGTCCTTGTTGCCAAATGTGCTGTATGACTTTATGGATGGCTTTCTGAACACCGTTTCGCCATATTTAACGAGCATTACTGTAATCTCATCGATGCTTGGCGCTTTATATTTCTTTTGGACTTTGATGGTAGAACAAACATCATCCAGAATTGGTGGGGCGAACAAACATCATCCAGAATTAGTGGGGCCAATGAAAGCTCTCCAGAAATATCTATAGGTTCGGATGTTCTGAAGCTGTGTAGACGATTAAGAAGGTTCTTGAAATATGATGTCCATCTTTCTTTAACCCTGTTTACATCAGCGATGACGTCATCACGGCAGAGCGTGGTCTTGGGCTCATAACCTAGTTTCAGGTTTTTCACTACATTGTATGCTTGTCTTGTGTTGTTGCTTGCTAGACCTACATAGATGCTTTTCAACTGGCTGTTATATTATTTTCTTTTCTTAATTCGAATTATTTTATTCACTACTCTTCTAAGATTTTCATCTTGTTCTCTCTTCGTTCTATTTTTCCTATCTAAATATTGTTTGTATGCCTAACTCTTTCTGTCTAACGCATTCTGGCACTCATCATCGAAGCAATCATTTCTTTTGCAATTGGATTGATGTCCGATCGTCTGTTTTGGCACGGTCTCAATTGCCACTTGCACTTCCACCCATAGTTCGTTGCTTATTTTCAGCGGACTGTCTGATAGGATGGGAACAAGCTGATTGTCGAAGGTCTCCATGAAATTGTTTTGCCATAGACTGCATTTGGAGTCTTTCGGTATCGAATTCCTATAATAGGCTGGTCTTCGTCGAGTATGCCTTTGACCTACGACTTTTATAAGTTAATTTGATCAAGTAATGATATTGGCTCCTCGGTATGCACGAACGTCCAGTATGTTCGAGGCCCAACGTTGTTGGATTGGAACACGATCGATCTGATTTCGTATGTTGCCACTCGGTGATAACCAGGTCATTTTGTATATGCGTAGATGTGGGAAACAAGTTTAACGTATGTCTAGATTGCTCAACATATTGTTGAACAATATGCAATGATTCCTTATAGCAACCTCAGGTAAATGTCGGAGTAGTATCTTTGGAATACCGTCAGTGCCACATGATTTCTTGTTGTTTATCTTGCCAAACATGAAGCACAGGTCTTCATAGCTGACAAAATAATCAATAATATTCAAGCTCGGTGTGAGATCAGATGTTAATTCATTGAAATGAAGAATTGATTCGCCGTTCAGGCTTGATTTGAAGTCGAAAACTTTTAGTTCAACGACCACTGAAAATATTTGATACCCTCTCTCTGGGTTTGGTAGATGAACCAATCCAAATTGTGTTCCAATCAGAGCAAATTTCTACAATCCATCACATATAATCCTGTTTACATTTCTATCCGGAGTCGTACTATCAATGTCAACACCAGTCCTATCGTGAAGATTTATCGCATCACTAGCGACTTCAAGTTTCGACCTTCACCCGAGACTTCTTACGGAATAAGCTATTCACTTTCGTGAAAACGCCATCTGGGTCTTGTGGACTAAAACCCCTCAATTTTCCGCCCATTTATTGCTAATCTCACTCCTGAAGTATGAACGGGTTAAGTTCTCGACATTCTTCAGGTGTAATTTCAGCAAATTTAACGAGGGATGGCTGTAGTCCGAAAATTGCCGATAAATATGGTTGACGCGTGTGAGAAAAAGGCTTTTCAATCTTTTCGACCTTGCTATGGTTGGTGTTTTATATCCTTCCATATTGTTTCGATGTTTTATCTTGGGAACTACTTTCTCAATCGTTTCCAATGTCAGCTTCTCTAAGTTCAACAAATAGAGATCTATTTCATCGTTAGTTCGATTTCTGTTATTAGGAACCATTGAACAAGCGTTGCCATCATCAAAAAGAGGACACTGCTTCTGGTACTCTCAATTGAACTTCTTTTGAAACTTTCCCCAATCCGTTTTTTGAAATTCAACCGATTATTTCCATGTTGAACTGGAATCAGGAAGACATCATCGCTTCGATGATTGATTCCCATTATGATTGCATTATGGTCGCTGTCATAAGGAAGTACCTGCAGTTTCCGTTGAGGACTATTAAAGCAGAATTCAAGTCTTGCGTCAGAGGTCCAAATATGAATTTGACCTAAGGTATATTTGGAACTCTGACCCATATAGTTTGCATCTGTATTCAATTTGTTTCTCTGTTATCCACGATTTCAGGAATATACCTCTTGGATTATTGATGGCGTTTAGCCAGGATGTATGGTTGGCATTCAGGTTACCGGCAAAAATATAATGACTTTGCAGCCGATTCAATTTGAGTATTTGAAATAAGGAATTGAGCTTGAGAATATTTTGACCAGTTGCATAGGCAGAGGTAACGAAGAGGTTATCCCCAGCTGGCAGTAAGATTTTGATAACGGGCACTTCAAGCGATTCAAAGGTTTTGAATTTGACTTTATCAATATTTTGGAAACAATAGGGTCTTTTAACCAATATCCCGGTGCCACCTCCCCCATCACCGTTTACCCTATCGTTTCTTACGAATGCAAAATCTTTGAATGCCATGAAGTGCCATGAATTAAGGTGGGTTTCAGTGTGATATCAGGCTGTCGCTTAACAATAAATTCAAAAAGATAGTCATGTCAATGTATAGCAGCAATAGAGTTGACGTTGATCGAAATGAGGCGAATCCTATCCATGGGAATGTGACTGGAGAGGAAATTATTTTGAGGCATTTGAAAGACCTAAACGGTGAAAAATAAAGTTAATTTTTGAAATTTGTTTGTTGATTTTCTCCGATGAAGAATTAAGTTGCTGGTAAATTTAGAGAAGCAGCTTATTATTGCCGCTTACATTATTTACATTATTTGCAGCATTTTCTGCTGGTCCTCTAGCGACGAGTGCAAGTGATACTGCAGACTTGACGAAGTTGGGAGGTATTGCACTACGGTGTAGTTGGGTTTGCTTTGGAGCAAATTTAACTTTTGCATCTTGATATCGAGAACATCCTCGATATGAAGCTGGGTGACCTAAAATACCGCAGGTAACGCAATATAATTTTCTTTTGGCTCCGTCTGAGCCGATTTGCACTCACCAGGAGCATGAACCTCTTTGCATTTGACACACCGATAGTGCATGATGCAATTGGCAGCCAAATGTCCAAATCTTTGACACCGGTAACACTAGTTGGCTTCTCTTTTCTGGAGGCGTTCCCACCTCACCACTCTTCAACTACCTTATTTGTTAAAGGGCACTTGAACTGCTCTTATTATGTTGGTAATTCGTACCAGGTAAAGTGGTAAATTCTTCCTTTCTACGGTCGACCTTCTTGTCGCAAAGGCTTTGGCTGAAACGAATTCAATTTCTGGTTCAGTTTCTTTCTTCTGAAGAAGATCGACCATATTTTCTCCACAGTCCAAACTTTTCAATAAAAATATCTGATTCCTCTCACTTTTTGGGGTATCACTTGAAATCAACCAGTGATTTCTTCCTGATAGTTACTTTTTCGGCATTAACTCTTTTGATCTCGGAATTGACTGGTTTATTTTCGGCTGCCAATAGCCGAACCATATCTTTTCCGCCATGCCCAAACACGTTGATCGACGAAAGCCTTTTTTGGAAGCCTTTTCAGAGGAACCAGCGGAACTGCGGCTGGTTACTTCCCCTTATTTTGATTTTTTAAATACTGAATAAAATTTAAATCAATATCTTGG
Source organism: Odontomyia ornata (assembly GCA_963969285.1). Taxonomy (NCBI): domain Eukaryota; kingdom Metazoa; phylum Arthropoda; class Insecta; order Diptera; family Stratiomyidae; genus Odontomyia; species Odontomyia ornata. The sequence goes on from OZ017738.1 coordinate 401,373,914, forward strand.
TTAGACTTACCTTCGATGTTTTCTTCAATTTCCATTTCTCCGGTTAATCTATCCAGCGATGCAAAATAGTTTTGACTCTCGTTGGTGCCACCAGTACTTAGAACTTCTTCTGGATTTACTTGTTTTGCACTTTTCTTCAACTTTGTTACCTGTTGCCAGTGATTTTGCGGCTGCGTCTTTTGTGGCTTCACCCCTTTCTGGAGTAGATCTTGGATGGGTTGTATCTCTAGCCTTAGCTCATCATTTTCTTTTTGCAATGAGGTCATTTGTTGATTGTTCGCTATTTTTTCGCAGCTTGCATCCTCCATCTGCGGAGTTTTTTTCGTTATGTTTTCTCTTGGTGATTACGCCAGTTTCGTATTCGTCGTTTCGTTAGGTTGCCCCAACGGTGGGAAGCCGTCGGGCTCCTCCATACCAGCGGCCCTGAAGTTTTTTTTGCTTTTCTTTACAAATCGAAGTAAAATAATATTCGATAGAATTTTCCTGAGTCGATTACTTCGACAATATAAGCTTTTTCCGATAAAAGTTAACTTCGGACTAAAGTTTAAAAAAAAATTAATTTGATTTTTGAAACGGTTTGACAGGAGCGATTTAAAAGACATCTATACGCAAAGACTGCTACGATCTCTTTCCCATTCAAAACCCATGTACTTGTTTAAGGACAAATTCTTCCAAACAACAAATAATTTACTACTGTGTCCTATGGGCCATTGGTGCCCGTTCTTAGCCATTCTTTTATTCTAAATAAAACATCTTTTGTCAATAGAAGATTTTTTCACTTCAATGCAGCTCTTTGAAAAAGCAAATTTCCGAAAAGGTAATTACGCTTACTTTGTTCATATCTTAAACTTAATCAAGAATTAAGAAAAATAAATACCTAAACTCAATGCAAAGTTCATTTGTTAATTTTTCTTTTCAATGTTACATTGATGACGATACTTTCTTCAGTTTATCTTAAGATTTCCGTATTGTATCAAGATTATCAACATAGTGACGCGCAAAATAAATACGTTACCTTCTGCCATGCCTTATCACCAAGCACGCTTCAGCGGAACAACATCATTTTTTTTACTCTTTGATTCATTCTTTTTACTTTTTTCACCATATTTACTTATCAGTTCCAATTGACGTCGAAACTATGTACAGAAGTGAAATTCTCATAGGTGTAATAAGATACGAGTAGTATGCAATACCTGAGGTAATTCACTGTTACAATATTTTCAATAGTAATATGTTAAGCAGGAGTACTCGACGCTGTCTTGGTATTTGTATCCGCATTTTAATCATATGTTTGCAGTTGTTTTATTTGAAGTGATGAAGAATAGGCGAATTGTAGTGCAGATAGAAAGATACAAATATCTTTTTAGTGTACAATAGTTAATCTTTTTGTGATCGAGTGAGTTTTATGGGTAATGTGCATACAAGAGCCGCCTTATCAGTGTATCATGACACTAACCACGACATCAGACCCCATGTAGGTATCAAAATATAAAAAGTAATAGCTTGGAACCGATCTGGAACCAAGTAATATGAAACGATAAATTAATTAAAGTTTCCTATTGTCTTATTTAAGATTGTTACAGCTAACTATTATAGAACTAGTTATACGCAACCTTAGCTCTTCAAAAGTTTTGAATGAGAAATCTCGTCAAAAAATCCACATTTTCTAACTTAAATTCTCATAAAATCCTCAATTCAACTACATCGAAAAGATTGTATTTAATAGTGCATTATATGGTATCAGCCATCATCCTCAACTTATTTTCCGTTTAGCTTTCAAATCCGCTTTCAATGAAACTCATTCTGACAGGTTTCAACAAAAGGACGCCTAATAGATTTTTTTTTCATCCCTAACACACAGAGGGGAAAAAGTCCCAACGCAATATATACATATTCCTTTATATCATCCTTTGATACAATTCAATACATCCAGCTTAGATTCTAAGAAAAAAAGCAGATATTTTTTATTATCCTTTACTTTCCATCACTTTTGCTTTATCTTTCATGCTTTTGTCCTTTCTACATTTCAGAAACCTCTTATGGATTTAAAGCATCCAACTGTATTACCACCGAATCCTCAACTTAAGGTAAGCATAACATGAAATTGTTTGTTTTAAAGGATCAGATGCAAGGAGGCATTTGATATATTTATCTTTAGTATTCAGAGTTGATGGTGTAATTTCCGTTTTTTTCCTTTCTTATTTTTTTCTTAGGCTTTACTTATCTTCCATAAAACTGATAGCGTTTGTGAAACATTTAATAATGCGTGCCATAGACATCAATTGGATGTTACACTAGTCAAAACTAAAGAATCTGCATTAGAAGCATTTCAAAATAATGCAGCCGGCTCACATCATTTGATAATTATTGATTCAAGGTATCCAAAATATCTTGATGCTGAATATATTGCCAGGTATTGATTTTTAATAAGCCATTAATCTATTTAGCTTTTAACTTTTATTTTCCTTTCAGATCTGTGAGGCATACGCCTGGGTGCCATTTTACTACTATTATTGGAATTGTTAAGAAAAGGTAAGTTAAACTTTGATGGCTGTTTTACCATGTGTTTATAGTATTTTGGGAGTTAGGCAGACTATTTTCGCCGCAATTTCATTTCATCAACTACAAATCTTATTAATTCCAGCAATTTAGTTGCATATCAATTTTCGAGCACTGACCTATATAGTGCAATTGTTTAATGATGTTGGTCCGTTAAGGACAGCAGCAATGTTACCTGTCTCAGCCAGGTAACGTTTCGAGCTACACTGGAATGACCTTGCCTGACGACGCGTGCGCGTGCTAAGAGCTAGCTTTATGCGGTGTCATGGGGCAGGTCCTTTTTGCCAGCGCAAAGTCTACCCTACAAAATTATTGTCACGCGCACGATTTTACAGATAACACGGCCTAACAGAAACCGAAGGGGTCTTAATATTCTCTGCCTAAACTACTGACGACACAAGTCATCCGAACGGATGGATTTGGTGCCACCACGCACCATTCCAACCGGTAAGGTCCAGATGACTTGGACCATCTTCAAGAGTCCAACATCCCCCGGCGGTCAGGGGGGAAAAAGAAGATCTAGTTTTCTAATTCCGTTTCTTCTTCTTCTTCATAGCACTGCAGCTCCTCTCGGGCCTTCGCTTCTTGCAAAAAGCGTCTCCAATAGTCTCGGTCCATTGACTGCATCCTCCAATTTTGAAATCCGAGCAGCGATGAACTGTCTTCATCGACCGAGTCAGACCATCGTTGCCTCAGTTTCCCCACTGATCTGCGGCCTTCAGTTCTCCCAACGAATACCTTTTTGGGTATCCGTTGTTCGTCCATACGATTCACGTGGCCAGTCCATTGCACCCTCCATAGTCTTACAATTTTTGAGACCTCCGGCTCGTCAAAAATTTCATACAGCTCATGGTTGTATCGAATTCGCCATTGATCCCCGTCTACCTTATTTCCCTTATTCGCCTCAGGACCCGACGCTCGAAGGTGTTCAAAATATTTACGAATGCTTGGGTTAGGGTCAATGTTTCACACCGAACGCACAGACCAGGTCTTCTCACAGACTTGCATACTATTTATGCGGCCTTGGGGGGTCGTGGACGTGATTATCATTTTGGTAAGACGGACTAATTTGGCTGGAATACCAAAGCAAGGTATTATTTGGTGCAGTACGTTACGATCAATACTGTCGTGTGCTTGCTTAAAGTCAACGAAAATTTGGTGTACGTCTGTGTTGAACTGCCAGCATTTTTCAAGTACCTGCTTGACAGTGAACAATTAGTCTATCGTCGATCTACTTCCCAATAATACTGTTGGCGTATGATTCGATTTTATTTTCTAAGATTTTTGAAAATATTTTGTACGCCGTACAAAGTAGTGACATGCCTCTATAGCTTTCGCACTGTAGCTTGTCACCTTTTTGTGGATACGGTATAAAAGTGATTGGCTCCTCTCATTCGGCATATGTTCTTATTGCCAAATATGCTGGATGACTTTGTGAATAGCTTTGTGAACATTCCTGCACGGGAATCCCATCGATGCCCGGCACTTTATTAGTCTCTTGGGCTTCGATAGTGAATTAAACTTCATCCAGAGTTGGTGGGTCAACGGAAGTTCTCCGCAAACATCTATAGACTCCTGTGTTCTGGGGCTGTTTGGGGAATTAAGGAAGTTCTTGCAATATGATGCCCATCTTTCCGTAATCCTGTTTTCATCGGCGATGATATTGCCGATATCATCACGACAGAGCGTGGTTTTGGACTAATAACCTCGTTTCAGGTTTTCAATACTTTGTTTGCTTATCTTGTGTTATTGTTTACGAGACATGCATCGATAACTTCTCAGTTGGTCATCACAGTATTGTCTTTTCTTAATTTTAATTATCTTATTCGCCAATCTACGTAGATTTTCATCATTTTCTCGCTCAGTCTTGGTTTTTTTACCTAAAGACTGCTTATGCGCCTGATTTTTTATCTAAGCCCTCCTGCCATTCGTCAGCTTGATGACCCATCATCCGTTCTCCCGCGGTCTTAATTGTCGGTTTCACTTCCTCCCATAGCTCGTTGCTTGTTTTCAGCAATGTATCTGATAGGATTGGTGCTAGTTGATTGTCGAGGGTCTCCGTTTGAAGCCTTTCGATGTCAAATTTTTGTGGCGGGCTGGTCTTCGCCGAATACGGCTTTGACATACGACATCGGTAGGTTAATTTGATCAAGTAATGGTCCGAGTTACAATTGGCTCCTCGATATGTATGGACGTCAAGTATGCTCGAGGCCCAACGTTGTTGGATGGGAACATGGTCAATCTGATTTTATGTGTTGCCGATTGGTGACACCCAGATTTTTTTATGCATGCGTCGATGTAGGAAGCAAGTCGAACGTATGACTAAATTTATACCACCTGTACATGCAAATTCAATCAGGCACTGGCCGTTGTCATTTGTTTCATCGTGAAGGTTATATCCTCCAGTCGTTCCCCGATGAGATCACTCATTACCAACCTTGGCGTTGAAATAACCCAGAATTATTTTTTTATTGTTTGTAGACAATGAGTCGACTAGTCCAGATGATTGTAGAACGTTTCTTTCGTTTCTTCGTCCTTTTCTTCGGTCAGAGCGTATATGTTTATCAGCCAGATTTGAAAAAACTTCGCTTTTATACGGATCGCACACAACCGTTCATTAACTGCCTTAAAATCAATAACATTCAATTTGAACGGGAGTTCAAATCGAATGTTATTGATTTTAAGGCAGTTAATTACATCCAAAATAAAGGCTACTCCAAATTCTCGTTTTCCAGTAGGCTTCCCACTTTTGAATATTGTGTGTGATCGCATGTCTTGAATGTCATTTCCAGTCCAATTTGTTTCCTGGATTGCCAGCATATTTAATTTATATTGACTGGCCTGTTGTAAAAGGTCCTTAACAGCGTCAAGGCAATTGCGTGATCTGACATTCCAGGATCCAACGCCATAGACCTTTTTCCGTTTGCGAGGTCGTTGCCGTAGGTCCAATCCATTCCAAGGATCTTCTGTCGGTTTCAGAACAGTGTAGGGGTTTTCAGGGATGGGGAGTTAGCCCATCGCCCAACCTCCATTTCGGAGGCATGGTTATTACTTCGATTCCGTTATCAAGTGTGGATGACTCGTCTTAATCACAAAGGAGGTGTAAATGGGTACCGTTTAACAATCCATTTTATTCTTAAATACGATTATTATACGTAACAATATAAGGCATTGCAATAAAACAAAATATACAAGGGAAAGTCAAAAAATTAGCGATCAGAGTTGCAATAACTGATCTAAGAAATTTAATGATTTGGCAATAATACAAAGAGTTACAAATATAAGAATGTTCAATTAAAGGTCCACGCTGGTATACTCCAAAAAGCATAGTATTAAGGCGAACATTCAAAATTAAATCTATAGAATAACATACGTGAATAGATATACAATTCCATGCTTCTCTACAAAATAGTGCATATAATAAAAGCCAAGCATATACAATTTATCTTCTTCTTCTTTGTAGCACCACAGCCCCTCCCGGGCCTTCGCTTAGAGATAGTTAGAGTATCTCATTTTCATGACCGTATTGATTTTTTCGGAAGTTGGTTTGGTCAGTACCATGCTCCCATGTGCCTGCTCAGCTATGATATGATCTGATTAAATCAGTACATATCACCCAAAAGTGAACACTCGTAGTCTGTCCGAAAAATCCCCTAAACTAAATCACGTTGCTCCCAACGAGATTTGAACCTGGGACCTTGGGCTTATGGGTTCATGCTCTAACCACTAGACCACACAGACCACATATACAATTTATAGCCACATAAAAATATAAGGGTATACATTTAATATTAGCGGACATAAGTGGTTGCACCGACTTGAGTAAGGGCATGGATACTTAAATGACTTTCTTAAGTAGGCGTAGTCAATATTGTAATCGCTTGCACATACAGTAAGTCGCCTGGTGTTGGTTTACGTGGGAAACAAAATTTTATGTACCGTTATTTCGGGATCGAATTCTAAAAGTTACAATTTTTGAAAAGAAATCTTTTATTTATTATTTATGTAGTATTTACATAACAAAAATTTTGCAATTTTTTGAGTCATTTTAATTATATTATAAAACTAGATAAATGGCTTCAAGAATTCACGTCACTTTGATATTCGTAAAAAATTAAAAGCTACAGAAAAAAAAAGAACTCAAAGAATAACTAATTTTTGGTAGTAAGCACTTTGTTCTTATTAACGCTTTGAAGTCTCTTGAGAAAAGAATCCACCAGTTTTTTGGTGTTTTGAAAAGATCTCAATAAGATCTTTCCAATGAAATGCTACTCGACTACCACGAATGAAAAATTTTGAAGGGTCACTTCCCTATATGGGGAGACCCCCTCAAAGCTCTTCGAAAAATTTTTTTACCCGAAAACGTGCAAGAAGTCACCACATCTGAACTTCTACAAAATTTCACGGCTGTAGCTTCTATAGTTTCGGAAAAGAACTGCTGTGACATACAGACGGACGGACGGACAGACGGAATCAGGTCGTGATTTCAATAGGATTTTGTATTTTCGTACAAAACAAAAGCATATGGATGGTTCTAGTTCCCACCTTATATGCAACGGTTCTTGTCGCGAGTGATTGAGTCAGTCAATGGAATAGAATAGAATTTGCCTGCCTATTCACTAGCGCTCACCTTACCACTACATGGCTTGCATTGTCGAAATCCCCTTCAATGTCAAGAAATGCACCTAGTGTAATTTCTTTGTACTCGAAAGATTCTTTGATCTTCCTTATTAGTGCATAAAGTGCGGTCTCCGTAGATTTGCCCGTCCTATATGCATGTTGATTGGGGTGTAGTGTAGTTGTCCTTATATAATTTTCCTGTACTTTCTCGATCGTTTTGAGTACAAACGATGTTAGGCTGATTGGTCTGCATACCAAATGAAGATCACTTTTGCCCCTCTCCAGCGCTTTGGTATAAAGCTTGACTCCATTTTGAAGATCCGTATTAAGTAGGATATAAGTAGATTCTGTCCTTTCTGAATAAGGGCAAGATATGTCCCATCTTTGTCAGATGATTTAAAGGGTTGGAAAGAGTTTAAGGCCTATCTTATACGCTTTCCCGTAAATATGATGATAGTCTCCTTCCATGTTGTGCGATTTGGCCTCACAAGTGAGTCCATTTCGTCAATATCTTCATTTATAATTTCACCCCCTTAGAGAGAGTCTTCATTAGAACACAAAACGCCCTAAAGCTGCGGCTTTTTGCTTTACGGATTTAACTACAAATGAGGTGCATACCTCTAACACACTATGTTAAATGTGTTAGAGCCCTATGGAATGCGTCCCAGTTGTTTTTACGTTAAGCTGCATTGCACAGTTTCCGTACTTTCAATCTGAGTTGCGCTAGCCTTTCGTTAAACTAGTTTGGTTTGCTACCCTTGTTTATGGTGCGAATGGGGCAGCTTTCTGCGTAGGCATTAATCAGAGAATGTTTTGGAATCCTCTTCACTGAAACGTGCTGTAGGTTATCTTCCAAAATGGTTTGGTACAGGGCGTAATTTATTTTTCTAGGGTTCCTGAATGAAATTCCCAGTAGACTTGGATTCACGGATTTATTGCTAAGGGAGTCGCGTCCTTTCTCAAACGGGCTTGGGACCGCCTATGGCAGAGTTATTTATATTCATATAGTAACTTCATTCATTCAAAAGCGTTCTATTCAATATTAAAGGCTATACATTTTCAAAGAATATAGAGCTAATTCCAAACGTTATCATCATTTATGGCATGGCTCCGATTCGGAGTTTCACCTCCATTATTAGTTGCCTCCAATCTTTGCAATTCTGCGACCTCGTCCGTCAATCGCAAATGCCAAGTATGGATCTGCTGTCAGCATCGATTCCTTGGTCTGCCAACTGGATGTTTCCGTTGTGCTCTACCCTTCAACGTTCTTCTGGGAAGCCTGCATTTTCCCATATTCTTGCCTATTGTAGTTTGGGTAGCTCTACGTATATGGATATAGGCGAGTCTTCATAAAAATTATATAACGCATTTTTGTAATGAAGTTTCCACTGTGATCCATGTTTTACTTAGCCATAAATACTTCTGAGCACTTTTAGTTTCATTGACCAGAAGGCTGACTTTTTTCGCTTCAACCTCCAGCCGTATAAACGCTTCCTTCGCACCTGGAATTGATCAGAGCATAATGTATACATCGTCATCATATGCTGCTAGTTGCATGAACTTGTATGTTAAAGTAGGAGGCCCGTAGTGTCTGCTGATGTTTTCCTGATCACATGTTCCAGAGAAATATTGAACAATATTGGGGCAAGCTCATTCTCCTGTTTTAGGGTTAAATTCGTTGGAAATCTGTCAGTTCAAATCTCTGTTAACTTTGACATGAAGCTTGGTATTTAGCATTTTTCCTTTTTATGTAAGGAATATATGATGCTTTTTCACCAGTCATCTCGTAGCTACTTATCTATCCATATCCTACATATGAACCGATGAAAGAGCTTGTGTAGGTGTGTTCCTGCGGCTTGGAGCAGTTTTGTCGGTATTCCATCAGGAGCTTTGTTCTTTTTGAGACCATGAATGGCTGCCTGTGCCTTTTCTATAGTTGGTAGCATTGCAAGGACATCTTCTTTAGCTCCTGGAATGCTCACTCTTTTTGTAGATCTTGTGGGCACTGTGAGAAGTTTTTAGAAATATTGCCTACACCTATTTTTTTTATATTGCACGTTGTGCATCTTTACAGAGACTCGTGTGTATTGTGTATCCCTCCGAAGCTATTTAATTGAGGCGTACGCTGATCTAACTTATTTAGCGTCATATATTCGTTAATATTTTGTATCTTCCGGTTGATGACTCATCGTTTCCTCTGTCGGTACATCATTTTTGCTTGTTGACGGAGAGTGATGTACTTCTCCTTTTTTGCTCGAGTTGATCTGTGGCGTACAGTTTGTGTGCTTGATTTCTTTTACAGGCCGCATCTTGACATTTTATGATCGGTGTCATTTTCCATATTGTTTGGATATCGTTGCTATTTTCTCCTGCCCGCGGAATCGTTTTCAGTGTGTCTTCAAGCGACAACATATATATGGACTTCATCGAACTATCATTTAACTTGAGTAGAGTGTTATCAGCGGTTTTAGATGTTTCGATATTTGGAGCTGCGACACCCGAAGTTTTGCTTTGGATACGTAATCCATGCCAAGGGATGAGCTTGTGTCGAGTATGCTGGTGACAGCTCATTTTTCTATGAGAACATGATATATCTGGTTATGCGTGCAGCCATCGGGGAATGTACACGTTCTTTGGAAATGCCATGGTGTGGGAAGTGGGTGGACCTTATAATGAAGCTTCTGCCTAACGCGAAGTCCTTTACTGGTCTTTGCGTTTAGGCTGTGCCCTCCTGTTGTTCCTCTGTGAATCAAATCTTGGCTAATTTGGGCGTTAAAGTCTGCCAGAACAATTTTGATGTCGTATGAGGGCAAAGCATCTGTGACCGCTTCTTCGTTATTTTCAATAAAAGCATAGCAGTTGACCAACCAGATGTTGAAGAATCACGTCTTGATGGCAAACTCCAAGGTTTTCTCGATAATGAGTTCGTATGCAAATTATTACATTCGGGATGATCTTCGTTCACTGGTCACTTTCATGACATCGAATCGCAGCTTTGAGACCCCGACAAAAGCGTTCCACCAGACCGTTTACGTGAGGCTAATATGCTGTTGTGTGCAAGTGAGCCGTACTTGCTAAACAGTTTAATGAGCGAAAGAGATTCGACTCAAACTGCGCCCCTTGGTCAGACGCTATGCAATGCGCTGGGCCGAAATAACCAATCCAATTTGCCCAGGAGACCCGTGCATCAGTCTCGGCTTCTTAGACGGCCATAGAAATGATTTCGGTCCTACGGGAATTACTTAAGGCAATAGAGTTTCCTTTTGACTGCGGCGTGGTGACGATGTCCACGTGTACGCGCGAGTTACGTCTGCAAACGTTCCCACGAACAACCACATTCCCGTAAACGGCTACTCGACACGCGTATCCGCTGCCGACCTAAATAAAGTAACATTAAACCCTCACCGTAAATTTTTGCTTACTTAATTTCCATAGAAAATGTTTACGCTTAGTTTCAACCTAAATTCAGTTTTGCAATTTTTCTCATGAATTTTAACTTTGTAAGCACTTTGCAAAAAGTAATGAAATACATGTAATTACGATCGGATGTTCAGTTTTAATTTGCATTCAAACCAATAAAGTTGTTCTTGAAATATTAAATTTTAGTTTTTTTTAAACGTCGAATAGTCGGTTGACGTAAGTGGCGCAGTCGGTAGGATCCTTTAAAACCATTCGGTGTGTTAAAAGTCTCTAAAGAAAAAAAAAATCTTTAAATACGCGTCCAGTTCGAATCGTTCGAAGGATAATCGAAGGAAGGAAACAGTTCGCGACTCTGTGTATCCGAAGATTTTAAAAAGTGATTCTGTGGTTTCGAAGGATTATCGAAACAAATTACGCATCAACCCTCGAAGGATTATCGAGAAATCTATTCAACGACATACTAAAATTTCGAAATTCTTGTCGACGGTTTATCGAGAAGGATGAGATCAATGATTATAGTCACGTAAGTCAATATTGGATACTTTCCTTTCTTAAATTCCTACATATGCCATATAAAAATAAAAATAACCCTAGAAGTAGACCTTATCCTAGACTAAGAAATTTCCTAAGAGTGATTCCGCTTACAACAATTTTAGAAAGTGACCGTGAATGTTTAAGTGTTTCCAGTGGGGTGTCGACCAATAACTGTGAATCATCAAATACACAAACATCAAATCGTTCTCGCGAAGAATTAATTGATTTAAAAAATAGTGACCCTAATTTAACGCATAAAATGGAAAATATCGTGGAAGTTTTCAATTCATTAAGAATTCCTGATGCCATCAAGGATTTGCCGAAATTTAATGGCAATCCTAGACTCCTTCACGATTTTATCGAAAATGTTGAGGAGATTCGCTCCATGATACCAGTGTTAACACCCGCATATAATAAAATGATTATTCGTGCCATTCGAAACAAAATTGAGGGTCCTGCCAACGAGGTGCTTAATATGTATGGCACATCTCTGGACTGGGACGAAATAAAGAGGAACCTCATTCTCCACTACAGCGACAAAAGGAACGAAACATCGCTGATAAGAGATTTATACAATCTTAACCAACGTGGTAAAACAGTGGAAAGGTTCTATAGTGAAATTATAGAAACTTTAGCCACGATGACTAGCCACATTCAGCTTCATGAAACTAATGCAAATGTGGTTACTGCCAAGCGAGAATTATACTCGGCAATGTGTCTCAACGTATTTCTAGCGGGTCTTCAAGAGCCTTTTGGGTCAACTATACGTGCTATGAGACCGGATTCATTAGCACTAGCATTTTCATACTGCATAGAGGAGCAGAATACCTTCTACACGAAGTATAATAACTCTCAGCCTCAAGCAAAAAGTCAGGCTACTCTCGCCCCCATACCAAAAAATTCAGCGACACAAACGTTTGGTGCACCCGCGAAATTTTTGAATAGCTCAATTCCCTTAACTTTCCAGCAAAGGCCAATTTTCCAGACACCAAATATTTTCCAACAAAGGTTCAATCCGCCTCATAATTTCAACAATAGGTTTTACCCTTTCAACCAGCAATCAAATGTTCAACCAAATAGACCAACACTTCCAAAACCAGTTCCCATGGACACGAGCTCAGGCTATACTCACCTCCAGCGCGGAAATGGCCAACAGCCCCAGCAACAAAACAATAATTTTAAATCCCAAGGACAACCCATAGGTAATAATTGGCCAAACAATAATTTCCTCAGACCCTCGGGACCACCCAGATTTAACAACCCTCCAAATAACAACTTCTTCAGATCTACAGGACCACCTAGGGTTATTAGCAAAGAATTATTCAACATTTCGGAAACGGAATCCACGGACAAGTTCAACTACACTAATACGCCCTTATACTTCCAACTATCTCCGAATGACTCCTACAAACAAAACCTGGACGACTACTACAATTACACGGATCCTTGTTTTACTTACAACCACTTTAACGGACAGAACCTGGAAAATTGTGAAGACCAAAACCAACATAATGTTACCGAACAGGACAATCAAAATCAATCCGACATTCATGAAATTGATGATGTAAATTTTACACCACCTGCCTCAATAATTCAACCGGATTCATAGATATTAATACGCATGGTTCAAACCTCCCTTTCATAGAAATATCGTCTCCACTGGGGCGAAAGCTCAAGTTCCTCATTGACACAGGAGCATCTTCTTCATTCATTAACCCCGAATTCGTCCACCCCGAAGATATCGAAGAAATCAAACCCATCGTTATTAAAACTGTTCTAAATAAATATGCACTAAATAAACAAGTCCTTTTGCCAATATTTAATGAATTTATGCAGCCCGGGAAACTAAGATTTTTAATTTTCAGGTTTCACGACTACTTTGACGGATTATTAGGACTGGATGCCTTGACAGCACTCAATGCTAAAGTAGATCTAGCCCACAGAATTTTAATAACAAACAACGCGAAAATCCCCCTATCTTTTAAACCTAACCTTACTTCATCTAAACTCACAATACCCCCAAAATCAAAATATATCGCCAAATTACCGGTTGATGTTCGAAACGGAGATATTTATATTGCCAATACCCAAATTTCACCCGCATTACTCATTCCTGAAGGCATTTACACCGCTTTTAACTGGCACAGCTTCATTACCGTCATAAATCAAACCGATAACGAAGAACCCCTTTTCTTAGAACAACCAGTTAAAGTTTCCAAATTCTCACCCTCCGAATTTATGGAAGTAAACAACTTCAACATCGATTACGATTGCGGACCTGATACATTCATACCACCTGAAGACGTTACTAAATTAATTAGAGTATCGCACCTAAATAAAGAAGAAAAAGATCTGATATTCCGTATCTGCCGGGAGTACGACGACGTTTTCTATCGCGAAGGGCAAAGCCTAAGCTTCACAAACAAAATTAAACACCATATAACGACCACAGATGACATACCGATATATACAAAATCTTATCGGTATCCTTATGTTCATAAAGAAGAAGTACGAAGACAAATCGGTGATATGCTGGATCAAAACATCATAAGGCCAAGCTACTCACCTTGGAGCTCTCCAGTTTGGATTGTGCCGAAGAAACCGGACGCAAGCGGCAAAAAGAAATGGAGACTGGTGATTGATTACCGTAAGCTCAATGAAAAGACGGTGACCGATCGCTACCCCATCCCTAACATCTCCGACATACTCGACAAATTGGGCAAAAGCCTGTATTTTTCGACAATAGACCTCGCCAGCGGGTTTTATCAAATCGAGATGAACCCCAAAGACGTTCAAAAAACTGCTTTCACAGTAGAAGGAGGACATTTTGAGTACGTCCGGATGCCATTCGGTCTCAAAAATGCCCCGTCTACTTTTCAAAGAGTGATGGACAACGTCCTCCAAGGTTTACAAGGAAAGATATGTCTGGTCTATCTGGACGATATTATCGTCTTCTCCACCTCACTCCAAGAGCACGGGGAGAACTTGAGGAAAGTCTTTGGAAAGCTACGCGAGGCAAATCTGAAGGTGCAGCTCGACAAGTCGGAATTCCTCCACAAGGAGTTAGCCTTTTTGGGCCATATAGTTACAACAAGTGGAGTTAAACCAAACCCAGAGAAAGTCAGAGCGATAAAGCAATTCCCAATCCCACGAAGCCAAAAGGAAATCAAATCCTTCCTGGGATTGCTGGGCTATTACAGGAAATTCATTCGGGACTTCGCAAGACTTACAAAACCACTCACCGAATGCCTGAAAAAGGGCAGGAGTGTCAAACTTACGGAGGAATACATAAAAGCTTTCGAAAGTTGCAAAGATTTATTGGTTAATGATCCGATTCTACAATATCCAGATTTCGGCAAGCCGTTTATCCTAACCACCGACGCCAGCAATTTTGCAATCGGGGCAGTCCTCTCCCAAGGTACCATCGGTAGCGATAAACCCATCTGCTACGCCAGTAGAACGCTATCAGACTCCGAAATCAATTATTCTACGATTGAAAAAGAGCTCCTAGCGATAGTCTGGGCGGTAAAGTATTTCAGGCCCTACCTATTTGGCCGAAAGTTTCAAATCGTAACCGACCACCGACCGCTAACATGGCTTATGAGTCTCAAAGATCCGAACTCAAAGCTAGTGAGATGGCGCCTAAAACTCGAGGAATTCGACTACCAGGTGATATATAAAAAGGGATGCCTGAACTCAAACGCAGACGCCCTAAGTAGAATAAGGCTTCCAGATAACACTTCCAATAAACTTGCCGAATTGAATGCGAACGAAACACTCCCAGAAAATTCATCAGTACTTGTTGAAAATGGTTCTACTATACACTCCGCAGAGGAAAATTTGGACGATGGTATCCCAATATCCGAGAGACCGTTGAATGAATTCACCCTCCAAATCGTTCTTGAGAAATCTGGCAGAACACCCCAAACCTCACTTCAGATGCTATTTAAAAATCGCCAAAGAAGAACCATTGGTATGCCTGACTATACGGAGAACACAATTTTAGACCTCTTCAAAAAATTTCTGGCGCCAAATAAACTCAATGCAATCTATGCATCTGACGAAATCTTTAAGATCGTCCAAACGGTTTACTCTAAATACTTTTCTCAATCCAAAACGTTCAAATTAATCCGCTGCATAGAAATCCTAAAAGACATAACCGAAACCGATGAGCAGGATCGGGTCATCAATGACTATCACTTAAACAATAACCACAGAGGCATAAACGAAACGGTCCTACATCTCAAAAGAAATTACTACTTCCCCTATTTGAAAGAAAAAATAACTAAAATTATTAACAATTGTGAAACTTGTCAAACTCAAAAATATGACCGTAGTCCACATAATCCACAATTTCAAATTTCAGAGAACCCAAAGGAACCTTTAGACAGTATATAC
Organism: Odontomyia ornata; assembly: GCA_963969285.1. Taxonomy (NCBI): domain Eukaryota; kingdom Metazoa; phylum Arthropoda; class Insecta; order Diptera; family Stratiomyidae; genus Odontomyia; species Odontomyia ornata. The sequence continues at coordinate 401,389,445 of OZ017738.1, forward strand.
ATAGATATATACACTATTAATGGCAAGTCAATCTTAACTATTATTGACAGATTTTCCAAATACGCTGCTGCTTACACCCTGGAAACAAAAAATAGCTTGAATGTCATCAAAGCATTGAGGCACTTCATAACTCTCCATGGTACGCCTAAGATATTGGTAGCCGACCAGGGCACCGAAATGTCTTCTTCGATATTCAAAGACTTCTGCAGACAATACGGTATCACAACGCACTTTACATCTTTCCAACAAACCAGTAGCAATACATACGTTGAAAGGTGGCACTCGACATTGACAGAAATTTATAGAATCATCCTCGAAAAACGGAAAAAGAACAGACTCAATACCGACCACGACGACATACTAAACGAAGCAATAATAACATATAACAACGCCATACACTCGACTACGAAACTCACACCCCATGAACTCTTCTCGGGTAGAACCCACGTATTTAGTAAAAATCTTACCTACAATGATGAACATGAATATCTACAAAAACTCAATGAATTTAGGACAAAACTTTATCCGAGTATTAAAAGTAAAGTAGATGACTTAATAAATAAAAATATAGAAAAATTGAACCAACACCGAGAAGAACCCCAAGTATTTACACCAAATGAAATCATTTATAGGAAAGAATGTAGGAGAAATAAAATTACACCCAGATTCAGCAAACACAAAGTAAAAAAAGATAATAAAATTACTGTAATTACTTCAAAAAATCAAAAGCTACACAAATCAAAAATTAAGAAAAAACATAAATTTCAGGTTAATCATCATGACTCAAGGGCAGAAAATAGAGATACAGGACATGACGACAAACCACGGCCTACTACCCCTACGACTAGGTACGAGCAGAATGATACGAACCTATGAAAATCTAATACACATCGTTAACCTTGACAAGTACGAACACTCTATACAGAAAATAAAGGACTCACTCTCAGAGTACAATAAAACCAACGATACAACGAACACAATCCAAATAACAAAGTTGAAACTTAACGAACTAATTCATAAACTCGAAATTCTAAAACCTAGACTACGGACAAAAAGGGGTCTAATTAATGGACTTGGTACGCTAATCAAAGGGATCACGGGTAACATGGATGCGAATGATGCTTCACGTATAAATGAAGAGGTAGAAACATTATTGTTAAATCAATCCAATAATAAAAATGAAATCAATAAACAAACTAAACTAAATCACCTAATGATAGAACGATTTAACAACATAACAAACCACATCAACAACCAAAGTGACACCATACGGAGGTACTTAGAACATTCACAAAACAAAATTCATAGAGAATTTGACTCTGTGGTACGCATACAGTATCTTAACCAATTACACAATAATATTGACATCTTAAGTGATCACCTGTCGGAAATAGCAGAAGCTGTATCATTAGCTAAATTAAACATAATTTCAAAACAAATTCTAAGCCCACTTGAACTAACTGAAATCTCAAACACACTCGAAAAACAATCCGTAAAAATACAATCCGATGAACACGTCTACGAATTATTAAAACTTCAAGCCTACTACAATGGGTCTAACATAATATTTAATATTCAGATACCGATTTTATCCGCAGAGAACTACTCCTTTTTCCACATAATACCTCTTCCTATACAAAAAACCCAAATGATATCCTCAAAACCTTACATGATCCTTAACCACAACAGTGTCCAATTTTTTGACAACAAGTGCCCGAAAGTCGAAGGGATCTATTACTGCGAGGAAACAAATAACCAACGAGATTTGAGTAATTCCAGGTGTATCGCTAACATCATGAATGGTACACCAGCATCTTGCCAATTCAAAGACATCGCAGTATCATCGGAGATAGTTCAACCCGAGCCAAATTACATACTTACGATCAACATACCCGAAACCGTCTTAAGTTCAACCTGCGGCATCTCCAATAGATCGGTATCAGGCACTCTACTTATCCATCACCAAGACTGCCAGGTCAACATCAATGAGATCGCTTACATCAGCCAAACCAGCGTTTATTGGGACGAAATCAACGTGATCTCCATCATCCCTAACACTTACCTGCCTTCAAACGAAACCATGGATCTACCGACCCTAGGAAAAACTGAGTTCCCGAACACAGACTTCATAGGCACCCTGGGAGTATTTAACATCAGCAATGAGTCCATACTACAACTACTGGTTATCCTGCTAGCCATTGTCTCAACCATAAGTATATACCTAAACTTTCATAGAAAGAAAAACGGCCAACAACAACAACTGCCATCGCTCCAGATAAGAGAAACTTCAACACCACGGTTTCTCTAACTGTCGCTCTTCTTAAGGAGGGAGGAGTTACGTCTGCAAACGTTCCCACGAACAACCACATTCCCGTAAACGGCTACTCGACACGCGTATCCGCTGCCGACCTAAATAAAGTAACATTAAACCCTCACCGTAAATTTTTGCTTACTTAATTTCCATAGAAAATGTTTACGCTTAGTTTCAACCTAAATTCAGTTTTGCAATTTTTCTCATGAATTTTAACTTTGTAAGCACTTTGCAAAAAGTAATGAAATACATGTAATTACGATCGGATGTTCAGTTTTAATTTGCATTCAAACCAATAAAGTTGTTCTTGAAATATTAAATTTTAGTTTTTTTTAAACGTCGAATAGTCGGTTGACGTAAGTCGCGCGAGTCTCGTAGATGGTGTTCCAATCTTTCCAACGAGGGTATGCACGGGACGAAAATTTGTTGACTATTGACACTCTATACAGGCTCGTGACCCTTTACGATCGTTTTTTTTATGGAAGGTCACACATATCGTTGAGTGACGAGCTTTGCTGTAGTTTTTGGGGCTGATGCAAAAACTGCTCTCCTGAAAGATGGTGGTTCGAGAGGTTGAATGTTTGGTGTTGATGTGTCGCAAATGATTTGTGCGTTCGTGTCTGGGAAGTTTAGCTACTTCTGAACTCAGACAAGCTTTCGGCTCTTCATAGGTTTCCTATACCGCCGCTAATTTGGCGTATTTTTTGGACGCTTCGATTCACTCGATGCACAAGAAAGGGTCAGCGACGACATTATTCTTTCCTGAGATACAGTGACTCCCAAAAAGATCCGCACAAGTAAGAAATTTTCTTCCTTTCTCCTTTTGTAAGGCAATTAAAAATGGGAAAATTTTTTTAAACACTTTATTCTGTGCGGAACATAACAGTCTTACAGATCACATAAAGAAAATAGTTTCTCACTTTAAATATACAAAAACAAGTTGGGTAGACTCAACTTACAAAATGCAGTAACCAGTAACGAATAAAATCAAGAAACATGTCACGTACGAGGATCATACTATTATTAGCAAAGTTGAAAGAATTTTGACTTCTGAGGTATTTTTTATAGTTATACTCACAAATATCTCTCTTGATAATTATTTTAGATTTTTTAAGATCACGGGTGTCCATTCGCAAGGGAGGAAACACATTTTTCATGTATTCCCCCCTCCTGTGCCCCCACTGAAGCAAAAACTGTCAGTTTAAGAACTGTTCTGAAAAGCTCTCATAGAGAACCTTCAGTTGATACTCATATCGGCTACCTTTCATGAAATTTTTTTCAGGGGCCACTCCTCTGTACTGTAATCATCGATTCATGGCCTGTTTTTTCGAATCTTAGAATGGTTAAAAAGCCCTTTTGCTAGGAGCTGTCTCCTGCCTTTTCGACTTGTTTCAATTGTATGTACTCATCTTCATGATACCTATCATTCCTGAAATTTTCATGCAAATCCTAGCAAAGCTGTAGTGTCTAAATCGGGTAAAACCGCATATGGCTCCATAGCCATATGTTTCCATAGTAATACAGGGCATATTGTTCCATAGTAATGCAGGAAAATTCAAATTCAAAATATAACTTCGTTAAATACCATTCGATCTTTATGAAACTTTCAGGAAAGATTAATCTTATAAATAGGCATCTGTGTGCTAAATTTTATTGAATTTAAGGATACCGTCTAGATTTCATTCAAGAAAACGTAAAATCGATAAATCATGCTATTCCTAACAAAGTTGAGTGAATTTCGACTTCTCATGTATTTGTTGTTGTTGTACTCACAAAGGCCTACATCCATGATTTTTTTCAGATTTTTCGGATGGAAGGTGTCCAATCGCGAGGGGGGGTACGCGAAAAGTTCGTACATTTCCCCTTCTCCTGCCCCCCTCGGTACTCATAAGGCAATTTTAAGACCTGTTTTGAAAAGATCTCGTTGAGACCTTTCCAATGACACCCTACTCGACTACCAATGGTGAAAATTTTTTTTTTTTGAGGGGTCACCTCCCTATATGGAGAGACCCCCTTAAACCCCTTTGAAAAATTTTTCCACCATTGAACTTTCAAGAAGTTACCACTTCTGACCTTTCCACAAAGTTTCATGGCTGTAGCTTCTATAGTTTCGGAGAAAAAGTGCTGTGACATACAGACGGACGGACGGACGGACGGACACACGGACACAGGTCGTGATTGCAATAGGGTTTTGTATTTTAGTACAAAACCCTAAAAAGGAAACTCCATGAAAAAACAGAAAATATCATTCCTCAAAATTTTAGTAAGCTAGTATTTTGTTGCATGTCCGTTTTGTTCAATGACACAATTTAATCGATTTGGCATACTGGAGATGATTTTCCGCAGGTATTCCACATCCATTTTCACGCATTCTTCGCGAAGCCTTTTTTCGAGCTCCGTTTTTGAACAAATTGGCGTGCTATGAACTCTACGGTCCAATTCATCCCAGAGATTTTCAATGGGATTACAATCCGGTGACTGAGGAGGAGGATGAATTGGATGATAATTATACAGCTGCCATTCTTGAACAATGCTTGCCTTATGTTTGGGATCATTGTCTACGTAATATTTGAACGAATCCAAAATGCCCATTTTAGCAGCGCTTCTTCGTAAATTTACTTTCAAAATGTCTTAATATCGACGGGAATCCACGATACCATCTATAAATACTAATTCGCCAACACCACAAGTAGATACGCATCCCCAAACCATCAAACTGCCATCTCCGTATTTCACTGTAGGCCTGAGGTTAATTGGACTCAATTCTTCATTGGGCTTGCGCCATACCATAACACGTCCATCCGAGCCAAAAACATTAAATTTTCTTTCATCGGCAAAAATCACATCCTCCCAATAATTGACTTCCTTTAATATAAATTCTTTAACGAAATTTAAACGCTTTTTTCTATTCACTTCGGTGACGAATGGTTTCTTCCGTGCAACACGTCCATTGTATTGAGCATTTCTCAAGACTCGTCGAACTGTTTCACATACTTCTTTTTCTTAAATTCTGCGAACACTTCACTCACAATTTTTGGAGCACTCAGTTTTGGATTTTTTTTTATTTTCCGGACGATAGAGAGTTCTTCAAGCGTCGTTAGAACCTTTGGGCGACCAGGACTATGCTTCAAGTCTATTCTGCCTTCCTCTTTATACCTCCGGAGAATGTCGTAAACAGTTCTACGTTTCATGTTGAGGCTCGAACATATTTCTGCCACATTTTTACCTTCCATATGGTTAGAAACCACCAACTGGATCTTCTCTGGAGACGTGTGTTTGCCCATTTTAATTTAAAAAGCACAACGTTTTTTAAGCTAAGAACAACACGCGGTTTATGATCAATATTATATATGATCTGCCCGGATCTATTACGACTTTATCACTGAAGGCGATATGCTATAAAGAGGTCACTCAAATGTGTTCTTTTTACATAAAAATGCACATGTTTGCCCAAGTTTCCTTGTTGTGCGGATCTTTTTGGGGCGTCATATTTTTGTGCTTCTTTTTTAATTCTTCATTTTACTTCTCATTTTGCGGTACATTTTCTATTTTTTTGAGTAAAATTATCTAGCTGATGTTTTGTTCAATAATAATATTTCCTTTTTCTTTTTGTGTCATGGATTGAAGCATAAATTGAAAAAGAAGGAACATTTCTTACTTGTGCAGATCTTTTTGGGAGTCACTGTATATAAAATTGAGGCCTCGCAACTATCGAGGAGAGGTTTCTTCGTGCTTTTGACGTAAAATACACGTCAACAATTTATGGTCAGTAAAGAACATGAAGACTTGTGTTTCGAGCATGTGTCGGATTTGCTTAATCACCAAGAAGATCGTGAAAAATTCTTAGTTGGAATCGTTGTAGCGTGTCTTCGATGGCTTGAGCCTTTTCAAAAAAAGCGCTTGCCATTCCCATTTTCCGTTCACTCGTTTATGTAAGGCTGTTTTGATGAATAAATTAGAAGCCTCGCACATTACCGCGAGCAGGGCCACGCCTCCTTTGGTTATGGGAATTTGATTGTACGCCCGCACCGATGCGATTTTTGGAAGAATCTTCTTTCTGTGTAGCAATTGCGTGAAGTCGTGAATGTGGCATAGCGGATATTTTCGGATACCATCCGTACATTGAGCGTTCCGAGAGAAGCTGATAGTATGGCGAGTTCTCCGAGATGACTTTTACGCTTGCATATCTGATTTCGGCATTTGTCCGCGAGATATGAGCTTGGTCAACTTGTCGATGAGTTGACTGCCTTGAATGTCGACGAGAAAACTAAAATGCCTCAGCAAATCCACCCTAAGGATCGACTTTGAGACACCCGCAATGACGAAGTTCCACATAAAGGCACAACGTAAACTAGCTCGAGCGTTAAGACTTAAAACCCATATGTTACGCTAGTTAGTTCGCTCACTACTGCTAGTTTGTAGAAAGTCTTCTTTAGTGGTCCGCCAATCAAAGAATAGGTACACGCATAAATCGGCTCTGGTATCGACGAGGCAATGCTTTTGAATGCTGCGGTAGATAACAAATAAGCGGCAGGATTTTAGGCTACAATAAGAGGCCGCCTTCAGTGATCACCACTCGCGTTTTTTTGCTTTTGGTTACTTGCGATTAACGCTACATCCCGTCGGAAGTCTGGATCACTGTAGCACGTTCTCCTTGTGAAGGCTAAGCATCATTTGTGCCATTTGCATGGCGGCCGCAGCTAGAAATAATGACGGATCTCGTGAGATTTCGCACAACTATTGGGCGCCATTTTTGAAGGTTGATGCTACAGTATTAGTAGCATCGTGACCTGGTCAAGAGCTTAATTTTGATGCGTGGCGAAAATCTCTTGAATATTTCCAGCAATTCTGCTTTACAATATCGCATCTTCGACAGTGTAGCCGCACTGAGAATTACCACAGCGCGGCTGAATTTTGCTGTTTCCGTCAACCTGACTGTCATCATGCTGATTTGACTCCGTCAGCAGCGTTGTTCTCGTGGGGTTTGTTTTCCCCGTTCACTATCTTGGTGTGCAATGCCACTAAAACATTTATTTATCGTTTCGGGATTGACCAAATTAAGTGTCACTAATTTTTCGCTGTTATCCCCTACTTACACCACACAGGCGCTGGAAAGACAAAGAATGCATTGTCGATGCATTGCAATCAAATGAAATTAAATTGTTCTAGGAGACTTTGATCCAAAAATCGGCCGAGAAACGGCACATAGAGAAAGACTTCGCTACTAGTAGAAGCTTCAAGGTAAGCTACACATACTTACCGCATCGAGACAACCACAAGAGTACGTGGGCATCCCCAAATGATCGTACATTCAACCAGATTGACCATTTTCTTATACAAAAACGATGAGTTACCACCATTCTCGACAGGTGCTTATTTTTGACGCTGTCTTTGATTCGAAACACTACCTTATAATGATCAAGTTCCTATGCCACATCTGCAAGAGCTGTAAAGAAGGAACATCAATTACTCCGAGGTACCAGATACACAAGCTAAATGATAGCTCAATAACTTCCACGTACATGTCAGCGCTGAACATCAACATATCCCCAAAGGCGGAATAAAGTGATAAGCCATCAAAACCATGTGGAAGAAAGTAATAGATATGATAACAGAACAAGCCGAAGCGATGTTGAGGTACTGACCAATGAAAAGTAGAAACGACAGATACGGCGAAAAATGCAAGGAAGTGGGTCAAAAAGGAACCAGGCATACAAAGAATACATCTAGGGACCAACTAGGGCTAAAGAAGTACAATATAAAACCCTCCGATGACAAGCTAAAAAAACGTGCCGAAGGAAGAAACGATTGACCATCAACATTGATAACGTTAATATTATGGAAAGTTGATTCTCAGATGCCATAGGAGCATTTCTGAGCCTAGAATCTGAAACAAACTGAATCGGCCGACCGTAGGCGATTATAACTTTGAAAGTGTGGATAATTTGTTTATCTTGCAGCCAACCTGAATAAACGACGCCGAAAAAAATGCCGCAAATAAAGCTTACACGTATTACTTTTTACTTCCCACTCTAAAGTCCAGAGTTGTGCACAGAGAAAATAAGCTCCGTATTTATAAATCGCTAATCAAACCTATGCTGTTATATGGATATATATCTAAAAGAACTTTAAAGGATAGAGCACAATGTAGACGTCCAGTGGGACGATGCGTGATTGAAACTAGACAACTAGTTATGTTAGGCAGATAATTGAAGAATGACAGTAAGATGCAAACGTGTCAGAAATTAGTCTTGTTTTACTGATAGTTCCGATAGTCTCAGGGATGTGTAAGGGGAGATCCCCAGAATATCGCCTATTAAAATTCAATCTACTACCACCGCATAGAAAATTTCATTCTCTTCGAAATTAAAGCTCATTAAATTTTCAGCACAAGAAGCAGGCGAAAATGAATATTTTGAAAAAACTTGTGAAAGTTTTGAGGGTCTAATGTCGCTAATTTGAGTTGTCCCTCATATTTTGAAAACAGTGCATCGTAGAAAAAAAGCTATTAGCAACAAACTAAAGCTTACTAGATCTTCTTCAAAATAATATCTTCATCGCTTTGTGCTACCTTCTGTGAGAAATAAGCCCGCAAAAATACTAAACTGACGAAAAAAAATCATCCTGTTTTTATGAAAATGGATCTTTTCAATTTTTTTGGTTTTGATTTTATAGGAAGCTTGCAAAATAAAAGTTGCAGACCGACCGAACATCCAGCGAAATTATGTAATTGGATAAAAAAAGATACGAGAATAGATTTTATCGGAAGCATAATTGGATTAATCGATTGATATCGTTAGAAAAATTGTATTGAACTCTAAGATACTTACATAGCTCTTCTGGCAGAAGCGCTTGCCTACTCAACTATCTTTATTCGTCTTTATTTCCAACAATTCCAAGAATGTTTCTAACAAATACTTATCGATTTTATCCAGTTACTGCGAATAAATAATTAATATGAAGATAATCAAAAGTAGATGAAATACAAAATCGTCAGGATCTTGTCTATCATGTTGAATGAAACTAAGGTCCTCACAAGAGCAAGCAACGCATTAACGAAATGTACATTTACACGACCAACGCAAGTATTAAATATCCATCTTGATGAATATGGATGAGCCATCCACTGCTGTTGAGTAAATGTTCTTAATGAATTAGAGTAATTCATTATGCGGTGAGTGAAAGCGAAAACCATCGTGATTTCCAATTATTTGGGGTGAAGTTTCATGAGAAAGTTATTCAAGTAAATTCAAGGAAGCAAATTAGGAGGATGTTATTCTTGTAACAGTTGGCATGGCATTTTAGGCTGTGATCATTATTGAAAACCTACGCTTTAAACTTTAATGGCATTAAAGTAAATTAGTATTCTGTAGAACAAATACTAATTTTGTATAATGGCCACAACTAAATTGGTAAAGAGAATATTGGTAAGATAGAAGTTAAATTATCTTAAATCGATCAACAACAGATTTAGTCAATTTCCCACTTTCTCAGACTAGCAAAGACTGAAATAATTAGACTTAATCATGGGATTTCAATAGCTTTAATTTCGGCTTTTAAAAGTAAGTTTTTTGGCTATGAACATAATGGCTACCATCTGCATTGGCTGCCATTTATGAAAATTACTTTGTTTCATCCAGCTGACAGTGCCACACTCATCAAATGCTGTTTCAGTGGCAACAGTCAGCTGCAAACAGCACGGCTAAACAGACTCATATTTCAAGATTCAAGATCTTTATTGGGTGTTTTTTTCACAATTTGCAATTTATAAATAACTTAGCCTAATAGTATTCATACGGGTTGTGCATTCGGGCCTTTTCCGGTGTTCTATAATTATGAAAAATTATGAGATGCCAACTCTGACTTCGGTGAATTGGCATGGTCTCAATTAGATGCTCTGTAATGTACGTGACATTTTAATGTTAGTCAATTGCATTTAATTTTTGCATTTGCTAGTTATATCGAATGAAAATGTCGATCACTTGCGAAAGTCATCTAATTGAGATCATACCAATCCACTGAAATCAGAGTTGGCATCTCATGAGTGACTTTGATGAAGAAATATCAATATAATTATTCATGCAGATTTTCTATCTTCACATAGAACTCTTTCACAAACACTAAACAAAAAAGATACATATGTATATTTAATAGAAACAAGCATCATTGCAATGAAAAATTCATTATTTTCCAACCGATGCGAATGCTCATAGTCTCAGTGAACAACTATTCATAATTTAATTATTTTTCTTCATCCGTCTCGTTCGTCCGAGATTCCCCCAAGAAAATCTATCCATCTACTTCAGTACGTACGTATAGCCCAAAAGAGAAAAACAGGAGACATTATCAATCAAAACCCACGCGTTCTCGATTATTCACCGACGCAATGCTAGAAATAAACTACTCGAATCCAAAACCGAATCGATTTGCTCTAACTGAAACACACAAAGCCAAGCTACAGCATCGCGTTCCGAACCGAACCACTGGACCGATCAGTTGCGGATTAGTAAAACCCTACCTCCTCGGCGGCATACTCACCTCCCATCTTCTTTTCCTCCTGAAAAAGAACGACTATCTACTGAAAAGGAACGAGTATGATTAAATAAATAATTCATTGTTTTATTATTTTATTCTTTGCATTAAAACATAATTTATTTGGTACCTAACCAAAAATTTAGAAATCTCAATTAAAAATATGCTTATTTACAAAAAAAAACCTATTCTGAAAATGTTGCCCCTTACTCAATCAACAAAGTCTAATAAGTCTGAGTTTAATTTAAAGTCGATTTCAATCATCCTCTTTCAAAATGTTAAACATATAAGTATGTCAAATAAAATTTTTTTTCCTTTCAATTCTGTTGAATCCTCTTGCGAAATATTGTCGGGATGAGGTAAATTCAATAAATTAAGGCTACTTACTGTTGTTACATGATTCATAACATGATTCTCTTGCTCAACGAGTACCATGGACAGAACCGGTGAATCCGTGAAATTGTAAAGCCGTAAAGTCTCGTGGCAATTCCCGGACAGAGATCTGTCATTCCGACACTCGTCGGACTGATTGGGGTTGCCAGATTGCTGAATGCCAGATCCCTCTCCAGGACCAAGCCGCAAATCATTGCAATCAATTTAAAGAATCATTTTCACACTCACACATAAACTATCATTTTCAATTAAAACATTTATCATGTTGAGAAATATATTCGTTGTAACAGTGAATCCTCGTTCTTCTAGATTTCGTAATAGTAATGAATGGTTTCGTAACATTAATGAACAATTTATCTAATGTTAATGAACGATTTCATTAAATCAACGAATGAAATCACACTATTTATTCACAAACTGAGTGCACAATGAAGGGTTTCAAAATATTGAATTAGTTTTTCTTCAGTGAAGATGACTCATAGGAGTTGAAACTTGTCTGCTCACATAATAAAGAAAGGCCCGAAGGCTTTTCAAGAAATAGATAATTGGCCTCCGAATATCAAACAAACAAAATAATTTATTTTTATTCCCTGAAATCACTTTGAAAATTTCATTGAATAACTTCATAATATAAACAAAAGACTAATTCCCACAATAATCACTTTATATTCAAAAACTTCTTTTATTACAAAGACTTTTTTAACTAATACTACACCACCGCATTAAATTTAAAGACTTTTTTAAATTTCACATAAAACACAGAAAATAATATCCATCCATTATCATGTTCCTTAGACCAGCAAATGAGAAATCAATGATGCGGTAGGTTCATGATTTGTCTCAAAAATGAATCTAACACTATCTGCCTCATCTTCCAGCCATATCTGTCAATCTAGAAACAAACAAAGAAAATATTAATATGCGGTTACAATTATCACAATTGATGACTTTCAAATACTTACAGTAAGCTACGAGCTCCTTGCTAAAATATTTTGATGAAAAATATCATCAAATGTATGAATGTTTCGTTATAATAATGAATTTCCAGTTGATGATCGCAATTTATCAGTACGATGAATAGTATTTTTACGAAGTAGTCCGCGTGGTGTAGTGGTTAGAGCACTCATCCCGTAAGCCGAAGGTCCTTGGTTCGACTCTCGTTGGCAGCAACGAGATTTAGTTCAAGTGGTTAAGTTATGATACGTGCTGGTTGAAAAAATCAAAATCTTTTGCAGCAGGGTCGACGGACACACGGCCAAAGCGTGATACTGACCACATCACCTTGTGGAGTGCCAACACATTCGAACGTGATAATGAGATACTCTAACTATCCCTGATCGAAATTCGCATTTAATATAACTTTCAAATGCAAAAACTAAATCCAGTTGACTCAAATAAAAATTAAATGTCATACGCATTAAAGACTGTAGTGAATATAGGTATAAAAATGTCCGTGAAGGACTGCAGCGATGGTCTGCTGCCTCAGCGAAGGAGGATGGTAAGATCCGCCGAGATTGGCCTTGTCTGGGGACGCGTGAATACGCTGGCAGGCTAGCGTTGCGGTATCGTGGGGCGGGTTCTTTCCCCCCAGCTCAAGGACCCACAGCCAAAAAATTTCGCATTCACGATTTATTGGGTCACAGAAAAAAGTCGACCGAAGTCGAAACAAGTTGGGTAGACAGACCTATGCTCATGTCAGAAGGGTTTTGTACTCAATTTACAAAATGCAGTAACCAGCAACGAATAAAATCAAGAAACACGTCATGTTCGAGGATCATACTATTATTAACAAAGTTGAAAGAATTTTGACTTCTGAGGAATTTGTTAAAGTTATACCCATAAATATCTTGCTTGATAATTTTTTCAGATTTTTTAAAGATCACGGGTGTCCATTCGCGAGGGAGGAAACACATTTTTCATGTATCCCCCCCCCACTGAAGCAAAAACTGTCAGTTTAAGAACTGTTTTGAAAAGCTCTCATTGAGAACTTTCATTTGATACTCATATCGGCTACCTTACATGAAATTTTTTTCAGGGTCCACTCCTCTGTACTGTAATCATCGATTCATGGCCTATTTTTTCGAATCGTAGAATGGTTACAAAGCCCTTTTGCTAGGAGCTCTCTCCTGCCTCTTCATGATACCTATCATTCCTGAAATTTTCATGCAAATCCTAGCCAAGCTGTAGTGGCTAAGTCGGTAAAAAGCGCATATGGCTCCATAGCCATATGTTTCCATAGTAATACAGGGCACATTGTTCAATAGTAATACAGGAAAATTCAAATCGCTATAACTTCGTTAAATACTATTCGATCTTTATGAAACTTTCAGAAAAGATCAATCTTATAAAAAGTCATCTGTTTGCTTTATTGAATTTAAGGGTACCGTTTATATTTTATTCAAGAAAACATAAAATCGATAAATCATACTATTACTAACAAAGTTGAGTGAATTTCGACTTCTCATGTATTTGTTGTTGTTGTACTTATTAAGGCCTACATTCATGATTTTTTTCAGATTTTTCGGATGGAAGGTGCCCAATCGCGAGGGGGGGGGGGTACGCTAAAAGTTCATACATTTCCCCTTCCCTTGCCCCCTCGGTACTTATAAGGCAATTTGAAGACTTGTTTTCAAAAGATCTCATTAAGACCTTTACAATGACACCCTACTCGACTACCAATGGTGAAAAAATTTTTTTGAGGGGTCACCTCCTTATATGGGAAGACCTCCTTAAACCCTTGTGAAAAAATTTTCCACCCTTGAACTTTCCTTTCCACAAAGTTTAATGGCTGTAGCCTCTATAGTTTCGGAGAAAAAGTGCTGTGACATACAGACGGACGGACGGACGGACAGACGGACACAGGTCGTGATTGCAATAGGGTTTTCTATTTTAGTACAAAACCCTAAAAAGGAGGTAACCAACTAAGGGTTGGAATTGCTTGTTCAGAGAACAAGTTGAAACGAGCAAAAACGGACGGCCTAGCGGAGACCTCGTCATTACGACGATCCTTATGGCCCAAAAAGAAGAGTAGGGCGTGCAGATGGAGGCGGTGGCCCCTTACACCCTCCCAACCGCATCAAGGTCCAAACGTAGACGTGGCCATGTATGTCACTTTTGAGTGGAAAACTCATACAAACATAATTTGCATGAACTTTCCCATCAAACGAGAAATATAGACGTGACCGATTTACGTGATCGAATCACATAACCCTACACCATAAAAGGGCACGCGAGTGGAAGGCCACTCTAACCGCAAGAGCCCCTGGAAACAACAAAACGGTGGAGCGCACCCGATGGCTAGCCCATACTATGCGAAACGCCTGCCATCGTTCCGGGTCCTATACCCGGCAGGTATGAGGGAAAACGGAAATACCAAATTTGTAAAGTTTTAGCAATTCATCTCTTCATTTTGATCTTTCCGTCCCATTTTTAGGGTTTTGTAAAATAATTTTACAAAACCCTACTAGTTTCGCGACCAGTCTGTCCGTCTGTCCGTCTGTCCGTCCGTCCGTCCGTCCGTGTGTCACAGCAGCTTTTCTCGGAAACTACTTAAGCTAGAAACATCAAATTTTGTATGTAGGTGTAAAGTGGTGATCTCTTCAAAGTTCAACTACAAAAAAATTTTATCAGGTATTTAAGGGGGTTCTCCCCATATAAGAGAGTGACCCCCCGAAAAAAAAATTTCATTGAAGGTAGCCGATATGGGTATCAAATGAAAGGTCTTGATGAGAACTTTTCAAAACAGGTCTTAGTTTGGCAAAATTTGCTTCAAGGGGCGCACAGGGAGGGGAAATACACGAAAAATTGGTGTCTCCCCCCTCGCGATTGGACACCTGTGATCCGAAAAATCTGGAAAAAATCAGAAATGTAGGCCTTGGTGAGTACAACAACAACAAATGCGTCAGAAGTCGCAATTCACTCAAATTTGTTAGTAATAGTATGATTTATCGATTTTATGTTTTCTTGAATAAAATCATAACGGTAACCTTAAATTCAATGAAATTCAGTACACAAATGTCTATTTATAAGATTGATCTATCCTGAAATTTGGCGAGGTTATAGCGGTTTGAATTTTCCTGTATTACTATGGAACAATATGCGCTGCATTTATTACTATGGCAACATATGACTAT
Source organism: Odontomyia ornata (assembly GCA_963969285.1). NCBI lineage: Eukaryota > Metazoa > Arthropoda > Insecta > Diptera > Stratiomyidae > Odontomyia > Odontomyia ornata. The sequence goes on from OZ017738.1 coordinate 401,404,814, forward strand.
GGAACAACATGCGCTTTTTACCGACTCAGACACTACAGTTTTGCTAGGATTTGCATGAAAATTTCAGGAATGATAGGTGTCATGTATATCTTTGAGAATCGGTTCAGCTAGTGGTATCAGTAATCGTAAAACAAAATAGTGGCTGTTTTAAATGCGAAGACTGAATAATTTTGAGTTATTTTTTCCCAACTTCAACGTTTAAGGTGCATGCTTTCAACACTTGATTCAATTTAATGAATGATTCAAAATGAGTACCTACAATTTATGCTCATAAGTGAAACCAGTCAAGAAGGTGGGAGAGAGCTCCTAGCAAAAGGGTTTTGTAACCATTCTAGGATTCGAAAAAATTGGCCATTAATCGATGATTACAGTACAGGAGAGTGGCCCCTGAAATAAAACAAGTTGGGTAAACAGACCTGCGCTCATGTCAGAAGGATTTTGTATTCAATTTACAAAATGCAGTCATCAGATCGAATCAAATCAAGAAAAATGTCAATGACGATTTTATTGGAGAAAATATGAAATACAAAGATCATACTATTATTAACAAAGTTGAACGAATTTCGATTCTGAGGTTTTTGGTATTGTTATACTCATAAATATCTCCCTTGATAATTATTTCAGATGTCCATCCGCGACGGAGGAAACACATTTTTCATGTATTTCCCCCCTGTGCCCCCACTGAAGCAAAATCGGACAGTTTAACAACTGTTTTGAAAAGCTCCCATGAAAACTTTCATTTCATACTCATATCGGCTACGTTTGATGAATTTTTGTTTTCAGGGGCCACTCTCCTGTACTGTTATCATCGATTGATGGCCAATTTTTTGACATTTTTCTTGATTTGATTCGATCTAGTGACTGCATTTTGTAAATTGAATACAAAACCCTTCTGACATGAGCGTAGGTCTGTTTACCCAACTTGTTTTTCACTAACATTAGTGAATTTTTAAAGTGGGGGATGAATAAGTCCGCTTTTCGAATGAGTATGACCAAGTCACAACCGAAAAATTGTTGGCAGTTAGTGCTCAAAACTGTATTTCGGTCATTCTGCGACTGCTGCATTGGCTACTGTTTGGATTTCTCTACAGGCTGGGGTGCAGACTTTACACCTTCCATAGAACTAGAGTACGTGACCTCTTCTCGTACTGTATTTTTAATAGAGGTGGTAATCAACTCCCTCCTTTTTCTTTTAAGGATTCTTCCACCTCTCCTCTTCTTCTTTGGCCTTAGGACATCCTCTGAAACTTGCAGGATGTCCCTGGGCATTGGGCATTCAACCGACTTGTGTTGCTTATCGCATTTGCTGCAGCAAACCGCAACTCCGCAGTTAGCAGCAACATGGCCAAATTGTTAACTATTGAAGCATTGGAAAGTGCTACTTATTTGCAAACGCTCCAATTGTATCTTTTCATACAATAAAAATTTAATCTATGCTTTCTTCGCTTCAAAGTTTGGTTTGAACTGGATTAAGAAAGAGAAAAGTGTTCTTTTTTCCCTCCTGAATGTTACGTCGAACCTCTTAGCTGATTAGATATCTTCCCCGAGATGATCTTTCAGCTCAGCTACGACATCGGTCTCGTGATTCGAGCTTGTACCCCTTTGAGAAGGAGAGTTAGCTTTGTCTCTCCTAGAAGCGTGTAAGTCTACAGACATATGTTGTCTTCATGCTTAACATATGTATGAAGTTAAACCCAACACGATGGCAAGTTATATTAGTGCAGATGGCATCTATTCTGTTCATAATCAGTTAGCTTCATGGGACTCTCCATGATATCGAAGTTCGTGCCTTAAATAAGATATGATAAGTTGTCATCCAGGGGATGCCGAACTAAGCAATTTGTTTACACGATTTTCAAAAATGCTACAATAATTCATTGAATCAAATTTTACTCAAAGGTTTTTCTTTATAAACATATTCTAAATTACGATAAAATTTTACATTTCAGTTTTTTTGAAAAAGATGAAGCATCTCTAAATGCACTCCTTGACGCTGGCGTCAATAGGGTAAGTCCTACAAAACTGCCTTTAAAGCGTTTATTAAATATGGATTCTATTTTAGTGTGTGGTAGAAACACAAAATTTATCAATATGTAGTACAGAACTGAAACAAATTCTACATTCAATTGTACGGCCTCAGAATGTGATGTCAACACAGCAGGCACTTTACACTGCATTGCATCGTCTCAAAGAAGTTTTGATAATAACTGATGATCTTTTACGAATACAATATGCCAATAAATCAGCTGAACGTCTATTAAATATGAGACTGGTAAGTATGAAGTTTTTCTATTTCTTCCCAGTAAGGTGATGTTTCTTAACTTGGTCTTGTCTCTTTCAGGATGAAGTTATTAGTCGACCTTTATCAGATATATTTTTATCAGATTTAACATCACTCAAAAATCGAAGAGACTTTGATGGAATTTTAACAGTTAAGAGAAAAGGACATGATGGTATCGCTATGCATGTTCGAGGTGTACCTGTAGCTTGTATTGGCCGGTAAGTGTTAGACGTTCATTTTGTTTGGATTTTGTACAACTTACAAATCCCTATTGAAATCGATTTTGTTTGTCCGTCCGCTCGTGTGTCGCAGCAGTTTTTCTTCCAAACTACAACAGTTACAGAAACCAAACATGGTAGATATATCAGAAGTGATTGCTTCTTACAAGTTCAGGTTACAAATAAATTTACAAAGGCTTTTAAGCAGGGCTCCTCCAAAGCGGAAGGAGATCTTCAAAATATTTTTTAGCCGAAGGTAGTCGTGTCCTTGTTAAAAGCTTTTCAAAACACAGGTCTAAAAACAGTGTTAGACTCTTCGTTAGGTGCAGGGGGAGGTGAAATGCATGGGAAATTGTCGTCATCCCTCGGGTTTGAATACCCGTGATCCGAAAAATTGGAAAAAAGAAATCATAAAAGAAGGTCTTTATGCGTGAAGCAACAGTAAACACCTTAAAAGATAAAGTTTGCTCAACATTGATAAAAATAGTAGGATTTATAAATTTAACATTTTTCCCAATGAAATTGTATGGACACCCTTAAACTCAATGAAACTTGGTATTTAGATAGTCTTGAAACTTGATATTTAGATAGTCTATGAACTGCGTGGAATGTTTAACTGCTATCACCTTCAGCGAATTGATTTCCCTGGACTTACTGCTACAATTTGTTGCACAAAAGCGATTTGTTGAGCACTGCATTGAGTGCAATTTCACCCAGGTGATTTCACTGTAGCATCAGAACCAGTTGTTTCAAACTTCTTTATAATCACAAAACTCCGGTTGTTGGATGCTTAATTTCTTCTGAAAACTGCGCAAAATCGTTTTACCATCTCGGCCACACTTTCAAGATTTTGAAATAAGTTTTCACGATCAGAACGGGCTGCTCATTTGTCAACCACAAATGCAACAATAAAGGAAACAACTGCTAATCAAATCGGGGTGTACTAGATACTAGAGATGAGGCTGCCAACAATTCTTTTAAAATGGAGTCCGATTCAAAAGCCGCGCACTTTATCGGATACCCCATATATGGCCTTTGTATCGATCAAGACCATATATGGGGTATCTTATTAAAATTTTCAAATAAGTTATATTCGTTGTATTATAACAAAGTGGTAGCCAGTTAAAATGGTGTAACAATGATTTTTCCTTGAAAACAATTATTCAATGATTTTTTGGTGTCTACATATCATGAATTGAGTACAAAACACTTCTGACAGAAGCATAGTTCTATCTTCCTAACTTGTTTTATATTTTGTTGAAAATTGACCTTGAAGTGCCATTTTGACAGTATGTCTTCAACGCTGTAATGGCTTATTAGTATTTTAAAAGTCTGCAAATGTAAGGAGCGTAGGAAATTAGTCTGGAAGACCTTGAACTATAGTACCATATGCTTAGTTGACTGCAGACGTATCATTCCCTCCATTCGATACAGACACAAATTTTTCTTCAGCTGATCTCGGACTCCTATACTAAGGCTAGAATTCATTGTCACCTAAGGGAAACATTGTCGTTAATTTCCAGCATTCAGTCAGGAAAATCCACTAAGCCAAAATTTGTACTCACACACACGGTTAGGGATTTGAACCTGGGCCACTACGCAAACTCGCGTCGGAGATACCAACCAATGGCCCCAACCTGGTGCGTCACGCCAACATGCGATCGAGGGCGGTGAATTTTGATCCATAATTCAAATATGTTCAATTGCAGTTCAAATACTTTCACATCTGCTCATACAAAATCGTCTTCCCGCCATCACCTTTCATTATCTCAATATTTATTGGGCGGATATTTCTAAGTACCAGGGTTCTGATCCGTGAATAGGGAAACTGATCTCAGCTTCAGCCTATTTTTAAGTAAAAATAAATAATACAAGCTGTTATAGCTGAAATTATGTATAATTAAATGATAACAAATAGAATACAAGGTGCGTTCCAAAATAAACGAGTCTTTTGTCAACAAATTTTTTGGTGGCGCCATCTGTAAATGAGATAAAGCCTGGAAAGCTACATCCCTCCCTGACTTCCAGTGAATGTTTGGTGACATTCGGTTCAGTGGAAGCGAAGTTATTGCGTCTAAAGTGACAACATGTTTGTGTCATCGGAAAATAAGTTTCGAACAAAGTGCTAATATCAAATTTTGATTTAAAATTGATAAAACGTTTACCGAAACATTTGAATTGATAAAAACAGTTTATGGCGATCATTGTCTATCTCATGCCAGAGTTCATGAGTGGTTTGCACGTTTCAGAGATGGTCGTGAGGATTAAATGACGATGAACAGACGGGCCGCCCAAAATCAGTGATCACCAAAAACGCCATCGAAATTGTGCGTGAATTTATCAAAAATGAGCCAAAATCATCGTTGACATTCATGGAATCGGAGTTTAACAACTCCAAAACATCGGTTTATCGCATTTTAACCGATCATTTGGGCTTACGAAAGGTTTGTGTACGTTTTGTTCCGCACAAATTAACTGATAACCAAAAATTGCTCAGAATTCAACATTCGAAAGACATGATTTTTTGACTAGAAATCGCTATTTAACCATCCATCACTCACCGTATTCACCTGATGCGGCTCCCTGTAACTTCTACTTATTCGGAAAATTGCATTTGGCCATGAAAGGAAACCGCTTTGCATCCGCAGAGTACATCCAAAAAACTTGTACCGACATCCTGAAGAACATTCCCGTCAATGACCTGAAACAATCTTTCGAAAAGCTGTTGGATCGCGCAAAACAGTATATCAAGGCCGGAAGAGACTATTTTGAATAAATAAACTTGAATTTATCAGAGCAAAACTTCTGTCGTATGTATTTTGGTTCAGTCTTGTTTATTTTGGAACGCACCTTATATATTGATAACTACGTTATTTTTCTTCTTCTTCTTAGCACTACAGCTCCTCTCGGGCCTTCGCTTCCTGCAAACAGCGCCTCCAACTGTCTCGGTCCATTGACCGTAGCCTCCATTTCGAAATCCGAGCAGTAATGAACTGTCTTCGTCGACTGAGTCAGACCAGCATTTTCTCGGTTTCCCCACTGGTCTCCGGCATTCAGTTCTCCCAACGAATACCTTTTTGGGTATCCGTTGTTCGTCCATACGATTCATATGGCCAGCTCATTACAGCCTCCGTAGTCTTACAATCGTTGAGACCTCCGGTTCGTCAAAAATTTCATACAACTTATGGTTATATCGAATTCGCCATTGGTCCCCGTCTAGCTTCGCTCCGATTATTCGCCTCTGGACCCGTCGGTCAAATGCGTTTAATATATTCGCAGATGCTTGGGTTAGAGTCCACGTTTCTCACCCATAGCATCACACAGGTCTTATCACAGATTTGTATACTCGGAGCTTTGTTTTTCTGTGTATGCAGCTGGTCTTCAAGATCGTCAAAACTGAATAAAATATTTTATTTGCAAGCAGTATTCTTCGGCGTATTTCGTCTCTTTCAGTGCCCGTTCTCATTATTTTGGTATTCGCCAAGTGTGATATTTTGCGTATTTGAGGTATATTTCCTCGACGGCGTCATGAGCTTTGTTTTATTTTCATTGATTTGTAGCCCTACTAGTTTTGCTCCCCTGTCGAGTTTTAGGGAAAGTTCTTTGGCAGTTGGTAATGACCGTGACAAAATATTGATGTCGTCCGAATAGGCTACTACTTGGCTCGAGTTGTATAGTAATGTACCTCGCGTATCGACAGATAGCTTCCTTATGACGTACTCCAGAGCGAAATTGAATAGCAATGGGGCCAGCCCATCTCCCTGCTTTAGCTCGATATTTGTGTCAAGGGCATCGGTGAGTTGGTTATTGATGCGGATTTGGGAGGTCGTCGACGTCATTGTCATTTTAGTAAGACGGGCTGATTTGGCTGTGATGCCAAAGCAAAGCATTATTTGGTACAGTACGTTACGATCAATACTGTCGTATGCTTGCTTGAAGTCAACGAAAATTTGGTGTACGTCAATGTTGAACTCCCAGCATTTTTCAAGTACCTGTTTGACTTTGAACAATTGGTCTATTGTCGATCTACCTGCTCTAAAACCACCTTGATACTCCCCAATAATACTGTTGGCGTATGATCCGATTTTATTTTCTAAGATTTTAAAAAACAAAGTAGTGATATGCCTCTATAATTTTCGCACTGTAGGTTGTCACCTTTTTTGTGGATAGGGAATATAATTGCTCGGCTCCACTCTTTCGGCATATGTTATTGTTGCCAAATGTGGTGGATGACTTTGTGAATAGCTTTATGAACACTACTGCCACCGTATTTGATGAACTCCACAGGAATCTCATCGATGCCCGGCGCTTTATTATTATTTTGGGCTTTGATGATGGAACAAACTTCATCTAGAGTCGGTGGGCTCTCCGCAGACATCTATAGGCTCCGATGTTCTGGGGCTGTGCGGAGGATTAAGGAGGGTTTTGAAATATGATGCTCATATTTCCTTAATTTTGGTTTCATCAGCGATAATATTGCCGATGTCAAGCGTGGCTTTGGGCTGATAACCACGTTTCAGGCTTTTCACTACTTTGTATGCTTGCCTTGCGTTGTTTCTCGTTAAACTTACATATATACTTCTCAATTGGTCGTCATAGTATTTTCTTTTCTTAACCCTAATTATCCTATTCGCTACTCTTCTGAGATTTTCATATTGTTCTCTCTTCGTCCTGGTTTTCCTACCTACGTATTCTTTGTACGCCTGATTCATTTTATCTAACGTATTCTGGCACTCATCATCGAACCAATCATTTCTCTTGCACCGGGCTTGAAGTCCGATCGTCTGTTCTGCCACGGTCTTAATAGCCGTTTTCACTTCCATCCAGAGCTCGTTACTCGTCTTTAACGATGCGTCTGATAAGATGGGAGCCAGCTGGTTGTCGAGGGACTCCGTGAAATTTTCGGCTACAGGCGCCGTTTAGAGCCGTTCGATGTCAAATTTTTGTAACGGGCTGGTCTTCACCGAATATGCCTTTGATATAAGACATTGATAGGTTAATTTGATCAAGAAATGATCTGAGTTACAATTGGCTCCTCGATATGTACGGACGTCAAGTATGCTCGAGGCCCAACGTTGTTGGATCAGAACATGATCGATCTGGTTTTGTGTGTTGCCATCCGGTGATACCCAGGTCATTTTATGAATGCATCGATGTGGGAAGCAAGTCGAAAGTATGACTAGATTTCTGCCACATGAAAAGTCAATCAGGCGCTGGCCGTTATCATTTGTTTTATCGTGGAGGCTATATCCTCCAGTCGTTCCCCGATGAGATAGCTCATTGCCAACCTTAGCGTTGAAATCAACCAAAAATATTTTTGTGTCGTTTGTAGGCAATGAGTCGACCAGTCTTTCCAGGTGATTGTAGAACGTTTCCTTCGTCCTTTTCTTCGGGCGGGGCATGAACATTTATCAGCCAGATTTTGAAGAATTTCGCTTTTATACGGATCTTACACAACCGTTCGTTTATTGCCTTAAAATCAATAACGTGCGATTTGAACTCCCTGCCCACAATGAAGGCCACTCCGAACTCTCGTTTTCCAGTAGGCTTCCGACTTTTGAATATTGTGTGCGATCTCTTGTCTTGAATATAATTTCCAGTCCAATTCGTTTCCTGGACTGCCAGTATTTTTAATTGATATTGGCTGGCCTGTTGTAAAACGACCTTAACAGCGCCAGGATAATTGAATGATCTGACATTCCAGAATCCAATGGCATAGTCCTTTTTTTATTTGCGAGGTCGTTGCCGTGAGTCCAATCCATTCCGAGTCCCATCTGCAGGTTTCGAAACATTTCCATTCCGGCGGCATGGTTATTACGTCAATTCCGTATTCAGGCGCGGAAGATTCGCCTTCACCCTCTAATGTTCCCATAAAGGAGGTTTAAGTAGGATTTAGCAGCAGAGCTGTAGATATATATTAGCTTTTCTCGGCATTTAACGTCCCATTATTGGGGAACCAGTAAACACAATGTGCGACCCCGAGAGCATTTACTACCATTTAATTGGGAGTTTGGGATGAAGAATCATGGAAGCAATGGGTTGGGGAAATAAGGGGTTTCCCACTCCTTTCACTAACGGGCTTGGCACCGTCTACAGCGGAGTTTCACTGTGGAAATATTGCATATAATACAAAGTTCACCGGGTTTGCTATTCCTACAACAGAAAAGTATCGACGCTATCGTTATTGATAGTGTAAATAAGTCAAACTAACAAATTCAAATAAAGATTACATTTTTAAAGATCTTTAAATAATTGTATAAAGATAAAGTACATCGCCCTATAAAAGTTCTTTCCTTCATTTTTAGAGCACCAACACATTATGTGTTGAATTTTGATGTGCCCGGCGGTCAAGCTGATTTCATAGCATCCCTGCCACAACCCAAAGAAGCACCTCGTGGTTCATTACATTCAATACGACGTGGAAGTTTCGATGTTCGATCAGTAGCATCTGATGGACTCAGGAGAACAAGCCTCGCCAAATTAACGTCTTTACCATTAGAAGCTCCAATAACAAAAGTAAGTTTAAAAATATTATTGCTTTTTAATTACATTTTTAATATATTGTCTTTTGCCGTAACTCTCTCACAGGTAGTAAATCTCCTCTCTCAAGTGCAGGAGAATTGTTCACAGGAAGAAGCTAGACTGATAGATAAAGTTTTAGAATTTTTGAAACGCGAAGGATTATATAGTCCACAAATGAAAGAAATCAAAACAGAGGATCCTATAGCAACCGATTTAATTGGTGCTTTACTGACGGTCAGCATATTTGTTCAATATTATTATCTATGCTTAAAGGCAGCTTATTAAATTTTGACTTATGATTACAATTTTACAAGACCAATCAACTAACACATTTTTCAACCCTTTACTATAGCAGGGGCCGACAAATTTATACTCTTCTAGACGTAGTTCTAATGATTCGATAATGCGAGTGTCGACTAGTCGTGCTTCTGGAATTTTACCCGCTAAAATGAAGGTATGTATCAAAGATTTACAAAATTAAATGAAATTAGATGTTTTTCAAAATTGTAGGCCAATTCTCAAATTATGGCTATGCTTGAAGAATCTCTAGATTGGGACTTTGATATACTTAAATTAGAAGAGATAACAGAAAAACGACCGCTCCTTTATTTGGGTATGGAAATGTTTCGAAGATTTGATGTTTTTGCCACATTTAATACCGATGAGACAACGTTTAAAACATGGCTAGCGGTTATGGAAGCTCACTATTATTCACAGAACTCATATCACAATAGCACACATGCAGCGGATGTAATGCAGGTGAGTTTTTGATTGGAATTTATTAATACGTTTCTCGATTATTCGGTACCGTTATATATTTTTAGGCAACCGGTGTGTTTCTGCATCAGCTAGCTGAAAAGAATTTAGCTATGGACCGGATGGATGAAGCAACGGCCTTAATTGCAGCAGCAACCCATGACATTGATCACCCTGGCCGGTCTTCAGCGTTCCTATGCAATTCCGACAGTCCACTGGCGATATTGTACAATGATCTATGCGTGCTTGAATCACATCATGCAGCAACAACGTTCAAATTAACATTAGGTAATTGTCTGTGTTAAAGTTTTTTTTTTTATTGTTCATTCAACCCTTTTTACATCAATTTGATGTAAACCTTTACTGGGCTTATTGCATCGTGCGGGTATCGATCTCGTTTTTCGGATGGCTCCGATAATTTTAAATTATTTATGGAAATTGCTTATATATAGTTACTTAATTCAGCTGCATTAACAATTTTTCTGAAAAAATATTAGAGAAGAAAAATGTGGTTTTGATGTGTATAAAGTCTCATCAGGCAATCACACTTTAGACACACACGGGTGATGGCGACCACCATGCTTAGAGGTGAGACAATTATTTTAATTTATTCTACTTATGCGAACTCAATATGTTTTTTGTAACTAATTAATTTTCTCCCGTAAGTACTTGTCTGTGCTAAACTTTTTTTTATTTATTGATAAAAAAAACATATTAAGTGCGCATAAGTAGAATAAATTAAAATAATTCTCTCACCTCTAAGCATATTCGTCACCATCACCCGTGTGTGTCTAAAGTGTGAAGAGACTTTACAGACGGCCTGAAGAGACTTTACAGACGTCGAAACCACCTTCTTCTAACATTTTTCTTCTTTAATAATTTTTCAGAAAAATTATTTATGCAACTCAATTAAGTAACTACTATTTAAACTAGTGAAAAGCCTGAAGCGTCGTTATCAGCCCAAGACCACGCTCTTCGTGATGACATCGGCAACATTATTGCTGATGAAAATAGGTTTAAGAAAAAAAGGGCATCATATTTTAAGAACCTCCTTAATCCTCCGCACAGCTCCAGAACAGCGGAGCTTATAGATATTCCAGGAGAGCTGCCACTGGCCTCACCAACTCTGGATGAAGTTTGTTCCACCATCAAAGCCCAAAATAATAATAAAGCGCTGGGCATCGATGAGGTTCCAGTGGAGATAATTAAATATAGTGCCAGTGGTGTTCGAAAGCCATCCATAAAATCATCCACCACATTTGGCAACAAGAACATATACCGAACGAGTGGACCCAATAAATAATATTCCCTATTCACAAAAAAGGTGACAAGCTACAGTGCGAAAATCATAGAGGCGTATCACTGGTTTGTACGGCGTACAAAATATTTTCAAAGATCTTAAAATATAAAATCAAGTCTTACGCTAACAGTATTATTGGGGAGTAAGGTGGCTGCACAGCAGCTAGATCGACGGTAGACCAATTGTTTACAGCCAAGCAGGTGCTGGATAAATGCTGGGTGTTCAACATCGACGTACACCCGATTTGCGTTGACTTTAAGCAAGCATACGACAGTATTGATCGTAACATACTGCACCAAATAATACTTTGGGATATTATCTCAGCCAAATTAGTCAGTCTTACCAAAACAACCTTCCAAGTCCGCATCAATAACCAACTCACCGACACCTTTGACACAATTATCAGGCTACAGCAGGGAGATGGACTAGCCCCATTGCTATACAATTTGGCTCTAGAATATGTCATAAGAAAGCTACCTATTGGTAAAAGAGCTACGTTATTATACAAGTCAATCCAAGTAGTAGCGTATGCGGATGACATCAACATTTTGTCACGGTTGTTAACAACTGCCAAAGAACTTTTCTCGAAACTCGACAGCAAAGCAAAACTAGTAGGGCTACAAATCAATGACACTAAAACAAAACTCATGACGCAGTCGAGGAAAAATACCTCAAATACACAAAATATCACAGTTGGCGAATGCATATCAAAAATGTGGGCGAAATTGTATACTTATGCGCCAAAATAATGAGAACCGGTAGTAAAAAAGACGAAATTCAGCTCGCAAATAAAATATTTTATTCAGTTTTGACGATCTTTAAGACCAGCTGCATAAAAAGGAAAACAAAGCTCCAAGTATACAAATCTGTTATAAGAGCTGCGTTATGGGTGTGAAAAATGGACCCTAATCCATCCATCTGCGAACAAATTGAAAGCCTTCGAAAGACTGATCCTGAGGCGAATAAGCGGACCGAAGCTAGACGGAGCCAATGCGAATTCGATACAACCATGAGCTGTATGCAATTTTTGACGAGCCGGAGTTCTCGACGATTGTGAGATTGTGGAAGCTGTAATAGGCTGGACACGTGTATCGTATGGACGAACAACGGATACCCAAACAGATATTTTTTGAAAGAATCGAAGGGTGGAGACCAGTGGGGAAACCGAGAAAACATTGGTCTGACTCGGTCGACGAAGACAGATCATCGCTGCTCGTATTTCGTAATTGAATGACACGGTCAATGGGCCGAGACAGTTGGAGGCCCTTATTGCAGGAAGTGAAGGCCCGAGAGGATTTGTTGCGCTACAGGGAAGAAGTAGATGTCAGATTAGCAAAGAATGGCAACGAAACAGCCGAAATACAGCACCGAATATACTCATACATATGTAAATGTTGAAATTGTATTATCTTAATTTAAATTTCTCCCAAGCTTGTGAATTGATCAGCGTGTGCTGATCTGTTGGCACTATATTTGGTATCGACACAATTACGCGGTTAACCTTTAAAAATTACATGATGTAACTCTCGCCCGCACAGTTCAAGATTATTTAAACCAATTATTTGTGTTCTTATTAGAGTTTAAAGGAAAAATTTAAAAGCTTATGCACCTAGATCGTTAATAGTTCGTCGCGGTCCCTTTTTCGCTTCGCGTCATTCCCTTCATCTGATCATTTTGTTAGTTTTTCCATCGGCGATGAAATTCGTCAAGGGAATTCAATCATCGCGCAGAGTTCCGGCCTCTATGGAAGGAGAAAATTATGGATGTAATGGGGTACTTCAACACGGTCTATATAATTTAAGGTAAATCTTCTAAGCCCACTCTTTTCGACACACCAACGAAAACTGAGAAAGACAAACTAGATTCTTAGTACGAATCAGTGGCCCAAACTAGAATGATTCTCTCAGTGTATCAGCAACGAGCTCCACCAACAAATATTAGGTCGTCTTTCTGCAAGAGAGTCTTGAGAAATGTTAACGAGCGAATTCAATCATAAGACTGAAGGGCAACTTTTTCGTCATTCTCGCCTCGATTTTTAGGGTTTTGCAAAATAATTTTACAAAACCCTACTAAAATCGCGTCCTGCCTGTCTGTCTTTCAATCCGTCCTTCCGTGTGTCACGCCACTTTTTCTCGCAAACTACTTAAGCTGGAAACATAAGGTTTTATAAGTAGGTCTAAAGTGACACCCTCTTCAAAGTTTCACCACAAACAGAAATTTAAAAGGTGTTCATATAGGGGAGTAGCCCCTGAAAAAAACATTTCATCGCATGTAAGCAATATGGGATTTTTCCACTGGATTGAAGGCTCGTAAAATCGGAAGTGTTATCAGCCTTCTAGAGCTTCTTTTCGTGTCAAAAGTCCTCGCATTCTACCGAAACGGCTTAAACCGTTCAAATCAAGCTATCTGCTTATGAAGGCAAATTACGGTAAAACGATAGACGAACTCTCATTAGCGCTAATACTTCATGAGAGAAACATCTCCCCTATGTCAGAATTATGTCCGAAGGGTGAAGGTTTGAAGCATAGTATACTCAACTAGTAACCACACTCCATCAACCCTCCGGAAAAATTCGAACACAAGCCGAACAGCGAGCCATAAATCTTCGGTAGCAGGTAGATGGTAAACGCTGATGCGAGGAATGGCGCGAATATAAACATATGCTTCGATGAGAGATTTCAGGGCTACCAAGAGCTAAAAAATCAATAAAATTGCAGAAAAACAAATTCGTTCCATGCAATCTTTTAGTTTTTTATTAGGATTTGGCAGCACTCCTATGTTCTGAAATGCGTAAAAGAACACGTGCGTCGGAAATTTTATTTGCATTTTGCTTTGTTTCTTGAGCGCGCCAAACATGGGATCAGCTGTCATGCCCCGGATCAGCTGACGCGCCCCTGGCAAAATTCAAAAAGTGTGCAACACAGGGTAAATGAAAGGTGTGGCTACTATTTGAGTATACTATGGTTTGAAGATACATGGCAAAAAGTGTCAAGTTGGTCCGAAAAATAAAGAAGCTTCATTTTTCAAACCGTCCTAAGTACGAAGCACCTACGGATGGTGGAAACAAACCGGTTAAAGTTATTTGCAAACACTGCAGTGAAAAATGATATTGGCTAAAACAATGCGTTCGATGAAAAGCCGATAGTCAACTTCCCTACCCTGCTCGTGCTAATGAAACCGGAACCAATAAAAGTTCGTCTCCAAAAGTCAACGAGACTGAAAAAATGACGCTAGTATCTGCCAAAAATGATGTCTGGGCAGTATTCACTGACGACAACTGGTGGAAAGGTTTCTTGGAACCTCTTCCCGGTACTGCCAGCGCATTTTCGTGTTTGTTTCATCGCGCGTGAAAGTCGGCTATGAAAGAAGCTATACGAGAAGCATTAGCAAAGCCTCGAGTCGTTGAAGATCAAGCGAGAGAATTTCTCAGTGACAGCGGAGGAGAATTAGACGAAATTGAACAAATTCGGAATAACCCAGCAACTTACGGTACCAAATACTCCTCAGCAAAATGGAGCAGTTGAATGGAGGAATTGAAGCATTGTCAAATGGCTCAAAAGTTCAACATTCGAACTCGGAAGTAGATTTTCCCGCAGCCATCTAGACAGAACTCATGACCACTACCGGCTACGTCCTAAATCGACTAGGAAAATCGTCCTCATGAAGTTTGGTTTGGTCATAAACCATGAATCATGCACATGCGAATTGTCTGCTCCATCCAGCTACGCCCATAAAGAAAAAAGATGGATTAAAAATCTGTAGTCGGTTGTTCTGTGGTGCATAATGGCGATGAATGATACAGAATAAATATGCCTGGGAATCGTGATATCATAGTATCCAAATACGTCATCTTTGACGAAAAAATTGGTAACTCTAAAGTGTGCGTATTCTTGCCTAGAGAAAATAACACAGTCAGCCAAAAGGAAGATGAAACCGATTATGAAAAATTAATGGCAGAAACGACTGAAAAACCAAACGAATTCATTCCATCAAAATCATCTTCATCGTCCAAATCTGAAGAAGAGGATGATGTTGCTCCAGGTATCAACAAGAGCTCGCTGAAACATCAAAACCCCTCACACCTTAAATGACTACATCATAATCGCAGAGGCATTTGTTGTAGAAGATGATCCTAAGTAGTTCCTAGAAGCAATGGAACGTGAAAATAAGGACAAATGGAAGAAGGCTACGAACGTGGAAATGGACTCTACGCATTCGAACAATGCATGGAACCTTCCTTCCGGAAAATTTGCAGTTAACCACAAATGTGTTGTTCGTTTGAATCGCCACCCAGACGGCACTATCGATAAATATCAAGTGAGAATGGTGATACAGGGGTATGCTCAAATACCCGGCATTGACTACAAAAACACTTTCAGTCCTATCACATGTTTGAACACAATTCGAACAATCTTAACGGTTGCAGCTACGGAAAGAATGTAGATGATGCAGTTCGATGTTTCCACTGCTTTTCTGTATAATGATGTGGATAAGGAAATCTGCATGAAGTAACCAATTAGCTACTCGGATAACACGAATCGTGTTTATCGTTAAAAACTAAGCTTGTACGGTCTGAAGCAAGCTTCACGTTGTTGGAATCGAAAATTTGACGACTTTATTGTTAGCCTCAAATTCAAGCAAAGCTAATCAGATTCCTGTGTTTATATCCGTCGACAGAATTCATGTAAGATCATCGTTGCATTTTACGTGGTCATTGTCATATCATCATCCGAACAGGAAATACGAATTTTCTTCTAAGAACTTGGATTAGAGTTCATAATCGTTACCAAAGGACTCTTATATTTCCTTAGCCTAGATCACAAATCAGCGGTGATATACAGTCTGTTAAGTAAGAGCGTGTCCAGCATAATTTTGAAATAGTTTATTTAACAACAGTTTTTGACTTATACATACGAGTACATTAAATACATTCTGATGTAACGCGCTTTCAGTTTAATAGTGAGTCCAATGACCACCAGCATCAATTATTGCTTGGAATACTTTCCACTAAATTTTCAGTATATTCGAGGGGAAGCGCCTTCCAAATGAGTCGAATTTGTCGGAAGAGCTGCTTCAAAGTGTAAACACGTTTTTCACGAAGCTTCTGCTTGATTTAGGCCCAGACGTTTTTGATAGAATTTGCATCAGGCAATTGTGAAGGCCAATCAAGTGTCACAATGCATTTTTTCCGTTTCTATTCAGTACACAGCCGGCTCCGGTGCTTGGGATCATTATCGGTACTCCGCCGTTTTACATTGTTTGCGCACAGATGTTCCCGAATGGCGACGTGTAATAACTCGAGACCTTGGCGTAAGGACAAGCCAGGGTTGCGCGAAAACAAAGCTACGATTCGCTTTTCGCACTATTTGGTCACTTTTCCTACCGAACCACGATTTGGAAGGTCATCGACGGTTTTGACTCTTTAAATCATTGAACCCACTTCTTGACAAACGATAAAGACTTTTTAATGTATTTGGCCGCCACTACATAGTTCATTTTTGGTCCTTTAAGGTGGGTGCCTTTGCACACACCTTAAAGGACCAAAAATGAACACGGCCTCGAAGCGCTTTGCGTAAATGGCACTCATCGCTAATTTATTGTTTTCCCGACGGAAGATTGACTTCGACTGAAATTTTGTTTTCAAAGCGCCAAAGACAGACGTTCTTTCTACCGAACAAAAAAAATTTAAGTCGATATCACTTACCGATCGCAAGCTATGCTGGACACGCTCATACTTAACAGACTGTAGCTGTAGGCTAGTCCATATTCCTCGATAAAGTTTTGAAACGTACCAATTTGGGTGAATGTAATTCTGTCAAAATACCCATCGACATGCTAGGGAATTCAGCTTCAGAGAAATCGCCTCTCAATTTAGCCTTTCAATCAGCTGGGCGTATGCTCTTATATCTAATCAGAGGTACTCATTTCGACATAGCATTCGCCGTTATTGTTTTACCTCGTTCATTGGGAAACCCTACAATTGAGGTCGTTCAAAAATGGGGACAAAATCGCGCCGTTTACTTTTACGCATGAGGATCTTCCTCATAGGAAGCTGTGGAGAATTTTACAGAAGTGTGGGTGAAATTTATGTATTTCAGCTAGTTTGAATATCAGGCCCTGTTGCCAGACTGCATCGAAAGCCTTTCTGATATCGAGGAGGCATGCTTTGGTTGGAATATTTTTTGCCATGTTATATGCAATGTTAGTTTTTAAAATTAAGAGTGGGTGTTCAACGGACAGATTTTTCTGATTTGCAAACTGAAAATGCGGAATAATTGTGTGTGTTGCAAGATGGTTGTCAGTATACTCTTTGAAAACAAGCCCAAATATTCTGGCTGTAGTGGAATTTAGCAAAATTGGGCGATCGCTGTTTGGGAGTAGAGGGTTCTCGTTTTTCTTTAGGATCGGGGTGATGATGGCTCTTTTCCAGGCTTTGAGAAAGTATGCATTTAATATGCGATGGTTGAAGAGCGCTAACAAGAAAGGGCTAACTGCATCACTGCATCTTTTGAGGAAGATGCAAGGAATGGCGTCTTCACCACATGATTTTTTGTTAGGTCGTGACAGGATCAGCGACTTAACTTGTTTTCCTGTAGTGAGGCAGATGGCAATTTGTTGCTCCGATGCAGTTGTCAAGAGGAAGATTAAACAGTTCATTAGCCTGTTTTTCCTTTTGAGTGAAGGTTGACTGATTTAAGATATTTGAGATGAACGAATGCATTATATTTTCCCTTTGAAGATACGATACGCCTGCGGCAAAATGGGCTGCTAGATACTAAGCCTGCTTGATTTGTAAGGCGTTCTGGGATAGGAATAGGTTAGAGTTGTTTGAAGTCTTGCCGAAACGCGGGCAAGTCTTTCGGAGCACTCTGAATGTGTTTGAGGCGGGTTTTGCCTGGTTCACCATCAAGTGCTCTTGGACAAGTGCATTGATCTCTAAATGGATCTTAGCACTGAGCTCTTGGATTTTGTCGTGTAGAAATCTGAACCTCTAGTTGTATCTATGACGGAAGAGTCGTCTTCGGAGAGACTTTTGCCTCTAGATATCACTTATAATCTCTGGTCATAGTGAGATCATATTATTCTACCCAATTTTTCTTTTCGGGATATGGCAGTCGATATATTTCCGAATTAACTCGGTGTATTTATTGACCGTGAAGTCCATCACGGTGTTGGAGACTTGTTGGTCGGTCGGTTGGAGGTATGGGGCAAAGGAATCTGTGAGAGACTCATTAGCTTGCTCCCAGTTGACTTTACTAAAGTCGGGTACTTGCTTATGGGTGGGGTGGAGAGCGCGTTGATGTGACTCTACCGTTAGTAGAATGGTGTCATGGCCACTGATTCTCGAAATCATTTCGAGGAAAAGATCGGCGTTGGAGTAAAACTTCACTTAGTGTTGTCACTTACAATGAAGAGATCGAGGTATGAGGAAGATCTGTGAAAGATGAAAAGTGCTGGGGTGAGGATGGTTATTTTAAGAGAACCAGTTTCGCTCTCCCGCCAATTGTGTAGCTGGATACCATTTACATTAGTATTTGCGTCGAGAAAGCTAGAGTGTCTACCATTAAGATCTCCAGCAATGACGATATGTATTCTTTTGTTTGTGCGCTGTGGCTTCATAAACGTCACAAGCTGTCGAAGTTCGGAGGTATCTAAGGATTGGTTTAGGCAGTTAATGGAGGCGCAGACAAACACAAAGCTATGGGTTTCGCTTTCGAACCCAGAACAACAGGATCGGTTATTCCCTGTCCAAAGCTGACGTAAAAGCCATAAGGTAGCGGCGTTTGCTACCACATACATTGTGGAAAACAGCATTCAACATTCACACGTTCATATTCAATGTTTGTCTTTTCTACTGACATATTCTCATTTCTCGTTCTCGCCTACGATTTGGGTTTCACTCATACATTTAGCCTTACGCAAACCTTTGTTCCTTGTTCAGATCAGATAATAAATATTTATATTTTAGATATTTAAGTAAACTTCGTCTGTTATTCAAACTCGGTTTTACTACACAAGTTAGTTTGCTTTAGTCAGGCAAAGCAAAGCAAAGGGACAGGTCATAAGACTTTTAGATTTCCTCTATTTGTGGTCAAGTAACCCAATTCAGACAGAGGACGTGGTTTAACGTGAGTTCCCGTAATAAGTTGGCTTAATCCTACGGCCATCAAAACATCAATCAGCACCCTTCACACATTCAGGATACTTGCAACACAATGGATGTGTGCTTAAAACTCTACTTTCTACAAGAAACAGAGTAAGCTTCGACCATGTCGCATGTATCAATAGGGGCAAAGCACCATAGAACACTGCTGACCGCTCTTTTTTCTGCAAATAAACCAGTCATCATTCCCTTTGCCCTACAGCGAAAGCTGAATTACATCCTTCTACGTTATTAGAGTAATTGCCCCCTGTGATTTTCTAGAGTGAGTTTTATCTTTATGAAACCAGCTTCGGGAAATCATGGCGTCATACTTGTCAATT
This sequence comes from Odontomyia ornata, assembly GCA_963969285.1. NCBI lineage: Eukaryota > Metazoa > Arthropoda > Insecta > Diptera > Stratiomyidae > Odontomyia > Odontomyia ornata. Next base: position 401,424,375 of record OZ017738.1, read on the forward strand.
CTCTATAAACTGACATTACTGGTTATGATGGAGTGACATTTGTTTTGTGCCTCTTTTATTGTTCAATTTCCAGGGGAATGCATGCCAACACAGGCTTAGAAGGAATAGAAGATGAGCAAAGGAGTCCATCACTATCTCAGGGGGATGAGTTTCTGACTTTTTCCAGAATTATCTGTAGTTGCAGACCCTATCAAGAATCTCGTTTCGCCAGTGAACATAACTTTTCAGATCATTGCTCACGTTCTTCTTGGTTGATGATGTTTGAAATAAAAAGAAAGCACTTTTGTGATGAGCACACTAGTCTTTTATTTAATTCACTGATACAACGTGTTGATTTTTAGAAGAGTAGAACAGAAGTGATACAAAGAAAAACTTATACCAACATAGACATTTGAACAACATATAATATTTGTATTGTTGCCAACTTAAACATTTTCAAATAAACATTGCCATATTAATAACACCCCTTCTCAATTTTTATGCATTTTAAACAAATTAATCTAAATTAACATCAACATATGACTGGAAACATTATTAATTCTTTACTTCCTTTCTACTTGACATTGCATTTTGTCAGAAACTTAATTAATAACTCCTTACTTAATGACTTTGTTTGCATGTATTTATGTACTGAATATTAATTTTATTATTTTTGATTAAATGTTTAATGAAGTGGTATCTAATGTCAACATGTTTAAGACGTTTGACTGAGTCTGTACTTGCATTCAAAATAGCTGACTGATTGTCACAATATAACATAACTGGGCAATAATTTTGAACATCCAAATCATGCACTAAATTAACAAGCCAGCACGTTTCACTTGCTGCAATACTCATAGAAACATATTCAGCTTCAGTAGAAGACAAGCTTACAGAAGATTGCTTCTTTGAACACCACATAACCAAACAATTTGCAAAAGTGAACAAATAGCCAGATGTGAACTTTCTGTCCCTCTGATCACCTCCCCAATCGGCATCACAGTAGCCTTGCAACACACTATCATTACACTTGTAAACTATTTTATAATCTAAAGTATGCTTCACGTAGCGCAATACTCTCTTAAGTGCACTAAGTAATGTACTATTGGCACATTTCTGATATCTACTTAGTAAGGAAACTGCAAAGCACAGGTCAGGCTTAGTGCCTGAGACAGCATACACCCAACAGCCTATAATTTGCCTACAGATTCCTTCAATGTCTATATCGCAATAAGTGTTTAAATTAAATATTTTAGTATTAAAGTTACTATCCAAAGGTGTCAACATGGGGTGCAATTTTCCATATTAAATTTTTTTAATACATTTTCTAAGTATTTTTTTGTAATAATGTAGTTATAACATTTTCAAAGTTTTGCTCTACATGTATTCCTAAAAATTCTGAAATTTGCCCTAAATCTTTCATTTTGGATTTTTTGTTTAACATTGTTTTAAGGCTAGTGACCTCACTTTCATTACTTCCAAAGATTAGCAAGTCATCAACATACATTAATACAAATGCTTTAGCTTTACCACAATACTTTTTATACAAACATGGATCTCATTTAGACCTTATAAAGCCTTCTCTAGTTAATACAGAATTAACTTAAATATTCCAGGATTTAGGTGAACTTTTCAACCCGTACAATGACTTGTTTAACTTTAGAATATTATTCTTTCCTTTGTAGGCCCCTTTTGGTAAACTTACATATACATTTTCTTTAATATCACCATATAGTGACATCCATCTGGTATATAGGTAAATTATATTTTGTTGCAATTATTACAAACAACCTGAAAGTTGCTAGCTTAGCAACTGGGACATAAATGTCACTTAAGTTGATTATATCTTATTGTTCAAACCCCCTAGCAACTAGCCTAGCCTTGTACTCCTTGACATTATTTATATTTTTTATTTTAAAAACCCATTTGCTGCTTATGGGCTTTGCACTTGCAGGTAATTTACAAAATTCCCACGTATTATTGTCACTCAGAGTCTTAAGTTTCCTGGCAATAGCTGCACTCCACTTACCGGCATCACTTCGGCTCATATGTGATGGGATCACATTCACTTTGGTCCGACTGCACATTGTTACACTTGTAGAAATCAGTTTGTTTACGCTCACGCTTACACCTTTCCCTTTCTATGGGTGAATCAATTCCGTCCAAAAGATGTTCTTCTTCGCTGCATGGCAGGTAGTCACTGTCATCCTCCGAGTTATCTCCTAAGATATTACTTATGTGGGTTGTCTCTATCTCATTGTGGTCAAGGGTTGTTATTTCATCAATATCTGTCTCGGGACTATTCTCTTGCACTGTCTCCTCTTCAAGATTTAAGGACACAACAGTTTGCTCTTCACCTTTCTTCACTTGATGTTTTTCCTTCTCTTCTTGCTGTAAGAAAACAATGTCTCTTTTTGTTTCCACCACATTCTTTTCAGGATAGTAAATACGATAACCTTTCACATCTTTCTCATATCCGACCATCAATTCCTTCTCTCCTTTCGGATCCCACTTTAGTCTCTTCTCTTTTGGAATGTGTACATATACTTCTGTACCAAAGGCTCTTAACTCATGGATATTATATGTTTTCCCAGTCCATACCTCAAATGGAGATCGCCCATCCTCATGGCTCTTCCCAGTCCTGTTCAACACGAACACTGCAGTATTTATAGATGAAGCCTCAGCCCATAATTTCTTTGGTAAATCTCTTTCATGTATCATTGTCCTGGCTCCTTCCAGGAATGTCCTGTTTTCTCGGTCAGCCTTGCCATTCTGTTCTGGGGTGTATGGGACTGTGGTTTAGTGTGTTATTTCATGCCTTGTAAACATTTCCTTCACATTCCTGTTCACAAACTCCAGGCCGTTATCACTTCTGAATCTCTTCACCTTGTTTCCAGTACTATTTTCGGCCTTATTTATAAAGTCCTCAATTATATACTTGATCTTTTCTTTTGCCTTCACAAAATACACACTTCTGAAATTCGAATAATCATCTTTCAGCACAAGGAAGTATCTTGACCCACCAACTGACGATTCTTCCATGGGACCGCATGTATCAGCATGAATTAATTCACATGTCCTGGTACTCTTGAATTGGCTTCTATTGAATGGCAATCTGTGTATTTTCCCAATCAAGCAACTCTTACACACCGGGTTGGATGTTTCTTTAACCTCAATGTTGTTTTTTCGCAAAGTATCTTTGACGTAGGTGAAATTTTGGTGCGCCAATCTTCTGTGCCACTCGTTTAAATTGTTCGACGCTAGTTCTGCGATACTCGCAATTTCACAATTATTACTCGTATTATAGCGTAAATCCAAATAAAACGAATTTCCCATTCTTTCTGGAACCGCGCAAATTTTATTTGCCTTGAAGAATTTGCATGAGCTGTCATCTGTCACTATGACATAACCTTTATCTGTGGCGCGATTGACCGAAAACAGATTCATTTTTAACTCAGGAACATACAACACTCTGGCTATAACTGTGTCAATCAACTCCTTCGTTCGATACTTGAATTGCCATCTGTCCATAACCAATCGCATTTATCACTGCTCCATTACCGATGATTACAGGTTTTGGCGAAGTATTTGAGAATGATGTAAACAATGCCCGGTCTCGACACATATGTTCAGTAGCGCTAAAATTCACTAGCCACTTAGATTTTTGCAGTTGATGCGACAGATTAGATTCCACGAACACGTTACTTTTCGTATTATTTTCACTTCTTAACATTTTTTGTTTTCGAAAACGACACTGAGCACAATAGAAACATTATTATTATTACTCACGTTCTCTTCACTGTTAGTTTTATTGTTACTTTTACTCTCGGTTTGATATGTAGTGAATTAAGAGAGTTTCAAAAAGACCGTGAAGGACTGCAGCGATGTTCTGCTGCCTCGAAAGAAGAAGATGAAAATATCTGCCGAGAATGCCCTCGTCTGGGGACGCGTGAATGCGCTGGCAGGCTAGCATTGCGGTGTCGTGGGGTGGGTTAATTTCCCCAGACGAGGACCCACTACAAAAAATTTCGCACTCACGAATTTGGTCGTCAATCTATCACGAGGCGACCGAAGTCGCAAAAAGTGTAGATAACTACACCGAGAGAGAAAGTACTTGTTCCGAGAACAAGTGGAACCTGAAAAAAAAGGCGGACTTGGGGTAACCTCGTCGTTACCCGACGAAGCTCATGGCCCACAAATGAGAGAAGGGCAACCGGGTGGTGATGGAGCCCCTTCGCACCCACCCAACCGGAATAAATCCATATTTTGTTGCAGTGGCCAGGTATTCCTCTTCTGAGTGGAAAACTCATACAACTTGACTTGTATAAACTTTCCCATCAGAAGGGGAGTACCCCGGTGACCAATTTATGCCATAGAATTATACAATTTGATCGCATAACGCTATGCCATAAAGAGGAACTCTGTTTGGGCCACTCAACCCGCGATGTCACCTGAAACAAAGAAAAAAGGATTAAATTGCACCCAGCGGCTGGCTCATGGTTTTAGGTGGCAGCCTGCCACCGTGTCGAGTCCTATACCCGGTCAGAGTTATCGGAAAGGAAAGACCAAAAGTGGAATTTACTCAAACATTATTATTTCTATATAATCAAAAATTCTATAAACATAACTCGACGATAAACAAATTCTTCATTATTATTCCATCTTTACTTTAATAATTTCATTGTTCAGCATACGTCGCAGTTAAATGATTGCGTCGTCCTCTTGTGTAAGATTTATTTACTCTAACATGAATTCAAATTTCCTTTTTTTTTCAAAAATAATAATTTATAATAGAACCTTATCGTACAAATGGGATTATTACAAACTGAATTTTATGTGCTTTTTCATTTGCTTAGCGCAAGAGACCAATTGAAATTTAGGCAGTTTAGTAAATAACGAGCAACATGTGTTTAATAACATTTAAATACTAATATATAAAAAAATAAAGTTAATTCAAAACAAAGGGCGTACTCACCTACATTTCCGCGAGCGCTCGAGGAGATAGGTTATACGGTGTTGCCTTCATCTGGTTGGAGATTATTCATGGTAATAACGATAGATATTTACATTCAGAAAAAGCTACAATTATTATTATTAATGAAAACTTCGAGTATCATTAATGAAAACATGGAATGAAATTAATAGCACTTAAAAAGGTCCTATCAGTTCGGCAAGAATCACATTGCTTGAATTTGTGTCCACCTTCAACTTATTGAACATAACTTTGAAGCCCAACAATGGAGGTATTAATGTACTGATTGATTAAGATGGAATCCTGTCCTAATCTTCCGTATTGTATAAATTTGTCCAATGTTAGGAATAAGGAATCGCCAATCATCACACTAAGATTGTTTCTATATACTCTCATCATCTTTCTAGTGAAATCTTCTGTTCCCTTCGTTTAAACTTATTCCCACACATACAAGGTATCGATAATTCACTTTGCGTATTACAATTGCCATCCAACTCGTTACGCTCGCTGTGTTAGTTGGCTTCTCTCTTCCATTGCTGAAGCCCACCTCGTAAAACATTAAATCACCGTCAGCCACATTACCGTTACAAACAGAATGCAACCTGATCTAGTTAAACCGTTCGCGGAAGTCTATAACTCATTACCACCTGAGCTGAAAAGTGCAAAATCTTTGCTCATATTTAAAACACTGAATTTGATGCGTTTGTGTCTATATTATGGCTAAATTCTATTTTCTTAGTAAACCCTTAGAGTTTGAAATAGCGAAATTAGATGTTTCCTTTAAATCAGCACTTTTGGGCAGTCTACAAAGTTTTTACAATTAATTTCTTTTAAACAAACGCACTAAATGAGCTTCAATATAACTGAATGCCCCTTTCATACAATACAGACCGTTAACGCTTTTACAAGCCACTATCTTTCAAATTTGACTCACGTTTACAAGCTAAACACGTTCGAATAATTAGCATAGTCTTCACTATTTTCATATTCCACAATCAATCCGACATCGTTTAAATGATGCCTGTTTTCGCTGCCGATCCATTCTGGCCAATACATGTGAACTTTGATTTGTTTCTTCTTTAGTAATTTATTGCGCAGGACAATTGCTTTTGAGTTTTATTCCCAACTTATCTACCCAAAAATGTCCAACTGTTTCTCTTAACGGTCCGTGTGTTAAAATATGTTTGCATTGATGTAATCAACATTTGCACGATGGATAATTATTCGAGAATAGTAGCTAGAGAATACCAGTTCTGGCTCACTTTTTTCATACAAATTTCAAATGTGGTCTAGGGTGTGTGTCTTGGGTGTGTGGGTGCGTGTATTAGAGTGGTATGGGTAGGTGCCTGAGATAAGAAGGGGTAAGTCCGGAATAGGTGTGGATCTTTTGGGTGGTTGCCAGGGGAGGATATGTGTCTAGGGTTTGTAGGTGTATGTATCAGATTAGTGTAGGTATAGGCGGATACTAGGGATGAGAAGGTATGGGTCTTAGGTAAATAAACATCGGAATCTTGATTAAGTAGGTAAGCGTCCCGGGTCTTAGTACCCTCTAGCGGTTAGTAGAAGTAGTCATATGTCTTTAGATGACGGGTGCGCTTTCTTAGCCTAAGTAGCCTCTAATGGTAAATGGTGAAACTAGGCATATTGATTATAGTCTAGGATAGGCCCATATTTTCAATCAATAGATTAGAGCTCTAGATTTCTCAGCGGGCATTTATATTGGGTTAATATACAAGTTTGAAATTAATGGGAGCTAGCCTTTGACGCTTTTAGCGATAGATAATCATACTATTCATGGTTGTTATTTCTCTATAGCGGAAGGATTTCTCATACATTCGTTGCTTATAGTCTTTGCATGGTTTCGTTATTTATCTTTGGTGGAAGTGTTTCTCGGGTCTTAAACGCTCCTAGTGGTTGATAGTTTTTTACCCATGACTACTTTAATGTATATGTTAGGAGGTCCATATCTAGAGTTGATACCTTGAAGTATTAGGGTTGCTGATCAATTAGGGAAGCTCTGTAGATAGGAGGCGCTCTGGGCGGTTGTTCGCTGGTTGTAGGGCTTGAGATCCTTTAGCGTGTGTCACTTATTAAAGGCGTTTGGGGCGAGCGATTAACTTGATCACGTTAGGCGTGCTGGACTTTTTTATGATGCGAGTGGCTGCGGGGTGACGGCGGGCGTTTGTATAGACGGATGACTGCGATACTGATGGATGATGGACGTGCCCGTCAGCGCGTATTCTAAGCCGTGGGAATTTACTTCATGGGCGCTTGGATAGGGAACGCGTTGCAGCGATTGGTGTCTTTGGCTGCGTGTGGAAATTGCCGATTCGCTTGATCATGCTAGCCGTGCCGGAAGTTTTTATGATGCAAGTAGATGTGTGGAATGGGGGGGCGCTGCTATAGATGGGTGGCTTTGCATTATGGATGGGCGATGGGCTTGCCTTTCGATGGATGCTCTAAAGCATGAGAATTTACTTAGTAGGCGCTTGCTTAAAGTACGCGTTGCTCCTCGTTTGATGTCTGTGGTTAAAAATGGACGATATTGTAGATGTGATGCGCGTTGCTTGTTGGAGGAAATAATTTGAGGTGTATGTTTCCACCGAGCCGTAGAAATTTGTCTCACGAGCGTTTGGTTAAGTTTCCGCGTTGCTCATCAAAGGGTGCCTGTCTTTAAGTATGGACGGCCTTGTTGGCGATTCGGAATGATTCACGTCGCTTTTTGGGAGAATCGTGATTGTGGTGTAGATTTGCTCGGCGGCGAGTTCTGTTAAGCATGGAAATTGACCTCGGGGGGATGCGTGGCATGTGCAAGTGATTTTGCTTGTTAAGAGTAGTGTTTCGTACGCATAGACTTCCCTGTCGGCGCGAGTTTTGGGGCATCGGAATCTACAGCGTGGAAGAGAAGTGGCATGGCATACATTGCATTACAATATAGTTTTGCTTGATGGAGGCGGTTTTTCTTGTTGTGTTGGCCGTGGGCCGCGGGTAACGTGATGCGCGGCATTGAGACGTGTTTTCATAAATGTCCATTCACAGATGCGCCTATTCTAGTTTGCTACATTGATCGTTTTCAGTTTCTTTTTGCTCGGATACGTCGTTTCTTTGTTTTGTGACTCAGTGCTATTGCATATTATTGCTTTTATCGGTTTCATGTTAATAGTACTTTAAGAATAGTCAACAATGTATTTAATTCGGTTAGACTACTATGTTGATTGCTCAAATCTATGGATGCAGTGAAAGAGATAATGCGTTCTTGATATTAAGTATAGTATTAAATTTTAGTTTCCTTGTGGCAGCATTTTGTTTGTCTTCATCATCATCGCTTATTTCTTAGAGCAGTTTCTATACTTCATTCTCTGATTTTTACTACTATGTAGAAGTATGGCACTATATTCATTCGTTTTTTTTTTTACTTTACTATAGGATGCCCATTGGTTTTGTTCAAAAATTCTAATAATTTCTTCCATGACGAGATGGTGATAATTTTGTTCGTACATCATATGATTTGTCCCTTTTGATAAGTGCTTGAGTCTTTTTTTTTTTTAGGTCACTATGTTGAGATGTATGTTTTGGGTATCTATTCTAAATTTGAGATTATTTATGGATGTTGTATAGGAAAGATATTACGGTTTATGGCTTCTGGAATGCTACTTTTTTATGATGGATGTACGTACTGAAAGGAAGAACCTAATATAGAAAGTGAATGCGCTAGGTCATTGACATTAGGGGTTTGTTGGTATTATGGTATTATTCTTTGCTTATGCCCATCATGCATGGAAAAATATTTTTTAGTCATGCTAGCATTATAGGCATGCACTAGATTGAATAAATTTTTATATTTACTCTGAATTAGGTGCTGTTATTATGGATCTGTATTATTTAGTTTAAGTAGTTTCATGAGTGTCAGTGTAATATAGAGTAAAACTGTTATTTTATGCTTGTCTCATATTCTACACAGTATGTATGATTTTTTGACATTTCCGAATTTCTCTAGGCATATTTTCATTTAGAACTTGTTGATGTTTTGAGTACGATAATTTTTAATTTGTTATCTTCTTAGGAAAATGATGCATGCTTGGATGATGCCGTTAAGTTGATACTTTTCGGATGCATATTATCGCTTTTAATACCTATATGATTGCATGAGAATTTACAAACCTCATACTTTGTGTGCTTGTATTAAGCGTAAAGCCACTTCTGCTATTTTCATATAAATTTTCAATATTTGTGCATTAAGTAAAATACGTATTTACTACATTTTAAATATACTGGATTTATCATCTTAGGGATTTTCGGGTATATTCAAGTATTATTTTCACATAAGTAAAATATGCTCTTATTGAGTTTTTTTCTTATCAGAATTTTTTTCTGCTGGATGCTTGGTTGATTTTTTATAGGTTTAAAGAAGATCTAATTAGTTTTCAACATAAAGGGTATGTTTTGGGTTGGCGCACTGCTACTATAGACCACTTAGGCTAATGTTTATGTAAGATAGTCCGGTATAGATAACGATGTGTGGTAGCATATGAGTTTATGGTAGGCGATTTTTAGATCGATCTCATCGTATCTTGTATAGACAAGTAGCATATGTTATAAAGTGTTCATGATAAGGCTGGTCACGAGTCATTGTAGGATGTTAAGATATGATCATTACTTTCAGGAGGTGTTTTTCTGCTGGTAATTTGATGAACAGATGTATACTTGAGTTGAATGAACTAATGAGGGTTTTTTTTTTGTCTCTCATTAGATATTTTTGAATGGTAGAATTGAGTGTTTGATATTTGAGAGTATCAGATATGCTAGGAATGTTTAGGTTTTTTTTTTGGTTTCTCGTTTGAGGTATTTGTTTACTTGAGCAGTGTTAGATTAGTTGTTAAAATAAAAAGATTGTGTTTCTTTCTAATAGAAATAATTTATTGAGTAATGCTATTTTTTGTTATATATATAAATAAATTTTCATACAATTTACAGGACATCTAATATATGGGTTGATATATTTATGAATTCTATAGCATATTGAAGGTTTATTCAGCTGCACTATTTCTGCTGTAGGACCATACAAATGTATAGTAAGTCCTCTCACGTCTTTTTTAATGTTTATTATACAATTTATACAGCAATTCAATATCCTCAGCATATAATTGTAGCTTATGTCCCCTTCACTCTAGTGCAAACTGTTGATGTTTCAATTCGAATTTCGTTTTGGTTGCATTTTATGAGAATAGTATGTTCCTTGATGAATTACTGGTGAGGATTTCCCGATACATTCTAATAGCGCTGGTCACCAGTTGGCTCTAATTTTGTTTGGACTATTTATACTACCCGATGCTATGAACTATTACTTTGTCGTATGTATGCGAGACTGCAGGAGTATGTACTGTTTTATTAGTTTAAAAATATTTCTTGTATCTTGATCGTATGAATGACAAATGCATGTATCAGTGCCTGATGTTGTATTAGAGTTGGACCATTCACATATTTGGTAGTGTATTCCATGTTTATTAGATACTTTCTCGCCCATATTACCATATTTAAGCATATAATTCTCGATTCGTATTCGATGTTCAGGAAAAATATCACGGTACACTTCCATGAAATATAGGATAACCATTGTAATAGATCTTATCGCGGTGAAAGTGTATTGACCTCTGCTTTCCTAGTTTTCTTGACGTCGTTTACGTTGGTTTGCTGAATTTTAAAAACCTCATAATAATCCGTAGAATTATATGTACTCTAGTGATAGAAAAAACGACGTGCTGCCTTTAAGTTAACATACATTCATGTCCTAGTTTGTACAGTGCAGCTAAGATGAGGGTCTGTTTCTCAATATTAAATTTCAGTATTTTATAGACTCAAGAGATTATACTTGATTTCAAAGCCTTTCACAATAGTTTGTAGTTTACCAAGTCTCAATTTCCAATTCCCTTATGAATAATTCCTTTAAGTGAAGTAAAACATAGTTTATAGGGTTTTTAGTATTTTATTTCATCACATGGAAAATTAGATCGTTACATAGTACTGGTATTTCATAAAAAAGCCTAGAGTAGTTTATATTTACAAATGAACAATATTGGTCATAGTATTCCTTCACACAATCGGTAAGCAAATTGTTGTATTGCATGACAATGTTGAAAAAATCCATCAAGATGAAAAGCGTGAAGAGTTCGGGATGTTTAAGTATTAGTCTCTCTCCTCCAATAGGTATGTAGAAGAGTTCAAGAAGTCCAAGCTGATTTGCAGGGAATTCATCTACTCTATCCTTGAGATCAACGAGGTATTGGCGAAGTGAAGTCCATTGACTGTTATCTAACTCCAACTGATTTTGTCCACTGCATTGGAAGATTATTTTCGCTTGAAATGTCAGCGGGTCGAATCCAAGTATTACTTTGCTTTTGTGGAAGCCTTCATCAAGATAGTATGTATAGTTCAGCAAGAGGTTTTTCTCATAGATTCGCTGTTTCTCTCGATTCTTTTTTAGTTTCTTCTCTTTCTTGTTCACTTTTCTGGCTGAAGTAGCCTTATCAGTCTGGCTGGCCTTTTCATGCTTCTGACTGACTGACGAAGTTACTGGATCTGCTCCGTTCATTTTAAATGACTGCTTCTAGTAGTAAAACTAAAGATGTATATTTGTTACACCAGCATATATATTCACTTCTCTGCATTTACGGATGGAGTGGGGGCAAGTTCAATATGTGTTGATAATTCTATTGCATAAGTAAACATGTTTCGCCCTTGAATGCTGTAATGTTGCTTACTCTCATGATTTGAATTCAAAGATAAGAAAGGGCTATGGAGTTAAGATTTGAACGAGCAAGCTAACAGGAGTAGGAGTCAGTAACAGGAAATGACACTTTGCTCCGTATTTCCTTTAGAATTTTTAGGAGTACTGCTGGGCTACAATAGATTGCTTCTAGGCTAATTAGCTGTCTTTTTATCTGTTAAACTATCTATTTAGCTGTCACTTTTGCTGATGAGCTGTCTATCTTATGTGTAATGCTGTCTTTTATGCCGATTCCCTGTCTGTTTAGCTGATATGCTATCCTCTTGAGCTGTCTATTTAGCTGTCACTTTTGCTGATGAGCTGTCTATTATATGTATAATGCTGTCTATGCAGCTGTCTATTTAGCTGATGCCCTGTCTGTTTAGTTGTTATGCCGTCTGCTGAGCTAACCGTTAAGCTGATAAACCCGTCTATTTAGCTGGTAAGTGGTCTATGTAGCTTTCTTTTTAGCGATGCCCTGTCTGCTTAGTTGATATGCTATCTCTTTAGCTGTCTGTATAGCTATCTTTAGTTAATAAGTTGAGCGTTTGACCTTACGTGCTATCTGCCATTCGGTAAATTCATTTGATTGTTGGTAATTATTTATCCATAAAAAAATTCTTACTTTCCATACAGTTGCAGTCAGCTTTTTTTTTACATTTTCTTTAAAATGTCATATGCTCATCACGATTTACGTTAGGCCTATTGGTTACCAAGACTGCATGTTGATCATCTTCCAAGTTATTCGTAGGCAAACATGGGTCAGACAAGAATCTTCACGTCTATGTTGCTCTTCTGGTGAACAAATCTTGATTAGGAGCAAGCCATTGTTATTTGCTCGAGAGTTAATTGATCTTATTTCACACTGATGCATTCTTCATAAGAATGAGTCAAGTCACCATTCTTTTTATCTGCGTCAGTTTTTCTCTTGACCTCTGTCTATCTAATCTATAGGATCCTCTTTCTACAGCAATTCGATTTCAGTTCTCTAGGTTTTTCATGTCTTCATAGGATTTGCGGCCTATGGGACCCTTATTGCCCACTATAATGTTCCATCGCATTGAAATTATGTTGCTACACTTATGAACTCATCCAATATGCCCAAAAATCATATGATCCCATGGATCAGCCATTCGAATCATTTTGTAAAGCACAAACTTGTTGAATAAATCTCTACTTCATGCAAACCATCGCTAGGGCCTTAACATGAATTAGTTCAGCCTGTTGTTTAGTCGATGTATAAATAAGGGCTTATAGTGGAACTTATTAAGTATATTGAATCATCTTGGCGTTCTCATGCGTGATCAACACTTTTGGATTATCCGGGATATGCTATGACTTGAACGATTTTTTCCCTATCATTGAACAATTGAGTAAAATTTTCATACCTCCAACTAACTAAAAATCTGTCATTGATCCATTTTCAGAAGAGGTTTGAATGGTTTGGAAGACTTGAGGCTGCATCATTACTCACAACCTGTGAAATGATTAAATATCACGGACAAATGTGTCTACATATGTACATTATAATAGCTATCAAATGTCTATGTATTAGTATCATATGATCGACTGGTCTCTTTATCATGCAAAGAGGGTTATCCACAATCACCGATCAGTTGAGCCGTCTGATTCGATCATGAGTTGCCTGTTCAGCAGTTGAACTTTGGTCAACTTCACACCAATATGTTTTCTCTTTCGCACCTGCTAACCCAATTGCCTGACGAACTCAAGGTAGCCTTCTCTTTCACACCTACAACTCGAGTTGATTGGTGAGCAGGAGGTGGTGAAGGGCCTTACAGGGCTTCTACCCAGCCTGCCCCGTGGCATGCATGCATGATGATCCTCGCAGAGATGTAGAATAACCTTCTACCCAGCCTACCCCATTGCCATGCAGGCATGATGACCCATCATCATGCATTATGACGCGTCATAACGCATGATGACCGGTCATTGATGCCTGCGTGGCAATGAGGTAGGCTGGGTAGAAGGTTATTCTGCATCTCTGCGAGGATCACCATGCATGCATGCCACGGGGCAGGCTGGGTAGAAGCCCTGTAAGGCCCTTCACCACCTCCTGCTCACCAATCAACTCGAGTTGTAGGTGTGAAAGAGAAGGCTACCTTGAGTTCGTCAGGCAATTGGGTTAGCAGGTGCGAAAGAGAAAACATATTGGTGTGAAGTTGACCAAAGTTCAACTGCTGAACAGGCAACTCATGATCGAATCAGACGGCTCAACTGATCGGTGATTGTGGATAACCCTCTTTGCATGATAAAGAGACCAGTCGATCATATGATACTAATACATAGACATTTGATAGCTATTATAATGTACATATGTAGACACATTTGTCCGTGATATTTAATCATTTCACAGGTTGTGAGTAATGATGCAGCCTCAAGTCTTCCAAACCATTCAAACCTCTTCTGAAAATGGATCAATGACAGATTTTTAGTTAGTTGGAGGTATGAAAATTTTACTCAATTGTTCAATGATAGGGAAAAAATCGTTCAAGTCATAGCATATCCCGGATAATCCAAAAGTGTTGATCACGCATGAGAACGCCAAGATGATTCAATATACTTAATAAGTTCCACTATAAGCCCTTATTTATACATCGACTAAACAACAGGCTGAACTAATTCATGTTAAGGCCCTAGCGATGGTTTGCATGAAGTAGAGATTTATTCAACAAGTTTGTGCTTTACAAAATGATTCGAATGGCTGATCCATGGGATCATATGATTTTTGGGCATATTGGATGAGTTCATAAGTGTAGCAACATAATTTCAATGCGATGGAACATTATAGTGGGCAATAAGGGTCCCATAGGCCGCAAATCCTATGAAGACATGAAAAACCTAGAGAACTGAAATCGAATTGCTGTAGAAAGAGGATCCTATAGATTAGATAGACAGAGGTCAAGAGAAAAACTGACGCAGATAAAAAGAATGGTGACTTGACTCATTCTTATGAAGAATGCATCAGTGTGAAATAAGATCAATTAACTCTCGAGCAAATAACAATGGCTTGCTCCTAATCAAGATTTGTTCACCAGAAGAGCAACATAGACGTGAAGATTCTTGTCTGACCCATGTTTGCCTACGAATAACTTGGAAGATGATCAACATGCAGTCTTGGTAACCAATAGGCCTAACGTAAATCGTGATGAGCATATGACATTTTAAAGAAAATGTAAAAAAAAAGCTGACTGCAACTGTATGGAAAGTAAGAATTTTTTTATGGATAAATAATTACCAACAATCAAATGAATTTACCGAATGGCAGATAGCACGTAAGGTCAAACGCTCAACTTATTAACTAAAGATAGCTATACAGACAGCTAAAGAGATAGCATATCAACTAAGCAGACAGGGCATCGCTAAAAAGAAAGCTACATAGACCACTTACCAGCTAAATAGACGGGTTTATCAGCTTAACGGTTAGCTCAGCAGACGGCATAACAACTAAACAGACAGGGCATCAGCTAAATAGACAGCTGCATAGACAGCATTATACATATAATAGACAGCTCATCAGCAAAAGTGACAGCTAAATAGACAGCTCAAGAGGATAGCATATCAGCTAAACAGACAGGGAATCGGCATAAAAGACAGCATTACACATAAGATAGACAGCTCATCAGCAAAAGTGACAGCTAAATAGATAGTTTAACAGATAAAAAGACAGCTAATTAGCCTAGAAGCAATCTATTGTAGCCCAGCAGTACTCCTAAAAATTCTAAAGGAAATACGGAGCAAAGTGTCATTTCCTGTTACTGACTCCTACTCCTGTTAGCTTGCTCGTTCAAATCTTAACTCCATAGCCCTTTCTTATCTTTGAATTCAAATCATGAGAGTAAGCAACATTACAGCATTCAAGGGCGAAACATGTTTACTTATGCAATAGAATTATCAACACATATTGAACTTGCCCCCACTCCATCCGTAAATGCAGAGAAGTGAATATATATGCTGGTGTAACAAATATACATCTTTAGTTTTACTACTAGAAGCAGTCATTTAAAATGAACGGAGCAGATCCAGTAACTTCGTCAGTCAGTCAGAAGCATGAAAAGGCCAGCCAGACTGATAAGGCTACTTCAGCCAGAAAAGTGAACAAGAAAGAGAAGAAACTAAAAAAGAATCGAGAGAAACAGCGAATCTATGAGAAAAACCTCTTGCTGAACTATACATACTATCTTGATGAAGGCTTCCACAAAAGCAAAGTAATACTTGGATTCGACCCGCTGACATTTCAAGCGAAAATAATCTTCCAATGCAGTGGACAAAATCAGTTGGAGTTAGATAACAGTCAATGGACTTCACTTCGCCAATACCTCGTTGATCTCAAGGATAGAGTAGATGAATTCCCTGCAAATCAGCTTGGACTTCTTGAACTCTTCTACATACCTATTGGAGGAGAGAGACTAATACTTAAACATCCCGAACTCTTCACGCTTTTCATCTTGATGGATTTTTTCAACATTGTCATGCAATACAACAATTTGCTTACCGATTGTGTGAAGGAATACTATGACCAATATTGTTCATTTGTAAATATAAACTACTCTAGGCTTTTTTATGAAATACCAGTACTATGTAACGATCTAATTTTCCATGTGATGAAATAAAATACTAAAAACCCTATAAACTATGTTTTACTTCACTTAAAGGAATTATTCATAAGGGAATTGGAAATTGAGACTTGGTAAACTACAAACTATTGTGAAAGGCTTTGAAATCAAGTATAATCTCTTGAGTCTATAAAATACTGAAATTTAATATTGAGAAACAGACCCTCATCTTAGCTGCACTGTACAAACTAGGACATGAATGTATGTTAACTTAAAGGCAGCACGTCGTTTTTTCTATCACTAGAGTACATATAATTCTACGGATTATTATGAGGTTTTTAAAATTCAGCAAACCAACGTAAACGACGTCAAGAAAACTAGGAAAGCAGAGGTCAATACACTTTCACCGCGATAAGATCTATTACAATGGTTATCCTATATTTCATGGAAGTGTACCGTGATATTTTTCCTGAACATCGAATACGAATCGAGAATTATATGCTTAAATATGGTAATATGGGCGAGAAAGTATCTAATAAACATGGAATACACTACCAAATATGTGAATGGTCCAACTCTAATACAACATCAGGCACTGATACATGCATTTGTCATTCATACGATCAAGATACAAGAAATATTTTTAAACTAATAAAACAGTACATACTCCTGCAGTCTCGCATACATACGACAAAGTAATAGTTCATAGCATCGGGTAGTATAAATAGTCCAAACAAAATTAGAGCCAACTGGTGACCAGCGCTATTAGAATGTATCGGGAAATCCTCACCAGTAATTCATCAAGGAACATACTATTCTCATAAAATGCAACCAAAACGAAATTCGAATTGAAACATCAACAGTTTGCACTAGAGTGAAGGGGACATAAGCTACAATTATATGCTGAGGATATTGAATTGCTGTATAAATTGTATAATAAACATTAAAAAAGACGTGAGAGGACTTACTATACATTTGTATGGTCCTACAGCAGAAATAGTGCAGCTGAATAAACCTTCAATATGCTATAGAATTCATAAATATATCAACCCATATATTAGATGTCCTGTAAATTGTATGAAAATTTATTTATATATATAACAAAAAATAGCATTACTCAATAAATTATTTCTATTAGAAAGAAACACAATCTTTTTATTTTAACAACTAATCTAACACTGCTCAAGTAAACAAATACCTCAAACGAGAAACCAAAAAAAAAACCTAAACATTCCTAGCATATCTGATACTCTCAAATATCAAACACTCAATTCTACCATTCAAAAATATCTAATGAGAGACAAAAAAAAAACCCTCATTAGTTCATTCAACTCAAGTATACATCTGTTCATCAAATTACCAGCAGAAAAACACCTCCTGAAAGTAATGATCATATCTTAACATCCTACAATGACTCGTGACCAGCCTTATCATGAACACTTTATAACATATGCTACTTGTCTATACAAGATACGATGAGATCGATCTAAAAATCGCCTACCATAAACTCATATGCTACCACACATCGTTATCTATACCGGACTATCTTACATAAACATTAGCCTAAGTGGTCTATAGTAGCAGTGCGCCAACCCAAAACATACCCTTTATGTTGAAAACTAATTAGATCTTCTTTAAACCTATAAAAAATCAACCAAGCATCCAGCAGAAAAAAATTCTGATAAGAAAAAAACTCAATAAGAGCATATTTTACTTATGTGAAAATAATACTTGAATATACCCGAAAATCCCTAAGATGATAAATCCAGTATATTTAAAATGTAGTAAATACGTATTTTACTTAATGCACAAATATTGAAAATTTATATGAAAATAGCAGAAGTGGCTTTACGCTTAATACAAGCACACAAAGTATGAGGTTTGTAAATTCTCATGCAATCATATAGGTATTAAAAGCGATAATATGCATCCGAAAAGTATCAACTTAACGGCATCATCCAAGCATGCATCATTTTCCTAAGAAGATAACAAATTAAAAATTATCGTACTCAAAACATCAACAAGTTCTAAATGAAAATATGCCTAGAGAAATTCGGAAATGTCAAAAAATCATACATACTGTGTAGAATATGAGACAAGCATAAAATAACAGTTTTACTCTATATTACACTGACACTCATGAAACTACTTAAACTAAATAATACAGATCCATAATAACAGCACCTAATTCAGAGTAAATATAAAAATTTATTCAATCTAGTGCATGCCTATAATGCTAGCATGACTAAAAAATATTTTTCCATGCATGATGGGCATAAGCAAAGAATAATACCATAATACCAACAAACCCCTAATGTCAATGACCTAGCGCATTCACTTTCTATATTAGGTTCTTCCTTTCAGTACGTACATCCATCATAAAAAAGTAGCATTCCAGAAGCCATAAACCGTAATATCTTTCCTATACAACATCCATAAATAATCTCAAATTTAGAATAGATACCCAAAACATACATCTCAACATAGTGACCTAAAAAAAAAAAAGACTCAAGCACTTATCAAAAGGGACAAATCATATGATGTACGAACAAAATTATCACCATCTCGTCATGGAAGAAATTATTAGAATTTTTGAACAAAACCAATGGGCATCCTATAGTAAAGTAAAAAAAAAAACGAATGAATATAGTGCCATACTTCTACATAGTAGTAAAAATCAGAGAATGAAGTATAGAAACTGCTCTAAGAAATAAGCGATGATGATGAAGACAAACAAAATGCTGCCACAAGGAAACTAAAATTTAATACTATACTTAATATCAAGAACGCATTATCTCTTTCACTGCATCCATAGATTTGAGCAATCAACATAGTAGTCTAACCGAATTAAATACATTGTTGACTATTCTTAAAGTACTATTAACATGAAACCGATAAAAGCAATAATATGCAATAGCACTGAGTCACAAAACAAAGAAACGACGTATCCGAGCAAAAAGAAACTGAAAACGATCAATGTAGCAAACTAGAATAGGCGCATCTGTGAATGGACATTTATGAAAACACGTCTCAATGCCGCGCATCACGTTACCCGCGGCCCACGGCCAACACAACAAGAAAAACCGCCTCCATCAAGCAAAACTATATTGTAATGCAATGTATGCCATGCCACTTCTCTTCCACGCTGTAGATTCCGATGCCCCAAAACTCGCGCCGACAGGGAAGTCTATGCGTACGAAACACTACTCTTAACAAGCAAAATCACTTGCACATGCCACGCATCCCCCCGAGGTCAATTTCCATGCTTAACAGAACTCGCCGCCGAGCAAATCTACACCACAATCACGATTCTCCCAAAAAGCGACGTGAATCATTCCGAATCGCCAACAAGGCCGTCCATACTTAAAGACAGGCACCCTTTGATGAGCAACGCGGAAACTTAACCAAACGCTCGTGAGACAAATTTCTACGGCTCGGTGGAAACATACACCTCAAATTATTTCCTCCAACAAGCAACGCGCATCACATCTACAATATCGTCCATTTTTAACCACAGACATCAAACGAGGAGCAACGCGTACTTTAAGCAAGCGCCTACTAAGTAAATTCTCATGCTTTAGAGCATCCATCGAAAGGCAAGCCCATCGCCCATCCATAATGCAAAGCCACCCATCTATAGCAGCGCCCCCCCATTCCACACATCTACTTGCATCATAAAAACTTCCGGCACGGCTAGCATGATCAAGCGAATCGGCAATTTCCACACGCAGCCAAAGACACCAATCGCTGCAACGCGTTCCCTATCCAAGCGCCCATGAAGTAAATTCCCACGGCTTAGAATACGCGCTGACGGGCACGTCCATCATCCATCAGTATCGCAGTCATCCGTCTATACAAACGCCCGCCGTCACCCCGCAGCCACTCGCATCATAAAAAAGTCCAGCACGCCTAACGTGATCAAGTTAATCGCTCGCCCCAAACGCCTTTAATAAGTGACACACGCTAAAGGATCTCAAGCCCTACAACCAGCGAACAACCGCCCAGAGCGCCTCCTATCTACAGAGCTTCCCTAATTGATCAGCAACCCTAATACTTCAAGGTATCAACTCTAGATATGGACCTCCTAACATATACATTAAAGTAGTCATGGGTAAAAAACTATCAACCACTAGGAGCGTTTAAGACCCGAGAAACACTTCCACCAAAGATAAATAACGAAACCATGCAAAGACTATAAGCAACGAATGTATGAGAAATCCTTCCGCTATAGAGAAATAACAACCATGAATAGTATGATTATCTATCGCTAAAAGCGTCAAAGGCTAGCTCCCATTAATTTCAAACTTGTATATTAACCCAATATAAATGCCCGCTGAGAAATCTAGAGCTCTAATCTATTGATTGAAAATATGGGCCTATCCTAGACTATAATCAATATGCCTAGTTTCACCATTTACCATTAGAGGCTACTTAGGCTAAGAAAGCGCACCCGTCATCTAAAGACATATGACTACTTCTACTAACCGCTAGAGGGTACTAAGACCCGGGACGCTTACCTACTTAATCAAGATTCCGATGTTTATTTACCTAAGACCCATACCTTCTCATCCCTAGTATCCGCCTATACCTACACTAATCTGATACATACACCTACAAACCCTAGACACATATCCTCCCCTGGCAACCACCCAAAAGATCCACACCTATTCCGGACTTACCCCTTCTTATCTCAGGCACCTACCCATACCACTCTAATACACGCACCCACACACCCAAGACACACACCCTAGACCACATTTGAAATTTGTATGAAAAAAGTGAGCCAGAACTGGTATTCTCTAGCTACTGAGAATGATTGTACGGCTTAACATCTCTGTAGTGATTAAATACACGATTTAGATTTTTATTCGATGTGCTCAGGAAACCTGATTTTCTTTTCCTCTTTTTCGAATTTCTCTTTGATTTCACAAGCCTTTATCCATATTGCAAAACCTTTGCACTCCCCTTCCGTTATATTCCTCTAGCACACCTTTATTCCAATGATCCCATAATTCATGTTACGATTCCGCCTTACAGTTTGGCATTCTATCCCAACACTGGTTTTAGTTTGTCCACATTCATTTTTGCCTATCTTCGAAATCAACGACACCCAAAACTGTTTTCCCCGGGGGTGTGTTCAGACAAAAAAAAATCCGCTCATTTTTGCGGATTTCACTATTTCCTTTGCACTGTGAGAAAGCTGTCATGATTCCACTTCGAATGTAACAAAAAATTCGCCTTCAAGCGCTTCTTACGATGACGACCGCCTGAATCGGGAACAAATTGAAATCTCTACGCACAAAAAGATCACTCCCGTATTCAACACAAATTAATTTTTTCTCACCGTGAGGTGACGAAAACACAATACAACTGAACGACCGCGAGCTGTTTTGTAAAAGGCAATATTCTCGTGCCTTCTGCACAATTTTCCGTGACGATGAATGGCGAATTGTGTAAAAAAAAACGTTTTGCGATTAAAATAAAAATATCCGCGGCAACTACAAGTTAGAGGGGATGGAAGGAAAAACTATATAATTTTGAGTCATTTGGCAGATGCCGCACGCACGTATTTCGCACAAGATTTGTCCTCTCGTCGCGGAGGTGTCTTTGCGACTCCCCTAATCCATTCTTCTATTCATTTCCATCTTGACGAGATCCGTTTAATGCAATGTAATAACCAGTTCTGCGTCAATATCGGTCAGCTTAAATTTTCCGTTTCAACCACACTCCGCGAGCATTATCTTGATCCATTTCTTGTTCGTGATGTATTTTTGTAGGTAAATTCAATATTCGTGGCAGCTGAAATGAAATATTTTCACGAAGAAACGATTGAGTGGATGTAGGAGGTAGATTTAATGTTTGTTGTTCTGAGATATTCAATCCCAGACTGAACTTGCTATTATAATCATGAAGAGAATCGATAAAATTTTTCTTGTATGGGAAATCAGTAACTGAAAATATTGTTATGTTTTGAAGATCATCTAATGTTCCTATATCAATCATGAACTCAATATTATCTAAAGTGATGATATCTGTATGTGTGTTTTTCGATGGAAAGCTTTTCGTTTGAAGATCATATACGAAGCGTTGGGATCCGATGTAATCATACGACTCGCCGTTGAACAGCATAAATAAAATGTTTTTCTGACCTCCTTTTGCGCCATTAATGATTGTGGATAATAAATTTGCTATGCTCACTACAACTGAAAATGAAACGAGAGAATCCATTGCTCCGAGTCCTATTCCATCGCAAAAATGAAGCAGTATCTAATCGTGCAGAAACTACAATAAACTTTTCGGAATTATCCACTTTTCTTTAAGCAGGGTCTACAATCTTTCGTGGGAAAAGAGTTGTGTAAATATTTCTACCGCTTAGGCGATCGCAAAATTTTGTAGAAGCTAAGTTATTTGTCACAGTTGTTCGACGCATGCAGACTTCTGAGGTCACAGCTGCCGACATCAGCGCATTCACTTGAATGCTGCATAATGATCGATATTTCTGATTTGGCATATCAAAATTATTGAATTTTTCATAACAATCAACAATTTTTGTAAGCTTTTCATCATCACCGACGTAGTAAATAGGAAATGGAAAGTCCTCATGAAGTAAACCTGTTCCGGCTGGATTGTAACGAGACAAACTCTCGCACGCTGGCTTTTTGAGCCATACCTACTCGATTACTACAGATACTGTCCACTTTTACCACATTTGAAAACTTTTGATGGTCCTTTATTTTTCACAAAGAATGCAGAAGGTGTTGCTTGCTGTGCTCCTTCGTTCTTCTCTTTTACTCGCTCTTCTTCAATCAGTAGTCTTGCCACTAGATTATCAAGCGTTTGTTTGCCATCAGTCGCCGACTCCCAAGCCGAAATAAAATGTTTATAATCGTCTGGTAACGACATTAGCACTTTCGAGATTATAAATTTATCTGAGATTTCTTCACCCATTTGTTTCAATTGGTTTTGTACTTCTTGTATCTTAGATAAGAAAACAGACATGTCGATACCCCTTTCGAACTTTTATTGGAAAAACCTCTGTTGTATAATGTACACGTTGATCTCAGTTTTCTGTTCATATACACTGTGGAGTTTTCGCCACATCTTGGCAGAACTCGTACATGTAATAATATGTAACATTGCCTCTTCCGACATTCGTGTTACCAATAACGTCTGCGCCTTGGCATCTTTAGATTCCCATGCAGATATCTCACTGGCCACTTCGGGCTTCACTTGTTTTCCCTCCACAATGTTTAACCATCCATAGCCCCTCAACCGTACTGCTGTTTGGAATTTCTGGCCCCTTCTAACTTGATCACATTGACGCAATTGTTATTTCCCTCCATCATCAATGATGTTACACAGTGCCCGAGCCTGATCACGATGCCGCAAACTGTAGTAAATTAACCTCACTTTTTCCTTCTCGCCAATTTTGCTGCCGCCGTAAATAACATCAATCTACATCAAGCTGTTATATGTGCCTGGGCCCATAACCTGCTGTTTGAAACAATAAGAAAGCACTTTTGTGATGAACACACTAGTCTTTTATTTAATTCACTGATACAACGTGTTGATTTTTAGAAGAGTAGAACGGAAGTGATACAAAGAAAAACTTATACCAACATAGATATTTGAACAACATATAAAATTTGTATTGTTGCCAACTTAAACATTTTCGAATAAACATTGCCATATTAATAACAGTTGAAATTGCTAATTTTATTCTTTCACGTATCGTGTAACATAAGCTCCATTTTGGACAGGTTTTTTAATTATAGCTTCATCTTTTTTGGGAAATTTTTTCCATCTTCTGACTAATGGTTTGTACTGGCAGTCTTTAGGTGGCTAAATCTTTTACATCTTGACTGAAAGATTGGGTATCAATGTTTATCCCACTTTCCACCAATTACGTAGCTATTTGCGAGCACATTGTTTTGTAACGTGCCGCATCAGTTTGATAGTTAGATTGGAACCGCTCACGCCATGCTAAATTTTGCCAGCCCTATGCGTCAATTCAACTTCTTTGGTTCAATCATAGTTCAGATATCGCAATAAGGCCAAAGTCTACCAGCTCAACTAGCAACATCCAGCGTGTCCAAAGAAGAGGAGGCCTAGACTACATCCTCCCTGAATAGTAGCGAGAACTGTAACTGGCTTCAAAGTGCAATAAAGGATGAATTAAGTTTTATTGAGCCGGTGCAAGATCACTTTTTCCAAATTCTACATGCGATGAGTTTCTCATCCATCTTACCGCTTGTGAATTTGGACCTAGTTTTTTTTTAATGTTTTAATTTCTTACTCATTCGCTGTAAAAGTCTTTAAAAAAGTAACACTACCCATATCTGCGTAGCGTTTATATTATGGCACATTCTTGGCAGAAGTTATGAATTTATAATAACTCATTCAACTTTTTCTTATTCCTTTCAGGTGATGAAAAAATCAACATATTTAAAAATTTAGATAGGGAAACATATAAGATGGCTAGAAGCGTTATTATTGATATGATTCTCGCTACAGAAATGACTCGACATTTTGAACATTTAGCCAAATTTGTTAGTGTATTCGGAGCCGATGAGCCAAGAGAAGTAAGTGATCTTCAATACAAAAGAAAATCTATGTTGTACGTACACATATTTTTACATAAAATCACCTTCAATTCCTTAGCAGCTCGCACAAAGCGAAGATGATAATCAAATTCTGATTAGACGCATGCTTATTAAGTGCGCTGATGTTAGTAATCCAGCTAGGCCGCTGCCGTACTGTGTTGAATGGGCACGCAGGTAAATATAAATGTAAAACGTAAAATTGAGCAATGTTAGTGGTTAAAATTAACACTGCATTGCTGAAGACCCATGTGAAGAATAATATTTGAGATATCAATTATGGTCGTCTCTCTTGATTTGAGCTGATTTGAATGATATTCGAAATATGTTAAAATTATACTTTTATTCATTTAATTTATAACTTTCAGAATTGCTGAGGAATATTTCACTCAAACGGATGAGGAGAAAACAAGAAGCCTTCCGATCGTAATGCCCATGTTTGACCGAGCAACTTGCAGTATCTCGAAAAGTCAGATCGGATTCATTGAATACATTATCCAGGATATGATGCATGCATGGGATAGTGAGTTGACCATCATCACTTGCGTCCTTCGAATACTTTAACCCGTTTCTCTCCTTCAGGTTTCATTGACATGCCGCAACTAATCCACCATATGCAGTACAACTATTCACAGTGGAAAAAATACGAAGAACAGGGAATTCATACATTGGCTGATATTAAGAACAAGCAAACTACTCTTAATGCCAAGAAGTCGATAGCCAAATAACAAATAGCCATCAGTAAGCTGTTGCTCCGAATCTTTTGATGCAAATGAGATAAATCTCTGCAAAAAGTTATTCAAGCTAACTTGCTCAAATCACGGACCCGAGCCACCTACGCCCGACGAAACAAAGGAAAATCTATGAAAATACAAAAAATAGTATCCCAATATAGTTACAATTGATGTGATTTCCAATTTAACATAACACTTCCAACTAACACTCCTGAACTTTATTCTCAATAAAAATGAAACGGAGAAAATTTTACCAAAATATAACTTTTACACATACTAATGTGCTAAATCAAGTGTGAACTAGGCTCGCGATTGATAAAACAATCACTAATGCATTTTAATAGAAAGTGCAAAACGTTACATAAATGTTCGATATTGTGGTGAATAATTGGCCAAACTAATTTCATAGATAATTCATACGAATTAACTGTGGAAACGGGATGGAAAATGTATGAAATTTAGGACTAATCATAACTAATTTAAAACTACTGCATAATTTCGGTTTTAGGTAATTGTTCTGATTTAAATTAAATTTAAAACTTAAACATTTAACAAAATATGGTCATGCTGGACATACCATTTGTAAAAGGAAAAAATTAGAAGAAATTTACACGTATAAAGTCTATTTACTTACAAAAATATATATATATCTAATGTTAAGAGAAGAAAAATTAATTTAATTCTATAATATTTAATAGATGTTATGTACATATGATATATATTTATCACATATCAGATAGTGTTCTAGTTTACATGAAAAGAAAGAGAGAAAATGGTTAGAGAAAATTAACGAGAATGATGTGTATTTAAAGTATCAAATCTCCTTTAATAAATTTCTGTGGATTCGCACGGACTGTTTACCACCTATGTATATGAAATAAAATTTGTTTTTTTACTTTTATCATTATCATAATCGTGAAACTACGTTACATAAAGTTTAAACTTTTCCTTCATTACCTGTATGGATTGTGCGTCTCCTTTAAAATCTTTCTTTTAAGGAGTCAACGTAACAGTTCTATCTGCATTGCATCCTACGTTTTGTCTTTCATGTAAAGTCTCTGTAGATTCTCTTTAACTACCACGATTGTTTCGCCAAAAGAATATAGAGTCATTTCTCGAGAGTAAAGGAATCAACGATGCTCTTGGTCTCTAGTTCTAATTTTACTTTTCATGAAAATTATTTGTTCATTTTCGCTATATAACCGCAAATATAGGGTTATCCATTTTACGCTTGGGAAAGTAAAGCTAAAGTAAACACATAAAATATTCAGATGGAAACAAAATTCTTTATTCAATATAAAGATTGAACCTTGCCATTGTACGTAAAATACAAGATCATTCAAATGTTTTCCACGGGACCTATTACAGGCATCAATCCTTTTGGGGTAATTTTCTATGACTTTTCGGCACATTTCCGACAATATCTCGGCCATAACTTCACAAATATGGGTTTTCAATTGCTCAAGATTTTGAGGATTGTTCGCGTAAACACGATCTTTTGCATAGCCACTTAAAAAGAAATCCAAACGTGTTAGGTTGCAGGATCTTGCCGGCCAATTGACATCACTCAATCTCGAAATTACGCGTCCTGGAAATTTCTCTTGCAAAAGTGCTCGATTAGCCTGTGCTGTGTGGCTTGTGGCTCCATCCTGTTGGAACCACATGTTCTCCAGATCACAATCTTCAATTTCTCTCCAAAAATAATCGGCTAACATCCGTCCATAGCGGTCAGAATTGACTGTAATGGCTCTTCCTTGATCGTTTTCAAAAAAATACGGGCCAATAACACCACCAGACCATAATGCACACCAAACGGTCACTTTTTCCGGATGCAAAGGCCTTTCTGCGATCACTTGAGAATTTTCAGAGCCCCATATGTGGCAATTCTGTTTTTTTACGTAACCACTGAGCGAAAAATGAGCCTCATCACTAAAAAAAATTTTGTTCGAAAAATCGTAATCTATGGCTTGTTGTTCAATCACCCAATTCGCATACATTCTGCGTTATGTATGATCTTGAGGCTTAAGTTCTTGAGTGAGTTGAATTTTGTACCGATGGAGATGCAAATCCGCCACAATGAGCCGTAAGACAAGCCCAAATGTTGAGCACGTCGAGGAATCGACAAATTCGGGTCTTCCTCCACACTTTGAGCAATGACCGCGATATTTTCAGCAGAAGGCCTTGCAATATCAATAACCGCTCCAGTCTCTTCAAATTTTCTCACTGTATTCGAAATTGTTTGCTGTGTAGGTCGATTATGTCGACCGTAATCGGCTCGTAAAGCCTTAAATGTTGATATAGCAGAATCACCATTTTTATAATAAAATTTAATAATTTTAACGCATTTTTTGACTGCCAAACGATACATATTTTTAAATGGAAAACCTTCAGCTAAAAGAAATACGCTTTGGATGACATTTAATTTTGACAAATGTCAAATGGCAGGATTATACTTTCCCAATTACGAAATGGATAACCCTGTACCTAACCCAACGTAACTTCCTGCAGGAAAATATCAACCGTTTTTCATGAAATTACATCTCATCTAGGGGCACACCTACGGGGGATATTAGCCCTCCCTCAGGAAAAATAACGAAAAAAACTACAAGATAGTCTATAAAACGCCAATATTTATTAAAACCCGGGCAGACACGTGTTTCGGAAACAAGTTGTTTCCTTCTTCAGTGCCGTGTTACTGAACCATAATCCAAAAATTCTTATATGTACACATCGTTACTAAATTACAAACTAATTTACAAAAGGTATTTTAATGAACTTATAATAAAACCATTAAAATTACTGCTTGGAAAGGTAATTAAAACATTAACCCACTCTAATTATCCTTCACGGTGTCATAAACTAGATGAGTCATTCAAGCCTTTAACATATTGATGATCAAACTACTGTATGCGTTCCCTAGATCCGTATTAAGCCTTAAATCTTCCGGTATCCTTGAAATCCACAAATTTTCCCCTGCATCCAACCTTCTCCAATCGTTGATTTCTTCGAGGATCTCCACGTTGTCCCATTCTATTTGATGCGTGCTCTTGTATGTCTTGCAACTGTTGATCTTGCCTCATTTCGTCCTTTTTTCGCTGCTACTTCCGCTTCCCTTATATGCTCGTGGAATCGAATTTTCACCAGTCGTTTTGTTTGGCCCACGTACATTTTTCCACACTCTGGGCATGTTATCCTGTATATGCCGCTACGTTCATCCTTTTGTTTACTGTCCTTCGTAGTCCCTAGTTTTTGTTCCAATTTGTAGATTCGTGACGAGTGTGCTGTTTCGATACCCGCTGTCTTCAGTATTTGTTGTAGCTTCCGTGAATGTGTAGAATAAGTCAGCTTCATTCTCCGCGTATTTTGGACCGGTGTTTTGAAGAATGTCGTAAAAGAGTTTCTTCTTCGATGCGCATCTAACTTACTTATTCTCGTTTTGATTAACCGCGGGTATACAGCGCAGTTAATCAAAACCAGAATATGCAAGTTAGATGCGCATCGAAAAGAAGGATGCGCATTCAAAAAGAAGGATGGAAGTACCCGGTTCTGTGTAGACTACCGACGGCTGAACGATGTAACCAAGAAAGACAGTTATCCTCTCCCACGAATCGACGACATTCTCGATACATTGACAGACGCAAGATGGTTTTCAACTTTAGATCTTAAGAGTGGTTACTGGCAAGTTGAGATCGAAAAAGGCGATCGGGAGAAAACAGCATTTTCCGTCGGCTCCGGATTATGGCAGTTCAATGTCATGCCATTTGGCCTTTGCAACGCTCCAGCCACTTTCGAACGTCTGATGGAATGTGTACTGCGAGGACTCAGCTGGAAGACATGCTTGGTGTACCTGGAAGATGTCATTGATTTCAGCAAAACGTTCGACGAGCACATCAAGAGGTTAGAGGAGGTATTCTCACGATAACAAGCAGCGAATCTGAAGCTGAGTGCCAAGAAATGTACCCTTTTTGCGAAGGAAGTGAAATACCTTGGTCATATTGTGTCGGCTGACGGTGTTCGGACGGACCCCGAGAAAACGGATGCTGTAAGAAATTGGCTGTTCCGAAAGACAAACACCAACTTCGAAGTATTCTTGGCTTAGCAACGTACTATCGACTATTTGTGAAGGACTTCGCGAGAATTGCAAAATGCATGCATGAGCTGACCGAGAAAAATCGACCATTTACCTGGACTGCACAATGTCAACGAGCCTTCGAGACATTAAAGCGAGAGTTATGCGATGCTCCTGCACTGGCATATCCAAATCCAGAGAAGATGTTCATCATCGATACAGACGCCAGCAACATGGAGATAGGGGCAGTCTTGTCACAACGAGACGGTGACACAGAGAAAGTCATCGCGTACTACAGCCGTGTCCTCTCGAAAAGTGAAAGAAACTATTGTGTCACAAGGAGAGAACTATTGGCGGTGGTTTAGGCAACAAAACACTTCCAAAAGTACTTATATGGCCGGAAATTTGTCTTACGAACTGATCACGCTGCGCTACGATGGTTGCTGAGCTTTAAGAACTCTGAGGGTTAAGTAGCACGATGGAAAGAGAGGCTACAAGCCTATGATTTCGAAATTGTCCATCGTAAAGGGAACATGCACAAAAATGCTGATGTTCTCTCTCGTCGACCATGTAGACCGGAGTGCGGACACTGCCAAAGGCTGGAAGGGAAAAACGTGAATGAACGAGTAAAATTGATTGCAGTATCACCAAGCCAAGGATGGTCGCCATCGTAATTGTTCGCTGAGCAGATGTTGGATCCCGATCTCCAAGACATTATTGCTTGGAAGGAGATTCATCATCGACCAGAGCGAGAAAGCATTTCTGGTAGGAATGAAGTTGTTGAACGATATTGGACCATTTGGGACTCATTGCACCTAGACGGAGGCATGCTCAAGCGAAAGTGGGAGTCGACCGATGGAACATCACATCGTATGCAGATCATTGTTCCCCGTAACAAAGTCCAGGAAGTGCTACAAGAAATACATGACCGACCATCAGGAGGCCATTTAGGAATTAATAAGACGCTGCAGAAGATACGTGAACGATTCTATTGGCAAATGTTCGAGAAGATGTGGAAGATTGGAATAGAAAATGTTCGGTATGCGCAGCCACCAAAGGGCCGAGGAAGAAGTCTAGAAGGGAGATGAAGTTGTACAATGTGGGACTACCATTCGAACGAATTGCTGTCGACATAGCGGGACCGTTTCCAGAGTCTGAACAGGGAAATCGATACATTCTAGGTGTTGGTGATTACTTCAGTAAATGGCCGGAAGTCTACGCGATTTCTAACCAGGAAGCATCTACCGTTGCGGAGCAGCTAGTATCCAATTGGGTCAGCAGATTCGGAGTAACACAAGAGCTTCATTCCGATCAAGGGCGAAATTTCGAATCCCAGCTCTTTGCCAAAATATGTCAGATACTTGGCATCAAGAAAACGAGAATGACACCTCTTCACCCGCAATCCGATGGAATGGTTGAAAGATTTAATAAGACATTGATCGAGCACTTGGCGAAGGTAGTGGCTGACAATCAACGGGATTGGGATCGAAAGATACCACTATTTTTAATGGCCTATCGAGCTGCAACGCATACTACCACCCAAGAGTCGCCAGCAAAAGTAATATTTGGGCGACAGATCAGGTTGCCAGCGGATGTGAAATTCGGGATACCACCGGAAGAAGGCATAGCAGTATCAAACTATATTGCTGAACTGCGACAATGCTTGGAAAAGGTGCATGAAGATGTCCGAAGTTATATCCGGCTGAACACGAATCAAATGAAAGCACGATACGACCTGAGAGCAAACTCAAGAGGATTCACACAGGGCGATCTGGTATGGTTCTACAATCCCCACCGGAAGAAAGGCTTGTGCCCAAAACTGCAACGGAACTGGGAGGGCCCGTACCGGATCATAGATCGAATCAACGACATTGTGTACCGGATAAAGCACGATCGGAAACCCAGATCTAAAATGAGAGTGGTTCATTTGGAACGATTATCTTCCTATTATGGGGCTAATCCACCAGCGCCAGGCAGCGAAGTTGTTCGGGACGAACAAAACTAAGGAGGGGATAGTCTTATATGCGGACATAAAGTTTGGTAGCACTGAATGTGCTATTTAGTGTATATGCTCTGTTGAATAGCACTGGCAATCGATGAGCTGTGCGAATGACAAGAGAAAAAGGAGACGGATTATAACGGATGATGTAATTTGGTTTTTGGTTTTGCAAGGGCGAGATAGAGTGTGTGGAGCTGAAGAGAGAGATGACCAGGACGAGCGTGGAAAGCAAGCAAGACAGGATTGCAGTGATTTGGTGGATACAAAAAGTATGTTGAAGAACTTCTAAAACGTGTTTAAGCGAGATGGTTTGGTAATGTGGTTTCGAGCAGTGTAATAAAAGGCAGTTGTGTGAGTTTCGATTGATTTCAAAAATCTATATACAACAAAATGTATTCTTGATATGTACGAAACTTTAATGATAATAAGATATACTCATTTTGGATACAACAATATCATCAAACCAGCTACGCAAATATCTTCCTCCATACCTTGCACATAAACATTTCCAAAAAAGTGAAAAAAATCGATTGTCATAGCCACAGAACAGATAGAAATATAACACAAACTTGTTGACCTTCTGTTCTTCCTCTTTTCTGTGGTCGTATCATCACGCTGTGCGGATCGTCATATCGTCAAGCTGTGCGGTTTTAAGTACGTTGCGATAAGTGTAGCATGCTTTGTAACAGTTAAGAAACGGCTTTCAACTGTTTATTTCGGCCATAGATAAAGAGAGTGCTGGATCTGCAACCGGTCGCGAGTGCCGAAGCGATTAGCAATATTTGCTTAAATTGTGTGAAGTTGAGGTTTGAGTGGGTAAGACATAGATATGATTTTGTTTTTGCACTTGACTATACTCCGAAACACGCTCGCGTTGTTAAAGTTCGGGACTAGTTCACATTTTTTTACTCAAAAGTTACGAATTTCCCATCAGCTTTGATGTGCGAGTTTTCTAACCTCTGCTTTTGCTGTGTGTGAGAGAACGTGTGTTGTGTTGTCCCGTTGCCTTCTTACTCAGGCCTGAAAACGGAAACACTATATCACGTCGCGAACTAACCTCTTCGAGTAGCCTCATTAGCGCCATCTAGTGCTGTTCGAATCAAACAAATTTTCTAAAGATATTTGACAGTATATATCGCTCACGAAATGCGTTAGTGGCGCATCGTATCTTTGCGTAATATCGAGAAAATTGCATTTGAAAAAATAGTGAAAAATATATGTCGACGTTTCAGCTGGTATTTAAACTAGAATCACGGCTACTTTTGCAACCATAATAGAGATTTTGCTGTAATTTCTAAGTATATTTTCAGGATTGAAAATTTTGGATGTTTTTCGAAAGTTTTGCAAGATGTGCCACTATTGCACAAATTAATAAAAGATGTGAAAATCAAAGATGTGCCATTTTAAACTAACCACTCAATCGAATACATTGTTTTTAAGTTTTATTGTTTTTATAAATCGCTTTTTCTCTTGGCACAAAAAAAAAACAAATTTCCGTGTGTAAAAATAAAAAAAAATTTATAAAAAACACAAATACTCGTATGAGTTTTAACTTTTTTTCAAATATACATACATAAAAACATAACATAGTTTCATATTAACATTTTCAGTATGTTATTCACTCTTAACTTTTTTTCTTAAATACAAAGTTACGTTCAATCTTATGTGAAGTTATTGAAATTAAATTTATTATTCCTACCCATTCTCTCATTAGTGATCCTTAACTCTTAAATTTCCATAAAAATATTCATGACATTTTGTAATCACATTCGATTTTACGAGATACATTAGATCTTCGTATTTTTTCTTTGGTATTTGAATTGCATCTTCGCAAGCACTTTTGAGCTCGACATTTTTGAAATCAACTGACCTTCTAGTTTGTTTCACTAAATTAACTTCTCTGAATTCGGATTCAAAATATGAAATTTTATAGAAAAACTTCTCAGGATACTGTCTTTCTACTTTGAATACCGCTGCATCACAAAATTTAACAACTTGGCCAGATGTGTCTTTCCCAAAATTAAAACTGGTTCCAGAATGCATTTTTTTTTAAGTCGAAGAAGTCACCATAGCTCATTTCAACAACATTGTACGGCCGCTCTTGTTTTTTGGCGGTTTGGACTATACAGACATAATCGTTGGGTGTATAAATTGGGCCT
Organism: Odontomyia ornata; assembly: GCA_963969285.1. Taxonomy (NCBI): domain Eukaryota; kingdom Metazoa; phylum Arthropoda; class Insecta; order Diptera; family Stratiomyidae; genus Odontomyia; species Odontomyia ornata. The sequence continues at coordinate 401,458,224 of OZ017738.1, forward strand.
GCCTTTAGGGGTCATTTAGTGTTCTTTACAATCAGAGAATGGACATTGTCGCCTTGGTTTTGAGTGTGGCCACTTACCAAATACTTATGGGTAATACATTCAATACCTGCGTACTTAGCGATAGCATGCCAATATAAATTTATTTTTTTGTTATCTTGCACAACTATCCGAATGCAAGACTCATGGATGAAGTGTAATTCACTTCATCCATTAGAGGGGCAAAAAACACTCTCTGCTTATTGATATCAGCCCGACTCCAGTATTTTTCAAATATCCCCAATCGTTCATTCTGCGAGAATTTCGCGTAACATTTTAATTTACAACTGTCATTACACGGATCCTGCATTTGTCTAGGTGGTACCCATTTTCCAGTGCTTGTTGTTTTGTACGCTTTTCCGCTGTTCTTTAATTGCTTTATGGCATTTCTTTTCTATTTCATTGGCTTGGCGTTATTTTCTCTTGTTTTCTTTTCTGCCTCATCAGTTTCATCCGCCTTACGGTTTTCTTTATCACTATGAGCGTCATCCGAAGGTAGAGATACGTAATTGGGGTCTGCTATAGAATCATCGGAAGAAAAATCTGAACCGGTATCTTCATCATTAACAGCTGACAATACGATTTCAGCATTCGATGGTCCTGAAGTTACATTTTCAGCAACCTCCCACGTTGAATCGGCTTCTGGAGCTTTCTTTCTCAGTTTCATTCCTAGCATTCCCAACATTTTCTCGCTTCTCGACTCCATTTTCGTTTCTAGTTGCAAAAAAAAACATACTTCAATACGGCTGATCTTCTAACTTCCTATGTATTCTTTTACATCAAAATGGCCGAACATGAAATATGCCTAAACTGCATAAAATATGCATTTCAAAATGGCTTTCATTTTAGGTGGGACAATTCAAAATGTACCAAAATAATTTTACATTAATTTTAATTTGATTTTCTGCTAATCAATACTGGCATATTGTAAATTGAGCGAATTTGTCTAAAAGAAAATAAGACAATATAAACTCAACTTACTGGTATATCTCAAAATCTGCCGTTATTACATTCACTTCTCGCTAAACACGTGTCGAAATGCCGATGGCTTAGAATGCACTGATCAGTTGTGCCACTATAGACTTATTTGAATAGAGAAATGCATGTACTCGTATACGCACTAGTGGCAAAAGTGCCACCGGGCGGCTTATTATTGAAGTTTCTTAGTGCCGATTTTGTTCATACTATAGGGTATGTAACTGGGAGTATAATTAACGATATAACTCAAATTTTGTGATAGCATTTCGTGAGCGATTTGACTGTATTTAGAAACTTTATCAGGACTATGTCAACGATTTATTTTAGACATGAGGCGTCAAAGACATTAGCGCGCAAATATAAAGTATGTATTTCCTTCTTCTTTGTACAATTTCGACTAAATTTAACCTGAGAAATGTCATGCTTGACAGTCTCAAAAGCCTACTTTCGGCTGACTGAAATGCTGTTTTCAAGTTTTCTCGACAGCTGTTTTCAGAAATTTAGCGGTACTGAGCAGCTGTTTCTGGTACGCGAAGTGAGGTCAGGTACGTTAATTGATTTTCTTATGGGCCTGAGTAAGAAGGCAATGGATGTGCTCAAACTGTTCAATTAATGATAACGAAGGCGCGATCGTGCGCACGACAAACGATAATTTTGTTGGTTCGCGTGAGTGTCAGTGGGGGAAGTGATTCTTCTGAAGATAGGAAAGAAAAACCTCTGCGGAAACTAAGAGAAAGGAGAAGCAGAGGGAATCATATAGTTTCGAGAGCGTAAGGTGTGTATGTGTTAAATTTAACGAGTACCCAGATTCTCGTTGCTTGTCCATTTATTTATATGTCTTTCATTTCGGCAAACAGAAAAAGAAGACTGTTTTCAGCGTTAAAAAGGTAAGTAAAAATTTACAATAAAGAGAAAAGCAGATTTGCTATTGGATGTTGAGGGAATTTTTTTGAATTACAATGGGAAATCGTCAAGAAAAGGGGAGTTTTTTCGCAATATTGAGTTTCCGTATACTGCGGTTAGACCTTAATTTCATAGGTGGTATACCATGATTAAACTGCAAGTTCGCAGTATGTTAGATTTGCATATCACATTTGTGTCTTCGCTCTAAGCTAGTATACTGGGGATATTGAAATCAGTTAATGAATTACGTCTGAAATCTCTTACATTCATGAGAGGTTTTATATTCAAAATGGCTCTAATATTTGAATCGATTTGTGTTAAAAAGTAGATTTCTCAAAAAATGTCACATGGGAGGTCTTAAAGTCGCAACGATGATATTTAATATCAATATTCTCATATTATTATAATTGGTTATCAACAAATCACACAAATGCATTGTTTTGTTTTAGGATTGACAATATGCCCAGAAGAAACTGGCCGATCATTCTGTTGCTCAACCAGATTCTTCGTATTTCGGCAACATCAATGATCAAGGAGGGGACAATTTGTGAACTCCATCTAATCAGTATAAGTTCCCAATGACAAGGGCAAGAAGGTAGAAAGTTTTTATTTTCTTCGTTATAAAAATACAAGTGGTTATCAAATTTTGAAAAAGAGAACAGTGCTTATTGTACTTTTTGCTCCAGCTGAGGTGAGTATTGCGGGAAAATGGATTCCATGGATCGAGCTTTAGATGCAGGGAAAGGAAACAAAGCAAAGGAAAACGCTTGGAGGGTAAAACCCATAATAAAAACAGTAATTTTGTTTGGGCGGCAAGGAATAGTTTTTAGAGGCAATAGAGATTATGCGGAGTTCAACATAAATGAGGGACCTAAAAGAAATGAGGAAACTTTAAAGCCTTACTACGGTAACGGGTTGATTCAGGCGATTAATAATTAAGGAAAAGTGAAATAACTGAAGATGTAAAAGACGCCACTTTTTTTAACTGACAAAGCGACAGATATGTCGACTCAAGAACAATTATCTTTATCTGTGAGGCATGTCTTCCACAATGACAAAGATGGCTATAAAATCTCTGAAGGTTTTTTGCAAATTGTGCCTCTAATTTATGACTGGTGAGGAACTGAGCTCAACGGTGTTTAAATGGCTGGAAGACTGCGAACTGAAAATAAAAACTTAACAGGGCAAGGTTATGACGGAGCATCAGCCATGAGTGCTCGTCATCCACATTCCAAAATTATAATTCGTGGGGACTTCAATCTACCGGCAGTGGAATGGGACCACTTAACAACACCTGGCATTTTCTCAACAAATAATCCTTCTTGGTTACTTTCTTCCTTTCTTTCCTTTTGTTCTTTTTCACAGTTTAATCATGTCATGTCAAATGTTCAAACTGGATGTCTATCAATAGCTCGTGTTTTACATCCTTATGTTCAACCTGATCTCCATCATCCACCTTTGTCTCTGGCACTAACCGTTGATACCCTAAAACCCCAGAGAACTGCCTTAGTTTATCGTTACAATTTCTTTAAAGCAAATTATGAGGCAATTAAAACCAATCTGGACTCGGTTAACTGGTGTACCTTCTTCACTCGTCTTGACTGCGATAGTGCTTTGAACAAATTTTACAATTACCTTAATAATCTGATTGCTCTTTATACTCCACTCCAAGCTCCTCGCAAAGCGAAAATGAAGCCTTGGCTTACTCGAAGTGTTCTTCGTGCCTTAAGATCCAAAGGCAAGGGGCATAGGCACTATAAATTGACCGGAAATGATGTTGCTAAACTGAATTTTTGCAGACTGCGCTCTTTGGCTAAAAAAGACCTCAAAACGGCCATGAAAAACTACTTCAGCAGCTTAGAGAGTTCCCTCCAAACAAATAACCTTAAAGCCTTTTGGTCATACATCCGACCCCTTAAATCTTCCTCTTTCATCCCGCATACTGTCAAATGGAATAACACTGAAGCCTCCTCCCCTCAGGATATTTCTAACCTATTTACGGAATATTTTTCCTCTTCTGATCTACTACACTCCCCCATAAATTCAATTCAAACTTATCCAGTATCAAGTACATCCTACTCCACTGATCTTTCTGAAGTTGAATCCCTTATTAACTTGCTCAATCCGAATGTTAGTACTGGTCCCGATGGATTGGCGAATATATTAGTAAAGTCACTTTGTTCCTCTTTGTGTTCTCCTCTATCCCTTATATTCAATCTCAGTCTTGGTCAACTACATATAAAGTAATGGACGCGAAATGAGCTTATTTTCATCCATCCGTGAGTGAAGTACTTTTACTACATACATGCCTTCCTCTCGCATGCAAATTGAAATCCCCCTGCCTTTCACGCCGCTACAGAATCCACACACTCAAGTGGCTCTCTAGTTGCTCTCACGAAAATTCCACCCCTCTTACACCTTAACCCCCGAATTGTCAACAAAATATCAACCATATGATTGAAAACATATGATTTGTGAAAATTCAACATTGATGGGAAACGTCTAATCAAGCTGAATTTGAAATTGTACACAAAACAATTTTTTTAAGATAAACCGTGTCGAATCAAGTGCAAAAGCGTCGCGAATGTGATAATTTAGTAAACTGAAAAGTTTGTTACAGATCGCGAGTGTTTTTGTGTCGAAAAATGAAAAGTGAAGTGACGTGTGCGGGACTGTAAAAACAGCCCTAGGCAGCATGTCAGGGACGTATCCTTCGTAGGGTAAGTCATGTTCAATCTTTTATATCGTTCAAGTTAGAATACCCGCACGGAAAATTGATTTAGTTCAACATGCGAAAATTAGTGGGAGACGTCACGTCAAATTTATTTGAAATTCGAATCAACTGCTAGTAACGCGCCAACTTCACGCTACATGATAAAGTGCTTCGATTCTCTCGATGCATTTCGTATCCTCTCTCTTACATCTATGGTCTTGGTACTGGCACCTTTCCAACGTACTCGAAAGATACAAATGTTGTTCCTATCAGTAAAAACGGCGACCCATCATCTGCCTCAAACTATCGTCCCATATCACTCCTCTCCTGTTTCTCTAAGCTGCTGGAATGACTTGTACACAACAGGCTTCTTGAGTCACTGAGTGCGTTTGTCACAGCAACATGGATTCTTGAAGGGTCGTTCAACTTCTACGAACTTAACTGAGTTCGAAGATTATATTGCAAGAGCTTTAGATAAACAGCTTCAAGTAGATGCAATATTCATGGACTTGTCCAAAGCTTTTGACTCCGTGAACCATGTTCTTCTCTGTCAAAAGTTAGCTTTGCTTGGCATATCCGGTTCCCTTCATTCTTGGATTTCATCGTATCTATTCTCCCGTTCATGTCGTGTTAATCTCTATGGCACAATCTCTTTTCCATTCAATCTTATATCTGGCGTCCCTCAAGGGTCAATCCTTGGACTTCTTCTTTTCGTGCTGTTTCTCAATGATCTTGCCTCTGTAATTTCCTCTTCTTGTCTCCTGTATGCTGATGATATCAAGGTATGTCGGATAATTAGATCCCTTGAAGATTGTCAGCAACTCCAAATTGATCTTTTTAACCTCTATAACTGGTGTAATGTAAATTCCCTTCGCATCAATGCTTCCAAATGCTTTAAAATGACTTTTAATTTGAAAATTGTTACTTTAACTTTAAATTACACCCTATGTGATGTTATTCTTTCCTCTGAAGACTCATCTAAAGATCTTGGTGTAATATTTGACCCCAAGCTTAAATTTGATGTCCACATTTTGAGCATAGTTACCAAGGCACATTTTGAGCATAGTTACCAAGGTTTTCTTATGCGGCATTTCCAAAAGTTTGCAGATATTGCTACCGCTGTTCACTTGTTCACATGTATTGTCCACCCGCTTCTTGAGTACTGCTCAGTAGTGTGGTCTCCTAGACATTTATATCTTGTGAACTCACTAGAAGCTGTTCAGCGTAAGTTTACCCGTATTGTGTTCTTCAAATTCAACTTAGCTTATGAGTCTTATGAGCGGCGTCTATCCATACTTCGTCTCCCTTCTCTGTCGTCCCGTAGAACCTTTTTAGATCAATGTTTCCTTTATAAGTTGTACCACCAACAAATTGCTTCGACCCTAAGCGAAGACTTGCACTACAGACTGTATGCACGTCCTAGTCTGTCTAATACGTACGCCTGGACAGATTTATATTTTCACTCAATTATGCCAAGAATCATCAGAAACATAGTATATTCAACTAGTACCCACACCTTTCATTTATCCTGTGTTGCACACTTTTTGAAATTTCTCAGAGGCACGTCAGCTGGTCCGGGGCATTACAGCTGATCCCATGTTTGGCGCGCTCAAGAAACAAAGCAAAATGCAAATAAAATTTTTGACGCACGTGTTCTTTTACGCATTTCAGAACATAGGAGTGCTGCCAGATCCTAATAAAAAACTAAAAGATTGCATGGAACGAATTTGTTTTTCGGTAAAGTTATTGATTTTTTGAGGTATGGTAATCCTGAAATCTCTCATCGAAGCATATGTTTATATTCGCGCCAATCCTCGCGACAGCATTTACCTACCTACCTGCTACCGAAAATTTATGACTCGCTGTTCGCCTTGTGTTCGGATTTTTCCGGAGGGTATACTATGATCAGGGTATACTATGATCAGAAAGCATAACAGCCTCGACCTTGGTTCTCTATCCACGTCCTACTTTGTTTTTAAAATTAAACTAAAGACGTTACTTTTTGCGAATAGTGATTAATGTTTCCTTATCGCTCAATTTTTTCAATTTTTTTCAAACTCTGATCTAGGCTCTAACTGCATTTCTTACATGTTTTAATTAACTTTTTTCTGCTTGATTTTGTTGTATTAATCTGTCTTACTCTAAACTATATTTAACTATATTTAATTGTCTAAGTCTATTTTGTAATTGGATTTCTGTCTGTTAAAAGGATTTATATAAATAAATAAACAAATAAATAAATGAGTGGTAAGATCAAAAGCGCCCATACTTTTGTACAAAAACTTCCTCCGAAGGAAACCTACGTACACTGCGCTTCACTCTGCCTTAACTTAACCAGATCAAATTGTTTTGGGACTATTGAAAAATTCTGGTCTTTTTTCAACACACCTAAGAGGCAGACTGTTCTCAGTGAAAAAAAAACTGAATATATAGCAACCGGTATGAAATCCAAAAAACTAGAGCAACTGTGTGTGAAATAAAGTGTTGGAACGACAAAGACGCGTCTTCAAGAGCTAACATGCTGCTGATTGCCATATGTCAATCTGATTTCATTGTAGCTTTGATATCCTCTGAAAAGCTAATCAGCTACACTTTGAGACAATGCCAAAAGTTGCAATCCAAAGACTCAGATCTATGGACTGCATTGAATTATGCATGTAGTATTTTGGCGAGCATACAGTTAATAATTCTGTATAAAGAGGCGTAAAAGATGGCCGAAGGCAATGGAACATCTAAAAGTATTCCAAGAGTTGTTGGAAAGCAGAATCATAGAAAGCAGAAACTCTGGTACAGTTTTAAAAAATTAACATGTTCATTCCCTGGATTGATAATTTTGTTTCTAACTGTTGAAACACAAATATTTTGAAGTGTTTCCACTGCCAGCTACGTGAGACTGCTTCTCAAGGGAACACTAAAGAAGCCATAGAATCAAAATTGGCATTTTTGAATTTGGTAGAAAATTATAAAGAGGGTTCAGAAAGTGACAACTTGGCAGTATTATTGGCTGAAATGGAAATTTGGTTAGGGTTTCTCAAGCAAAACGAAACCAACCTCGCTTATGCAATCGACATATTGAAACATTTGTGACAAAACTATGTTTATATTCTGATTAAGAAATTTGTTACCATTCCAGTGTAAACTAGCACTCTTGCACGAATGCAAACTTACCTGAGGAACAAAATAGCCCAAAATGCACTAATTAGTCTAGCAAAACTGAACGTTCACAGAGATATTCCGGTTTCAACTGATGAGGTACTATCCATACTGAAAAATACCCAAAGAAGACTTGATTTTGTTTTCTAGGTTTAGAATTTTGGCTCATTTCACATTAAATGTAAATATATCACAACCATTTGTCCAGATCAAAACCTACATACGAATTTTATCTCCTGGGTTTCAAATATTCTCTCATTGCAATATTCTTTTCAGAGAGCTTGAATAAGCATTAAAATGTGGAGTTTTTTGGGTATTTTTTCAAAACCGCCCGTAGCTCCCCCCAAGTGAGATTTCTGGATGCGCTCCTGATCTCATCTAATCTCATCATGTAACTTATTTAGAATAGAGTAGTTTGACATTTATCCTACCCTTGCGTAGATTACTACACATTTCTGTTTTGTTTTAAGTTTTTTCAAAGAGTTTCAAACTATAGCTACAAAAGTTTCAAACTTTCGCTATCAAAGGTTTGTTTTAAACAGAAAACAGGGTTTCCGGATGGAAAAAAATTTCACTCGACAGAAGTTATTCAAAGAGTCACGTTGTCTACCCTGCGTGTGTAGAAAACTGCACATATGGGATGGCTCATATCTTTTGACAGCTTAGGTGCAAAAACATCATCCAATCATGTTCACTTGTGCTTTGAAGTGTTTCAAGTAGTTTCCTTCAGTTTTCGCATTGAAAACATGACAGCTCATCATGACAAGACTTTAATTTCTTACTGATGAAGGTATTGAATCGATGTTGAACGAAAGCGGTGAAGATTCGGATGAAAATAGTGATGGCGAAATAGACTCTGGTGACTGTGAATTGTTTTTCACTGAGAGCCACGAGGAAAAAAATGATTCTGATATCGACGAAGAATCAGTAAAAAGTGATGACGAGCATTATAATGATACTGTAAATAATGTTCAAACTAGTTCTGCTATCAACAATGCTCCACTTGTTCACTTGGCACTGTATGGAAAAACCCAGCAAACTCAGCCCCAAGGTGCAAGAACTTGGAATAAGAATATCATAATCCTCTGTCCTGGTGCCACAAGGTACGCAAAAACTCGTGTTGAGCCCACTCTTATTTGCGGGCCATAAGTATCGTCGGTAAAGACGAGACATTCTCAAGTCTCGTTCGTTATCGCCAAGCGCAGTTGGTCGTTTGCTTTCGCAATTTTTTGCTTTAGTAATCTACCTTGGCCACGACACCTGTCGATGCGAATTTTATCAGTTAATTCGTATATGCGAAATTTTTTTGCAGTGGACCCTTGTACTGGGGAAAGAACCCACCCCACGACATGGCAATGCTAGTCTGCCAGCGCATTCACGCGTCCTCAGACAAGGCCAATCTCGGCAAGCACCAACATCGCCGCTCGCCAAGGCAGCAGACCATCACTGCAGTCCTCCATGGACATTTACTTCCACCTCTAATCACTACAACGCCGTCACACAGCTGAGATTCGTTCTGATTTTTTAAACCAGCACGTATCATAGCTGAACGGGCTTATAGTCTGCCCGAAGAATCACTCGAAATAAATCTCGTTACCGCCAACGAGAGTCGAACCAGGGACCTTCGGCTTACGGGATGAGTGCTCTAACCACTCCACCACGCGGACTATAAGTATGTCTCACATAAAAAAGACATAAACGCTCCGACTCACCCCATGCTGTCACAACAGAAAAACTAGCAGAAATATGGTACCCACCCACTCAAAGTAATGCCATCAAATACTGCAAATATTTAATGTGTTAATTCAAAATTTAAATGTCCCTATTTACAGTTTTAATTAATGTCTTGAACAGAGGGAGTGAAAATAATAACAATTTAATTCCTCCTGACTTTATCCACCATGAATGTTAAAAAAAAAAGTTATTCAACTCCAATTTATTATTTTGTCTTGAACTTGAAGAATTTAGTTCGTCATATCTTAAAATAGCTTCATTATTTAGAGACCATCTTATACTTAAATAGTGCCTTCAAAATTGCAGCCAATTTCCATAAATTACTTTTCTTGCACTTAAGACGTCAATCGTTGGCACCATCGATGTAATATTTTGAATTTTTCCTATTAACGTATAAATAAGTTATATTTTGTTTTAATTTCTTTCCATTAATACAAAATGTCCATTTCAGAATAGTATAAAAAATTTAATTTTTCGTCGTCAATAAAAATATAAATAAATATAAAGTAGAAAATATTAAAGAATCACATGCAGTACATAGCGTTTACACATAGAATTTCGCGTATTTGTTCACGGCATCCCAATCTGGAACACAAAAACATTGCAAAAATTTTCCGAAACCATTTAAAATGTTAATTTTGAACTTTTGGCGGAGATGATTCCTCTTTAGCGGCACCAGTTTGTGTGATTGGGACAATGCGTTCAGTGGTGGGTGGTGGAAGTGGTTTCCTTGGAGCGGTAATAGTCAGAACACCATCGGATGATAGGGTTGATGTTACGTCGTTAGGGTTGATTCCAACTAGATTGTTATAAAAGCGTTTTATTAAACCTCAAAGAATTTAATGTACTCAATAGGGATTACCTGGCAAAACGTAACGTCTCGTAAACTGACGAGCGACGAAACCATGCTCGTCCTGTTTCTCCTCGTGTTTGCCTTCGACAACAATGAATTTCTCAGTGGTTTTAACAGTGATTTCATTTGGAGTGAATTGTTGGACATCAAGGATGACTGTGAATTTATCCTTGTCCACGTTCAAAGTTGATCCAGAGTCCTGTTTCTGCAAAGTCGTGTTCTTCCATGGTCGAATGTATCCACTGCGCAAAATGGATGGTGTTGAGTTCCAGAAAGATGAAGCAAGATCGTCACGCCTACATTTATCGAAATATTGAACATTAGCTTTTAATTTCCACGTCCATATTTTCCGCGATTCTCACCTTAATCCCATACCGAAATGTTGGTCCAGCAGTCTGGAGGTACGGATGGGCATATCGAAATCATCCCACCAATCACGGAACAACAATGGAACGACAGACATCTGGAATTGATTTGATTATTAAAAGATAGTCCCTTTATTGCGGTTCAAATTTCTCACTCACTTTGCGAACTATATTAGATTTTTCACACCGTCACACACTCGCACTTGCTCGCTTTTAGCTTCGATCGCGTTCTGTTTGAGGAGTTGCCGAGTTCACCAGTTTATATAATGCGAGATGGGAATTGATCTAAAAATATGATTCTTTCGCCTAAAATTAGAATTATACATATGGGAAAATATGCATGAACGACTCATCATTCCGTGTATCATCTTAGACAGGGGTTGCATAAATGGGATATTTAAGGTGCCACGGAGGACTTAGTTATCTTCCGGTTATGTTTCCGCGCTGAGTCAGAATCATGATCTTGGGCTTTAATTAAATCCAATTCTTGTTTACATGTGAATAAGGTTCTAAAGAGTACAAGGAAATATTTTTGATATCTAAAATGTTTTCAAACAAAATTACAACAGAAAAAGCTTAGTTTGAAAAAAATTGGTAGTTCACATTTAGTCTTAAATAGGCTAATGATGAATGCGTAGAATAGCTAATGCAGATACTCTCTAAGTTTTATGTCTTTGATGACAATAATTTTTATGAGTTCTTTCAGATTTGATGAATCCTGAGCTAAAATTTATAATAATTTAAATACCAATTGTAGTAACTCGCCCTTAGGGTCCTAGCCATATTTTATCATTCAATGAAAATCTCACTTTCGGTCTTGGCAAATTATTAGGATATCTCCGAGCACGAAGCTGAAACTCTCATAAAGCAATTCAATCGTTACTCACTGGTCACAAAAGTTGAAATAATAAGTGCTAATGCGATTGGCATAACGATTCACATTCTTTATTATGATTACCTTTTTTTTTTTTTGTGGTAGGGAGGTGAAGGCACTTACGCCCGCCGAGTCTGGCAGTGTGGGAGGAGGATACCCTTGGACTACCCACTAAACACCTCCCCTGTCACTCTGAGAACCTAGCCTGGAACCGTTTGACACATTACTTCGGGCCAGGTCTCGTTTTGTTACGCCGTGGGGCGCCTTCAAGCTGGGGAGTCCCTTTCCTAGCGGGAGGGGAGAGGGGAAGAGGAAATACCAGAAGAGCGATCCCCCAGCACCTCCGGCTGCTGCGAGTCCCTTTTATCTTTTAGGACTGCCCGAGCATAATGTGCCACCTGGTTCCATTTGTCAACCGATTCGAGCATCACCGCAACTATATTATCTGGGGTGAGCTCTCCCGTCTCCCTGTAGAGTTTGTAATGATTTTACACCTTTTAGGTTCGAACGCGGAACCGACCTCTCATCGGTTCTAGACGTTAAGTCTGAGTAGTGCCAACGGATGGTACCAACAGGTCAACCAATCCGTGCACCGTAACCCATTCACGCGGTGGCTGCTTGTCGGCCAGCTAGTTCGGAGAGGATTTCGGTCGCGGGTCTCCGAATGGGTTACGCTCACTTACAATATTTCAGCCACCTGAACATGCCCATGATGTTATAGAGTAGTGCGTCCCTTAATGTTACCAAAAGAAAGGTTTGCACATTTTTATACAGTTTGAAGTCGGACAGTTCTAATTTTGAACAAACTGATGGTGCCAGGGGTTTTCAAATACATTGCTTGGAATTGCGTCAGTTTTTGCTGGGAGCTAATCTGATGACCGGCAGTGATAAAATCCGCATCATCAATTAGTCCTGACCGACACCCGATTTGTTTTTATGATTGGTTAGCGGTTTTTATTAGCATACTTTCGTAGAAGACAGGGACTTGCATTCAAGGAGAGGGGCCTAAAATTATAACAACCATCTCTTCACTACGGAAACAATTGTTTCTTCACTAGTGTAGAGCGAAATCCTTCAGTCTCTCCATGCCTGGGTCGGCATCGAAGAGACTGCCCTGTAATAAACATAAGCAGTCGAGCAGCCCCGTGGTGATCAGGAGTGGCTGCTCCTGAAGAGAAAAGGTGGTCACCCCGTCGAAACTGCTTAGTTTGTTGTTTTACTAGTGTAAAGTAAACTGCATCCGTCAAGTTTCCATCCTTTAGGCAGAGATGAGTGGTTGACTTCTGCCACTTTAACATCTTTAGGTTTGACATTCCCCTTGTAATGCAACGACCTTCTTCGGTGAAAGTAACGGTTGCTTTTTGTGTATTGTTTGCGTTTGTCTCAAGCCTCCGTGTCCGCTAACTTTAACGAGGGAAAACAATATTGAATTTCTGTAGAGTAGATTAATTGACACCTAATAGAACTTTTCTAAAGGCAATAAAAATTGATCGGTGCGTCTTGTAGAGTAGAGTACGCGTGATAAGTATTTTGTAGTGTAGCTTCGTGGCTCGACAAGAACCCGCCTCATATGATCCCGCAAATGCTAGTCATCAAGCACGCGTACGCGGTCGTTAAGCGAAGCTAGTTAGCTGAGCTCGGTGTTGTTTTAGCTCGCTGACACTTGTGCCAGACCATCGGACGGACATTTCGAAAATCATTACAAGTTCCCTTCGCAGCCTGGCCCATTTGGTACACACAAAAATGTGTGACAGGCATTGTCCTCCTCTCCTGGGCAAAACCGACAATCGGGAGACCGTGACTTACCGATCTTGTGCAGGTAAGACTGAAAACACCCGTGCCCGCTCAAAAACTGGGTCAGATAGAAGTCAGTCTCACCATGCCTTCGATTTAGCCACGGTCTCACATCCGGGATGAGGCGCGCAGTCCACCTTCCCTTCGTGCAATTCCTCCAAGACTGCTGCCAATCGTTGAGCGAGCGTTGTCTCTCCTCGCGGACAACCATCTCCCTCGCATCCTTGTTTCGGCACAGGTAAATAGCGCGGCGCTCTCTAGCAAGGAGGGCGACAGGTATCACGCCTGCAATCACTCTCACCGCCGAGTCGGAGACTGTTCGATACGAAGATGCAATTCTCAGTGCTCCTCTTCTCTGTACCTGTGCCAATCGTTTTCGGTATACCTCCTTGCTGAGAGCGTCGCCCCATACCTCTGCTCCATACAGTAGCACTGACCCTACAGCACTCATCAAGAGGCGTCTTCTTGATGGGCTGGGTCCCCCTACGTTGGCCATAAGTCGACTCAGGGCCGATATTCCCGAAGCAGCCTTCTCAGCCGTTGCCCTGATTTGCTCAGAGAAACTCATCTTCGAGTCGATCAATAGCCCCAGGTACTTCACCGCTGGCTTCGATTCGATCTGTATATCTCCAATACAGATCATCCTTACTCTAGGGATTCTCTTTTTTGTCAAGATGACCACTTCGGTTTTCTCCAGTGCTAAACTAAGCCCGCGAGCAGTCATCCAGTCCCTCACTCGGCGCATTAGCATACCTAGCCTAAGTTGCGACTGTTCAACGGTGCGTCCGGCGACCAGAGCCGCAACATCATCCGCATAGTCGACCAAGCGCGACTCATCTGGCATCTCAAGTCTCAGTAGCCCGTCGTAAGACACGTTCACAGGTCCGGACCAAGGATAGATCCCTGGGCAACACCCGATGTAATTTCCATCCTTCGTTGGCCTTGTGTCGTGTCGTAGAGCAGGCTTCGGTCCTTTAGGTAGTTCCTCAAAAGCCGCATTAGATATTCTGGAACTTGAAAAGAGTTTTCCAGCGTGTCCAGAATATCCACCCATCTAGCGGAGTTGAAGGCATTCCTGATGTCGAGTGTCACCAAAGGACGATCCGTCGCTTGGTGCGACTATATGCCTCTGCCTTTTGGACCGCGTTCACCACCTCTGCAATCGCATCAATGGTAGAACGTCCTGCTCTAAAGCCGTACTGCCGAGGAGATAGGTCCCCAGCAGCATGAATCGCGTCAGTGAGTCTTCCCTTGATGAGTTTCTCTAGCACTTTCCCAGCCGTGTCTAGCATGCATAACGGGCGGTATGCAGACGGCGATTCGGGATTTCCCTTCCCCTTGCTGACCAGCACGAGCCTCGCCACCTTCCATCGTATCGGGATGGGCGGGGAAGAGTCCCCGCACTATCGCGTCCATCTTTTCCGCGTCATGTATACAAGGCTTCCGCAGGGCACCAAGTTTCCCCATGACCAGCTTGTAGCCAAGGCCCCACGGATCCCTATTTACATCGTCCACGAGGTCTTGCCAGCATCGGGCCTTGCTCTTGTTACTAAGCCTGCGAAGATATTTTCTGTCGGACCTGTATGCTGCTAGCCTAGTGTCTGCCCCCTCCCGTGTTCGCGCCCGCTGGGCCTCTCGCCGAAGTTTGTGACACTCGCTTCTTTGTTCGGCGATCTCGTTTGACCACCAGTATACTGGAGGCTTACCGTGTCGGGGTCTCCGACGGGGCATGGAAGACTCGCTAGCAGTTATGATGGTACTCATAGTTGAGTTCACCAAGTCCTTGGCTGTAGGCCCTCCACTCCCTGGCGGAGCTCCCAGCAACGGTGCGCCTGCCGTAAGCGCGTCAGCGAACCTCTCAACGTCCATCCTCCCAGTCCTCCATCCGAGGATTGAAGTTTGGGCATATGCACGCAGAGTGGCACCGTCGTGAATCTCAACCGCTATATACTGGTGATCACTAGCCGAGTAGTCCTCTAGTACTCGCCAGTTGTGTACTCTAGGTACCAGGGAATCCGAAGTGAGTGTCACATCGGGTATGGTTCCTACGCAACCCCAGCGGCGGAAAGTAGGGGTGTTACCAGTATTTAGAACAAAAAGCGCTGTTCTGGCCGCCATGTCCAAGATTTGCTTTCCCCTTGGGTCGGATTGTGGCATACCCCATTCAATGGCTCTAGCGTTGAAGTCCCCCCCGACCAGCATGTGGCCCTCTGTGTTCGAGACAGCATCCTCCAGGGCATCGAGTTTGGTTCGAAAAGATCGCATTGTCTCGTTAGGCGTCAGATAAACACTGAAATATGTTATCCCTGAACACCGCACCCACACAAAACCATCACCGCGTCCATGGCCCTGCACCTGAAGGCGGGCGCTGTCTCGAACCCAGATGGCCGAGGTACTAGATTTGTCAGGGTACCACGCTTGCGAGTCCTTGTTATGATGTTGCTCGCTCAGCAACAGGAGGTCAGCTTTCTTATCCCTCGCAAACTGCTCAAGTAGGTCCTGGGCGTTTGTGCTTCGGTGCAAATTGACCTGCAGGATACGGATCATTTGAGTATCGATTTGGCTTTAGTTAGGGCCTCCTTGAAAACCCAGCCTCTCCCTGTCCCCGGCTCATGTTTGAGGTCGCCGGGTGCTAGCTTGGCATCCTTGCAAAGAATGCATTTTGCCTCGTTCGTGCACTCCTTCCTTTTGTGCCCCGTTTCACCACATTTGTAGCACAGAGATCTCCTGTCGGGTCCCCTACAGCCATACGCGGTGTGTCCGTATTCGAAGCATCTGAAGCAGCGAATAGGGACCGCTCTTCTCCGTATCCTGCAGATCACCCAACCTATCTTAATTTCGCCCTATGCCAGGATTTGCTGGGCGTCTTTATCAGCTAGTTCGACAATAGCCATGCGTTGCCCCCTTGTGTTTTCATGTGTCAATCTTGCCTTGACTTCACTTAAGCTGGGAAACTCCCTCCTAATGGCATCCTCTACTTCAGCTTTGTCCGTGACGCAGTCGAGGTCCCTGATTTCCAGGGTGGCCATTGGTTCGAGCGAGGCAACCGTTGCCGCATCTCCAAGAACCTTTTGAACCGCGTCACGGAATGCATCTTTGTTTGTGGCCTCTGGCCCGAATTCTACCAGCAGGCCACCGGTCCGGGTTGGTCGAACTGCTTTGATGGCAGTTTTGGTGTCGTCTGGCTTGACCGCTCCTTTAATTACACGGAGGACATCTGCGTAGGTTCGGCCCATAGTGGGTTTAATAAGCAGTGCTTCTCGCAAGGGTTTGCGCCGCGGTTTGCTTTTTATTTTCTGTGGTATATCGGAGGGTTCTTTGTTCTTTTCGTGGTTAAGCTCTTTGTCTGTTTTTTCTAGGAGTAGCTTTTTGGCCGCTTTTTTCGCTGCTTTGTTTCGCACCACATGAAATTCCTCGCCTGGAGTGTCAACTTCGTTTATGGTCTCGTCCTTCCTCCTTTTCTCACGGTCGCCTTCAATTGGGCTACCGGCCATTCTTTTGCTGCTGGTAGGACCCACTGATGCCTCGAGGGAGAGCGTGTGTTATGATTACCTTAAAAATTGAATAAACGACAATCGAGCAGAATTGGATCAACGATAAATTATACTAACAGTATTTTTCTTATACAAAATCGAGTCGTTTTTTTGAACACTACTACCTACCCGCATATTAACCTCATAATTAGTTTTGTTCAATCACCCTCAGTTTTCATTAAACAGAAACTAAATTGATTACGCGAATTTCGCTTACCGATGTGTGTTTCCGATTTCCGATTATTGGAATTAAAACGGTTTTCTTTGTGATTGTCATTTCTGTACATCATAATAAGATGCCCAGAGTGTGTGTAAACCATCCTGATAGCTTTTGTTACATTTGCGGTCAACTTACTATTAAAAGTCAATGCCGTAGTTTGACACCATTAGTTAAAAACTGTTATTTTAATTATTTTGGCTTTCCGATGCGAAATTAGGACAAAAACTGGACTCCTAGTGTTTGTTGTGCACAGTGTGTTAGTTTATTAACATCATGGGCTAAGAGATCTCGTCATATGCCGTTTGCAGTTCCAATGATATGTTCTGAACAGAAAGAATATGTATCAGATTGTTATTTCTACCAAACTTCTATCAAAGGTATTAATCGCAAATCTAGACACACTGTGTGCTGTGAACAGTGGCGGCTCGTGGCTCGGAACGTAGGGGGTGCGCTGTATACATGTTGGTCGATTTATTTTTTTTTTCTACCCTATTCAAATATGCTGTTGACTGAACGTTAAGTTTTAGTTTCATACGTGGATAAGATTCTAATAAAATTGTTTTTAAGTAAGTAAGCTGGTTTCGTTTCCTCTTTCATATATACATAAATAATTACGATTCATTTGCAAATCAAATAAGCGGTTTATAGTGTGTTTTAGCAGTGAAATTTTCCAAGATGAAGTACTAGACTTCAAAAAACCCAAAGAAGGACCAAAATGTCGATAAAATGAATATTTTAACAGTAAAACAGTTAAATTGATTAAAAAACACGGGCAAGTGATCTGAATCTTGACCATTTTTTTATATGGTAACTAAAAAGAGCTTTCTATGGCATTGGATTGAAGAGGAAACTACTGAATATGTATTGTTGAATTCTGTCTGGTTTTTTAAATTTTTAATTTGTTAAAAATGTTTTTGAAATCTCCTTTTTCGTTCACTGTTAGCATTCTTAATTCATTCGGTTGCGATTTTCGAAATGCATTTTAGAATTGAAAACCAAATGCTTTAAAACTGCAGATTTGTATGCACAATATTAAAAAAATTTCCATTTTATTTTTTAAGCATAGTCATCTAACAGGTTTTCTTGTAATTCATAAGATAAGAATATAAAGAATAAAGACTTAAAAAATATAGTTCAGATTGTCACAACAAGACCTATCATTTGATGTGTCACGCGGTACACTTTAAATACATAGTTTTTCATTCTTCCTGCTCCCATGCTGTTGTAATCGAGCAGGTACGGTTGTGAACCCCGTCCAATACGCGACATGCACACTGAAAAATACGCCAGCGCTAGTCCCGAATCGGATTCGCCCAGCGTTACAATGCCCCAGAATGAAACAAACTTAAGGACTACAGAATGCGCTGTCATTGAAAAGCCCAAGTGAGACTCCAAAATCGCGCACTAGAATCCGCACGCCACATGTTCCGACTCCAAAAATGTCGGAATGGAAAAAAAATCTCTTCATGACGACACCAAAACACACTACACCTGTCCACGATCCATCATCGCGAGCTGATGTTGAAATGAATATTCTTGATGGCATGATGCCTTTGGATTTTGAATCGGCAATTCATGTCCAAAATCGATGAAAATCTTGTCTGCGACCAAGGGTTAAGAAGATTCCAGAAAGTGTAACAACTATCCTTAAAACCAGTCGATTCCTTCACCAGACAGTAAAAATCCGGACAATAAACAGCCTCGAATTGAAAACAAGTCCCCCGTCACTCCCAAGAGCAATTCAAAATCTAAAGATCCAAATTCAAATACAGACAGTCCAAGTACAAATAAGAATTACATTAAATACATCGAAGAATTTTCAATCCCAGCTAAATCATTTTATTCATCTTCGCATAATAAATCACCCATTACATCGCCACGGTCTACAAGACCTCGTCTCTCATTGCCTGTTGTAAATTTGAACAAGTCAGCACCGTCCGCGAAAAAACCACAAAAATCCACGTCTAAGAATGAACATATCGCATGGGATACGTCGCGCAGTTACACAAACGCTTAGCAAATAAATTCATTCAAATAAATATTTCTACGAGTTCCGCAAGAGACGTACAGTGGAAGATTTAAAATTTCTAAATTCAAAACAGCCCGTCATAGAAGAGGAAGAAGAGTCCGATAAAGAGCGCGAGACGAAAGATTCACTTCAGATGTCCGTTTTGCCACAATCCGATCGGCGAATTGCGACGAGAAAGGAGAGTCCGCTTTTGACCGGGACCGTGATCACGTCGGGGAGAATGCGATCGGGGGTGCTTGTTCCGGCGAGTTCTCGGGGAAAAAACTGCTTGGATGCAGTGCAAGTGATGAAGATTGTTTGGTGTGCTAATTTCCCATGTGAATTTTGCTTGTAGCCTGTTTTTTCCTTGTGGAAATTAGTCGAGTTAATCGTCCGGGGGCCCTGAGAAAATCGATGCCTTCTGGGCTTGGAAAATGTGATGGCGAATATTGCACGTTTCCGTATAATCGGCAAGAGCCTAGAATAAGTTTTGCGCGTGGGAAAACGGATTGTGATAAACTTCATGGAGAAATTTGGAAATAGTGTAACAAGCATTGTGTAAGAGTCGCGAAATTCCAAGAACGAATATTCATTTCGAGTGCATGAAAGGGTGAAAGAAGAAGGATCGCAACAATTTATTTTGTCAATTAGACACGTCTTCAGTTTCGCGCGCTATGGTACAATTGGCGCTTTAAAACTAACGGTGCATTGTAATTGCGAGCTTAATTCCTTCCCACATGTGCTGTGCGGATAAAGTGTTTCCAAGTTGAAAACAATAGCTCGGATAAAATGTATCGCTGCTAGGGTGGATCGTTGAGATGATTGTATTATTTAATCGTTGAGATCGTGAGACCGCGTGCACGACGACAAGAGCGAAGTGGACAGAGACGTCGCATCTGTTAAATTATTTCAAATTTTTCAATGAATTCGCCAATGAAAATAAAACGCAGAATTGGAAAATCGGTAGCGGTGTCGCGTAAGAGAATGTTCGAGTTTTGTACGCGAAATTGTGAAGTGATCGTCTAGTAAAAATGACCCGATGAAAATTTGTGCCAATCTTGCTCGAATTGGAAGCACCGCTAATTATATGCGGTGATATACATGGACAGTATACAGATTTGTTGCGAGTATTCGAATACGGTGGATTCCCACTAGCAGCCAATTATGTAATTTTGGGTGATTATGTCGATAGAGGAGAACAACCGCTTGAACCAAGTTGGTTGTTGCTTGGCAACAAAATCAAATACCCGGAAAATTTCTTTTTACTACGTGGTAACCACGAATGCGCAAGTATTAATAGAATTGATGGATTCTATGATGAATGCAAGCGACGGTATAATGTAAAATTATGGAAACCATTCACTGATTGTTTCAATTGTTTACCGGTAGCAGCGAGTATTGATGAGAAAATATTTTGTTGTCATGGTGGTTTAAGTCCTGATTTACAAGGTATGGAACAAATACGTCGATTAATGCGGCCCAATGATGTTCCTGACACTGGCTTATTATGTGGTCTATTATGGAGTGATTCTGATAAAGATGTACAAGGATTTGGATTTAATATGTCGTGCGCATCAGGTCATTAAAGTTGGATATGAATTCTTTGCGATAAGACAACTTGTTACGTTGCTCTCTGCCAAATTATTGCGATTTTGAAAATATCTGAAAAGATAGCCAAATACTTATATAGCGGCTTATATTCGGGCCGACCGTCAACGCCTCAACGTATTACACTAACGATAGCAGCCAATAAAAAGAAATAATACCACATTCAACAACTTTCATATCCATAAACGTTTTTATTTAACTATAATTTTAAAACAAAAAGTGTGCGAAGTCAAAACAAAGCTAAAATAAAAAGTGAGCATACTAACTAATGTCGTAGATACGAGAGACTCGAAAGAAAAAAGCAAAGAGTAAACATAAAGTAATTCAGATGATATTTTAAAATATATAAATAAAGTCTAAGAAGAAAAAAATATAGATGTTGTAAGAGGTTACATGTTCCCATATAAGAAAAACGATTCAAAATTGGATTTAGAGGAGCGACTACATACAAATCACGAGTGTTATTGTGCTTTCATAATTTCTTCATGTAGGACCATCTGCATCGTCGTCGAGCGCTCGGAGGACCATGCGGGTGAGTACCCTTTTATTTTGTTATATATACATATATTTCTTTTTTGCATATTTTGTTATATATATATATATATATATATATATATATATATATATATATATATATATATATATTTTTTTTTTTTTTTTTCAAATTTTGTTTACATGTCCATTTTAAATTTTTTCCGTTAATTTTTTTTGTATTTACATTTCAAATTTTGCCTTTCGTTCTTCTTACTTATATTTCAAATTTTGCTTTGATTCTTTTTCCGTATATTTCGAATTTTGCTTTAGTTTTTCTTATTTCAATATCAAATTTGGCCCTGGAAGCCACTAAAATCGTGTCGCGATATCTAAGCGAGATAATGTTTATAGTTGTATGGGAATCAAATGGATAATATAATGGAGTGCTAATTTTCCCAAAAAATCGGTCTTTCCTTTCTTCCGACTCTAACCGGGTATAGGACCCGGTACGGTGGTAGGCTCCCCTCATAAAACATGAGCCAGCCGCCGGGTACAGTTTAATCCTTTATTTTCTCTTTGTTTCAGGTGATATCGCGGGTTGAGTGGCCCAAGCAGAGTGCCTCTTTATGGCAAAGCGTTATGCAATCAAATTGTATAATTCTATGACATAAATTGGTCACCGGGGTACTCCCCTTCTGATGGGAAAGTTCATGCAATTCAAGTTGTATGAGTTTTCCACTCAGAAGAGGAATACCTGGCCACTGCAACAAAATATATATGGATTTATTCCGGTTGGGTGGGTGCGAAGGGGCTCCATCACCACCCGGTTGCCCCTCTTTCATTTGTGGGCCCTGAGCTTCGTCGGGTCCGCCTTTCTTCTCAGGTTCCACTTGTTCTCGTAACCAGTACCATCTCCCTCGGTGTAGTTAGCTACACTTTTTGCGACTTCGGTCGCCTCGTGAGCAACATCCAATTCGTGAGTGCGAAATTTTTTTGTAGTGGGTCCTCGTGCTGGGGAAAATGAACCCGCCCCACGACACCGCAATGCTAGCCTGCCAGCGCATTCACGCGTCTCGAGACGAGAGCATTCTCGGCAGATATTGTCATCTTCTTCTGCCGAGGCAGCAGAACATCGCTGCAGTCCTTTACGGACATTTTTGAACATTTTTATTTCACTACAATGCAAAACGTGACCCTTTTTTCAAAATTCATTTCTTTTTAATACACGTGAATGTTTCGGTTATCGAAATCAATACTTGCACCGAATCCCACCGGAATCGGCTCAGTATATTCAAAGCAAATGTACTTGACAGACAGACAGACACACGAATGATGCATATTAGTAAACATTATTTAAAAAATCAAGTTAATTGTTTCTTTTCAATGAAAATAATATAAAGTATTATTTTACCTAGTATGAAATCAAATTACGATACTTACTTGAACAACAGGTCAATTCGCCTGTTTTTCTGTTTTGCAAAAGTCTCTATAACTTTCTGATTAAAGTTTGGAAGAGACTGTATAAATCTTTTTTCGATACTTAAAACCGAAAGCGCATTTAGCCTATCTTGGCACATTGTATTTTGCAGAAACGTTTTGACCCGTTTCAATGTTGAAAAACATCGTTCACTTTCCACAGATGTCATCGGAATGGTGACAATAATTTTTAAGAGCTTAACACTTTCAGAAAATGCTTCAATTAATCCATTGTTGTTGAAATACTGTAAAATTGCCAGAGCTCCATCCGCTTCTTGAAAGTCATTCCTATTATAAATTGTACTTAGCTCATTCTTTAATTTTGATTTGTCCAAAAAGTCGTAAGTATTAACGGTCTGCAAGAGAACATTTTCTGGGAAATTCATCTTATATTCATTGAATTTCTCGCAGTAAAATAATGATGATGCTATAAGATGATCTTGAAATTCAAATCTTTCTTTCAACTGTGTTAATATCAGATCACATACTTCTTTGCAAATAACACAATTCGATGTCTTACTTCTTTTTGGCGGCGGCTCCTCAAAATAATCGGTTGAATCTCGGACATTTTGAATTGCTTTTTCAAAATTAAAAACATGTTTTTTTAACTTTGAGCACATCCAATGATCTGGATTGAAATTGCTGAAATAAAATCTCATAATGATGTAAAATTTTTTGAAAAAAATTTAACCAATAAATGAAATTTTCATCGTGAAAATATCTCATGAGCATATCAACTTGGTTTATTGTATTGGTATCATTTTGTAAATCTAAAATTATTCCGAGGCATTTAACCAGTTGTTCCTTGTAAATAAAGACAGTCATTCCATCTTGTTTGAGGAGCTGAAGGTATTTTTCTTTTGACTGTTTCCATCAAAATTTGAGTCCGCTTTGCCGATCTTGCGAAAAAATTAGGGGAAGCATGCAAGTTAGCAAAAAATCGTTGCACTATTTTGTTTTGCGAAACAGCCTTTTCAATAATCAAATTCAATTGATGAGCGTAACAGTGAATATAATGCGCGTAAGGAAATGAACTTTTTATCTTTGCTTGAACTCCACCAATTTTTCCGCTCATCACAGCAGCACCATCATAGCACTGCGCAATGAGTTTATTCGGTGTAATATTCAGATATTGGAGTTCTTCTGTCAAAGCAGAATAGATTCCATCGGCGCAAAGAGAATTAGGTAGCAAATATTTCCAAAATCTTTCATAAATATGACCTGCAATTTCATAACTTATAATTAATACCAACTGAGCATCTGTAGAAACATCTGTTGTCTCATCAGCTTGAATTGAAACAAAATCGCTTTTAGCAATATCGGATCTAACTTTTTCCTGGTAAACCTGCAATATCGCATCCAAAATATCGTTTTGAATCGTTTTGGATGTGCCCTTAAAAACTGTAGAAGATTCTAAATGTTGTTTCATAACTTTATCCAATTCGAAAACGAAATCAATCAAGCCTGTAAAAATTCCCTGATTCAAAGAATCCCTGGATTCATCATGACCTCGCAACGCCAATTCAAATGGACCGCAAAAAACCACACAGACAATTATTTTTGATAATATATATCTATTTTTATGAACTGTGTCGTTGTGCGTTTTTATTTGCAACCGATAGCCAGAATCTAACTGCTGTCTTATATCGACGGTTCCCAAGGCCGCCAAATTTATGATGTTGTCTAAATGTGATTGCGAGCAGCTATGCTTTTTTATTTTTTCGGATAGATGCGTGAGGTCGTCTCCTCCTTTCGCTGTCCATAAAGAATCACCCTGAAACAGTAAACAAGGGAAACAAAAAAGTCTATTTACCTTTTCACTTCCACACAACCAATTTACTTTCTCATAAAACTCAATTCAAAAGCACCGCGTATACCTTTTATTTTTACACTCACACACTTGCTTGATATTTAAGAATGGTCGAGGTGGACCAACTTTCTTTAAATTTAGTTTATCATCGTATAATAGCGCATGTTCTTTTATATAACTCACACTCATTTTAAACACTTTCGTCTATCAACACTCCACACAATTGTACAAATTTCGCACGACTAAACTTAATCAATCGAACCCACAAAGGGGCAGCCAATGTGCACTTGATTTGTTGATAGCATCGACCAAATAGACAGTTGAATAAATGGTTTCTTGCTTTGCTACTAATAATCTGCATGGCAGCCCCGATACCAAATTAAGTGGGCATGTGGGCTAACTCCGCAACAAAATATGTATATGTACACCAGAAATAAATGTTGAGGAAAACTTTGACTCTGGTGCGGCGCTCGAAAAAATGATGCATCGCCATACATTTTGCCAATCTCACGGTTATGTGGGCTTGATGGTTTTACTATAGAAAATTCGTTAGATGCTCGTGCGGTATTGATGTCGCACGCGCATCATGATGCACGGCACGGATCATATTGTAAACACATGTTGGAATATTGTAGATTATTAATAAGGTGTTACCAATCAATAAACTATTTTTATTTTAGATGGTTATTGCTAAATTGAAATGATTATTTTTCCTCAAGCTGAATATTAATTTTGGTGGTTCGTTGCACGAGCGCACTTAAAGACCAGCCGCCACTGGCTGTGAACTATACAAATTTACAATCTTCTCAAAGACCTATCCCGCACAGTTGTGATCTGCCTGTTCCTCAGCCTCCAGTAAATACTAATGACGTGACTCGTGAAGAAAATGTATCTGAGAATTCTGATTCCTATCCCAGTACTTCAAATACGGGCCCAGTACTTCAAATACGGCACCTCATTTTGTAACTCAAAACGATCTCAATGACCTTGTAAGTGTTTTGGATCTCAGTAAAAGACAGCCAGAACTCTTGGCGTCCCGATTTCATGATAGGAATTTACTAGAACAGAATATCCCTATACAGAACACGACACACGAAGTTCTGAAATTTTTTTTCTCAAGGTGGCAATTTAGTGTTTTGTACTGACATTCCTCAGTTATGGCTAAGCTGACAGTTGAATATAAAACATCCGACTAGTGATTGTTAATAGATTCATCAAAGGTTAGTTTGAAAGCTGTACTGTTACATAATGTTAATAAATACCCATCCGTGCCGATCACGCATGCTACTGAAATGAAAAAATCTTATGAGAATATGAAGTCACTGCTTGAACATATTAAATATGATCAATACTGCTGGAAAATATGTGGGGATTTAAAAACAATTGCTATTTTACTTGGTTTACAACTTGGATATACGAAATTTTGTTGTTTCATCCGTGAGTGGTATAATCGAGTGGCCTAAACGAGCCGCTCTTATACCAGGTCAATGAAATGTTCTACACCCTCCGTTAATATATCTTGAAGATGTTTTGCTACCTCAATTGCACATCAATCTCGGACTTACGAAAAACTTTGTCAAAGTTATAGATAGAAATGGAGATGGTTTTTGTTACTTGAAATATAAATTCCCAAAAATCAGCGATGCCAAAATAAAAGAGGGAATATTTTTAGGACCACAAATTAGCGATCTACTGTCTGATAAAGAATTTTAACAAAAACTAAATCTATGCAAGTGACGGTGCGTTCCATGAATTGTGGAAGCATAATACTATATAAGATGGGCCAAATACAAGTTTCTTTTTAAAAATGCAATAAAATGAACAAAAATCAAATTTTTCTCTTATATTTTGGCTTTTTTCGCAAGAACAAACTTTCCTGTTAGTTGTGAAATACAATTTCGTTCATATGGTTGCCACAGCTGACGTGACAGTAGGCCATCCTCTCAGTCCAATTTTCCAAGACATTATTGATGGTTTCGGGCCCTATCTGAGCAATTGTTTGTTGGATATTCAATTTCAGTACTTGAATCTTTTCTGAATTTTCCGCATAACATCGATATTTCACTGCGCTCCATAAAAAGTAGTCCAACGGTGTCAAATCGCAACTTCGAGACTGATCCGCTCATAATCTTTCTTGCTAGAAAGCCGCCTCAAGCGAATACTAGTATCTTCATCAATTCCTACTGATCGTATGCGTTCTTCACATCTAGAGAAAAACGAAAATTTTGGAAAAGTGACAGTTTATTTTTCAACATAATCTCCTCTTAATTCGATGCGCTTACTCCAGCGACACTCGAACTTATTTAAGCCCATCTGAAAAGTGCTTTTTCTCTAAGTCTGCAAAGAAAGCCTCCATAGTGGCGATGACCAGAGCATTCGACTCAAATTTCTGCACGGTGAGTGACTTTCTTTGGGCGAATCTTGGGCCAAATCCAAAGGGGCCAAATCTGGAGGTGGCAGTTCTGGAGAGGGCCAAATCTGGAGCGTCTGGAGGATACAGTGGATGGGTAGCAGTTCGTAGCCCAATTTAAATAATTTACCCGTGGCGACTGTGGAGGTATGAATCGGAGCGTTGTCATGGTGGAAGAGCACCTTTTTCTTCCCCTGATGAGGCCTTTTTTCTGCAATTTGTCGTCAAATTGGCCTAATAATTCGGCATAGTAGAGCCATGTGATCGTTTTACCCTTCTCCAGGTAGTCAATCTAGAGCCATCACCTTTCCGGCTGAAAAAGACAGTCTTCACCTTCTATGGAGCACGTTCGCCGGGTAAAATCCACTGTTGTTTACCAGTGGAGCCATATTTGGTTGACGGTCACAAGATGATGCAGAAACTCCTTCGGATTGTGCTTGAACAGCGTAAAACGCTGCTCTGAAGTGGTCTCATGGTTGCATCTGTTATCTGGAGTGAGCAAATGCGGCATCCATTGTGCCGAAAGCTTTCTCATGCCCTAAATTTCATACAGGATATAACTCACGCTGTTTTTTGAGATGTCTTCTGTCTCAACTATCTCGCGCACTTCCAACCGATAGACTGCCAATACGAGCTCATGGATTTTTGTCACGTTATCCTCTGTGGTAACCGTTTTTGGGGCACCTGAGCGTGGTTCATTAAAAATCGACGTGCACTCACGTTTAAACCCTTTGAACTAATCATTTACGGCCACCATTGCAGAGCCAGAGTCACCATACACAGCTCTTTGATTTTGCTGCGTGATTTCCCTTCCAAAATCAAGCATCGAATTACCAACTAATAGTGCTCTTTCTTCATGTTTCTAAAATTCGCGGAGACGCCCGCTCCCTCACGCGGTGAAAACAAAATTACGAGTCCGATTCGGCTGAAAATTTTACAAAAACCATCTACAAGAATTTACTACACGATAATGAATCTCTCTGGTAATAGTGGCACCATCGTGTAGTGAGGCTAAGTACGTATTGAACCGCCCTCGTAATTCTATATTATTGTCTGTTGCCGTCAACACCAGGAGAATATTTGCCGAATTTTTAATGCAAGTTAAACTCCATAAGAGACAAATATTTCCATCAGAGGATCCTATCCAGATTACCAGCGCTCCAGCAACTTCCATCGAATCAAGGGAGTGGATGGTTCCACTAAAAGTTGCGTTGGCCCACGAAGGAAGATCGCTCCAGCCCTTAAAGTTAAAATAATAACTATTCTCCCCCGAGGGTGGTCACTTCCCCCAAGCCTTTTCCATTGCAACTGTCAACTGACTTTCGTCTTCGAGTTGACAGCTGCAGAATTAGCTATCATACCCACAACCCACTGTAACACGTTTTTTGTTTTGAATCAATCGAAAGTAGAATTATTTTTTTTTAGTTCGGCGATTTGTCACATATCCTCGTATATTGAATTTACTCACATCAAAATTAATCCTATGTGATACAAAACACTTGTCACGATTTTACAGACTTCCATCCTTAAAAATTTGATTTGATTAGAGTAGGCCATGTAAGGAAAAAAATTAAGTAGGGAGAAAAGTCAGTCTCCATTTGGAACTCGGTAAAAGAAGTCGATTTATGGTTCGTGTTTGATTTCGTTTGTCTCGACATCTTTCATTAACAGAATTTTAATAAACGCTTACATCCCTCTGCAAAACTATTATTGTGCAACCCCCCTGTGAGTGTATCAAACCGTAAATCTATCTCAAATGTAAAAATCCCTCGTGAAATACGTGGAACAAAGAAAAATCATTTTCACATCGCAAAGAAAAAGTTTTGCCTACGTTTCGTGTTGACTGTAAGTGCTCGCTGTCTGTCTCCTCGTTCAAGTGAGAAAAGTGTCTCCTTGCCATTTAAATCGTAATAAAACTTGAGTATCTCATCTAAAGTGATATGGTTTTGAATGTTTTTCGTACGGGCGATTGGGTGTAGTGAGGTGAGGGTTCAATGTATTAACTCTTTGAGAATTGCCGAAAGAAAGTTTTCAAACTTTTTGTTAGCCTCAAGAGGAAAAAGGTAAGCATGGCAATATCGTAAGCATGGCAGTCCCGATTGATGTAACAGAAGAAATGTGCCCATCTGATGTCTTGTCACTTAAATCCATTCGTAAGTTGGACTGCACTGCGACACGGTTGAAGGTGGGCAGTGTAGGTAGTTGAATGTGCGCGATCGGAATGTACGTGTGTGTATTTGATGTTTGCATGCCTAGATGGCTCACTGAATGATGACGTTCACATCCCTTTGTTTTCTAATTACAGACAGAAGCATCGTCGTAGAAAAGACGTAAATAGTGAGACAAATAGTGTAAGGCCTGTGTGTTCCCCTTAAAACTGTTTTGCCTTAGTTTAATAAAGACTGTGTTTTGAATTGACTTAAACAAAGACTGTGTTTATTAACTCAGAGGTAGGATCTTATCCCCGTGCTGTGAACGCTGTTAATACGGATAGCTTAAGTGAATCAAAAAAAATGGCATTGTAGCGTGAAGAAGATACCCCTCTGAGTGGAGTGGTCGACGTGAAGAGCGCTCCGAACTGCCCAATATGGCCGAACTAATAACGTCATTTTTGGAGAAGTCAGAGGCTACCCGTGGTCGTAGTGCTTGAGTGGTTGGCAGTGAGACGATTCTGCCATTTTGTCCTGATGATCGTGTACAGAATATGGCACGTTGGCTGAGGAAAATAGATGAATTGAAGGTAACCCATGATTGAAGCGACATCACGACGTCGCGTTACGCCACCAGTAAGTCAAAAGGATATGCCCCAAAGTGGTATTCCAGCTTACCCGCCATCAACTACTCGTGGGACCAATGGAAAGATATCCTGCTTAGTGCATTTCCTTGTGAAAGTGGATTTCGCCCAACAATTAGAGGCGATTACTGTCCGTGTGTGGCAAAATAATGAGCCCATTATCGAATTTTATTATGAGGAACTCGCTCTACTTAATGTATGAGATAACTGAGGGAAAGGCTATTTCGTGTATTATTGCTGGGATCCCTGTTCCAAATATACAAACCGCTGCCGGGGTGGGAAACTACGAAAATCCTGAAGGGTCACTGGGATATTTAAAAACCATTCCTTACCATATTAGAATTTGGAATGTTCGAGAAGAAACAGATTCAGAAAACAACAACTCGAAAAACGGAGCTGTGACCAAGAGCGGTCACTAAGTCAGGATAGCCGAGCTGTTAGCCTTAAGAGGAAAAAGGTAAGCATGGCAAAAGAAGTGTGCCCATCTGATGATTTGTCACTTAAGCCCATCTGTAAGTTGGACTGATTGCGACACGATTGAAGGTGAGTTGTGTAGGTGGTTGAATGTGTGCGATCGGAATGGCCCTCTGAGTATCATGATTCTGTGAGTCCGAGTTTGTCTTGCGACTGAATCTCCGTGTGTTTCGCGGAGGGGTGGCAGATCACGGTGGTTATGTGTATGTGTTTGATGTTTGCTTGCCTGGACTGCTCACTGAATGATGACGCTCACCTCCCTTTATTTTCTAATTACAGACCGAAGCGTCATCGTGGAAAAGGTATAAATAGTGAGACAAATGGTGTAAGGCCTGTGTGTTCCCCTTGAAGCTGTTTTACCTTAGTTTATTAAAGGTAAACAAAAACTATGTTTATTACTTAGCTTCAGTGAATCGTGTCTCTAAGCAATTAATCTTATTTTAAATGACAATGTCCCTGTAACGAGCGACAATCTTAACTATTGCAAGGCTGTAGGAGTTACAACTTTGAGATTAGTCCGACAAATTGTATGCTTTGTGTTGAAAAACTTCATAGAGCAAAAAGGAAGCTTGGAGTTTTTTTTATGAAAACAAGTTTGGTAAAGGAGAGCCTGATGAGAATAACACTCACCTCCCATGGTTTAACCAACATCTATCAAATGGGAAATATGTACTCAGTCGAATTTTTTGCATTTCCCTTTCAGATTTATAATGTTACAATTTCAGATTAGTTTCTTGCCAATCATATTGTCAAAAGTACTGAACCTTTCAATTGGATATTTAACTACATAAAAGGAAGTTCCTCAAACATCTTCGAAGTGTAATTTGTATTGACAGCGCAATTTTTAACGCCTAACAGATAATCTTGCAATTGATTTTCTAATTGGGAAACGCATCCAACGTATGTGAGGGCCTAGTTTAGTACCCAGTTAATCTTTTGGGACCCTTTCACGCCTGTGTGTGTTTCATTTGCTCGCAGCTATGACCAAGATTTCGCGAGTGATAGTTGCAACGACAGCGCCGAGCACGGAGGTTTGTTCTGGTCTTTCGTTTGCCATCGCGTGGAAATCGGTCCGACATAGTTTTAACTTAATTGCTTTGTGTATGGCTATTCTGCGGGTCGGTCTTGCTCTAACCTCTATTTAGTTTCACCTAGACATCAAATAAGTGCAAATAAAAAAACGAAATAGTAACTCCTATGAGGAATTATCAAGAACGAAGAGAAGAAGAAGACTTTTTTGTTTTTTTTTTTGAAAACATAATTTGTTTTGAAATAATACTA
Source organism: Odontomyia ornata (assembly GCA_963969285.1). Classification (NCBI taxonomy): domain Eukaryota; kingdom Metazoa; phylum Arthropoda; class Insecta; order Diptera; family Stratiomyidae; genus Odontomyia; species Odontomyia ornata. The sequence continues at coordinate 401,489,715 of OZ017738.1, forward strand.
CATAAATAATATGTACTCTATACTTAGCCAGAAGTAGATAGGTAGTTTGTTTTTTATCTTTAGATTAGAATAATCCCATCAAATACATTGAATTTAAGGAAATTTCGTTTAAAACAATACATCTTCCAATCAAACCACTACATACACTACTACAGCCTCTTATATATATATATATATATATATATATATATATATATATATATATATATATATATATATATATATATGTATATATATATATATATATATATATATATATATATATATATATATAAAGCATTGATTTCATGACTAAAAAGAAAAATAAATCTTCAAACTTTGGCCTTCATGATATTTTCCTTCGTCGAGTAGTTGTATATATTTTTCACCTGAGGATGATATATATGAATATTGGATTATTCCTTCCCGCCTTTCTTCTCAGGTTCCGCTTGTTTTCGTAACAAGTTCTATCTCCCTCTGTGTAGTTACCTACACTCTTTGCGACCTCGTCGCCTCTGGATCTCCAACCAAATTCGTGAGTGCGAAATTTTTTTGTAGTGGGTCCTCGTGCTGGGGAAATGAACCCGCCCCACGACACCGCAATGCTAGCCTGCCAGCGCATTCACGCGTCTCCAGACGAGGGCATTCTCGGCAGATACCGACACCTTCTTCTGCCGAGGCAGCAGACCATCGCTGCAGTCCTTTACGGACATTTTTGAACATCTAATTCACTACACGCTCTATCTGACCGGGTATAGGACCCGCAATGATGGTAGGCTGTTCAAGAAAAATAGGCTAGCCATCGGGCGCGCTCTACCGATTTGTAGTTTTCAGGGGCTCTTGCCGGGTGGAGTGGCCTTCCGCTCGCGTGCTCTTTTATGGTATAGGGTTATGTGATCCGATAACATTATTCTATAACATAAATCGGTCACGTCTATATTTCCCTTATGATGGGAAAGCTCATGCAAAGTATGTTTGTATGAGTTTTCCACTCAAAAAGGAAATATATGGCCACGTCAAGGTTTGGATCTTGATCCAGTTGGGCGGGTGCGGGGGGGCACCACATCTATCCGGATGCCCCACTCTTATTTGTGGGCCATTACAATCGTCGGGTAACGACGAAGTCTCTGCAAGTCCGTTTGTTTTTACTCGTTTCAACTTGTTCCCTGAACAAGCAATTTCCATCCTCAGTTAGTTACCTCCATTTTTCGACTTCGGTCGACATTTTCTACGGCTCAAGAATTCATGAATGCGAAATTCTTTTTGTAGTGGGTCCTTGTGCTGGGGGAATGAGCCCACGACACCGCAACACTAGCCTGCTAGCGCATTCACGCGTCCCCAGGCAAGGCCAATCTCGGCGGATCTTACCATCCTCTTTCGCCGAGGCAGCAGACCATCGCTGCAGTCCTTCACGGGCATCTTTTTACATACATTTTCACTACGATTGCGTCGGCTGTACTTGTGCTTACGTATATTCGAATTTCGATTTTTTTGTGGCGTTATGTTGGTACTCATGTCTGTCACTTATGCCGACAAACTCGGCCATTTTGAATGTTCACTTAATTCGTGATAGCTGCTTTACTTGCACGTGTTTTCAATCGTCTTCGATTTTTACTTATTCAAAGAAATGGATCAAAGAACGTGTATCAAATTTTGTGTGAAAAACGAAATTAAGTGCGCGGATGCATTCCGAATGTTGACTGCGGCATACGGAGAAGCTAGCTTGGACCAAAGCAACGTTTATCGGTGGTACAAAATGTTTTTAGAAGGCCGAGAAGATGTGAACGACGAAGAGCGTGCCGGACGCCCGAGCACTTCAACAACAGACGAAAAAATTAATGAAGTGGAGAAAATGGTATGGGCCAATCGTCGAATCACCGTTAGAGAAGTTGCTGAAGACCTAAACATATCGATTGGCTCGTGCCATTCGATTTTTATCAACGATTTGGGCATGAGACGGGTCGCCGCGAAATTCGTACCAAAATTGCTCAATTGCGACCAAAAACAGCAACGCATGAACATTGCTAATGAGATGTTAAACTCTGTCCGCGACGAACCAAATTTGCTACAGAGGGTCATAACTGATGACGAATCGTGGGTTTATGGTTATGACGTGGTAACCAAAGCTCAATCATCTCAATGGAAGCTGCCGCATGAACCAAGACCGAAAAAAGCGCGCCAAGTTCGGTCGAATGTGAAAGTTTTGCTGACAGTTTTCTTCGATTGCAGGGGCGTGGTGCATCATGAGTTCTTGCCACAGGAAAGAACGGTCAATAAGGAATATTACCTGCAAGTTATGCGCAATTTGCGCGAAGCAATCCGCCAGAAACGCCCGGATTTGTGGGAGAACAAAAATGCTTTTGCACCACGATAACGCCCCTGCTCACACATCGTTGCTTGTGCGCGACTTTTTGGCCAAAAACAACACACTAATGATGCCGCAGCCGCCGTATTCCCCAGATCTGGCCCCCTGTGACTTTTTCTTGTTTCCTAAACTGAAGAGGCCCATGAAAGGACGACGTTACGCAACGCTTGACGAGATAAAGACGGCATCGAAGGAGGAGCTGAACAAGATTAAAAAAAATGATTTTTTGAAGTGGTTCGAAGATTGGAAAAACCGTTGGCACAAGTGTATAATATCTCATGGGGATTACTTTGAAGGGGACAAAATAGATATTCATGAATAAATTAATAATTTTTGAAAAAAAACAAATTTCGCGATATTTTATGAACACACCTCGTATACCCTAAACTCTGTCTCTGAATGAAAATAAGAGTTATACATGATTCAATTCGCAGGATTTTTTATTCTCTGTAAGTGTGTTTAAGTTTAACTCTGTAATTTGAGAATTTCTTCTATAATTAATAGTTCCTTGAACTCTAACCACACTGAATTGTTTAGCGTTTATTTATTATGCTAAGCGCACATAGAAATAATTTAATATTCTTTCGACGGCTCCGTGTTTATTAAGCCATAAAGACCATCGAATTCAAATTATAGAGAAGAAATCTCTATTATGCCAATTAAAACATTATGAGGCTTTTATTTCTAAGATATGTATCGACTAAGAAACTTCAAACACATGAAACATTACACGCATGGGAAGCAAACATTTAGTTCTTTTGATTTATACCGTTTTATTTTAAGAAATTCCAAACAGAAATAATAAAATACCATTCAGTTAGCTTGTAAACAATTGCAAAATATCTATGGGTGATTCCTCATCTATTTTAAACGGCGATACGACGACAGATACGATGCTGACACGTCATTCTTAGTCGCTATTCGAGACATTTCTAGACGTACATGTGGGAGCGTGAGTGTAGACAACCGAAATCTTGGTTGTTTCATGTCACCTGTAGTTCTTTGAAATACCAGTTTTGAACTTAAATAATTTTGAAAAACTTTCTCCTACTCTTAATGTGTGATATATAATTGAGTTAAGTTTAGAGACGAGTGTACTATGTAGTGTCGAACAATATATATATATATATATATATATATATATATATATATATATATATATATATATATATATATATATATATATATATATATATATATAAAGCATTGATTTCATGACTAAAAAGAAAAATAAATCTTCAAACTTTGGCCTTCATGATATTTTCCTTCGTCGAGTAGTTGTATATATTTTTCACCTGAGGATGATATATATGAATATTGGATTATTGAATTATCATCGAGATTATATTATATTTTGCTGTTGGTAATTTTTTATATGATATGATTTAACAGTGAGTGATATTTTCAGGAGGTGAGATCTAACAACTCTCGTTCTACATGTCACTCTGAAAATGGAAAATCTCTACATCTAATTCGCTTTCGGTCGGTGACTCAAGTCAGTTTATCACTCTCATAGATGTGTAATATTTTTGGTTTTTATTCTGATTTTTTTATTTCGTTTAAATTATTAATTAAAATGTGACAACAGAATCACTCTGTTCCACCCTAAGTAGACAACCTTCATAGAACCACATTGTGTGCAAGCGTGTGGCTATGCTTTCCACAAACTCTCCTTAGCGCACGCTCTTCGCGAAAGGGAAAATTTATAAAAAATAATTACGATAAAGTGAAAATTAGCTGTCATATTTGTAGTATTCCTTTCGCTTTTAGTAAAATAAAAATGAATTCTTAAAGTGGAAAACTTCAGACTTCTTCCTTCAAGATTGGTACCTGTGCCTTCCAGCATTTTTGGTTTACGCTTGGTGTTTGTCACCCTACAACCCGAGTGTGCGAAAAAATAATTTGTAGTGGAACTTGGCGCCAAGAGAAAGAACCCTACCAGCGCATACATGCGTTCCAGGGCCAAGTCAGTCTCAGTGAGCATCGACACCTAGTTCGTTGAGGCAGCACAGCATCGCTGCAAGTCTTCCTCGGATAAATAAACATAAATAAACACAACAAATTATAATGTTTTTAAACTGTATAGCTCCAAAAGCCAAAGATTGGACATTTGAATTTTTTGTGTTCCTCTATTCGCCTGCTTACCCCATAATCGCAAACTTTATATTGTAAAATTCCGCCATATGATACTTTCTTTGACTATCTTCTGGGAAGCAATTTTAGGGGTCATCTCCATGGACGGGAAGACCTTTAAAAGCTGCTCATATTCTTTTCGACTCCGAAATTTTCATCATAGCATCTGTAATTCCTGAGAAAACGTCCTGCGACCCCAAAACGGACGGAGTAATATCAATTTTAATTGCGTGTAATTTGAAAGCGTTTTATTAAACCCTAGGAATTAGGCCTAAATTTATGACAACGAACGTATGGATAAGCAGCTGTTTATAATAAATATATTAATATAACACGTGTTATGGACCACCTGTCCCCCAACTCACCTATCGCATGATTCCTGTAACCCTTAATACCCTACATTCACCTACCATGTATAATCAATACCGCGAAACTTAATGAATCATCAATAATCACTTAATTATTTGAATTCATGATAAATCAGCAAAAGTCAATCATTAATAAAAACTATAAAACCCTAATTGTTTCCAAGAAATCTATCTACTTAAATTCTCAGTAATTCGATATCAATTAACGTTCCCATTAATGACTTCCAGAAATATAAACAATGCCAACTACAGGAAACATCAAATCAAATGATATTAAATACGAAAGATTGTATTTTTGCGATTGTTGCAAATCAAACAAACATAATACTCCGGATCGCGATATCAATAAAAGCAGTCCCAAACCTCCAATTTCCAAACGTAAACAATAGTTCAAATAGTAAATCATCAAATCAAGTTCGCATGGCAAATTTGAAACACTTTAAATTTCCAAAAGTAAACAATAACTGAAATTCATGACAAATGTTTAAACCAACAAATTCGCGCGGCGAATTAAAATACTTAAGATGAAATTCGATCTAGATAAACAAAATGATCTTCATAGGGAAAAGGAACTTGCGTATCCATAGTCGATATAAACAAAATTAAAGTATAAAAGAAACTTGCAAATTGTAACTAGGATTATTGTTATTATCGTTGTGCTAAGATCAAATTCAGTTGCTGTGAAAAGATTCTATTATTGTGAAAAGATTCTATTATTGTGAAAAGTTGTAAAGTAGTGCAAAGTTCAGAATTATTGGATAAAATAAAGGTGTAATAGATTGTAAAGTTTGTGAAACTGTTAAATAAAAAGAAAAGTGAAACAAAAGACGTGTTGTGTGCGTTTATTCAAAGAGCCCTATAACACTCGCAAGAACGTAGTATCGAACCCCTGTTTTGTTCGACACTACATAGTACACTCGTCTCTAAACTTAACTCAATTATATATCACACATTACGAGTAGGAGAAAATTTTTCAAAATTATTTAAGTTCAAAATTGGTATTTCAAAGAACTACAGGTGACATGAAACAACCAAGATTTCGGTTGTCTACACTCACGCTCCCACATGTACGTCTAGAAATGTCTCGAATAGCGACTAAGAATGACGTGTCAGCATCGTATCTGTCGTCGTATCGCCGTTTAAAATAGATGAGGAATCACCCATAGATATTTTGCAATTGTTTACAAGCTAACTGAATGGTATTTTATTATTTCTGTTTGGAATTTCTTAAAATAAAACGGTATAAATCAAGAGAACTAAATGCTTGCTTCCCATGCGTGTATTGTTTCATGTGTTTGAAGTTTCTTAGTCGATACATATATGTATGTATCTTAGAAATAAAAGCCTCATAATGTTTTAATTGGCTTAATAGAGATTTCTTCTCTATAATCTAAATTCGATGGTCTTTATGGTTAATAAACACGGAGCCGTCAAAAGAATATTAAATTATTTCTATGTGCGCTTAGCATAAAAAATAAACGCTAAACAATTCAGTGTGGTTAGAGTTCAAGGAACTATAAATTATAGAAGAAATTCTCAAATTACAGAGTAAAACTTAAAAACACTTACAAAGAATAAAAAATCCTGCGAATTGAATCATGTATAACTCTTATTTTCATTCAGAGACAGAGTTTAGGATATAAGTTTTGGGCGTTTTAAACAATTTAAATAATTCCATAAGTGATAACAATATACTTTTATGTAAAGATGTTGCAAAGTTATGGATACTAAGAAAAAATGTTTCAAATTTCCCATTAGCAAGAACATTGCCAAAGTGCGTACATGGAATATCTCACAGTTTATTTGATGCAGTTAGTTCTTTGTCTCCTCGGGTCTAAAGTGCACGCTCAACATGGGATTTTTTTCACTACATTGATTATTGTGTATTTCTTATTTTATTCTTAAAATAATAATTTATTCGCCATTGCCAAAAAGTGGATAAATTGTCGCATATTTACAATGAGTCGTAGGACAACACTTGAGCAGCGAGAATTAGTAATTAATCATTTTAAAAATAGTGAATCTCAACTCAGATAAACGGAATTGTTTTAAACTCACCGACATCCAGTATATAATTCAAAAGTTTTCCAATGAAAAAAGTGTGCAAAACCACGATAGAAATGCGCCAAGAAAAGTCTTAAACGAGTTTGATTTACAATGGATCGATAGAAAAATATGGAAAACCCTAAGTTATAAGCTCCTAAGTTGGTATTTGAAGTATTCACTGGAATTGATAAAAAAGATAATGCTGAAACCATACGCCGTGTGTTAAGAAACCACAATTTTAATGGCCAAGTTCCACGGAAGAAACCATTCATAAATGACAATAATTGATAAAAACGCCTGAATTTTGCAACTGAGCATATTTCAAAGGATTTAGGGTTTTGAAGGCTACCATTTTTTCCGACGAGTCTAAATTCAACATATTTGTTTCAGATCAAATGACGTACATACGACAAAAGCCAAATACAGAGCTCAAAAAAGAAAATCTACATGAGACTGTCAGGCAGGGTAGGGCAGCGTAATAGTTTGAGCATGTATGTCAGCAGCTGGTGTTGAAAAGCTGGCTTTTATCTGGATTAAAATATTTGACCAAGACAAAAGCCAATGTAAAAGAAATAATCGTCGACATCGAAGCGGGTATCAACAGGCTATCAAATATGGCGGCACTAGCTGTGGAAGAAAGGGAAGTGATTAGCGCAAGTACAGCCGACGCAATTGTAGTGATTGTAGTGAAAATGTATGTAAAAAGATGCCAGTGAAGGACTGCAGCGATGGTCTGCTGCCTCGGCCAAAGAGGATGATAAGATCCGCCGAGATTGGCCTTGCCTGGGGACGCGTGAATGCGCTAGCAGGCTAGCGTTGCGGTGTCGTGGGCTCATTCCCCCAGCACAAGGACCCACTACAAAAAGAATTTCGCATTCATGAATTCTTGAGTCACAGAAAATGCCAACCGAAGTCGAAAAATGGAGGTAACTAACTGAGGATGGAAATTGCTTGTTCAGGGAACAAGTTGAAACGAGTCAAAACAAACGGACTTGCAGAGACTTCGTCGTTACCCGACGATTGTTATGGCCCACAAATAAGAGTGGGGCATCCGGATAGATGTGGTGCCCCCCCGCACCCGCCCAACTGGATCAAGATCCAAACCTTGACGTGGCCATATATTTCCTTTTTGAGTGGAAAACTCATACAAACATACTTTGCATGAGCTTTCCCATCATAAGGGAAATGTAGACGTGACCGATTTATGCTATAGAATAATGTGATCGGATCACATAACCCTATACCATAAAAGGGCACGCGAGCGGAAGGCCACTCAACCCAGCAAGAGCCCCTGAAAACTACAAATCGGTAGAGCGCGCCCGATGGCTTGCCTATTTTTCTTGAACAGCCTACCATCATTGCGGGTTCTATACCCGGTCAGATAGAGCGAATGGAAAGACTGATTGTGTTGGTTAACAATTAATTTTTTTCTTAGTATAACCAAAAAACGCAAAAAACTAGGCAAACTAAACTTGAACGTAATTATGTGCGGAAGCAAAGTAATAAAATAATACTGAATACTGTGTAAGAAAATTTTAATTATGATCACAATATGAAATATAAATGTAATTAAATGAAACTGAACAATGTGTACGCAAAAGAAAAAGCAAAATGTTTACTGGGTGACGTGACAAAAGAAAATTTTAATTATGATCCACAATATGAAATATAAAGGTAATAAAAAGGTACTTACCCAACATCCTCGCCGGGCGCCCGCTGATAATGTGAGTAATTCCAATGCCGACTAAAATAAATTTTGAAGTTAAATGACATCACGAACGTTGCACACATCGAGAAAATTCCCAATACACTTTTGCACAGTATAAAAACTAATTTTCTTAATCCTAAATGATGTTGGGGTAAGCTGCATTGGTTCACTACATCAACAAGTGGTTCCGTTGTATCTATTGGGGAGGACCAACACGGTATAGTGACAAGATTCACTTCAATCTAACCAAGACCGCAACAATTGAAATGTAACAAAAATATTTTGTTCGGAACCGATGCCGTGCGGCGAAACCAAGTCCAACAATAATAAATTTCCTAATTTAAGTGGTCACGAGATTATCACTTGGGCACACTCGCTCCACACTCTGCTATGCACAGTTCAGTAAACAAGCTTGGGAACACGTATCGCGGCTAAAAGTTCAAGTCATCGACTGGACTGGATTGGGATCTTGAATCCACTCATCACCTCGAAATCCGTGCTAAATGCTTGCGGACTCGCTACTTCAACTGAAGATAATTTGCCGCTTGTCGCTAGTCTGCTGCGGAAGCGCTTTGCTTATTTTCCGCTCTCCCCAACTCTGTGTCTTGCTGGGTCGGCTTATTCAAAGGCGAGAGTGGTTGCAGTAACTGCAGTGAAATTGATGACTTCCATCATACATCACTTTTGTTATGAGATTTATGAAATCCGGAGGGCAGTCACGATAAACATAACTGCAATCTAAATCACTTGCACCATATTTTTCTGCAGCTTCATATGCATGCTGACAGGCCTTTTCATTTTCGCTGAACGACTGGTGAATACTTGGACTTAGTATAAATGTTATCAGTTCAGCTAGCAAATTATCTTCGCCCAAATCAAACGGATGTTTTGCCACTTCACATATACTCTTCAGCAAACAAGATTCATGGTACCGATAGCTTTGCTGTGAGCGTCAACAGATTCTCAAATGAACAATAAATAACTTTGAATTTCACCAACGTTCGATAAAATAATAAAATACACAGGAAAATCTATGTTTCGCAGTTGTGATGCTTCGTGTGTCACGGTAATAATTCTACCGTGTTCACGACGCGGCCAACCTAACCGGACTCCTCGATTCATTGCTCGACCCGTTTCAAAATCTTGTCTTTTCTTTTCTCGTGTAGCCAACGGTAAAATTCCCTCAGCTGAGTTCGACCAGCCTCGTTAGCTTCCTTTGGTAATGTAATACCCCGTTGGGGTGCACTAAATCAGTGTTTCTATACTCGAAATTTTATATGGCAGATTTAAACTTTTAAAAACCAAAATTTAACTGAAGTAGAGAAATTTTAAATGGACTAAAGAAATTTGAAATGAAGTAAAGAAATTGAAATGAAGTAAAGAAATTTAAATGAAGTAAAGAAAATTTAAATAAAGTGAAGAAATTTGAATGAAGTAAAGAAATGAAAATTTTAAACAGTAATAGAAACCAATTTTCATGAAAAATATAATTAAAGGAAAGCGTTTAAATTTACTATAGAGGATAATTGATATAAAATTACATTTAATAGTAATAATAAGGAAGAAAACTATTTGGCAAATTAAGATTATGAATGGAAATAAGTAATGATTTTCTAAATCTGCCATTGAAATTTTGAATAGGAGATAGGAAGGTTTTCGAGCAGTTTGCTAGTGTGACTGCTCGATTACTACACAATCAGGAAAAACAGCAGAAGCCAAAGAAGTCGGGAGGAAATTAAGACGAATAATAAATAATAAGCCAGTGTACTACACGAAAGCGGATAAAGGAAATGCAGTAGTTATTTTGAATGGCAAATATACATGGACCCTTACTTCAAATTGCGATCAAATCCACTCCCTGATTCAGTAAAACGGGTATAGAAATTATTGAAATAGTGCGACTCATGGATCAAGGAAAACAAAAACTCATGAGGGTGACTAACCCATCGTTACCGGATATAAAAGGCCTTTCTAAGATTCGTAAGCCAGGTAATGACATGTGGGACACACTGTCGGCTGAAAATGCTCCCACGCGGAAAATAGCTAAATAGCCCAGTCATATTAGGGCTTTCACCTCGGAATGAAAGATAATAAGCTGCAAATTGGTATGAACCTTTGTTTTGTCATTCTAAATGTTGTCTCAAAAGTCAAAATCATTATCGTGTTCGCGTCTCAAGATATTCAAGGTCAAAGGTCACAAAAATCGGTTTTTCGCGAATATCTGGCTTCCTATCGGTTAAATGAGATTTGCATTTATTATAAAAGTTGTAGGCTATAAAATTCCCTACAACTTTTGTTTAAACTTTTTTTTCATACGACCAACCGTTTTGAAGGTAGAGCGCGAAGAGTGCACATCGTACAGTCATATACGGCCTAATGCAAGGTCAAGCGTGAGTTATGGTTATCAGTACGTTATAAAGTCAATTATTTACTTGGAAATTATAATTATTAAACAATGCCTATTATTTATGTACTAACTATTAATTATTTATATTTAATTAAAGTAAGTAACTTGATTATTTATATATAATTATTCATATTTAACTCATCATTGACACAGCTATTGCCTTATCAGAACATCAAAAGACTGCTGTCATCATAGGAGAAGATATCGATTTGCTCGTTATTTTAATTGGACGTACTCAATCACATCATCAGGAAATTTTTTTGAAAAAAGTTGGCAAAGGCAATGTCAAAACACAAATATATTCTACTAAAAGTTTTGACCAATATCCTCGTACTAAAAAGCACATTTTATTTTTACACGCATTCAGTGGCTGTGACACGACTTCTGCGCTATTTAAAAAAGGAAAAAAAACTGTTACTAGAGCATTGGAAAAAATTCCTGATTTAGATAAACTGGTGGAAGTATTTCAACAAGAAAACTGCCCAAAACAAACATTATTAGAAAATGGAGTGCGCATCTTGTTGGCATTATATAATGCTCCAAAATCTGAGGACAACATTGATCATTTCCGCTACACGCAATTCATCAAATTTACAAAACTAAATAAACCTGTACAACTGTCAACACTTCCACCAACAAGTGTAGCAGCTCATCAACACATAAAACGTGTCTACTACCAGATTCAAACGTGGTTAGGGAAGGGCTTAGAACCTAAAGAATGGGGCTGGATGCTTGAAAATGAAATCCTGGAGCCCATACGAACGTTATTACCTCCAGCACCAGCCGAACTACTAAACGTAATATTTTGCAATTGCAAAAATGGTTGTGGTTCCCGCTGTGGATGCAGAAAATCAGGGCTACAATGTTCTTTAGCTTGCGGCCAGTGCAACGGACAAGCTTGCCTCAACGCTTCACTGTATCCAAGTAATCCCGATGAAGAAAATACATATGATCCCGATATTCTGGAAGGTTTGGAGATGAACATGACAGATAATGAGGATGATGACAATGAATCGAACATTTTTGAGCGACAAGAAGAAGAAGACGACGAACAAGAAGAAGATAATTAGCTTCCATTTCCAATTTCATTACAATTAAAATCAACAAAGATACTTTTGATATTTGAACTCACATTTTGATAAATGTATATTATGCCGTATTTAATAATAAATAAAAATATGTGTAAAATATATACTCTTACTATCATTTTAACTTAAAATAAAACTAAAATATATAATCCAGAATTAATAATATTTTATACTTAAATAGTTAAATATGAATAATTATATATAAATAATCAAGTTACTTACTTTAATTAAATATAAATAATTAATAGTTAGTACATAAATAATAGGCATTGTTTAATAATTATAATTTCCAAGTAAATAATTGACTTTATAACGTACTGATAACCATAACTCACGCTTGACCTTGCATTAGGCCGTATATGACTGTACGATGTGCAATCTTCGCGCTCTACCTTCAAAACGGTTGGTCGTATGAAAAAAAAGTTTAAACAAAAGTTGTAGGGAATTTTATAGCCTACAACTTTTATAATAAATGCAAATCTCATTTAACCGATAGGAAGCCAGATATTCGCGAAAAACCGATTTTTGTGACCTTTGACCTTGAATATCTTGAGACGCGAACACGATAATGATTTTGACTTTTGAGACAACATTTAGAATGACAAAACAAAGGTTAATACCAATTTGCAGCTTATTATCTTTCATTCCGAGGTGAAAGCCCTAATATGACTGGGCTAAAATGGCTGGTCAAGGAACTCAACAATATGGAGAAGAAGTTTGAATTCGGCCGAGTTCACATCGAAAGTATTGTCTTGGTATCGTTAGAAGAAGATAAAAGGCTTGTCTCGTTCGATGTCAAAGCGCTGTTTCCTAGCATACCTGTCAAGGAAGCTCTCGTCATAACTGGTGAAGATTGGAGAGCAAAAACAAGGATGTATTCAAAACTAATAAGCTTTTGCATGAATGAGAGCTGTTTTACTTTCAGGCAGGAGTTTTTTAAGCAAACGAAAGGTGCTCCAATGGTAAACCCTTTGTCCCCATTTTTAAGTGGATTTTCCAATCACACTTAGTAGAGAAGCTACAACAAGAAGCGAAACTGCCGCATCGCTGGGTAAGGTATGTCGACAATGTGTTTACAACCACCAAGCAGGAACAAGTTCAACAAACACTCACTGGGATAAATTCCATGCACAAAAACATCAGCTTCACGCATGAGACAGAAATGAATGGGCGGCTCCCTTTTTAGGGTTTTGTACTAAAATACAAAACCCTATTGCAATCACGACCTGTGTCCGTCTGTCCGTCCGTCTGTCCGTCCGTCCGTCCGTCTGTATGTCACAGCACTTTTTCTCCGAAACTATAAGGGCTACAGCCATGAAACTTTGTGGAAAGGTCAGAAGTGGTGACCTCTTGAAAGTTCAAGGGTGGAAAAATTTTTCAAAGGCGTTTAAGGGGGGTCTCCCCATATAGGGGGGTGACCCCTCAAAAAAAAATTTTCACCATTGGTAGTCGAGTAGGGTGTCATTGGAAAGGTCTCAATGAGATCTTTTCAAAACAAGTCTCAAAATTGCCTTACGCGTACCGAGGGGGGCAGGGGAAGGGGAAATGTACGAACTTTTCGCGTACCCCCCCCCCCTCGCGATTGGACACCTTCCATCCGAAAAATCTGAAAAAAATCAGGAATGTAGGCCTTCATGAGTACAACAACAACAAAGTCGAAATTCACTCAACTTTGTTAGTAATAGTATGATTTATCGATTTTGTGTTTTCTTGAATAAAATCTAAACAGTACCCTTAAACTCAACAAAATTTAGCAAACAGATGATTATTCATAAGATTGATCTTTTCGGAAAGTTTCATAAAGATCGAATAGTATTTAACGAAGTTATAGCGATTTGAATTTTCGTGTATTGCTATGGAGCAATATGACCTGTATTACTATGGAAACATATTGCTATGGAGCCATATGCGCTTTTTACCGACTTAGACACTACAGCTTTGCTAGAATTAGCATGACAGTTTCAGGAGCGATAGGTATCATGAAGATGAGTACATACAATTGAAACAAGTCGAAGAGGCAGGAGAGAGCTCCTAGAAAAAGGGCTTTGTAACCATTCTAGGATTCGAAAAAATAGGCTATGAATCGATGATTACAGTACAGAGGAGTGGCCCCTGAAAAAAAAATTTCATGAAAGGTAGCCGATATGAGTATCAACTGAAATTTCTCTATGAGAGCTTTTCAAAACAGTTCTTAAACTGTCAGTTTTTGCTTCAGTGGGAGCACAGGGGGGGAAATACATGAAAAATGTGTTTCCTCCCTCGCGAATGGACACCCGTTATCTAAAAATTCTGAAAAAATTATCAAAGGAGATATTTATGGGTATAACCATAACAAATATCTCAGAAGTCAAAATTCGTTCAACTTTGTTAATAATAGTATCATCCTCGAATTTCACATTTTCTCCAATTAAATCGTCTTTGACATGTTTCTTGATTTTATTCGTTGCTGGTTACTGCATTTTGTAAGTTGAGTACAAAACCCTTCTGACATGAGCATAGGTCTGTCTACCCAACTTGTTTAGACTTGATGGTGTGTAGAATATCAAATGGGCTAGAATTCCAAATATACCGCAACCTACTGACACTAGGCGCATTATACCATTTTCTTCAAATCATTGCCAGCAGCAAAAATGGACAACATTTAACTGGTTGGTCAACAGAATGCTGACACTTCCTTTTAGCATCAATGAATGGAACGGATATCCGAAGAACCAGGTCGCACAACTCATGGAAAAGCGAATGAAGTAGGACATCAATAGTGCATTTTCAACACTGACTCCGATGGTAGATAAAAGATGACGACTGGTGGTGGCCTACAACTCCAAAATGAATAGAGGAGCGCTCTGAAAAGAACTAGGCATCGATCTGGTCTATACAATTAGAGCAACAAGACTGCAGAACATACTTAGCTCAACAAAAGAGCCTGTGCACAAGATGGAGAGAAGCAGAATTTACCGTATATCATGTAGAGATTGCGACAGTAGCTACATTAAACAGACAAAGGGATCAATAGGCATCAGGTTTGCGGAACATATACGCGAAGTAGTAAATAAAAAGGAAAAGAAAAAAATTCAAATTTCAGATCCAAGGTAGCGGTACATATATCATCGTCACAATAATCAACACCATCACGAACACCTCGAAGTTAGACACGACGGAGTCCCTAGAAATCTAGAAATCTAGGGGGTCAGGAACTTTGGAATTGTGATCCAGGTCATGTAACACGTGGCTCATGAAGTAAATATTCCTTTAATGAATAGGCCTTTGGTTATCGTAATAAAAATGTGGTTAGGTAATCACTCGTAGCTTTGAAAAAACATTTGTGTACATAAAAATAGGTTTTAACGCGTATAGAAATTAGTACTTAAGAAGTTTCCAAGCAGGAAACGAAACAATTGTATACTTGAAATATAAATATAGTGGAAACAAAGGGAAAAAAATTTTTTTGTAACATATATTTGATTGTGTTATTCCACTTAAAAAGCGGTTTCTCTGTAAATAATAAATAATAGCTTTACTTAAACAATTCCAATTTAAATTCTTTAACATCGTTTTTCACATTGAATTTATAAAGCCTAAAGTTTTGAAAAATGTACCGCATCAAATAAGCTGTGAGCCACTGTGTATATATGTATGTTACATCATCATTTTAGTCAGTTTGTACAAGATGCTGATAACTAGTCAAAAGCGTTCAAATAAGATTTTCGATTGATTAAAAATATTTTAACATCAGAGAGAAAGAGAGAGAAACCTATTTCTTATCAATATTTTCATAGATCTTGCTAAATCATTATGGGATGAATAAAGCTTCTAAAATGCTTCTTGGCTTGCAATTAAAAATTTCTTGTCAGAGAGTCAGTTCTAATTTACTTTGACGATTAATTCAAATGAAATAGAGGTGAATAGAATGGGTATATATTTTGGTTAACTGTTTGAAAAATTGGTGTGAAACCGTTTTAATAACTTGATCCTGGCATTAGTCCGGTATTT
The DNA here is from genome assembly GCA_963969285.1 of Odontomyia ornata. Lineage (NCBI taxonomy): Eukaryota > Metazoa > Arthropoda > Insecta > Diptera > Stratiomyidae > Odontomyia > Odontomyia ornata. The sequence continues at coordinate 401,505,799 of OZ017738.1, forward strand.
TTCGGCTTCGTAAGTAATATTTTCATAGTGCTCTATTTATAAGATATCAAATTTATATGAATAAGAAAAAGTATAAACTGAAGAACTTCCAATAATTAGTGAAAACATTTTCATTGCCTCAAAATAAAGTGAAATCATATAACTATAATATTACCCAGCCTTAGAAAGTACTCATATATTAGTTGCGTAACGCTTCCCAATGTCGATGGCTATAGCCAACGCCTGCTTACTCAGGCCAAAAAGGAAAGCAATTAACGTACATGACGTCACAGTGGGAACTGTCAAACACTGTTCAATTGGTCTAACAGAACAGGTCAATAGGTCTAAAATCCTGGTGCGCATTGTGACATCATGCATCCGCTTTCGAGCCTGTGTGACGGGGCATTGCTATAGCCCTCCCACACCTTTTCTCTTAGGCCAATTGAACAGCTATTGACAGTTCTTACGGTGAAGTCATGTACGTTAATTGCTTTCCTTCCAGGCCCGAGTAAGTAGACCACCATTAGACGACACCTCCAATCGCCTCGGTTCAACAACCTGTCTCCTACTGTTCAGTATTTCTAGAAGAGATTTGTTATCAGAATTATTTAATTAAGTTCATTTCTCTCCTTTTTCGTCGGTTCAGCCCTTGCTAGGGTCAGCTCACGGCAGTTGTTGTAGTTTTATCATAATGGGGACTTCTAGCTTGCGATAGAAATTTTACAAATCAGAAATCAATGCCGGAAAACAAAATCGCCTATCCTGATCTGATGTTTGATTTCTTCATGAATTGTTTCAGTTTCCCTAGTAGCGGTTTGTAACGAATTTGTCTTGTTCCTTGCAAATTGAATGGTGCTTCACTATATCTGGTCATAATATAGATCTTTCTGTACCAGTATCGAAAGTTAGAGTGCAGTTTTCTCCATCATCTTGCCCAGGGAGACATAAATCTGCCTCTGCACAATGTAGTCTTGACACAGTGATGCTAGTGCTGGGGACGTCGATCCTCCTAGCCGAATTCTGTTCCACAAAGCTAGCTCTTATATGTTTCTCGCCTCCTTGGTTTAAGAAGGCTTGATATTGGGCTCCAGAATCCTTATGGATCTCCTTCTTATAGCGTACGTTAAACAGTAGCTTCTTCCGTTTCCGTCAATTTCGTTGCAGATACCTTTCTTCCCCACAAATCCAACATTTAAGTATACTACTAACCTGCGGCTGTCAGTTGAAAACAACACACTCATGCCTGCAGTCTTTTGTCACTATTTCTCAAGCTCGGGCTGTTTTTCTGGTGATCTTTTTAGTCGTTCCCAAATTTAAAGCATATGCGAATGTGTCCTTCATCGTTCGCTTTCCGACAAATCGAATAGTTTGTTATAGTTCCCAGTCATACAATGCGCTGAAGAAGGCTAACGTCACTGCATCATTTCGGTGTTGTGGATCATAAGTTGGGTAAGCCAACAGGGTCAACTGTCCGATGCCCGAGGCTAGCTGCTGTAGAGCTTTACTTGATTTTTGCCTGGGGTATATATATTTGCTTCAAGTGATATTCTTCATATCGTATATCCAGCGCATTCATTATAGCTGCCCAAATTGAATTTGACACAATGGGTACAGCTTGTATAATCTCTGTCGGTGGGCCTCTTAGAACAAAAATTTATACTGTTTTCCACTCTTGCTGATCGTAGTGGATGGTAGGTTTATTTTTAAGCGTGGTTTCCACCAACGTCAAATCTTGCTGTGGTAAGTTCTTGGCTGAAGAGATGCTGGTAGCCAGTTGTCCACAACGTAGTACTTGGAGACTGAAAAATTTAGTGATGGATTTATTTGACCCACATACGCTATGGTCTTCCATATATAAGCAGTTTTGGTATCACCTATCATTAAAATTTTAATTTCGTACTTATCGGGCTTTGAAAGAATGTACTCGTACACTTTAAATAAACATCACCCACAAAATGCTAATAGTTGCTCATCAACACTACAATAGTCAGATGACGAGTACAAACTTTCACATTTTCCTATAATTTGGTCAAAAATCTTATGGATTGGAGCCAAACGATCATTTTCACGACCTTTTTGATGAGTTTGTTTATAAACCTGCAACGGCTCATTTTAGCTCAAAAAAGCGTCACTCCAGTATATATATTGAAGAGTTCTTTGGTATTGACAGCGTTCATATTGAAAACACCCGCCAAATAATAAAGTCCGAATAAGGCTTTAAGTGACTTGCATGTAACCGGATTCACAGCGATGGTTTATTTGATGAAGATGCCGTTACTGATTTATCATCTTCTTTACCCTCAAATTCTGTGTACTTCCTCTGCTAAATTGTAATCTCTGCATTCATATAATTAAAAATTTTGTCCAAAATTTCATTCAAAAAATAAAAATATTAACCATGAATAGGCTTAGTAATATATTTTGCTGGGCCCCTATTACCCGTTACGTCTCGTTTGCCAATACGGCAGGGCCGTCAAACCGCGGCTCCGAGTGCGTCCCTGTGTTGCCAATACGGCAAGACCTTTTTCGAAAGGTTCGCTGTGAATACCCAATAAAAAGCTGGGGCCAGCGGTCGGCAGAAAAAGGAGAGTCTTAGGGGTGGCTTCGGTCACCACAAATACTTGAGTGTCAATGACCTACTCTCTGACATGATGAAATATATGGCGTCATCAAGTATCCATACCTCTTGGCGGGTAGGTAAAACGCTATGGGAAGGAAACCAAAGAGAAAACCAGTGATGAAAGTTGGCGAAGGCAACAAAGCTACGGTGCAGGTAGTCGCAACCCCAGTATCAAGTCCAGGAGGTCAGATCTTCAGTACCGGCGGCGGTGGGGAGTGAACGAGCAGGCTTCCCGCCATCATCATCCAGCTACTGCAATGTAATAGGGGTGGCAAACTTGGCCTCTATAAAAGATAACCCTACAAGTGAACACGAAAAAGAAGTATTTACTTGGAGATCGAAGTTGATTCGGACACCTCCTTGTAATGATAGCACGCAGATGACGGGTGAAACTATAAAACCAATCAATCAGTGAGCGCCTGATATAAATAGTGAAGCTAAATATCAAAAGAGCCCGTGGGCTAGTACGGAAATATCGCGGTATTTTGGCAATTTTGTAGAGCTCCCAGAACGCTCCTGGGTGAACAATTTAAATTTGGGTCTGCAGAAGCTCTAAATAACGTTACGACTTGTGCAGAATCGGAGGCCAACATTATAGATCTTCATGATATCAACCACCAAGAGGAGCAAAATGATGGCCAGTACTCGGAGCCAAATCAATCTAATTCTTCTAATAGGAAGGTATATATTTTTTTTTGTGTTTTGGAGGTGAATGCCATTTATGCACAAAGTGTGGGACTCCATTCTCACAAGAATGTGACTGAACTACCCACTAAATACCTCCAATGTCAACCTGAGAACCCAGCCTGGAACCGTTTGACACATTATTTCGGGCCAGGTCTCGTTTTGTTACACCGTGAGGCGCCTTCAAGCTGGGGGATCCCTCTTCTAGCGGGAGAAGAGAGGGGAAGAGGAAGTGCCAGAAGAGCGATCCCCCAGCCCCAATGCCCCCGGCTGCTGTGAGTCTCTTTTATCTTCTAGGGCTGCCCGATCATTATGTGCCACCTGGTTCCATTTGTCAACCGATGCGAGCATTACCGCGACAATATTATTCGGGGTGAGCTCTCCCGTCTCCCTGTAGAGGTCCCTTCGCAGAGGGACCCATTTTGTGCACGCAAAAAATGTGTGGCAGGCATTGTCTTCCTCTCCTGAGTAAAACCGACAATCAGAGGACGGTGACTTACCAATCTTGTGCAGGTCAGACTGAAAACACCCATGCCGGCTTGTAAGCTGGGTCAGATAGAAGTGAGTCTCACCATGCCTTCAATTTAGCCACGGTCTAGCATCCGGGATGAGGCACGCAGTCCACCTTTCCTTCGTGCAATTCACCCAAAACTGCTGCCAATCGTTGAGCAAGCGCTGTCTCTTCCCACGAACAACCATCTCCCTCGCATCCTCGTTTCGGCACAGGTAGCAGCAAGGAGGGCGACAAGTATCACGCCTGCAATGACTCTCACTGCCAAATCAGAGACTGTCGTATACGAAGATGTAATCCACGGTGTTCCTCTTCTCAGTACTCTGTTTTCGGTATACTTCCTTACTGAGAACGTGGCCCCATATTTCTGCTCCGTACAGTAGCACTGACACTACAGCACTCATCAAGAGGCGTCTTCGTGGTGGAATGGGTCCCCCTACGTTGGCCATAAGTCGACTCAGAGCCAGTACTCCCAAAGCAGTCTTCTCAGCCTCAGGCACTTCACCGATGGAAGGTATACTTGATCAGCAGAGGAAGTTAGAGGAAGACACCAGGGCTAAATACAATGCAATATTGAAAAAAATTATCCAAATAATTACTCAAAAAAAACATTGCCCGGCGAGTCAAGGACGGCATTCTCGAGCTTGAGGAAATATTTGATTCAATAACTGCATGCTGGTGGAAGTGGAAACGAGCTGAGCATGAAATGAACGTAGTGAAGAAACCACTACTCCTCACCAAACACGCATACGCCCAACTAAGTGCCCTAGAATGGAAACCCCTCCTGATAAAGTTGACCACTCACCTAAAGAATGGCAGACAGTTATGAGAAAAAAGAAACAGACGGACGTGCAAACCAAAGATAATGTAGAAAACGAAGATCTTAGCAATGAAGGTTCCACATGTGATTGGAAGAGAGAACGAAAGAAAAAGCCCCGTAACCGTAGAAAGCAGGCAATTGTTATCAGGCCAGCTGAAAGGAAGACATACACAGAAGTGTTGGAAGCAATCCAAACATCAGTCCATCCAGAAGATTTAGATACGCAAATATGCCAAATAAGAAAAACTTCTGATGGTGGCGTCTTGCTAGAGCTAGCAAAAAGTGAGGACCATGCCAAGCTGTAAGGCAATATTAAAGTGGTGGTTAGAATGCAAAGGTAGGTTAAGGTCCTCAGGCCGATAACAAAAATTGAGCTACCTGGCCTTGACTGGTTTACTACCGAGGACAAAATTCTGCAATCTTTGCAGAGCGAACTCGAAGCGAACATAGTTGGCGACGCAAAAGTTAGACTTTTGTCACCAAATAACAAAGAGAAAAGGTTGGCAGTTGTTGAGCTTGAAGCGGATAAGGCTGCTAGGCTGCTAAGTGCTAGACGAATAAGAGTTGGTTGGATAAGCGTATAAGTCAGACAAAGAATAGCGATAATACGTTGCTTCAGATGTCTAGGCTTCAATCATACCAAAAGAATATGCAATGGCCCAGACCGAAGCAAAAGTTGCTGAAAATGTGGCCTCCTAGGTCACCAAGCATCAAAATGTGATGCACAGCCTAGCTTTATTAAAGAATTGCATGTTTGAATAGATTCGGCTCATATCTTGAGCTCCGGTAGATGTCCTGCTTTTCAAGAAGATTTGGATGCCCTGAAATGTAAACGAAAAGATAGAAAATGAGAGTCATTCAACGTTGCAAGGCAGTAGAAGACCTACTCATACAGCTGACATGGGAGACTCAAATGCAACTAGTGCTCATCAGCGAGCCAGCCTGCAAATGAAATTCCAACAACTGGTTCGCGGACTTAATTATAAATGCTGCTATCTGGGTTACTGACCTTATGCAAGTCTGCGTGCGCAAGAATGGTTGCGGTAGCGGGTTTGTGTGGAGAAGAACCATGGATATGAACATTGTCAGCTGTTTCTTGTCACCAAATGACCCAATATGTATTTTTCAGGAGAAACTGGCTTTGCGTTGAAGTGGCAGCCAGACTAAACTTCATCATCCTCAACGAAGGCTCAACTCCAACATATCAAAGACCAGGTTTTCGTGAGTCAATTTCAGGCGTGAGTATTTCTTCAGAAGATCTCGCTGGATAAATGTGAATTTATTGAATCCATAAATACATCAAAGGGGCTTCCGGGTGAGACTCATGCAGCAAAACAAGTTAAGGGCACTATGTTATATATCTAGTGATCATGTCCAAGGAATTTCGAGGGAAAAAGCAGGCTAACTGGTGGACTGATGAAATTGCAGCCCTCTGACAAAACGCCCTCTTACTTTAGCGTAGAGCAAATGAGCAAGAAAAAGGCCTGCGGCAGCAATACTTGCTGCGGAACACCTTGTAGCTAAAAAAGAGATTTCTAAACGATCAAGAAAAGCAAGGCACTGAAATGGCAAGCTCTATGCCAAAAAATAGTCACTGACCTATAGAATGATGGCTACAGGATTGTAACACGTCAGCTAAGTGGTTTGAAATCCAGCAGCGTACTTGAAGTCAATGAGTTGTGCCACATTGTTAATGCTATATTCCCAGCACATCAAGAAAGAAGGGATGAACCGCACACCCTACTGGAGTGCAATACTCCTGAAATCATTGAGGATGAATTTTTGGATGCCATCATCTCAAAAATGAAGAACATATTCAACTACCAACGTACTCTACGAAGTGATGAATGCAGTAAAAACAGCAGAAAATGCTTGCCATCAAGCCAGGCCAACCGTTGTTCTGATTACTGTGGGTATAAAGAATGCCTTTAATTCAATGAGGTGGACTGGTATCCTGAACGCCCTTAAGCATAGATTTCGCATACCAAAATAACTGTACACTGTGATATGTGGTTATCTCAAAAATCGTCCGGTCCAATTCAAAACCTGCGACGGACCGAGAAAGAAACGAATCACCGCAGATGTTTCTCAAGAATCTATTCTTGGGTCTGATCTATGGAATGCAATCTATGATGAGCTGGTCTGTCTAGAAATGCCAACAGACACCTTCTTAGTCGGATATACCGATGACGTAGCGGTAGTGATAACATTACGAGCGGTGGACCTAGTGCAGCTGAAAATCAATCAGGTCATCAAGCGAACTGGCCACTGACTTGATAACCATGAGCTCGAGTTAGCAGTGGTGAAAACCGAAACTATCACCTTAACGAGGAAAAGAACTCCAACTAATGACCCTTGACTCGAAGCTCACCTTCTGGGAACATATCCATAATGTAAATGAAAAGGCGGCAAAGGTGATAGCAAACCTAACCATAGTCATGGCAAAAATTGGGGGGCCCGTTAAGTAAGGCGACGGCTCCTTATATCTGCTACGCACTTTGTAATGCTCTATGGGACAGAGATATGGGTTGGCGCAATAGGACTACTGAACCGTTTCGGAGAGCGCAGTGCTGGTAATTGCGAGTGTTATTTCTATTGACCTACTAGCTTTAAAACGGAAAAACACCTACCTACAAAGTAATCTGACAGGGCGGGCAGGAGTTACGGCTGCAACTCGTGAACACACACTTATCACATGACAGCAAAATTGGAGTGGGAGCACTCAAGCCCAGTGGAAGACTAGGCTAATCAAAAACATCAAACCATGGATTAGTTAAGATCACGTAGAAGTAAATTTTTTCTTGTACCAGCTCCTCTCAGGCCACGAGTATTTTAGAAATTATCTGCATCAAGTGGGAAAAGTAAGAGATCCTTTTTGTCGTTACTGCGTAGGAGAGTTGGATGATACTGAGCACACATTTTTCGACTGTGTATGATTTATATCTCATAGACTTGCACTAAACAAGCGTATTGGCAACATCGAACCAGACACGATTGTTGGAAGAATGTTGAGCAGGACGGAAAACTGGCTACTAGTTTCCCAGTATGCCGAAATAGTCCTACGACTAAAACGGTAGGAAGAACGTCTTCTGGAATCTCAACCCAATAATGGATGATCAAGAAAGCTAGTGGGCACATAAAGGTGACATGCACTACCGAACTAAAGTAATGCGAAAGCGGTTTTCAGTTCGTGTCTCCAGTGGTTAGCAGGTTTAGTATTTGTGCTGGTGAAAATCCCACATAATTAAGACAGGCCCACCAGCTTTTCTATCTGCTGTCAAAGTCAAAGTCAAAAGCGCTTTATTTAATACTAATCGCTATAAATTTTAAAAGAATATAAAGCAAAATCCAAACAATAACAATCAAAAACTTAATGGCCCAAATGGCTCTCTAAATTTGTACGTTATCATTAAACACATTAAACAAAAAAAAAACTATAGCAAATTCAAATCAATGAAGATTGTTACATATTTTTAAAATTCAATTGGAAAAAGGAGAAAAAACCAACCAACACTATTCTAAAATTATTTATCGTCTTAACACTACAGTGAACTTTGATCCTACACCTAATATGTTTTAACTTAATTCCAATAAATGCTATCAAAAACATTATCTTATACTTAAAAAAATCTATAACTATGTTCCTAACCTAAGCGTTTTACCTTATCTCTAACCTAATATAATAAACATAATATAAACCTAACCTATACCTAATTTTTAACAAAAATAAACAATAACACTAAATGTAGCAATAATGAGCTGAAACTCAAAAACTAAATAACGAAAAACACCAAAACTGAAAAATAAACACGAATAATTTAGACATTGTCATTCAGCCACCAATACCTAGATTGCCCCGTCTCAACTCGATCAGCCTCAACGAATCTAGCAAATGAGTATCTCCATTGGAATTGTTGGTCTCGTGAACTCAAGTTCGGAGGATATTTTATCTTCTTATCGGTGGCCCGTCGATATATGTGATATATGACTGGGACGCCGTCAGAATCAAAAACATATCGATTCATGTCCAAATACACGAATGCTTCTGGAGGAATGAAGCCAGTAGCGAGGCAAGTCGCTATATACCCGTCTGTAGGGTGGAACGGCTGTGAAATCCAAGGGTTTTCACTCACAGTCACAGATCTTGCGATATGATTCCGAAGAAGTTTCAATATGAAGATATCGACTCTAGTCACTTCAGCAGTTTGATAAATTCTTCTATACGATATATAATGTTTCCAATCCATCTCAGGCTTTCTGTACAAACCAGTACATGCACGAAGACGTTTCCTTTCGAAAACTCTTAATTTTTCCATAGTACTAGCGCTCTGGTTGTACCAGATCTGACATCCATATGTCAAAACTGGTCTAACCAGTGTCTTGTAACAGATAATTTTGACCTTTTGATCAATGTATCTGGAATGAAAGAGTTTTCGAAGGGCCATGACTACTTTTAGTGCCTTACTGAGCATGATTTTCACATGTTCAGTATAGTACAGATACTGATCGAGATAAACACCGAGGTATCGAACACAGGCTTTATGTGGAACCCGTTCAAGACTACCCTCACCAGCCATGATGTGGAAATCTTTCCAATTACGTTTCAGGTCTTGACTGACCCCCTGCAGCGTTGTCCGAAACAAAATTGTTTCACACTTCTGCACATTGATTTTCATTCGCCAATTGTCAGTGTACAGCTGTACATCATTGAACATTTTTTGGAGATTGCTCTGAACTATTGTAGCTTTTCGGTCTGTCGTATAGATGATCAGATCATCAGCAAACGCTACCAATGATCGCGTTGGCGAGACGTTAAAATCAAAGCCGTTCAATAGCTTGCGAATGAAGATTGAAAAGAGCAGAGGCGCAGTAACTGTTCCCTGCTGTAGACCATTCAAGACCTTGAACTCGCGCATTGTTGTCAGATTTCCATCTGTTACGACAAACGATTTCCCGTATAACATATTACACATCATGGCGACAAGGTGTCTGGGGAACTTGTCCCGAAGGAGTTTAAAAATAAGTCCATCTAACCATACCGTATCGAAGGCTTTCTCCATATCAATGAGACATGCTCCAACACATTGTCTATCATTTAGTTTCCAGCAGATGTCTGAGGTTACTTTCGTTATTGCATGTGTGGTCGAATGCCTGGCACGAAAACCAAATTGGCAATTCGGCATCAACTCATTTTCCTCAATGTGGGCGTTTAATGCTCTGTTGAGTATCACTTCAAACACCTTGCTGATGTTAGGCAGCGAGCTGATTGGGCGATAGCTTTTCGGGCATGAAGATTCTTTTCCTTTCTTCAAGATTGGAAATACCTTAGCTTTTTTCCACTCATTTGGGAAATATGAATTGCTCAACATGTTGTTGAACAATATGCAATAATTCCTAATAGCAACCTCCGGCAAATGTCGGAGAACTACATTTGGAATACCATCAGTACCACATGATTTCTTGTTGTTTATCCTGCGAAATATGAAACACAAGTCTTCATAGCTGACAAAATAATCAATAAGATTCAAGTTCGGTATGAGGTCAGATGTTAATGTTTCATTGAAATCAAGAATTGATTGGCCGTTCAGGCTTGACCTGAAGTCGGAAACTTTTGCTTCAACGACCCCTGAAAAAATTTCGTTCCCTCTCTCAGGGTTTGGTAGATGAACCAATTCAAAATGTGTTCCAATCAGGGCAAGTTTATCTAATCCTTCACAAATGATCCTGTTTCCATTTCTATCCGGAGTCGTACTATCAATTTCGATACCAGCCCTATCGAGAAGATTTATCTCATCACTAGTGACTTCAAGATTCCATACCTTCACTCGAGACTTCTTGCGGAATATGCTATTCACTTTCGTGAACACGCCGTCTGGGTCCTGTGGGCTAATACCCCTCAATTTTTCCGCCCATTGATTGCTGACCTCACTCCTGAAGTATGACCGGATTAAGTTCCGGACATTCTTCAGATGTAATTTCAACAAAGCCAACGAGGGATGGTTGTAATCCAAAAATCGTCGATAAATATTGTTGACGCGTGTGAGAAGAAGGCTTTTCAATCATTTTAACCTTGCGATGGTTGGTGTTTCATATCTTTCCATATTGTTTCGATGTTTAATCTTGGGAGCTACTTTCTCAATCGTTTCCAAAGTCAGCTTCTCTAACTTCGACAAATAGACATCTATTTCATCGTTAGTTAGATTCCTGTCATTAGGAACCTTTGAGCAAGAGTTGCCACCATCAGAAGGGGGACATTGCTTCTGGTACTCCCGATTAAACTTCTTTTGAAACTTTCCCCAGTCTGTTTTTTTGAAATTCAACCGATGATTTTCGTGTTGAACTGGAACGAGGTAGAAATCATCCCTTTGATGATTGATTTCCATTACGATTGCGTTATGGTCGCTATCATAAGGATGCACCTGCAGTTTCCGTTGAGAACTATTAAAGTTGAATTCGAGTCTTGCGTCAGCAATGCTGAGGTCCAAATATGAATTTGTCCCAGGGTATGTTGGGAACTCCGACCCATATAGATTGCACCTGTATTCAATCTGGTTCTCTGTTATCCACGATTTCAGGAATACACCTCTTGGATTATTGGTGGCGTTCGGCCATGATGTATGCTTGGCGTTCAGGTCACCAGCAAGAATATAATAATTATGAAGCCTGTTCAATTCGAGTATTTCAAACAAGGAATTGAGTTCCTCCTTGAGCCTGAGAACAGTTCCACCAGTTGCATAGGCAGAGATAACGAAGAGGTTATCCCCACCTGGCAGTGAAATTTTGATAACGGACACTTCAAGAGATTCAAAGCTTTTGAATTCAACTTTTTCAATATTTTGGAAACGACAGGTGCCACCTCCCCCATCACCTATTACCCTATCGTTTCTTACGAATTCAAAATCCTTGAATGTCATGGAGTGCCATGAATTGAGGTGGGTTTCGGTGAGAAGCATGATGTCAGCCTTTTGCTTAACAATGAATTCAAGGAGATAATCACGCCGATGTATAGTAACAATGGAGTTGACGTTGATCGAGATGAGACGAATCCTATCCATGGGAATGTGACTGGATGACAAACTATTTTGGAGCATGTTGACCTAAACTTTGAAAAACGAAATTGATTTTTTGGTCTTGCTTATTAATTCTATCTGAAAGCGATTCAAGTTGCTGGTAGATTTTAGGAAGCAGCTCATTATTGCCACTTACATTATTTATTTTATTTATATTGTTGTCTGCTGGTCCTCTGGCAGCAAGTGCAAATGATACCCCGAGTTTGATGAAGTTGGGAGGTAACAGATTGTGATTTACTTTGGTTTGCTTTGGGGAAAATTTAGCTCCTGCATCTTGATACCGAGGGCATCCTCGGTATGATGCTGGATGACCAAATGTACCGCAATTAACACAATACAATTTTTCTTTTGGCTCCACCTGAGCCAATTCGCATTCACCGGGGGCGTGGATATCTTTGCACTTAACACAGCGATAGTGCATTGCACAATTGGCAGCCGAATGACCGAATCATTGACACCTGTAACACTGGTTGACCTCAGTTTTTTGGAGGCGTTCCCACCTCACAACTCAAAAGTTTAAGTACCTTACCTGTTGGAGGGCACTCGGACTGCTGTCGTTGGAAATGGTAATATTTTACCTTCTACAGTTGATCTCCTTGTAGCAAAATTTTTCACACACATGAACTTAACAGCTGGTGCTGCTTCCTGCAACATCTCAAGGAGATCAACTGTATTCTCCCCACAGTCCAGGCCCTTCAACAGGAAGGTCTGATTTTTTTCCGCCTTTGGCGTATATGTAAAGTGGGGAGCTTGGACACTATTAAGAGCATCTTTCGCCTGTTTGAAGTCTTTGTCTTGATCGAGAGCTTATCACCGGTCACTCTCTTAATTTCAAAGTTTTTGATTTTATGTTCGGCTGCCAATAACCGAACCATATCTCCTCCACGCTGCCCAAAAACGTTTATTGGAGGAACTTTTTCATTTACCACATTAATTTTATTAGGAGGACCAGCAGACACACCGGTTGGCTTCTTCTCCTTTTGCTTATTTTTTAATTTTAAATATTTAATGAAATTATTATCGCTATCAATATTACCTATCTTATCGTTGCTCTCTATCTCGACGTCCATTTCTTCGTGCATTGCAGACAGCACCGCATAATAATTGGCGCTGCCGTTCGCTCCTCCTGCGCTCAGGATATTTTCCGCATCATGGATTGTCTTGCTCATATCTTGCGATTTCGTTTTATATGTTGGTACTCCTTTCCCGTTGGTCTTGCTTGTTGTTTCCTGTTTTTCATTCTTCTTAGTTAGTATCGGCTCTTCTTGGCCGGACGTATTCTGTGGCTTTGCTTTTTGTTTGTTCCCATTTGACAACGTCTGGACCATATCTTCTAAACTCTGTATCCGGAGTTTTAATTCGTCATTTTGTTTCGTAACCCTTGTATTCTCCATGGTTACTTTTTCATAATCTTCGCTTGAAATCGTAATTCGCTTTCCATGCTCACGATTGTCTTGTTCATTTTTCCGCTTGTTTATTTTATCATTTGTAATTTTCAAAATGCCTGGCTCTGGGTCTCCCAGCGGTGGGAAGCCGTCAGGCTCCTCCATCCCCCCGGTGAAAAAAAAACTTTTTTTCTTTCTTGAATCTTTTTCGTAGGTAAAGTCAAGATACTCGATGAATTGTTCGAATAGTTCGACGATGTAATAAGTTTCTTTATAAAATTACTTTGTAATTGACGTTTTTAAAAATTATTTTAATTTAAAAATTCTTGACAGGAGCGAATTAAAAACACGTCTCTATCTGCTGTCTATCTACCTTTTCAAAGTTTCCCCCTACCTAAACAAAAAAAACCCATTACGTGGAGTATGATGTTACGTTGAGCAGTTCGACGTCTGATTTACTGTTTACCGCTCCATTTGTGCCTGTTCTTTTAACCTTTCCTATAAACAATTTTTGCTACTGGTAAAACTTTGCCGGCTTGAGGGCATCTCAAGTCTTATAATGTTTCTAAGGAAATCGTATCCCTCATGAGCTTTTAATAAGTGTTCTATGATGCCATCGGGCTCGTCATCAGAATCTTCTATGAGCATTGTTCCATTTCTAGGAAATTCCTGTACATATTTCCTCATCATCAGATTTGTGATACTTCCTCATTCAGACTCCTCCAGGCAGCCATCTTTAAATAATATATTACAAGTATACCTATAAAATAGGCCTTTCAAAATGTTAAAGAAATGTTTCGATTATAAATACTATTTGCTTTATTAACTTGTCTCAAGGAATACTTCCTAATATCTAAATATATGTAGTTATTTTGTGACCCCGAATTTCCCTCCATGAATTTTGAAAAAATCACTAACAAATTTCCATCTGGGAGAATGTTTTTTTACAGTGTACCAAAATACGTCACTCTATCAACACGTTAAAAGGACACTTGTAAACAAAAGGAAGTTTCCTAAGTAGAACGCATTTAGTTAAGCTCCGGAAAAACTTCCTCCTGATATTTATAACTGCCATTATCTACAATGCTAAAGGTAACTGAACTATTTTTAATTAAAGTGAATTTCCCTAAATAAAAAACTATCCTTTCCAGGTTCTTATCACAATTTTAACTTGTATCCTGATTTTTGACTTTTCCGATTCGAGGGTTGTGAAACGTAGCTATTCAGACCAAAGTGTTCATGGCTATTTAACTGAAGTAGATTTCAATTGTTAAAAGATGAACGTATATTGAATAATTATGAATTCATATCCATAGAGAACATGTTGGTGGAATGAAGTTTGCAAGGAAGAATTTCAACAAATGTTCCGGTGCAAGTGTCCACAATGGTCGTATTGCAGGTATTTAAAGTCGTCTATAATTACTAAAAAAACATCAAATTTGAATGTTCACAGGTCTCCAGGACGATATTATAATGCCTACTGCTCAATGACCAACACCGGATACATTTGGACCCAGCCAACATGGGATTGGGGTCCCTGAGTAATAAAAATGGGTGGCAGAAGCAATAAGCACCCTTAGGACGAAATGTGAGAACTGTGTTGTGAAAATCCTTTAGTGGAACCGGCCTTAGCTGGGGGTTGTCTAATAACATTCATAAATTTCAAGTGAATACAACTTATCTTATCAACCTTTTTACTCATACTTAATCATAAACAATGAACCATTAGCTAAAATGCTTTAAAATATCTAACAAAGGTTGTTATATTAAAAGGTCTTCATATTTATAATGTAATAAATGTAGTGTAAACATTTGTTTACAAATTTCATGTTGAGAAAAATCGATAATACTATACCGTGCGCAGTCCGGACACGTCTATGACATTTAACTAATATTTGAAATAGATATACTACAAATAGAAATTTAATTTTGAATAGTGTATAGAAATCTATTTTGCATTATAAATTTTAATGAGAATGATTAAAAGTTTTAATATTTAATATGTGCATTGTGGTATATTGTTTATTAAAAACTGAATTATTTTGAACTACGGAACTAATAAGTGGCATTCCTACATATAATGAGTAATTGCCGTTACGCTTTAGTACTCAAAGACCCTTCGAAACATAAAAAGGTCACAAACTTTTTAAGCATATGAGCTCATATAGTATTATTCGTCAATGATGCAATATCTCACTAGTTTATAATGATAGTCCCTAAAGGACAGCAGGGATGGAATGCTGCCTCAATGAGCTACGTCAACGAAACTCGCTGGGAATGACTATACCTGGAGTCGCGTGCATGTACTGCCAGCTAGCTATCTGTGGGCGGGATTCTACGTCTAGCAATCGTTGCGTATAGACGTGTTTTTAATGACTTCTACGTCTAGCCTTCGTTGCATATGGACGTGTTTTTGATCACTCCTGTCATTAATTTTCAAAATTAATTAAATTTTCACAAAAGTCAGTTGAACCTAATTTTTTGATTGAAAATCATCTCCGACGAATTATTCGAACATTTATCGAATCAAAAAGCGGAATATATTCAAGGGCAGTCCCGGTTGATGAACATTCTCTCTAATCTCGCTGCAAAAGCAACGAGATGGAGGAGCCCGATGGCTTCAGCCGTCAAATAGAACGATCGTGTTCATTGCCAACAATGACGGGCGAAAAAAAGCTAAAACGAAGATTCGATGGCAATGAAGAAAAGCCGAAAATTTCATCAGTCATCGAGATCGAGCATTTAGTCAAAGCTAACGATAAAGCTGAAAAGTATGAAAGAGAAAACGAGGAACTTAAACTTCGGATCAAGTCACTAGAAGAACTAGTTGGAAAATTAATGTTCAACAAAAGAAAAAAAACCAGGTGGAGCAAACGTCAGCTCAAACTATTATGTAGCGCTAGCTACGTTAGATGATTCAATGAAGGATGTCGTTGAAGCAAAAGTTTTCGACTTCAAATCAAGCTTGAACGGCCAATCAATTCTTCATTTCGATGAAACATTAACATCTGACCTCATACCGAACTTGAATCTTATTGATTATTTTGTCAGCTATGAAGACTTGTGTTTCATACTTCGCAGAATAAACAACAAAAAATCATGTGGTACTTACGGTATTCCAAATTTAGTTCTCCGACATTTGCCTGAGGTTGCTATTAGGAATTATTGCATATTGTTCAACAACATGTTGAGCAATTCATATTTCCCAAATGAGTGGAAAAAGGCTAAGGTATTTCCGATCTTGAAGAAAAAGCCCGAAAAGCTATCGCCCAATCAGCTTACTGCATAACATCAGCAAGGTGTTTGAAGTGATACTCAACAGAGCATTAAACGCCCACATTGAGAAATATGAGTTGATGCCGAATTCCCAATTTGGTTTTCGTGCCAGGCATTCGACCACACATGCAATAACGAAAGTAACCTCAGACATCTGTTGGAAACTAAACAACATAGAATGTGTTGGAGCATGTCTCATTGATATGGAGAAAGCCCTCGATACGGTGTGGTTAAATGGACTAGTTTTCAAACTTCTTCAGGACAGGTTCCCCAGACACCTTGTCGCCATGATGTGCAATATGTTATACGGGAAATCATTTGTTGTAACTGATGGAAATCTGACAACAATACGCGAATTCAAGGTCTTGAATGGTCTACAGCAGGGAACAGTTACTGCGCCTGTGCTTTTCTCAATATTCATTCGCAAGCTATTGAACAGCTTTGATTTTAATGTCTCGCTAACGCGATCATTGGTAGCGTTTGCTGATGATCTGATCATCTATACGGCAGACCAAAAAGCTACAATAGTTCAGAGCAATCTTCAAAAAATGTTTGATGATGTGCAGCTCTACACCGACAATTGGCGATTGAAAATCAATGCGCAGTAGTGCGAAACAATTTTGTTTCGGACAATGCTGCAGGGGGTCAGTCAAGACCTGAAACGTAATTGGAAGGATTTCTACATTATGGTTGGTAAGGGTAGTTCAGAACGAGTTCCACATAAACCCTGTGTACGATACCTCGGTGTTCATCTCGATCAGTTTCTGTACTATACTGAACATGTCAAAATCATGCTCAGTAAGGCACTTAAAGTAGTCATGGCCCTTCGAAAACTCTTTCATTCCAGATACATTGACAAAAAGTCAAAGTTATTTGTTACAAGACCCTGGTTAGGCCAGTTTTGACATACGGATGTCAAATCTGGTACAACCAGAGTGCTAGTACAATGGAAAGATTAAGAGTTTTCGAAAGGAAATGTCTTCGTGCATGTACTGGTTTGTACAGAAAGCCTGAGACAGATTGGAAGCACTATATATCGAATAGAAAAATTTATCAAACCGCTCAAGTGACAAGAGTCGATATCTTCATATTGAAACTTCTTCGGAATCATATCGCAAGATCTGTAACTGTGAGTGAAAACCCTTGGATTTCACAGCCGTTCCACTCTACAGACGGGTATATTGTGACTTGCCTCACTACTGGCTTCGTTCCTCCAGAAGCATTCGTGTATTTGGACATGAATCGATATGTTTTTGATTCTGACGGTGTCCCAATCATATATCACATATATCGACGGGCCACCGATAAGAAGATAAAATATATAATAAATAGTTCACGAGACCAACAATTCCAATGGAGATACTCATTTGCTAGATTCGTTGAGGCTGGTCGAGCTGAGATGGAACAATCTAGGTATTGGTGGCTGAATGACAATGTCTAAATTATTCGTTTTTATTTTCTGTTTTTGTGCTTTTTCTCGTCACTTAGTTTTTTAGATTCATCTCATTATTGCTACATCTAGTATTGTCGTTTATTTGTATTATAAATTAGGTATAGGTTTTAATATAAGGTAACGTTTTTTTTTTTTGATTGAACTTATTTAGAATTAGGGCGTAACATATTAGGTATAGGATATAAGTTCATTGTTGTGTTAGTAGTATAAGTAATTTTTGAATAATGCTGGTTGGTTTTTTCTCCTTTTTCCAATTGAATCAAAAAATATCTAATAATCTTAATTAATTTAAATTTGCAAGTGTATTTTTTTCATTAAATGTGTTTAACTGATAACGTATAAATTTAGAGAGCCATTCGGGCCATTAAGTTTTTTTATAGTTTTATTGTTTGGAATTTGCTTTATGTTCTTTTAAAAATTTATAACGATTGGTATTAAATAAAGCGCTTTTGACTTGACTTTGACTTTGACGATTCAATGAAAATTGAAGAGGATAAAGGTAACAAAAATTCTGAACATTGTTTTATTAAACCTGATAATGAAATTATCGAATGTTTATTTAAAGGGAGAAATAATCAGAAGCTTTGTCTGCTAGTCCGTCTGTCAATATAAATAAAAAGAAAGAAAACGTCTCACCAATTAATGTATTTGGGCTAAAAAGGTGAAACGCCCAGGCTACGGCCGAAGAGCATTTTCTGGAAGTGTACGCATTGAACAGCAGCACAAAAAGACGCATTTTCCAAAATCGGATTTGGCTTTTATTGTAAATTTTCCATCCAGGAAATCCATGGTGAACAATGTCTCCTTAGCCAATTCCATTCAGATATTTTTTACAACGCATGCTTTACTTGGGTTCAATTTTTTCCACCCAAAGCTTAATGTTTTGTTGTTGCAAATTTTGCCCATTGCGTAAAATTCGTTTGCATTGGGCAATTTTTGCAAACCATGCTCAAAAATTCGATGATTTCCACCTGTGCCGCTAACGTCTTGTTGGTCTTGTTGTTGTTTTCATTTTTTAACGCAAAGACATACGTAAAGTGAATGTTTCCATATTCTTGGGTACACAATGTAGGTTGAGGCTACTGTTTTTTACGTGCGGAATCATTCACGAAGTGTGTTACTCATTGTTTGTTTTCAGCTTCAGGCAGTAGTAAACAAATGATGGAGCGATTTGACGATTTTAGATTGTGCAAATCTTTTTCAAGGTTGAAAAATTGAGGGACATTAGCCCACAGAGCCCAGGTGGCGTTTTCCTTAATGTGATCAGCTTATTCCGTAAGAAGTCTGAGTGAAGGTATCGAATCTTGAAGTTCCTAGTGCTGAGATGAATCTTCTCGATAGGGCTGGTATCGAAATTAATAGTACGGCTCCAGATAGAAATGTCAACAGGATTATATGCGATGGATTGCATAAACTTGCCCTGGTTGGAACACATTTTGAATTGGTTCATCTACCAAACCCTGAGAGAGGGAATCAAAAAATTCTACGTCTAGCACTCGTTGCGTGTAGACGTGTTTTTAATCGCTCCTGTCATTAATTTTAAACATTAATAAATTTTTCGCAAAAGTCAGTTTCAAACAATTGCAATATTTTTTTACGAGCCAGTCAAAAGCAAATTTTGATTTTATTGGGAAAACCATCACCGTCGAATTATTCGAGCATTTATCGAATACCTGAAATTCATTTCCTGAAGAAATATCAAAAGTGGAAATACGTTCAAGGGAAGTCCCGGTCTGAGAACATTCCCTCTAGTCTCGCTGCAAAAGCAACGAGATGAAAGAGCCCGATGGCTTCAGCCATCAATCAGAAGGATCATGCCCATCGCCAATGATCACGGGCGAAAAAAAGCTTAAAAGAAGTTACGAGAATAAAGCAGAAAAACCGACAATCCTGTCGGTTATCGAAATCGAGCAGCTGATCCGAGAAAAAGAGAAAGCTGAAAAAATCGAAAAAGAAAATGAAGAACTCAAGCTTCGAGTTAAATCGTTAGAAGCACTTGTTGGAACGTTAACGTTCAACAAAGATAAAGATATCAAGAAAGGCCGAAAAGCACACTCAAAATCTGAAGACAAGAAAACTGAAAAGCCACAGGAAGAAGCTAATCAAGAGGATGTCCTCAGCGCAGGAGGCGCAAACGACAGCAGAAATTACTATGCAGCGCTAGCTGGTCTTGAAGAAACGATGAACATTGAAGAGGATCTAGGTAAAATGTCTAAGTTAGATAATGATTTCATTGAATACCTTAAAATTAAAAATCGGGAGAAAAAACCAAAAGGTTTGTCTACTGGTCCGTCCGTTAAGATTAATGAAAAAAACGAAAAAGTCCCACCAATCAACGTATTTGGGCAAACGGGCAAAGATATGGTTCGGCTTTTGGCAGCCGAAAATAAGTTAAAAGATTGTCAGATAAAAAGAGTCAATGCCGATAAATTCACAATAAGTACTAAGTCGCTGGTTGATTTCCAGGCAACAAAAAATGCCTTAAATTCTGGAGAGGTTCCGCATTTCACGTACACCCTGAAAAGCGAAAAGAACCAAACCTTTTTATTGAAGGGTCTGGACTGTGGTGAGGACACAGTCGATCTCCTTCAGGTGCTCCAAGAAGCTGCACCAGAAATACAATTTATTTCAGTTAAAAACTTTTCAACGAGAAGATAGATTGTGGAGCGCAAAAACTTGCCTCACTACTTAGTCCAGATTTCCAGCAAAAGTAGTTCGAGTGCCCTGCAGAAAATACGGTACTTGAACTTCCGCGTGGTGAGGTGGGAATGCCTCCAGAAAAGTGAGGTCAACCAGTGCTACAGGTGTCGCCATGAAATATAGGTGTGTTAAATGCAAGGACATTCATGCTCCCGGCGAGTGCAAATTGGCTCAGGCGGAGCCAAAAAAAAACTATATTGTGTGAACTGCGGTGCCTTTGGTCATCCAGCATCATATCGAGGATGCCCCCGGTATCAAGATGCAAAGGTTAAAGTCACTCCGAAACAAAGTCAAGCACACCGCAGTGTGATACCTACCAATTTCGTCAAGCCCGGGGTGTCATTTGCACTTGCTGCGAGAGGACCAGCAGAATGTAAATAAAATAAATAATGTAAGTGGCAATAATGAGCTGCTCCTTAAAATTTATCAACAATTAAATTCCTTATCGGAGCAAATCGATAAACAAGATTCAAAAATTAATTGTTTTTCAGCGTTTAGGGCCTTCAAATGCCTCAAAATAAGTTGTCATCCAGTCACATTCCCACCGATAGGATTCATCTCATCTCGATCAACGTCAACTCCATTGTTACTATACATCGACGTGATTATCTCCTTGAATTCATTACCAGATAAAAGCCTGACATCGTGCTTCTCACCGAAACCCACCTCAGTTCATGGCACTCCATGAGATTCAAGGATTTTGAGTTCGTAAGAAACGATAGGGTAACAGGTGATGGGGGAGGTGGCACCGGGATATTGGTTCGAAGACCCTATTGTTTCCAAAATATTGAAAAAGTCGAATTCAAAAGCTTTGAATCTCTTGAAGTGTCCGTTATCAAAATCTCACTGCCAGGTGGGGATAACCTCTTCGTTATCTCTGCCTATGCAACTGGTGGAACTGTTCTCAAGCTCAAGGAGGAGCTCAATTCCTTGTTTGAAATACTCGAATTGAACAGGCTGCATAACTATTATATTCTTGCTGGTGACCTGAACGCCAAGCATACATCATGGCTGAACGCCACCAATAATCCAAGAGGTGTATTCCTGAAATCGTGGATAACAGAGAACCAAATCGAATACAGGTGCAATCTATATGGGTCGGAGTTCCCAACATACCCTAGGACAAATTCATATTTGGACCTTTGCATTGCTGACGCAAGACTTGAATTCAGCTTTAATAGTCCTCAACGGAAACTGCAGGTGCATCCTTATGATAGCGACCATAACGCAATCGTAATGGAAATCAATCATCAAAGGGATGATTTCTTCCTCATTCCAGTTCAACATGAAAATCATCGGTTGAATTTCAAAATAACAGATTGGGGAAAGTTTCAAAAGAAGTTTAATCGCGAGTACCAGAAGCAATGTCCCCCTTCTGATGGTGGCAACTCTTGCTCAATGGTTTCTAATGACAGGAATCTAACTAACGATGAAATAGATGTCTATTTGTCGAAGTTAGAGAAGCTGACGTTGGAAACGATTGAGAAAGTAGTTCCCAAGATAAAACATCGAAACAATATGGAAGGATATGAAACACCAACCATCGCAAGGTTGAAAAGATTGAAAAGCCTTCTTCTCACACGCGTCAACAATATTTATCGACGATTTTTGGATTACAACCATCCCTCGTTGGCTCTGTTGAAATTACATCTGAAGAATGTCCGAAACTTAATTCGTTCATACTTCAGGAGTGAGGTCAGCAATCAATGGGCGGAAAAATTGAGGAGTATTAGCCCACAGGACTCAGACGGCGTGCTCGCGAAAGTGAATAGCATATTCCGCAAGAAGTCTCGAGTGAAGGTATCAAATCTTGAAGTCACTAGTGATGAGATAAATCTTCTCGATAGGGCTGGTATCGAAATTGATAGTACGACTCCGGATAGAAATTGAAACAGGACTATTTGTGAAGGATTGGATAAACTTGCCCTGATTGGAACACATTTCGAATTGGTTCATCTACCAAACTCTGAGAGAGGGAATGAAATATTTTCAGAGGTCGTTGAAGCAAAAGTTTCCGACTTCAAATCAAGCCTGAACGGCCAATCAATTCTTCATTTCAATGAAACATTAACATCTGACCTCATACCGAGCTTGAATCTTATTGATTATTTTGTCAGCTATGAAGACTTGTGTTTCATATTTCACAAGATAAACAACAAGAAATCATGTGGTACTGATGGTATTCCAAATGTAGTTCTCCGACATTTGCCGGATGTCGCTATAGGAATTATTGCATATTGTTCAACAACATGTTGAGCAATTCATATTTCTCGAATGAGTGGAAAAAAGCTAAGATATTTCCAATCTTGAAGAAAGGAAAAGCCCCAAATGCTATCGCCCAATCAGCTTGCTGCCTAACATCAGCAAGGTGTTTGAAGTGATTCTCAACAGAGCGTTAAACGCCCACATTGAGGAAAATGAGTTGATGCCGAATTGCCAATTTGGTTTTCGAGCCAGGCATTCGACCACACATGCAATAAAGAAAGTAACCTCAGACATCTGTTGGAAACTAAATGATAGACAATGTGTTGGAGCATGTCTCATTGATATGGTGAAAGCCTTTGATACGGTATGGTTAGATGGACTAATTTTTAAACTCCTTCAGGACAAGTTCCCCAGACACCTTGTTGCCATGATGTGCAATGTGTTATACGGGAAATCGTTTGTTGTAACTGATGGAAATCTGACAACAAGGCGCGAATTCAAGGTCTTGAATGGTCTACAGCAGGGAACAGTTACTGCGCCTCTGCTCTTCTCAATCTTCATTCGCAAGCTATTGAACGGCTTTGATTTTAACGTCTCGCCAACGCGATCATTGGTAGCGTTTGCTGATGATCTGATCATCTATACGGCAGACCGAAAAGCTACAATAGTTCAGAGCAATCTCCAAAAAATGTTCAATGATGTACAGCTGTACACTGACAATTGGCGAATGAAAATCAATGCGCAAAAGTGTGAAACAATCTTGTTTCGGACAACGCTGCAGGGGGTCAGTCAAGACCTGAAACGTAATTGGAAAGATTTCCACATCATGGCTGGTGAAAGTAGTCTAGAACGGGTTCCACATGAATTCTGTGTTCGATACCTCGGTGTTTATCTCGATCAGTATCTGTACTATACTGAACAAATGAAAATCATGCTCAGTAAGGCACTTAAAGTAGTCATGGCCCTTCGAAAGCTCTTTCATTCCAGATACATTGATCAAAAGGTCAAAATTATCTGTTACAAGACCCTGGTTAGACTAGTTTTGACATATGGATGTCAGATCTGGTACAACCAGAGCGCTAGTACTATGGAAAAATTAAGAGTTTTCGAAAGGAAATGTCTTCGTGCATGTACTGGTTTGTACAGAAAGCCTGAGACGGATTGGAAACATTATATATCGAATAGAGGAATTTATCAAACTGCTGAAGTGACGAGGGTCGATATCTTCATATTGAAACTTCTTCGGAATCATATCGCAAGATCTGTGACTGTGAGTGAAAACCCTTGGATTTTACAGCCGTTCCGCCCTACAGAGGGGTATATAGCGACTTGCCTCGCTACTGGCTTCATTCCTCCAGAAGCATTCGTGTATTTGGACATGAATCGATATGTTTTTGGTTCTGACGGCGTCCCAGTCATATATCACATATATCGACGGGCCATCGATAAGAAGATAAAATATCCTCCTAATTTGAGTTCACGAGACCAACGATTTCAATGGAGATACTCATTTGCTAGATTCGTTGAAGCTGATCGAGTTGAGACGGCGCAATCCAGGTATTGGTGGCTGAATGACAATGTCTAAATTATTCGTGTTTATTTTTCAGTTCTGGTGTTTTTCGTTATTTCGTTTTTTTGAGTTTCAGCTCATTATTGCTACATTTAGTGTTGTTGTTTATTTTTGTTAAAAATTAGGTATAGGTTAGGTATATGTAATGTTTACTATATTCCGTTAGAGATAAGATTAAACACTTAGGTTAGGAACATTGTTACAGATTTTTTTTAGTATAAGATCACGTTTTTGATTGTATTTTATTAGAAATAAGTTACAACATATTAGGTGTAGGATCAAAGTTTCACTGTTGTGTCTTAATTATAAATAATTTTAGGATAGTGTTGGTTGGTTTTTTCTCCTTTTTCCAATTAAATTTTAAAAATATGTAATAATCGTAACTAATTGAATTTGCTATAGTTTTTTTTTGATGAAATGAGTTAATGATAACGTATAAATTTAGAGAGCCATTTGGGCCATTAAGTTTTTGATTGTTATTGTTTGGATTTTGCTTTATATTCTTTTAAAATTTATAGCGATTAGTATTAAATAAAGCGCTTTTGACTTTGACTTTGACTCTGAGAGGGAATCAAATATTTTCAGAAGTCGTTTAAGCAAAAACTTCCAACTTCAAATCAAGCTTGAACGGCCAATCAATTCTTCATTTTAATGAAACATTAACATCTGATCTCTTACCGAGCTTGAATCTTATTGATGATTTTGTCAGCTATGAAGACTTGTATTTCATATTTCGCAGGATAAACAACAAGAAATCACGTAGTACTGACGGTATTCCAAACATATTCCTCCGATATTTGCCTGAGGTTGCTATTAGGAATTATTGCATATTGTTCAACAACATGTTGAGCAATTTACATTTCCCAAATCACTGGAAAAAAGCTGAGGTATTTCCGATCTTGAAGAAACGAAAAGAATCTTTGTGCCCCAAAAGCTATCGCCCAATCAGCTTGCTGCCTAACATCAGCAAGGTGTTTGAAGTGATACTAAACAGAGCATTAAACGCCCACACCGAGAAATATGAGTTGATGCAGAATTGCAAATTTGATTTTCGTGCCAGGCACCCGACTATACATGTGATAACGAAAGTAACCTCAGATATCTGTTGGAAGCTAAATGATAGGGAATGTGTTGGAGCATGTCTCATTGATATGTGGAAAGCCTTCGATATGTTGTGGTTAGATAGACTAGTTTTTAAACTCCTTCCGGACAGGTTCCCCAGACACGTTATAGCCATGATGAGCAATTTGTTATATGGGAAATTATTAGTTGTAACTGATAGAAATATGAACAATGCGCGATTTCAAGGTCTTGAATGGTCTACAGCAGGGAACAGTTACTGCACGTCTGCTTTTCTAAATATTCATGTGCAAGCTATTGAACAGCTTTGATTTTAATGTCTTGCCTACGCGATCATTGGTAGCGTTTGCTGATGATCTGAACATCTATACGGCAGACCGAAAAGCTACAATAGCTCAGAGAAATCATAAAATTCATGTGACCAGCTCTTTGCAGTTTCTGCAGTCTTAAAATCGTTGAGACAATCGGCTCGTCAAAAATTTCATACAGCTCGTCTTCTTCTTCGTAGCACTACAGTTCCTCTCGGGCCTTGGCCTCCTGCAAATAGTGCTTCCAACCGTCTCGGTCTATTGACCGCGTCCTCCAATTTTGAAATCCAAGCAGCGATGAACTATCTTCTTTGACCGAGTCAAAAAAGGGTTTCCTCGATATTACCCACTGGTCTTCCCCTCCAATCCTCCTAACGAATACTTTTTTGGGTATCAATTGTTCGTCCATATGATTCATGTGTCCAGCGTATTGCTGCTTCTGCAGTCTTATTTTACAACATCGAGGAATCTTACTAAAAATAGTATTCAGACCTTATATAAGAAATTAGATAGACACACTATAATGGCATATAATAAACATCTTGAATTAGCAAATTAATGGAGCGTCAAAATGAAGACATAGCCCCAAGTATTGGCAAAATAAATACTGCAGCTCTGTGTGAAAAAATGAGAAAAAAGAAAATCTTGAATAAAAAGCTAGCCAACCTTACCATACATAGTGTTCACAAAGAGACGTTAAAACCAATAAACTTACCAAACTACGTAACTAATTAAACAGACATAAAGTTCGCAACGGAAGAACTAGAATTAATTGGTAAAGCGCTAAATTTTGCTCTAAAACCAAAAAACCCTTTAGAAGATATCGTAGTAGAAATAGAAGCAGGTACAAAAAACATTGAAAGTGAAAGAAAAGAAGAAATCAGGAGAGAGATGAAAAAGAAACTCATACAGTACCCACGCAGAATCACAACATAGGAGGAGAAAATTGTTAAAACTCTGACAGAAAAACCAGTGTATTGTTTAAAGGCCGACAAAAGCAACGCTGTGGCTATTTTTAAAAGAGAAGAATATGACAAAATTGTTGAAAAATGTATATTAGATGGGCCATACCTAGAGCTGAGACATAATCCGCTTCCCGAATCTGTCAAAAGAGTCGAAAAGGCCATCAAAGAGTGCAAGAAAGCTATTAACACAAAAAATTTAAGAACGACAAATCCAGCACTCCTAAGAATGAAAATCCAACCAAAGATCCATAAGAAACAAGATGAAGTTAGAGAAATCATAGCCGATTCTAACTCACCAACATACAACATCGCAAAATGGATATCGGCAGAAGTGAAGGAACTAAACACAAACATTAGCCACAGAACGATCAATAACACAACTGAATTAATAGAGAAGCCGCAAGGGATTGGAAATTTTGGTATCATTTGATGTAAAGTCACTGTTTCCCAGCGTTCCAATCAAAGAAGTGGTACATTGCCTACAGGAGGGGATGCTCAAGGTAGACGACTCAAAAGAATGGAAAGAAAAAGTGAAATGCTACACAAAATTCGCAGCATTATGCATGAATGAAAACTACTTCACGTTTCGGCAGAAGTTCTATAAAACAAAGTCAGATGCAGCAATGGGAAATCCGCTGTCCCCTATGATCAGTGAGCTGTTTATGACCAACATCGAAGAAATGATCGAGAATGAAGGCCTAATGCCTAGATTGTGGATACGCTATGTATACGATATATTGGTGATCATCTCTAAGGAAGAGTTGGAGAACATATTTCAAAGAATAAACCAGATCCACTCTCGAATCAGGTTTACAATGGAAATGGAGGAAAATAATGAAACAGCGAGAATCAAGGGCTATAACGAACAAACCACGGAGAAAATTATGGAAAACAAAAGCAGAAAACTGGAACGGCAAAAGCTTACAACATTAGCTAAACAAGAAGTACAACTGTGGCGTGTAGCGGTTACGAAATCAATGGTTTCTGAAGACATCAAAAAATTTTTTTAAAAGAATGAAGAAGTTTCAATTAATCAATGATATAATGGAAGAACAAATGAATAAAAAAAGGTACCTCCAGACCCTTGGGAAAGGAAGGAGACTGCTTTGAGAAAAATCAATGAGGATATAGATGCCAAAAGAATAAAGAGAAACACCAAAGGCGACACCACGTGTAAGGTCAACAGCCTCAATACAAATGCTAACGGTAGTTTCAACGAACCAATGGACATGTCTGAAACGGATAAAACCAGTGAAGTTGCTAACGGTAAACTGTCTAGCGCTCCTAACAACATCGAAAAAACAACAGTAACAGAAACCACGCAAACCAAATCCACGCCAATCGAAGACATCGAAAACTTCATGGCGGATACATTAAACAAAACAGCTAAACCTAAAAACACCATTCAGCAGATGCTGAAAGAACATATGGATACATTAAAGGAAAGCGAAAAACAAACAGCGGAATCAACGAAAACCGGGCATAACATAAATAAATATGACAAAAACGAGGAAAAAATTCTTTGTACTAATGGACCTTTCCAAAGAAAACACAAATGAAAAAATGAGACTCACCCCAAATGGCCTTCTACTCGATGAATGAAAGTATGAACATCAAGGACATCAAGCAAGTAGGATACAATAGGATAAAACTGATGTTCAACAAACCCAATGAGGTAATTATGAACGAAAAAATCAAAAACTTCGGAATGAGAGCGTTCATACCGAACAATTTCATTATGAGACATGGGATAATAGAAGGAGTACTATTAAACATCTCAGAAGAGGAAATAGCTAAAAACGGAATCCCAATCAACCCCCACGGGATGCAACAGAAAAACATAAAGATCGTGAATGTATACAGAATCAAAAGGAGAGATCCAACAAATAGAGATAACTTCATTCCAACCCAAACAGTTAAGGGATCATTTTCGGGAGAGGAATTTCCTGATGAAATAAGGCTGGACTACCTGAACATACCAGTAGAGTATTACTACCTAAGACCCAAACAATGCACAAAGTGCCTCAGGTTAGGTCATACTCAATATTTCTGTAAGGAGTTTCAAGGTGACAACAGAAAATGCGTAAAATGTGGAGACAAAGAATGTTTGGATAAGGAATGTAAAGTCACTAAATACTTTTTAAGTGGAGACATAAACCAGAGCGCTATGGATAAAAAAAGCCCCAAATGGATCAATTATGACATGGAGTTTAAAGTCTGTTCCATAAGAAACATAACCCTAAAAGAAGCAAGAAATATTCTGAACAACGACAACCAATTTGAATTACTAAAAGACAACGAATCCATGGGCTCAGCGTTTCCACTTCTAACAAAATCAGAATCATCGAACAATAGAAACTTTAACAATGTAATAAACAAATTAATGCTAACCAAACCTTACACAAAAACAACAAGGACACGCAACACAAGAATAACCGACCATACAACAAACTTCTCAATGAGTAGTCATCTACTGCTACAGTCAAACAACACGCTAATGGAGAAAAACACCCTAGCAGAAAACATCTTCAAATTAGCAAATCTAGTCACACCAATAGAGAAACTAATCAACCTACTAAACAACAACTTTAAAAACCAAACCAATACCAAATACTTACAAATAGAATCAAACTTAATCAAGGAAACAATACAAACACTTACAAACTACTGTCAGAAAAGACTTTATACAAACAACCTACAATATACAGACTGGCTGACTAATAACAACACTTAAAAACATAAATGATTACAAAAATATAAAATTTCTCCAATATAACATCCAAAGCATAACCAAAAATAAAGATACACTAGAGTACATTATGTACAAAAACAAAATAGACATTGCACTTCTACAGGAAACACTTCCAACAAAAAAATCACCCATCGTAAAAATCAAAAACCACCAAATAATTAACAAAATAAGAACAGAAAAAGAAGGAGGGGGAGTCTCCATAGTAATAAATAATAAAATAAAATTTAAAGAAATACCTCCCAACAATATAGACATTGAGGCAATAATAATCACCACAACTAATCTAAGACCAAATATTAACATCTGCGATTGCTATTTTCCCCCTGACCTAAGCAGCTCAACTTTCAAAGAACAAATCCATCAAATTATAAAAGTGGTTAACAACAAAAACCTCTTCATTATTGGAGGAGACTTCAATGCAAGGCAAAAAGGCTGGGGAAACAAAACAAATAAAGCAAAAGGAAACATCCTTAAATCCGTGTTAAACAAATACACAGGCACGTTCAGATTCTTTAGGAAAACCAATCAACAGACTACACAAATGTCAGCCCCAGACATCACCTTAACAAACAATTTAAACTACTGGAATGAATGGAACACAAAAAAATACAAAATAGGTCCCCACTGAATTCACACTGCAAGTTGAAAATTGGAACAAAAAGAAAAGATGAATACCAAACAGAAATAAAATCATGGAGGACATCAACACGATCAATTTCACTAACGATCTTGCAGAAAATATGAAGAAAATCAATGAGCTAATCAAAATCAACCAAATGATCGCGAAGAACTTCAAACACAGTCCAAAACCATGGTGGTCAAAAGAGATAAACATCCTATGGAGAGAAAAAACAAAAGCGTGGACAAAATTCCGTAAAATGAAAAGCAACGCAAACGAAGCATAATTTCTAGAGATACAGAATAAATGGAGAGAAACTGTAACTAAAGCAAAAATAGAACTGTGGGATCAAAAAATTAATGATATAAACCAAAGTGGACATAGAAAACATTTTTGGAATCTGGTCAATGCAGTCAAAAACAACAACAAAAACAACCCGAGATCATAATGGGACACCAAAAACAATAAAAATAATAAAAAATAAACACCAGGCGCTAAATACTAACTGGACTCCCTACATGCCCAACAACATAGAACCAGCTGAACCTTTTGAAATACACGAACTGCTCACAGTACTAAATAAACGAAAAAAAAGATCATCTCCGAGCCTGGATGCAATTGATTACAATATCATAAACTCCCTAAATCATTACAATAAATCTTCGCTACTAAATTCTATAAACGACTGCTTCAAAAATAACAACATGCACAATGAACTAAGAGGCATCGAAATCGTACCTGTCTTCAAGAAAAACAAACCATTGCACAAAATAGAAAGTTATATACCTATTTCTCTCATTAGCTTTCCGCTGAAAATAATCAGCTGCCTAATTAAAAAAGGATTGCTAGTGACATTAAATACCAAAACATCCTGAGCAATTTCTGTTTTGCTTACAGAAAAGGAAAGTCGGCAATCTCATGCATAAACACCGTAATACACCTCCTTAACAAAGACAAGAAAGCGCAAAACATTATGATTATCAACTGTGACATCTCTAGTGCGCATGAGAGTGTAAATATTCCGGAACTCTTCAAAATCATCTCTAACTTCAACATCAAGAATGATATCTCGTGGATCTTAAACTTCCTGATGTACAGGGAATTACATCTAGGCAAGGATTCGACCGAAATTAACAATGAACTTCCGCAAGGGGACGTACTAAGTCCACTCCTCTTTAACCTCTACACATCTAGCCTACATAAAATCACTGACAGTCAAACTACACTCATTCAATTCGCGGGTGACTTCCTAATCATAAGCAAAGGAAAAACCATACCTAACAACCACAATAACCTACAAACAAAATTCAACAAGTTCACAGAACTATGCAACAGGCTAAACCTCCCACTGAACTTGGAAAAATTGCAAGCCGTAGAACTCTGCACTAACAAAACCCACCACAACAAAATAAAATATGGAAATAACCAACTAGATTGGGTAAAAAATTTCACCTTCATAGGCAGAAACTTTAATAGTCAAAATCACTTCAACGAATTCTACAAGAAGTCGCTTAGCAAAGCAAACAAAACAATCAACATAGCCTTCAAGATCAGTTCCCCCAAACATGGACCTAACCCCAAAAAGGCATTGTACACCTTTAAGTCTCTAATAAGACCGGTAATAGAAAGCAATCTAACTAACATTGTGTAGTGAATAATTGTGTTCAATATGTCCGTGAAGGACCGCAGCGATGTTCTGCTGCCTCGGCAGAGGAAGGTGTTGATTCCTGCCGAGAATGCCCTCGTCCGGAGCATTGCGGTGTCGTGGGGCGGGTTCGTTTCCCCGGCACGAGGACTCACTACAAAACATTTCGCATTCACGAATTGCTTGCAGAGTTCGAGAGGACGACCGAAGTCGCAAATCAGTAGATAACCTCCACGAAGGAATTACGACTTGTTGCGAGAACAAGTGCAACCTGACAAGAAAGACTAATTTGGGGGTGACCTCGTCCTTACCCAAATACATTCAGGGCCCACAAATGAAAGAGGGGCAACCGGGTGGTGGTGGA
Organism: Odontomyia ornata; assembly: GCA_963969285.1. Lineage (NCBI taxonomy): Eukaryota > Metazoa > Arthropoda > Insecta > Diptera > Stratiomyidae > Odontomyia > Odontomyia ornata. Next base: position 401,537,805 of record OZ017738.1, read on the forward strand.
GCCCCTTCATGCCCACCCAACCGGAATAAATCCAATGTTAAATCGTTGAAGTGGCCAGGTATTCCTCTTCTGAGTGGAAAACTCATACAACTTGAATTGTATGAACCTTCCCATCAGAAGGGGAGTACCCCGGTGACCAATTTATGTCATAGAATTATACAATGGAATTGCATAACTTTATGCCATAAAAAGGCACTTGGCTTGGGCCACTCAACCCATTAAGTCACCTGAAATAAAAAGGATTAAATTGTACCCGGTGACTGGCTCATATTTTGAGGGGGAAGCCTGCCACCGTACCGGGTCCTATACCCGGTTAGAAATGGAGGAAAGGAAAGACCCTCGGGTACGTTTTTAATTCATTTTTATTTTTTTTCTTTCAATTTTCAATCAATTCATTAGATCATCTATACCTAATCTAACTTATTGGTTTCTAACAGGTTAAATTCCGGTATTACACATTTTCTGATACTCTATAGCTGACCACAAAATCTGATTTGGAATTTGAATATAAATGAACTATTTATGTTACACTTATGTACATTTTGTATGGTGATAAATAATACTTAAATAAAAGGCAGAATTTTAGTAATGAATCAATTTGAGAGAGATAATCTTCAACACAGGAAATGTTTCAATTCCAATCTACCTTTCTGACGAGCGATGTTAACAGGGTTTTCAAAATTGCAATCTCTGGTTGAGAATTAATTCCAAGCTCTTAGAGAGCGATTTAATAGACTAAAATTATCGCCCTTTATTAAATTTTTGACTTTTAATTATAAGAATAATGTTCAGATACTGTTACATTACAGACTTCTGCGGAAAATGCCAGAACAACGATGTTGCAAGTGATTATTTTGCATGTCCCATAATTATCTCTTTTTGTTGCAACAAATACTCGTTTATACTTGTATTTTACCTGAACTGTCATTCTAAAATCCCAGTTGAGAAATTACATCATTATTAACTCTCGTTAAACACAAAAGCTTCGAATTTAATCTAAATTTTTTATCTGTCATTTATAATACCTTTTTATATTTTTGAATGGTGCAAAATTTATTGTTTATATTGTCTTTGATTTTTATCATTTCAAATTGTTATTCTTTTTATTGAATGGGTTTAGGCTATTATTTTAGGTGTGATATTTTATCTTATGGTTTAATTTTACTAAGAATTTGAATCAGTGCTGTCATATAAATGGGTAGTAGAAAGATTTATAGGGTAAATAATTAGGTAAATTTGTTTATTTAAATAAATGAATCAGTATTATTTTATAATTATTATTATTAAATAATAAGGTAATGTTATCTTATTTTTTTATTCAAATTTCGGGAACTTTAAACGGAGTATCACTAAATGCAAATGATATAATGCCTTTGATGTTCAAGTACATCGACAAAGCGTAAACTGAACATACTCTTTATTATATTAAAAATCCAAAATTTTTCATGAAATTGAAAAAAATGTTCACTTTCAAGAACTGATTAAAATATGTATGAATATAAAATTAAGCCTTCAAAATTAGACCAATAAGTATGCTCATTTACATATCCGGTATCGAAAACTAGTAAAGTGCAGATATTTGAGAGTGCCAAAAAAAAATCTATAGCAAGAAATACATTGAAGTTCACGAACAAGAATTACTAAAACCAGGCGTAATCTCTGGATGCACAACGTAATCAGTATAAAAATGGATACATGCAAATTAATCGCTCTGAACTCAGACAGATTCATTCAAATTAATCGTGTGATAGCAAAGTTCTATATGCAATTGATTACATCATGGTGCTATAATTTTCATGCGAACTTTATCCAAAAATATTTCGACAAAATTCATTGAATGCCACATAACATTCTATAGAGAAAATTATCTCTTCAAGATTATGTTTCTTAATGCTCAGGTCGTCTTGTATCTGAACACGACTGATAAGCTTTTCTTACAACTACACTTTCAATCGACGCTTTTAATTCTAAGGTTTTGTGACTTGAACTTCATACGGGATTCCAATAAGACGCGAAAATGAACATGCATGCAAAAGCTAATATGAATTTTCTATTACTTGAAATAATGTGAACTACTCAAGTTATGTCTGCGCCGAATAATGTGAAAGCCTCCTCTTCTCCCGACAATTCTGCAACCTTTCCTTGCAATTCCCGAAAAGCATGGACAGCCTCGATTTCCTGCTTCAGCTCTTTGATCGTTTTGCTAGGATCAATTTCCACGGTGAGCGTGCTGTGTGGCAATGTCTGGACCGTTATTATCACTTTGTTGTTTAGTGCAACTGGCCGACGTGCTTTAAATTTGGGCCTTCACTTCACTTCTTGCTACAGAATCTTCGCAAGCATTACTTTGTGCATTTCTATCGCGATCAATTTACTCCGACCACACACGCACTTTTATTTTTTTCCACGCAAATATCCACCGTGTATTTACTAGTTTTTTCTCTTGTGTCTAATTAAATCTACATTTGCGAACTACCGTACTTTTCTTTTTCGTTGCCACATAGGGAAACGTGAGAAGATTCGAAGAGATATTTGTCGATCAAACGCGTATTTATTTTGTTCGGGTTGCCGGTTTTTCTTCGAAGACTTGCTCTCTGATCCTTCACTAGTTCATTTCACCCCAAGCATGCACCATTCAAACACAGAAATTATTCCATGAAAGTGTTCTGTGTACTTCTGTGAAACGTTCCAGTTTGTTTGTATTCTCACGATTCATCTCTGTGTGCACGCTTCTTCTAACAAGTATTGTGGAGGAGTTTCCGAATTTGTATTGGAACATGTACAGTACATTAACAACAACGATTCCACGCGAACCGACTTCCTTAATCGATGAAGCGAAGTTGCATCACAGCATTTCGAAAAATTTCCGACAAAAGAGCTAACGGTTAATTACAAATCCGTTACATGCTAAGTGCATTGAGTAACTAATTGTTACTAAATTCGGGGGCAAATCAATGACGCCTTTTTCCACATTTTCAAATTGTTTCTTCGTTTCATATCTCCTTTGGGGACCTGATTATTTCTGGGAACTAAAGAATAACTTTTCGACAAATGATTTAAGGGAGGGAGAAACCTTTGGACACCCAAGCGAAAACACTTCCACTAGATTTTGACGGAACACGAGTTTTATTCCACTTTTCGCTAACCCACACGACTAACAAGGTGTTCACAATTTGCACGATAACTTTATCGTCTATTTTTTTACAATATTTCACTGTCTTTTACGCGAGAAACTTTTCCACGTGTCTCGGCGATATTCTGATCAGCCCGCAATCTCCTCTCACTCCCGACTCGCTTCTTCTTTACGCGGCGTCCGCGCTGTCTGGCGGTTTCGAGCAGACTCCTGATCTCCATCCCATTCCTCGTTTGTCAGACGAAGCATCAGACTCGACTTGCCGGCGCCACTCTCCCCGATAATTCCAATTTCCAATGTTGTTATGTAGTTATCACCCATTTTCACGATTTACGACGCAATAGCATGCAAATTTCGCAAGCACAATTTAATATTCTCCACACTCAAGCAACTACGACACTTTATGGGCAAGTAGAACAATACGAACCCATTCAGAAAGGGGGAAATCACACAATTGAAGGTTTTTGTTGCTATCAAATGTACTTTTTCCTTATCATTTGTAGTTTATGACGGCGGTATTTGCAATTTCCCTTTTCACTGTCTTTTGTAGGTTCAATTAAGTTATCAATTGAAGGCAATTTGTCGTTTATGATAATTAGGCGTAATTAGGTGGGAAAAATCGGAAGAATTAGACAAATTTTAAGGGGTTTAAATGATACAATGATTTTAGCGTTCATATAATTAACAGGTTAAATGATACAATGATTTTAGCATTCATAATTAAAAGGGGTTAACCGTTTCGTTCTAAGCATTTGCATACCGCGTTACACCGCAATTCGTTAAATTATCTTCAAAAGATATTGTAATAAGATACTACACATTAGAAATTTTTAAACATTTTTAGAATTTTGTTTCCCGGGTGTTAAGTACAAAGGAAATTTTTCCACTTATTATTCCTGCGAAAAAAAAAAACGAGTGTTGCGATGGGGAAGGTGACTGAATCGACTGAATCCTTATTAAATTGCGTTCGTGCTGTGTGCCTGTGTCAGCGCTGCTTTTAGAGCCATCGTTCTTAGATTACTACAGGGCAGCTAATTTTCTCGTGATCCCAAGGCAATGCGGATTACGAAAAAGGAGCTGAAGGATCTTTCTGTGTCTCACGGGTTGCCTTCGGCGTCGGGACTAGAGATGACGAACAATAAAAGAACACAATTAACAGACGGACGGACTGACTTATGTCTATGTTTGCCTGGAAGTATACAATCTTTGCGCGTTTTTGAAAATATATGCGGACGGACAAACAGACGTGCCCAATTATCTATCGGCGCAGGTCTTTCGCGTGGTATATCCCCACTTCTTTTCCCGATGGATCCGTTATCAAGTAACGGTTAGGTCCCATTACCTTCTTTATGCGGCTTTTCAGGAATCGCCTATCCAGCTTGGCGTTGTAATGCCCCGCGGCGTCACTTTGGCGGAAATTTCGCCGGAAAACTTCATCTCCTTCTTTGAAATTAGCAGATCGTGACCGGAGATTGTACTGCGCTTCATTTGCACTACCTGCGGCCTTAATCTTCCGTCCGATCTGTTGGCGGAGGTCTCCTAAACGTTCGTGGGGCTCCAGCGCAACGACCGGGTCTCCCAAACACTTTAATTGCCGTAACAGTCGGTATGATTTACCGTGGCAAATCATGTGCTGTCCAAAGGCGGCAAAGTAAGGGGCGACACCGGTGACGGAATGATACGAGGATCGCAGGGCGCATGTGATGGCAGATAATCGCCGATCCCAATCCTTTTGAGATGGGTGGACGTAGGAACGGATCGCGGCCAATAGGGTGCGGTTCAACCGTTCTGACGCGTTGGACTGAGGAGAGTATATGGGCGTCAGTTGGTGTTCAATGCCATACTGCTCAAGTAGGCTCTTAAACTGCCGAGACCGGAACTGTACTCCATTATCTGAGTACACACTCTCTGGAACTCCGAACACATGGAATACCCGGTTCTCTAAGAATTTCACGATCGATGGAGTTGTGAATTTACGGATAGGTTCCACCATTGGGAATTTTGAGAGCTGATCTAGAACGACTATAGCTCCGATGTGTCCCATGGAAGACCGAGGATATGGACCGAGTAGATCGATGTATAGACGCTGGAACACGCGTTCTGGGACGTTGAGTTGACCCATAGGAGGTCGAAGAGGCTGGTTGGGCGCTTTGGTGCCTTTACAGGTATCACAGGCGCTCACGTAGTCTTTGACCTGGGATGCCATTTTAGGCCAAAAGAAGTATTTTTTTAGTCGCCGTAGTGTTCGACCGTAACCTCCGTGGGCACTTAACGGATGATCATGTGCGCGGAGGATCAGCTGTTGTGTCATTTCCTCCGGTACCCAGAGTTTCCAAGACTCTTCTTCCTGCCATGGATCACCAGTGGCGTATTCGTTTCGTCTATACACATAGCCGTCTATTACCTTCAAGTCAGGCAGCTGTGTCTGTTGGGTCGCTATGGTTTGCCTCAACTCTTTGTAGCTATCTGATTCGAAATGTGGGCTGTCCAAATCTATTTCGATGGGGTCCTCGTCATTTATTGTTATTTCGGCTCCCTCTGGGGAAAACATCCGTGAGAGAGTGTCGGGTACGATGTTCTGGGTTCCTTTCCGATGTTTGATGGAGAACTTGAACCCTTGCAGTTTAAGAGCCCATCTGGCTAGGCGTCCACTTAAATCTGCCTGGTTCATCAACCATTGTAGTGACGCGTGGTCCGTGATGATCTCGAATTGGTGGCCCTCGATATAAGCTCGGAATTTCTTCACAGCCATTACCGCTGCCAAACATTCTTGCTCGGAAACAGTATAGTTCCTTTGGGCCGAATTCAGCTTATTGGACATGAAGGCGATGGGAGCTTCCTCCCCTTCGTCGGTCAATTGCACCAGCACGGCTCCTACTCCATGTTGACTTGCGTCACAATGAATGGAGAAGGGCTTCGTGAAGTCGGAGCTGTGCAAGACAGGAGCTGATGTGAGGGCTTGTTTAAGCTCTTCAAATGCCTTTCGGCTGAGTTCGGTCCAAACGAACTTCCCTTTCCGCAACATGTCTGACAGGGGCGCTGAAACTGTTGCATAATTCCGAACAAACCTTCGGTACCAACCGCACACACCAAGGAAACGTCGTAGCTGCTTCACAGTTTTTGGTAAGGGGAACTCATCAATCGCACGCGTTTTGTCTGGATCCGTTTTGATAGTGCCATGTCCTATGACATGGCCTAAGTATCGGACTTCTTTCATGACAAACTTACTTTTCTGTACGTTGATGGTGAGTCCCGCCTTACTGATGTGCAGGGCTACTTCTTGTAGAAGTAGGAGGTGTTGATCGAACGTTTCCGTGATGAGTAAAAGATCATCGAGGTACACGAACACTTGGTGTTTCAGGTGAGGTGGGATGACCTTGTCCATCAACCGGGTCATCGTTTGCGGCGCATTACACAGGCCAAAGGGCATTGTGACGAACTGATATAATGGTCGTCCAGGCACTGTGAAGGCGGTCTTGTCCCTCGAGCCCTCATCGAGTGGAATTTGCCAGAAGGCGTCTTTTAGGTCGAGACTGGTGATATAATTGGCTTTCGGCAGTCTCCCTAGTATTCCATCGATGAGTGGAAGAGGGTACGCGTCCTTGATGGTAACCGCGTTTACCTTACGGGCATCAAGACAGAGGCGGACTTTACCTGGCTTTACAACCAAGGTTACCGGTGAGGACCAGGCACTTTGGGACTCTTCTATGACCCCCAACTCGAGCATCCTATCTAATTCCGCATACACCAATTTCTCCATGGCTGGCGAGATGGCGTAGTGTCTCTGTTTAATCGGTTTACTATCGCCAACGTCAATGGCGTGTGAGACTAGGGTGGTGCGGCCAAGGCCTTGGGTAGCGTAAGATGGGAAAGCAGCAATGGATGCTTCCAGGCGTTGCCGTTGGTTAGACGTCAGGTCATGCCTATCGGGAGTAGAAGTGATTTCGTTGACATTTCTGGTTTTTAAAGACAAATCGGTGAATAAATCGGAGGCCAGTCCAAAGCGAAGGACGAAATCGACACCAAGGTATACGTTCTGAGTCAAAGACGGGATAATGTAGAAGGTAATATCCTTCGTCTGACCCCTGAACGTCACGGGTGTTGTTAGTTTACCTCGTATAGGGTGTTTGGTGCCATCAGCTGTACTGATTTCAGTGCGCCAGGATTTAATCAAGTTCGGGTATTCTTGGAGCACTTTCGAGCCAAAGCTCGAGGCAAGACAACTGATACTGGCACCCGTGTCGATCAATGCAAACACGGTCTCGCCCAACACTTTAATTGGATGATAAGGTCTGATCTCATTCTCAGCAACCTCCGAGATGTTACAAGAGTTTACGGTTTGACGGCAGGTGCGCACTCTCTTGCGGAAATTCCGCCAACGACGGGTTGACCATTTTGTCGTGCACGGACGGGAAGTGACAACTTCGGAAGCAAATATTCGCTCTCGAGCCACCCGATATTCCTGCAGTCTAACATGATAAGGTTTTAGAGTGCGTACTTGAGGCTGCCGCGGTTCTTCTGGCAGTGACTGCGATGGTCGTTTTAATATTGTCGTTGGTGAGGTCTCCGGAAGAGAGTGAACATCCGCAGTCGTAATGGTTATGGCTGGTGGGTTAACGTCAGGTTGGTTGGGGTGAGCCGCTGACTGAGGAGCTACTGCTGGGGTTTCGAGTACCGCTGAGGTGGTCGGGTACTCTTTTGGCCGTTTTTTCGTGCGGCACATTCAGAACAGTCCGGGAAGTAAGTGTCCGGCTTGCCGCAACCGTAGCAGAAAACCTTACGTTCTGCGCGGCATGAAATGAACCGGTGTCCGGTTTGGTGACAATTCCAGCAGGTCGTAAGACTTCCCACTGCCGCTACAGCAAGCTGGTCTGGGTCCAAATCATCCTCCAGATCTAGGGTGGTATAATCTGGGGCCAATTCCGCGATTCCTCGTCGAGGACCCGTCCTGGTTAGTAAGTATGGCCGGTCCCGTAGGTCTTCCTCAAACCCTTCTATACGACGCACATTTCTCAGCAGGGCCTCCATACTCTGTGGATCGGAGTTCACGATATGCCGACGAATCTCCGGTCTTAGATTGCGCTTTAGCAGGCGAAGAATTTGGGTAGAAGACAATGGCTCTGACAGCTGGTCATTCAACCGAAGGATATCGGCTCGATATTTATGGAAGGACTCGTCCGGACGCTGCCATCTAGCATTCATCTTATCCAGGACTAATTCGTCCATGTCGACCGTAGGGTATTCCATGCGGAGTACCTCCTTCAGCCGTGACCAGCGTATGGATGGTGGAGCTGAATGTATCCTCCAATATGTCTCCAGGGCTGCTCCCCTAAGCAGCATTGGCAGGTATCCTGCGAGCGCTGTGCGGTCTCCTGCTAGCATCTGCTCAATCAGTGACTCCACCCGACTTATGAAAACCTCCACCGTTATCGTATTGGGTTCCCCACTGAAATGTAGATTCCATCCCTGGATGATGCTGGGGATCTGTGTCGGCTTCAGCCGATACATGTCGTGTGGATGGAAGCGTTGGTCCGGCGGAATCACGGGAGCCTGATTTGGTGGCGGTGCTTGGCTCAATCGGGGCCGGTAAACTGGAGCCAACGGATTCATGGCTGTACCTGGCCGGATCCGTTCGGGATCACGCCGCGAGTCTACTGGGAAGTCCCACGGATTTGGGTCCGAATCCCACATAGGAGGAGTTCTTGGCCGGGATGGTGCGGGGTTCTCTCTCTGGCTCTCTAGAGAGGCGAGCCGGGTGGACATGTCCTGTACGAGCGCCATTAGATCTCGTAGAACTGTGGCTTCCACAGCCACCGGTGGACTCGCTTCTTCTGCAGGCGGAACTGCTTCAGCCCTGTAGTCATCGTCTCGTGCACTCCTTGTAGTGGATGGAAGGGGTCCGCTTTTGGGGACAGCTCCACTTGTACTGGAGGACTGAGGTCGTTCTGTTGCTGGCTGTGCGATTTCCAAAGGCTGTCGACAGAGCGGGCACGTGGATGAAGTTTGCCGCAGTTGTGCCAAACACAGCTGATGTAGCCTGTGTCCGCACTGCAACCTCTGGCTTGTAGTTTCGTCCATGTCCTCGTGACAGATGGAACACAATAGAGCTGGTCCGGCATCCGACCACAACTTTCTCCTTTCGGGAGTTCTTTTGGTGGGCATGCTAAAAGAAATTTAAATTGCTAACTAAAAACCTAAATAAATATATATATATAAATAATGAAAATGTGAAAAAAAATGATGCAAAATTTATGATTTGTAAGTGGCCGTCAGTGGCGAACTATAGTCGAACCTCACAAAAAAAAAAATGTATGATAAAGTTTCAAAAAAAGTTTTAAGTTATCAAAAAAAATAATCGGTCTTTCCTTTCCGTCCTTCCTCCCAAGTATGGACACCATGGCACAATCCTTCTAAAACGTTTCAGGGACACTCTCTTGTGGCACCATGAAAATCAGGGTTCCGAAGTGATCCCTCATTAGCAAACTTCTCAAGTTACAGCTTGTCAGCCCAGGGTGGGATTCTAATCCACAAGCAGCGCGTGTCTTGTCATGGATAGTCATGGATTAGCTAATCAGCCAATCACATGAAATCAAAATCCATGTAATTTAAGACACTTAGGCACCGCTGGTTTGGGGAGCGGATCAGAATCCTCCGCAAAATAGATGTTGGGATAATAACCTCCGAACACAAAAAGGGACTCTAATATAATTTGGCCTTACTAGTTATACAATGGTGGTAAACCACCAAGGTATAAATCAAAAGAAGGACCAAACGATATTGATGTCCGAAGACAACACACGTTCGGAAGTTACTCGGCTGCTGGGGCACGATTAGTGCAAAAACCCTCGGGAGTTATCTACCCGCCAAAATTTCTAACACCTTGTGGGGACACCTAGAGACGATGGACTGTCTCGTGCTCACGACTGATGATACAGCCGGGCTTTTCGGGCCCCACGTTGGGCGCCATTTGTAGTGAATAATTGTGTTCAATATGTCCGTGAAGGACCGCAGCGATGTTCTGCTGCCTCGGCAGAGGAAGGTGTTGATTCCTGCCGAGAATGCCCTCGTCCGGAGACGCGTGAATGCGCTGGCAGGCTAGCATTGCGGTGTCGTGGGGCGGGTTCGTTTCCCCGGCACGAGGACTCACTACAAAACATTTCGCATTCACGAATTGCTTGCAGAGTTCGAGAGGACGACCGAAGTCGCAAATCAGTAGATAACCTCCACGAAGGAATTACGACTTGTTGCGAGAACAAGTGCAACCTGACAAGAAAGACTAATTTGGGGGTGACCTCGTCCTTACCCAAATACATTCAGGGCCCACAAATGAAAGAGGGGCAACCGGGTGGTGGTGGAGCCCCTTCATGCCCACCCAACCGGAATAAATCCAATGTTAAATCGTTGAAGTGGCCAGGTATTCCTCTTCTGAGTGGAAAACTCATACAACTTGAATTGTATGAACCTTCCCATCAGAAGGGGAGTACCCCGGTGACCAATTTATGTCATAGAATTATACAATGGAATTGCATAACTTTATGCCATAAAAAGGCACTTGGCTTGGGCCACTCAACCCATTAAGTCACCTGAAATAAAAAGGATTAAATTGTACCCGGTGACTGGCTCATATTTTGAGGGGGAAGCCTGCCACCGTACCGGGTCCTATACCCGGTTAGAAATGGAGGAAAGGAAAGACCCTCGGGTACGTTTTTAATTCATTTTTATTTTTTTTCTTTCAATTTTCAATCAATTCATTAGATCATCTATACCTAATCTAACTTATTGGTTTCTAACAGGTTAAATTCCGGTATTACACATTTTCTGATACTCTATAGCTGACCACAAAATCTGATTTGGAATTTGAATATAAATGAACTATTTATGTTACACTTATGTACATTTTGTATGGTGATAAATAATACTTAAATAAAAGGCAGAATTTTAGTAATGAATCAATTTGAGAGAGATAATCTTCAACACAGGAAATGTTTCAATTCCAATCTACCTTTCTGACGAGCGATGTTAACAGGGTTTTCAAAATTGCAATCTCTGGTTGAGAATTAATTCCAAGCTCTTAGAGAGCGATTTAATAGACTAAAATTATCGCCCTTTATTAAATTTTTGACTTTTAATTATAAGAATAATGTTCAGATACTGTTACATTACAGACTTCTGCGGAAAATGCCAGAACAACGATGTTGCAAGTGATTATTTTGCATGTCCCATAATTATCTCTTTTTGTTGCAACAAATACTCGTTTATACTTGTATTTTACCTGAACTGTCATTCTAAAATCCCAGTTGAGAAATTACATCATTATTAACTCTCGTTAAACACAAAAGCTTCGAATTTAATCTAAATTTTTTATCTGTCATTTATAATACCTTTTTATATTTTTGAATGGTGCAAAATTTATTGTTTATATTGTCTTTGATTTTTATCATTTCAAATTGTTATTCTTTTTATTGAATGGGTTTAGGCTATTATTTTAGGTGTGATATTTTATCTTATGGTTTAATTTTACTAAGAATTTGAATCAGTGCTGTCATATAAATGGGTAGTAGAAAGATTTATAGGGTAAATAATTAGGTAAATTTGTTTATTTAAATAAATGAATCAGTATTATTTTATAATTATTATTATTAAATAATAAGGTAATGTTATCTTATTTTTTTATTCAAATTTCGGGAACTTTTAACGGAGTATCACTAAATGCAAATGATATAATGCCTTTGATGTTCAAGTACATCGACAAAGCGTAAACTGAACATACTCTTTATTATATTAAAAATCCAAAATTTTTCATGAAATTGAAAAAAATGTTCACTTTCAAGAACTGATTAAAATATGTATGAATATAAAATTAAGCCTTCAAAATTAGACCAATAAGTATGCTCATTTACATATCCGGTATCGAAAACTAGTAAAGTGCAGATATTTGAGAGTGCCAAAAAAAAATCTATAGCAAGAAATACATTGAAGTTCACGAACAAGAATTACTAAAACCAGGCGTAATCTCTGGATGCACAACGTAATCAGTATAAAAATGGATACATGCAAATTAATCGCTCTGAACTCAGACAGATTCATTCAAATTAATCGTGTGATAGCAAAGTTCTATATGCAATTGATTACATCATGGTGCTATAATTTTCATGCGAACTTTATCCAAAAATATTTCGACAAAATTCATTGAATGCCACATAACATTCTATAGAGAAAATTATCTCTTCAAGATTATGTTTCTTAATGCTCAGGTCGTCTTGTATCTGAACACGACTGATAAGCTTTTCTTACAACTACACTTTCAATCGACGCTTTTAATTCTAAGGTTTTGTGACTTGAACTTCATACGGGATTCCAATAAGACGCGAAAATGAACATGCATGCAAAAGCTAATATGAATTTTCTATTACTTGAAATAATGTGAACTACTCAAGTTATGTCTGCGCCGAATAATGTGAAAGCCTCCTCTTCTCCCGACAATTCTGCAACCTTTCCTTGCAATTCCCGAAAAGCATGGACAGCCTCGATTTCCTGCTTCAGCTCTTTGATCGTTTTGCTAGGATCAATTTCCACGGTGAGCGTGCTGTGTGGCAATGTCTGGACCGTTATTATCACTTTGTTGTTTAGTGCAACTGGCCGACGTGCTTTAAATTTGGGCCTTCACTTCACTTCTTGCTACAGAATCTTCGCAAGCATTACTTTGTGCATTTCTATCGCGATCAATTTACTCCGACCACACACGCACTTTTATTTTTTTCCACGCAAATATCCACCGTGTATTTACTAGTTTTTTCTCTTGTGTCTAATTAAATCTACATTTGCGAACTACCGTACTTTTCTTTTTCGTTGCCACATAGGGAAACGTGAGAAGATTCGAAGAGATATTTGTCGATCAAACGCGTATTTATTTTGTTCGGGTTGCCGGTTTTTCTTCGAAGACTTGCTCTCTGATCCTTCACTAGTTCATTTCACCCCAAGCATGCACCATTCAAACACAGAAATTATTCCATGAAAGTGTTCTGTGTACTTCTGTGAAACGTTCCAGTTTGTTTGTATTCTCACGATTCATCTCTGTGTGCACGCTTCTTCTAACAAGTATTGTGGAGGAGTTTCCGAATTTGTATTGGAACATGTACAGTACATTAACAACAACGATTCCACGCGAACCGACTTCCTTAATCGATGAAGCGAAGTTGCATCACAGCATTTCGAAAAATTTCCGACAAAAGAGCTAACGGTTAATTACAAATCCGTTACATGCTAAGTGCATTGAGTAACTAATTGTTACTAAATTCGGGGGCAAATCAATGACGCCTTTTTCCACATTTTCAAATTGTTTCTTCGTTTCATATCTCCTTTGGGGACCTGATTATTTCTGGGAACTAAAGAATAACTTTTCGACAAATGATTTAAGGGAGGGAGAAACCTTTGGACACCCAAGCGAAAACACTTCCACTAGATTTTGACGGAACACGAGTTTTATTCCACTTTTCGCTAACCCACACGACTAACAAGGTGTTCACAATTTGCACGATAACTTTATCGTCTATTTTTTTACAATATTTCACTGTCTTTTACGCGAGAAACTTTTCCACGTGTCTCGGCGATATTCTGATCAGCCCGCAATCTCCTCTCACTCCCGACTCGCTTCTTCTTTACGCGGCGTCCGCGCTGTCTGGCGGTTTCGAGCAGACTCCTGATCTCCATCCCATTCCTCGTTTGTCAGACGAAGCATCAGACTCGACTTGCCGGCGCCACTCTCCCCGATAATTCCAATTTCCAATGTTGTTATGTAGTTATCACCCATTTTCACGATTTACGACGCAATAGCATGCAAATTTCGCAAGCACAATTTAATATTCTCCACACTCAAGCAACTACGACACTTTATGGGCAAGTAGAACAATACGAACCCATTCAGAAAGGGGGAAATCACACAATTGAAGGTTTTTGTTGCTATCAAATGTACTTTTTCCTTATCATTTGTAGTTTATGACGGCGGTATTTGCAATTTCCCTTTTCACTGTCTTTTGTAGGTTCAATTAAGTTATCAATTGAAGGCAATTTGTCGTTTATGATAATTAGGCGTAATTAGGTGGGAAAAATCGGAAGAATTAGACAAATTTTAAGGGGTTTAAATGATACAATGATTTTAGCGTTCATATAATTAACAGGTTAAATGATACAATGATTTTAGCATTCATAATTAAAAGGGGTTAACCGTTTCGTTCTAAGCATTTGCATACCGCGTTACACCGCAATTCGTTAAATTATCTTCAAAAGATATTGTAATAAGATACTACACATTAGAAATTTTTAAACATTTTTAGAATTTTGTTTCCCGGGTGTTAAGTACAAAGGAAATTTTTCCACTTATTATTCCTGCGAAAAAAAAAAACGAGTGTTGCGATGGGGAAGGTGACTGAATCGACTGAATCCTTATTAAATTGCGTTCGTGCTGTGTGCCTGTGTCAGCGCTGCTTTTAGAGCCATCGTTCTTAGATTACTACAATTGTTCATGCTCCAAATTACTTTTTAAACAATATAGACAGTCTGAAAGCCAAAGCCATAAAACGATGTCTCGGGGTCCCTACAACCGCGCCAAATATACTATCGCTTGCTCTAGCCAAAGAAACTACCAGCCAGACTAAGAGCTGAACAACTCCTGGCCAAAGAAATAAGTAAAAACCTATACCGAAAAGATTTCAAAGAAATGATATCGGAAAATCAAGAAAACTCGAACTATGCCGCAGTATACAAAAAACATGTCGACATCTACAACAACACCTGCTTGGGTTCTGCACTACCAAACCCGCACAACATAAAATTTCAGTTAAATAGCTTCATGCACAACATCCCCAACAAATACAAGACTATAAACTACGAAAACTTCAACAACTCGATTGAAGCGGTGTTACAAAACCTCACTAGTAACAAAGCTAATGTATATTTCACGGATGCGGCCAAAAACAAACTAGGTACTGGCATTGCCATTAACTGCTGTAACACAAAAAAACAACAAATGCAGAACTAAAAGCTGTTCAGGAAGCTTTAAAGTACGCGGAAGCTGAACCCAATAATACCATAGCCATTTTCACAGACTCCAAAAACACAATAAAAGAGATCATAAGCAACACAAATAATAAACTTATCACAGAAAAAAATCAGAAAACTAATCAACAACAGACCTAACTCACTACTACTCTTATACTGGATACCAAAAGTGGAAAAATTTCACAGTTTCGAATTGGTTGACAAAGCAGCTAAACTGGCCACAATCGAAGGCGAAGAGGTCGACTCATTCTTGGAATGGGACGACTCTATCAAATAGATTAATGACTCCATCAACATAGAATGGCATGATTATTACCGAAAAAACATCAAAAACCTAGCGTACAGCCCTTGGCTACAAACTGACCTCATTTTTAGAACCAAACCATGGTTCCACGATTTCACACCAAGCAACAACACTCAAAAACAAATAAACAGAATTCTCCTCAACAGAGCCTACAACCTCAAAAGATTAAAAAAAGCAAAAATAGTTACATCGCAAGGATGTAAGTGGTGTGTGTTGTAAATATCAAAATATAGATACTACTTGTGCCACCTTGTAACAAACTTCTGACTATGTATTCTATGCTTCTTCTCTGTATTCTATGCTTAAATAAAGTAGTACGTTGTTCGTCGTCTCCGCCGACACACGTTGTTTTATTATAGGTTATGGGCCCAGACCCATATTGCGAGCTAGTTATTGCGTTTATTGTTAGAATTATCTGTGTGATGAACAATAAACTGTGTGTTTTACCATCGGACTTGTGAGTAGAATAAACAGTGAGCAAAACCGGCTATTTGCTATAAAGTGAAGAACTTGTGTGTCTGTCATGGCATCCAGCTCGAACTATCTTGTTAGCGTACCTAAATTACAAGGGCGCGAGAATTATAGTGAATGGTGTTTCGCCGCAGAGAATTTCCTGGTGTTAGAAGGAATGGTTGGGTGTATAAAACCTGAGCCCGATCATCCGCCAGCAGCTGCAGATGATGCGAAAACAAAAGCCAAGCTGATTTTAACAATCGACCCGAATCTTTACGTTCACATAAAAAACGTCAGAACATCGGAAGAATTGTGGAATAAATTGAAGATGTTATTCGATGACTCGGGATTTACTAGAAAAATTAGTCTTCTGAGGAAATTAATATCCATTCGATTGGAAAATTGCACTTCGATGACAAAAATTACAAGGTACGGGATTTAACATAACTGACGAGTGGATTGGATCTATCATGTTGGCTGGTCTATCTGAAAAATATATGCCCATGATAATGGCAATCGAACATTCAGGCATGACCATTACAACCGATGCCATTAAAGGAAAGTTGATCGACATGGTGCCGGAAGACAATGATGTCAATAATGCATTTGCATGTTTTCGCAAGAATCAACGTTCAAATCCAAAGAGTGTAAAGTCTACACAGTCTATGGCCAATAGAGATGGCGGGAATGTACAAACGTCAACATCTGTCAAAGGAACACAAAACGTCAAATGTTATAATTGCAACCAACGTGGCCACTATCGTAATCAATGCAATAATAAGGAAAAGACTTCCAAGTATTCAGTAAATAAAACGTCAAAAACGAGTAATGCGTTTAGTGCTGTGTTTCTCAACAGAATATTTGACAAGAATGATTGGTATGTCGACTCAGGTGCCAGTTCGCATTTGACATGTAATAAAGATCGGATGATCGACGTGCGTTATTCTGGATTTACCAAGGAAATTATAGTTGCTAATCAGAATAAAATCCCAGTGCTGTGTTGTGGAAACGTAAACATAACAACATCAACTGAAGAATGTGATTTTAACATAACTGTTGAAAACGTGTTATGTGTTCCCATGTTATCTACGAACTTATTGTCAGTGAGCCAGTTGATAAGGCAAGGCAATAAGGTGCACTTCACAAACAAAGGATGCGAAATACTTAATAAACAGGACACTCTAGTAGCTGCTGCTACACTTGTGAATGGAGTTTATAAGCTGAACACTTCTACTTGTTTGGTGGCAGAGTCTCCAGAAGTTTGGCATCGTAGATTGGGACATGTCAACAGTTATAACTTGAACAAAATGCAGGATGCTGTGGAGGGAGTCATATTTACTGAGAAGCCGAACATCAACAAGTCTAACTGTATAGTGTGCTGCAAGGGTAAGCAGAGTAGGTTGTCTTTTGCTCATGAAGGAAACAGAAGTACTGAGCTATTGGAAGTGGTGCACTGCGATATCTGTGGCCCGATGGAGAATTTATCGCTAGGAGAATCGAGATATTTCCTAATTTTTGTTGATGATCACAGCCGCATGACATATGTTTATTTTTTAAAAGGTAAGAATGAGGCCTTACATTGTTTTAAAGAATATAAAGCAAAAGTTGAGAATTTAACATCAAAGAGAATTAAAATTCTGAGAAGTGATAATGGCAGAGAGTTCTGTAACAGAGATTTTGATAGTTATTTGAAGAAAATGGGTATAATTCATCAAAAATCAAATCCCTACACTCCTGAACAGAACGGGCTTTGTGAGCGGATGAATAGAACGCTAATAGAAAAAGCCAGATGTCTTTTATTTGATGCTAAACTTGGTAAGGAATTCTGGGCAGAAGCCATCAACACGGCAGTTTATTTACAAAACAGAATTGTAAAAACTGGATTAAACCACCGTACGAGTTATGGACAGGGGCCAAGCCTAACCTCAGCCATATAAGGATTTTTGGTGGTATTGTCATGAAGCACATACCCAAGGAGAAAAGACATAAGTGGGACAAGAAGTCTGAACAATGTATACTGGTAGGCTACCCTGAGGATGTTAAAGGATATAGGCTGTATATTCCTTCAACAAGAGCTATTACAACGAGTCGAGATGTCATCATCATTAAAGAAAAATTGCCTCCACCAGAAAATATGATAGAAATAGAAGCTATAAATAACAAACCAACAGTGAACAAGCCACATCAGTCTTCAGTGGGAGAGCTCTCAGATCAGTAAGGATTAATTCGTTCATTCGTTTCCATGGAAAGTGATAATGACAATGATGAAACCTATATACCAGATGAGGAGTCCACGACATCCGAGGAAGAGTTGCAATCAGACACTACAACAAGGACCTTACCAAAACGTCAGCGACAACAACCAGACAGGTATGGATTTATATGCACAGAAGAGTGTAATAAATATTTCAGCGATGAGCTGACATTAGAAGAAGCACTGCAGGTACCAGAGAAGGAACATTGGGAACTGGCTGTCAAAGATGAATTGAAAAGCTTTGAAGACAACAATGTGTGGGAACTCGTTGATATTCCTGTGAATGGCAATATAGTAAGATGCAAATGGGTTCTCAAAAAGAAGTGTGATGCTGAAAATAATGTCCGTTATCGAGCCAGGCTTGTGGCTAAGGGATGCTCTCAAAAATATGGTATAGACTACAATGAAGCATTTTCTCTTGTAGTGCGGCATACAACACTTAGGTTATTATTTGCATTATCAGAACAGATGAATCTAGATGTGAAGACAGCTTTCTTGAACGGTGATCTGTCTGAGACTATATATATGCAAAAACCTTTAGGTTATGTCTGTACAGGTGATAATAAGATTCTAAAATTAAACAAGGCTAAATATGGTCTCAGACAGGCATCTCGAGCATGGCATAAGAAAGTGGATGGTTGTATGTTAGCAGATGGTTATGACAAGTCTAAAATAGAACCATGTTTGTATATAAAGTC
Organism: Odontomyia ornata; assembly: GCA_963969285.1. Lineage (NCBI taxonomy): Eukaryota > Metazoa > Arthropoda > Insecta > Diptera > Stratiomyidae > Odontomyia > Odontomyia ornata. The sequence continues at coordinate 401,556,704 of OZ017738.1, forward strand.
TATTCGTAATAGCATTACCATTGTGACATTATATGTTGATGATTTTTTTATCTTTTCCAATGATAAAACTGAAACTAATCGCCTTAAGAGCGTGTTAAGTAAGAATTTTGTGTTAAAAGACTTAGGGATTGTAAAGGAATGTCTTGGCATGTCAGTTAGTTTTGATAAACAGAATTGTACTGTTACTTTGAGTCAAGAAAAATATATTGACAAACTATTGTCTAAATTTAATATGACTGATTGTAAAACAGTGAATACTCCAATGGAGGTGAATTTAAAGTGTATAAAAGAGAATAATTGTAATACTCTGAATCTCTATCAGCAGCTTATCGGGAGCTTAATGTATTTAGTTGTGCTTACACGACCCGATATAGCTTATGCAGTGTCATATCTAAGTCAATTTAATAACTGTAACACTGAAGACCAATGGATTTATGCTAAAAGAGTATTAAGATATTTGAAAAAGACAAAAGATTTAGGTTTGAAATATAGTAAAGATAAAAATGTTAATATTGAAGGATATGTTGATGCAGACTGGAGCAATGATATTAATGATAGGAAATCATATTCAGGTTTTTGTTTTACTTTGTCAGGATCTGTTATATCTTGGAGTTGTAGTAAACAAAAGTGTATTGCGCTTTCTAGTACGGAAGCAGAATATGTGTCAATATCAGAGGCCTGCAAGGAAGCAGTGTACTTAAGAGACTTACAACATGAAGTGACTAAAAGAATGTATAAGATAACTTTGAATAATGATAGTATGAGTGCTCAGAAGTTATTACTAAGCCCTGTATTTCATAATAAAACAAAGCATATTGATGTCAGATATCACCATTGCAGAGAAATGATAAATGAAAACATTGTTATTGTTGATTATTTATGTACATCAGATATGCCTGCAGATTTACTCACTAAAAGCTTAGGTGCTGTAAAACATTATAAACATTTGAATGCTTTAGGAATTGTTAAAGTGTAATTTCATTTAAGTATGTATTTTATGTTTATATAGTTTGAAAGTAATCTGTATTTTGAGTGGGAGTGTTGTAAATATCAAAATATAGATACTACTAGTGCCACCTTGTAACAAACTTCTGACTATGTATTCTATGCTTCTTCTCTGTATTCTATGCTTAAATAAAGTAGTACGTTGTTCGTCGTCTCCGCCGACACACGTTGTTTTATTATAGTGTGACATAACAGACGATCTTGAACACAGAATTCTAAACTGTGAACACTTTGAAACTCTAAGGAACAAGTATGAAATCTTTCAAAATAACTACCCCATAGCAAAATTTTTTAATAAAAACAATGAAAAAGCACTAATTCACTTAATTGCCTATCTTGAAGAAGCAAACTTATAACTTTAACTTCATGCGAATAGTCCTCTCAATTCCCAAAACTAACTTTTAACTTTCCAAGAAAAGCACTCGATCCAATAATCTACTAATCATTCCAAACGGATACTAACACACTAACACAGTAAAATCACAAAGCCAGTAAAAAAAAATAGAAAAAAGCACTATACTACCATAAGTCCCTAGTGGACACAAATCGATATATCAGTGGCTTTTGCGCATAAGCCATAGCCAATACACAACTAACATAGGTTAGGTAGAAGTAAAAAAAAGACAGCCATTTGGGCCAATAAGTTTTTAAGTATTATTATTGTTTGTAATTTGCTTTATATTCTTTGAAAATTTATAACGATTAAAATTGAATAAAGTGCTTTTGACTTTATAAGGTAGTTATATCCTGGAAGTTTCAAAAAGAATTGAATAATTTTTTTTTCCGTAGCACTACAGCCCCTTTCGGGCCTTCGTTTAGAGATAGTTAGAGTATCTCATTGTCATGATCGAATCTATTGGCACTCCACAAGGTGATATGATCATTATCACGCTTTGGCCGTGTGTCCGTCCACCCAGCTTATAGTCCGTCCGAAGAATCACTTGAACTGAATCTCGTTGATGCCAACGAAACTCGAACCAGAGACCTTCAGCTTACGGGCTTAGTGCTCAAACCACTACAACACGCGGACTAATTGGTATTGAATAATATTTAACTAAATAGCAGCAATGTAAAGTTTCCAGTATAAAAAAAAAACAACAATGTAGAAGTTACTAGATTCTGAAACTATATGTAATTACACACTTTTTAATCGACACAGACATATTCTTTTTGCGAAGATCAACAGGAACAAAAATAATCGAGGCCTTAAAACGGCCCAAATCATCAACAATTTGTATATAAACTTGAAAAATATGTTCAGTGCCTAAAACTGTCCAAGGCATGGATGAACTGAAATGATTGCGAATGCATGTTACTATTTCATACTATCCGTCTTTTGCATACTTGGCTAAAGCTACCTTCAAATATTGTTTTTATGAATGAAAAGTCACGGTTCATAAATAACTATTCAGCTATAACTAGCGAAGTCAAACCAGTTTCAAACTATGGAAGCTATAATCGACATTTTAACGTAGAATAAACGTAACTAAATTTCATACTATTTCAAACTTAAGTTGCTGCTTTAATTTTGTGAAAAATCGATATTGGAAAAAACCATCTAAATATGTCCATAAAATGCGTTGCGCACTGTGTATCGCAAATATGCATACGAGTATACAATGTGACGTATTTTGACATGTGAAACATTAGCCAGTTGTCCTAGGTACCATACTATGGGAAATCCATATCACATATGCTGAGTATAAATTTTCTTTGCTACTTATCCTTATCAGGCGCTTCCAAGTAACTAATTTCGTTCAGTTCTCACTTTAACAATTGGATAAATAAACTCAAACGTGTCAGTGGCAAGTGCAATAAAATATTAATAGTGAAAATCATGATTAGTGGAAAATTAGTTATCTTGTGCGCTTTCCTACATTTAACATATGGAAATATTTTACCCCATTTCGGTTATGATGAACTCTTCAAACGACCTTCAGATACAAAATCTGTGAAAAATCCTCCATCTCCGATTTTGGTTCGCGATTGGCCTGTTGATAAATATGAATTCGGCCAAATTACTGGTGTTGCAATTGATTCTAGTGGAAATCCAGCTGTTTTTCATCGAGCTGATCGTAATTGGATGCAAATGTAAGCTATATTTAACCAACACATTTATAATTACATATTTCAATGGCGAGCTAATTTTATTAGATGCCTCAAATTACGCAAAAATCACCATCATTAAAATGCAAATATTTTATTACATAATAATCAAACAAGTTTCATGGGGAAATATTTGCATATTTCAAGATAGAACTAGAATAGATTACTTATCAGTGTTTCTAAATAATAGCTCACACGATTAAAGGTTTTTTTAAGCCAATCCCGAAATAGCGGTTCGTTTGTGCAATTAAAGGTTACGCTATAGTTAAAATCTATATTAATAAACTACTGGAGCTTAAACACAAGACCTTCTTAGCTCGCCATTATGGTGAAAGAACAATTGACTGCTAACAGCATTTTTAACATATGGCGTAATACTTAGTTCTGACCTAGTTACAGTATTTGTTGAATGTACATTATTGGCGTTGGGTGAATGAACATTCTTAATGTTGGGTGAATGAACATTCCCATATGTTACTCCTCCTCGGTTTAACTGAAGATTCTCCTGGATCTTTGCATTAAAATGATTATACAATATTTTTTTTCCAAGGCAAAAAGTGAAAGTAATAATTAATACTATAAACATTGTGCTAGTAATATTAATGCCATATGATATCATTTTATGTTTTTTTAACTCTTTTATTTCCTGATTGTTTTCGAAATTGCTTGTAACTAAATTGTCAAATGTAGTTGATTTTGAAAAATTAAAGTTCGATTTTGGATAGGGATAGAAGTATTTGTTATATTCTATAACTTCTTTATTAGAGAATGTTTCTTCCATTATAGTAATTTGACAATTAAAAAAATTAACAAGATTATTTCTATTTAAAACAATTTTTCTCTCGTTGCAATTATGCTTTATTTCTAATTCTTTAGCATTTTTTAAAATAATGCTCTCTTCACCTAAAATTTCTACTTGTGTTTTATTATTACGTATTAACTTACAGTTTTTCTCCAATGTGCAATGTGTACTTAATTTTAAGTTTTTGGCGATTACATTAGGAGTATATGTATATGTATAGTTATTTATTTCCACAATATACTCATCCTTGCTATCTATTTCAAAATTTTCCATGATTGGTACCGGGGTGATAAGTTTCAAATCAGTTACAATATAACTTCTTGGAATTTTGATAGCTATAACAATGTATTTGTTCTTATATTCTAATATTCCCATTTGTGACAGTTTAAGTTTATAAAAATCGATATCATACTCCTCAATTTCTTCCATAGTTAATATACTTGGATGTAACAAATTATGTTTTGCCGATACAATATTATCCTGGATTTGGTTGACTTTATTTGTTTCAAAAATAATTGTTGGTGTACGATATGCTTAGTTGTACCTTCCAATCCTTTAAAAGCTTCCAAAATTTTTCTTCTATCGTTATTTATTATTACTTGCAATGATTTTATAGATTCATTAAAGTGATTGTTAATTTTGATTTGCCCATTGAGGTTGTTAATAGCATTATGATTATTTTCTTCTTTAATTTCCAAATGGTTGAAAATTTGCTCTCTATCATTACTATCCATTGTCCCAAAAAGCCATTTTTGTGCATTGCCTACAATGTTCAACAAGCCTCTTTTCTGTCTTTTTACTGGCCTAGGAATAATGGACTTTATCTTCGCTATAACTGTATCTATTTCTCTAAAAATCATTTCCTTATTCTCAATATCCAAGTGTTTTATATTAACTCTTAAATTTGAAATAGTATCTAACATATCTTCTGGATTAACTAAATGTAAAATAGTGCTGGTCTGATTAACAATTTCAATTGTTCTCAATTTAATTTTTGTATAACCCGACTCATCATCAATTTGTATTGTTTGTAGTGCTCCCTGTGTCGCTGATATCGTTAGGATTATTATGAAAAGAATTGCCTGTAAATTTATATGGTCTTTTAATATTTGTTAAGTGCACATTTTCAAGTTTCTTGATTTTATATCTAGTTTCATCTTTATGCCTAACATGTTTATAATTTTTAATTGGTCCTTGTTGCCTATTTTCTACATAATCTTCCCGTTTTTCATTTAGCTTGCTAATTTTTCTCTCTTTATTTTCCTTTACTATCTTACATAAACTCTCCGCATCGACTTCTTCCTTAGCTTTTCTTGAAGTAGTTTTTATAGTCGAATGATATCTATCATTATAATTTCCTATTATTAACTGAATTTTAGCTTCGACTGACAAACTTTTATCATCGATACCTGTTACTTTTTCTAGGATTGTTGAATGCAATCTTTCAACATCTGCATTCCCAGTATGGCTATTAGGCTTTGTCCAGTGTATTTCTACATGACATTCCCTAAAATATTCTTTCAAGTGTTCTGCTATGAATTCATTGTCTAGAATCATCTTTTTTGGTATTCCAAATTTAGCAAAAAGCTCAACTAAAATCGCTTTCTTCGCCCTCCAGTTTTTATCAATTATAGTGTATGCTACTGCAAACTTAGTCAATTATGGTTACAAATGCACGTTTTGACAAATAAAAAATGTCCAAATGTAGGATTTCATTTTTTTGTGTTGGGGTCTCAGTTATCTGAAATTTTGGTTTAATAAGTTTGCGGTCATATTTTATTTCCTGACACTTTGTGCAATTATTTATTACCAGTTGTATATGTTCCTGGAGTTTAGGAAAATATACCTTTGATTTCAATGAGTAGTAAGTCTCATTTATTCCGCTGTGCATTGATTCCTTCGTATGATACATGGAAATTTGTTTGTGTAGCTCCTCTTCAGTTTGATTCTCTGTAGCTCTTATTGTACACCTAATAAAATTGACGTTCTCATCGTTCGAAAATAATTCTATTATCTCTTGTTGGACACGATTATAGTCATGATCTTCCACTTCCGAAAATATTCCTGTCTTTCCTTTCTTTATGAATCTAGTTAATACGTCCTTAATTTTACTGACGCCTTCTAAAGGGTTTAAATATATAATTCAGCGTCCGTGTAAAATTTCTATCTCTTTACTTATATTGTCGGTTAATATAATTAATTATTCCAATATGGTCCAATTGCTGTTCATCAACAGAATGTATTGTATCTGTTAAGTCCATGTTAGATTCTGTCATTATTTTCTGATATTTTAGGTGTATCCTCAAGTCTACTTAGAAAATCCGCGACTTTATTTTCTTTCCCTTGTAGGTACTCTATTTCAAAATTAAATTCTTGTAATTTTAAGATCCACCTTTGGTTACGTTGCGAAAATTCCTTTCCCTCATATTTGCTATTTAAATATTTTATGGGTGCATGGTCAGTGATAATTTTGAACTTTCTTCCATACAAATATGGACGAATATAATTTACAGAGTAAACGATTGCTAAAAATTCTTTATCCGTAACGCTGTAATTCTTTTCATGATTAGTTAAAGTTCTCGATACAAAACAAACTGGATGTCCGTCCTAAGATAGAACGGCGCCGATCGCAAAATTACTAGCGTCAGTAGTCAATGTTAATGTTTTGTCATATTCTGGGAACTTTAATATGGGGTGTGCAGTAATTAAGGCTTTTAAGTTTTCAAAGGCTGAAATATATTGAGGATCATTTCTATTAATTTGTTCGTCTTTTTTCAAATATTTGATCATTAGGTACGCTACTTTAGCGTATTCTCTTATAAATTTTCTGTAAAAACCCGTCATTCCCAGGAACGCTTTTAGTTGTCTCTCGGTCTTTGGTAGACTAAGATTTTCAATGTCTTTGATTTTGTTAGGATTTGGTTGAATGCCCTCCTTCGTTAATATATGGCCTAAAAATTCTGTGTCCCTCTTCATAAAGCTGCACTTATTAGCTTGTATTTTAAGATTGTGCTTTTGTAAAATGTTAAAAATTTTGTCTAATGATAATATATGTTCTTCCAGAGATATTGAAAATATGAGTATATCATCAAGATATACCACACATATTTTATTGATGTACTCCCTTAATAGATTATTCATGAGTCTCTGAAACGTTGCCGGTGCGTTTTTCAACCCAAACGGCATTCGGACATACTCATAGAGACCTGATGGTGTAACAAAAGCAATTTTTTCGATATCATCTTCTGCTACCAATATCTGATGATATCCCTTCGCCAAATTCAACGTACTAAAATATTGGGCTTTTCCCAACTTATCTAAGATGCTATCAATATTGGGAAGGGGATATTTGTCATCTATTGTGACTTGGTTAAGCTTCCTATAGTCTACAACAATTCTGTACTTTTGTTTCCCTGAATTATCCATTTTCTTTGGGATCACGATTATAGGTGAACTGTACCGACTATTACTTTTTCTGATAATTCCTTGTTTTTCCATTTCCTCCATCTGTCTGCGAACCTCAGCCTCATGTTGTGATGGGTATCTGTATAATTTCGAATTTATTTGTTGGTCCGTCGTCGTTTTGATTTGGTGAACCACCGAATAAGTGTTGGTTAACTGGTCTCCTTCCTTGAACATTAATCTCCTGCATTTGTTCAAAAGCTTTTCAATGCAGTCCTTTTCTATTTTATTCAGATGAGTAGTTTGAATGTCACATACTTCACTTATATCTAACACATTCACTTCTTCCAGTGATTTTGCTAAGAACGGGAGATGTACGCCATTAATTAACAATATTTCCTGCTGTTGAATATCAATTAATTTAACGTTCTTTGTAATCCAGTCCATTCCTATTAAAAAATCGTATTGTTTATTTAAATCGATTTTCGTCCATCTTATCCTGGCGTTCATGGGTTGATTAAATTCCTCTGGACATTCCGTTTTTACTTGCTCTGTTTAATTCGTAACTACACCTTGAATGGTGTTAATTTTAACAGGGGTTTCTTTAATAACTTTAAATAGATCTACTGGAACTCTGCTTGAATTTAAAAGACTGATTGTCGAACCTGTATCGATCATTGCTACGTACCCTCTTCCTTTGAAAGTAACCTTAATATAAATTTTCTTTTCTTCCGAGGCAAGTTGGTAAAAAACTCATTTGTACCTAAAGAATCTACATTTTCCCTACTAATACTATCAACCTCCATAGGCTCCAGTCTTTGTTGACTTGATCTATTTTGTGCGAAACTTTTATTATTTTTCTGATACCTAGATTGATTGGAATTATACTGCCTAGATTGACCCGAACCTTGGTTATTTCTATTAACATCATATTTCTGTGAACTGAATTGATTTTCTTTTGTAAGATTTGAAGCACTTTTATCACTGTTACCGGAATTATTATTTTGCACATTTCTATTAAATTTATTATTTTTATGGGAATTAAATTTTTCAATATATTCATATAAAATTGTACGTATGTTAGCTAAAGAAAATTCATTATATATTTCTGCTGCCACTGCACCTGCTGTTAATTCTTTTATTTTTAAGATTAATGCACTGGTTAAACATGTTAAAATTTTATCCCTATTCTCACAAAATGCTGAATATTCCGTAATAGAGTCGACAATTTCCTGAATTTTTAGTAATAATTGATGAATTGTAAATACCTTTAAATTACTAATCTTCTTGGTGATTTGTAGCTGATCTTTTACTGGACGAAAGTGTATCTTCAATTTTTCCTTACATTGTGCCCAAGATTGTGGTATGTCCACTGCCAAATAGTTCTTCGCTTCTCCAATTATCTTCTCGTTGTATATGATCTGGAATACCTGTGGTGCTTGATCGTTGTATTCATCTTAAACCTGCTCTACAGTTGCGATGAAAGATGGTAGGGTTCCAGGCTCCCCCTTAAATGGTTGCATATATTTGATTCTTTTCTCCACTGATGTCCTCCAGTTGTTTCCCTGGTTTTGTCTGGCTAAGATTTCAGTCAGGACGACCAGACATCGTTCGAGTTGCTGTTGTGCCATATTGACTTCGAATAGTTTTAACTACGTTGTATTCAGTATCGTACTAAAGTTTACTTCACGACACTATATCACTTTCAACAAAATTGTGGTCAGCCCGTTTCTTCGTATCGTGCTAAAGTTTATTTCACGACACTATGTTTTCCGCTTTAAACACAAATTTCTTTAATTCCGATCTCGATCCGATCACTTTCCTTAAGCCGTTTACTTGTAAAGGAACACCGACTGCGCCAATAATGTATTGTCCGAAGTTTCGTATTAAAAAAAAACAAAAGTTTATTAACGTGATTTAAACTTTATTTTCTATGTGCCGCTTAGGCTAATGTAACAACAACTGATGATCGATCAGTCAATTGCTCTTTTATTGATTTATTATTATCTACTGTGTCATCAGTTTTAACTGACCCAGTTGAGTTGCCATTATGGTGAAAGAGCAATTGACTGCTAACAGCATTTTTAACATATGGCGTAATATTTAGTTCTGACTTAGTTAAAGTATTTGTTGAATGTACATTATTGGCGTTGGGTGAATGAACATTCTTAATGTTGGGTGAATGAACATTCCCATATGTTACTCGCGAGCGGATGGCCACTTTACCCGGGCAAGAGCACCTGAGACGCATAAAAAGGGGAGAGCTCGCCCGATGGCCAGCTCATTATAGCGGACGGCCGGTCAACGTGGCAGGCCCCATACCCGGTTATAGGTTCTATCCGACTGGAAAGACCGATTCTTCGAGTTTAATCTTTATTTTTATTCATCATTTGTTTTTAATGAAATATTTACTTGAAAACACAAGCTTCTTAGTAAAAATAAAAATTGAAGTTTAACACGTTCACGACATCGTGTACCACCGGTGGTACATTGTGTGTGTACTAAAAACACGTCAGTTGGTCAACAGCTGTGATTCCGACTGGACGTGTTTTATTTTTGAGTGATCCTAAACAGTTGTGAGTTCTTTTCGGTAAAAGCTGGTTCAGATAGTATATTGGTATGTATATTACTTACTTGCTGTGTACGTTTAGCGATGTACCACCAGGGGTACACGACGTCCCAATGATTAATTATTAGTGATTTCGTCATCCATTTTGTTGTCATTATTAGAAATGAATGAGAAGGAGGTAATGGATGATGAGTTATCAGATTTTTCAGCTTCAGAAAGCTCGTATAAGCCATCCAGTTCAGAAGATGAGGATAGCGAATCAAATTCTGAATCTGATAATGAATTAGATTCAGTTCGCTCTTCAGAAAATGAAGAAAACATAGATACTAATAAATTATCTGTAACAAATACTTGGCATGAACCAACGAATCGCATCCGAGAATTCAACTTTGCTCACTTCAGCAGCGTGTAACTTCCTATAGATTTCACAGATCCAAGCCAAGTTTATGGATTATTCTTAAGCAGAGATGTTTTAGAACTTATTGTATCGGAGACAAATAAATATGCTGCAAATTTAATCAGTTCACATATACTTCGGTGACGCTCAACTATGGCAACTTGGAAGGATACGAATGAAGAGGAAATTATAAAGTTTTTTTGGCATAATACTCATTATGGGCCGTTGTCCTCTTCCTAATATGCGCTTATATTGGTCTAAAAATCCAATGTATGAGAATGCTAGATCTATGTCACGTACTCGATTTGAAATGTTGTTGAAATCTATTCATTTTGCGGACAATGAAAACTCCGTAGGTGAAGAAAGATTATCAAAATTGAGCCCATTACTAAGCTTGTTACAACAAAATTTTAAATCTGCGCTCGTTCCTGATGAAAATATTGTCATAGATGAAACAATGAATCCGTGGAGAATGTTTGCTTTTCAAACAATATTTGCCAGGAAAGTCTCGCAAATATGGCGTAAAAATTTTCAAACTATGCTCTGCTGATGGATACACTTATAGTTTCAAACTTTATTCTGGTAAACGAAACGCTGCACTGAATTCTACAGGCCGAACAAATGCTTCTGATGTAGTTTTGGAGCTGATAAATGACTTACTTGATGAAGGCAGAACATTATTCGCTGATAACTTTTATAATAGCGTTGAGCTTAGCCAAGAACTGTTAAAAAGAAAAACTTATTCATGTGGAACATTGAGACAAAATCGTCGTAGTAATTGCAAAGAAGTTATTGCAAAAAAACTAAAAAAAGGAGAAATTTTCGGAAAAGAAAATCAAGATGGTGTAAGAATTTTGAAATGGAAGGATAAAAGACCTGTCCTGATGATTTCAAACCATCCTGATCACACCATTAATCTTGTCAGTACTGGAAGGAAAAATCGTTCTGGTAACGACATTAAAAAGCCGCCAGCAATAATTGCATACAATAAAGTTAAAAAAGGCGTAGACTATTCAGATCAAATGACCAATTACTATTCTTGTTTGAGGAAAACCGTTAAATGGTATAAAAAAGTTGCTTTTGAATTTATACTTGGCATTTCTGTTGTTAATTCTTGGGTAATCTATAATAACCACTTGAGCAAAAAGATATCGATGTTGCACTTAAAGCAAAAACTAATTCAGCAGTTGCTACCACCTATCTTTTGGCCGTAACCTAGCCTCATAGATTTTAGCTAGTTATAAGTAGAAAGTTAAGTTATGTTAAGCTAATATAAGTTCAGTAGAGGTTTTTGCCTAAATTTTCCTCTAGCTAATTGTAATAATCTCATAGAAATACGATAATATGCATAGTTTTAAGTAATGTTCAAACGATGGTGAGATGACTTTGTCAGAACACCTACTATATTATAAGGCCTCTGTACCGCATACATTCCAATAAAGAAAAATTATATATATATAATATGTTTCACCTTCATTGTACTTAATGGAGTTCTCCACGTCAATGCGTATTCCCACGTTTAAGATCATTGCTTCCAATGAATCAATTTTTCCTTTCGAAAAAGAGAAAGTGAGTGAGAAAATCACTTCAGCCACGTAATATAAGCCCGCGGCATAGTAATTATGGTATTAATAACTTTCGCAAGGATTATGCATTTAAAATTTCATCAGGAGTTTCATTGCGAATGCACAATCATATATTAGCATGAAATGAAATTACAAATAATATTATTGCGGCGCATGGGATGTCGGATAGAGTGTTTCAAATCAAATTTTCACGTTAAGGGCTCTGATACTGTCTAATTTTTGAGGATTTAGGTGCCATTTTTCTGGTGTTCGAAACATTTTCGGGCAATTTATGTAGAGCGTAGTAAAAGCAATAATGCTGGTGCTTCATATTTGGATCGATTTGCAAAGAAAGCTGACTCTGAGTGGGATTGGTGCGTAATGATGTTGCGATTTTTGCTCCGTTCAAGAAGCAATGCATTAGAATGATGAACTTCTTTTGGCTGTACGCGATAAATTTTTGATGCTGATTACCAATAATAACTCTTCGAATGAATATTTCCATAACTAATGAAGAAGCCTCCGTCCCTGCTCATATTTCATTCCTGTTGCCACGTAGATATAATAAAGTGTCCTAAAGCTATGGAAGTAGCGTTTTTGTTTCTTCCGCTTTCTTTACAATGCTCCGTTAGCTATTCCACTTCTAATAATTTGCGATTATTGGTCGCATTGTTATCAATAATTAACATTCTCGGCATTCACGAACCGCTATGATCATTAGGGCTGCATATTGACGATTCGCGGCAAAAGATGTCACCTAATTATGAAGTGTTTCGATGCACTTTGAGGGAATGTATGTGATAAAAGAGAACAGTTAAAGAATTCTAATGTTTAGCTAGGAGATAGTTTTATCTAATTTTCACGGGTAGAGGAGTTTTCATGGAAAACCTGTTTGCGCAGAACTTTAAGTCGAATCCACTCGCTGATTATGCATGGCACAGGGCAAAATCAATCAAACAGAACACCTCGAAACTTAGATACGAGTACGAGCAAGGATATACTCCCGCCACGGTCGCTGCTGAAGCTCTCCTACTCTCACGCCGTTCTTCCGATGTGTTCGCGCTGACGATCAATAACAGACTCCCCGTTGTTATCAGTTGTCACCTTGCGGGAGTACTCCCAACAAGGCTTCCATTCTCTCTCAATTGCATTGCGGAAGTGCAATTCGGGAATAAGCTCCGCTATAAAGGGGTTATCGTGTACAAATTTCAATTGCAGATTTGGATGTTTAAATTAATACAAGATAGTAATGTACCAAAATTTAAATAATAATATAAGGTAATATCATAAGGAATATAATTATAATTAAAATTTTAAATTTAATATAGAGAGGAAAAAGATAATCTAAAATTTATATTCATAAAAAAAAAATTATAACATAAAACTAGAAATTGGAATAATTAATTTTTCCAAATCTGCAATTGAAATTTCGGACCAGTGTTATGCCAATTTTCGAGCAGTTTGCATAGACGACTGCTCGATTACTACAATGTCAGATGATAAATTCCAGGGTATGGGCAGTGGCGTCAACGTTCAAAACTTCTTAGACGCCGGCCCACCCTTGCAAGAGCTCAAGGTCAAGGCGGTTGCATACAAACTACCCTCGTTTTGGATAAACAACCAGAAATTGTGGTTTATACGAGTGGAAGCGCAGTTTTGAGCCAGTGAAATTTCATATCTTAACTGGAGGTGAAAGTAATCACCCAGGTGGCTGACATTTCGAAAGTACCGCCGGCATCAAAGAGGTATAATACACTTAAAACAAGACTTTTTGCGCTCTACAGGCCACAGGATACGAACGCTTATAGCAACCCCTGCACCACCTCGACTTAAAGGATCAACGCCCGTCACAGCTTCTACGTAAAATGCAGTCCATCGCAAGTATGGATACGCCAGAGGCAGTTGTCAAGGGCTTGTGGATGCAATGGCTCCCTGTAAATGTTTGCTCAATACTTGTCATGGCGGAATCTTAGAACATAAAAAATGGCCACCACGCGGACCGCATTTTGAATTCCAGTGCACTGGGAAGCATCGCAGGGTTCCAACATAATACAAACACATACCTGCATCGAGACAACAGTGTCAACAGCAACGTGTTGGAGCAAGTGTCAGAACTCCAGTCGGAAATTAATGGCATCCGCTCTGAAACAGCGACAGCAAATTGTAGTTCTTGACACCACCTTTTGCTCTAGAAAGCACCGTCGCAAGGGACATCGCCTGACAAGGTCTGCTATTATCATAAACGTGTTGAGTCCGCAGCCAGACGCGCGACATGCTCTTTTCGAATTTCAACGGTGGGAAACGTATCGAGCCACTAGCCCCGCAGGCGGCAACTAGTGACGCATCACAAAGTCGACTGGTGATACGTGATAAGGATACGTGATTTACGTTTCTCGTTGACGTTTCCTTCATTCCCAAATCATTGCGGCCAATGGTAAAATCACGCTCCATTTGTCACTCGGGTTCCAGCACTCATTCTAATGGAAGTTCATTATTGCTAACATGTCAAGCCCAATCCTAGGAGCCGACTTCCTGAAACATTACGGCTTATTAGTAAATTTACGAAAGTGACGGCCGATTGATCAGTTCACTAACCTATCAACTTAAGGCCGCGTCAAAAGAGGCTACTGCAACTCCATACACACCGTCAGCAGCGACACGCGTTACTATCTACTGCTCCGAAAGCTTCTGCTCCATACCTACCCCACAGCTGGGTCAAGCTCGATTACAGATGAAATTCGTCATTTCATCAACTCCTTCGGGCCTCCCATAGCGGAACGATCATGCAGGTCAACGAAGGAAAAGCTGCAGGCAGCGATAAAGGATTCCAAATTCCTCTTGAATCGGGGTTTTTGCTGATCGTCGGATAGCCCCTGTGCAAGTCTCCTACATTTAATACGCAAAAAATGGAGCATGGCAGCCATGTGAAGATTACCGGCGCCTTAATAACGCCACGGCACCTGACATATACCCAACGCGTCACATACAAGATATTACAGACGAGCTAAACAGCAAATGAATTTTCTCAAAAATCGACCTTTTTAAAGCATTTCCATCCGATGGAATCGCATAACAATATACCATACAAGGGCACGTGAGCGGGAGGCCACTCCGCCCAGGCAAGAGCCCCTATAAAACAAAAGAAGGGAAGAGGGCACCCGATGGCTAGCTCATTTCAGTGGAGGAGCCTGCCATCGTTGCGGGTCCTATACCCGGACAGGTTAAGGGAAAGGAAAGACCGAAGGTATATGCTTAATAATTCATTGTATTCCTTATTTCGTTATCTGTTATACAACTTTGACATTAAATGATTTAATTCAATATTCTCGAATTACACTTAAATTTAAAATACAAAGGCATTCAAAAAGAAATAAACGAAACTATCTCTGGATATGAGAAAAGTAAGCTTGTGTTTCATTAAATAATCAAGAACAAATTTTTAATAAACAAATTTTTAATGAATAAATTTAAAAAAAAACAGGTGCACTCACCAACATCCTCGCCGGGCGCCCGCTGGTGATGTGATGCTAGTAAATATGAATTAGTTATTTGTTCAAACTGCTTTATAACAATGAGACTTTCTTTTAAAAGATATTCCACTTTTGCCTTATGACACCTCATTTCTAATACAACTGGTTACGTTTCTCTACTATCGCTACGACACAGATTAGTTTGACTTAGCAATGCGTCGGCTCTCAGCAATGCACGGTTTTTGATGCAAATCTCCGTATCACGAATTCTTCGCACATTTTTCTACAAAATGCAGTCCATTTCACTTTTGAGGAATCCTCAAATCTGACTACTGGTATGCTTCGATGGACAACTTCACTTGACACAAACTCGCAGAAGCAATCACGGCGGCAACTCGATGTAAACAATTTTATGCAAAGTACACCAAATTCAATTCAAACAGTCAAAATCTTCACAGCATGGGAAAAATATTTAAAATATTAACTGATTGCTATTAAAAAGAAACACGAGCAGATTCGCATTTACTTGTATTGTTACGCGAAATTACTATACACATCATTTTGCTTTTTTGGATTAGTTTTAAAATAAATCGCCTTAAAATTAAATTAATCACCGCGCAACAATCCAACAAGCCATTTTCACAGCACACTCTATGTTTTTGGCCCAACAATCCTTCCGACTGCTTCAACGCTACCAAGAATGCATTTGACGAATAATCATATTTCGACAGCTTCGAAACTGGAGCTTGTTGATAACAATCATAATTTGTGCTATTGAATCTTATACAATTCTCTACAATAAACCTTAATGACGCATGACGATAATTTTCGAAAACTAAAACGATTTTTCAAATCATCGCTAAATTTGATATCGTACGCAGCAAAATTGCAACAATATAGAAAACATTTCAATTTGTCTTCTTTCAAAGTGTTTGCATTATTATTTAGCAAGAGAGTTCGTATAATTTCTTCGACAGATGATACGCCGTCAATTAGATAAAAATTTATCAAGTCATTTAGGTAAGGATACTCATCTCATTTTCTGTTATAGTAGCATATTTCAAACATTGTCTGTCGCACAAATTGCCGATAGTGAAAGCAACTACAATCACTGATATGCTTCTCTGAATTTCTCTTTATGCAGGATTTCCGATCGTAGTAAATGAGATGCGCGCTCCAGAACCCATTGACGATGTGACCAGGCATGATAATTACTCAATGTTTTATCAGCACATCGATCACATATTCCACATATTCCTATTTAAATCAACCAATCAATTGATTCAGCACTTTGAAGCGGATACAGCCATCTTCTATATGCCAACGCCTCACTAGACTTAGGGTCTTTTTGTTAAGACCAATGCTGAGAATTGAAACTCTTTCTGAGCTTTCAATTTATTCTTCTCTACCAGCCACCAACGTATATGCCAACATGTTGTTACATCAGGATTTCTGTCTCAATCATTGTACACATATTTGCTACCACTTAATTTATTGGCGTGATTAAATATGTTGACGCAAGAGTAAGAACACTTATTCACTGTCGGCAATCGCGAGCTCTTCTTCGCACTCTCCGAAGATTTGCACGGGACTACGACACACGTCCACTGCAAGAACTCCCGTCGTTTGTACATGACTTCGACCACACGAAAAGGTGAAAGGCAATGCAAATTACGATGGCCAAGTGAATTTGGCTAATTTCAATGAATTTAAACTGGGTCTTTTCCACACCATTTTTCCCTTGCTGGCAAGTTGCGCTCTGTAGAAGACTCCCCGTTGCTGCGGCTCGTCGCCTTGCGGGACTCCTCACAACGGCAGTTGACATGCCTTCCATCCATTTTCCATTGTATTGCGAAAGTGCAATTTGTGGATAAGCTCCGTTGTAAAGGGGTTGCCGTGTCCAGATTTCAATTGCAATTTTAAATGATTAATATTATTTTAAATTTAAAATTGAAATTTGGATCAGCATTATGGTGGTTTTTGAGCAGTTTGCTTAGGCGACTGCTCGATTACTACAGGTACCCATATGAATTCACAGGAAAAAACGTTATATTTACATATTCTACTATTATTAACAAAGTTGAATGAATTTCAATTTCTAAGGTATTTTTATTTTTGTACTCATGAAAATCCACCACCATGAATTTTTTACCTTTAAAATGTATGTTTTCATCAAGAGTTAATAGCCGGACTTTTAATGCTGAAGTGGGGAAAATAACATAAATTTACTCAATATTCTCGTTTAAAATGGTCGCCATTTTGTTTTACGACAACTAATGACACTCGTTGAACATATTCTGAAAAATGTGCATCATATACATCCTTTCTGAAATGTTCATGCAAATCCTAGCAAGCCCGCAGTGTCTGAGCCGATTAGAAGCACATATTGCTGAATAGCCACGTACTGTTGTTGTAATTTGCTCAGTTTATTGGCCTTATAAGTGGCCATATATACATAAAACTTCATTGGATTTAAGGGTACTCTTCCGATTTTATACAAGAAAATGTAAAATTGATAAATCATACTATTGCTAACAAAATTTAGCTAATTTCAACTTCTCAAGTATTTGTCGTTGTTATACTCATAGAAAACTACCTCTATGATTTGCTTCAGATTTTTTGGTCCACAGGTGTCCAATCGCGAAGGGGGACACAAATTTTTTTTGTGTTTTCGCTTCCTCTGTTTGCCCCGTTACCGATATTGCAATTCTAAGAACATATATTAAAAGCTCTCATCAAGAACTTTTATTTGATACTCTATTTAACTATCTTTGGTAAAAAAATTGTTAAAGATTCACATCCTTATATGGGGTGTTAGCTTCCCCATTGAAAACGGAGGGATGACCCGTGTCATCAGTTTGTGTAGGCAGAAGTTTATAGATCCCCCTGAGTTTGAGTGATGCCGGATAGATAAATTTTCAAACCGTACGCACGAAATAAATATTTTGTAATGGACTTTGCACTGGGGGAGAGAGCCCGCCCCATGACAGCGCAAAAGCTAGCTGCCACCGTGCGTACGCGTCGTCAGGCAAGGTCAGGTAATTATCATCGCTGCTGTTCTTAACGGACTTTACGTATCCCAATAGAAAATCACTACAGAATCTATTCGCGACTAGCCATGACTCAAACGAAACTACATGCTAAACATCCATTTCACGATCTTGCAGTCGGAAGCTTTTGCAATTGAGGCAGTCACAGAAGTGGCAATGAGTAACCTTAATGGTGAACTACATATCCTCTCAGATAGCAAATTGACACTGCTAGCATGGTTCAGAATTGTGGGTAGGCGCTCAAAACTGCAGCTAATCGAAATCAAATAAAGCAAACATGTGTCCCAGGGCATATTGGTGGAGAGGGAAATGAGAGACCGCACGAACAAGTAATGTCTGCAAATGTGCCACTAGCTGTGATGAAAAAAGAAGTAGATGAAACCCTCGTAACAGAGATGGAAGTATGAGTTATCTTACTCCCTCAAGCCAAGCGGCAGATGAACAAAATAGCAGTGCGTAGGGAATCTTATGCACACGAGAAAAAGGAAAATTTGACAGAAGAACTCGATCCAGTTGTTCGGGGATTGAGGGCAGTGACGTATGAGTAGGGGATTTTGGGCGCAAGACCATGAGGTGAGAAGTTTGAGTTTTATTCTAGCCCCACAAGCGTAAACAACTCGAAAACAAGTTGGGTAAACAGACCTACGCTCATGTCAGAAGGGTTTTGTACCCAACAATCTCCGAAATACGGTCACCAGTAACAAATAAAATCAAGAAACATGTCAAAGAGATGTGCACGTTTAAACGAAAATCCATTGTTTCTCCATTTTCACCGGTCGCCATTTTGTTCCAAACTAACAAAAATCACTCAAATCATGAATCCTAAAAAATATGTATTGTTATAAATCTTATCTGTAAATTTTAAGAAGATCAAATCAAAATTGCATCTGAACCGATGGGAAGTCCATAAAATACCAAAACCGCGTGTCATTGTTATTGTAATCGCAGAAATTTCAAATGGCTATACTTTCCGCGAATGTGATTCGATTTTCATCAAACTTGCAGAATATTAGGCTCTTATGTGTATCTACTTAAATATCTTATGTGTATCTACTTAAATATAGTTTAAGGGTACCTATACGATTTAATTGGGGAAAATGTGAAATTCGAAGAACATACTATTATTAACAAAGTTGACCGAATTTCGACTTCTAAGGTATTTGTTGTTGTTGTACTCGTAAACACCTACCTCTATGATTTTTTCAGATTTTTCGGATCACAGATGTCCAATCGCGAGGGGGGGACACATTTTTCGTGTATTTCCCCTTCGTGTGTGCCCCCTGAAGCAAAAAATGGCAGGACCTGTATTGAAAAGCTCTCATAAAGACCTTTCATATGATACCCATATTGACTACCTTTGATGATTTTTTTCGGGGGGCCACTCCCCTATATGGGGAGACCCCCCTTAAATACCTCATAAATTTTTTTTTTAATTGAACTTTCAAGAGAGCACCACTTTACACCTATATGCACAATTTGGTATTCATACCTTAAGTACTTTGCGAGGAAAACTGCATTGACACGAACGGACGGACAGACAGGTCGCAATTTTAGAAGGGTTTTGTAAAATTATTTTACAAAACCCTAAAAAACTCTTCCAAACAATATTCACAGCTAAACGTTGCCAAGAGCTCATTCCGCTTCCCGTGAAATATCAAGTTTACCCGGCACCCAATCTAGTGAACCAGTGCTCCAGTGACCCTGTCCGGAGCGTTGAAAGGGCTTATTTTTTTAACTTGGTCAGTTTTTCTCCTCCATCACATTTGGCTGCTTTTTTACGCGGCAATGCACCTTTCACACTTTCTCCATCGCATGCATACTATCTGACTCATTTACCTGTATTTCTTCTCCTTCGTACCACTAATATACAAGCCACTCGGGACTTCGCTTCCTGCAAATAACACCTCCAACTATCTCGATCCATTCACAGCGTTCTCCAATTTCGAAATCCGAGCAGCGATAAACTGTCTTCGTAAACCGAGTCAGACCTGCGTTTCCTCGGTTTCTCCACTGTTCTCTGACCTTCAGTTCTCCCAACGAATGCCTTTTTGCGTATCCGGTATTCGCCCATTCGATTCACGTGGCCAGCCCATTGCAGTTTCTGCGTTTGCTCTGATTATTCGCCTCGGGACTCGTTTCTCAAAGGCTTTCAATATGTTTGCGGATGCTTGGGTTAAGGTCCATATTTCACACCCATAGTATACCACAGGATTTATCACAGATTTATAAACTTGGAACTATGCCTTCCTGTGTATGCAGCTGATCTTCAAGATCATCAGAATTGAATAATATATTTAGTTTACGAGCTGTATTCTTCGGCGTATTTCGTCTCTTTCATTACCGGTTCTCATTATTTTGACGCCTAAATACACAAATTCGCCCACATTTTCGATACTCTACTCGACAAATTTGATATTTTGACCATTTGAGGAATTTTTCCTCGACTGCGTCATGAGTTTTGCTTTATTCCATTGATTTGTAGTCCTACTAGGTTTGCTTCGCTGTCAAGTTTCTGGAAAAGTTCTCCGGCAGTTGTTAACGACCATGAAAAATGTTGATGTCGTCCGCAAAGGCTACGATTGGCTCGGCTTGTATAATAACTTACCTCTTGTATCGAACTTTATTGTAAGCATTAGTGTTCTTTATTAGTAGCAGCATAAACGTTCGAGGATTCCACTTTTCATGCATATGATTCAACACAACCGTTGTAACTGAAAGTACCCAAATTTTGTGAATTTCCAGGGAATCCAATTACTATGAATTCATAAAGAATGGCCCGATTCAAGATAAAACAGTTTACGTACTGGATCACAACACTGGCGCCATTATCCGTGGGTTCGGTGAAGGAGTATTTTACATGCCACACGGTTTGACTGTTGATCCTCATGGCAACTATTGGATGACTGATGTAGCAATGCATCAGGCGTTAAAGGTATACTTTTAAAAATGAATTGAACCCACATTCACTAATTGATCTTATTTCAAACAGTTTAAGCCTTATGAAAACGAGCCAATTCTCACAATCGGCAAAAAATTCCGTTCGGGTTCTTCGCCGAACCATTTATGTAAACCAACGTCAGTAGCTGTAGCAACTACGGGAGAGGTAAGGACTTAATTAACCAATTAAAATATAAATGATAATTCAATTTTATAAATAGGTATTTATAGCTGACGGATATTGTAATAGCCGAATATTAAAATTCAATGCGGCTGGACACTTGTTGAGAACTATTCCACAACCACCAGGTAAATTGAGCTTGAGCCAATGATTTCTAGCTGACCAATCAAATATACTTTCAGAGTTCTTATCACTTGAAATACCTCACGGAATAACTCTGCTAGAACATCTTGACCTATTATGTATTGCAGATCGAGAGAATATGAGAGTTGTTTGTCCCAAGTAATTATTTAATCTTTTCTTACTTGTCTTTTTTTGATTAATATTTTAATTTACAGGGCAGGGCTCCGAAGTTCTATTGGTGAGGGTTTGCCAGCAGCGACCATTCAAGAGCCTGATTTAGGAAGAGTTTTTGCTGTCGCCTCATATGGTTAGTTGATTATACTTCAGTTTCATATTTACATTAAATGTAAATCCTTTATTTAGGTGATTTTGTATATGCTGTTAATGGACCAACTTCACCAATGTTCCCTGTTAGAGGTTTCACTATTGATCCACGATCAGAAAAGATTTTGCATCACTGGGGCGATTTCCAGAATCCACATGATATAGCTATCGGAAATAATGGCACCGTTCATGCACTGTATGTTGTTGAAATTGGCCCGAATCGCATTTCCAAGTTTTTCCTGATTTAAAACTACAAACAACCACGCTGAGCCTTTCTGTAATAGTTTACAGAAACAAGGTTCAAAGATTACTATGAACGCATCGATAATGCAATGAAAATATATCTTCGTTTATTCTGACTTCAAAAGCGAAGAAATATCCCAGCCAACGTTGCAATATCACTCTCAACCACATGCAAAACGTAGTAATTTTGAAAATGTACATATTCACGTTGTGTTAAGAAGGACATCAAAGAAGAATGTTGTTAAAAATTTATTTATTTATTCAAGCATAATATTTCATAGAACATTGTTTCCTAAATCTAACAAGTTAAAACACAATTATATCACTTACCTATCACAACAAAACATTTGGAATTTTTAAAGGAATTCATAGTTTTCAACAAATACAAATAGAGAATATTTTCGAGTTGTCACAATTCAATTTGATCTATTTTCTTATTTATCGTGTTTAAGATGAGTAGCAAAATAAAATTGTGTAGGACAAAAGTACAATAAACTTCACGGAATGTTGAATAATAAACTAAACAAAATAAATGTATATATATGTACGTATTCAAAAATATATGTGAAATGAGTTTCATTAATTTATATTTGAGACGATATTTCATACTATAGGAAGCTCAATTTAAGGCACGGAATCAGATTATGATGTCCTGATTCGTTTAGAAGGCGACTGGAATTATAAGTATTTTTAACGATTTATTGCACCTGGACTTTCCAAGCCCGTATAAAATCTAGAACGTAGTTTAATCCTTTCACCCAATAATTATACTCCTCCAGACTCTCAGTGGAGAAGAAGAAAGTATATGTAGCTTCATCCTCACTCTCATCGCTCGAAGAATCGATAATTTGTTTGATGTCTAACTGGAACGACCTTGGTTTCGGGCAAGTTTCTCGATTAGCACTTTTCACTGGGTTGGAAACGCATGTGGCAAGATTTATTGTCAGAATAGGTGAGATCTCTGAAGAGTCTTGAGGATAATTCCAAAAGTAGAGATGAAGCGCATCAATTTGGCACCAGCGTCTATTCCAATTCAAGTTTCCATTCAAACCTCCAACATTCAAGAAGCCACTGAGCTCGAAATTTTTGAATCGATATGCAGCATTTGCTGTTACCCAAGCTTCATTACTTAAATTAATATTCCGCGGGAAAAGATTGATTGGCAATGTAAAAATATTATTCGATACCAAATAGAATTCACTACGACGTGAAACGTTATCTCCTTGGGATTTAACTTCAAAGGGTCCTAAATCAGCTGCTCTTATGATAAAATTGCCATGCATACGGAAACGCGATACTACTTCCTCCTGAGAGTCCGATAGATAACTTTTGCGTATCTATATTACAAATAGAAGTTAAAAAATAGCCAAAATAAGGAAAATAGATTAGCATACCTTCACTGGCACATTATCCTGTTGTACTGGTGGTGAAGACAATTTTCTCAACCTCAGCACATACAAATCCACCGAAATTTCAAAGTCTGAGATCAGATCCTCAAATAACATATCACAGTCTGCAAAAAAGACTAGATCATCAACTTTCTCTGCCGACTGAGTTGAACGGATATCCTGTCCATGTGTGAACACACCAATGTAGTAATAATTGAAAAATGTATCATGATGAATGTTTGGTTTTATCGGGATCTCAAATGATGTAACACATACGTGTCCACTTATAAAATCTTTAGGTGTACTTCGATAAGATGAAATACTATCGTTTGATTTGCCTGTCGATTTTTCCTTCAATGATGAATAAAGCAGTAATCTTTCTGCTTCAACCATTTCCGGAGATGCTTCAAACTCTGGTATTTTCCGACAGAGGCTTACAGTTTGCTCCAATTGTCGTTTTAGTGACCCATCTTTCGTGGATTCGTTCAGCAATTCAATTGCACAAATATAATCTACCTCGAAATCTGATTCGCCTTTTCGATCTTGAATAGCTACGAGTTTTTTACGACTATTCCGAGTGTCGTTATCAGATATCGCACTTCGTTCATTGGGCACAGCTAAACGTTTCTTTTTGAACAAGTTCTTGCTTTTACGGAACGATGACCGGATTTTATGTTTCAAACTTTCATATGGATTTATTGTTGGTTTATCGGTTACTATTTCATTCAAATCTTTAGATGTTGAACTGTTCATATTTTCATCCTTGTCTTCTTCAGAAGGATTTCTTATTTCGTCATCCGGATCCTCTTCGGATCGGCATGATTTGAAACTAATTGTTTCTGGCGATTGATTATCAAAATCAACTGTATCATAGCCACCGGGTTTCAAATGCGGGCAATTCTATTAAGAGGAAAATCGTAAAATTAATTTAAAAAGTTACCCCTATTCAAATATATAAATAGAGAAAATTATCGGATATAATTTTTCATTCCTAGTATCATTTGGGTAAAATATTAATTTTTAAAAATTTAACAAATAAAAGTGTAAAAATGTATATTAAGGAAGGATAGATGAAAACCATGTAATCATAGGGAACATGCTATTGAAACTACATAGGCCTAATGAAATTAAATGACATCAATTAAAAGTTCAACAGTATTGTTGTCTTAATTCTAAGAAGTTCAAATAACTGTCTTGCTTGAGTATGATTTGATTGGTATAAAATTTTCTGAGTACAACGGTCTATTAATCAAGTCAAGGATTTTCTAGTAATTGAGTAGTCCATACATGCGAACTGCTCGAGAAACTGCAAGAGAAATTTTTGGAAATCTGCCTGCGTACAGACCATCTTCAAATAAATAAATAAACCAAAAAGGAACCTAAATCGGGTACAAGGCGTCCAACTACTGATGATGAAGACAGTACAATCAATCATATTGATGATAAACTCATGGAATTCCTTACAATCCAAATCTACGTGAAAATCTTGAAAATATTCTTTGGATGAATTTCTATCCAAATGATCATAATGAACACTAAAATATTGGCGATGATTCAAATATGTTGTTAAATAAAACAGTCAAAATTTTGTCGTCACAAATTAGAGGAAGATTTTAGTAACAACATCGAATCATGTGTATATGAAGATATAAGGATTAAATTTATTGTTAAAACTATAGAATCGTTGGGTGATCTCGAAGTTGAAAAAGTATCGAATGCGTTACGAAAATAATATGCTAGGTGCGATAATTCAACGTATAGTTGTGAAAAATCAGTCAACGCATATATCCTTAGTTATTCCGAATAAAAGCAATCAGACGAAGAACCCAACAGATCAGATAAGTAGTCTGTTAAGTAAGAGCGTGGCCAGCATAATTTTGAAATAGTGCATTTAAAAACTGTTTTTGACTTATACATATATTAAATACATTCTGAGGTAACACGCTTTCAGTTTAATAGTGAGTCCAATCACCACCAGCATCAATTATTGCTTGGCATATCCAAGGCATACTCTCTACTAAATTTTCGGCGTATTCGAGGGGAGCGCCTTCCAAATGAGTCGAATCTGTTGGGAGAGCTGCTTTAAAGTGTAAACACGTTTCCCACGGAGCTTCTGCTTGATGTAGGCCGAGACGTTTTCGATAGGATTTGCATCATGCGATTGCGAAGGCCAATCAAGTGTCACAATGCATTTTTCCCGTTTCCATTCAGTTCACAGCCAGCTTGTCCTTGACGTAAGGACAAGCCAGGATTGCGCAAAAACAAAGCCGCGATTCGCTTTTCATCCTTTTTGGTCACTTTACCTACCGAACCACGATTAGGAAGGTCATCGACGGTTTTTGACTCTTCAAATCGTTGAACCCACTTCTTGACAAACGATACAGACTTTTTAATGTATTTAGCCGCCACTACAGAATTCATTGTTGGTCCTTTAGGGTGTGTGCAAAGGAACACGGCCTCGAAGCGCTTTGCGTAAATGGCACTCATCGTGATTTTAGTGTTTTCCCGACGGAAGATTGACTTTGACTGAAATTTTTTTTTCAAAGCGCCAAAGTCAGAAGTTTTCTCTACCAATCAAAAAAAAAATTGAAGTTGGTATCACTTACCGATCGCAAGCTATGCTGGACACGCTCTTACTTAACAGAAAATATATATATATAGAAAATAGAAAGAAAAGTATACCAAACATTGGGCAAATTCTAAGCTCAGCCAATGGACAAAAAATTCCTTCAAATGTATGACTTGATAATACCAAACAGCAAAAAGTTAATGGAAATAACGCCAAATTAACTAATGAACTTCCAGTATGTAACAGTTCAAAATCCTGCATGAAATCGTTTAAAAACTTAAACTTAACATTCTGTGATATTCCCAAGTACCCAAAATTTTCTCAAAGCAATGAAATTGTTACATGCATCTAGAATCTGAAGCAAACGCTATAAAATCGAATGGTATCAACGGGAGAAGAAATATGATACAGAACAGTTAGCTAAGGTTCGGCTAACTGGTTTTTGGGTAAACTTGCATGATATGCGAGTTGCTCAAAAACCGACTGAGACTGGTTGCTGGGTGGTTTGAGGAGTGGAGTTAATTTTGTTCGTTAGCCGCGGCGGAGAGGTTTGGAGGAAACTTAAAATTGGTTTTACCCTTGTTGGCTCGTCGCCCTACGATTTTTGTACATAATTAATTTAATATACAGTTGCAAATATATTAGTGTTGGGATTTGTCCGTTGGCCGCGACGGATGCAGGAATTTCGAGAAAAACGGGGGAAAGGAAATGGGATGATCGGTCCCGGAAGATGAACCTAGCCATCAGGATTTTGATCCGGTTAGGAGGGTGCATGAGGGCACCAAATCCACCTGCTTGCCCAGTTTTCGGGTCTTCGTTAGCGTTTCCGTTGAAAACGGAAAGATAACTTGTGTCATCAGTAGTGTAGTCAGGATAATGGACCCCCTTCGGTTGTAAGGCCGAATCAAACCATGGAATCGTACGCACGAATATTTGGTAGTGTGATTTGCGCTACCGAAAAGAACCCGCCCATGGCACCGCAGGAGCTGGCTGCCAGCGTGCGTACGCGTCGCCAGACAAAGTAATTCCAGCAAGCCCAAGTCTTAGTCCGCTGAGGGAGTTAACATTGCTGCTGTCCTTAACGGACTTGATAAATAATAATTAAACACTACAATTTAATTTATTTACCATTACCATTTCATGGAGCAAAACGTGCTAAAGTCAAGGTCAAAAATGCTTTATTCAAGACTAATCGTTATAAATTTTCAAAGAATATAAAGCAAATTCCAAACAATAAAAATACTAAAACGTATGGCCCAAATGGCTCTCTAAATTTATACGTTATCAATGAAACAATAGCAAATTCAAATTAATTAAAATTATTACATATTTTATGATTCAATTGGAAAAAGGAGAAAACACTAACCAACACTATTCCAAAATTATTTATAATTGCAACACAACAGTGAAGTTTTATCCTACATTCTAATTCTAATAAAATTCAATCAAAAACTTTATCTTATATTAATAAAATGCTAACACAATATTCTTAACCTAAGCGTTTAACCTTATCTCTAAACATAATCCCTAATTTTTAACATAAACAACACGAAATGTAGCAAGAATGAGCTGAAACCCAAAAAACTAAGTAACGAAAAACACAAAAAGAAAATAAACACGAATAATTTAGACAATGTCATTCAGCCACCAATACCTAGATTGATCCGTGTCAGCTAGACCAGCTTCAACGAATCTAGCAAATGAGTATCTCCATTGGGATTGTTGGTCTGGTGAACCCAAATGCGGAGGATATTTTATCTTCTTATCGGTAGCGCGTCTATATATGTGATATATGATTGTGACGCCGTCAGAATCAAAAACATATCGCTTCATGTCCATATACACGAATGCTCCTGGAGGAACGAAGCCAGTAGCGAGGCAAGTCGCAACAGCTTTTTGCTGCCTGAAAATCAACCAATGACATAGTTCTAATTGTCAGTTTATCGGCATTGACTCTTTTAATCTCAAAATCATTTAACTTATTTTCGGCTGCCAAAAATCGAACCATATCTTTGCCTATTTGCCCAAATACATTGATTGGTGAGACTTTTTCTTTCTTTTGATTAACATTGACGAACGGACAAAACTTTTGGTTTTTTCTCCCTATTTTTAATTTTTAAGTATTCAATAAATCCATTATCTGGCTTAGCAGTACAATGTTCAGAAGTTTTATTACCTGTATCCTCTTCAATACTCATGGAATCTTCTAGTCCAGCTAGCGCTGCATAATAATTCGTGCTGACATTTGCTCCGCCTGCGCTGAGGACATCCTCTTGATCAGTTTCTTGTTTCGGTTTCTTAGATCTCTTATCTTCAGTCGCTTTTGAATTTACTTCTTTTTCTTTCCTGCTAATTTCTTTTGGTTTGTTGAACGTCAATGTTCCAATTAGTTCTTCTAGTGATTTAATCCGAAGTCTGAGCTCTTCGTTTTCTTTCTCAACATTCTCAGGTTTCTCGTTAGCTTTGATTAACTGCTCAATCTCGACAACCGATAAAATTTGCGGTTTTTCTTCGTTGCTATCGTATCTTTGTTTCAGCTTTTTTTCGCCCGTCATAGTTGGCGATGGACACGATCGTTCTGATTGATGGCTGAAGCCATCGGGCTCCTCCATTTCGTTGCTTTTGCAGCGAGACTAGAGGGAATGTTCTTAAACCGGGACTGTCCTTGAATGTATTTCCACTTTTGATACTTCAGGAAATAAAATAAGCGAAAAAAATCCAGACCTTCTTATTGAAGGGTCTGAACTGCGGAGAGGACACAGTCGATCTCCTTCAGGTGCTTCAAGAAGTTGTACCAGAAATAGAATTTATTTCCGCTAAAGACGTTGCAACAAGGATATCGATTGTCGACTGTAAAAACTTGCCTTATTACTTCGTCCAGATTTCCAGCAAAAGCAGTTCAAGTGCCGTACAAAAAATAAAGTACTTGAGCTTCCGTGCGGTGAGGTGGGAACACTTCCAGAAAAGCGAGGTCAACCGGTGCTACAGGTGCCAAAGATTCGGGCACTCGGCTGCCAATTGCGCCATGAAATATAGGTGTGTAAAGTGCAAAGATATCCATGCTCCCGGCGAGTGCAAATTGGCTCAGGCGGAGTCAAAAGAAAAATTATATTGTGTGAACTGCGATGTCTTTGGTCATCCAGCATCATATCGAGGATGCCCCCGGTATCAAGATGCACAGGTAAAATTCACTCCAAAACAAAGTCAAGTACACCGCAGTCTGATACCTACCAACTTTGTCAAGCCTGGGGTGTCATTAGCACTACCTGCGAGAGGACCAGCAGACAATGTAAATAAAATAAATAATGTAAGTGGCAATAAATATCTGCTTGTTAAAATTTATCAGCAATTAAATTCCTTATCGGAGAGAATCGATAAACAAGATTCTAAAATTAACATTGTTTTTCAGCGTTTAGGGCTTTCAAATGCCTGAAAATAAGTTGTCATCCAGTCACATTCCCATGGATAGGATTCGTCTCATCTCGATCAACGTCAACTCCATTGTTACTATACATCGACGTGATTATCTCCTTGAATTCATTGTTAAGCAAAAGCCTAACATCATGCTTCTCACTGAAACCCACTTCAATTCATGGCACTCCATGACATTCAAGGATTTTGAATTCGTAAAAAACGATGGGCGAGGTGTCACCGGGATATTGGTTCGAAGACCCTATTGTTTCCAAAATATTGAAAAAGTCGAATTCAAAAGCTTTCAATCTCTTGAAGTGTCCGTTATCAAAATCTCACTGCTCACTGGGGATAACCTCTTCGTTCTCTCTGCCTACTCGTATGCAACTGGTCGGAATGTTCTCAAGTTCAAGGAGGAGCTGGATTCCTTGTTTGAAATACTCGAATTGAACAGGCTGCATAGTTATTACATTCTTGTTGGTGACCTGAACGCCAAGCATACATCATGGCTAAACGCCACCAATAATCCAAGAGGTGTATTACTGAAATCGTGGATAACAGAGAGCCAAATTGAATACAGGTGCCATCTATATGGGTCGGAGTTCCCAACATACTCTAAGGCAAATTCATACTTGGACGTCTGCATTCCTGACGCAAGACTTGAATTCAGCTTTAATAGTCCTCAACGGAAACTGCAGGTGCGTCCTTACGATAGCGACCATAACGTAATCGTAATGGAAATCAATCATCAAAGGGATGATATCTTCCTCATTCCAGTACAACATGAAAACCATCGGTTGAACTTCAGTAAAACAGACTGGGGAAAGTTTCAAAAGAAGTTTAATCGGGAGTACCGGAAGCAATGTCCCTCTTCTGATGGTGGCAACTCTTGCTCAATGGTTCCTAATGACAGGAATCTAACTAACGATGAAATAGATCTCTATTTGCCGAAGTTAGAGGAGCTGACGTTGGAAACGATTGAGAAAGTAGTTCCCAATATTAATCATCGAAACAATATGGAAGGATTTGAAACACCAACCATTGTAAGGTTGAAAAGATTGAAAAGCCTTCTTCTCATATGCGTCAACAATATTTATCGACGATTTTTGAACTACAACCATCCCTCGTTGGCAGTGTTGAAATTACACCTGCAGAATGTCCGGAACATAATCCGTTCATACTTCAGGAGTATGGTCAGCAATCAATGGGCGGAAAAATTGAGAGGTATTAGCCCACAGAACCCAGATAGCGTTTTCGCGAAAGTGTATAGCTTATTCCCTAAGAAGTCTCGAGTGAGGGTATCGAATCTTGAAGTCACTAGTGATGAGATAAATCTTCTCGATAGGGCTGGTATCGAAATTGATAGTACGACTCCGGATAGAAACGTAAACAGGATTATTTGTGAAGGATTGGATAAACTTGCCCTGATTGGAACACATTTTGAATTGGTTCATCTACCAACCCTGAAAGAGGAAATGAAATATTTTCAGAGGTCGTTGAAGCAAAAGTTTCCGACTTCAAATCAAGCCTGAACGGCCAATCAATTCTTCATTTCAATGAAACATTAAAATCTGACCTCATACCGAGCTTGAATCTTATTGATTATTTTGTCAGCTATGATGACTTCTGTTTCATATTTCGTCGGATAAACAATAAGAAATCATGTGGTACTGATGGTATTCCAAATGTAGTTCTCCGACATTTGCCGGAGGTCGCTATTAGGAATTATTGCATATTGTTCAACAACATGTTGAGCAATTCATATTTAACAAATGAGTGGAAAAAGGCTAAGGTATTTCCGATCTTGAAGAAAGGCAAAGAATCTTCATGCCCTAAAAGCTATTGCCCAATCAGCTTGCTGCCGAACATCAGCAAGTTGTTTGAAGTGATACTCAACAAAGCATTAAAAGCCCACATTGAGATGCCGAATTGCCAATTTGGTTTTCGTGCCAGGCATTCGACCACACATGCGATAACGAAAGTAACCTCAGACATCTGTTGGAAACTAAATGATAGAGAATGTGTTGGAGCATATCTCATTGATATAGAGAAAGCCTTCGATACGGTGTGGTTAGATGGACTAGTTTTTAAACTCCTTCAGGACAGGTCTCCCAGACACCTTGTCGCCATGATGTGCAATATGTTATACGGGAAATCGTTTGTTGTAACTGACGGAAATCTGACAACAATGTGCGAATTCAAGGTCTTAAATGGTTTACAGCAGGGAACAGTTACTGCGCCTCTGCTCTTTTCAATATTCAATCGCAAGCTATTGAACGGCGTTGATTTTAACGTCTCCCCAACACGATCATTAGTAGCTTTTGCTGATGATCTGATCATCTATACGGCAGACCGAAAAGCTACAACAGTTCAGAGCAATCTCAAAAAAATTTTCATTGATGTTCAAATATACACTGACAATTGGAGAATGAAAATCAATGAGCAGAACTGCGAAACAATCTTGTTTCGGACAACGCTGCAGGAGTCAGTCAAGACCTGAAACGTAATTGGAAAGATTTCCACATCATGGCTGGCGAGGGTAGTTCAGAACGGGTTCCACATAAATCCTGTGTTCGATACCTCGGTGGTCATCTCGATTAGTATCTGTGCTGTATTGAACTTGCGAAAATCATGCTCAGAGAGGCACAAAAAGTGGTCATGGCCCTACGAAGACTCTTTCATTCCAGATACATCGATCAAAAGGTCACAATATACCCGTCTGTAGAGTGGAACGGCTATAAAATCTAGGGGTTTTCCCTCTCAGTTACAGATCTTGCGATATGACTCTATTTACAAAAAACTTTTTTTGAAATGTTCGTCTTAAAGGTCGCTCCCCAAGGACCCGTTGATGCATGTAGCTTACTTCAGATTCAAAAAATCCTTATCCGAATTTGACACCCCATTTGACTACCCTTTACAAAAAAAAATCTTTTAGAGTAACCTCAGTACTTAAAAACTTTTGAAACATTTATAAGAAATTTTTCAAGAGCTCACAATTTCTCACCTTTTTACAAAGTCTTCTGATGAATCGATTGCTTCGAAGAAAAAGCCGCTGTGCTAAGTAGATGGACATTTTCAAAGTAATACGAAATTATGCTACTCCTCAGTTAATATTGTGCCAACTTAAATCACGAAGAGAGTATATAATCACTCAGCCATTACCGTATTTTGGATAAGTCGTTGTAGATTTGCTCGGTAAAGTAGGGGCTAGAAATGATTGGAATACAATATCGATGTGCGCCAGCTCTTTCTAGACTTCAAGCAAGGATTCAACAGAAATGCGCTGTATGAAATAATGCTTGCGTTTGGCATCCTAACTAAATTGTCCGCATGGTTAAGGTTACAATGAAGAATGCGGTGTCCCACGTATGTCAATGGGGATCTAACAGAAAGCTTGAAGATGGAATCAGACCTAAAACATGAACATGAACTTACTCCGATGTTGTTTAATATTGCTATGGAACATGTAGTCAGGAACACATCAGCAGACACTATGGGCACTCTACTATTCAAGTCCAGTCAACTCGTAGCGTTAGCTGACGATGTTAACATCATGGTTCGTTCAATTCTAGACGCTAAAGAACGGGTTTTAAGTCTAAAATCAGAAGTAAAGCATAATATGTCTGAGAGTCAATGAAATGAAAACTAAACTCATGACTATAACTAGAAAAAAATACACTGGTTCGACAAAACGTGATCTTAGGTGACAATAAAGTAATGTGAATAGCATGAATAATTTTAAGTACTTAGCACCTTGACCGAAAATGTAGCGAAATAGATGAGATCTTACAAAGAATAAACTCTGCAAATAAAGCTTACTTCTCCGTACTCCCCATACTAAGGTCCAGAGATATGCACAGACAAAATAAGGTTCACACTTACAAATCATTAATCGAACTTGTGTTAATATGTGGATGCGATGGATAAACGCTAACGAGCAATTTTGAAATGACTTTGGATGTGTTTAAACGCAATATACTGCGACAAATTTACGGCCCAATGAAAGAAGGAACATGTCGGAGACATCGCTACAATGATGAGTTGTATAATTTAAATGATGACCCACCGGTATTTGTATGCCTGAAGTTATGCAAATTATAATGTATGGGCCACGTACAAACAAGCGAAGGAGCATCGCTTGTCCAGAAAAACATTAAAGGGTAAAGCACCAAAGGAAGCATACAGTTGGAAAAGCGAGGAAGATTTGAGATAACTAGCAATACTGAAGGCTAAGGCTTGAATTAGGCTGCCATAGGTGACAGGTTACCCCAGATAACTAGAACATAGAATCTGTTAGGAAGATGAACCGAATAAAGAGGGTAGCGAAATTCCTCTGTAGTTTATGTAGTATCTTGAATCGTGCGACATTCAACCAAGAACCAAACAGTAAGCACAAGACTCGGCCAACTGTTTTTTGATGAACTTGCATTATATGCGAGTTGCTCAAACACCGACCGGCGAAGACTGGTTCGAGCGGTGGTTGCTGGGTGCTTTGTTTTGTTCATTGGCGGCGGCGGATGCGAGGTTGGTCGTTAGCCGACTCGCCTAATAACAGGGGTTTCATAGTGTGGAGCTTAGGAAGATTGTTTCCATCGAAATCAATCTCTTAAAAAAAGTCGCTTGGTTTTTAAATTTCAAATTATTTAAGCGAATTCTTGAAAATTTGCAACAATTTTGTGAAATTGAATTTTTTGCGAGCTATGTGGCCAGTGTAATGATATTTACGACAACGGAACATTCTCAGTGTGAAATGGCAAACAATTGTGATTATGTATAATTGACTGTCAAAGTAGGGACTAGAAATTTACATCCTGGTGTGATGTACCGTATCATTTAATGTGTAACTGAAAGAATGGAATAAACTTAATATGTTACGGTTACATTTATCGAAGGAAAGAAAGTCGAATTGTCCGTCGGATCCGTGCAAAAAAATTTACGAGATAAGGAGACATAATTGAACGGGAGAAAAATGTGTTCGCGGAGCAAGTCGAACTGAAGAGTGGTAAATAGTAGCGGTATGAATGTTGATAGCATCAATAGTGATGAAAATGATTATCTGCTGTGTATTGAACATATTGCAAGTGATCCTCAATTTATGGTAACGGTAATTTAGCATTGGTAGTTGGGGCTGGTCCGTTGGCCGCGGCAGATGGAGAGTTTCGAGGAAAACGGTGAAGAAAATTGGAATGTTCCCGATTACAAAGTGAAGAACATTCTGCTGATAGATATTCCCGGAGTGCTTCCATTGGTCCCAACTATTCTGAATGAAATTTGTTCCACCATAAAAGCCGAATAGAATAATAAAGTTCATTAAATATGGCGACAGCAGTGTTCAGAAAGCCATCCACATGTCATCTAGCACATTTAACAACAAGAACATATGCCGAGCGAGTTGTTATAGGTCACATGCGATATACTTATTGCATGCTATTTCTCTAGTTGCATGCTACTTTACTTATCATGACTCCCTCTCTTTGATAAAGTCACGAGTTGCCTGATACTTCGCTTATCACAATTAATTACACATGCATGAAAGAGGTGTGTCTAACTTGCACTTGCATTGAAACACAAAACCTCGACTCGCATGTACACACAAAATCTTCGGCATATTTAATGTACCGAGCCGAGTCTCAAAAGAGAAACTTGCTGGGCGTGGCAAAGACGGGAGCTTTCGCGTTATAGCTGTAGCAGCTACGGAGGAAGAGATTGTCGGGGTTCTGAAATGTTTGAATGAACTTAATTGCGCCAACATGCCCAGAATAATTTGTTTAAATATTTAAAATTAAATAAATGTGCATTAAAACAAGAAAGATTAGTTTATACTGGAGGAAGGTGTTCGTTCGGTAGTAGTTACAGTGCTTTGCTTCCTTTACAGGTATCAACGCTATACATAGGGTGTAGCGTTGTGGTTATATTTACTCCAGGCAGTTGAGGTTGCAACGTTCGTTGCAAGAAACTTAACATTTTGGCAACCAATCAATTATTTTCCATATCCTCAAAAAAGGTGACAAGCTACAGTGCGAAAACTATAGAGGCATATCACTACTTTGTACGGCGTACAAAATATTTTCAAAGATAATAGAAAATAAAATCAGATCATACGCCAACAGTATTATTAGGAAGTATCAAGGTGGCTTTACAGCAGGTAGATCGACGATAGACCAATTGTTTACAGTCAAGTAGGTACTTAAAAAATGCTGGGAGTTCAACATAGACGTACACGTTTTCGTTGATTTTAAGCAAGCATACGACAGTATTGATCGTAATGTAGTGTACCAAATAATACTTAGCTTTGGAATGCCAACCAAATTAGTCCGTCTTACCAAAATGAAAATGACGTCGACAATCTCCCAAGTCCGCATCAATAATCAACTCACCAACGTTTTTGACTCAAATATCAGACTGAAGCAGTGAGATGGGCTGGCCGCATTGCTATTCAATTTGGCTCTGGAGTGTGTCATCAGAAAGCTACCTGTCGATACAAAAGGTACGTTATTGTACAAGTCGAGCTAAGTAGTAGTCTATGCGGACGACATTAATATTTTGTCACGTCGTTCATAACTGCCAAAGAATTTTTCCTGAAACTCGACAGCGAAGCTGCTCGGATTTCGAAATTGGAGGATGCGGTCAATGGACCGAGACAGTCGGAGGCGCTATTTGCAGGAAACGAGAGCCTGAGAGAAGCTTTATTGCTACAACGAAGAAGAAATCAGCGTATTCTGTATTATTATTTGCTCATCATCAGTTCATCCAACTCTGGCTCCAAAAAATTCTTCCAACATAACACGATAGCGCTCTCCATTGACGGTAATATGACGGACGTTTTCATCCACGTAAAAATACGGCCGAATCACTCCTCCGGCATGAAAACCGCACCAAACAGAAATTTCTTGCGGATGCAACGATGTCTCAAGAAGCACATGTTTGTTTTTTGCTGACCAATAACGCATATTTTGCTTATTAACAAAGCCATTGAGCCAGAAATGAGCTTCATCACTGAAGATGATTTTTCGATGAAATTCTTCAGTAGGAATTTTTAATAATTTCCAAACCTTGCTGGTTCGTGAACTTCACCATGATGAAAATGTTGACTTTAACTAACATTTTGACATTGACAGTTCATTAAAAAAGTTTAAGGGTGCGTTCATATAAAGATACGATATTGTTATGTCCCTGATACAAAGCCCTATACGTTCTGTCTGAAATTATAGGTAATCGTAGTCGATTTATTCACAAAAAGATTAGTCCATCTGGGAACTGATAAATGTTGTCACGAAATTAAAAAGAACTATTGTTTTTCACAAATGAGAAATCGAGTTGGGCGCGGCTAGAAACAATCAGCGCAAGCGCCATTATACTCCCAAGAAATCGAAACCTTTTGATACGGTTCATATTGATCATCTCAGTCCATTGCGTTCAGTGCACAAGAAAAGGAAATATGTCCTAGCTATCACTGATGCATTTACGAAGTTTGTTAAATTATACCCAACCATCACTACTAGTACCCGAGAGATGTACAAGGCATTTGAGGAATATTTTGTTTGCTTTAGTCGACCAGGCAGAATGATTAGGGATCGGGGAAGTTGTTTTACGTCGACAGAATTCGCTGTTGTTGGAAATATTGCTCACATGAAAGTCGCAACATCCTCTCTCAGGTGGAGCACATTAATCGAATAATTATTCCCATTCTGGGTAAGACCTGACTGGGCTCAATCATGCAGAATATGCTCTGAATAATTCAGTTCAAACGACTGCACGTTACACCCCAAGCGAATTGTTTGGTGTTGGACAAAGGGGCGAAACGATTGAAGAATTAATCGAATACCTGGATGAAAAATATTCTAATAAGGAGTCAGATTTTATGTACACCCGTCAAGAAGCATCTAACAATATGCCCAACAAAGTAACTTACAGCATTTTAAACAACAATATGCCCAACAAAGTAACTTAGATTATTTTAAAAAACGGCACATGCCTGCTAAAGTATTTAGAGAGGGAGACTATGTAACGACCCGAAATTTGGATGTTACGGTCGGATCGAAAAAAAACTAGGTCCAAAGTTCCCAGCGACCCCGACGTTATCGCTAAAAAACTCTCAGGACCGGAACGTTGTGAGAAATATTGACGGATTTCAAGTGAACAGATACCATACAATGGTATACTAGAGACAAGTAAATTGCGGCGATGAATTACTACACCCATCTCTGATGGGTCTGATGAGTCTACAGAGGCAAAACTTTTCAGCTTAGGCATAGAAACAACGAGTGGACGAACGGCAGTTGCACATTTCTGGAATCAGGGTTGATTTAATAGCTAAAAAGGCCGAACAGTAGTAATTGGTAGCCGCACTGTACTTAATCGTTCGCACGATTAATGCAGTTGAAGTCATCGTCATTTTGTTTCGACGGACTAGTAAACTATTTTTCGATCGATAGTTTTTTATGCTTTTTTTATGATGTTGAATTTCAGGCATTTTTTAGAGTGTCCGATTAGTGAGCGTGTTTATGCAAGGATTTAAATATTATTCTGCAGTCTTTTCATTACATTGTCACAGGACACTTTCACACGCGATCCTACTAGCAAGACCCCGCGAGCTAAAGGTAATATTTATCACGCCAGCAAGACTGAAGAAGGATTGGTAACGTAATTTTTTTGGAATTAAATATTTTCAATTGTAATTTTCTTGGCACATGTAATGACTAGACTTAGTAGATTCTAAGCGGAATGTCCAGACTACACCTCACAAGGAAATACCAATAGCGGCGATCCAGGAGAGACAATGCAGATACCAAATTAGCATAAGCAGCGGAATGCCAAATCATAGTGCCTCTATGCAACGGTGCGTACAAAAGCTTCGAATACTAACGGAGGACTCCGATTTGAATTTGAAATGTTTGGGATTGGCGAAAATGACTGAGGAAACTGAAGAAATATTGAGAAAATATTTAGAGGAAGCTGATTCGGAGACGAAACCCATTCCAGAATTTAAAGAAGATCTCGACTGGTTTAATTTAACTGAGTCGCTTAAAGGCAATGTCGTTGTTCTGCACTTCTTCACATACATATTGCTGCATCAATTGTATGTATATACTACCTGATTTGAAAAAACTCGAGAAAAATTACAGCGTTGAAGATAGGTTGGTGGTTGTAGGTGTCCACAGTGCTAAATTGGAAAATAGAAAAGATATTGCCAACATTCTATCCGCAGTGCAAAATTATGATATTACACATCCGATAGTAAACGCTTCAACCTCTTCTATGTGGATTTACTTGAAAAAAAATGTTGGCCCACGGTGCTTATTCTTAGTCCAAATGCCAACCCCATATTTGTGATAATGGGTGAAGGGCATTATGCTAGACTGGAAAAATATGTTGGGATGGCACTGAAATATTATAAAGCCAAGAGAAAATATTGAATACTTCATTAACATTGAACCAGTCAACGGAATGGTTAATGTCGCCAAATCTTAAGTTTCCTGAGAAGATCATTTGTTCAAAGCCATTCAAGTTTAGAATGCACAAGAGCTCATACTCTACAAAATTGATTATGAATCTACCATATCAGGCAATACACTTTACGACTTACGAATTTTTTCCAAAAAATTTTAAATAATGAAAGAAATTATAATCCTATAGTTCATATGGTGGCTGGTGGTGCAGCTGGTGCTGCTGCCTCTGCATTTACTACACCACTAGATGTTGTGAAAACACTGCTTAATACTCAGGAAACCGGAATGAAAGAAGCAAT
Organism: Odontomyia ornata; assembly: GCA_963969285.1. Classification (NCBI taxonomy): domain Eukaryota; kingdom Metazoa; phylum Arthropoda; class Insecta; order Diptera; family Stratiomyidae; genus Odontomyia; species Odontomyia ornata. The sequence goes on from OZ017738.1 coordinate 401,595,994, forward strand.
AAGACAGATTTACAGAGTGGCCGAACCGCTCGGCTTCTTCAAGGGCTAAGGTGCTCGAATCTTATATTCAATGCCTGCGACAGCAATTTGTTGGTCAACCTACGAATTCTTTAAATTCGCATTATGCGAGAAAAGTCGTGAAGACTATATATCTTCGATATCTGGGAAAAGTACATTACAACCGAAAGATACAAAATCAACAGAGACGGTGGAAAAACTAGGTAGTGATGATATGATTGATAACAATAGGATTAGTGGTGTAAGGTGTGTTCTACCAGCGGCTAATATGAATGCAGCTGAAACTCAAACAGATATACCCAGTGGCGTGCGGGAAGCAGCTCCCATCAAAGCTGTCTGTGAGCTCAGTGCAGTATCGGGAATTAATGCATAAAATCAAAATACAGTGCAGAACGATGTTAAGCGAAACTACGATCGAAGCTTTAGTAGTCCTTAAAATCATTCAATTGCATAAAATAAGTGCATTGAGTAGAGTGCGTTGTGGATTTGAACAATATTGTTTTTACCAATCCAATTTTGTTTCAATGTGTGTATAGTTTCACTCCCAATGTATGTGTTTGAGTCGACACATGTTATTTAAATAATCACATTTTGACGAATTTCAATGTCAAGTGTGTTCTGCAGCAGCAAAGCAAGTAAATGATGACAGTAGTCAAACGAGATGCCCGATGGTAGATGCTAGATGCAGTGAGGCATTGCCACATTGCCGATTGCGAAGCTTAAGAAACATTGGAAAGCGTGTTGTACGATAGGGGCCGTATCTCCCGAGGCTATAAAAGGCCCCGGAGTACGAGGAAAAGCTCTCTTCTCTCGCATTGATTTGGAGGAATTGGACGAGGAAACAAACGGCGACAAAATTCAGCAAGCGCCGATAAGGAATTGGCAGGAAGACGAATCATTGAAGGAAGGAAGAAAAGGCATGGTAAGAGCTGGACAGGAGGACGACGGGCAGTTTGTGCTACAACTTTCAACTCGCCGAGGAACGAGCAATCAAAACCAGCCATCGAGAAAACTGGGGGCCCCCGACCACGTGGAAACAAGTAGTTAATGTTCTTTTTGAATTTTACAAATATTTACAATTTATATAATATATAGTGACTGGCAATAAATTTGGTGGAATAAGGGAAAAAAAGTGTCTCTCGTGAAAAGTGTAAAGTCTGGCTCGCGAGTTTACTTGTAGAGTTGAGACAGTGGCGAGACTTTGGGGTGGTTTGCAACCGCCGTGTGGAAGTGTCTCCGAGTACCACCTGTGGGGTAAGAGCGCGACGCACGTTAAAGTACGGGGCGAAGTTAGGAATTTTATCCAGGGTTAGGTAGGATTTGGTTTCCAGCGCAAATTAAATTGAAGGTTCGGGCGGTGCGAACCTCCCGACTCGGTCGCGTTCTCGCTTGGCGGCCTCATTTGGGGCCCACTGGCGAAGCGAGTGGCGCACGACCCCTCTTCGGTGGGCTTACTGGGTCCGGCCCCAGTCGGAGGTCTTTGACGGAGCACCGCAAAATAGCGAGGGTATCAACATGACCATATTAAAAATTTGATCATTCAAAATATTCCTTGAATCCTTAAAACAAGGCGGAAATTTATAGGATTACAAAAGGAATCGCAAGGGGAACGAGTGCAGGTTTTACAGTATTGAAGTTGAAACACAGTACACGTTTTATCATACTGCTGAGTGTAGTATAGACAGGAAACCTACTGTCTTGCTAAAGACCAACTCGAATGTCTACAACTGTATTTAGCGCTTTTGCAGGATTTGCATTTTCCTGTTCACAATTAACACTATGCATTATAATAACATACGTCACAAACATTAAACTATTTTTATGTAATACCAAGAAGTAAGTGAAAATAAACATGCTTTTTAAACACATTAGCAGAGCATATCAACTAAATAGCAGTTGCAATTAAAACAAATTTTATTTCTTACGGCATTTATAGCGTAGAGAGGAATGGATTAAAAGTGACTATGTATTGTAAACAAAAACTTGAATTTGCAAGCAATTGAACCAACACATAGTAAACTTTAATCCATCTGTTACACGTTTATTTGCCTCTCTTTTCATTTTGACAGCTCCTTGATTGCAAGTGCTAGTTAGTATATTTGCTCTCCATTAGTAACTTTAAGAAGCCCAGATACCCCAGAAACAATAGAAAATCGAAGAGCATAGTATTCGACACAATCTCAATACATTCAAAATACAATATACGTTACCACTACAAACACTTTGCTCTAATTTAACTGCATACTTCCATTTGTTCACAAGGGACAAATTTAAAAAAAAAACCAATTAAACCATACAATTCATGCAATCACAAGACCATCCACACAAAACACTTCCTACAAAATCGCATGCAAAGCTTACCGGTTCAATGTTATTTCTTCAGCATCACTTTTAAAATTTTCCCATAATGCATCAAGACCTTAACTTATGTATGCACGTCTTCAGTCTTTTCTTATGAGTAAGAGGTTAGTACCAAAGAAAGTTACATAATGTTTTGCAAATTAGAAAGACCGATTCAAAAAAATAGCTTCATTTTTTCTGATCCTGTAAGAAAATAGCCATTAGTTTGAAAAGAAATTAATATCAGTTCAAAGAAAGGATCAGTTTACAAAAATAAGCAAAATAAACATGAAATTCATTATTTATTAATTAGCTTTTAGCAAAAACAAATGTTCAAGTTTTCATTCAAAATGAGATTAATTACAAATGGGATTTATCTTCTACTTATGTTAAAACACTCATGCATCTAATCAGGATGGTAAACTAATCATGCAATGACAAAAGGCAAAACGATTATTTAATATTTGTTTTATTAAATTTGAAAAGCTTTACATTTTCACAATTTGAATTTTGACTTACAAAAAATATAAAATATACTTTTTAAAAAAATTTAACAAATTTGTTTTTGCTAAAAGCTGCATAGAAGACAAACATACATTGAATGAATATTTTACATTTACAAGCTAACAATTACAAGAGAAGTCTTTTGGATTTAACGTTAACACAGATAAAAGTTTTGATCATCGTTTTTAAGACATCACAATATTAAATTTAATGCATTTTAAAAATTTATGAATGTTGCCGATTATTTACATATATAATACTCGAAACGATTTCTTGTTACCAAAATATTTGGACGACTAAGACAGCTACCGAAAATTAAAAATAAACTTTAAAAAAAGTTCAGCTAACGTAACATGACTTCAAATTTCATGGAACTTTTGTTATTTTTAAAAATTAAAATTATATCGTTCTAAAGAATATATAATTATAAGCGAAAGCGTAAATTAAATGTTGCTTGGCACAATTCGGAGAAAGGTTACTTAAAACCGCATTATAGTAGTTAGAAAAATTAAATATACAGGTATATATTTCAATTAAAAAATTAACCTTACGAGCATAGGGACCCTTCTTGAAAGTAAGTTATGAAGTCAAATGCCAATTTAATCTTCAATCGGAAGGCTTCATTCACTATAATCAATCTATGAAATATTAATACGAATCTAAAGCATCATTTTACCAATCTTGAGCAATTCTACAGTCTGTAAAAGGTATTTGTATGATAAAAATAATCGCTGTTGCAACAAAAAAAATTGATCTTTTATCTTATATATGAACACTATGCACAAAACAAACACTCAAACGCATTTTGTAACATGCCAACAAACAATTCATTAATTTAAAACTACGAACAACTATGAAATCGATATTGCATTTCCAACAAATTTACCTCACCACAGCAAGGATCGTCATACTCAGCGTCTTCGCTTGCTGTCCCCCTTCTGCTATCATTCGGGTCTTTAATAAAGGAGCTGTTGCTACTGTCACCATTGCCGGTACTACTATCATAGTAATAAAATTGTGATATAGCCACAGGAGAGTCCTGAAAATATACAAAAGTTAATTAATTTCACGTATGGATTAGAATGTAAAATGAAACTTGCCAAATTACTTCTTTTCTCCTCGTCTGATCGATCGGAAGGATCGGATCGATCAGAATACCGCGTGACGTTCACGTTTTTCTGCTTCAAGTTCTCCAAGAAAATATCACTTGCTTGGGACAAATCAGATTTGCTTAAAGCGCGGGCTCTGGGAGGAGTGTATTTTTCATTGCTGTTGTTGTAAGATGTTGAGGGAATCGGTTCAACAATCGCTGGTGGTTGAGGAGTGGATGACGTCAAAGGACGTTCCGGCTCCGTTAGATATTCTGGTTGTTGCTGTACTGCAGCTTGAGCATTTGTTGTGGATGGAGTTGGGTCTAATCGACCTTCATGTTCCACGCTCCTTGACGGCAATGAATATTCTATCACAGGTGGATTACCTATGCTGATATTATGTGGAGGTGAAGCAACAATAGTATCATTCGGGGGAGATGGTAGTAAATTGTAGTCAAACTCTTCCTGTTGCCGATTGGAATGTGGAGTTTTAAGAAACTCTTCCTGTTGCCGATTGGAATGTGGAGTTTTTAGAATGCTTTGTGGTTCGGGTTGCGAGTGTTGTTTTGATGTATGTTGTGGCTGCGAGTGTTGTTTTGGTGGATGTTGTGGCTGCGAGTGTTGTTTTGGTGGCAGTTGTGGCTGCGATTGTGGTTTTGGCGGTAGTTGTGGCTGCGATTGTGGTTTGGGTGGCAAATGGGGCTGCGATTGTGGGTTTGTTGGTAGTTGTGATTGTGACTGTGGCTTTGGCGGCAGTGCCGATTGTTTCACGGGATACAGTGCAGGGGTTTGCGTCTGGGGATGTAGTTTTTGGGAGCTTGTTTGTGGTTTTGTCGGCAATTGTGGCGGTCGCGCTGCCTGTTCTTCCGCAAAATGATCACTTTTCCTATCAGGTTTCGGATGAAATTTCGTAGGATGTGGCGTTTGCCCTTCCACAGGTGGTTGCCCGTCTGCATGGTGTGGTTGACTTTCAGGACGATGTGTATCTTTTCGTGATTTACCCTGAGAACGACTCGAGGTTGGCATATTAGCAGTAGTTTCGACTGATCCTGAATCGCCTTCCAATGGCTTAATAGAAGGCTGATGCTGCGCAAAATGTGAGGGAGTATCATCCGTTGATCGGCGTCTTCTCCGTGGAAGTGGTGGGGGTGAAGATTCATGTTGTACTAAGCCTCGTGCGCCAAATTGTGTACCACCAGGTACATCATCTGGAAATGTTGCAGCTTCGTAGGGTTGTATATCTGGGTAGACTGCTTGAAAACCTCTCGCGGCTATTGGCATCCGTGGATCTTGGGGGTACATGGCTTGACCCCCGTCATAATATGAACGAGCTGAAATGCGTGGATTTCGTTCTCCATCAGAAAATATTGCTCGCTCGTGTTGCCTTGTATTTTCGTAAATAGGTTCTTGTGATGGTACCGGCCGGGATCTGATTGCCGGGTGCACAAAGCCTTGCGCTTGCAAATGAGTACCACCTTCAGATGGAATATTTGTACTTCTGGCATTAGGGTCGCCGCCAGAAAGAACAATTCGCTCATTACTTCCTGGTGAAGGTTGTTCAAAATTTTGTCTTTGAATAACAGTGTCATCTGCCCTTTGGTATCTTGGTTCATCACTGGAATCTGAATATAAGTAGCGAGTTCCGAGGTCATCATCGGAAAATAGAGCTCCACGACTTTGCCTCAAGGTAGGATAAATCGGATCTTGATGTTGAATTGTGCGAGGCTGACTTGGTGGCCCCAAACTTCTTTGTTGATGTGAATATTCTCCATTACGGAGTGTGTGATCTGCAAACCTGGGATTCCGTTCACCATCTGAGAATATAATTCGTTCGTTTCGGCCAATTTGATAATCATCTTCATCGCTTTGTAGTGCGCCTTGATAAATATATGGTCTATTATCTCTGTCTTGATATGAACGGAAATTTGAAGGAGTCCTCTGCCCATAACGAACATCTCGCTCTCCATCAGAGAATACATTTCGCTCAGAACGTTGTGTATCTGGACTTACATATTCAAAACGTCGATTGTCCCCTGACTGCCCTTGGTGTTTCGTTTGTGGGGTGGTGATTATATTATCTCTTTGTCCACCAGAACCTTCATTTCTTCTATTTATACCTGTGTTTGCATATATAGGCTCATCGATGTGACCGACTGTGCGTGCTGGTTCATGCATAATATTCAGCTGGTCGTCGTCAGATGGTAAAGTAGATTGTTGACGAGTAAGCCGTGGATAAATCTCATGTCCTTGGCGTTCTGCTACTTGATTGGATGTTGTTGTGCTTAGGAATTCACTTGGTTGAGGCTGGTGTGACCCTTGGGGTTGTTCTCTTCCTCGATTAGAAGAACTTGGTATTGGTTGAGATTTATGCCAACCAACAGCGCCATCCCCATGTCTACTTTGCTGCTGAGCTTGTCTAGTTGTTTCGTCATTTGAATCGTTTTGACGAGCGTTTATGGGTTGCGATCGATGCCACCCTTCCTGTGCTGCAAAATGGACATGTGGTCCTGAAGATCGCCTTCCTTGCGCTGGTTGAGCTGGAATAGGTTGAGATTGATGCCAACCAACAGGAGTACCGAATCTTTCACTCTGTACCGAATAAAAGCTTTGCGTTCCTGCGCCGGACATTTCTCCTGGTTGTGCACTAGCATACAATTCATGCGCATTATCCTGATCTGGTGACGATTGGCCCTGGGGTGATGATCTTGGTGTTGTTCGAAGATGTGGCAGCGGTGGATAGTATTGATCTCGTACTAAATCAGAATCAGGCGAAAGACACCCATCATCCTGACTGCTATTTCGGGTTTCTGCCATAGGACGTTCCTGTACTTGTCTAGAACTCACGTCTGGTCTTTTAGCGCGTGTCGATTTTGGTGGCAATGGCGGTCCAGCAGTAAGGCGATCATTTTCGCTGTACGAATCCGATGCGGCATCAGTAACGGGAACGTTTTTTGGGGTTACTTTCGGTTGCGATTTTCCTACCTCGGGTATTTGTGGTTGTCCGTAATCATCATCGGCCGTTTGCCTCTTTCGTCTCCTATGGGGTTCTTCATGTTGTTCAGGTTCTGTGTTCCTAGAGTCAGCAACAATCTTTCTACCTCCGATTGAAGAATCAGAGCTATTTTGTGGGGAGCGAGGACTAGCAAAAGGACCCGTATCCACTTCTTGCAACGGACCATGAACGAAAAAGTCGTCCAAATGTGGAGAAAATGCTCCTCTTGAAGAAGGTGGCGATGAAGAAGAGCGATGCGATGATGGAGGTGACTGCTGTGGAGGAGTTGGTAGCTTAGCTATTGGTGCGATGGTATCTCTTGAAGGTTGGGAGGGAACCGGAGGCGGGCCTTGTTTAGGCCGGTTATTTGTTTTTTTGTCTTGTGACACATGAGATTGCATACTAGGCTGTGGAGATACTACATTTCTACTGCTTGTTCCCGTTATTGACGCGTCTATATCCCCACCTGAAACATTCTTTTCTAGTTTGCCCTTCTCCACACCTTGAATGCTCGATTCTTGTTTATTACCTGTCTGTTGGTTAGAATTGCTTGGACGATTTATGGGCGGAGGACGCGGTGCAGGACGATGGGGACTTAAAAGTTGTTGATCATCCGAACTACTTCCGCCTTTCTTAACTACTTTTGCATAAACCACATTCTCCTTATTTTTCTCTGAATCTTTCGCCTCCCGTCCAGGAGTTTCAACTTCACTTACATGCGGTAAATCTTCGCGGATTTCTGCGTAAATTGGCTCAGGATGCACATCAGCTCGTGCTGATATCATATAAGCTCCAATCGACTCATCTGTCAAAGTGTTAGTCACTGTTTCTGGGCCGGTAGTTACACTTTCACCTTCCAACCTTGCTTTAGCTTTGCCTAGCAAATCTTGCACCGCTACTGAAAAATCTTCACTATAATCGGATGCATATGATTTATAACTTTCACCCTGACCTTCCTTTTCAGCGCCCGGTTGAAGTGTCTTAAGGAAGTTTCGTGGCGAAAAAGGTTTTCTTTGTGAGCTTCTTTCAGGTTTGGGTGACTGAACAGTTCTATTGAAATCAAATCCTTCGTCTGAATGATGAGCTGGCTTAGTTTCTGCGGCACCGTCCTCTCCAGCAATGGGAGTTATTGAACGTCTTTCCATTGTGTCATCAGATGCATAGTCAAAAGTAAGTCGCCTGCCTTGCAGAACAACGTTATCCGATGTTTGAGTTGCAACAGTTTCAACATTTTTCGGAGGAGCTGGCTCCGCATCTTTGTTTACATCCTTTTTGCTATCTTTTCCTTCTTTCTTTTTCGAAAAGCCCAATGATTCCAGAAAGCTTTTTGTGTGCTTTAAAGCTCGTTTCTGAAAACTCTTTCCCGACGAAGTTGGTTTAGAAGTAGTATTTTGATCTTTAGGCGTTTGATCTTTAGATGGAAGCGTTGCACCTTTAGCTGGCGTTTTCATTTCTTTAGGCACAGGCGTTGATTCTTTCCTAGAAGTGATTGACTCTTTATCTTCCGAGGATTTATCTTTAGCCTCAACTGCATTTTTCGTTTCATTATTTTCGGTCGATTTCAAATCTTGTCTAAGTGTTGTTGGACTCTTTGTTGCAGCATCTTTAGACTCTTCCGTTGGCTGCTTAGTCGTAGCCGGCAGAGTTCCCAACACGGTCGAACTGCTTTCAGAATTGGCATTTGTACTTTTAGGTTCTGTTCCTTTCGAACTCTCTGTTGCAACTGGTGGAAGGATATTCCCTTTCAGCGAGCCAGAAACTATATCTTGAAACGAAAGTACATTTTTTTCATCGCCTGAATGACTCATTTCCAATACTGTTGGCATTTTGGGAGTTGTACTTTGTCTTGCAGGTTTTGATGGCGGTTGCGGCATGTTTTTAACTTTTTCTCGCAGTATATTCTTTGGCGTTTGATCATCTTTAGGAATATCCGGTTTGACCGGCGTACTCTTTAGCTCCATATTCGCTGCCAAATTGTGCGAATCCTCATTCTCTGATGTTCTCGGCGTACCATCAACTGTATCTATTTGAAGTTTTGGTGGTGGTTGCCAACCAACATGTTGAGGCTCTGCTAGCGGATGTTTAGACTCGAATTTCTGAGTAGCAGTGTCTGAGTTCAACATGTTGTAAATAAGAGGAGCAGCCCAACCAACCTGTTCAGGATTTGGTAGGTCTCCTGGGTTGACAACATTGATTTCTGCATACTCAACATTTGGATGGTCCGAGTGACCGAGATTTAGTTTGTTTAACGGTTCGTTTATGATCACTGGGCCTGTGGGAACATTCGGGAGCAATCGTAGCAAATCATTTATATCAGAAGTGTTAGGCGACACAACTTCACTATAAGGCGGGCAAGTTGGAGTGAATTCTTGTCGAGAGCTTGGTCCACTATCAAAGCTTTCATTTGGAATGTTTAGACTATCTGCGACGGGCCTAGAATAACCTCCTTCTGATGAACCGAGACTGGTCCTGTCGCCATAAGCGTCGGCCTTAGCGCTTAGTTTATCAAACGTATCTTTCGTCACTTCTGGCTTTGTGCTCACTATACTATTCAGTGAATTATTTGAGACTTTCTTAAAGTTGTCTTTCCCATTCATTGAATCATCAGTATCATGCGGCAAAATATAATTTGCTGGCATTGTTGGTTGGTCACCAATTGATACAATACTATTATCAGCTGGCTTACTCTTTTTCTTTCCATGTTTCGAATGTCTAATTTTTTCACTGGCCAATGAGCTACAATCGGATGAGCTAGAAAAGTTTCGCGGAGGCTTTCGGGGTGGGCCCATCGATGGCCTAAATGGTACATCAGGGCCAATTCGTTTAAGTAATAAACGACCTCCTTTGGGTTTATGAGATCTTGGTTTAGCACTGCTAAGATCACTACGTGAATCATCATCTTCTGAAGGTGTTAAATTATTATTAGTAGTTTGTTGTTGCTTATTAAGATAATTGTTTGTAATCAAATTTGTGTTCGTTCCAGCATCCTTTCCTTCTGGTCGGTAAGCCGCCTTTTCTCCGAGCTTTCGTAAATTGTCTCCAGTAAGAGCTTCTGTATTTATAATTTTATTGTTGGTATTATCTTTTGCTCTATTTCCTTCTTCCGCCCTTCCAGCACTTTTACTACGACCTGAAATTTAATACAGAAACAATTTAATCCTAATAAATGTTGTTATGATTAAAATCTTCCAACACATCAACATTAAAAATTAAAATATTCTAAGAAGTTATTATAATCATACTTTTATAAACAATGCCATTTATTTGCTAGAGGAAAAGTCTAAACATTTTCGCTTCATTTTTGCTAACCAAGCGTCTTTCAAATCAGTCACCAACTCTCAGTTAAAACAATGCAATGACCAGTACGCTAAATTCGTATCATTACGTCATACAAGTGTTCATATTCATGATCTCAATGTTTTTTTCTTTGCATAATCAAAGTAACAAAGAGTGGATAGAGATTTGAAATAACCAGAGATGCTATTTAGCGCATGGTAATCATGAATGAAATAAATTGCTGTGCCATTTCAAATCAAAATTATTCATGCTAGTGAAAATATCAAAAACTAATGTAGTTGAATGAACAATTTCACACGAAATATTTAAATCTTTCTTTTGAGTTCTACTCAAATTTAAAAAATACACTGGTTTTATCATAAAGTTCAAGTACTGAACAGGTTTCTTGCAGAGAACTCCCAAAAAGAAAAAGCGCCACAAATGAAATCCACTTTGCTATTGTAGAAATAAGAAACAAACAACGCCAGTACTGAGGGTCGGTTCTAACATTCAAGTGCCTATACTTGAAGCAAAGTACTCAAGAGGTCATTTGCTGTCCTCCAAGAACAGAAAGTGATTTACATTTTAAAATATCGTACCAATTCCATACACCACGAAATCGAAGCGAAGCACTTGAAAAAATTTTATTTCTTCAACGTAAAACGCCAAATTTATCATAAACAGAATTCGTTCCCTAAATATTGATAGCCCCATTTTAATGCAGAGTTGATCACAATCAAACGAACGCACTCTCCTATTTAAAGAAGTGATTGGAAATAGAAAATCTTGGATAATCCGATCAATCAGCACGCATAGAGAACAACCAAGAACGGTTGTATGGATGGTTATCTTGAAGCGCGAAGAAAAAAATTATGATTTTTGTAATCAAAACTGCGATTCTTATTTTTTTCTTTTCTTCACAATGAAACAACGTGCGTTATGGTTCATGAATATTTTAGAAAACTGATTAAAAATAATCCGATATTTTCAGCTCACGCACATGAAGAAATCTACGTGTGTTTAACCATAGAGCGCTATTCAAATTGGTTTACAGCACAATGGAACTTTTTTTATTGGAAAAGAAGTATATTTCAATCCTTCCTCAATATTGATATTACAATCTTCCATGAAGTTACCATTTACTTTGGGAGTGAGCATTTTAAAAAAATTATATTTTGGTACGTAGGGGCAACAAGGCTATATTATATTAACATATAAGACACGGGTTTCAACCAAATTACACATATTTACTTACAGTTATAACGCTAATTGTCCTTTTTTTTTAAATACCTCCATTCCCTACCACTCTCTCCATCACGATTTCTTCGTCGCACTACGCTCGTGCGATCTGCATTCACATTACGTCGCTTGGTCCTTTGTGCCACCCAGACAATGTTTAAAACATCGGTATAAAGGGGCACACAATATAATGTGAACTAGTCCTTTTCGTGAACATCTAGCCCAAAAAATCATGATCAGCATTCAGAGATAAAAGAAAATTCAATATAATGCGACGCATTAAAAAAAAAAAACTCTGAGTAACAGTCACTTCAGTATCTCGCCGATAGGGTCAAAAAGAACGCCCTAAGATATTGGGCTCATAAAAGGAGAATTACAGGTCCACGCTTCAATCAGTTTCTTAAATACCAAAAGTGAGTTTGCTTCCTTAGCAATTTCTGGTAGATTGTTATATATATACGCAGAGCATCATTCGTTGTATCGTTCTTTAGACGATCCGTTCTGGCAAAAGGTATTACGAATTGATCTGCATTCCTCGCATTATATGGGTTGATCTGTGATACCTTAATTAACGGCGCTCGTTCCGATCCATTAGTTTTTAAATTTCTGTAGATAAACGTAGCTTTCTCCATAATAATAATTTGACTAAAGGGTAATGATTTTGCCTATTGGTAAACCAAACTAGTTTGAGTAAGCATTGGCAGCTTCAGAATGTTTTTATACGCTTTGGTCAGCAGCCTGGATATACTGTTTAAATGTTGCTTTGCTGATTGACTCCAAATAAGTAGTCCATAATGCAATTACGCCAGGACAAACGCATTTAGAACAAGTTTCTTGATGTGCATTGGAAAATCCTCATATCTTCTTAACAATCCTATTATTGGGGCTAATTGCCTCCTTAAGCTATTTATGTGTGGTAACCAGGTCATACGATGGTCTATCATAAGACCAAGATATTTCATTTCTAGCACTCTTTGCAATTTTTCGCCGTTAATATTTAGTTCGACATCTATGTCTCCTTTGTTCTTTTGCTTAAAAACAATATATATTGTCCTTGAAGTGTTCAATACTAGTTTGTTTCCAATTAACCACTGATGGAATTTTCCTAGATCCTCGTTGATAGTGTTCTCAATGGCAGTTTTGTCTTGTCCTGAATAAGGTAGAACTGTGTCATCAGCATATAATGTGTGATATCCCGTCAGCCTACATGTATTTAGATTATTTGTGGATAGCAGGAACAAAGTTGGGCCAAGTATTGAGCCTTGGGGAACTCCTGTTTTCGTAGGTGCATGATCGCTCAGGACATTGTTGATTAAAGTTCTCTGCGATCTTCCCTCCAAGTAACTCTTAAACAACTGCTTAGGACTACCCTGAATACCGTACGATTCAAGTTTACGAAGCAAGAGGTCCTGATCAACTGTATCAAATGCTTTTTTCAAATCCACAAAAATTGCGATGACTTAATCACCTCTGTCAAGTCCTAGATTGATGAAACGTGTGAAAGAATGTAGGGCATCCAAAGTACTCTTGTTCTTTTGAAAACAAAACTGATGTTGGCTTATGATAGAGTTTTCAACTAAGAATGATGTTAATCGATTGTTTAGTATTTTTTCAAATATCTTACTAAATCCCGTCAGCAGTGCAATCCGGTGATAGTTATTTGGGTCGAGATGATCACCACCCTTAAATATAGGAACTATTTTTGCAAGTTTTTCTTCTTCCGGAAAAGTCCCATTCCTAATATGCCCTTTTATAAAATTTTCCATAATCTGGGCTATGTCCTCCTTTATTATACTAATCTCATTCATCGTGATGCTATCGATGCCTGGCGCCGTATTCTTTTTCAATTCATTGATTACATTTTTACGACTTCCCTTTTATTTGTTTGATGAATGTGAAGGATGGAATTTATTGAGATATTTGTAGTATTTAAATTGCTTGCTGAACTGGCAATGATTTCTTTAGTGATTCTTTCACCAATTGTTGAAAAAAAGTTATTTAATGAGTTCGCCGCGTCACGTGGACACGATGTATTAGAGGGCCCATCAGGATTCAGGTGAAAGTTTTGTGATATACCCTGGGTTGAAGAGTTATCCTTTACCTCATTTATTATTTTCCATATTTCACGGGAGTTGTCAGCCGCTGTTTCCATTCTTCTTGAGAAATATAAGAATTAAGCCTCCTTCATCAGTCGTTTCGATTCTTTTTTCGTTTGCATATATACAAACTTGAAAGCCTGGTTTCCATTGTTCTTGCTGTAGTCCATGTATGCCTTCGTTTTTTTAATACTTGCATCAATTACTTTTTTCGTTATCCAAGCCCGTTGTCGACACCTGATTATTTTCTCAATTGAAGAGCTTTGCTTAGCAGATATGATGATATTTTTGAGTTCAATAATACTATTTGGTTTCCGCTTTTCCAGTAACTCTCGTATGTTTGATTTAAAGAGCTCCTTGTCTAGATATCTGAACATTTTGTAGGTCGACTTCTGTTTGTTCAGGGTTTAGTCTTGAATAGCAATATTTAACACACGGTGATCCAGTTCCGGCCAGTCCTCAAATATGTATGTCATGCTTTCAGCGACTTTTAAATCATTGGTTACTATATGATCCAGACAGGTATTTGACACTGGGCGAGTAATTTGGTTGTTTTTTATGATTACCGTTCCATTCGTTTCCAGCGTATCCTTATAAATCCTTGTTTCTGGTGATTCAATTAGTACATCAATGTTTGTGTCCGCTACTGTGATTAAATTTTTTTCAGTTGAGAATAATGTATCTAGTACTGTGCAAAAATCTTGCGCATTCATACGATTGCGATTGTAGTACGTCCCTATTTTTATTTTTATACCTGCATGGCGTACTTCAATTATTATAACGTTATACTTATCAGGCGTCACTCTCTTGGTAATGAAATTGATTGTATTTTTTCCGTACATTGCTGTACCTCCACCTCTTCCAGGTCTGCAGGAGAATACCGCATTATCTCCTTCAATATTGTAAAACCGTGCTTCTTCTGGGTAAATCCAGATTTTATTTGCAAGCCTCTTATACATGCTCCCATTTACCTGGATGATGTGCAACCACCTTCCATTTCTCGTCCGCCTAGCATGTACAAGTTCCATAGAATCTCGCTCCTCTATATTGGGATTTAATGACTGGATCTCATTTCTGAATTCATTATTTGAGTATTGTTTTTCTACTCCATTGATGACAAGTCTAGGCTGTCGCAATCTGGTCTCAGCAACATCATACCCCTCTTTTATTGCATCCATTGTTATATTAAAAATGAAGTAGCATTTTCATTGGTCGATGTTTTGATAATCGCCCCACCATTACGAATAGGCCTCATTAGCTGTAGAGGAATTTTACATTTTGATGGCCTGATCCTCGACTTAAAATCAATCAGTGTTTTTTCTGATGAAGAGTGATTTCTAGGCTTAATTATAATCCCTTTTTGCGATATTGTATTTGATCGATGCTCTGATGGAGGAGTCGCAGACGTCGATTTAAGATTTGAGTTCATCTCTTCAATTTGGCTTTGCAAATTTATCATTTGTTGGAAGTTGGTCTTCTTTAGACTTATGGTGCTGAGCTGTATATCCGGCACACATCCAAATCACATCTTCGGTGATGTCCATTATAGCCCGATATCTCTCTTCCGACATTTTGATACACCTCAAATTGAACCACTTGAGGCAGAAGCCATCACACCCCATAGCCGAGTGGGTACACTTCCCACACTTATCCTTGGCGCTTCGCCTGAAGCACGAGATCGTGCTTACAATTCGACCAGCCTGACCTGAGTTTATTCTCAAACTTGTAGGTACATTTTTTTTGTTACAATAGGAAATTTTGCCTTAAATCTACCTATACAGAGAAGTCAATATAAAGTTGAAATACTATATAAAATACTGGCTCATCCCGGGGTATGAACGGTATCGCTGAATTATTTACTATCGGTTCGGGGTGCGATGGCAGATAACCACGGACGCATATTGCCAGCTTCCCATCTACCTTTGTATGGTCGCTGAGTATTTTGGAGACCTTCAACGACGGCAAATTTGTAACGATTGTTTAAATGGATCTTAACGACTTTGTATGGATCTTGGTAACGCGGTTTCTCAAAAATTCCGCGTGTGCTATCAAAATTTTTGACTAAAAATAAGTCCCCAACCTTATTCGACTGCGGTTGTTTGTCTCTTATCTATGCCCACTTTTGATCAGGCTGTATCACACCGGGGTTTTTTCAGCTTCGGAACGTATTTTGTCCATATCGCATATTTCAGCGCCTACGTTATCACGAATGAAATCCTTAACGACGTCAATGTTGGGAGCACGCTGGTCGACTCAAAAATAATTGACTTGGGGTTTTCCGGTCGATCGATTTACAGTGTTGTTCGCGTTCGCGTACTCAACGTCAGTTAACAGCATATACCATGCGGCTCGAATAGTCCATTAACTTAGTGAGCATGGATGCGAATACGCAATTTACACGGTCAGCTTGCCCATTTGCTTACGAGAAACCGGTAGCAATGAGAACATGATTAATAGCATACTCGACGACAAAATCTTCTCGCTCGAGGTGAAAGCGGTTCCACGATCCGAAATAATCACTTGAGGGCGGCTGTAACTTTGGAAGTACTACTGCAAACTATCAATAACTTCGTTCGAGCAAGTGCTTTTTATCGGATAGAGGTGAGCAACTTTCGTGAACTCATCTACAACCAATTAAATGAGCTTCTTGATCGCGACACAATGATTTACCGGCCCTAAATGGTTAATGAGCGGTGTATGCCATGAAATATTGCCTTTTAAAATTGGATTTTAAAATGCCTTCTTCCTTTCCCGAAGGTGAAGCGAACGAAATACATTTCAGACAGTGCCGGACGTATTCTTCACATTCGCGTATTCGCGGAAACCAATAAGTACGACGGAGAGTGATTCTATCATTTTGCCGGCACCTACTTGACCTGTCTCATTGTGATTGTTAATCTGTTATAATTTGCGGCTTGGTCTCGGAGAAAGATCTGGCTGACACGTGTCAAATGACAGATCTCTATCCAACAACCGTCACGAGATATTGCGTTCGTCAGCCGTCGTGATCGTCGCCGTCGTGGCAAAGGGCAATATCAACCTTGGACGACATTTCGCCCCGGATTAAATGAGTTCGATGAGGAAACACCTTCGAAAGTGAGGAGCTACAGGAACGTCGAGTATCAGTATGAGTTTGGACATGTCATACCAGCAATTCCTCCGACTCACTGAAGATCCGTAAACGTTCACGGAAAGCGCACACACAGGTAAAATGTCGATAATTTAAAATCGTGATGGTCTGATGAATTGCTTCGAAATTTTTACCCACAGACACATCGTTTAACTCCAACCAGAACAAATAACGAGACTCCAAGACAATCCTCAGTGCATGATGTAACCCCATCTCCGGAACGGTACAACTGTTGGATGAAGGTTTGATTATGGATTGATTCTTAGTGCGTAATCACAAAAATTATTTATTCCATTATTATTTCCGTATTCGACGCATTCAACAAGAAGTTTGTTGGGAAAATCCAAAAGTGATTCGTACAAGGTTACGGCTTTCCAATTGTGCAGTGAAAGCTGCTCGCCGATTAAAATGAAAGAAATGAAAGTTATTTATTAAGGGATAAAAACAAATGCAGTTGAACAATAAAAACCAGCACTAAGCTGGATACACCGGCGTTGGAAATTGAGGAGAGTGGAGTGAAGCTGCGTTTGACTGTTCTAGATGATGCTACAGACAATTTCGATAGTTTTAGTCCAATTTTAAAATATGTCGATGAACAGTAGAAAATGGGTTAAATCGACGAAATATTATTGATAGTCGGATGCACGGTTGTCTCTATTTCATTTCGGCATTTGGACATGGATTAAGCCATTAGTCGTAGACCTCATGAAAAAAAAATTGCATTCTAAAGTGAATACAGTAACTGTTATTGCCAAAGCCGATTGTTTGACGAGGAAAGAGATTCTACGTCTGAAATGTGATATCCTGCAATAAATTGAAGAATATGGAATTAAGATTTAACCACTGCTTGATTGCAATAGTGATGAAGAGGAAGGTTATAAGGAACAGGTCAAGCAATTGAAAGAAGCGTTCCCTTCGCTGTATATGGAGCAACCACATTATTCGCAGTCAAAGGAAAGAAAGTTCGTGGAAGATTATATCCCTAGACCGCTGTAGAAACAGAGAATTGTAGTAATCGAGCAGTCGCCTAAACAAACTGCTCGAAAACCGGCATAACACTGATCCGAAATTTTAATTGCAGATTTGAAATATTTAATTATTCCAATTTATAGTTTATAAATAATAAAATATTTTTTTTATAAGACGTCTAAAAGAATCGTGCCGGCGATCGGGGATTCGCACGCAGATAAAGTGAGCCCGAAACGCTTGAGCAGTTCGCGGAACTATCAAGACCATTTTTGCGCGGATACTTTTGTTCCTGCTCGGGTTCATTGTCGCGTAAATCCTTCGATTGTCGAATTTTCCAACTTTGCGAAGTGATAGTCAGAAATTTCTTCGGACATTCAATATCAGTGGTGGAGCAATCGCTCAAATGAATGATATTTTGCGCGGATACTTTTGTTCCTGCTCGGGTTCAATGTCGCGCAAATCCTTCGATTGTCAAATTTTCCAACTTCGCGAAGTGATAGTCGGAAATTTCTTCTGATATTCAGTATCAGTGGTGGAGCAATCGCCCAAATGGATAAGATTCAAGTAATCCATATGGTGAAATGCGGAAGTAAATATTACCGAAAGATTTACGGTTCTTTAGTGCAGTGATTGAACAGCCATTTGTGCTAAAGAAATCCATTAAATGTTCAATTTTTAAGCATCTATTGGTTTCTTTATTTTTATATATAGTGATCTATAAATATTATTAAACATCTATTAATTTTAAACTTTCATTAAAATATCAATTTTTAAACATCTATTGGTTTCTTTATTTTTGTATATAGTAATCTATAAATATTATTAAACATCTATTAAATTTCAAACTTTCATTAAAATTTCAATTTTTAAAATTTTATATTTCAGAAACCACAATTTTTTGTATAAAAAGAAAAATAAAAATCAAAGTGTCAAGAAGTGGTGATCCGGTTCGATCGGTAGCAGAGCCAAATCTTTAAAACAAACAGAATTTTAGTTTAGGGTTGAACTAAAGGCAAATAGGGACTCTAAATTAAAAACATATTATAATGTAGGATTCTTTCCTGTAGCGTAGATATTACTTTGTAGCCCGTTGTAACAAGCACTTTCGTACATAAACCAGAATTGTCATTCATTTAAATGGAAAAGGAATAAAAAAACTGTTTTGGTAATTGAATTATAGACTCGGTCTTTCCTTGCACTTTTGAAACCTGACCGGGTATGGAACCCGCCACGTTAGCTGGCCCCTCCACTATAACGAGCTAACCATCGGGTGAGCTCAACCCTTTTTAAGTCGTTTGCAGGTGCTCTCGCAGGGTAAGGTGGCCTTCCGCTCGCGTGCCTATTTATGGCATAGGGATCACATAACCCAATGCCATATGCTCACATAATACTATGACATAAATTTGCCACGTTTATATTTTTGATTTAAAGCAAAATTCATTCAAATTATGTCTGTATGAGTTTTTCACTTAAATGGAAAATATATAGCCACGCTTACATTTGGATCTAGATCCGGCTGGGGTGGTGTGATGCCCCACTCTTATTTGGGAGCCATAAGTATCGTCGGTAACGACGAAATCCTCTTAAGTTCGTCTGTTTTCTCCAGGCCCGGTTTGTCCTCTGAGTCAGCAATTTTTGACCCTTAGTAGGTTACCTCATTCTCGACTTCGGTCGATATTCGTTTGAACCTCGACATTCGTGGATGCGAAATTTCGTTTGTAGTGGGTCCTTGTGCTGGGGAAAAGAACCCGCCCCACGACACCGCAATGCTAGCCTGCCAACGCGTTCACGCGTCCTCAGACAAGGCTAATCTCGGCGAAACCTACCATCCTCTCTCGCCGAGGCAGCAGACCATCGCTGCAGTCCTGTACGGACATGTTATCTTATTTCACTACAGAATCCTAGCCATTGTGATTCCATTAAATAACGTACAATGTTGATCACCCGCATTACAAGTCGGCTAAGAAGATTGGATTTATCATTAACTTTTTAAAGTAATAATAATACACAAATTATCTAGAAACCCTAACTCCGCCATAGACGGTCCCAAGCCCGTTTGAGAAAAGAAGAGGGAACCCCTTGTTTCCCCAACCCATAGCTTCCATGATTCCTCATCCCAATCCCCCCAATTCAATGGTAGTAAATGCTCCCGGGGTGCACATTGGGGTTACTGGTTCCCCAATAATGTAACATTAAATGCCGAGAACTGCTAATAACTGTAAATACATCTAAAGCTCCGCTACTAAATCCTACTTACACCTCCTTTGTGAGGACGTAGGAGGGTGAAGGCGAATATTCCGCGCCTGATAACGGAATCGACGTAATGACCATGCCGCCGGAATGAAGGTTGAGCGACGGGCTAACTCCCCGTATCTGGAAAATCTTTAAATGTTTCGAAACCTGCAGATGGGCCTCGGAATGGATTGGACTACGGCAACGACCTCGCAAACGAAAAAAGGACTATGGCATTGGATCCTGTAACGTCAGATCACTCAATTACCCTGGCGCTGTTAAGGAACTTTTACAACAGGCCAGTCAATATTAATTAAAAATACTGGCCGTCCAGGAAACGACTGGAAACGACATTCAAGACATGAGATCGCCCACAATATTCAAAAGTGGGAAGCCTACTGGAAAACGAGAATTCGAAGTGGCCTTCATTGTGGATAGGGAGTTCAAATCGCACGTTATTGATTTTAAGGCAGTCAATGAACGGTTGTGTGCGATCCATATAAAAGCGAAATTTTTCAAAATCTGGCTAATAAACGTTCCCGCCTCGACCGAAGAAAAGGGCGAAGAAACGAAGGAAACGTTCTACAATCACCTGGAAAGACTGGTCGAGTCATTGCCCACAAACGACACAAAAATAATTCTGGGTGATTTTAACGCTAAGGTTGGCAATGATCTATCTCATCGGGGAACGACTGGAGGATACAGCCTCCATGAAGAAACAAATGACATCGGCCAGCGCCTAATTGACTTTGCATGAAGAAGAAATCTAGTCATACGTTCGACGGGCTTCCCACATCGACGCATTCATAAAATGACCTGGGTATCACCGGATCGCAACACACAAAACCAGATCGATCATGTTCTGATCCAACATCGTTAGGCCTCGAGCATACTTGACGTACGTACATACCGAGGAGCCAATTGTAACTCAGATCATTACTTGATCAAATTAACCTATCGATGTCGTATGTCAAAGACATATTCGGTGAAGACCAGCCCGCTACAAAAATTTGACATCGAAAGGCTCCAAACGAAGTCTGTGGCCAAAAATTTCGCGGAGCCTCTCGACAACCAGCTGGCTCCCATCTCATCAGACACATTGTTAAAGACGAGCAACGAGCTCTGGATGGAAGTGAAAGCGGCTATTAGGACCGTGGCAGAACAGACGATTGTAAATCAAGCCAGGCGCAAGAGAAATGATTGGTTCGATGAGTATCAGAAAGCGTTAGATAAAAAGAATCAGGCGTACAAAGAATACGTAGGTAGGAGAACCAGGACCAAGAGAACACTATGACAATCTCAGAAGAGTAGCGAATAAGATAATTAGAATTAAGAAAAGAAAATACTATGACGATCAATTGAGAAGTATAGATGTAAGTTTAGCGAGCAACAACACAAGACAAGCATACAAAGTAGTGAAAAGCCTGAAAAGTGGTTATCAGCCCAAAACCAAGCTCTGTCGTGTTGACATCGGCAATATATTCGCTGATGCAACCAAGATTAAGGAAAGATGGGCATAATATTTCCATAACCTCCTTAATCCTCCGCACAGATCCAGAACATCGGAGCCTATAGATGCCTGCGGAAAACTTCCATTGGCCCCACCAACTCTGGATGAAGTTTGTTCCATCATCAAAGCCCAAAAGAATAATAAAGCGCCGGGCATCGATGAGAGCCAATCAATTATATTCCCTATCCACACAAAAAGTTGACAAGCTACAGTGCGAAAATTATAGAGGCATATCACTACTTTGGACGGCGTACAAAATATTTTCTAAAATCTTGGAAAATAAAATCGGATCATACGCCAACAGTATTATTGGGGAGTATCAAGGTTGTTTTAGAGCAGGTAGATCAACAATAGACCAATTGTTTACTCTCAAGCAGGTACTTGAAAAATGCTGGGAGTTCAACATAGACGTTCACCAAATTTTCGTTGACTTTAAGCAAGCATACGACAGTATTGATCGTAACGTACTGTACCCAATAATGCTTTGCTTTGACATCCCAGCCAAATTAGTCCGTCTTACCAAAATGTCAATGACGTCGAAGACCTCCCAAGTCCGCATCAATAACCAACTCACCGATGCCTTTAACACAAATATTAGACTAAGGCAGGGAGATGGGCTGGCCCCATTGCTATTCAATTTGACTCTGGAGTACGTCATAAGGAAGCTACCTGTCGATACGCGAGGTACATTACTATACAAGTCGAGCCAAGTAGTAGCCTATGCGTACGACATCAACATTTTGTCACGGTCATTAACAACTGCCGAAGAACTCTTACTGAAACTCGACAGCGAAGCAAACCTAGTAGGGCTAGGTGAAAATAAAACAAAGCTCATGACGTAGTCGAGGAAAAATACATCCAATACGCAAAATATCACGCTTGGCGAATACAGTATCGAAAATAATACTGAATTTGTGTATTTAGGCGCCAAAATAATGAAAACGGGCAATGAAAGAGACGAAATACGCCGAAGAATACAGCTCACAAATAAAATTGAAGACCAGCTACATACACAGGAAAACAAAGCTCCAAGTATACAAATCTGCGATAAGACCTGTGTTATGCTATGGGTGTGAAACAGGGGCCCTAACCCAAGCATCCGCAAATATATTGATTGCCTTTGAGCGACGGGTCCTGAGGCGAATAATCGAAGCGAAACTAGACTGGGACCAATGGCGAGTTCGATACAACCATGAGCTGTATGATATTTTTGACAAACCGGAGGTCTCAACGATTGTAAGACTGCGGATGCTGCAATGGGCTGGCCACATGAACCGTATTGACGACTAACGGATACCCAAAAAGGTATACGTTGGGAGAACGGAAGGCCGGAGACCAGTGGGGAAACCAAGGAAACGCTGGTCTGACTCGGTCGACGAAGACAGTTCATCGCTGCTCGGATTTCGGAATTGGAGGAAGTGGTCAATGGACCGAGACAGTTGGAGGCGCTTTTTGCAGGAAGCGAAGGCCCAAGAGGGGCTGTGGTGCTAAGAAGAATTTATTTGGAACTGTCAAAATGGAAAAATAATAAAAATTAGTCTGAATATTTCACTTTTTATTCCTAAAGTAACAAAGACGTGACTAAAAATTTGATTGATCAATTCAGGGTCAATTGTCAGGCACAGATCTATAAGTGGTACATCATCGTCTGACTCCCACTCAAATTGGCCTCCGGAATCTACGACGAATATTTCTTCTTGCATTTCCATATTCGCATTGGATTCCCAAACCCAGTCCATATTGTATGAAGGAACCGTACGACAAATTATCTTATGGAAATGGTTGAAAGTCTTGAAGATATGGACTAATTTATGGGCTTTCTCGATTCCTAATCGGTTACGTATCTTCGACTGCACAAGACCGAAGGTAGAGAATATTCTTTCGAGACCAGCTGTTGATGCTACTGCTGACAGTAATTGTTCACATAGTCTTTGAAATCTTTCTTTGCCATCCCAGTTGAGCCATCGATTATCGTTTGTGTTGTTATTTAGGAGCTTCCACCATTCTAAAGGTGGAAACATTGATGATTGCGACAGCAATGACGTTACAATAGGCATGAAATCGGGCGGCATTTCAGCAAAAATTTTATCTCTTTGATCATTGCTCAAATTTTTGCCCAGAAATCGATGATCCAACATATTAGCCAAAAAATGAACAGTGTCTAATGCCATGCCACGTCGATACCGAAATAAATTCTTTACTTCTAATGTTTTTCTAAATCCTTTTTTAGCCGGTGCTATATTTCTACTGCCACCGATATTGTTGTTCCATTTCTTTAGACTTCAGTCTAAAGGTCTAGCTATTGGATCCAAGCGTGACAAGAGTTGAATTGCATTATTCGTGATTTTTGCATCATTTACGATTTCGTGGACGTTTTTGTCAACTTCATTTTTATTATTTTGGTATGCTTGCACCAATATTCCTCAATTAGCAAGGTAAGAGCTAATACAGTCTCTGGTTGTATTCCATCGAAAGGTTATGGGCATTACCAACTTTTTACCACCGGCAGCCTTGTACCAACTTGCGGGCAGATGGTAATTCCTAAAATATTTGATCACCTTAATTATGTTTCCAGAAACGCCTTTGATTTCCACATCTTGCGCTAGCAGGTTTAGTATATGCGCACAGCAATATTATATTATATTGAATTATGCTATTACTATCTTCACATGATTCGTGCCTAATTTTTTTTTGACGTTAGCTGCATTGACGGTAACGAAGCTCTTAACAATTACTTTGACTTTTTTGTTGGTTTTTGTAATTATGTCCGTAGCAATTTCTTTTAAATAATCAACAGTGTAAAGATGGCCTGATGTATCAATAGTACCAACTTGTATCGATTCTCCTGCAACGAATTATAGGCTCATTGTGAACGTTAGACCAACCGTCCAAAGACAAAGATACGGCCTTGCCCTCGATTTCATCTTTTTGTTTTTGTAAGGTATTAGCATAACTTTCTTCTAGGGGACGGCCTCCTATTTGACGAGATGTGGGACGCTTATAGCCTGGACGGAGTGCCATGATCATTTCTTTAAACTTCAAGTTCTCACCGTACAAATAAGATGTATTGGTGGCATAGAAAAAGTTTGCGACCGCCAAATCAATTTTTTTCGCTTGGGATTCCGATGTAACAATTACTTTTTCTAATATGTTGAATGATGGTCCGCCAGACGACAATGCGCGTTTTTTGCCACTGATTCGATTATGGTGTCATATGATGTTGAGGGGTGGGTATCGTGAACAGAATCTGAAGGTGGCACATATGAGCTCGAAGTCCTTGACACTGGACAAACATTCACATGTTTCAATTGCCGCACAGGAATGCCTTGCAGCTCTTTCTTACAATTTTTACATTGGGCCCATTTGCCACTGTTGCCTATTTTTGAATTAATATTAAATTTTCCCCATACAGCATCCGCAGTCTTCGGCATGGCTCAAATTGTTTCGATTATTGTAGAAAAATGAAATGTAGAAAGAAAAGCACTTAGGCTCAACGATCTGACAACTTGTATTGTTTTCACACTACCTTCAAACTTATCGTTCAATAGATCAGTTGTCTACTTCAATGAATATCACGCAGCAGATGAACGCAAAGATCACTGCACTACAGCAACTAAATAACGATATCAAAATAAAATAGCATTAACCTTTTTAACTAGCGAAGCATTTCTTAGGTAGATATTAAATTGACGTGCACGTAAGCAAAACAGGGAGCCCCCGAACTTCTGATGAGAGAGCTATTCGGGGAAAATGTGTTGCCAAGATGTTAGATAGAAAATATCATCTATGTATCCGCATAAATATCAAATGATATATAGTATATCGTAATATATATCATGATATATATCCTCAGATATATATCGGCGAACCCTGATCATAATACAATTTAAAGAGAAACTAATAAGTTGAAAACCTGAGTCTGACAGACCCAACAGGCATGCCAAGGGTCAAAGCAACTCATATCTTTTTCTGGATGAAGCTAACATTCAAATCCCAAATAAAGCACTCAATTTCAAACACTAAGCAGCCCCCAAATACTAGTAGCAAACTAACCTAGTAACATTAGCAAAAGTCAAACAATAAAAAAACAAGTGAAACTACGGGTCCGGCAGGACCTTTTATCGACTCATCGATGACTAGTTCATAATTCCCGCAGCTAATAATTTCCTAATCAAGATTAGGCAGAGGAAAAAAGCGTTGGAGCCCTGTTTTATCGAATGGTCACCGCTGGACCGATTGGGTTGAAATTTTATATTCCGGTGCGATAAAACAGGGCTCCAACCAAAAAAGTATTACTTAACATGTCTATTTAATAAATAAAACAGAAGCAATCCGAAAGTTTACATATTTTTCGGCAAAAACAGGCATATTTTTCTTTCCGTCCATCCACCTTGTACATCTTCCGACGCAAGAAAGACTGAGAAAAAACCCAGAAAATATAATGCCAACATAATTGTAAGCATGGAATTTAAATATTTTTAAATTTGTATTGGCTTTGACGATTCCGAGTCATTCATTCATTCATATGTAAATTCCTTGCACATATTTAGTTGTTTGCTATTAACATAAATGCTTAAACTTTTGGCAACCAAACCAACTTTGTCTAAACTCTCTCTATCTCATATTGCCATAGCTTTCAATTCACATATGTTGACCATATGCCTGAAACCTTCCATAAATCATTCAACCTACATAAAACCGTGCAACTGAGTTGCACCATACACAAATGGCAGTTATTTTTGTTTTTTAATAGATTTTCCCGCTCATACGCGATTATAAACGACGCACTGTTTACTTTCAATTTCAGAGCTTATAAAGCATATAAAAAAACCGCAAAGGTCATCAAAAAATTCTATTATCTCTTCCTCATAGCACACTCCATACATACATACACACACATGCTATGTAACTGGAATCCAATTACCTTTAGATTTCTTCAATTTGCTGCGATTTATGCGAATCTCGGACATCACCACGTTCTGCTTCACCTCTTGGATGATATGGATGAGAGGTGCATCGCTGTCGGAGCAATGGAACTCCTTGAACTTATTCGTAGCTTGAAAATGTTTTCCCCGGCACTTCTCCTTGGTGCACTTTTCATCCTTGTGACTGCAACAGGCAGTTCCATTCTCTGCAACTTCGGTGGAGTCTGGAAGGTCTGGTGGCAAGGACACTCGTTTCTTCTTCTTCTTTTCTTTCTCTTTGTCCGCAAAGTACTGGTCCGACGATACCACTTCAGAGCAATCTGTATCGGTCGGCAAATTGTAAGTATATTCCTTGCGAACACCTTTGCACTGGTGTTGACCCAGACCCGCGGAAGTGCTGGCCGCCTTGCGGAAGTCTTCGCTATCGCTCGTGAAACAGTAGCAAAATCCATTTTTGCAAGGTTTGTTCAACCGTTCATTGCGCTTATTGCACAAATTTTGCATAATGGACTCTTCCTCGCAATGGCACTGACTGTGGGAGCAACCGGTTCCTCGTGACGATGGCCCCGGTGGCTCCAATGCGCTCAGCGGGATGTGCCTCTTACCATGCTTGAGACTCGGCGGTAGGGCCATATATGACGACGCAGAGGAAAACGATTGTACATCCACTGGAATAGCAACAACGAAATGCATTAAACACTAGTCGATCTCGTAGAGCTTATGGGGCTCATGGGGCACTTACGATATTCCGTGTTAGAGGCGCTGCTACATGTATGTGCCGATGTGGTTGAGGATTCGCCCGTGACTTGGCGATCTGTAATTGACGGATCAAATTTAACTGTGTCGCGCATTATGAATTATTTATATTGATCGGTCATCGATCTAAATCAAGCTAATTTCATCACTTTGAAACACGGGGCGGGACACGTTCACATCATTTGGAGGGAGAACTTCTAAACAGACAACAAAGATCAAGCCATGCAATGGAGCAAACACAAAACACTTAAAAATAACAATTAAAGCACTAAATACACAAGCAGCATTATTGCAAATGTAGCACAAAGCACAGAACTTTCACAATAAACAAGATTATAAGCTTACAAATGAGAACAGCGTTGGCAAAAGATCCGAATTCAAACAAAACGTAATCAATATTAAAACCTGTTGCGTGATTTGAGTGGTGTACTAAAAGGTTTTGAGTACTAAATTTAAAACGATCTCGGAGGGGAAATTAGTGAAGCGGATAAAAGTTGCTTGTGAGCCTTCTAGCTTATTGATATTGCTGTATGTTTACAAATATTTGCGCCGCTGTAACGAGTATGTTTACAACAAAACTAACTTAAGGAAGGGTTTCAGAAGCCCGCCATTTGAAATTAGCATTTGCCGCATTCAGCCAACTTGTGCTTGCATGACGTGATATCTACTATCTTTCACATGCAGAAAGGGTAAAACCGTAACCATTTCATGCATTCTTATAATTCACCTTAAACTATCCACTGTACACGTACTGAAACACATATTCAATGGGCTTTTTCAGACGCAGCGTTAAAAGTGAGCGTTAAACAGGTTATATGGGCGAGAAGGGTGAGAAACATTGAGGGAACCTGATGGTAAAAACAAGCCAACATTTTTTAGGGTGAACGAGCGTAACGCACATTCACAAACGCATTTTGTTGATCATTTGGTGGGGGAAATTTTATACAAACGCCGGTAATCATTCCGAATTGAACATTCGATGAAGAAGGAAGTCGTCATGAAACGCTTGCCTTTCTTTGATTTGCGTGCAAAAATGGATGCGTGGACGCGAGAAGCAACGCGTTATTTAATAAATTTATAAAAGCGGAGGCCATGTTCAATTTCAGGAAACAACACGACTAATATCACGATTTCAATAAAGTTACATTCCCTATTGTAAATCCATAGAAAATTAACAGTACGCATAATCTTCATAGAATCACATTATAATAAGCCAGTTGACAACACAACAAGAAAAATATGCGACTAAAAAGGATATTCAATTTAGAATTTATTTTTCAGAAAGCGGAAAAACACGGAGGTTCTAATAAATCCAATGAAGTTTGAATCGACAAACTTTAACAATCATAAAATACATTTTTCGTTCCAGTTTTTGTTACCTCGTGCAAAATTCAAGGCTAAAACATCAATTCTCAATCGCTTATCTCTCTGTCTTCGCTTTCATGTTGTCCGCACGACGTTTAACGATCAAATGATTCTTTTGACACATACACTTGCAAGACGTGTATCGTATACAAAAATAGGTCGGCTGAACTATGCAACGTGTAAACATAAGGGCGTAAGCGCGAAACCTGTTTGGATATGGGTTTTTACCATTCCCGTGTGAAAGAGCCCAATACCTTCCACTGACGCTAGCTTGAGGAGGTAAACAAACTATTATTCTTTTAACTTTCAATTTGAATGTTTCCTTTGCTTGCTCCTACACTTTCGCATGATTCCCAGTAAGTTGCATAATGCTGACTAGACTTGAAACTAAAACAAAATTAATTTATGGCAAGACTATAGACCAGAAAAAGTATCCGTACAGAACAAACCGGGGGATTCCCCGTGTTACGCGATGACATATGCAGATGCATATTATTGGGCTTTTTCAGACGCAGCGTTAAAAGTGAGCGTTAAACAGGTTATATGGGCAAGAAGAGTGAGAGGCATTGAGGGGACCTGATGGTAAAAACAAGCCAACATTTTTTAGGGTGAACCAGCGTAACGCACATACACAAACGCATTTTGTTGATTATTTGGTGGGGGAAATTTTATACAAACGCCGGTAATCATTCCGAATTGAACATTCGGTAAAGAAGGTAGTCGTCATGAAACGATTGCCTTTCTTTAATTTGCGTGCAAAAATGGATGCGTGGACGCAAGAAGCTACGCGTTATTCAATAAATTTATGAGAGCGGAGGCCATGTTCAATTTCAGGAAACAACACGACGAATATTAAGATTTCAATAAAGATAAATTGCCTATTGTAAATCCATAGAAAATTAACAGTACGCATAATCTTTGTAGAATCGCATTATAATAAGCCAGTTGACAACAAGAAAAATATGCGACTTAAAAGGATATTCAAATTTGGAATATATTTTTCAGAAAGCGGAAAAACACGGAGGTTCTAATAAATCCAATAGAAGTTTAAATCGACAAATTTTAACAATCAAAAAATACATTTTTCATTCCAGTTTTTGTTACCTCAAGCACAATTCAAGGCTAAAACATCAATTCTCAATCGCTTATCTCTCTGTCTTCGCTTTCATGTTGTCCGCCCGACGTTTAACGATCAAATGATCCTTTTGACACATACACTCGCAAGACGTGTATCGTATACAAAAATAGGTTGGCTGAACTATGCAACGTGTAAACATAAGGGCGTAAGCGCGAAACCTGTTTGGATATGGGTTTTTACCAAAACTGACGATAGATACAAGCCATATGGCAGCAGCGCTTACTACCACTCACATGACCATTAGTAGGCCGACTTTGCTGGCTAACTTACATGGCGTTATATGAAGAATTGTGGAGGTGCCAACAAAAATTCGAGGTTTTGTACGGTTTAGAGACGGATTTCTACAGTGAAATCCTGATGATCCGCGGAGAACACAATAGCGCTCCTAGTGAAGTGAAAATTATTTCAGTTCTTATACCCGTTTAGTTTTTATCGCCTTCCAAAGTGAATTTATAGGAGTTTGTTTACATCTCAACGCTGAGCTATCAGTCGAAGGTGCAAAACGTGTGCTTCATTTGCTCGTCTTGAAAAGTTTAGGAGCACAATGGGCTATACAAGGTGAATTTATAGCATGCACGGAATGCGTTCGGCACGTTTTTTATTCGGAAAATAGTATATATGACGAAATATAAGCATTTGCTAATGCCGCAGTTGGATGACAGCTACCGGAAGCTTGTCCATAGTAGGCCGACTAACCCATATGCAAATTGCTACCATATGGCTTGTATCTATCGTCAGTTTTGGTTTTTACCATTCCCGTGTGAAAGAGCCCAATCAAAACTGACGATAGTTACAAGCCATATTGCAGTAGCGCTTCCTACCACACACATGACCATTAGTAGGCCGACTTTGCTGACTAACTTACATGGCGTTTATGAAGAATTGTGGAGGTGCCAACGAAAATTCGAGGATTTGTACGGTTTAGAGGCGGATTTCTACAGTGAAATCCAGATGATTAGCGGAGAACACAATAGCGCTCCTAGTGAAGTGAAAAATTTTTCAGTTCTTATACCTGTTTAGTTTTTATCGCCTTCCAAAGTGAATTTATAGGAGTTTGTTTACATCTCAACGCTAAGCTATCAGTCGAAGGTGCAAAACGTGGGCTTCATTTGCTCGTCTTGGAAAGTTTAGGAGCACAATGGGCTATACAAGGTGAATTTATAGCATGCACGGAATGCGTTCGGCACGTTTTTTAGTCGGAAAATAGTATACATATATGACGAAATATAAGCATTTACTAATGCCGCAGTTGGGTGACAGCTACCGGAAGCTTGTCCATAGTAGGCCGACTAACCCATATGCAAATTGCTACCATATGGCTTCCTATCTAACGTCAGTTTTGATATTAATCAAAACTGACGTTAGGTAGGAAGGTAGGAAGCCATATGGCAGCAGTGCTTACTACCGCCCACATGAACATTAGTAGGCCGACATTGCTGGCTAACTTACATGGCGGTATATGAAGAATTATGGAGGTGCCAACGAAAATCCAAAGTTTTGTACGATTTTGAAGCGGATTTCTACAGTAAAATCCTGATGGCCCGCGGAGAATACAATAGCGCTTCTAGTGAAGTGAAAATTATTTCAGTTCTTATACCCGTTTAGTTTTTATCGCCTTCCAAAGTGAATTTATAGAAGTTTGTTTACATCTCAACGCTGAGCTATCAGTCGAAGGTGCAAAACGTCTGCTTCATTTGCTCGGCTTGAAAGGCTTAGGAGTACAGTGGGCTATACAAGGTGAATTTATAGCATGCACGGAATGCGTTCGGCACGTTTTTTATTCGGAAAATAGTATATATTACGAAATGTAAGCATTTGATAATGCCGCGGTTGGGTGACAGCTACCGGAAGCTTGTCCATAGTAGGCCGACTAATACATATGCAAATTGCTACAATATGGCTTCCAACTAACGTCAGTTTTGATATTAATGTTTTTAGGTCCGATAATAGTTCTACTTTAAGTTGTGATTGGTTTAAAAGTAAGTGCAGTTTTTTTTAATTTTTTCTGCACTAGAATACATGATGATGCTCAAAATTAGCGAAGTCAGTGCTGAAGAGAAGAAAATTTTGCTGAAACTTAAGAGTGAAGGGAAAATTTGGCGAGAAATTGATCAATTAGTAGACGGAACTCACTCTTCTGTCCAGTATTTGGTGAAAACATTTAATACAACTGGTTCGATTATGTCAAAGCCTCGTTGTGGTCGACCCTCCATACTAACTGAATGCGAAAAAATAAACGTTTTGCAGGCAGTTAAAAAGAATTCTCGAGTAACTGCTTCCCAAATCGTTATAAATATAAAAGACTCTTTTGGCAAGGTGCTCCACGATGATACCATACGAAAAATACTAAAGAGAGATGGATATCACTCACGCATAGCGCGTAACAAGCCATACATTTCGGAAGTGAACAGGAAGAAACGTGTGGATTTCGCAAAAAAAATATATAAACAAGCCACCAGAGTTTTGAGAACAGGGCCTATTCTCTGACAAAAGCACATTTTGCATATTTGGCATTAAAGGAAGAAAGTTAGTGTGGTGGAAGAGCGGTACTGCCCTCGAAAAAGAAAATTTCGTACCAACTGTGAAACATGGTGGAGGTAGTGTGATAGTCTGGAGGTGTATGGCGGCAGAAGGTGTTTATAGAGTCAACTATAGATCAATACGGTTAACTTAATATTTTGAAGTCAAATTTGAAGCAAAGCGTTCAGCAGCTGAGGCTTGGTGACGATTTCTGCTTCCAGCAAGATAATGATCCTAAGCGCACAATGTGAAGCTTTGGTTGCTCTATAATACTAAACATCAACTGTGTACGCCGCCCCAATCCCCAGACCTTAATCCCATTGAGCATTTGTGGGACTTGTTGCAGCGCACACAGCATAACCTCGAAGGAAATGTTGAAAAACGTCATCGTTGATGAATGGGGCAAAATTACCAAGCAGGACTGCGCCAAATTATTTCATTCCATGCCAAATCGACTTAAGGAGGTCCTTAAGAGAAAAGGTTATCCAACAAGTTAGCAAGCCCTGAGATTTAATAAAATATTTGAATAATACTTTTTCTGGTTCGTTTAAGTGAAGCTTTTTTTTGGTTTTATTTTGTAAAATCTAGTTTTTAAAGGAAATCCACGAAAAATTTTTAGAAAAGATAGTTTCATTAATGAATAAATTTTGTTGATTAAATATTTAAATGTAGCAGCTTTCTTTAGCATGAATTTCCTAAAATGTTGCTTTCTTTTGATGAGGTTAGAGCACTCATCCCGTAAGCCGAAGGTCCCTGGTTCGACTCTCGATGGTGGCAACGAGATTTAGTTCAAATGATTCTTTGGACAGACTATAAGTCCGTTTAGTTATGACACGTGTTGGTTTAAAATCAGAATGTATTGCAGCTGGGTGGACGGACACACAGCCAAAGCCTGATACTAATATACTACAAAAAAAGGAAAAGTTCATAAGATGTAACTTTGCATCGTATTAATTTATTAAGGAATCAATTGAATTTAGGTAAAATACTAATAAAGAGCAACTAAGATTTTCAATATTTTATTATAACAATCATAAATATAAATCGTTTCATGCTAAGATTATATTCGATAAATAAATAATATTATTATGTACTTGTGCGAGCAACAATATTAGTGAAATTATTATAGTTATTATAAAGAATAATGATCTCGTCGCACTTCTTCCTTTTTGTTCACTGTAAAAAGAATTAAAAGAGATTATGTTTAAATAAAATCCTTGCAATTTTTTTTTATAAAAAAAATATTCGGCCTTCTGATTTTGCTGATTGAAAGAACTGGGTAGAAGACCCACAACGATAGCGAGGAATCTGCACTAAGATAGCCATCGGGTTGTGGTTTGTCTTGTTGTAAGGGGACTCGCCATGAATGAAGAGCGCCTACACGTGGACTACGCCATCGTGACCTTGTGCTCGGTTGGGAGGGGTGCAAGGGGGCATCAACTCCACCTAGATGCCTCACTTTCTTCTGTGCCCTACAGGTGTCGCGTCAGGGACGCGCTAAGTTTCTGACAACGCAAAGGAAACAAGAACGGTAAGTATTATAACACAAGAAGCCTTCAGCCATCGTGCATGCGCCTACCTGTTTTTAGATCTGCACTCCGTGTTTCTTCACCCTACCAATCGTGTATACGATGATTAATTTGTAGTGGAACTTGGTGCTAGGAGAAAGAACCCGCCGCACGACACCGCAGATACTGGCCTGCTAGCGCATGCACGCGTTCCTGGACCAAGCTACTCTCATTGAGCACCAACATTTATTTCAATAAGGCAGCCCAGGCAGGTGGTTTATAGTCCTCCACGGACTATTAACCACCCACTAACACTGCAGAATAACGAAGACATAAATATTGACATACAAACCAATAACTTGAAACTAAGAAGAGTAATGGAAATTAAATACTTGGTTACCTAATGTATACAACTTAAGGAGACAATTAGCTATGAGAGATTTCCAAAGTATATCAAACAACTAGTTTCAAATGCATTTGTAGTGTTGAACTACATTACGGAGTCAATCAGCAAACTAGCACCAAACTATCATCGCTAGAATGCTGACCTAGGTACATAAAAATATACTAAGTCTCCCAATGTTTACGTAAGCCAAATTAGTATACCAATCAATTAATGCATTGACATTAAACCAAATCATGATAAGGGAGAAAGCGATGTAGTGAATAAGGTAAAAGTTCAAAAGTCCGTGAAGGACTGCAGCGATGGTCTGCTGCCTCGGCAGAAGAAGGTGTCGGTATCTGCCGAGAATGCCCTTGTCTGGGGACGCGTGAATGCGCTGGCAGGCTAGCATTGCGGTGTCGTGGGGTGGGTTCATTCCCCCAGCACAAAGACCCACTACAAAGAATTTCGCACTCACAGATTTTCTGGGGTCGAACAAAAACAAGGCGACCGAAGTCGCAAAAAGTGTAGGTAACTACACAAGGGACAACTGACTTGTTCATGGAACAAGAGTAACAAGCAAAAAAGAAGTGGAAGCAGGGTGACCTCGTCCTTACCCGGAGAGACCCATGGCCAACAAATGAGAGAGAGGCAACCGGGTGGTGATGGAGCCCCTGCGCACCCACCCAACCGAATTAAAATCCATATTTGTTGCAGTGGCCAGGTATTCCTCTTCTGAGTGGAAAACTCATACAACTTAACTTGCATAAGCTTTCCCATCAGAAGAGAAGTACCCCGGTGACCAATTTATGCCATAGAATCATTCAATTCGATTACATAATCATATGTAGTAAAGAGGCACCTTCCCCGCAGGGGGAATGCCGGTCGACAAGAGCTCTCTTGGAGGCTAGCATTCTTTGGGGAGTTCCGCCCCCACGTACCCGAGGAAACTCCGCAGGGGGAATGCCGGTCGACAAGACCACTCTTGGAGGCTAGCATTCTTTGGGGAGTTCCGCCCCCACGTACCCGAGGAAATTCCCGCAGGGAGAAAGCCGGTCGACAAGAACATTCTTGGAGGCTAGCATTCTTTGGGGAGTGCCGCCCCCACGGACCCGAGGATATGGGGGGTGCCGTGAGGTTCCCTCTTATTGTATCTGGATTATGCTTTGGACAACGAACTGGAATTGACGCTTTGGGCTGGCGGATGTGATGGTTTGGACCTAGTTGCTTTGCACAGTAGCGCCGAGGTGAAACTCGTGTGTGAACGGCTCCAATTCAACTATCATACCGTCTCCGTCCCGGTAAAACCTTGGCAGGCCTCGGAGTACGTTCGAAGTTCGCACCATTGGGTTGGTGGTGTAGGTTCGGTTGAGACGGACTCCCGATTAGCGCTGGTCTGGCTCTGAGCACTTGTCCCCATAAGGGCTTGTGCCAACCCTCGCATGGCCTCCCTGCTCTGCAAAGATAACCATGGGACCAAAAAGGCGACTACACACACGAACGGAGATAGCGGCTCCGAGGGGGGACCCAATAAAATGGAGCAAACAAATGAAACCACAAGCAAACAGGACGCTAGCACGGAGAACCCTTTCAGGCAAAAACCGCTGTTGGCAAGAACACCGATAAAACAAGTCACCGATTGCGGGGGGAGGCAGCAAACCCCAGAAACACTGTTAAAGTCAACACCACAGGTTAAATCATCGGAGACAGACCACAGACGGACTAACGAACGAAAGAAGGCAGAGTGCGTTGTGCAACCTGGCATCATTGCAGCCTTTGGGCGCAGTAGAAGGACTATGCGCACCCCGGAGCGCCCAGTGCAAGACGTACACAATCCGGATCAAGTTGCGACACCAACGGAGGCCAGTGTAAGACTGGGGGAGGGAGAAGTTTTGCCGTTGGCCGACGCCACTTCAAACGCGATCCAAGCGATAGAAGCAAAAGGGCTAGGAAACGGGGGCCTCTCCCAAGAGGTGGCGCAAAATAACACAATCGCCCTTGACCGCGCCGAAGAGGAGCGGCTTACTCGGAAAGCGGGGAATATCGTCAAACAACTGAGGGCTGCCTGCGAAGTGCAGAAAAACATAGGCAAGAGTGTCAAGAATGGCATTCTTGAACTGGAGGAGCTTTTTGGCCGCATAACGCACTACAGGCGGAGGTGGCTTGCAACCGAAAAGCACCAAAAAGACACGCTCTCCCTCGAGGCATCAGTGGGTCCTAGCAGCAGCAAAAGAATGGCCGGTAGCCCAATTGAAGGCGACTGTGAGAAAAGGAGGAAGGATGAGACCATAAACGAAGTTGACACTCCAGGCGAGGAGTTTCATGTGGTGCGAAACAAGGCAGCGAAAAAAGCGGCCAAAAAGCTACTCCTAGAAAAAAAAGACAAAGAGCTCAACCACGAAGAGAACAAGGAGCCCCCCGCTATACCGCAGAAAACAAAAAGCAAACCGCGGCACAAACCCTTGCGAGAGGCACTGCTTATTAAACCCACTAAGGGCCGAACCTACGCAGATGTCCTCCGTGAAATTAAAGGAGCGGTCAAGCCAGACGACACCAAAACTGCCATCAAAGCAGTTCGACCAACCCGGACCGGCGGCTTGCTGGTGGAATTCGGGCCAGAGGCCACAAACAAAGATGCATTCCGTGACGCGGTTCAAAAGGTTCTTGGAGATGCGGCAACGGTTGCCTCGCTCGAACCAATGGCCACCCTGGAAATCAGGGACCTCGACTGCGTCACGGACAAAGCTGAAGTAGAGGGTGCCATTAGGAGGGAGTTCCCCAGCTTAAGTGAAGTCAAGACAAGATTGACGCGTGAAAACACAAGGGGGCAACGCATGGCTATTGTCGAACTAGCTGATAAAGACGCCCAGCAAATCCTGGCGAAGGGCAAAATTAAGATAGGTTGGGTGATCTGCAGGATACGGAGAAGAGCGATCCCTATCCGCTGCTTCAGATGCCTCGAATACGGACACACCGCGTATGGCTGTAGGGGACCCGACAGGAGATCTCTGTGCTACAAATGTGGTGAAACGGGGCACAAAAGGAAGGAGTGCACGAACGAGGCAAAATGCATTCTTTGCAAGGACGCTAAGCTAGCACCCGGCGACCTCAAACATGAGCCGGGGACAGGGAGATGCCGGGTTTTCAAGGAGGCCCTAACTAAAGCCAAATCGATACTCAAATGATCCGTATCCTGCAGGTCAATTTGCACCGAAGCACAAACGCCCAGGACCTACTTGAGCAGTTTGCGAGGGATAAGAAAGCTGACCTCCTGTTGCTGAGCGAGCAACATCATAACAAGGACTCGCAAGCGTGGTACCCTGACAAAACTGGTACCTCGGCCATCTGGGTTCGAGACAGCGCCCGCCTTCAGGTGCAGGGCCATGGACGCGGGGATGGTTTTGTGTGGGTGCGGTGTTCAGGGATAACATATTTCAGTGTTTATCTGACGCCTAACGAGGCAATGCGATCCTTTCGAACCAAACTCGATGCCCTGGAGGACGCTGTCTCGAACACAGAGGGCCACATGCTGGTCGGGGGAGACTTCAACGCTAGAGCCATCGAATGGGGTATGCCACAATCCGACCCAAGGGGAAAGCAAATATTGGACATGGCGGCCAGAACAGCGCTTTTTGTCCTAAATACTGGTAACACCCCTACTTTCCGCCGCTGGGGTTGCGTAGGAACCATACCCGATGTGACACTCGCTTCGGAGTCCCTGGTACCTAGAGTACACAACTGGCGAGTACTAGAGGACTACTCGGCTAGTGATCACCAGTATATAGCTGTTGAGATTCACGACGGTGCCACTCTGCGTGCATATGCCCAAACTTCAATCCTCGGATGGAGGACTGGGAGGATGGACGTCGAGAAGTTCACTGACGCGCTTACGGCAGGCGCACCGTTGCTGGGAGCTCCGCCAGGGAGTGGAGGGCCTACAGCCAAGGACTTGGTGAACTCAACTATGAGTACCATCATAGCTGCTTGCGAGTCTTCCATGCCCCGCCGGAGACCCCGACATGGTAAGCCTCCAGTATACTGGTGGTCAAACGAGATCGCCGAACAAAGAAGCGAGTGTCACAAACTCCGGCGAGAGGCCCAGCGGGCGCGAACACGGGAGGAGGCAGACACTAGGCTAGCAGCATACAGGTCCGGCAGGAAATATCTTCGCAGGCTTATTAACAAGAGCAAGGCCCGATGCTGGCAAGACCTCGTGGACGATGTAAATAGGGATCCGTGGGGCCTTGGCTACAAGCTGGTCATGGGGAAACTTGGTGCCCTACGGAAGCCTTGTATACATGACGCGGAAAAGATGGACGCGATAGTGCGGGGACTCTTCCCCGCCCATCCCGTCCGTGTTGACGCTGTCCATGGTGAAACAGCAGTCGAGTGCCCACTCTTCACACAGCTGGAACTGGAGGAGGCAGTCCTCTCCCTGAAGGCAAGGAAGGCTCCAGGTCCAGATGGTGTTCCAGCTGAGGTTTTGCAGCTCGTCTATCACCATTGTCCTGACTTGCTGCTCAGCACATTCAACGCTTGCCTACGGGACGGGGTTTTTCCGGTACGATGGAAGGTGGCGAGGCTCGTGCTGGTCAGCAAGGGGAAGGGAAATCCCGAATCGCCGTCTGCATACCGCCCGTTATGCATGCTAGACACGGCTGGGAAAGTGCTAGAGAAACTCATCAAGGGAAGACTCACTGACGCGATTCGTGCTGCTGGGGACCTATCTCCTCGGCAGTACGGCTTTAGAGCAGGACGTTCTACCATTGATGCGATTGCAGAGGTGGTGAACGCGGTCCAAAAGGCAGAGGCATGTAGTCGCACCAAGCGACGGATCGTCCTGTTGGTGACACTCGACGTCAGGAATGCCTTCAACTCCGCTAGATGGGTGGATATTCTGGATACGCTGGAAAACTCTTTTCAAGTTCCAGAATATCTAATGCGGCTTTTGAGGAACTACCTAAAGGACCGAAGCCTGCTCTACGACACGACACAGGGCCAACGAAGGATGGCGGTTACATCGGGTGTTGCCCAGGGATCTATCCTTGGTCCGGACCTGTGGAACGTGTCTTACGACGGGCTACTGAGACTTGAGATGCCAGATGAGTCGCGCTTGGTCGGCTATGCGGATGATGTTGCGGCTCTGGTCGCCGGACGCACCGTTGAACAAGCGCAACTTAGGCTAGGTATGCTAATGCGCCGAGTGAGGGACTGGATGACTACTCGCGGGCTCAGTCTAGCACTGGAGAAAACCGAAGTGGTCATCTTGACAAAAAAGAGAATCCCTAGAGTAAGGATGATCAGTATTGGAGATATACAGATCGAATCGAAGCCAGCGGTGAAGTACCTG
The DNA here is from genome assembly GCA_963969285.1 of Odontomyia ornata. NCBI lineage: Eukaryota > Metazoa > Arthropoda > Insecta > Diptera > Stratiomyidae > Odontomyia > Odontomyia ornata. The sequence goes on from OZ017738.1 coordinate 401,635,335, forward strand.
GGGCTACTGATCGACTCGAAGATGAGTTTCTCTGAGCAAATCAGGGCAACGGCTGAGAAGGCTGCTTCGGGAATATCGGCCCTGAGTCGACTTATGGCCAACGTAGGGGGACCCAGCCCATCAAGAAGACGCCTCTTGATGAGTGCTGTAGGGTCAGTGCTACTGTACGGAGCAGAGGTATGGGGCGACGCTCTCAGCAAGGAGGTATACCGAAAACGATTGGCACAGGTACAGAGAAGAGGAGCACTGAGAATTGCATCTTCGTATCCAACAGTCTCCGACTCGGCGGTGAGAGTGATTGCAGGCGTGATACCTGTCGCCCTCCTTGCTAGAGAGCGCCGCGCTATTTACCTGCGCCGAAACGAGGATGCGAGGGAGATCGTTATCCGCGAGGAGAGACAACGCTCGCTCAACGATTGGCAGCAGTCTTGGAGGAATTGCACGAAGGGAAGGTGGACTGCGCGCCTCATCCCGGATGTGAGACCGTGGCTAAATCGAAGGCATGGTGAGACTGACTTCTATCTGACCCAGCTTTTGAGCGGGCACGGGTGTTTTCAGTCTTACCTGCACAAGATCGGCAAGTCACGGTCTCCCGATTGTCGGTTTTGCCCAGGAGAAGAGGACAATGCCTGTCACACATTTTTTGCGTGTACGAAATGGGCCAGGCTGCGAAGGGAACTCTACAGGGAGACGGGAGAGCTCACCCCGGATAATATAGTTGCGGTGATGCTCGAATCGGTTGACAAATGGAACCAGGTGGCACATTATGCTCGGGCAGTCCTAAAATATAAAAGGGACTCACAGCAGCCGGGGGCGCTGGGGCTGGGGGATCGCTCTTCTGGCAATTCCTCTTCCCCCCTCCCCTCCCGCTAGGAAAGGGACTCCCCAGCTTGAAGGCGCCCCACGGCGTAACAAAACGAGACCTGGCCCGAAGTAATGTGTCAAACGGTTCCAGGCTAGGTTCTCAGATTGACAGGGGAGGTGTTTAGTGGGTAGTCCAAAGGTATCCTCCATGGGAGTCCCACACTGCCAGACTCGGCGGGCATAAATGCCTTCACCTCCCTACCACAAAAAAAAAAAAAAAAAAAAAAAAAAAAAAAAAAAAAAAGAGGCACCTTGCTCGGGGCACTCAACCCGCAAAGTCACCTGAAACAAAAAGAGTTTATTTAATGCCCGATGGCTGGCTCATTTGTGGCGTGGAGAGCCTACCATCGTACCGGGTCCTATACCCGGTCAGGGAAGACAAAATAGAAAGACCGAAGGTGAGTTTAATTACTTCATCCTATATTAAGTTTATGCATGAATACAATTATTACAATAGCACCACATTACTCCTACTATCAAAAGCCAATCAAACTAGCTTCTCTAGAAAATGCAAGACATTAATCCAATAATACTTAATACTATTACTCTAGTTCAGTGACCAGTAACCCCTTCTTGGAAAGAGACCACAATAATGTACTTCACTTTTGTTGTTTAAACTTCGATACACATAAATGGTTATCAAAACAAATATTTAATAAACAATTTTAACAAAATAAGGAACAAAAAGGATACTTACCCACATGGTCCATCGAGCGCTCGATGACGATGCAGGTTTCAAATTGGTCATTTCTATATAAATCAAATAGAGGTACAAGTTTCTAAATGTGCTAATATCGTAAACGCTCGTTCTCCATACATTAATATTTTGCGTTTGCATGCAAGTCTCTAAATATCCTACTACCGTGAACTCTAGTTCTCCATACACTAATATTTTGCTTTTGCATACAAGTCTCTAAACTGTAGTGAATAATAGATTTTCATATGTCCGTGAAGGACCGCAGCAATGTTCTGCTGCCTCGGCAGAGGAAGGTGTTGATTCCTGCCGAGAATGCCCTCGTCCGGAGACGCGTGAATGCGCTGGCAGGCTAGCATTGCGGTGTCGTGGGGCGGGTTCGTTTCCCCGGCACGAGGACTCACTACAAAACATTTCGCATTCACGAATTGCTTGCAGAGTTCGAGAGGACGACCGAAGTCGCAAATCAGTAGATAACCTCCACGAAGGAATTACGACTTGTTGCGAGAACAAGTGCAACCTGACAAGAAAGACTAATTTGGGGTTGAGCTCGTCTTTACCCAAATACATTCAGGGCCCACAAATGAAAGAGGGGCAACCGGGTGGTGGTGGAGCCCCTTCATGCCCACCCAACCGGAATAAATCCAATGTTAAATCGTTGAAGTGGCCAGGTATTCCTCTTCTGAGTGGAAAACTCATACAACTTGAATTATATGAGCTTTCCCATCAGAAGGGGAGTACCCCGGTGACCAATTTATGTCATAGAATTATACAATTGAATTGCATAACTCTATGCCATAAAAAGGCACTTGGCTTGGGCCACTCAACCCATTAAGTCTCCTGAAACAGAAAAATTTTTAAGTACCCGGTGGCTGGCTCATATTTTGGGGTGGAAGCCTGCCACCGTACCGGGTCCTATACCCGATTGGAAAAGACCGGAAGGGAAAGACCGATTTTTACCGTTTAATTCATCATTTTATTTAATTTCATTGATTTCTCGTAAATACAAAGCAAAGAAATCAAAATAGTTCAACAAAAATTATTCAGTGTATATATTAAAACATTTTTTAATATTGATATAATTAGTATTTGCAGTATATATTAAAGATTACCCCACTTAATTGAATAAATTGAATAAAAAGAAACAATTGGTATATATAAAAAAAATGAAACAATTGGTATATATAAAAAATGAAACAATTGGTATATATGTAAAAATGAAACAATTGGTATATATGTAAAAATGAAACAATTGGTATATATGTAAAAATGAAACAATTGGTATATATGTAAAAATGAAACAATAGGGGAACTTACCCAACCTTTTCCGACGACGAGCGCTCGTTGACGAGGTGAGTAAGTCCTGTAAAGTTATAATACTGCATAGCAAATTAGTTAAAAGCACTCGCGATATTTCTGGAATATTTTCGTTGTCAACTTTTCTTCTTCTTTTTTTTTTTTCTTTTGGTAAATGCTAAAACGCACACGTGATAACGAGATTCATGCAAATTAAAACGTTTTTCTTTAGAATTTCCTTTTCGGCTTCTTGGTTGAATTCGTGAAAAATTCAGCAGGAAACACATTAAAACTTTCTGGCGCGCATGGATCAGTACAAGTGACGCGCGATAAAAAAAATGTTTAAATCCGGGCTTTGAGTTTCTTCGCTAGAATATTTTCCCCCTCTCTTGCAGCACAGTCCCAACAAATTTACTTCCACGAGCAGGCAAAACTGAAACTGTTTTCGTTTTGGCTTTCCCGTTATCTTGACGAATAACTTCCCTTTGTTGTCTGCTGACGACCGAAAATTTGTAACAGTTGAGATCAAACAAACTAAAATTTCACGTCCCGCAATCTTGCACTGAGCACTATTTGTCGGGTGGAAATAAATAACTAAAACGGATAGAAATAACTAATCCTCGTTAGTTTTTCCGGTAATAAAATTATTCCCAGAGTTTCGTCCGCGATGACGTGTTTCCACAAGACAGTCCGTGATATTCACGAGAAATGATCCACGCGAATTTCCTGCTTTCCCGGCGCACACAACACTATCTTGCACTTGAGCAGTTTTCCGCGCGAGCAGGAAAACCCAAGGCCGACTAGCAATCTCCAATTTTACTTTCGTACGTCACTTGCGCACAACGAGCGCCAAGTTTTTCTTTTTCCGCTGCTGAACAACAACGTTCGTTTTTGTTGTACGGAAGATGCAAACACGCTTTTCTTTGTCGCGCACACGCTTCAGCAGCAACGCACCACCAACTTTTCCGCGATCGCCAACACCTCGCAGAAGCAGCACGAAGAACCGCAAAGAAAACTCTCCATTTTCAAAGCATAAATCAATTGCGGATTTTTCTTTTTCACTTGACACTCATTTATTCACATTCAAATCAATTTTCCCGTTCCAAAAACATTTACGGTCTTTCCGTCATTCAACCAACGCAAACCCCACAACAATTTTATCTTCTTCCACTTATTGCATCCAAATGCCAAATTCCCGAGCACTTTTTCTTGGAAACCGTAATGAACACCACCGCTCTTGTACTATTTTCACCCACGATAACTTTCCGATTTCCTAACATATGCATTCGAATAGGCAATCATTAACGCGTATTTGGTAATTTCGATATTAACACCCTACGACATGATAAGTTTCTTTCCGCATCCGACGTGACCGCCGTGAAAATCCATAACCGACTGCCTCCAATCCCCGTAATTCCACTTGACTTTTCGAAATGCAATTTCTATAGCGGGATCGCTACTCAAACCGCTTTAAAGGGATTATTACAAAACAACACCAAGATGTAACTCCGGAGCATGCGATGGAGCGATGACACGCCGGAGTAAGCGTAACTGAGATGACGTTATGTCTATGTGCATATTTCGTTTTTCGTCACACAATACTGCTAATACAAATGCAAGATCCCGAACGATATTGGCGATGGCTTGGATGAAAAACTCAAGCATGCAACGCAAAATAAAATCAATCAGAACAAATCACTTCACCGTCCAACGTAATTCGGAACTCGTATTCAATCGAAAACGAGCGAAACACTCCCCATCTCCATCCAATTCCTCGTTTGTGAGACGAAGCATAAGACTCGACTTGCCGGCGCCACTCTCCCCGATAATTCCAATGTTGTTATGTAGTTATCACCCATTTTCATGATTTACGACGCAATAGCATGCAAATTTCGCAAGCACAATTTAATATTCTCCACACTCAAGCAACTACGACACTTTATGGGCAAGTAGAACAATACGAACCCATTCAGAAAGGGGGAAATCACACAATTGAAGGTTTTTTTTTGTTGCTATCAAATGTACTTTTTCCTTATCAGTTGTAGTTTATGACGGCGGTATTTGCAATTTCCCTTTTCACTGTCTTTTGTAGGTTCAATTAAGTTATCAATTGAAGGCAATTTGTCGTTTATGATAATTAGGCGTAATTAGGTGGGAAAATCGGAAGAATTAGACAAATTTTAAGGGGTTTAAATGATACAATGATTTTAGCGTTCATATAATTAACAGGTTAAATGATACAATGATTTTAGCATTCATAATTAACAGGTTAAATGATACAATGATTTTAGCATTCATAATTAACAGGTTAAATGATACAATGATTTTAGCATTCATAATTAAAAGGGGTTAACCGTTTCGTTCTAAGCATTTGCATACCGCGTTACACCGCAATTCGTTAAATTATCTTCAAAAGATATTGTAATAAGATACTACACATTAGAAATTTTTTTAAACATTTTTAGAATTTTGTTTCCCGGGTGTTAAGTACAAAGGAAATTTTTCCACTTATTATTCCTGCGAAAAAAAAAACGAGTGTTGCGATGGGGAAGGTGACTGAATCGACTGAATCCTTATTAAATTGCGTTCGTGCTGTGTGCCTGTGTCAGCGCTGCTTTTAGAGCCATAGTTCTTAGATTACTACAGGGCAGCTAATTTTCTCGTGATCCCAAGGCAATGCGGATTACGAAAAAGGAGCTGAAGGATCTTTCTGTGTCTCACGGGTTGCCTTCGGCGTCGGGACTAGAGATGACGAACAATAAAAGAACACAATTAACAGACGGACGGACTGACTTATGTCTATGTTTGCCTGGAAGTATACAATCTTTGCGCGTTTTTGAAAATATATGCGGACGGACAAACAGACGTGCCCAATTATCTATCGGCGCAGGTCTTTCGCGTGGTATATCCCCACTTCTTTTCCCGATGGATCCGTTATCAAGTAACGGTTAGGTCCCATTACCTTCTTTATGCGGCTTTTCAGGAATCGCCTATCCAGCTTGGCGTTGTAATGCCCCGCGGCGTCACTTTGGCGGAAATTTCGCCGGAAAACTTCATCTCCTTCTTTGAAATTAGCAGATCGTGACCGGAGATTGTACTGCGCTTCATTTGCACTACCTGCGGCCTTAATCTTCCGTCCGATCTGTTGGCGGAGGTCTCCTAAACGTTCGTGGGGCTCCAGCGCAACGACCGGGTCTCCCAAACACTTTAATTGCCGTAACAGTCGGTATGATTTACCGTGGCAAATCATGTGCTGTCCAAAGGCGGCAAAGTAAGGGGCGACACCGGTGACGGAATGATACGAGGATCGCAGGGCGCATGTGATGGCAGACAATCGCCGATCCCAATCCTTTTGAGATGGGTGGACGTAGGAACGGATCGCGGCCAATAGGGTGCGGTTCAACCGTTCTGACGCGTTGGACTGAGGAGAGTATATGGGCGTCAGTTGGTGTTCAATGCCATACTGCTCAAGTAGGCTCTTAAACTGCCGAGACCGGAACTGTACTCCATTATCTGAGTACACACTCTCTGGAACTCCGAACACATGGAATACCCGGTTCTCTAAGAATTTCACGATCGATGGAGTTGTGAATTTACGGATAGGTTCCACCATTGGGAATTTTGAGAGCTGATCTAGAACGACTATAGCTCCGATGTGTCCCATGGAAGACCGAGGATATGGACCGAGTAGATCGATGTATAGACGCTGGAACACGCGTTCTGGGACGTTGAGTTGACCCATAGGAGGTCGAAGAGGCTGGTTGGGCGCTTTGGTGCCTTTACAGGTCTCACAGGCGCTCACGTAGTCTTTGACCTGGGATGCCATTTTAGGCCAAAAGAAGTATTTTTTTTAGTCGCCGTAGTGTTCGACCGTAACCTCCGTGGGCACTTAACGGATGATCATGTGCGCGGAGGATCAGCTGTTGTGTCATTTCCTCCGGTACCCAGAGTTTCCAAGACTCTTCTTCCTGCCATGGATCACCAGTGGCGTATTCGTTTCGTCTATACACATAGCCGTCTATTACCTTCAAGTCAGGCAGCTGTGTCTGTTGGGTCGCTATGGTTTGCCTCAACTCTTTGTAGCTATCTGATTCGAAATGTGGGCTGTCCAAATCTATTTCGATGGGGTCCTCGTCATTTATTGTTATTTCGGCTCCCTCTGGGGAAAACATCCGTGAGAGAGTGTCGGGTACGATGTTCTGGGTTCCTTTCCGATGTTTGATGGAGAACTTGAACCCTTGCAGTTTAAGAGCCCATCTGGCTAGGCGTCCACTTAAATCTGCCTGGTTCATCAACCATTGTAGTGACGCGTGGTCCGTGATGATCTCGAATTGGTGGCCCTCGATATAAGCTCGGAATTTCTTCACAGCCATTACCGCTGCCAAACATTCTTGCTCGGAAACAGTATAGTTCCTTTGGGCCGAATTCAGCTTATTGGACATGAAGGCGATGGGAGCTTCCTCTCCTTCATCGGTCAATTGCACCAGCACGGCTCCTACTCCATGTTGACTTGCGTCACAATGAATGGAGAAGGGCTTCGTGAAGTCGGGGCTGTGCAAGACAGGAGCTGATGTGAGGGCTTGTTTAAGCTCTTCAAATGCCTTTCGGCTGAGTTCGGTCCAAACGAACTTCCCTTTCCGCAACATGTCTGACAGGGGCGCTGAAACTGTTGCATAATTCCGAACAAACCTTCGGTACCAACCGCACACACCAAGGAAACGTCGTAGCTGCTTCACAGTTTTTGGTAAGGGGAACTCATCAATCGCACGAGTTTTGTCTGGATCCGTTTTGATAGTGCCATGTCCTATGACATGGCCTAAGTATCGGACTTCTTTCATGACAAACTTACTTTTCTGTACGTTGATGGTGAGTCCCGCCTTACTGATGTGCAGGGCTACTTCTTGTAGAAGTAGGAGGTGTTGATCGAACGTTTCCGTGATGAGTAAAAGATCATCGAGGTACACGAACACTTGGTGTTTTAGGTGAGGTGGGATGACCTTGTCCATCAACCGAGTCATCGTTTGCGGCGCGTTACACAGGCCAAAGGGCATTGTGACGAACTGATATAATGGTCGTCCAGGCACTGTGAAGGCGGTCTTGTCCCTCGAGCCCTCATCGAGTGGAATTTGCCAGAAGGCGTCTTTTAGGTCGAGACTGGTGATATAATTGGCTTTCGGCAGTCTCCCTAGTATTCCATCGATGAGTGGAAGAGGGTACGCGTCCTTGATGGTAACCGCATTTACCTTACGGGCATCAAGACAGAGGCGGACTTTACCTGGCTTTACAACCAAGGTTACCGGTGAGGACCAGGCACTTTGGGACTCTTCTATGACCCCCAACTCGAGCATCCTATCTAATTCCGCATACACCAATTTCTCCATGGCTGGCGAGATGGCGTAGTGTCTCTGTTTAATCGGTTTACTATCGCCAACGTCGATGGCGTGTGAGACTAGGGTGGTGCGGCCAAGGCCTTGGGTAGCGTAAGATGGGAAAGCAGCAATGGATGCTTCCAGGCGTTGCCGTTGGTTAGACGTCAGGTCATGCCTATCGGGAGTAGAAGTGATTTCGTTGACATTTCTGGTTTTTAAAGACAAATCGGTGAATAAATCGGAGGCCAGTCCAAAGCGAAGGACGAAATCGACACCAAGGTATACGTTCTGAGTCAAAGACGGGATAATGTAGAAGGTAATATCCTTCGTCTGACCCCTGAACGTCACGGGTGTTGTTAGTTTACCTCGTATAGGGTGTTTGGTGCCATCAGCTGTACTGATTTCAGTGCGCCAGGATTTAATCAAGTTCGGGTATTCTTGGAGCACTTTCGAGCCAAAGCTCGAGGCAAGACAACTGATACTGGCACCCGTGTCGATCAATGCAAACACGGTCTCGCCCAACACTTTAATTGGATGATAAGGTCTGATCTCATTCTCAGCAACCTCCGAGATGTTACAAGAGTTTACGGTTTGACGGCAGGTGCGCACTCTCTTGCGGAAATTCCGCCAACGACGGGTTGACCATTTTGTCGTGCACGAACGGGAAGTGACGGCTTCGGAAGCAAATATTCGCTCTCGAGCCACCCGATATTCCTGCAGTCTAACATGATAAGGTTTTAGCGTGCGTACTTGAGGCTGCCGCGGTTCTTCTGGCAGTGACTGCGATGGTCGTTTTAATATTGTCGTTGGTGAGGTCTCCGGAAGAGAGTGAACATCCGCAGTCGTAATGGTTATGGCTGGTGGGTTAACGTCAGGTTGGTTGGGGTGAGCCGCTGACTGAGGAGCTACTGCTGGGGTTTCGAGTACCGCTGAGGTGGTCGGGTACTCTTTTGGCCGTTTTTTCGTGCGGCACATTCAGAACAGTCCGGGAAGTAAGTGTCCAGCTTGCCGCAACCGTAGCAGAAAACCTTACGTTCTGCGCGGCATGAAATGAACCGGTGTCCGGTTTGGTGACAATTCCAGCAGGTCGTAAGACTTCCCACCGCCGCTACAGCAAGCTGGTCTGGGTCCAAATCATCCTCCAGATCTAGGGTGGTATAATCTGGGGCCAATTCCGCGATTCCTCGTCGAAGACCCGTCCTGGTTAGTAAGTATGGCCGGTCCCGTAGGTCTTCCTCAAACCCTTCTATGCGACGCACATTTCTCAGCAGGGCCTCCATACTCTGTGGATCGGAGTTCACGATATGCCGACGAATCTCCGGTCTTAGATTGCGCTTTAGCAGGCGAAGAATTTGGGTAGAAGACAATGGCTCTGACAGCTGGTCATTCAACCGAAGGATATCGGCTCGATATTTATGGAAGGACTCGTCCGGACGCTGCCATCTAGCATTCATCTTATCCAGGACTAATTCGTCCATGTCGACCGTAGGGTATTCCATGCGGAGTACCTCCTTCAGCCGTGACCAGCGTATGGATGGTGGAGCTGAATGTATCCTCCAATATGTCTCCAGGGCTGCTCCCCTAAGCAGCATTGGCAGGTATCCTGCGAGCGCTGTGCGGTCTCCTGCTAGCATCTGCTCAATCAGTGACTCCACCCGACTTATGAAAACCTCCACCGTTATCGTATTGGGTTCCCCACTGAAATGTAGATTCCATCCCTGGATGATGCTGGGGATCTGTGTCGGCTTCAGCCGATACATGTCGTGTGGATGGAAGCGTTGGTCCGGCGGAATCACGGGAGCCTGATTTGGTGGTGGTGCTTGGCTCAATCGGGGCCGGTAAACTGGAGCCAACGGATTCATGGCTGTACCTGGCCGGATCCGTTCGGGATCACGCCGCGAGTCTACTGGGAAGTCCCACGGATTTGGGTCCGAATCCCACATAGGAGGAGTTCTTGGCCGGGATGGTGCGGGGTTCTCTCTCTGGCTCTCTAGAGAGGCGAGCCGGGTGGACATGTCCTGTACGAGCGCCATTAGATCTCGTAGAACTGTGGCTTCCACAGCCACCGGTGGACTCGCTTCTTCTGCAGGCGGAACTGCTTCAGCCCTGTAGTCATCGTCTCGTGCACTCCTTGTAGTGGATGGAAGGGGTCCGCTTTTGGGGACAGCTCCACTTGTACTGGAGGACTGAGGTCGTTCTGTTGCTGGCTGTGCGATTTCCAAAGGCTGTCGACAGAGCGGGCACGTGGATGAAGTTTGCCGCAGTTGTGCCAAACACAGCTGATGTAGCCTGTGTCCGCACTGCAACCTCTGGCTTGTAGTTTCGTCCATGTCCTCGTGACAGATGGAACACAATAGAGCTGGTCCGGCATCCGACCGCAACTTTCTCCTTTCGGGAGTTCTTTTGGTGGGCATGCTAAAAGAAATTTAAATTGCTAACTAAAAACCTAAATAAATATATATATATAAATAATGAAAATGTGAAAAAAATGATGCAAAATTTATAATTTGTAAGTGGCCGTCAGTGGCGAACTATAGTCGAACCTCACAAAAAGAATGTATGATAAAGTTTCAAAAAAAATTTTAAGTTATCAAAAAAAAATAATCGGTCTTTCCTTTCCGTCCTTCCTCCCAAGTATGGACACCATGGCACAATCCTTCTAAAACGTTTCAGGGACACTCTCTTGTGGCACCATGAAAATCAGGGTTCCGAAGTGATCCCTCATTAGCAAACTTCTCAAGTTACAGCTTGTCAGCCCAGGGTGGGATTCTAATCCACAAGCAGCGCGTGTCTTGTCATGGATAGTCATGGATTAGCTAATCAGCCAATCACATGAAATCAAAATCCATGTAATTTAAGACACTTAGGCACCGCTGGTTTGGGGAGCGGATCAGAATCCTCCGCAAAATAGATGTTGGGATAATAACCTCCGAACACAAAAAGGGACTCTAATATAATTTGGCCTTACTAGTTATACAATGGTGGTAAACCACCAAGGTATAAATCAAAAGAAGGACCAAACGATATTGATGTCCGAAGACAACACACGTTCGGAAGTTACTCGGCTGCTGGGGCACGATTAGTGCAAAAACCCTCGGGAGTTATCTACCCGCCAAAATTTCTAACACCTTGTGGGGACACCTAGAGACGATGGACTGTCTCGTGCTCACGACTGATGATACAGCCGGGCTTTTCGGGCCCCACGTTGGGCGCCATTTGTAGTGAATAAGAGATTTTCATAAGTCCGTGAAGGACCGCAGCGATGTTCTGCTGCCTCGGCAGAGGAAGGTGTTGATTCCTGCCGAGAATGCCCTCGTCCGGAGACGCGTGAATGCGCTGGCAGGCTAGCATTGCGGTGTCGTGGGGCGGGTTCGTTTCCCCGGCACGAGGACTCACTACAAAACATTTCGCATTCACGAATTGCTTGCAGAGTTCGAGAGGACGACCGAAGTCGCAAATCAGTAAATAACCTCCACGAAGGAATTACGACTTGTTGCGAGAACAAGTGCAACCTGACAAGAAAGACTAATTTGGGGTTGACCTCGTCTTTACCCAAAAACACTCAGGGCCCACAAATGAAAGAGGGGCAACCGGGTGGTGGTGGAGCCCCTTCATGCCCACCCAACCGGAATAAATCCAATGTTAAATCGTTGAAGTGGTCACCGGGGTACTCCCCTTCTGATGGGAAAGTTCATACAATTCAAGTTGTATGAGTTTTCCACTCAGAAGAGGAATACCTGGCCACTTCAACGATTTAACATTGGATTTATTCCGGTTGGGTGGGCATGAAGGGGCTCCACCACCACCCGGTTGCCCCTCTTTCATTTGTGGGCCCTGAGTGTTTTTGGGTAAAGACGAGGTCAACCCCAAATTAGTCTTTCTTGTCAGGTTGCACTTGTTCTCGCAACAAGTCGTAATTCCTTCGTGGAGGTTATTTACTGATTTGCGACTTCGGTCGTCCTCTCGAACTCTGCAAGCAATTCGTGAATGCGAAATGTTTTGTAGTGAGTCCTCGTGCCGGGGAAACGAACCCGCCCCACGACACCGCAATGCTAGCCTGCCAGCGCATTCACGCGTCTCCGGACGAGGGCATTCTCGGCAGGAATCAACACCTTCCTCTGCCGAGGCAGCAGAACATCGCTGCGGTCCTTCACGGACTTATGAAAATCTCTTATTCACTACAAAACGTTCTAATACCGTAAACTCTCGTTCTCCATACACTAATATTTTGCTTTTGCATACAAACTCTCTAAACGTTCTAATACCGTAAACTCTCGTTCTTCATACACTAATATTTTGCTTTTGCATACAAGTCTCTGAATGTTCTACTACCGTAAACTCTCGTTCTCCATACACCAACACAAAGGAGTCCGCAACATCTAAGCCATGTATCTTGTTTTTAAGTTTCCATTCCTGACCGTACTAATTTCTTATTGCCGGCTAATCTGACTCCACCCCATGGCACACAAACATACAAATGTACTTAACGGCGTATACGAAAAATCACCATGAAGTTGCGCTATTTGCTGGTTATCGTATTCATTATTGACAATTTACGCAATTCCATTTTAAATCCATGCAATGTTGGATCCAGTGCTACTCAATTGTTTCAAAGATGTTACTTGAACAATTTACAATGGAATGCGCACTCCCGGTATCACATTCCTTGTTTTAGGTGTGTAACAAAAAGATAATTTCCAAACGAATTACTACAAAATCCAACAAGAAAGAAAACGGAATAAAGGCATTAGGCTGAGAGAGGTTGTCACGCGAATCGACAAATTGAACGACATCGACAAGGCAAAACGTACAATCTGTGAGTTTCGCTTCGGCACCGACAAATCTCCGCAATGGTCAATGGCGGAAAATCACATTCCCTTTCTTCTATGTTTATTGGGTCACTTCTAAATTCGGGCGTAAGCGCTCGTTCCTCTTAATTTCAATTGCGTACAAATTATTCCCCTGCTTCAAACAAATGAGTGATGCACATTACAAACGTCGATAGGCCTTCCCGTCAAGACGCGATCATGTCGAATCACTGTTGCAAACATTACAAGAGAACAAACAAGATTCCATTCGCGACGGTGTAGTAATCGAGCAGGTAAGGTTCATGAACTAGAAATAAGAAAATATTGAAATGCTACTGGATTTTGAAACAAGAAAAAAAAAGAATATGAAAGAAAACAAGAAATGAAACAGTGTTTATTATAATTATTAAATAAAAAAGAGAGAAACAAATTATTACTACAATTAATTGAGAAAAAGAGGAAAGAGAAATAATAAATGCATTAAAAACAACACAAAAAGTAAACTCTTACTAAATGGATAGTATTTAAAAATGAAAGTAATAAAAAAAAAACAAAAAACTAAAGTGAGAGTAGAAAATGAAACATAAAATATTAAATACTTGGAATAGTATAGAAAAGAGAGGCGAGAAAATACAAAAAAAAAATATATATATAAAAAAGTAAACAAGAGAAAAAAGATAATAGAAAAAAAACCTGTTTACATAAATTTATTACTATAATTAGGCGATATATAAAATTAAATATAAAGAAATAACTAAATTTAAATAAACAAAATGATGCATAGTTTAGGGCAACATATTTCTTCTTCTGGTTGATAAAAATACACACCAACAAAACAGCAAATGACCCAATAGTATCGAGCAGACAACATTTTTTCTCATAGCAAAACAAACTGCATTCAGCATTCATTCAATACGTACGAACATTTACCTTCACATAAATCCAGCAATCAAGCAACACAAAATCCCATTCAAATGGTAAAGTTTCGAAACGCATTAACATTCAAGAAAATTTTATACCCCCAACTACTTGAGAACAGCAGAGTTCGCAACAACAACAACAACATTCGGAGCTACATGCATACTTGATAAGAATATTGAAGAACCTGCAAAAAGATGCAAATGGACAGACAAGTGCCTCCCCCCGCCAGATCATCATCTGGTAAAGATCAATCTAAGAAATGGGATTCAAACTTGGTATCGTCGTCAACTACAACACGTCCAGTGAATAAACAAGATGCTGAATATTGGTTGGAAAAATTGAATGCCAGCGATAGCGGTGGCGATAGCGGGAGTGGCATTTGCTTGTGTTGCTGGTGCTGTTGCCGAGAGATTTCGAGGGGTCTGCTCGAAACCGCCACACAGCGCGGACGCCGGTAGATGAGCGTCCGCGAGCCAGCGACAAGGAAATTAGAGTCGAGCGCATGAATTAAACGTGTGATTTACTCAACAGAAACGTGAAGAAAAATATGAACGTGAAGGAATTACAGTTGTGTTGGAAAGAAATTATCTGTAAAGTTCGACGTTTTGGTCCATGAATACGTCGCGAATGATAAAGTGATCGGGAAGTGGAGAATGTGTGGTGGTTACCGTTGCAACTTCCGAGCTGTAAGTCAAACGGGGTGAAGAAAGAAAAGAACAGAAGAAAGATTGCAATAAAAATAGCGCATTCCTAGTCATTCGCGCTTATATTTTGACGTGAAAAGTGCTAATAATTGCATTAAGTATCGAGACTACATGCAAAGTGAATTATTAAATGTGTAAGCAACTTGTTAGCGCGCATGCAGTGATTAATAGGGGATTAGTGAAAGTACAGCGATCACCAAGCACAACGGGCTCATTACAGTGCTCTATTTCGGTGATGTTTGAGAAAAAACGTTTGTGTGAATAGCGTTTGCACTATTTTTGCCCGAAACGCTACCAAAGTCCGACGAAATAAGAGTGTGTAGCTTGCTTGCGAAGTGAAGGATGCAATTCTGTGTTTTGTGGCGCTCTCCTGTTTTGTGTGTGGAAATTGCGAGATTTCCAAGTGTACGCTCCGCTTGTGGCTGTTTTGTTGCCAATTAATGTAGAAAAAGCATCTCCACACGCTTTGTGCTTTATTAGCCATACAAATTTCGTGAAGTTCGCATGGATGTTGCAACCACTTTTTTTTCTCATTGCCTACAAAGCGCCCTATGCTTGCTTTCACAGCCTTGGGACACTCGATCTTGTGAATACTACACCAAAATTTCGGTTTTTTCTCATTCAGCAAGGACTTTGGTGTATTTGATTGTCTGCTTGGCAATTTGTTGGTTTGGACTTCATCGCGTAACAACGGCCTGTGCTAAACGATGAACGCCAGTTGGGATTTGGTGCGTACGCTCAAGTCAAGGACATGACGAATTATAAGCTGGGATGAAAAAAGTAGAAATAGAACTGATTAAGGGTAACCGAGTACACAATCAGTATTGGACGTTTTTACAGTGGACAATAGAATGTGGAAATAGAGATGAAATAATGAAAATTGTGTGTATACTGCCACCTAAACCCAGCCGTATGGAGTTAAAAAGCACCGTTTCAACCTGGACGACAAAACATCTGGTTGATGCAATATCTAACGGCATTTAAGAGCATACGCTTTCCAACGATTGAAGAAACTGCATCGAATGATAACGGAGCCCGCTGTCACCTCGTTTATTCGGATTGAACCATTAGTCGGGAGTATGACGGAATGGGCAGTTTCAGGACAACAGTAATTTAAAGACGAAGGTGAAAAAGCAAATACAAACAATGCAAATGCTGAGGAAAAAACCAAATGAAGTTCAGTCAGCCGCAACATAAATTGAATGATAATGCCACACAATTTAAGAAGTAAGTTTTTTTGTTATAACTTTAGTAAGAGACCAACAAATCTAGAACGCAAATATATAACTAGACGAGTCTCGCATTGTTTTCTAGAGGAAATCATTATCAGTCTGTCGCAATCAAGTCAACTGAAATAACTTTTGTTTTAAATTTTGAGTAGAACTATTTAGAGTAGAGTTATATTTATTCGATTTTGAATGTAACTAAGCGATCGATTTTGTGTCATGACATTCCCTCGCCTTAAAAGAAACATAAATGAATTTTTGTGAAGAATCTATTTCAACGATTCATTCTAACTGAATTTGCATCTAGGAAAAAATTAAATTCTTTTTGATTGACAGTTCTCTTAAAAAAATTTGATTTTTTTGTGCAAATAATTTGTTATTGAAAGTTAATATACCTAAAATCAATTATATTTTTATTAACATAAATTACTACAACCACGTCATGCACCACTGCTGATTAAAATTGATTGGAAAGTGTTAAAACACCAACAAAAAATAATAGTGAGAACCAGATTGTCATAAATATTTGACCATTTATTTTGTTTGGTTCCAGCTAGAAGTTAACCATTTTACTTTCCTTGAAATTTCCTCGCATTGACTTGGTAAGAGAAGGCTTTGATGAGTGGTACCACGTATCGAACCCAATCTTCTTTTTTTTCTCATCCATTTGATAAAGAATAGAGCTCATTCATATTTTTCGGCATATCTTCAACGATTGTTAAAAGAAAAATTAGCTTAGCTCATGCATGTTGGATTTATAATGAATCGCAGTTACGTTCTAAATCGCATAAATATTTTTGCATAGTCAGAACAAAACGCAAATGCCACAATTGTCAAACTATTACATATCTCGTATCAAGCTTAAGCTACTTTGAGCATGTATAATATATGTAAAAGAATAGAGAATAAAAGTAAAATCATGAAATGTTAAAAGTAAAACGTCGGTCTTTCCTTTCTTACAATTCTAACCGGGTATAGGATCCGGTACGGTGGCAGGCTTCCACCTCAAAACATGAGCCAGCCGCCGGGTACTCATTAGTCCTTCTTTTGTTTCAGATGACGTCGCGGGTTGAGTGGCCCAAGCAGAGTGCCTCTTTATGGCATAGAGTTATGTAATCGAATTGCATAATTCTATGGCATAAATTGGTCACCGGGGTACTTTTCTTCTGATGGGAAGACTTATGCAAGTCAAGTTGTATGAATTTTCCACTCAGAAGAGGAATACCTGGCCACTGCAACAAATATGGATATTAATCCGGTTGGGTGGGTGCGAAGGGGCTCCATCACCACCCGGTTGCCCTTCTCTCATTTGTGGGCCATGGGCCTCTCCGGGTAAGGACGAGGTCACCCTGCTTCCACTTCTTTTTACTTGTTACCCTTGTTCCTTGAACAAGTCAGTTGTCCCTCGTGTAGTTACCTACACTTTTTGCGACTTCGGTTGCCTTGTCTTTGTTCGACCCCAAGAAATTCGTGAGTGCGAATTTTTTTGTAGTGGGTCCTTGTGCTGGGGAAATGAGCCCGGCCCACGACACCGCAATGCTAGCCTGCCAGCGCATTCATGCGTCCCCAGACAAGGGCATTCTCCGCAGATATCTCCATCTTCTTCTACCGAGGCAGCAGACCATCGCTGTAGTCCTTTACGGACATTTTGAAACTTTTAATTCACTACAACGGAATCGAGCGAATGCAAGTTTGATTAAAATGATTTCGCGATTTCGGGCGAAAACACAATTTTCCACATACGTCTCGAAATTAGACCTTTGTTCATCACCCGTCAACGTTCAATGCTTCGCTTGCCAGCGTCTCTTGGGACGTGTGCCCTGCGTGGTGACCCGTAACAGACTCCCCTCTTGTTCGATCGAACATTTTCATTATGTGATCGATACAAACTCCACGCAAATATATAGAGGCAGGTTGTTGAGCTTAAATGATTTGTGCGACGCGCCTGCATGTAAATGTATATTTTGTATGTCTAGGATTACGATGAGCTGGGTGAGAGAATGTGTGATTTACATACTTTCAAGTCATAATAGGATTTTCTATATGATAATGATTTGCTGTTTGTGTAGTGAATTAGTTGATCTGGGATATATTATGCATGAATTTCTTTTAACCCTTTGCCGGCGCCGAATAATCGAGCAGTTTTCGTTGTGCGGAATATATGAAAAAAAAAAATAAGAAAAAAATCTATAAATTGACATAAATAAAATTTGAATTCGATGTGAATTTATCAAATAATTTAAAGAAAAAAAAAGATAGTAAATTTAACTAACTGCTCGATTACTACAGCGAAGCTTTAAATTTAAATTGCTATCACAAATATCATTTTTAAGAGTATCGCAAAAGAATCAATGCAATGCCAAAATGCTAGTACTTTTGCGAAGCGGATCACCTAAGGAATGATTATGTAAATCATGCTCTTCGTATGTATAAAAATCTACCTTATTCAGTTAAAACAGCGAACTCTCTTATAGTTTTTAAGAAAAGATGAAGCGTATCTAATCAAGAACGAGCAAATCTCAGTCCAGTAAATTTAAACACAGTATCACCGGGAATTTTTAATCTTATTATCGAAAACTTGAAGAGACAGCTATTCTGATCCTAGTAATATCCATGGTTCATACTGCTTAACTTCAACCTCAGGCGGACAAGTGGTATAGCATGAAACCTGGCATCAGACTACCAGGTAACCATTACACTGTCCCCTTCATAATATGATGGCTGTATTCACACTTGATCAAAATCCCAGCTGCTTACACTCAATAATGACGTCGTCTCGTTTTTTTTCTATCTGTTGAACAGCTGAATGCAGTGACATTTCTTTCGATCGTTAATTTTTCGACTTCTATCTCGCTGATTAAAAATAGTTTCGCTGTAGAAGTTGCGTGTTTTATGCAACAAAACGTCGGGGAGCAAAGTTCTAAGTGCTTTGTTAGTGATAGCAATTAGTTTCACAAACCTACATTTCGCGGCACTACATTTTTCAACTTTTTAACTTAGCATGTAGGCTAGTGAGCATAATTGCTTTCACTACAGAAATTCACTCACTACACTCACCTAAATTGAACGATTCAAATCGCACAGTTTCCACATATAAAAGTATGGGGATGTTCGATAATTCAGGTCGTTTTTTTCTCATGGACGACGTGAACTACATATTTCATGTAGTAGTAATTGCATGGCTTATATTATTATATTCTATTTTGAACATTAGACTTTAGACTATCTTCAGTCAAAAACAACATGTTGCTTAAAAATAAACTTATTGTTTTACTTCCGAAAGGGCAAAAATGCAGTGCAAGTTCGAAAAAAAATTGTGTGAAGTTTATGGCGAGGACAGCTTTACTGAACGCCAGTGTCAACGCTGGTTTACTCACTTTTGTTCTGGAAATTTTAATGTGCAAAATGCACCACATACTGGTTGTCCCATCACTACTGAAGATGACAAAAGAAAGGCGTTAATCGAAACTAACCGGCATATGACAACTTAAGAGATAGCAGAGAAGCTCGGCTTCTTAAATTCAAACATTTACTTGCACTTACAACAGCTTGGTTACATAAACAAACTGGATATTTGTTTTCCTCACGAATTAAAGGACCACCTCATCACCTCATCAAACGCATTAACATATGCGACTCTTTGCTGAATCGTAACCAAAATGACCCATTTCTAAAAAGAATCATAACGGGTGATGAAAAATGGATTATTTTCGGTAACGTAGTCCGAAAACTATAATGGACCAAGCAAGATGAGCCCCAACAATCGACAACCAAAGCCAATATTCACCAAAAGAAGATTATCCTTTCTGTGTGGTGGGACTACAAGGGTCTAGTGTACTTCGAACTGCTTCCAAGAAACCAAATTATTGATTAGAATATCTACTGTCGTCAACTACCGAAATTGAATGAAGAAATCAAGAAATAACACAATGAACTGGCCAACCGTAAAGGAGTGATGTTCCATCATGATAACGCCCGACCCCACACCGCTTTGATAACCCGTCAAAAATGAATGACATCCCTGATTTTTATCACTTTTCTGAGTTCGGTATTATGAATCTATAACCTTTGGTGTGATCACAATAACCTTTGGGTGCCTTTGGGTGCCACTTTTTGCGTTTCTCATGCGGCAGTTGTAGTTTTTTTTTTTATCTAGACCACGTTTCTTCCGGTGTTTTGATTGATAGGGACTTGGTTGGAGAGCGATTTATTACAAAGACAGCCGTGTGTACAGCATCGGCCCAATATTGTTTTGGTAAATTGGCATTTAAGAGCATGCATTTTGCTCGTTCCACAAAACTCCTGTTCATTCGTTCTGCACTCCCATTTTGCTCTGGAGTGCATGGTGTCTTTGTCTGATATATAGTATTACCTTTGAGGTGACCAGAGAAAACCTTGTTGACATATTCCAAGCCATTATCTGTTCGGAGCATTTTTATATGGGCATCAAATTGATTTTCCACTTCATGTTTATATTCTTTAAACTTTTCTAATGTATCGGACTTGTTACAGAGAAAATACATATAAATTTTCTTTGAGTAGTCGTCAAGAATTGTCGAAAAGTATTTGGCACCCCCTAGTTATTTGGTTTCACTAGGGCCACATATATCTGAATGGACCACTTGAAGACTCTGTGATTTCACACCTTCTTTTTTAAAAGGTAATCGTGTCTGCTTTTCTTCCTTACAGGTGATACATGTCAGGCTTTCTATTTTTCTGAGAAAACTACATTGTCAGTATTTCCGGTCATTTGCATTAAGATGTCCCATGCTTTGGTGCCACAGGAACAGATCATGTTCTTCAACATCCGACATGCATGCATAGTCCCCTCCGGGCATGTTCAGCCGGTAGGTGTCGTTGATAACCCTGGCAGTTGCTACTATCTGATGATTAATGTTGATAATATCACATCCAGTTTAGTCAAATTTTCCTTGGCTACCACTTATGATATCAGATTTGTCGCTAGTTCGGAAACATATAAAAGATTTATAAGCAGCACCTTGTTTTCACGACATTTATCATCATATGTATCTATACGGACGTGCGTAGGAAATAATACTCCGCGTTAATTTAATGACACATTGAAATTTATTTAAATGATAACTACAACTAGGTAAATCAACGATGGCCGATGCCATTCGTATAAGAAGTTGCGGAGCGCGTTAGGCACGTCCGGACTCGATCAATTCCTGTTGAAGAGTGTTGGCTTGACGGTGATTCTGCAACACAACTGCTGTGGTCGGCAACATCTGGTTGTCGTCTGTCGTGACCGCCACAGTACTCCCCCTTTAGTGATATCGTCGTGGAAAACGATATCACGAATAAACTTACCGGATAGTATGGCCGCACGTGTTGACGTTTGCCGATATGGCGGTATGCGGTTGCAGGTTGATGCTGCGGTGGTGGCTGTTGATCGGATACGGGTTGGGGCGACAAAGGGTTGTTACGTCGTAAATGTTGCTGATCGGGCATGCGGCTGCAGTGCGAGGTCGGGCATACGACGTAGTGCGAGATTGGGCATGCGGCCTGGTGTGGGGTCGGGCATGCGACACTGTGCGAGGTCGGGCATGCGGTCTGGTGCGAGGTCGGGCATGTGAGGTTGTGCGAGGTCGTCGATGCAAATGCAACTACACGGTTGGGCCCGTGGTTCGACATTATTAATAACTCAGATATGAGAATGCGGATGAAATTCCGCGTACCACTGCACTTGGAGACACATTGAAAATTATTTAAACGATAACTACAACTAGGTAAATCAAAGATGGTCGGTGCCATTCGTATTAGATGTTGCGGAGCGCGTTAGGCACATCCGGACTCGATCAACTCCTGTTGAAGAATGTTGGCTTGACGGCGATTCTGCAACACCACTGCTGTGGTCGGCGACATTTGGTTGTCGTCTGTTGTGATCGCCACGTATCTAAGCTCACTCACCCTGAGCCTCACACAGATAATACTTTATTCTCTGCAACTTGTGTATTTTTTATAAAAGAAATAGTCACATTCTGGAGAAAATTGTGTTTGGTCATATGCGAGAATGCACCGGAGTCCATATATCAGGCGTCTTCTTGTGTATATACCGCTACAAATAGCATAGGAGGACTGCTTGATTTTTATTGTATGTCTTTAGCTTTGGACATGCACTCTGGATTTTTAAGACCATACTTGCTGCAAGTGTAGCCACGCAGCCCTTTGGATTACTTTTTATAGTGTTTGTGAAATTTCTTGTTGACTGCAAATGCCTTGGCTTCATTTTCGTGTTGTCTGACATCTTGTAACAGCTTTGTCTTTACAGAATCTGAAATAACGTTCATGCCGGAGTCATCAAGGGCAATTATCGTTGATCGACAAGGTTCTGGTAGACCGGAGAGCAGCAGTGTGCCAAGCCACTTATCATCTACTTTAAAACCCATGCTTTCGAGTTTGTAGGTTGTACTCATTTCATTGTTCATATATTCTTTCACATTTTGACATCCACTTAGCGAGGCATTACAGAGATTACGCAATAGACCGACTCAGCGAATCAGCAATAGACCAACTCAGCGTATCAGCTATTTTGGAGAGGAATTTCGGTCGCAGGTCTTCCGCGAGCAGACTAAATCCAACTGCAATTTTCTTAGCCACCGAACCAAATACCCGATTAAAACGCGTCAAATCACTTAAGTTTATAGTCAATAATTTTGTTTATTTGATATCCGTAGGCCAATTATCTTTTTTCTTTAAAAGCCGTCGGGCCTTGCTTTGTTGCGTGAGCCGACCACACGTCCAGTCCAAAAGAGAGAAACAAGAAAGAGATAACATCAATCCAAATCAAAAGCCAAGCTACCGCTCCGCGTACCATACTGCAACACCGAACCGACCAGTCGCGGATCATCGAAACCCTACCCTCTCGGCGGCATATTCGCCTTCGCCTTCCTATGCTTCTGAAAAAGAACGAGCACTTACTGAAAAGGAAAGATTTTTTTTTTTTTTCATTTAGCAATTTATGCTATTTATTTTTGCTTTTTTCTTATTTTTTTCAATAATTCACCTTACCGCTATCCTATTCGTTTTTCTTTTTTTTGCATTCCCATTGAATTCAAAATTTAGCTTGAAATGTCTACTAAAAACAGGTACCTATTTTTATATGATATTCATTCCCTTTATTTTTTAAACCGTTTCCTCAAAATCACTTAGTTTTAATCAAGATACAATGCAATCTTTTCAAAAATAATGTAAAATACAGGAAACGTTACATTTCTGCTGGGAAATTCGTAATTATGGAACACGTAAATTTTGCAGAAATTAAAAAAAAAAAAGAAAAAAATTACCCTTGGTAATTCGTCTCAAAGTGAAGCTACACTTAAATTAAACCTGTGAGTTGGTGAAAATTCGATTCATATAAGTGTTTGCCTAAATGATTACGACTATTAAACGTTCACTTCAATTGGTGGGAAATATAACAACTGATCAATAAAATGATTGATGGATAATTGATACAATGAATGATATGCTTCAAATATGTTTGAATTTATGGTAGCTAAATTTATATGTGTAAATTAACTGAAGGAGCATCACTTTTCGATCACAATACACTTGAAGCTACTAATAATTACGATTAGTCACGAATCGACTGGTACATCAATATTTGAACAAAAATTCTAATAGGAAATAATCTTGAAATCCCTTCATAATCGATTATATGATAAGAAACCCAATTTCTAACTGTACGAAGGATAAGAGATGTACAGCAACTGACTAGCAATTTGTAATGATAACAAAGATCTGTGCAATAAATAAGCCTTAATACTTTCCAAATCATAAATAAGTGTATGTACCGAGTAAATATTGCATCGTCTCTCATTTTTAAGTACATGAAATTGTTAAAAATACTTAAAGAAACTAATCACTAATTCGTCACGATCAACAACGTAAAATTATTCGTTTGTATAACGTATGATATTTAAATAACCGCTTGCGATACTTTTGTTCAATCAATGCCCTCTTACACTTGCCCGAAAGCGAATGCATGACGTCACAATGTGCACCAGGATTTTAGACCTATTGACCTGTTCTTTTAGACCAATTAAACAGTTTTTGACAGTTCCCACCGTGACGTCATGTACGTTAATTACTTTCCTTTCGGGCCTGAGTAAGCAGGCGTTGGTTCAATATAATTTGAGATACTTTCATTATTTGTGTTTCGTAAGAAAATTTTGTCATACATAGCTGACCAACTCCACCATTCAAGCTCCGAGTCCAAGCCTCCCTCCGGCCTGCTCCACTGTTTCTTTGCTGTTTTCCTGGTCAAACGTGCAATTGCGAGCTAACCAGACGTCGGCAAATAAACAGCGGTCGCGGCACTTCATGTGTTCAGCTATAGGAGAAAAGAAAATATTGAAAAACTGATGCACTTCGCACTTATGGAACCCACCAAGGAGGAGCAGGCACAGAGGATTTGCATAAATAACTTCAAGCTATCGGAGCCATCCGAAAACGAGATCGTTATCCGCACGAAGCAATGAAAGCTCACTGTAGAGCAAAAATTCATTGTACAGATTAACATTAAATTGATGTAAAAAGGGTGAAATGATCAATTTAAAGTTTAGTAAACACAAATACTTACAGGAGACATTTGACCTGAACAGAATTCGTAGTTACAAAAACATATTGAGTTCGCAAAAGTAGGAAAATTAAAAATAACTATCTCAATTCTAAGCATGGTGGTCGCCATCACCGGTGTGTATCTAATAAGAGTGATGGTCTGAGGAGAATGAGTAAAATTGCCCTAGTGGCTTGGGTTTATACAGGGTTCATAAATTTAACGTCGAATTAGAATGGGCGTTAGCGAAACGTACGTAGTGTTAACAAGCCCTCCAGTCGAAATTTGCATTTTTAGTAGTAAACATACTTGTGGCAAGCTCCCATGAGCTGTCAGTCTACATTGGCTGAAACAAATGCTTCCATGGCGTGATGTATACTATGTTTCTCGTCAAAAAGGTACATAACGCATTCCTTGTGTGCTTAAAATTCATTTTTTTCACTGTGCACCTACACTTTTTAGAACAGTAAAATGAAACACACTTCCGACTCCTTCCACTGACAGATAGCTTTTAGAGGCAAACAAACTCCTATCCCTACAATAAAATATGAACGAATTTATATACTGAAATTAAATTCCCTTCATAAGGAGTGCTACGATGTTCTTAGCGGATCGATTTTCGTTGAAACTTCTACATTGCTTCATACACTGCCATATAAATTTACGCAAAAAGTGAGCCTACATGTGGTCATGTATGTGGTAATAGGGCTTTCATAAATATGGTTTGTTAAGCTGTGGGCGTTACATTTACGTGATCGTTGCAATCCAACGAAATTGTAGGGCAAATTTGCTTAGTTTTTGTCATTTTAAGGTGTAGTTAATGGGAGGAATATCAAAACAAATGTCCGTAAAGGACTGCAGCGATTGTCTGCTGCCTCGGCGAGCGGAGATGTTGGTGCCCGCTGAAATTGGCTTTGTCTGAGGACGCATGAATCCGCTGGCAGGCTAGCATTGCGGTGTCGCGAGGCGGGTTCTTTTTCCCAGCACAAGGGCCCACTGCAAAAAAAATTTCGCATTCACGAATTACCAGCTCGTAGTATTCGGATTGACAGGTGTCGAGGCCGAGGTAACCTACTGGAAGAATGCGTTTTGCCAAAGCAAACGACTGACTGAGCTAATCGAACGCAAGCGAGACTCGAGAGGATCTCGTCTTCACCATGTATACTTACGGCCCCCAAATAAGAGTGGGGCATCCAGGTAGAAGCGGTGCCCCCTCGCACATCCGGATCAAGATCCAATGTGGCCATATATTTTCCATTTAAATAAAAAAACTCATACAAACATTGTTTGCATGAATTTTTCCTTTAAATGAAAAATATTAATGTTTCAGATTTATGTTATAGTCTTATATGATGGAATCACATAATACTTTAGCATAAATAGGAGACTAGAGCGGAAGGCCACTCTACCCCGCAAGAGCACCTGCAACGCAACGAGAAGGGGCGAGCTCACTCGATGGCTAGCTCATGAGTGGAGGGGCCAGCCAACGTGGCGGGTCCCATACTCGGTCAGGGTTTCAAATAAATGAAATGACCGAACTTCTTATTATTATCTTTATCTCTTCAATGTATTTAACTAATAGCGTAGACTACATAGCAATTGAAGTTTCCATGTATCAGGAACAAAAAAAAAGCATTAGTTTTATAAGCA
This sequence comes from Odontomyia ornata, assembly GCA_963969285.1. Taxonomy (NCBI): domain Eukaryota; kingdom Metazoa; phylum Arthropoda; class Insecta; order Diptera; family Stratiomyidae; genus Odontomyia; species Odontomyia ornata. The sequence continues at coordinate 401,661,445 of OZ017738.1, forward strand.
AAAAATGTAAATAAAAACTTTTTAAAGAATTATATGAAAGAAGGAAAACGGTCTGTGAAATGTATATATTAGTGTTGTAGGTTTTTATACTTTGTTACGGTTATCTACAATCATATCTAAATTTAATAAAAATTTTCAATTTTTAAATGCAAGGGAGGGTACTTACCCAATCCTCCTCCGACGAGCGCTCGTTGACGGGGTGGGTAAGGGCCTGCATTTCATTTTATATTCGACAAGAGACATAATTCCCAATTATAATACATTCGCTAGCATCTGTAGTATGTTTACTTTTATTTTCGTATGGTGGATCTATCAACTTTCAGAATAAACGTGATATAAATAAAAGGTTTACAAAGGACAAAGTGATGTGTTGTTATCACATATAATCAAATCGCCTATTTGCTTCTATATCATAAATACAACATATACTTCAGCGAAAGATAAATTTAAAAAATCGTAAAATACGACAATGTATATTATTAAAGCAGCATAATTCTTCCATGGACGTTTCCCCTCCTTTTTTTGACCTTTCCTAGCCTCTTTTACACACACAGGTTTTTTGTTTTTTTCGGATTCAAGGAAACGTGAGTATTTCCTCAAGTTTTCGTTTATTTTGTCGTTGGGTTTTTGGTTTTGTGCACTTAAAGACGGTAATTAGTATTAATCTGATATTATTTTAAAAGGTTATGAACACTTTTTAGAAAGCGAAGAGTACGCACAAACTCCACAATCACTATTCAATCATTTTTATCACAACTGATTCATTCAAAGCTGTTTAGTATCAACAAAAAAAAGGTTGTATTGGTCGATAATAATTAAACTGTTCAAGAAGTAACACACGACAAGTGATCATTCACACTTGCTCGCGACAACGAAGGAACAACGGTGGTTTTTGGGATTTTCAGTGGGAAATTTGTTTCCGCTAAAAGATGCTCTCGAATTCTCAAGCTACGATGAGATTTAGTTTTAACGCACTACAAAACGAATGCGAGGTCTTGCAAAAACGGGGCCAAAACGCATTCCCACAATTTTTCCCAACAGGATTATCCACTGAATATTATCTAAAATCCATTGCGGTACGGATTCATCAAAAAAATTAACGTGAATTCTCCACATACGAAATTCTGGACACTCTTCAAAACACGACCTATGCTACGAATTTCAAGCGACGATAACCTTCTTGCTTCCCCGTACAATCCCAAAAGATTCATTTTTACTTTTCAACCGCGCGTTTTGATTTTATCGCCACAAGTCAAGAACTTAATAACCACAAATTCACTCCTAAATCACAATATAATCGCCTAAAATTCAATAAAATCCACAGCACTAACTAACGCGACGTCTATCCCGCCCGTTGTCCCAAATGCGAGTCCCGCCTCGAAGCATCTTTCCGCTTCTCGACGCGTCTCTTGCATGCCGGTAACAGAGGTTTTCCTGGTCGAGATGAACTCGCGGTTGCTTCGCTAAATTGCATCACAAAGGAGGTTGCCATTAGCAAATTTTCTTGAGATTTATTTAAGTGTGTCTTTGGAGAAATTTTTCCCTGATGATGGTAACGATGGTAGTAGCGGGGTTTAGTGCGCGCTAGAAAATAACAATATTAATAAGTTGCACATCAAATTGTTACGCACTTATTGCGTTGTTATTTTCACACAAATGATATTTTCTCCTCAAAGGTCTTTCGAGCAGTTTGCCTAGGCGGCTGCTCGATTACTATAGGGTTTTCCAATAAGAGGTGTTATTTTGAATAGATCTTGTGATTTAACACCTTGCGACTTCTTTCTTTGAGGCCACGTGAAAGAGAAGGTCTACGCCAACAGCCCAGCGTCGATTCAAGACCTCAAAGATGGAATTCGTGAGGCTATCGAGGACATAGGGCAGCCACTTTGCGATTTGGTAATGGAAAATTTCATGAAAAGGATATGGTCCTGTAAGCGTGGTCGTGGTGGTAATTTGCCTGATGTTATTTCCCACTATTAACGGCATACCTTCTTCTTTATAATGAAATAAACATCCGATCATTTATATTAAAAAATGGCATTTTTCTTTTAATATCAAAATAACACCTCTTACTAGAAAACCCTATATAAAGGTGTGGACGACTAGCCATCGTTAGTTAGCAGTATTCATGTGAAATATTACAAGAGTGGAACTACATTTTCGAGAGGAGTATTAAAATTATGGACATCTTTACCAGCACGCATTTCTTCTCCCATCCGCAAAGCAAATTAGCTTATATTCAACAATGAAAATAAATGACGAAAGATGTGTATTGACAAAATTTATTTGGCAAATATTGCAAAATAATTTCTAATGCTGATACAATTAAAAAATGTCTAATTATCGTGACTGCTACACGCAGAAGCTATTGGTTCTTATTCAAAAAGTCATGAACACAAATACAAAGAATGTCTCTTTTTCTTTGATTTAGAAAAAATCAACTTATATTTATCAACTTTTTTATGCAACTGACAGCTTCTGGATCCATATTTAATTTTTTAAATTCATACAATAATCTCAGATAATTTACCTGGCCAGATAAATCAACAGAATTGAACACATTTGGAATAAGGTCATAATATACCATTACTGAAGTTATTTCATCGAGATTCTCTTTCGTAATACTTTTCAGTGGTTCCATACTTGACGACGTTATTATATGCTTCAACTCGGTCGCATATTTCAAGCACCATTTTTCGATCTGATTTGCCGACTTTGCTACAATTGCATCCAATATTTCATCGATGCATAGATTATCATGCTTTGTTACACTTCGAAATGCTTTAATTATCTTTATTTGCCAAACTTCTATATTTTTCTGAATTTGAATTGAAGACTGGGGAGAAAGAAATGACGTTTTTGATAATAAAACTGAATACGTGCATGTTGGAATTATGATTCAAAGCAGCAACAATTTGTAAGATTATTCCTACAAGTTATTCAATTAAATAAAGCAATACAATTTTTACAAAATGTTGACTTGTTTTATAATATATACTCGTAAATCGATCAAATTCATATTCATGCTAAATCAATAATAGAACGGCAACTTACCCCAAACAGACCTTGACAAATTTCAAAAGCATGCATCTTATCCCTTCTTAAACAATTGTAGAACATGAATTTCATCAGATGTATTTTTTCTGGTTCACCTTCAGCCAAGTCTTCCTTCGCACCATCAGCACATAAGATTGTTTCCGTGAAAACATAGACACGTGGGTCGGATGAGAATGACAAAAGAGTTTTTTTATCAACCTGCCAGCAGGTGTACTGTTCAGCGGTCAATGTCTGTGCAAGCAAGCTCTTTAATCGATCTGGATCTTCCACATGAGATAAACAACCAGCTCTTTGCTGAACATCAATTGGATCACAATTGTTGAGAACTTTTCTGCAAATGGTATGAGACTATTAGCTAAATATAAGTGAAAATATTAAAATAACAATACAATAGCTCATCCCAATTTCGACCCCTTTCAAAACTGATTGGCCAATAGTTCGAATCGATTATTTTAACCGCTTTTAGTGAGTCCAATTCAGGCAACATACAAGGTGCTAATGGAAGTTCTCTTGCTTGATCGGTGTTCACTTCGATTACGGATATATGGCATAGGCATAGTTTTCCGCTATCTATATCTCTAGGTAAAAACAGTCTTGGCTCCACTGCTAAGACGTATAAATGCCTTAAAGCTTGTAAATGATACCTGAAAAAAAATCTGTATAAAACTCATATTTTTTGCGATTTTTTTCAAACTACCTATTATCGTTACTATGATTTGGAAACTTGGGAAAAAGAGCACACACTAATGCGGCTATCGCTTCTGGCTTTCTCGATAAAGTAAAACGTCCTGCGCCCAAAAATAGAAAGCCAAGAGCCATGTGAATTGCCATTTGAGAGCCATAAGTAACATGCGAGTTTGTTATTCCGATTCTTGATCTCAAGTACCGTATCAAACGCAATACTTCTAAATTTCCGGTACCTGCGCATACAAGTGATATTGCCAGCAGGATAACCATCAAACTATTCTCCACTGTTACTTTTCCCGCATATTCCACGACATATTGGCCGTTCATATTTAGAAAGATTTGAATTGTTTTTCTTAGAGTTTTAAACGCCACAGGATCTTCTGTCCCAGCATAGCGCAAACCTATGCAGAAAGCTGCACCTGCTATTATATTACAATAAGCTTGGCTGCGGAGATGATCACGCTGTATTTAAAACACTGATAAAATTTCTGAATTTACTCACGTTATAGCTTCATGATCGATATCACCATTGATATCGTCTGGACCTCTATGGATATCAAACTCCAAATTAGCCGGGAATTGTTGAAAAAGCCAATCTCTAGTAGGCTCTATATCACTCCACATGATTAATCCTGAAAAATGAAATTATAATTGCTATGTTTCTCGGCAGAAAAATTTAGTACCTCTGGCGATTATTCGTAGCAGTAAAAGATCAGGCCTGATCAAATCAAGTAAGTAACTAGTATCTGGAGGTTTCATCCACGCGGCAACTGCCTGATTTCCCGAGTTAAAATACATTAAACCAAGCGCCAACGTTGCACCTGGAGCTGTTACATCAATATTCACTGTATCACCCTCACGAACTTGAAATGAAGCTAACTTATATTTTTCTTTTTGTGAGCCTAAAAATAAAAATTTTGTAATGTGTTTGATTTCATTTTCATAAGTGTTACCTGCTAGTTGTCTCTTATTACCGCCAACCATGTAGTAATGTAAGGTATCGGGCAGCTGTAAGTCTCTAAGCCCGGCCGGTAATTCTTCTTGCCCTAATGTAACCAATCCTAAAGCTAGTCCAGCAGTCAATGCATATGACTCGCGCTCTACACTATTTTCCATTTCAGGACCAGGAGGACGACCTGATAAAGCAAATATTGCAGCTTATTAATGCAAAAAATAAATCCCCTCACCTATTTCTTGTAGTAACACTTCTGCAATGTGACGCTTTGCACTTCCTTGGTACACAAAACCAATTCCCATCAAAGATGCAACCTGAATATTTTGAGGAATGTCCAATTCTAAAGAAGTAGCCGGTAACAGTGCTTCGATGTGTACGCTTAGCAATTTGGTCGTGGTTGTGTCCATTGTACCTATAAATCGTAAAATTTTTAGATAAACTCTAATATAATCTGAAACACTAAGATACCTCGATGTGTTGCCGAAATTCCCAAAAGTAGACCTACTCCAGTCATTTCGTCACATTTCACTAAGTACTCATAAATGCTCATAAACGATAAATTTTTCAGATGTCCATTTAAACCCAACCCCATTAAAAATCCTGCATGCTCAGTTGATACATCTGCTTGGCCTTTTGGTTTATTGTACACAATCCAAGTGGAATCAATATCTATAGCGTTGGGTTGCACACGTAAACCTGCGGCTACACCATTATGAAACGTTGGCCATAAATTCATGTTCGGTGGAATTTCGATTTGCTGCATTTCAACAGTTGCGCCCTTAATTGGTTCCTTTCCAGTTAGACAAAGCTTTGGAATTGGCAGCGGTTCAGTCGATTTGGGGGTCGTAGTTCTTAAAGTTAGCATTCCCCTGCCCATCGGCAATGACATAGTTCTTGTACACAACGCATATAATTGCTTTTCTTGCTCTTCTATAAAGTCATGATCACTAACTCCCAGGGATTGTGTTATATCAATCAGCACGGGCTCTGAACTAATTAACATTCTTCTCACTTCCAATATGCGTAAATCTTGTGGAAAGCGAAGGCGTAACAATTGTGTATCGATATCTTCCATTCCATCTTCTGTCGCTATCGCTTCTTCGGTTTTTTCGAATAATTCTATTGGTGCAGCGATACGCGGAGAAAGAGAGTCTTGAAAATGTAAATTGATGACCGCTGCTGGATCCCACGGCCATGTTTTCTTCTCACCACCTGCAAGCAATACTAGCTCTGTGCGCTCCATCAGTTCATATGCGTCAGCCTCCCAACCAACAGGCGGAGAGAGTCGACAATTTTCTAAACACTGTGTGATCAAGAAATGAATGGCGGGTGGAAAGTTTTCTACATCATTTCTATCGATATCTTTATAGGATTTCATGAAAAAAATGTAAAATTTCATTAAGAATAAGGATGACATTAAAAAAAAAGTAAAAAATAAAATTTATTTATGCAATTTTCTTTCTACATTGTCTTCTAGTAACCAACTTTAATTGTGGGCGCATGAAAAAACATTTGTAACAAATATGTAATGAATAATTACAATCACTTTAAATGAAGATAGGACTGCCAGATTTTTTGTTATCCTGTAAGGGACAAATCCCGTATTTGGTTAAAAAATCGAATTTCAAATTTTTCGCCGGGACAAATGAAAAATTTGTATTTTATGTTCTTATGATTGTATTTATTGACTCTTATATTTTTAAGAAGCTGATTAAGTTTTAACCTGTTTTTGTTTGATTTTACAAATTTGTAAAATTCAATACAGTTATAATTTTTATTAAACCCGGGATACATTTGTTACGCATATCAGTCCATTCCAATGCCATCTGCGAAAAAATCCTTTCCACAAAGCAGTTTGAACTAGAGATACAAGATGAACCAAACAATTAGAAAAGCATTAGGGATTTCATTCTTTGAAAATCCTTCCACGATTTTCTTCCACTTCTCAATCGCACCCATACTTTTGTCATCCCCAGACGTTGTAATATCTAGAGTTTTTTTGATCATTTGAAAATCTTCATTTAAAGAGTCAATGTTAAATTGATCGATCCTTAGAAGCTCTGCGGCTTGATAATGTTCTAAATTTATTTCCGATCGCAAATTTAAAAATAGCATTTTTTTTGTGGTTGGGAGGTGAATGTCATTTACGCACAGAGTGTGGGACTCCCATGCTCGCAAGCGACTGGACTACCCACTAAACATCTCCCTTGTCAACCCAAGAACCCAGCCTGGAACCGTTTGACACATTACTTTGGGCCAGGTCTCGTTTTGTTACGCCGTGAGGCGCCTTCCCCCTTCTAGCGGGAGGGAAGAGGGGAAGAGGAATTGCCAGACAGCGATCCCCCAGCCTCAACAGCCCCGGCTGCTGTGAGTCTCTTTTATCTTTTAGGGCTGCCCGAACATAATGTGCCACCTGGTTCTATTTGTCAACCGATTCGAGCAACACCCCGACTAAACTATCCGGGGTGAGCTCTTCCGTCTTCCCGTAGAGGTCCCTTCGCAGCCTGCTACATTTGTGCACGCAAAAAATGTATGGCAGGCATTGTCTTCCTCTCCTGGACAAAATCGACAATCGGGGGACCGTGACTTACTAATATTGTGCAGGTAAAGGTGAAAACACCCATGCCCACTCAAAAGCTGGGTCAGATAGAAGTCAGTCTCCCCATGCCAGTCCACCTTCTCTTCGTGCAATTCACCCAAGACTGCTGCCAGCCGTGGAGTGAGCGCTGTCTCTCCTCGCAGGAAACCATCTCCCTCGCGTCCTCGTTTCGACGCAGATAAATAGTGCGGCGCTCTCTAACAAGGAGGGCAACAGGTATCAAGGCTGCAATAACTCTCACCGCCGAATCAGAGACTGTCGGAAACGAAGATGCAATCCTCACTGCTCCCCATCTCTATACTTGTGCCAAGCGTTTTCGGTGTACCTCCTTACTGAGAGCGTTTCTGCTCCGTACAGTAGCACTGACACTACAGCACTTATCAAGAAGCGTCTTCTTGATGGGCTGGGTCCCCCTACGTTGGCCATAAGTCGACTCAGAGCCGGTACTCCCGAAGCAGCCTTCTCAGCCGTTGCCCTGATTTGCTCCGAGAAACTCATCTTCGAGTCGATCAGTAGCCCCAGGTACGTCACCGCTGGTTTCGATTCGATTAGTATTTCTCCAATACTAATCATCCTTACTCTAGGGATTCTCTTTTTTGTCAAGATGATCACTTCGGTTTTCTCCAGTGCAAACTGAACCCGTGAGCAATCATCCAGTCTCCCACTCGGCGCATTAGCATACCTAGCCTAAATTGCGCTTGTTCAACGGTGCGTCCAGCGACCAGAGCCGCAACGTCTGGAATCATCCAGTCTCAGTAGCCCGTCGTAAGACACGCTCCACAGGTCTGGACCAAGACTAGATGCCTGGGCAACATCCGATGTAACTTTAACCCTTCGTTGGCCCTGTGTCGTGTCGTAAAGCAGGCTTCGGTCCTTAAGGTAGTCCCTCAAAAGCCGCATTAGATATTCTGGAACTATAAAAGGGTTTTCCAGCGTATCCCATCTAGCGGAGTTGAAGGCGTTCCTAACGTCAAGTGTCACCAACAGAACGATCTGTCGCTTGGTGCGGCTATATGCTTCTACCTTTTGGACCGCGCTGACCACCTCTGCAATCGCATCAATGGTGGAGCGTCCTGCTCTAAAGCCATACTCCCTAGCAGCACGAATTGTGTCAGTGAGTCTTCCTTTGATGAGTTTCTCTAGCACTTTCCCAGCCGTTTCTAGCATGCATAACGTCTTGAGCTGCCATTTGTTCCATTCCGTGCGAATCTCCCTGCAGCGGAGCACCTCGACGAACCTCTTGACGTCCATCCTTCCGATGTTCCACCCAATTGTAGAAGTTCGAGAGCACGGACGTCGGGAGACAACATCGCAGATCTCAAGCAGAGTGCACTGATGATCACTGGCTGAGTAGTCCTCTAATAAATGGTGGTCCAACCATAATGCACGATGTTAATTGTGAGTCACACCGTAACGTCAAGATTTTCGCCCAATTTAATTTATAAAAAAAATGAAAGAAAGTATATACCCTTTAATTCTACTATTTTTATTTTAAATTTAGTATACAATTGTTTCGTTCTCTACTTGAGAACTTCCTCAGTACTACTATTCCCTAAACTATAAGTGTCCTAATATTTATACTAAACTCTTTAACCTATTAATATGAATCTCTAATTACATCTAATCCCTCAAAGTACTTTTACTTAATCTCTAATTACCTGATCCTTTTACAAACCAAAAATTTGTTTTTCCTTAATTACTACTTAACTACCTTCATTATTTTGTAAGCTTGAATAGCCAGGTGTATCCGTTACCTGGGTCGCCGTTCAAAATGTCCTGCGTCTTCCGATTCAATATCTCCAAACTTTCTGCTACATCAAGCTTCCACCCGTTTGTAACGGTTTTCAGCATACTTACGTTGTCCGCCCCATACCCAATGGTAATGGTCACGATGGTCCAGCAAAAGTTTGGCGAAGGAAAGGCACTGCGCTAGATGCTAAAAACTTGCGTAGCACCATGAAACATGGTGGAGGTACAAGAGTTGGTCAGGAGTCGAAAATCTAGTTTTTATTGATGAGAGAATGGACCAGCATGTGTACCTCAACATTTTCAAAAATAACGTACGCGAATCTGTGAATAAAATGAATTTGGGTCCCAACTATATTTTCTAACAAGATAACGAACCCAAGCATACAGCACGTATTGTACGTGAGTGGCTACTATATAATACCCCTAGCCAATTACATTCTCCACCACAGAGCCCAAGCGTAGGGTTTACGCTTGGGCGAGCATTTGTGGGATTATCTCAAAAAACAGTTACAGAAACATCACATTTCTTCAAAGCCTTCTCTAAAGAAGGCTTTGCAAGATGAATGGAATAGTATTCTTCAAAATATTACACAGAAACTTGTGGAATCCATGCCATCGCGTATGCAAGCGTTCCGGGAAGCTAAAGGAGGACCAACCAGGTACTGATGCTTTACTGTAAATAAATATTCTCATGTAAAAGTAATCGTACGATGACTTTTGTCGCTCAGAAATTTTAATTTTTAGAAATATTTGTTATTTACTAATCTTTGAAAGGATTTAAATGAATAAAAGTTTGGTTTGAATTTTCTCTTTATTATGTTTGTCTTAATGTACAGCTTATGTAAAATTTTTTTTAATAAATGGACTATTTTTCTTATCTATTATGTTTTAATATGCCGTACGATGAATTATGTTACCTAGTATATATATATATATATATATATATATATATATATATATATATATATATATATATATATATATATATATATATATGTATATGTATATATATATATATATATATATATATATATATATATATATATATATATATATTTCAGGTTAAAAAGGAATCTCTCATTTCTCATAATAGTTTCTCCCTTTTTTCCTTTTATATGTGTTTGGTATTTTTCATATAAGGTGGCCCAGCACGGACAGAGGGTACCGCGGCACGACTGACCGCTAGCCGCGCTCAGTATGCCACCCTGGGTCAAACATCCTTCTGCTATTTTTCAATGTCTGCGACTGCGGTGTCTACCGTGGCCATAACAGAATGGCGCCCAAAACCATTATGTTTTTGCTTCATAATTTTGACTTTAAGTTTTGATGGTTTGACTTTTTTGGTTTGTTTTTAAATGCAATTTCAAGTTTTAAAATTTTTACATTTGATGGGCTGTAGTACCTGCTTCGAGCATACCAGGGAACTTTTTTTGTTTCATTCGGAATCTATTACTTTTGATCCTCGGATTTTTTAGTTTAGTTATTAATTTGTGTTTAAATTTCGTCACAGTATTCGCCGCTGATGCAGTGGCGCCCGCTTTGCTGCATATGTGTTTTACAGTCCTCACCGGCTATGACAGCAGGCATGCTGCGGTAGTGCGGGTGTTGGTTGGGATCATCCGAACATTGAGTTGCTAGCTATATCTCCTTACATGGGATGGTTGGACTCCGATCCAGCTCTTGGAATTAGCCAAAGTTTTCGGATCCTCCATCATCCACCTGGTTTCGGCTTTTGAATTTGTTCGGCTCATGTCCGAGCCATTATGAAGTTCGTATTGTTTCATAATGGTCTCGTAATTAGCCCTTCGAGGTGAAATTTGAACAGAGCTCGCCTTCCGTTTCCATTGATATACCAGAGACTGTTGTCTAAATTTTAACCCCCTCCCATTTAATTACCTTTTTCTTTACCCTATTCCCACACGAGAAGGACTATTTTGAAAAATGATTAATGATGATGAATTAATTTTTAATATTTCGCGCGATTTTCTTTGCTTGTTCTTCCAAGTCGAATTGCTGTTAAATATATAGCTGAACAATTTTTAAAAAATGTTCGGGTAACAATTAGTTTAAACGTGGGATTTTAGTTGAAAAGAATATTAATTTTGAGTTGGTTTCAAGTTAAAATTAGTAAGTTTTCCATTTCGAGTGCATATACTTGTTTTTTTTTGCTTTTTGTTGATTTGTTAGATAGTTAGTTTCAGATCTTTTGTTTAGATTTTTGAGAGATATCGTTGTTGTAGAAAGGGTTTTAATTTAAGGTAGGATGGTCAGGTAGGTTTCGGTTCGCGCTAGATTTAAAGTCTTGAAGTGAAATGGGTTGTTAAAGATGTCCGTAAACGACTGCAGCGATGGTCTGCTGCCTCAGCGGAAGAGGATGGTAAGATCCGCCGAGATTGGCCTTGTCTAGGGACGCGTGAATGTGCTGGCAGGCTAGCGTTGCGGTGTCGATGGGCGGGTTCTTTTCCCCAGTACAAGGACCCACTACAAAAAAATTTCGCGTTCACGAACTAAAAAATGTCAAATGCCGATCGACTTGTGTCGAGCCCGAGGTAACCTACTAAGGGTTGAAATTGATTGTACAAAGAACAAATTGGGCCGGGCAAAAAACGGATGAACTTGAGGAGACTTCGTCGTTACCGACGATACTTATGGATCGCAAATAAGAGTGGGGCATCCTGGTGGAAGCGGTGCCCCCTCGCACCCTCCCAACCGGATCAAGATCCAAACGTAGACGTGGCCATATATTCCCATTTGAATGAAAAACATGCAAACACAATTTGCATGAATTATTCCATCAAATGAGGAATATAAACGTGGCCAATTTATGTTATAGTATTATGCGATGGAATCACATAACTCTATACCATAGCGTGAGCGGGAGGCCACCCTACCCGGCAAGAGTGTGCGTCAGAGTTAATATTCCCTTCCCCAAGCTTGATTGAATGTCATTGAATTCGCACAATGCTTCCTTTGGAATGAAGGCTCTTCTTTATTGTTCATAGAACTATTTTGGGCAGCCCGGAACTACAGTCAACAGAACTTACTTCTCGATGTAAGTTATGATAATCCGTTGTATGGAAGACCATATTGGATAGTACCGCCATGTACTCCAGCAATGCAAAAACGCTATACACGCCAGATTCGCAATATTTGTTATGCCGAATGAAACAATAGCCAGCACCTGTTCCTTTCGCGACCACTGAACGAGCTATTTCTTTATTAGAAAAACTATTCAGCAACACTTAAACGTGTACTCCTCACTTGAAGCGATAAACAAGGGGAGCCATAATTTGTGTATCTCATAATGATCCACTGATGTATGCAACGAAAATCCTAATGGGGACAAATTTTCCAAGACACTCAAAACAAATGTCACTTGGCCAAGCCCTTTCATTTGCCTTCGATGCATCAACAAAATATGCAAAACATACTTTTGCGATTATCAAAAGATTCAACATATGAGCAACACTGCGCCGGCTACTGTATAATTCCCAATCACGCACTTTAACTACGAATTCAACGCTTACGAAAACGAGAATCCTCGTAAATTCTTTCCTTCGTCGTGATTCTTCGTTTTAAATTAATCAAATGACCAATTACAGCGACTATTTGTACCCATCTTACATCGCATACACTCTGCTTCAATTTCATCTACTACGTATATTCATACAAACTTTTTACTTGGCTCTTAAATTGTACTCTAATAGGTTCCCGGTCAACACTAATATGCTGGTGTTAAAACGATCATTGAGATATAACTGAATACCCTTTCCCTGCAACACAGACCGCCGACGTTTTTACGATCCACTTTCCTTCAAATTTGACTCATGTTCACAAGCTAAACACTTTCGAATATTCAGCATACTCTTCACTATTTACATATTCCAATTCGACATTGTTTAAATGAAGGCTGTTTTCACTACTGATCCGTTCTGGCCAATACCTGTGACATTCGATTTGTTTCTTCTGTAGAAATTGCATGACAATTGCTTTTGAGTTTTGTTCCCAACTCATCTATACAGAAATGTCCAACTGTTTCTCTTAACGGTCCTTGTGTTAAAATATACCTTCGATCGCTCTGTTCATTTCAACGAAGTTCGCATTGATGTAACCAACATTCGCGCGATGGATAATTATTCGAGAATGATCGTACAGGTTAACATCCCTGTAGCGATTAAATACACGGTTTAGATTTTTATTCGATGCACTCAGGAAAGCTGATTTACTTTTCCTCTTTTTCGCACAAGCCTATATTCATATTGCAAAACCTTTGCATTCTTTTTCCGTTATATCCCTCTAGTACACCTTAATTCCAATTAGATCCCGTAACTCATGTTACGATTCCTCCTTACAGTTTGACATTCTATTCCAATACTTGTTTTAATTTCTCCACACTCATTTTCGCCTATATTAGAAATCAACGAAAACCAGAACGAACCGACAACTATTTTCCCCGGGAATGGCTATAAGTGTTCAGATAGAACAAAAAAATCACTCATTTTTGCGGATTTCACAATTTCCTTTGCACTACGAGAAAGCTTTCATGATTCCACTTCTAATGTAACCAGAAATCGCAACTAACAGCGGGAAATTTTCAAGCGATTCTTACAATGATAACCGCCTGAATCATGAACAAATTGAAATCTCGCCCACTCAAAAATGCCACTGCTGTGCACAACACAAATTAAATTTTTGTCGCTGTGGGGCGACAGTTCAAATAACGTGGAATGGGGCGGGAAGAAACGGTTACTCAGCGATTCTGCAATGACGTGATTTAAATATTACACGAAACAGCTTAACGAATCATGAAGAATGATACCGGAAACACAATACAACTGACCGACCGCGAGCTGTTTGGTAAAATCCAACGTTCTCTCACCTTCCGCACAATATTTCACGACGACAAATGGCGAATTGGGTAAAAAAAAAACGTTTTGCGCTTAAGCCAAAAATTATCCGCGGCAGCTACACGTTACAATAGAAGTGGTGAAAGGAAAAACTATATAATTTTGATTCATTTGACAGGTGCCGCACGCACGTCTCTCGCACCAGACTCGTCGTCTCACCACGGCGGTTTTTTCGCGACGTCCTCCGTTCACGATCAATCACAGACTTCCCTGTTCTCCGTTGTCACCCTGACTCCCTGCTGCGGAGGTTGACGAGCCTTCCACTCATTCCGCTGCACATTTGCCTTCGCCCATGCAATACGTGCATGTGCAGCGGGAAAAGATGTTGCCATATCCGAATTTTAATTGCAGTTTGGAATTTTTTTTTAATATGAGAAATAATATTGTAGAAAAATTTAAGTAATAATAGGAAAAGGTAAAACCCATAAAGAATATAACTATAATGCAGTCTAAATTTAATATAAGAAAACAAAATGATCTAAAATTTATATTTAATAAAATAAAGAGAAATCAAAAATGTCTTATGATTTATATTTATAAATTGAATTAAAAAATAAAAAAAATGTCTTTTTCGACTTTGCAATTAAAATTTCGGATAGGAGTTATTAGAGTTTTTTCGAGCAGTTTGCTTAGGCGACTGCTCGATTACTACAGTCTAGTTAAGGTATTTGCAAAGAATTTTTATTTGAATTTAGGTTACGTTTGAACATATTAAAATGTTATATATTTATTTCCTTGTCTGTTCGTCCGTCTGCTATTTATTGATTTTCTCGTTAAATAATAATAAGTATCGCACGGAAACATCGTTCCGTGCGATACTTATTATTTAATTTGGATTTAGTTATTAGTCTTTTCGTTATTTATGTTTGTTACATACAGCATGACATCACATAACGCTCCCTACTCCGCATACTCCAGCCACAACAGCTCAGACAATGTCATATCCTTTCCCGCCAATGCACAAATGGGGATTACATTTCGATGGTTCTTCTGCTAAACTAGAGGACGAACAGTTCCTTTTTCGAACCACTACTCTGGCTAGGAACTATGGTATTGCGTTAAATGAACTGGAAACTAGTCTCCATGTATTATTCAAGGGACAAGCGGAGGACTGGTATTGGCTATTTAGGCAGTTTAACCCTAACTTTGCCTGGTTTGTTGGAAGCTGCCCTGAAGGAGCGTTTTGGATCTTATAGGACTGACGTGGATGTGCGGCAAGAAATCGACACGCGTTTCCAGAGGTCAGGCGAATGTTTCCATGAGTTTAATGGGTCCATAATAGAGATGGCTTTGCGTCTTAAAAATCTGTTATCCGATTTTAACTCGCAGACTAGACGTGTGTAACGCATCAAATTTTGATGCGCTGATACACTGATACCAGCGCCAGCAGTTGTATCAACGCACTGCGCTGATACCATTGCGCTATAATACCTTGATATCATACGACTATGCTTGATATATTTTGCTCTTTTGCCTGGGCTCACAAAATAGCATCATATGAGAGCCGGCAATGATATTAACCCACTGCATTGACACCATTCAGCTGAGATACCATGAACGCTTGCTTCTATGCTTGATACACTGGGCGCTGTGGCGTAACGTAGCGCTAAGCCAAATGACTTGGCATCACCAATGCCAGCGCAATAGATAAATCCCTTGAATCCAATGTTATTACCAACACACAGCAACTGTGTTAATTCCAAGCGTTAAATCTCTCGACATAGAGGTTGATGCCAAAATGCGCTGCTGCGCTGCCGATACCGTATCATTGACAGTGCTTCAACGCAATTGCGCGGCGCAGCGTTGCGTTACCCATGTTTATTGCAGACCATCCTACTGCAGAACATGGACGAACGAATGAGGAATCATTTGCCAGCCTGGGAATTCGCATCGGTATCAGAATTAGTTCTTCACTGCACCCGAGTTGAAGCTGTGTGGTATTCTTAAGGCAGACCCGTGACTGACCACCACAGCAGGCGTCCTCCCAACATTGACATTGTTGATAAGTTGGAGAATACCTGGTGTGATCCTCAAATATGAATGTTGGGTCCAAACAGAATAATAAAAGTGGTTGGAAATGCCTTTCGCAAATAATTTAAGAACATATTCTTAAAACTAAGCATTTCATAAATTCAAATGTTAACTTACTCATTTGCATCAATACTTTAACCAGCTGCTCTGATCGTGACAACTTCGCTGATATCATCCGTTTCGGGCGTTTACTGCTGGTTGATGACGGAACGAATTCGACGTATCTAAACCAGGTTTTTAATTTATTTGCACCATGACAAATGAGGCTTACAATCTTTGATGAAATTCATAGAATATAATAAGTCAGCTTTATTAAAGTTATAATACACATACCTGTATTATATTACGACTCAAAGTATTCACTTTCAAAATATGTGGATATTGATACAACTCCTTATTTTGAATAATGTTGACTATCTGCTTGTAAATATTCGGTGCAGGCTCTCGTAGTATATCTTTATTTAACATTTTCTGGGCATCGCGCTCTGTGAAATTGTGTTTAGCACTTTTGTGTACCAGCCCAGGGAAGTCAAGGAAATAATGAAGGCAATAGGTTTGCAATTGCATATCCACTGCAAATTGATACAAAAACTGCAAAAAGTCAAGACAGTAAATCAGATACAACTGCATTTTATGTACAATATTGTTTTTCACCTCTACTAATAATGGCAAATAATTATACATTGTCGTTTCTAGTTTGAATTCTTCATACATCAAATGAAAGCTGTAGAAAATAACGGGAATATATGGATATAATGGTGCGTTGGGGTCATTATGAATGATCACATTCGAATTATCTCTCATGTAGGCTGGTTTGCAACGATTCAGAAGATATTCCCAATCCTCATCTGTCCCGTCCTCATCTTCATCTTCTTTGCGTTTCTTGTTCGGTTCTTCAGAACTTGTATTTTGAGTAGATTCGTTTATAGACTGCGATCTCCCCATCATTTCTGTAATTTTTAATTTGATTCTTCATCATCGTCGTTACTACTATCAATCATAGATTTTACCTGTCAACGCTATTTTGAATCTTTCCCACTCGTCTTCGGTCATAAAGTCTTTAGCACCAAGGGAGTTTCTTACACCATACCATTTTACAATGAACTACGATGTAATTGTTTAGATGAGATAAAATTAAATTTGAAGACATGAATCACCTGAACAAGCAGTTCTTTGCTAAGAACTTGTCTCAATACTGTTATGCTTCTTGAAATAAGTGGACTCTCGCTGATTAAAGGCAGCGTTACGCGATACATTTTTCCACCAGGATAAACGAGTGTAAACCGGTTACATGCTGGGTCTCGAAGGCTTAAACACGAACTTGCTTGTATTCTTAAAAATCAAATAAAATAAAATCTAGATTTCGATGCATTTTTCTTACTTTGATTGTGATTGAAGAGGATGTACAGGGGATAATAAGTGAATTTCATCATCAAAAGTCGACTCTACGCTTGACGCAGCAGTTGGCAGTAAACTGCTTCTCCTAGTGTAAGAGCGTTAGTAAAATCAAAACAGATAATAAAAGAAAAAAATAAAACTCACCTGGGAAATGCAGAGGAATAAGAGCTGCTCATACTTGTAGAGGGCAGATTAGGAGGAACAATTCCTACCACGTGAACTTTGCTAATCATTACTGGACCAGTATACAAAGTTATTGTTCCGCAATAAGCAAGGACAACAATCATTCTCATTCGCTGAAACAAAGTACAATAAGGTACAAGGGGAAAAATGATTAAACTAAGCATTGAATTACAGGCAAACAAACGGCATCTTTCGCTGATATTGTTGAAACTTTTCCGAACATTTGTGATGAGGTAGAGTACGTTTTTTCCATCAGAGTTGACACTAATTTTCCGCTGCGTGGTAGAAGATAACACAAGTAGCTTTGACCCACGATATCGATATGAATGAAGGCTTTTGTAGCTTCTTCTGGAATGTCTCTTCAGTTTGATAACGGTTATTTGATATCTGAAATTATACATAGTTTTTGATTTAGTTACCGTCCAGAGGTATTTTCGGTCCAGATATGCTCTAAGCAATATTCAGGAACAATTGGCTTTGCAGGTTCTGTTTGTCCTATTTTTCGCATATCGTGTACAGATACTGACTGAATACCGAGCGAAGATTGTAGTCGAGACAAAGGTGACGGAGCATTAGTGCGGCTATAAGAAAATAAAATCATTTTGGCTGAAGAAAATATAACATAATTATGGCCCAAAGAGGAAAACCTCTTCAATAAAAAATAAAGTGTGTACAATTCTTACTTGGCAGGTCCTCCTGCAGCTGCAGTTGTGTTAGCACCAAACTTAGTGGCATGGTGGCTAAAATGGGTAACGTTAACGGGTGTTGACTTTCCTAAGACTGATGATGTATTCTTCATGAATCCTGAATGTTTCATCGAGCTTTGCGACACACTATGCATACCACCGCGGTTTGACATTCCCAGGCCGCTCAAGTTGTTGTCATTTAGCCCTACATTAAACGACTCCTTCAACGTATTACATATAAATAAATTGCCTAAATTTCTAACCGCTAACTGCATGTATTTCATCTTCCGTTGCTTTTCTTAACTTTGCTACAAAATGCTTCCCAACCTTACTGTCAAACATTAGAACTAAATCTGTTTCGTGAGATGAGTAGATAATCCGATAGTCCGCTTCTGTGATATAGCTTATAGAGCCTACGTGAGATTTTATTAGCAGCGGGCATATTTCATCGAGAGGATGAGCAAGTAAAAAAAATCTAGGCATTGATATCGATTGAAAATTTATCAAAGTATTTGAAGGTTCCTTTTCCAAAATTATCCCATATTTTGCTTGCCACACATTCGACACTTGGAACTCCATATTGGCTAGAAATGTTTCACCAGTACTGCAATAGATACGAAGACTTGTACCATCTAAAATGGTAGGAAGAGATAAATATACTTTTAGTAAACAGATTAGCCTGATTTTCAGGTATATTTGTACCTATCAGTCCAATATACGTCGTTTTTTCTTCTTCAAAAGTTCCTTCAAAGGCATCTATTATTTCTTCCTCCTCCTTTTTGTCATACTTTGAATTAGTTGGAACTATGAAATCTTCGTGGCAAAAGAAAGCAAATTTAATTGGTGTTTCGCATGAAAATAAAATTCTCTCTAAAGGTTCATCTTCAATTTGAATGCCTGTAATACAAATATTTCCATTAAACAAGAAATTTTATTTCTTAATGAAATCCAAAGAAATCAATCATACCTCTCATCCAAGATGCGACATAACCTTTGAAATAAAGTTCCTCTTCAGAGTTTAAATCAGCATCTATCAAATAATTTGGACTGGCAGGTCGACTTTCTGTTTCCGTTTCACCAATCGATGCTTTCTTATCAGATGAAAAAATTTCGCGTATTGACCACAATTCGTTATTGTCATCGTCGGATGATATATTCACACTTTGAAGACGATGCAGCAATATTTGATCGCTTGGAATTTTCGTTGGCTCTTTTTTATTTGGGGGCCCAGGATGCTCTTCAACCGCCTGACGCCCACGAGGAATAAATTCCTAGAAAATTGAGATTCTTTAAATTATACTTTAAACCAAAATTTAAATATATCAAAAACTTTATTGGTATTTAATTCATATACGAGGGCGGTTCAAATATGATGGAGACAAACGCTGTAGATGGCGCGCATGTATGTTTTGAAGGTCTTGGCTTGAGTATGTGATAGCTGGATCCCTTACTAACAATGTGGCATAGTTTTCGTAGGGAGTGCATGTTTCACGCGCGTGCTACGACCATAAGTGAATGTCAAGTGCGCAACGTATTGTCATTCTTTTTTTAGTATGGGAAGACGTTAAAAACAAGAAAATTTTTCTGCGTTTGCGAAATCAGTTCGGCAGTGAGTGCCTGAGTAGGGCTGCTGTGTTTAATTGGACCAAAGCATTCAAGGATGGTCACGAAACCGTCGAGAATGAGCCGCCTGATCGTCAACCGCGAACCAGCATCGCATCAGACAACATTTGCCGCGTAGAACAACTCATTTTGGTGGACCGTAGGATGAATGTTCGAGACATTTCGGCTGAACTTGGCACTTGCATTGGTAGTGTAGAGTCTATTATCCACGAACACCTTCAATATCGCAAAATAACGGCACGATGGGTTCCGAAACTGATGAACTTCGAACAAAAATTCGAGCGGTTGGAAGTTTGTCACCGCTTGCTGACGCGATATAAGGTGGAGGAGGACGGTTTTTTAACGCGAATCTTTACTACAGACGAGACATGCGTGCATTATTATACTCCCGAAAGCAAGGTGTCGTCTAAAGAGTGGAAGAAGAAGGGGGAAGGGGCGCCAGTCAATGCGAAGACAACCAGGTCCGCGGGTAAAGTTATGTGTGTTCTGGGACCGGCGGGCGTGCTGTACGTCGATTTCCTGCGCACCCAACGTTCCATCAATGCTGCATACTCCTCTAATCTTCTGAAAACACACGTGGCACCCGCTTATCGCTCGAAACGGAGGAGCATTTCAGCACGAAGTGCGATTCTTTTCCAGGATAACGCGTGACTACCACATGTTTGGACCACTGAAAGTAGCCCTCGGAAGTCAAAGATTCAACACCGACGACGAGGTAGAGTTCGTGCGCACATGGCTGTCTAAGTTGCCTAAGGAATTCTTCCATACCGGCATCAAAAAGCTTCCGGAAAGATGGGAAAAATGCGTACCTTGTAAGGGGGTGTACTTAGAAAAACTTTAAATTTTTTCGATTGTAAATAAACGTGTCAGAGCATTTGTCTCGATCATATTTGAACCACCCTTGTAACTAGAGTTCTGAACAATTATTTATTTTGTCTATAGTATTAATTTTAGATATACTGATACTTATTTTTACTCTAAATTTTATAAAAATTCTAAAGAAAAATTCAACAAAAGCAAGTTTTTCCTACAAAGCTTATTATTGTATAATTAAACTAACTTTGATATTACTACTTACGAGTTACGTAAAATGTAAAGAAGAATTATTTTACGCAGAATGATTACTCTGTTTTACATATTAATGGCTTAAAGCTCACAACGTTCAACCATTATTTTGTCCCTATGCAATTTAGGACCAACTCCAGCAAAATCATAAAGATTTCAAATGGAAAAGTAGAAATGCTCATCAAAAACAATTTTCAGGTATTTTGGGTGGCTAAAAGCTAAGAATTTAAGTAAGTAGTCGGTACATTGGTTCAAGGGAGAGGTACCGGACAGAGCTATAGGCTGGATAACCATTTTAATGACAAGCGCTTACAGTGTTAAAATGGACAAGACCTTGACAAGTATGTTTTGTGTTGGGTTTCTAAAAGTAATTTTCTTTATCTCATGGAGTCCTTTGGCGCTAATGTGCTGCTAGATGTATAAATAAATGTAGACTGTTTCTGAATTTGTAAAAAAAGCACTAGAGAAGAAAGGGCGCTCCTTTTTAAACGCATGTCTGTTAATAATAAAATTAATATTCACCCGTAAAAGAAAACTTTTTTTCATATCTTTAGTATCGTTTAAGTGAGGTGAAAACAGCCAATAAACAAAAATAAGCATTGTTTTAAATGGTAACCAACCAAAACTCGGAGTATAAAAAATTTATAAAATTGAAACAATCTACAGCCTCAGTAAGAGCAGATATAAAATTCTAAAAAGAATGTCAGAAGGCATGTGTAACCCCGAAATCGCATAAGATTACAGTAAACCAATCGTTGTATAAAAGTGCAGAACAGATTACGGCACAGAACGACAGCTTTTTGGACACAGTATTCAAGCGTTACATTCCAAACTAGGCAACAATATTAAAAGCATACGCTGTGCACTTAAAAATCATCATCATCTACGTCGTGACAACCCAAGCCGTGCCTTGGCATCCAGGATTAATCTCCTCTAATAATCACGTTTCTGCGACCTCGTTCGCCAGTTGATCACTCCCAGCAAGAATTTGCTGTCAGCTTCTACCCTGTCTTCCTATCGAGTCCTCAGTCTTCTCATTAGACGTTTACCTTGTGCTCCGCCTTAAAATTTTCTTTTGGGTAGGCGGTTTTCTTCCATTCTTTCTGCATGACCCGCCCATTGCAGTTTACGTAACAGATACAGGTGGTTCGTCTAGTAGTTCATACAACTCAACGTCGTAATGTAGTCTCTACTCTATTCCTTGATTCATTAGGCCGTAGATTTTCCGGAGCCCTTTGCGTTCAAATGTATCCAGTGCATATTCGGATTTGCTCTTCAGTGTTCATGTTTCACTTCCATACAACAGCCCAGGTTTGACTAGTGATTTGTGAATACGGGGCTTATTTTGCCTGTGCACAACTCTGGACCTTAGAATGAGAAGTGCGAAGTAATAGGCTTGATTTGCGGACGAAATTGAAGGCAGCCAATCTCGTCCTTTTTGGCGCCTCTTCTGTTCAGGTTGGCTCCACGATACACAAAGTTATCTACACTTTCAAGTTTATAGTCGCCTACGGTCACGTTTCGTGCAGAACAGTTAATGTGAACCGGTAGATTTCTAATTTAAAAGTTTATGTCACAGTTGTATAATTGCTACTTTTTTATTAATTCTAGTTTACTCAGTTGGTAGAAACCAAATATCGCTCCACAAAGACGATTTTTAGAAAATCTTTGGCTGAGGCAAATTTTTTATGCTTCACAAGTGATGTACTTACTATCACTAACTACACGAAGAGCTATTGAGTATTGACGGTACACTTCGTTGACACCATAAACAGATTGCCTGTCTTTCAAAATGTAAGCCTGTGAAGGCAGAAACTGACTCAGGTGTGTTATTTAAGAACTTTGTAATTTAGCAGATCAATATAATTTTAATTATTTTACTTGATATTACTTATACAAATATATGCAAAAGTATAAGCTGGGAAGCAATACGAGAAGATTTTCTTATCGATCAAAACAAAATCGTAGCTATCACAATTTATGGAGGCGCAAACATAGTGGCAGCGGTGCGATTGTTTTTAGGAGATGATCACAGAATTCCATGTATGGCGCATTGCATAAACCTCGTTGTTGATGGAATATTGAAGAAAAATAGTGCATTTTCATCTCTTTTCTCTCACGTGAAAAGCATTGTGATATTTTTTTAAGCATTCGGTCAATTTTATGGACCTATTACAATCTGAACAGGAAGCAACTGGAAACAAGAAGGTGAGGTGTTGACATTGACACAAGATGGAACTCTTGCTTTGACATATTGGAAAGATATCTTAAACTATCTGTACCAGTTGCTAAAATTTTATCTGCTAAGAGTCAAACAAACAGAAATACACCCGACATGGCTGCAACTTCCCAACTGACTATAATAAGCGACCTTGGTGCTGTTTTGGGGCCATTCTAAGAAGCTACGGAAGAAATAAATGGCGCTGATTACGTGACTTCCAGCTTAGCAATTCCTGTTACAAATTTGATTCGCAAAGGATTGAAACACATAAGTCCATCCATGAATGTCGGGCTCACCGTAAAAAACGCTCTTTTCAAAAAAGTTGAAGAAAAATTGGGCCCTTTCGTGAAAAATCCGCTTTTATCTGCAGCAAAAATGTTAAATCCCTGATTTAAAAGGATTCATTTCACATCACCAATTGCTATTTCGGATGCAATTACCAAAATCAGCAATATTTGGAGAGAACACCGAAGCGGGGATCAACGTTTTTCTGATCTAAGAAGGAGCCAAAGTCATACAGTGCGAGCACAAGGGCAAGAACACTCTAAGGTTTCAATTTGGTCTGGGCATGAAACATTACTATCCCAATCGAATTCAGGTAGCAATTCACGCTTGTTCTTGCGGAAGTCGCTCTGAAATATTTGATTTGTCAGGCTTCTTCGATCTCTTCTGAAAAAGTTGCTTCAGCAGTGATTCTAATTCTGACAGGCGAGCCCATTAAGCAGAGGGTGCTTCTTATGTCAATAATGCCAATAGTGGTGGAAACTTTAAATTGCTGATGATACTACTTAATCATTAGTTTATTATAATAGTTGTTTCAGCTTAATAAAAATAAAGCTTAATAAAAATAAAACGATTTCCTTTCGTGTATTCTTTTTTTCAAATTTTAAATGTTTCAGAAATATGTATACACGCTTGGGAAAATGGACGATAAATTGATATTTTTCCTAAAAAAATTTCGATTATTTTCAATACTATTTAAGAAATCGATTCGATAAATATCAATTTATTTTTGTTATTTACCCATCACTACTACAGCCCCTTCGCCTGCAAATAGCGCCTCCAACTGTCTCGGTCCATTGACTTCGTCCTCCAATTTCGATATCGGAGCCAGACCAGCGTTAATAGATTTACGGATGCTTGGGTTAGGGGCCATGTTTCACACCCGTAGCATAACAAAGGTTTTATAACAGATTTGTATTGTTGGAGTTTTATTTTCCTGTGCATGCAGCTGGTCTTCAAGATCGTCAATACTGAATAAAATATTTTATTTGCGAGCTGTATTCTTCGGCATATTTCGTCTCTGTCGTTTTCGGTTCACGTTATTTTTGCGCCTAAATACACAAATTCGCTCACGTTTTCGATACTGTATTCGCCAAGTGTGATATTTTGTGTATTTGAGTTATTTTTCCTCGACCGCGTCATGAGCTTTGTTTTATTTTCGTTGATTTGTAGCCCTACTAGTTTTGCTTCGCTGTCGAGTTTCAGGAAGAGTTCTTTGACAGTTGCTAATTACTATGACAAAATGTTTATGTCGTCCGCATAGGCTACTACTTGGCTCGACTTGTACCTCGTGTATCGACAGGTACCTTTCTTATGACATTTTCCAGAGCCAAATTGAATAGCAATGGGATCAGCCCATCTCCCTGATCCGATTTTTGTGTCAAAGGCATCGGTGAATTGGTTATTGATGCGGACTTGGAAGGTCGTCGACGTCATTGTCATTTTGGTACGACGAACTAATTTGGCTGGGATGCCAAAGCAAATCATTATTTGGTACTGTACTTTACGATCAATACTCTCGCATGCTTGCTTGAAGTCAACGAAAATTTGGTGTACATCTATGTTGAACTCCCAGCATTTTTCAAGTACCTGCTCGACTGTGAACAATTGGTCTATTGTTGACCTACCTGCTCTAAAACCACCTTGATACCCTCCAATAATGCTGTTGGTGTATGATCCGATTTTATTTTCCAAGATTTTAAAAATATTTTGTACGCCGTACAAAGTAGTAATATGCTTCTATAAATTTCGCACTGTATTTTGTCACCTTTTTTGTGGATAGAGAATATAACTGATTGTCTCCACTCTTTCGGCATATGTTCTTATTGCCAAATGTGCTTGATGACTTTGTGAATAGCTTTATAATCACTGCTGGTACCACATTTGATGAGCTCCACTAGAATCTCATCGATGCCCGGCGCTTTATTATTCTGTTGGGCCTTGATGATGGAACAAACTTCATTCAGGGCTGGTGGGGCCAATGGAAGCTCTCGGCTGTGCGGAGGATTTAGGAGGTTCTCGAAAAATGATGCCCATCTTTCATTAATCTTGGTTTTATCAGCGATGATATTGCCGATGTCATCACGAAAGAGCGTGGTTTTGGGGTGGTAACCACGTTTCAGGCTTTTCACTACTTTGTATGCTTGTCTTGTGTTGTTGCTCCCTAGACTTACATCTAAACTTCTCAATTAGTCATCATAGTATTTTCTTTTCTTAACTCTATTGATCTTATTCGCTACTCTTCTGAGATTTTCATAATGTTCTACCGTCGTCCTGGTTTTCCTACTTAAGTGTTTTGTACGCCCGATACTTTTTGTCCAACGCATTCTGGCACTCAACATCGAACCAATCATTTTCTTGCGCCTGGCTTGATGTCCGATTGTCTGTTCTGCCACTGTCTTAATAACCGCTTTCACTTCCATCCAGAGCTCATTGCTTGTCTTTAACGGTGCATCTGATAAGATGGGAGCCAGCTGGTTGTCGAGGGTCTCCGTGAAATGTTTGGCCACAGACGCTGTTTCGAGGCTGGTCTTCGCCGAATATGCCTTTGACATACGACATCGATAGGTTAATTTGATCAAGTAATGATCTGAGTTAGAATTGGCTCCTTGGTATTTACGGACTTCAAGTATGCTCGAGGTCCAACGTTGTTGGATCAGAACATGATCGATCTGGTTTTGTGTATTGCCATCCGGTGATCCCCAGGTCATTTTATGAATGCGTCGATGTGGAAAGCAAGTCAAACGTATGACTAGACTTCTGCTACATGCCAAGTCAATCAGGCGCTGGCCGTTGCCATTTGTTTCATCGTGAGGGCTATATCCTCCAGACGTTCCCCGATGAAAAAGCTCATTGCCAACCTTAGCGTTAAAATCACCCAGAATTATTTTTGTGTCGTTTGTGGGCAATGATTCGACAAGTCTTCCCAGGTGATTGTAGAACGTTTCCTTTGTTTCTTCGTCCTTTTCTTCAGTCGGGGCGTGAACATTTATCAGCCAGATTTTGAAGAGTTTCGCTTTTATACGGATCGCACACAACTGTTCATTGGCTGCCTTAAAATCAATAATGTGCGATTTGAACTCCCTATCCACAATGAAGGCCACTCCGAATTCTTTTATTCCAGTAGGCTTCCCACTTTTGAAAAAGGTCCTTAACAGCGCCAGCGTAATTGAGTGATCTGATATTCCAGGATCTAATGCCATAGTCCTTTTTCGTTTGCGAGGTCGTTGCCGTGAGTCCTATCCATTCCGAGGCCCATCTGCAAGTTTCGAAACAGATAAAAGTTTTCCAGCGACGGGGAGTTAGCCCGTCGTCCAACCTCCATTTCGGCGGCATGGTTATTACTTCAGTTCCGTTATCAGGCGCGGAAGATTCGCCTTCACCCTCTTACGTCCTCACAAAAGAGGTGTAAGTAGGATTTAATGGCAGAGCTGTAGATGTATTTACAGTTTTCTCAGCATTAAATGTTACAATATTGGGGAACCAGTAAACCCAATGTGCACCCCTAGAGCATTTACTACCATTCAATTGGGGGGTTTGGGATGAGGAATCATGGAAACTATGGGTTGGGGAAACAAGGGGTTCTGTACTCCTTTCTCAAACGGGACCGTAGTTTCTGAGGAAACTTGCTCTGACGCACGGACGGACAGACGGACAAACAGGTCGCGAAACTAGTAGTTCTTTGTAAAAAATTGTTTACAAAGACTTAAAAGTGCCGGAGAAGCATCAAAGAAAAAATACAACTACTATTTTGATATTTCATAGGGTGGTCCTATATTATTGAAAGCTAGAATACATGTCCAGATTTTAGGTATGTGTTCATTTATTTTAAAACAAGGTAGGTAGCCAGAACTACGATTATATAAGAAGGGACCTGCACTCAATCTATGATATGCAGACAGCAATAATGAACAAACTTATGAAAAATATCGATGACATGTATATCAAAAAATGGTTTCAAGGACCATTGTTTTTCCAATTTGACTAGCCACTATTTTGTTACAACATCACTAAGGTTATTAGCTTAATAGAATCGCAAAGATATTTATATTGTTCATATCATCTGGAAATTTCGCGAAGATCTAACCAAAAATGTAGAGTCGGCCGAAAGTTCGTAAATATGAATTGATTTCAACGAGACAACAAATATAAGGACCCTGTATATAACTACATAAGTACTCAATTTCATAGAATTTAAGGGTACTTATAGGATTTTATTAAAAAATGTAAAATTTATAAATCCTACTTTTATTAACAAAGTTAGGTGAGTTCCGACATCTACGCGCATAATTTTTTAGTTTTTTGGATTACATATCTAATCGCGATTGCGGGGGGATGACGTACACACATTTATTGTACATTTACCGTATCCCTGTACACTTCGCTTTAAATGGCGTAAATTATTTAAGACCTATTTTCAAAAGTTCTCATAAAGGCCTTTCATTTGATACCCATCATAATCACCCTTGGTCCCTATATGGGGAAATCCCCCTTAAGAACCTGTGAAAAACAAAAAATGTATACTCAAGCTTTCAAGAGGCTATCACTTTACATTTACTAAGTTTAGTTCTTGTAACTGCTATAGTTCGATAGAAAATTGCTGTGACAGAGGGATGGACGGATAAACCGGTGACGATTTCGAGTTTTGTTAGGACAAAATCCAAATAACACTAAATAAATATATCAGAAATTGAAGATTGTTAACGGTGAAAAGAAAAAGATTAGAACTTTGGTAAGGCAGCTTGGATATTTATATAAATCTATTCAAGTTCAACAAATCGTAACACGGGGAGAAAAACAAATGATACATTAATTAATTTTTGTAGCTCAGTTTACAAGATGTTTTTATAACTCTTGCTGCTCTCGGCCCTTGGCTTAGTCTGAATTCCTCGTTATAAAAAATATCACACAATAATTTAAAAGTGAGAGGTGTATCATCGAAATTTATACTATAGATCTCGAAAATATACTTGGTCTAGTGCTTTTTTTTCACAAGCAAAGTATATCAACCGGCAAACGAAATCGCAGTCTGCTAAATGCGAATGTGAAGTATTTTAAATGCAACATATTGGAAAGGAGCCTTCCTCATATAAAACTAAAAGCGATTACTTTTGGAAATTCTCTGTAACATTAACGTTAGGATTTTACATATAATTACAAAAACATTTGATCATAACCTTAACCTATACAGGGTCATACACCAAATATTCTACAAACCCGAGCATCTATGGCGGCGATCATTGCTTCGCTAGACTCATCCAGATTTGCAATATAATATAAAATCAAACAGCCCTTTGCGCAGTATGCCCAAAACAAATTTTTAGTCCCTCACAAACCACAGTAATAAAGCCGGCGAGCAACAAATGACATTTATTTGTATATTAAATCCAATTGCTTACCGGACTGTCAAATTTGATTGATGTTTCAAATGTCAGAGAGTTTAAGGGTATGCGTATGCAGACAAATCATAGATCTCAGAGAGACAAATAATGTTTGGTTGTTAAATTTAATCTACCAAAAATATCGATATATGTACTCATTGAACAAAAATTAACCCTAAAAATTCTTAATGCTAAAATTATAAAAAAATAATTGCAAACATACTTCATTGCACTGCTATTAATCTTTCGAAAAAACCTCAAGTAACATTAATACATACAGCACAAACTAAAATTTAATGGGCCCAAAGGCACTAAAAACCTATTAATCTTATTATTTTTGACCTTTTATAAAAGAATTAATTTATAATGATTCCTATCTCAGGAAAATAATTCTTAAATATTGAGACATGTTTCACAACTGACTTTAGTCTCTCTGAAGCGTTTGTGTATTTAGACAAGAATTATTATATTCCTAAATGATATGACTCAATCGGGATGATGACGCCAAAGAGTGGTCTACTATGTTGACTAGATACAGAAGCACAGCAAATTAGAGACCTAATAATCGCGGTATACAGCCATAAGGTCTGCATGGGCATCAAGTCTCATGAATTGCCGAAAGCATTACCCAAAAATATGCTTCTTCTATAGTATTCTCTTATCCAAGGTAACCCTAAGATATTTTACTTCTGATCACAGTTGGATTGTAACACTATCCAGCTAAGGTCGAATTGTGCCATAAATTCTCCTTTTCCGAGCGAAGAGAAGCGGGATAGAAACAATACAATCAAAGCCAGACGATTTGAATTTATCATAGAAATCAAACACATATTAGACTCAATTGAATGTAACCACCCGCTTGCTAGGTTCTAGTTTCTGCTTCCAGCTCTTCCTCCTTTCGGTGGCATGATCAAACCAGCTGAGGGATCCTGATTTATCACCCAGTGGCAACAGAAGTAGGTAGACTCGACTCTGAAAAGGCACCTTCAGATTTTCAATTAACTCCACCTTGACCATACGTTCCCTGTAGTCTATTGTATCCTTACGGTCTCTTCAAAAATCTTGATCTTAGATACCCATTTATACGCGCTCAAATTCCTTTTATATTCAGCTTGCGAGGTCATGTAGTTCCAGCAGTTAGTATCTGAGTTCGGCTTAAGTACCCTCTTCAGTAGTTTTCTAGTGGATACCTGAAGTAAGGGTTCCTTAGTGGAATCATGCACGATCGTCCCACCAAAGAATCCTTGCTCTGTTTGTTGCAGCCACAGTATAGCAATAACCGATATACGGTAGAAACTACATCTCCGGATTAATGTCTTCCATATTATCAAATAAAAAAATATTGACAATTGTGTGATAATAACTTGCGGTGACAGAAATGCGAAATCTGACCTCATTTTAGATGTATAAGGTTCAATAATGCCTTAATGGGCGACTAAATGGTAGTAAATAGCCTCGGAGTGGCACATCGGGTTTACTGATTCCCCAATGATGATGATGATGACATTAAGTGCCGAGAAATGCCAATAACTGCAAATACACCTACAACTATGCTACCAATCGTACTCACATCTCCTTTGTGGTGATCGCCGGTAACTTTTACTTTTTGTGAGAGGATGACGTAAGAGGGTGAAGGTGAGTCTTCCACGCCTAATAACGGAATCGAAAGTAATAACCATGGCGCCAGAATGGAGGTTGGTCGATGGGCTAACTCCCCGTTCCTTTAAAACCCTACATTGTTTCGAAACTTGCATAAGGGCCTCGAAATGGATTGGATCTACGGCAACGACCCCACAACCATAAAAAGGACTATGACATTGGATTCGGGAATGTCATGTCCCTAAATTATCCTGGGGCTGTTTATATCACTGAATTATCCTGGCGTTGTTAAATGCCTTTTACAATAAGCCAGTCAATATTAATTAAATATACTGGCAATCCAAGAAATGAATCGGACTGGAAGTTATATTCAAGATATGAGGTCGCACACAATATTCAAAAGTGGGAAGTGAGAATTCGGAGTGGTCATCATTGTGGGTTGGAAGTTCAAATTCCACGTTATTGATTTTAAGGCGAACAGTTGTGAGCGATCCGTATCAAAGCAAAATTTTTCAAAATTTAGCTACCCCGACTGAAGAACAGAACGAAGAAACGAAAGAAACATTCTACAATCACCTGGCAAGACTAGTCGACTCATTGCCTACAACCCACACAAAAATAATTTCATTTGCCAGCGCCTGATTAACTTTCTATGTACCAGAAATCTAGTCATACGTTCAACTTGCTTTCCATATCGACGCATATATAAAATGACCTGGGTATCACCGGATAACAACACACAAAACCAGATTGACCATGTTGGGCCTCAAGCATACTTGACGTCCGTACATACCGAGGAGCCAATTGTAACTCGGATCATTACTTGACCAAATTAACCGATCGATGTCGTATGTCAAAGCGTATTCAATGAAGACCAGTACTCTACACAAATTCGCTATCGAAAGGCTTCAGACAGCGTCTGTGGCAAATATTTCACGGAGACCCTCGACAACGAGCTGGCTCAGATCCTATCTGATACCGTGCTGAAAACAAGCAACGAGCTACGGGTGGAAGTGAAAGTGGCAATTAAGAACGTAGCAGAACAGATGATCGGACATCAAGCCCGGGGCAAAATAAATGATTGAGTTGATGACGAGTGCCAGAATGTGTTAGACAAAAATAATTAGGCGTACAAAGAATATTAAGGTAGGAAAACCAGGACGACGAGAGAACATTATGAAAATTTCATAATGAATAAGATCATTAGAATTAAGAAAAGAAAATACAATGATGACCAATTGAGAAGTATCGATGTAAGTTTAGCGAGCAACAACACAAGACAAGCATACAAACTAGGGAAAGCCTGTAACGTGGCTATCAGCCCAAAACCACATCGGAAATATCATCGCTGATAAAAGCAAGATTAAGCAAAGATGAGCATCAAATTTTAATAACCTCCTCAGTCCTCCGCACAGCTGCAGGTTATCGGAGCCTATAAATGTTTCCAGAGAGCTTCCGTTAGCCCCACCTACTCTCGATGAAGTATGTTTCACCATCGGCGCCCCAAAAGTATAATAAAGCACCGGGCATGGATGAGACTCCGGTAGAGCTCATTAAATATGGTGGCAGTGGTGTTCAGAAAGCCATCCTTAAAGTCATTTAATACATTTGGTAAAAAGAGCATATGCCGAACAAGTGGAGCCAATCAATTATATTCCCTATCCATAAAAAAGGTGACAAGATACAGTGCGACAATTATAGAAGCATATCACTACTTTGCATGAAAAAAAAATCAGATCATACACCAACAGTATTATTGGAGAGTATCAAGGTGGTTTTAAAGCAGGTAGATCGACAATAGATCAATTGTTCACAGTCAAGCAGGTACTTGAGAAATAGTTCAACATAAACGTATACCAAATTATCGTTGATGACAATATAAATTGTATACGTACTGTACCAAATAATGCTTTGCTTTGATATCCCAGCCAAATTAGTCCATCTTACCAAAATGACAATGACATCGACAACCTCCCAAGACCGCATCAATAACCAACTCACCGATGCCATTGATACAAATATCGAACTAAACCAGGGAGATGGACGGGCGCTTTTCAATTTTTGTCGGGAATGCATCATGAAAAGCCACTTGGCGATACAAGGGGTAGCACTACAGCCCCTCTCAGGCCTGTGCTTTCTGCAAATTGCGTCTCGAAATATCTCGGTCCATCGACCACGCCCTCCAATTTTGAAATCCAAGCTGCGATGAACTGTTTTCGTCGACCGAGCCAGACCAGCGTTTCCTTGGTTTCCCCACTGACCTTCGCCCTTCAGTTCTTCCAACAAATACCTTTTTGGGTATCCATTGTTCGTCCATACGATTCGTGTGGCCAGCCTATTGCAACTTCCACAGTCTCACAATCGTTGAGACCTCCAGCTCGTCGAAATTTCATAACATACAGCCAATCGTTGTATCGAACTTGCCATTGATCTCCGTCTAGCTTCGCTCCCTGATTTAGTCCGATATTTGTGTGAAAGGCATCGGTGAGTTGGTTATTGATGCGGACTTGGAAGGTCGTCGACGTCATTGTCATTTTGGTAAGACGTACTAAAAGCACTATTTGATACAGTACGTTACGACCAATACTGTCGTATGCTTACTTAAAGTCAACGAAAGTTTGGTGGACGTCTATGTTGAACTCCCAAGATTTTTCAAGTAACTGCTTGATTTGAACAATGGTCTATTGACTTATCATCTTTTTTGTGGATAGGGAATATAATTGATTGGCTCGACTCCTTCGCCATATGTTCTTGTTGCCAAATGTGCTGGGTGACTTTGTGAATAGCTTTATGAACAATGCTGCCACCATATTTAATAAGCTCCACTGGAATCTCATCAATGCCCAGCGCTTTATTATTCTTTGGGGTATTGATGACGGAACAAACTTCATCCAGAGTAGGTGGGGCTAATGGAAGCTCTCCAGAAGTATCTGTAGGCTCCGATGTTCTGGAACTGTTCGGAGTATAAAGAGCTGCTTTTAATATTATACCCATCCTACCTTAATTTTGGTTTCATCAACGATGATATTGCCGATATTATCACGACAGAGCGTGGTTTTGGGGTGATAACCACGTTTCAGACTTTTCACTACTTTGTATGCTTGTCTTGTATTGTTATATCGATACTTCTCAATCGGTCATCATGGTATTTTTTCTAAATTCTAATGATCTGATTCGCTACTCTTCTGAGATTTTCATAATATACTCTCTTCGTCTTGGTTTTCCTACCTTTATATTCTCTGTACGCCTGATTCTATTTGTCTAACGCATTCTGGCACTCATCATTGAACCAATAATTTCTCTTACGCCGGGCTTAATGTCCGATCGTCTGTTCTGCCACGGTCTTAATAGCTGCTTTAACTTCCATCCAGAGCTCGTTGCTTGTCTTTAGCGATGCGTCTGATAGGGTGGGACCCAGCTGGTGGTCGAGGGTCTCGGTGAAATTTTTTGCCACCGACGCCGTTTGGAGCCTTGCGATGGCAAATTTTTGTATCGGGCTGGTCTTTGCAGAATATGCCTTTGACATACGATATCGATAGGTCAATTTGATGATCTGAGTTAGAATTGGCTCCTCAGTATGTACGAACGTCAAGTATGCTCGAGGCCCAACGTTGTTGGATCAGGACATGGTCAATCTGGTTTTGTGTGTTGCCATCCGGTGATATCAAGGTCATTTTATGAATGCGTCAATATGAGAAGCAAGCCGATCGCATGATTAGATTTCTGCTACATGCAAAGTCAATCAGGTGCTGGCCGTTGTCATTCATTTCATCGTGGAGGCTCTTTGCTCCAGTAATTCTCCGATTGCCAACCTTAACGTTGAAATTACCCAGAATTATTTTTATGTTGGTTGTAGGCAATGAGTCGACTAGTCTTTCCAGGTGATTATAGGATGTTTGATGCATTTCTTCGTGTTTTTCTTCGGTCAGGGTGTGAACATTTATTAGCCAGATTTTGAAGAATTTCGCTTTCATACGGCACACCTAACCGTTCACTGATTACCTTAAAATCAATGGCGTGCGATTTGAACTCCCTATCCTTAATATAGGCCACTTCAATCTCATGTCTTGAATATCATTTGCAGTCCAATTCTTTTCCTGGGTTGCCAGTATTTTTAATTTGTAAGATCCAGCCTATTGTAAAAGGTCCTTAGTTGTACCAGGGTGATTGAGTAATCTGACATTCCAGGATCCAATTCCATAGTTCTTTTTCCGTATCCGAGGTCATTGCTATAAGCCCAATCCGTTTCGAGGCCCACCTGCAGGCTTCGAAACATTGTAGGGATTTCCAGGGCCGGGGAGCTTGCCCTTCACCCAATCTCCATTACGGTGTCATGGTTATTACTTCGATTTCGTTATCAAGTGCGGAAGATCGCCTTTGCTCTCTTATGTCCCCACAAAGTAGGTGTAAGTAGGGTTTAGTAGCAGATCTGTAGATATATTTACAGTTATTAGCATTTCTCGGCATTTAATATCTCCATAGGGGAACCAGTAAACCCAATGTGCGACCACGAAAACATTTACGACCATTTAATCGTGGGGTTTAGGATGAGGAATCATGGAAGCTGTGGGTTGGGGAAAAAAGGAGTCCCTTCCTCCTTTCTCAAACGGGCGGAGTTGGTATTGAAGAGAAAACTACCACTATCTTCTTCTTCTTCGAAGCACTACAGTCCCTCTCGAGCCTTCGCTCCCTACAAATAGCTCCTCCAATTGTCTCAGTCCATTTACTGCTATCTTAAATACTACAAAACTCAAGAGTTAAAAATGAACTAATAAATTTTCTAGACATGGCTAACTATTACAATAAATTTATACCACAGTTGGTTACGCTGCCACATCCATTGAATATTTTGCTTAGAAAAAGCCAGCCCTTGAATTGGCATGAACAATGGAACATCAGTTTCGATAAAATTAAAAAGAAAATTACTAGTGAAAGAATACTTACGTATTTCGACCTGAACAAGGGACTAGTTCGTGCAACTGACGCAAGTTCTGTTCGTGATGCATCTGAGAGACCAATAGCATTCGCTTACTGCAACAAGTGGTCTCAGTCCATCGACCGTTTCCTTCAATTTTACTTTGGGAGTGAACGTTTTAATAAAATTAGCTACAGGTGCCTCCAACCGTCTCGGTCTATTGACCGCGTCCTCGAATTTTGAAGTCCGAGCAACGATGAACTGTCTTTTTTGACCGAATGAATACCTTTTAGGGTATCCAAACTGATGCAGCTTGCGCAGTATTACAATCGTTGAGACCTCCAGCTCATCAAAAATTTCATACAGCTCAAAGTTGTATCGAGCTCGCCATAGGTTCGCATCAGGACCCGTTTTTCGAAGGCATCCAATATGTTTGCAGATATTTAGGTTAGGGTCCATGTTTCGCACCCATAGCCTAACACTGGTCTTATAGATTTGTATACTTTGAGTTTTGTTTTCCTATGTATGCAGCTAATCTTCAAGATCGTGGCAACTGAATAAAAAAAATTATTTGCGAGCTGTATTCTTCGGCGCATATCAACTTTTTCATCACCAGTCTCATTATTTTGACGCCTAAATACATCAATTTGCCCACATTTTCGATATTTTATTCGCTGTGTCATATTTTGTGTATTTAAGGTATTTTCCCCCGACTGCGCCACGAACTTTGTTTTATTAATTTGCCGGGTATACTGTTTATAATTGTCAAAAGTAATTTGCAGTAGGATAGCTCGTTCAGGAGTTAACCTTTAGAAAGTTTTTTGATAAAACGGATGGAAGGTAAATTGCAGATCGCACGAGCGTTGTTCGACGAAGAAAGGGTGATGAAGAGATTGGTGCATCAAATATAAACGTAAATTTTTCAACATTTATTACATATATTATTATTATTGTTGTCTCCACACTTTTGTCACCGTTTCGGAAGCTTGAATATTGCTTTTTCATTAAAATTTTTAGGACGAGTTGTTAGCCACTAGTGGATGTGCTCCTTAACTTCTTCATTGTTTTCGATTCATTTTCTTCCAAGTGATTCTTTGAGGGGCTGTAGTAATCGAGCAGTTATACCAGCAAACTGCTCGAAAACCCTCCTGTCTCCTATCTAAATTGTAATGGCAGATTTAAAATAAAAATATGTAAATTTTTTCTGTAATTGTAGTTTGTAGAATAGTTTTTCTTCTTATTGTTATTAGTAAATGTAACTTGATATTAATTTTCCTCTATATTGAAATTCAAATGTTCTCGTTATTTAAATTTTTATTACTATTTAAAATTTTTAATTTCTTTTCTTCATGTAAATTTGTTCGCAGCATGTAAATTTTCTTCAGTTTATTTAAATTCCTTTACTTCATTTGTAATTTCTTTAGTTTAGTTAAAATTTCCCTACTACAATTAAATTTTGGTTTTTGTTAAAAATTTGAATCTCCCCTTTACAATTTAGGGTGTGGAACCCCTGACTTCGTGCCGGGCAACGGTGCATTACCTAAAATGCATTCGGATACATTCCTGACGTGCGCGTAAACTGGAAGGTGATGAGGGATTCGCTTGGCAACGCAAAGCGATTTGCGGGGGTGGGAACTGGTGGCGATTGTTTGGAGGTTGTCGGTCGGGCGGGAAAACTTGTTTAAGCGAGATATAAACGCAATAGACTTGCGAAATAGATGAAAAATCGAAAGAAAGAAGTGTGAATGTTCTGGCCGAAGTAAAGCATTATTAAGTGACTCCTCTTCATCGAAGTAACGTGATCATCATCTTCCAGTTGTTTTACATATGATTTGTTCCGCACCAAACACGGTTTTTTTGTTCTGATATTTCATTCAACGTAGACACAAGTGTTTTCTCCACGTCGCGATAGTGCCGGATGGTGGGACTCTGGTCGAATTAAGGTGAAATGTCTTAAGAGTTACCTCGCCAAGTTCGGGATAGTGCGGGAGTTCTCTGAATAATGACATGGGAGTAATACCTTTGTTTGTGACTACATAATAATGCAATGAAAATAAATACCGAAAAGATAATCAAACATAATAAAATTGACAAGCAAAGAAAAAAAAGGCAAATATGATGTTCGAGTGAAAGTCAAATGTGTTGGTGATCTGTGCTTATTCGGAACGAAATTTTTCCTTGATCTTTCCGAGAATTAGTTGACATGATGAACATGATGATGAACTTTCGACTTTGCTAAATGAAAGCCATTTACAATGAAACCGGCTGTCTTTGATTTTTCTGTGGTAGCGCTAAGACTGACTATCAGAAAATTGGACTGAACTGCTGGCGGAGTGCTTAGCGGGAAAAATTAGATCAAAACTGTTGATCCTCGTATTGCCTTACAACGAACTAAGAGTCGTTATATTGTCAATCAAATTATACCAGAAAAATCATCAGCATCTCCTTTTACTGAGGGTGCTATAACTAAAACTGGTCGGAACAGTGTTCAGAAGTTTTATGGAGATTTTGGAGAGGGTGCAATAGAAGTCTGCTTTCGGATAAAGTATTGCAACGAAAAAACAAAAGTAACGATAATAAGGTGCCGACAGGGTTCTCACCGGTTCATTACCAGCGTTTTTCCGTTGCCCACCACCCTTGGCGGAAATCGAGCTAAGTTTCGAATTTTGTAGAGTGGAGCGACGATTATGCAGTGCAATAAGTATATAGTTAAATACCAACAGGATTATTTAGACCGAAAAATTGGAAGTCTTGAATCAGCAAAAGATCGAATTGATTTTATGAATGTCATGGATTTTAAAATGGAGTAAAATTGGTTTTAAATCTGTAAAAGTAAAATCATTAATTATTATAAAGAAAATTTGCATTAGCTCCCAGGACTTACTCACCCCACCTCGTCAACGAGCGCTCGTCGAAAAGGCTGGGTAAGTACCCTGTTTTTTTATTCATTTATTAAAAATTGTTTAATTAACGTTTTATACCAATAGTATTCTGTGCCAATTATTTTAATCTTTTATTAAGATTTTGATTTTCTTCCGTTGCATTTTTGTTGATGGAGACAGGGTTAAGGGAAGAAAGAAAGTTCTCTTGTTTGATTGTTTAGAAAAAATAAGGTAGCATACAGAATAGCGGGAAGAATTTTAATTGGAAATCAAAACATTAAGAAGCAAACAAACTGGTTGTGGGACACAGGTATCAGCTATCCACTTATTACAAACTACATTGATATTCCCTTATAGTCGAAGATAAACGAAAAGTATGTGTTTAATTTTTGGATTTTGAAAGAGTGGTGCTTTTGTTAATTGCAATGTTGAAATAATAAAATTAACTTAATTGGATCAGTTTGTACAAAACAATATAATGTACAATAACAATGAGTGGATGCAAGTAAGACAAAAAAAATAGTTTTTGTGATTTCCCTTATATGGAATAATAATGCTGTTTCTTTGAAGTAGAACGCCGGTCTTTTCATTTTGACCTATCTGACCGGGTATAGGACCCGGTACGGTGGAAGGTTTTCCACATCAAAAATGAGCCAGCCATCGGGCACGCTTAACCTTCTCTTTGTTTCAGGGACTCTCGCGGGTTGAGTGGCCTCTAGACAAGGTGCCTTTTTATAGCATAGGGTTATGTGATTCGATTGCATAACCCTATGACATAAATTGGTCACCAGTATATTTCTTGTCTGATGGGAAGGCTCATACAAGTTATGTTGTATGAGTTTTCCATTCAGAAGGGAAATATATGGCCACTGCAACGTTTATGGATCTTGATTCGGTTGGGCGGGTGCGAGGGGGCACCACCACCATCCGGTTGTCCCACTCTTATTTGTGGGCCATGAGAATCGTCGGGTAACGACGAGGTTTCCCAAGTCCGTCTGTCTTCACTCGTTCAACTTGTTCTCTGAACAAGTTATTTTCCCTTTTGGTAGTTACCTACAATTTTTCGACTTCGATCACCCGTTCTTTGAGGACCAAGAATTCGTGAATGCGAAATTCGTTTGTAGTGGGTCCTTGTGCTGGGGGAATGAACCCGCCCCACGACACCGCAATGCTAGCCTTCCAGCGCATTCACGCGTCCCCAGACAAGGGGATTCTCGGCGGATATCAACATCTTCCTTCGCCGAGGCAGCAGACTATCGCTGCAGTCCTTCACCGACCTTGATACCTACCTTTCCCTACAGGGCGCCAATAAAAAGTAGTCACAAGGGCTGACTTACTCGAGTGTTTCCCAGCCCATTTCTTCCAGTTTATCCCTTGTCAAAGCCGGGAGGAGGTCTTCACTGATTGTGACAACTGATTTCTGAAACAGCTAACCGCCGATCACGTTCAATACGCTCTTGAACGGCATGGATGCTGTTATCTGTAAGGCTTGTCCTTGGACTTTGATCATGACTCTCGTTTTCGACACGTTATCGCCCATTCTTAAATTCCCTGGCCCACGTATACACTTGGTTCTGAGACAATATAGTGTCCCCAAACCGCGCCGACAGTTTAACGCCTTCATTGGTTAAAAACTTTATGACGACGCGCGCGTTCCGCGACAGATGGAGGTACTTCTTGCTCAGTCATGGTTGTACTGAGGACAGAACCGAGCGTGGCCGCTGACTGAGCTGGTTCCCCCCCTTTTTATAAACGAACACTAACCGCCATACTATATCATATAGTTCGGAGGTGCGTGCTAAGCAGAATAGCTAAATTACCGTATATATTTGTCTCACCTTCGTATATTGAGCCCAAATTTCAAAATATTTTTTGGAATGCTGAGAAAAATATTGTTAAGAGGTTTGGGGATTTGAAATAAAAAACTGAAGCTTTTACAAGAAGTATTTTTGAAGGACACCACACATGTCAGGATTTGAAAATCAGCATGACATATCATAGACAACTATCGATTTTTCCACTTTAAGAAAAAGAAGGGATGTTATGTCATTCGAAAATTCATTTGCACAGAGCAAAGAAAAACTATACGAGAAGGAATCATGCGAAAGGATAGAAAGAAAAGGAGATGATACAAATACTAAAAAAGTGAACTATTTGCTTCTTTTCTAGCCAAGGTAAATACAGAAGGGTTTGTTTTTTTTTGAAAACGTAAACATTGCAATTATTCCTTATTTACTTGCAAAATAAATCATGTA
Organism: Odontomyia ornata; assembly: GCA_963969285.1. Classification (NCBI taxonomy): domain Eukaryota; kingdom Metazoa; phylum Arthropoda; class Insecta; order Diptera; family Stratiomyidae; genus Odontomyia; species Odontomyia ornata. The sequence goes on from OZ017738.1 coordinate 401,701,920, forward strand.
CACAAACATAAAACATATTAAAAATTGAAATCATATCAGCACAGTACCAGTTGAAACTGTTCACAATGATATGTCCTCTTCTTGCTGTAGAAAAATTAGTTCAAAAGGAAAAATAATTAAATTCAATTATAGATAGGCTCATGAAATATTTATAACCGCGGATCTAAAGAACATGGCGGATTGACACAAAGTATTAGTTTAGGCGGAACTAAGAATATGACACGATTAACTTCGGCAAAGTAGAAGGCAGAACCGGAACAAGGCTGGGATGATAAAAGTGTAACAAAAGGAAGAAAAAATGACTGAGCTCATCACGTTCGAAATAGGATAGAGTGAATTGTTTTCCCATTGGTTTACGTGTATTTCCTCAAACCGATTTTTAATTCGAATGTTACATTGGCAAGGACAAGATTTAAAATGAAAGATTTAAAAAATATTTATAAGTTAACAAATTCACCCATCACTTTTGTAATTCTAATTTCATAATTGAAAAATATTATCTCTGATTTTCCAAAGATAAATAACAGCCTATTACCATGACAGTCTAATCTTACCTACATTTTTTTGTGTATTTTAGAATGAGGATATCCTACTTGCAGAATGACAGATGCAAATACAATACTCAATCACATCATTAAACTGAAGAAGAACTTCCAATGTCATTACTGCTCATTAAGTTTTATGAAACGAGTCACTTTAGTCATACACTGTAAGCGGAATCATCAACTTTATCAGAAGAACGAATCGACCACCAGTGTTGATCTGGCGAAGGAAAAAGCGAATACAATCTCTAGACTGTACAAGTGTGACTACTGCTCAAAACGATTTTTTACTGCTTATGCTTGCAAACAGCATATTAGAATACATACTGGCGAAAAACCATACAAATGTGATCAGTGTCACAAGCAGTTTAGACAGCAAAGCACTTTCACCAGACATTGCGCTATTCACACTAACGATAAAAATCATCAATGCGAAATATGCGGGAAAACTTTCATAAGTAAATTCAACTTATTTGACCACAGACGAGTCCATACCAAATTGCGTCCATATAGGTGTGATGTATGTGGCACATCCTTTACAACTCGAGGGAATCTCACAGCTCATAAACGAACTCACGAGCAAGGTCACGGAAAGACTTGCTACATATGTGGAAAAGTTTTAATAAATCCACAAAGTTATACTAGGCATCTCAAACGACATGGAATAAATGATAGTATATCAATTGGAAAGAATTATCAATGCCAAATTTGCTCGAAAGAGTTTACACAAAAGTGGAAACTTGAAGCGCATTTGCTGAAACACTCGAACGAAAACCCATTTTCTTGTGATATATGCATTAAAGAATTTAAAAGCAAATATTCTCTAGCAAAACATTTGAAAACACATTTGAGAGAAGCCAATTTATATAATAAATAAAAAAATAGAATTCAATTGATATCATCGTTGTTTTATTTTCATACCATATATTCCCTTCATCGTTATTGCTAGGTCATCATATAAAATTATTTATTTTACATAGTACAAACCTTCCGAGAAAAGCGATCATTAACAATTTTAAATGCATAATTCCCCAGCTATTTTATTGAATATTTCTTTTGTTTTTCAATTGCTAAATGAAATACTTAATACTTATGCGGAGTATGGATTAATTAGATGTTCGGAAAATTTCTTTACATTTTCAACGCCCCGCACTTCATTCTCCAGCAGTGGTAACTTAACAACATGGAAGTCCTCATATAAATCAGCTATTTGATCTAGATATTTACCTTGGATCTAAAATGAAAATAAATTGAATAAATATTTCTAGCGTTCCAATTGTTTTATTTTCTAACATTACCTTATACCGTGATTGACACATGGAACATGGTGCTTGGTTTGGTTTCTTGAACAGCAATTGATTTACAATAATGTTATGAGTGTCAATTCCGCATTTTGTTAGTTCCTGTACAAGGCGTTCGGTTTCGTAGAGGGATAAAAATTCTGCTATACACACACAAACGAATGTTGTCTCATCCTGGTTGGGAGAGAAAAGTATTGATAAAGCGAATAAAGCGCTATTATTATTCATCTTACCGGATTGCGGAACTGATCGTTGACCTGCCTAATAACATTTAGCATATCATCTAATTTAGCAGATAGAGCATCAGCACTGAATTCTTGCATACCAAATAAGGTACCAAGCTGTGATATGAATGGGGCAATTTTCATTTTTAATCGCAATAATTTGCCAAGACCTCTTTCTACGACCTGTTTAAAATTTTTGATTGCATCGTTAAGCTTTTTCTTCGAAACTTTGCAAATTTACTTACCTGCGGAAAGGATAATAACCGTAATGTGTGTCCAGTAGGTGCTGTGTCAAACACGACAACGGAAAAGTTCATTGCTTTAACCAATCTAAAAAGAAAATAGAAGGCATATAAAGTATCAACGATTGCATCATCAAGAAAGATTTTTTTGTGGGGGGAAAAAAAATAAAAAATATTCTCGTTGACAGATAAATAAAAAATTTCTTAACACGTTGCTTATTAATAGTGTAGCTGACTTTACTGATCAGCAATTTCACAAAATTTTCGTTGAACATGAGCTTGGTGGCCGAACACGTTGACAGTAAAACAGACTTGTGCGATCCAAGATGGATCCTTAACCTCTTTAGGATGAACTAAGAGTTCGCTGGTTTAACATACTTCTTCAGGTTGTCCACAAACAATTAAAATTAACTGATTCAAAGCGGCGAATTGTCTAAGATCATTTTGGCTGCCACTACCCATCCTGGATACCCTGTAACCTTGCCAAAATCTTAAAATACCAATCAGAAGTTTAAGTACATACGATGTAAAAGGATGTAAGTAGCAAGTTGAATAAGCTGGTCACAAATGACAATCATAGCGATTCGATTAGACGATTTTTTCAGCATTAAAATGGTATTTGCACACCACGCTGTACTCAACCCCTTTAACTCAAACTCGAAACAGGCGAATAGCCTGCGTTTGGGTATGTTTTTAAGTATTCGCGATAGGAAAAAGGAAGATAAGCTATCAGATTTTGGAAGACTACTGAAACTTTATTGATGAAAAGTATAGTGGCCTGCCATTTGTACTATGTGCTAGTTCTATGCTCCGTAGACTCACACTATTGAACTCGTCACAAGCTTGAAATAAAACTAACGGAGACATCTTCTATCTCTACAAATTGATCGAGACACTTGTATAGACGCTGATACACAAAATGTCACACTTGGCAAAAACAGTATCGAAAATGTGAGCGAATTTGTGTATCAAGGCACCAAATAATGAGAGCCGCTAATGAAAGAGACGAATTACGCCGAAGAATACAGCTCGCAAATAAAATATTTTATTCAGTTTTGACGATCTTGAGAACCAGCTGCATACACAAGAAAACAAAGCTCTAAGAATACAAATCTGTGATAAGACCTGTGTTATGCTACGGGTGTGAAACATGGACCCTAAACCAAGCATCCGCAAATATATTGAACGCCTTTGAGCGACGGGTCCTGAGGCGAATACACAACCATGAGCTGTATGAAATTTCGGACGAGCCGGAGGTCTCAACGACTACGGAAGCTGCAATGGACTGGCCACATGAATCGTACGGATGAACAACGGGTACCCAAGAAGATATTCGTTGGTAGAACTGACGGCCGGAAAGCAGTGGGGAAATCGAGGAAAAGCTGGTCTGACTCGGTCGACGAAGACAATTGATCCCTGCTCGAATTTCAAAATTGGAGGACGCGGTCATTAGACCGACACAGTTGGAGGCGCTATTTGCAGGAAGCGAAGACCCAACTGGGGCTGTAGTGCTTTGAACAAGGAAGAAACCATTCATAGTAATTCTAAAGCCTAATGCAGTTTGTCATCATATTGTTGTATTGAACACTAAAACTATTTAATCTTTTGCTCCAGCGTGGTGATATTAGTCTTCTAACAGTTACTTGGAAAGTTCTAATCATAGGATTATTTAAAGGCTTGATAAATGGCGAGAACGAAAATGAGCTTTACAACTTATGAGTTTATTACTGAACTTCGAAGACTCTTTGTTATTTTCAATTATTCATCGTCGTTTCTACTGTTCAAGCGCCTCTTAGCAAACTGCTGAAGAGTGCGAGAAGGAAGAAAAGGCCAAAATTAATTAGACACCTGAACTTAGAGCTGTCCTAGCACAGCATGATTCCAGTATCTCTTCAGGTGCTGTCAGGACATTTTTATTACCATCCGTCCAATCGTATAATCTACAGATGCTTCTAGCCATATAGGTGGTGCTTGATAAGAAACCTGGATCCTGAAAATTCTCTTGGTTTTTACTCCACGAAATCAAAACCCCCCGAGGTTTGTTCTTTGTAATAAAGGGTGGTCCAACAATAATGCATGATATTAATTGTGAATCACACCTTAACGTCAAGTTTTTGGCCCAAGTTAATTCGACATTTCTTTGTTTCAGTGTTTGACAAATTCAACTATGGAGAGGTACACAATTGAGCAGTGCGTTAAGGTTGTTGAAGCCTATTACGAAAATGGGCGTTCCAATCAAAATGCATTTCGTGCACTTCGTGATTTTTATGGCCAGCATAATTGACCAAATGTGTCCACAATCGGGAGAATTGTGCGCAAATTTCAGCAAACCGGGTCTGTAGGAAATGTGAAATCATCTGTGCATGCTTGCCCAGTTCTTTCTGCAGAAAAAATTGCTGTTGTTCGCGATAGTGTGGCAGAAGAGCCGTCAACCTCGACTCGTCGTCGTGCCCAACAATTGAACATCTCACGAACATCACTGATGCGAATTTTGAATAAACATTTGAATTTACACGCTTACAAGATTCAATTGACTCAAGAGCTGAAGCCTACTGACCATTTAAAGCGTTTGCAATACGCCGAATGGTTGGTTGAACAGACAGACGGGAAAGGTGACTTTACAAAGAATATCATCTTCAGCAACGAGGCACACTTTCACCTCAGTGGATTCGTTAACAAGCAGAATTTCCGCATTTGGGCAAATGAGAATCCACGAGTGATTGTTGAAAAGCCGATGTATCCACAAAGAGTGACTGTTTGGTGCGGTTTATGGGCTGGCGGCGTCATCGAACCGTACTTCTTCGAAAATGAGGACGACCAAGCAGTTACCGTGAATGATGTTCCCTGTTGCGAGATGATAACGGACTTCTTGTGGCCAGAAATTGAGGTTATGGACCTGGACGATATGTGGTTCCAACAGGATGGTGCCACTTGTCACACAGCCAACGAAACAATGGCTCTTTTGTACGAGAAATTCAATGGCCGTGTTATCTCACATTGTGGCGATGTTAATTGGCCGCCACGATCATGTGATTTGACACCGTTGGACTTCTTTCTCTGGGGATATTTGAAAAGGAAAAGTGTACGTCAATAAGCCAAGAACAATTCAAGAGCTAACGGATGAGATAATTCAGCACATTAACGACATTGAACCTCAATTATGTCTCAGAGTCATTGAAAATATGGACCATCGGATACAAGTATGCCGCCGTAGCCGTGGCGAGCATTTGGGCGATATTTTGTTTCACACGTAATTTTCATAGATCCTTCTATTATCACATAATTCTCTGAAACCTTTTTGTTTTATTTACAATCAACATCGTTCGTTTTGGTTGGACCACCCTTTAGAATAAAATGCACTCTTACACACAAACTAAATCAATGTTTTTGTCTATTTTCATGACACATTTAAAACACAAGTCCCTAACCAAAAGAACGGTAAGCCAAAAACGAAACAAATACTATGTCATAACCAAATCGAAAACCATAACCAGCTCGAATGTTAACCAACTGTCGAATGGCTGCTATAATAAAACGCCATACCAAACCAACAAACTAAGAGGCATCGAACTAAAAGCCATGGGGAAGCCAACGAACTAAGAACCATCGAACTAAAAGCCATACGGAAGCCAACGAAGGAACTGTCACTCCCTTATAGTTGAGGAGCATTGCCATGTCAAATATTGTACGTTTCCTGCCCGGCTGGACCGGTATGATCAGAATCGGTGCCATCACTGAACAATATGTAGACTTTCTGTGCCGGTCTAGTCGCAGATCGACGTATTTATTTACCATGGCGGTGGTTTTTCACACAATATACGAGAGCGACGTTTCGTATGAGATTGACACTGCGCGGGTGTACTGCACTGATACGCGCCAATGGCCATTGAGAAGCTAGAAGATCTTCATGGTGAAGCACCACCACATCACCAAATCGAAAATTATCCATTGATCGTCGTCAATTAAAACCCAAATATTCGTCGTGCCATCGTTTCCAGAATTCTTGATGACAATAGACGCCAGTGATGTGTGCGATTTAGTGGTATTATTGGTTCACAGGGCTCGGGGCAGGCACAATCGGACCATCAACCAGGAATTCCGGCGGTGAAAGAGCAAAGCGATCATACCATCATGAAGAGTGACGAGAGGGCGAGAGTTTAGACATCCGGCAAAACGGGCTAGCAATACATGGAATTGATCGTAGTACGGCTGCCCTATATATTACGCGATGCAGATATTTCTTAAGACGATTTCACCGCAGCTACCCAAAGACCCGCTTGATATGGTGCTCCGGCTGAGATGAAGTATTATATTTTGCCTTGATTTGCCAGCTCCTGTCCAATGTTTTCGCCACGCCATTGAGCCAAATCTGCGTACCAGTGTCAGAATAAAGATAGGCCGCATTGTGAAACGGCTGAATACGTTTAGAAATGCGCGCGCTGATGATTTCTCCGCCAGCTTCATGTGTAGCGCTTTGATCGCCATGCAAATGAAAATTACTCCATATGTCTACGTCGTGATGGGAGTCCGTCGCTTTCCGATGCGAATGAGGATCCGCCCACAGTAGCCAATGCCAGATGATAATCAGGGCAGCAACAGTCACACGGGTAGCTAGAAGCGCTGCCATCTACAGTTGTGCCATCCGTTTTGAGTTTCGCCGACAGATCGCACAATTGGACACACACTGATTGATCAAGGTTCGACCGCCAACAATCCAATAGCACTGGCGCAGATTCTGCAACATGATAGCCTGTTGTGCGTGCGTATTGCGTAGATGAATGTCGCGAGCCATGCGTCGAGACAATGCCGCGCTAGGATGATTGGGTTCGATTAATTCCGCGATTACTCGGAATTTTGAACCGATGAATGGTGCGAGCAATGCCGATTAGAATTGGAGAGTGTGCTTTCAAATGATAAATGTCACAGCCAAAATACTTTTGCTGCTCAGCACAGATGTGCAGCATGAGTAGCGCAGTGATTTCGTCAGCATCCACCAAAATGTACTGTCGGTAGTGTCCATGAGCAGGAATGCTACGCAACACGTATGCAGTTTTCCGCAAAAAACGTCCAAGTTGTGAAAATCAATCGACCAAATCGCACATAAAATGTTCTTCGTTGCGCTTACAGCGAAGATGCCATTGAAGCCTAGTCGATGAAAGATTGAGTTTCACGTTCGCTTAGCAGGTTGTGCACGTTGTCGTGTAGAGACGGTGATTCCACCGGCTTATGACTTCGCATTCCGCCAAAGTTTCTGCTCAATGAGTGCGGATGCACCACATTCGTGTGCTACTGAATATAGTGATAGATGAATCGGTTCATAATATATACAGAGCATCTGTGAGCACCAATGTCAGCCGCATGAAAAGTTCAACAAAGAGACGTGGGGTACTCAATTCCAATCGTGGGATTGATGCGAATGGACTTCAATATTTGTTACGTTTAGCGGGTGTTGTGAAGAATGTTGAAGAAAAGGTGCCATTGCCGTTGATGCAACACATATAAATGAAAGCTGCATATACCATCACGAAAGCCATGAATATGTCAGGTGACGGATGCACCCATCCCTGAGCACCGTGGTACTCGTATACTTGTACATTTCAACTTGTACAGATCTGCACGATATGCAAGCCATTCAGTGAGAAGCTCCATAAGAAATTCTAGATCCCATGCCAAGCTACGTTGCCAGAGCGTTTATATGAATAATTTTGCGATGATGCCTATCGGAGCGAGAATATTCATTGGATCATACAAGCGTGTGTTGTCGCACAGGGTCAGTCGTTAAAGTAACGATGGGCACTGCCAGAGCATCTTCCACTGTGAGCTCCGTTAGGATACACGTGCAGTGTCATTAATAAGCCAGTTGTGCTTTCCGACGAAACAAGAGACGTGTGTCAACCAATCGTCTTGGACTGTCGTAGCGACGAAGCAGTTTTACTCATGTAGCCAATGTTTTAAGCGATTCGCTCACAATTGCATCTGGAAGCTTTGTCAACTTATATAACTCTGGAATCACGAGTACGTTGAGTATTGTTCCAATGGCATCCTTCAACGAGAGTCAATTTTGTAAGGACCCATCGAATTTTGGACCGCGAAGAATTTGTTTTATAAATTGAGAGCAAATAAAGATGACCACTATATTGTAGAAGCTAGCGCACAGATTGTGTTATACATGCTGGGTGGTGCACTAGCAATTTTTTGAAAACTATCTCGATGTACATAATTTGATGTGCTCCGTCATTACTTGTTAATTTCAGTGGGTTCGTGCTTCAAAAAGTACAACGGACTAAACTTCTGAACAAATATTATTATATTGACACACACAACTATATATTACGACACACAACTATACATCAATATATTCAATTAATATTATTCTTTGCAATTAACCGACACAACTTTAATGCACGAGGAGAACAGACTGCATGAATATTATTTCATTTTTTTTATTTATGTAGCCAAACTCAATTCAAAAATGATTTTCCGACTACTAGTTTTCTATGTCAGTAAATTCAAGGTAAGCTGTCACTCAATTCCCAACTTGTCCATCATCTATTTGGTTTTTGCATTCTTCAGTTCGGCGCCGTTGTCAGACCTCAGACTTTTCACTCTCCTCCCTAGCTGGTTTTCAACGAGTCTCAGGTAACATTCGATCTTCTCTGGTGCTTCACTTTTCATCTTCATAAAGTAACAGGTTTGGTAGTGAGTGAAATCATCCTTGAACATGAGCCAGTACTTCGCTCCTCCCAATGACGGGATGTTCATCTCGCCGTCGTCGACGTGCACGAGATCTAACGGGTTACTGAGCTGTCTTGGGGTTGTTTCGGTGTGAGGATCTATGTAGGTTGCCATACGAGCACCCTGTGCATACGTATTCATTCCAGTCATCAATGTATATTATTCCTTTCCTTTTCAATATGTCCCACTCATACTTGGCATTTTGATGGGTGAGTCGCTCGTGCCAGACTTTGATCGACACGGCCATCAAACTTGTCTCTTCTTCTCTCCTGAGCATAATTTCGTAGAGATTTCCTTTGCGCTTTGCTATTGCCACAATTTACCTGCTATCCAGACTGTAAAACGTTGACTGGTTTCTGTTTGCCTTCTGTGCATGTTCCTTGTCTAGCATCTGACTCAATGAGAAAAGATTAAAGTTGAGGTTTGGCACGTAAATGACCTCTTCTAGTACCACTGGATACCACTTCTGACCATCAAATGCTTCCATCTCGATGTTCCCGACTGCAACGCCATCTAGCCTGGTTGAGTCTCCAATCACAATTGGGATGGGCTCGTCTAACTCAACAAGCTGAACAAACCACTCTCGGTGAGACGTCATATGTTGGCTGGCTCCACAGTCTTGATAGTCTTTCGAAATGTCGTTGTCCACCGTCGAGAGTGCCGTGGTCAAAAATGCCTTCCTATTTGGTTTCCCGTTTGTTGACTTATTCGCTTCTTCTCGAGATTCACAGTCTTTCTACTTACAGATATTACATGAATACTTCTTCTTGCAGTAGGCAATGTATTCATCACACGGTTTACCTCTGCACTCCTTGAGCACGTGGCCTTTCTTCCCACATTTGTAGCATGCGAACTAAGACTTTTCGTGCTTGCTGTTTGACGACTGTCCTTGTTTCCTGTGTCTGGCCATGAGAGCGTTGTTGGTGCATTTGTCTTCGTTTCTTTGAGTCGCTCGTCCTCGATTCTCAAACGTTCGATGAGAGTTTCCACGTTCTTTGCTGCTCCGGTCACGTTGTCCCAGGATGTCCTAAAATGTGCCAATTTTGGCGGTAGCACACTCATGATCCTCGTCATGAACCAACTTTCCTTCACAGGATCATTTTCAGTTGACACTTCATCCGCGAGATCCAAAATCTCCTTACAGTTCTCAACAGCTGACTTGCTTTCATCATACTCATAGGTAAAGAATTTGATTCGAGACGTTTCTAAAGTTACATCAGTGTTTGTACCTATAAGCTAACTAATTTGTCGATCATATCTTTGTTCGCAATCTTACTGTTTACATTTAAACCTATCAATGTTTGAGCCACATCTTTCTTTAACCAAGCGCGACTGTATCAGTTGAGGCAGCACCTGCTGGGCTGCAGAGATCTTGCTTGTTAAGTGCTAGGTTTAATTTAAATCGCCATGAAATGAAATTGACATTTCCTTGACTATCTTCACTTAAAATTTCCAATTGAGACCTTACAGTATCCGTTTTGAATCTTTCGTGGCGATTTTCTGACTTAAAGCGACTTGCGTGTTCGTTGCTCAATGTTGACTTGCTGTGCGATGGCTGCTCCAATGTTATGTTGTCCTTGCCGATTCTGACGTCTTGGACTGCTTTCTCGACTTGCCTGACAATTTTCTTTCCTGACTTTTTAAGAAGCCCTTTTACAGCTGCACTGGGCCCATAATCTGTTGTTAATTTCAGTGGGTTCGGGTTTCAAAAAGTACAACGGACTAAACTTGTGAACAAATATTATTATATTGACACACACAACTATATATTACGACACACAATTATACATCAATATATTCAATTAATATTTTTCTTTGCAATTAACCGACACAACTTTAATGCACGAGGAGAACAGACTGAATGAATATTATTTCATTTTCTTTTGATTTATACAGCAAAATCCAATTCAAAAATGATTTCCCGACTACTAGTTTTCTATGTCATTAAATGCATGGTAAGCTGTCAGTTGATCAAATCTCAATACGATAGCGTAAACCCAACTTTATACGATAGCGTGATTATCACCCTATGTACAAGATTTATCTTTAGTTAACTTAATTTCTTTCTTCGAGAAATCTTTGGCTGAAATATTCACCAGATGAGAATATTCGGACCCACGCACAAAAATAGTAGACGATAATCTACTTTATTTTGTAAAACAGTTTAAAAGAAGAACACAATTTTAACAAACAGAATTATAAGATTCGACTGCCAACTACGCAATTAGAATTGGACTGGTAATTATGCAAATTAAAATTTGACTGACATTACAAACATTTTCTAAAAATTATTTATATTTTAATCACTTTGATCTGTCGTGTTGATTTTCAATATAATTTCTAGTTGTAATTGAGAATCCTCCACATAGCCGTACAGCGATTTAATATTATCACCATCAAATTGTAGAGGCATTAAATTTTCTCATAACATGTTTGAAATGCAGCATCGTCTACTGCATTGCGTACTATTACATTGTACATAGTAGTGAAGCGCTCGAAACGCTCCGCAGCCACGCTTTGTCGAAACGAAGATATTTTCGGTATAGTCTTCAGCCATGGTAATAAATGACTGACCGCGCGGCTGTTCAGCTCCGTCAGTTTGTTTATTTGATACAGAACCTAGAGCCAGTTGAAAAGTGCCAATATAACATCACACATACAGTTCCACAAAACTTAGACAGTCAACTGTCCCCAACGCCAGTTGTATCACCATGAAACACTTCCACGAAATTGCTAGCCCCCAAAAATTCTTATCCTCACAGGAGGCACCAACAAATCTAGAATAAACCGCAATTCTACACGCAAATGAAATCAATTTTTTGTCGCACATTTAAAACACAAGTCTGCCATAACGAAAAGAACGCTAAGCCAAAAACGAACCAAATACTATGCCATAACCAAATCGAAAACCGCAACCAGCTCGAATGCCAACCAACTGTCGAACGACTGCCATACCAAGCCAACGAAATAAGAGCCATCGAAATAAAAGCCATACGAAAGACGAACGAACTGTCACTACATCAGAACCCGTCAAAGTTGAGGAGCATCGCTATACCAATTATTGTACAAGTTGTCTCTTCAATTTTTCGATGATAGGGTTAAAAATGATTCTTAAAAACTATGAGAGCTGCTTTAACCGACTCAGGATGAGCATTACAGCGTCATTCTTCAGGCGATTCAAACTTGTAAAAGGTATTACAAATTGATTAGGATTTCTGGCATTGTATTGATACTTGTGCCATACTCTAATAAATAATTTTGCGATGACGCATTGAATTTAAGACATTCAAACACAAACTTAGCTTTCTGCACTATAATGATTTGATTGAATGTTAATGTTTTATCTGATTGGTGCAAATTTGGATTGTGTAAGCATTGGGAGATTTAGTTTATTTTTATATGCTTTAGTCAGCACTCTGGAAATGATAGTCAGGTGATGATTTGCTGGCTAATTCCAGATTATTACTGTGTAATGTAGTTCCGCCAGTAGGAATGCCATTAATACCAGTTGTTTGGTGTTCGGATATCCGAAGTCAACCAATCCTTTAAACGGTGGTACACATTTACATAGAAGAAACTCCAAGAGACAAACGGGTAAAGGAATATATTAAACACGGCAAGAACGGTTAGATAAAAAATCAGGTGTTGCGGAAAACACGAAAGAATATCATCATAGATACACATAATAATCATAGTTTAATTAATCAGAAATAAATATCATCGGGACGCGAGCAAATCTCAACACACATCAAATGAAATGAAATCAACAAAGATCATGTATATTTAGTGTTTTTCGTAAAATCTTGATTTGTTGATAGTGCATAAATTTATATTAAAGCCTACCAAAGTGTATATCAAAGCTTTTACTGTTTACGTTGCGCTATTTTTTTCCAGATATTTTCATTTATAGGTTCTAATTGAAGAGGCAATTAAATGCTACTAATTCTATTTCATATAAATCTACTCACTTCATTACTTCAGCATAGCTCATTGCTTCATCTATACCGGGAAGTGCTCCGATCATTTCATGCAGAACGCCTTTACTTAACTTCATTGCTTCATTTTCACCCTCAAAATACTCATCCGGCAACTCATTTATTCCAGCATTCGGATCAATCTCCATTGCAAAAAGGTTATCAAAACCATTGACCTGCAATAAATCAGATATTTCCAATTCTGAATAAATATTTTAATAATCTTCTCCCACACCTTCGTTGGAACTTTTGTGAACTTCTGATCAAACGCATCGGAAATATTGTGTGCTGGATCCGTTGAAATGATCAATACTGACTCACGTACTTTTGCCAACTGTACTGCTAAACTGCAACTGTAATAGAAATTGATAATTTTCAATTCAATTTGAAATTCTAACTTAAGAAAATTAAATCAAACCTGCATGTTGTCTTCCCAACACCTCCTTTACCGCCAACAAATATCCATTTTAAAGATGTCTGTTCGATAATGTTGCGTAGACTTGGTTCTAATTGTCCGATTTCGTCATCCATATTTAATTGAACCGTCAATTTTTGGGAACAATGAACAATTTTAATTTTTACCACTTGGAAGATGATTGACAAAAGGCGACGACAACAAGAGCAGGGGCAGCAGGATGTGTTTACGTCAAAAATGACAAAATGAAGAGTTGACCTGAGTAAATTTTAGTACTCAAATACGCAACATATGGTGCAATGAAGTTGGCAGTGCATATGGGCGTATTGAGTTTGAGAGCCACTGTACCGTCGAATAATTTATTATCGCTTAACAATTTGATACGATTTAAATTTTAATTAAACAATTTGAAATCCTGGCTGATTATTCCAGGCCTGTCAAAAGAAATTTTAGTTTACAATGAATGCATAATCTCATTTTACTCCTACAGCTAATATTTTGTTAAGTTAACAATATTTTTGCATCAAAAATGAATTTAACAGCAGCGAGATTTTATAATATTGAAGGATATAATGCAGCCGCCGTATATGGTCCCAAGGGCCATTGAGAAGGGAGGAGGGAACCCTTGTCTCCCCAAACCACAGCTTACATGATTCCTCAACCTAAACCCCCAAATTAAATTGTAGTAAAAGCTCTCGGGGTGGCACATTGGGATTACTGGCTCCCCAATAATGGTGCATTAAATGTCGAGAAATGCTAACAACTGTTAATATATCTACAGCTCTGCTACTAAATCCTACTTACACCTCCTTTGTGGGGATGTAAGAGGGCGAAGCCGAATCTCCCGCACCGGACTCGAAGTGATAACCATGCCGCCGGATTAAAGGTTGGGCGACGGGCTAACTCAGCGTCCCTGTAACACCCTAAAATGTTTGAAACCTGCAGATGGGCCTCACAAACGGCAAAAGGACTATGGCATTGGATCCTGGAATGTCAGATTACTCAATTATCCTGGCGCTGTTAAGGACCTTTTACAACAGGCCAGTCAATACAAATTTAAAATACTGACAACCCAGGAAACGAAATGGACTGGAAATAATATTCAATATATGAGATCACACATAATATTCAAAAGTGTGAAGCCTACTGGAAATCAAGAGTTCGGAGTGACCTTTATGGTGGATAGGGAGTTCAAATCGCACGTTATGTATTTTAAGGCAGCCAATGAGCGGTTGTGTGCGATCCGTATAAAAGCGAAATTCTTCAAAATCTGGCTGATTAATGTCCACGCTCCGACCGAAGAAATGAATGAAAAGTTCTACAATTACCTGGAAAGACAAGTCGACTCGTTGCCTACAAACGACAAAAAATATTTCTGGTTGGTTTTAACGCTAAGGTTGGCAATGAGCTATCTCAACGGAGAATGACTGGAGGATAGGATGGCAACACACAAAACCAGATCGATCATGTTCTGATCCAACAGCGTCTTGATCATATTTGACGTCCGTACATACCGAGGTGCCAATCATAACTCAGATCATTGCTTGATCAAATTAACCTATTGATGTCGTATGTTCAGCAAAGACCAGCCCGCTACAAAAATTTGACATCGAAAGGCTCCAAACGGTGTCTGTGGCCAAAAATTTCACGGAAACCTCGACAACCAGCTAGCAACGAGCTCTGGATGGAAGTGGAAGTGGCTATTTATACCGTGGCAGAACTGACAATCGGACATCAAGCCCGAAGCAAGAGAAATGATCAGTTCGATGATGAGTGCCAGAATGCGTTAGACAAAAAAATCAGGCGTACAAAGATTACGTAGGTAGGAAAACCAGCACGAAGAGAGAACACTATGAAAATCTCATAAGAGTAGCGAATAAGATAATTAGAACTAAGTAAAGAAAATACTATGACGACCAATCGAGAAGTATAGATATAAGTTTGGCGAGCAGCAATACAAGAAAAGCATACAAATAGTGAAAAGCCTAAAACGAGGTTATCAGCCCAAAACCACGCTCTGTCGTGATGATATTGGCAATATCATCGCTGATGAAAACAGGATTGAGGAGAGATGGGCATCGTATTTCAAGAACCTACTTAATACTCCGTACAGCTTGAGAACACTGGAGCCTATAGATGTCTGTGGAGAGCTTCCATGGCTCCACCAGCGCTGAATGAAGTATTTTCCATCATCGAAGCCCAAAAGAATAATAAAGTTCCGTGCATCGATGAAATTCCAGTGGAGCTCATCAAATATGGTGGCAGCAATGTTTGTAAAGCTATTCACAAAGTAATCGAGCTCATTTGGCAACAAGAACATATGCCGAAAGAGTGGAGCCAATCAATTATATTCGCTATCCACAAAAAAGGTGACAAGCTACAGTGCGAAATCTATAGAGGCATATCACTACTTTGTACGGCGTACAAAATATTTTTAAAAACTTAGAACATAAAATCGGATCATACGCCAACAGTATTACTGGGGGATATCAATTAGGTTTAAGAGCAGGTAGATCGACCATAGACCAACTGTTCACAGTCAAGCAGGTACTTAAAAAATGCTGGAAGCACAACATAGACATACACTCACAGATGCCTTTGACACAAATATCGGACTAAAGCAGGGTGATGGGCTGGCCCCATTGCTATTCAACTTGGCTCTAGAGTACATCATAAGGAAGCTACCTGTTGATACGTGAGGTGCATTACTATACAAGTTGAGTCGAGCAGTAGCCTATGCGGACGAGAATCAGTAATAAAAGAGACGAAATACGCCGATAAATACAGTTCGCAAATAAAATCTTTTATTCAGTTTGGCGATCTTGAAGACATACACAGGAAAACAAAGCACTAAGTATACAAATCTGTGATAACACCTGTGTTATGCTATGGGTGTGAAAGATGGACCCTAACCCAAGCATCCCCAAATACATTGAACATCTTTGAGCGACGGGTCCTGAGGCGAATTATCGGAGCGAAGCTGGACGGGGACCAAAGGCGAATTCGATACAACCATGAGCTGTATGAAATTTTTGATGAGCAGGAGGTCTCAACGATTGTAAGTCTGCGGAAGCTGCAATGGGCTGGACACATGAATCGTATGGACGAACAACGGATACCCAAAAAGGTATTTCTTGAGAGAACTGAAGGCCGGAGACCAGTGGGGAAACCGAGGAAACGCTGGTCTGAGTCAGTCGACGAAGACAGTTCATCGCTCCTCGAATTTCGAAACTGGAGAACGGGGTAAATGCACCGAGACAGTTGGAGGCGCTATTTGCAGGAAGCGAAAACCCGCGAGGGGCTGTAGTCCTACGAAGAAGAAAAAGAATGCAGTTTTCGCCTGCATGCCTAGAAGAGGTGGAGGCACAGCAATGTATGTAAAAAATACAATCAATTTTATCCCCAAGAGAGTAATGTATTACAAATATAACATTATAATAATTGAAATAAGCCGTGCAGGTTAAAAAATGAAATACGGGACGCACTACAATCTCAATCGTCTTTATTCGCTAGATTTTTGTACAGTACTAGATACATTAAACTCGAATGAAAAAATTAGCCACAGAGGCCGACACAATCATTGATGCAATTACAAAATCACCAGAATCAAGGATTTAAGAAGATACAACAACAAAATTACACGCCCAATTTCGAATACCTGTCTTGATCATATAATAACCAATGATCAAAAAGTGGCTGTAAAAACGACATACACATTTGAGGACTGGCCGGGGCTGGATAATCGTGTTTTAAAAATCGTTATTCAAGACCAAACTTGAGCAAATAGAAACCGGCATATAAAACGTTTAGATATTTAGATAAGAACTTCTTTAAATCAAATTTGCAATAATTACTGAAGGAACGGGAAAGGTTTTAAGCACAGCTCTACGATTGAAAAAAAAAAATCAGACGTTGATAATGTTCTTTTATAACAAAAAAAAGTAATTGAGGCAAGTATTAAAAATTATAATAATTATCTTATTTCTCAAGAAGAATGGAAACAATGGCTGACAACTCCCACGAAATATGGAAATTAATAAATGAGGCAAAGGATAACTATAGTGAAGCGTACGAGCATATTCGGCCTAGACTCTATTATTGTATAGAGTACGAACGTGTTCGATCTAGACTATAGTGAAGAACTGTCTCGTGCAGTCGGTTGAATAGTGTGTGCCAAGCAGCGTGTATTTTGGCCATGTCTCTATGTAAATAGCATATAATTATTGTCACAATAAAGAGTATTACGTGTAGCTTATATCAAATATAGCTTATTATTCAGCCCCTTGTTACAACAAGTTGTCGACGAGGATAAAAAAAACTGCAAAACATTGTGAATAATGAATGACATTAACCAGTTGCCATCACACATCTGTTCCAACTGTTCCAGTAGCTACTCCAAAGTTACTTTCTGCTCCAATTTTCCTGTTTTCGCCAACTGAATGCTGTTTTGGCATTTTTACATTTGTTCTGAGATAATTTAGGCATTTTGGGCCTACTCAGAACTGGTGAGCAATCGCAAAGCGGAGACAACGAATTCAGAGCGATTTGAAAGGTTCTTACCAGTTTTGATATCTACTCTTCGAAGTCAGAGAATCGCACCAGCATCACAAATAACACCTTTTGAAAGCTGTGACGCCAAAAATGGAAAGCTTTTGTGATAGATGGAATGTTTTGACATCTATTGTGATCTTAAAAACATCATTGATAGTAAAAAAAGGGTCAATTCTTGTATTCATCGATTAGGAAAGATCACTATTACAATCTAGCTGCATTTCTAGGACCAGATAATCCTGTCAAGGAAATCGAATTCAAAACCTCGAAGGGTCATTTCGAAAAAATGCTGGCTCCATCAGTCTCAACCGTCATTTCTCAGCATCACTCAGCAGCCACATCAGTCAATCTTGGATTTCGTTGCATCTCTGAAAGGGAAGTTGAAAGATTGTGATTTCTACAATATCTGTACCAATGTCACATGTAAAAAGAAGTTCTCCATAGCTGATATATTCCTTTGCGTTCAGTTTATCAGAGGCCTGAAGGACAGCTAGATACGCGAAAAGATCCTACAAGACACAAACCTCAAGGATTTTTACGAATTTCTAACGAAAATCACAGCACTGGAAGCATCTCGGTTAGAGTCAAATCAACTGAGTAAGTCACTAGAGAAGCCTTTGAATCAAGTTGCGGGTGCAAATAAAATCGATCGTCGTCAAGATGGAAATCATCGTAGCCACCAGCGTTCCAAGCCTCAAGACGATCGCCGTCAGTCCAGTTCTCATCCGCGTTATTGTTCTCACTCCCGCAGTACTAGATGCGGATTATAGGCTCGATGGTGTGGATTATAGGTCTCGATGGTGTTTGCCTCAACTGTAGCCACGCAAACCATAAATCGCGTGACTGCAGAGCAGATCGCAAATCGATAATTACAGCTCTTGTGGAAAAATTGGTCATGTCACCAAAGTTTGCATCATCACCCAGCTCCGGAAATCGAAGACTAACACGCTGTCAACTCATCATCCTCAAGAAGAAGAAGTTTGTCACCTCAATAGCGAATATGGTATCGCTGGCATTGAAAAGATCGAGGATTTGTTCGAGGCTGGACCAGGCACTGATAAATACATTGTTGCAGTCACACTCAACAACAAGCCGCAAACATTTGCAGTAGTCTCAGGTGCACGTTTTTCTTTGCTATCAGAAACTGCTTTCAATAAATTGAGACTACAAGTACCCCTGCAACCGACTTCAGTCCCCTTCCTCTCTTACCCAGATCACGTCATCAAGCCTAAAAGTAAAGTCACCGTCTAAGTTGCCAATAAAGGGAATTCAATGGAAGCCAATCTATTTGTAGTGCCAGCAGGGTACGACGCTTTGATCGGACGCTTGTGGATTCGTCGCCTAAAAATCAATCTCAATGAGATACATAGCCACAAAAACTCAGCTCTCCGTCCACTCACTTCGCTCGAAGACATCTTCAAGAAATACCAATCCATTTTCGAAGAAAGGGTTGGGTGTGTTCCGAATGTAGAAGTTAAGCTTCAACTCATAGAAGGCGTGAAACCAATTCTCATCCGTGAACGCGACATTCCCTTTGCATTGCAAGAGAGAGTTAGCCACTCTGGAGTCTCAACAAGTCATCAGTCTGATTGCATGAAGTGATTGATGATCGCCAATCGGGGTGGGGGTGGGGTGAGGCTATGCGGGGATGACAAGTGTGGGGTGAATTTCAGACTTGTTGCTTCAAATCACCCCATGTGCAGACTAGATGACGTTCTGCATAGTCTCATTGATTTCAAGTACTTTTGTAAATTGGACTTGCGCAAGGCATATTTGCATTTAAGGGGTGATGAAGAAGGGAGTAAGATTCAAACGATTTCAACGCATAAGGGTGTATTTAAAAAGAACCGTGTCAGTTTCGGTACTAAGACCACTCCAGCAGAATTCAATCGGGTCCTGGGTCAATAGATAAGCGGCCTTCCAAAGGTCGAGGCATACTTTGATGACATTATCTGTCCTGGCTCAGATCTTGAGGGGTGCATCAGGAATCTGGGCTCATGCCTGGTCATTTAGTGTCACACAATTGAATTCAGAAGTGCGCAGCTATTTTTCAAGCAGTTTCTCGGATGCGAGGACCAAAGAATATGGATGGATTGAGGAAATTCCTTGGCCTAGTCACATATTCTGCCGAATTCATTTCAGACTTCTCTACACCTACTCTATACGCCACTTACTCAGGACGGGAGAACGTTTCTTTTAATCTGCAGCTACCGAGGCCTCCTTTGTGAATCTCACGACAAAACTATGCTAAGGTAGAGCGCGCATTCCGTTTAATCGTTAAAAATGAGTGATACTCACAACTAATGTCTTGCCAGCCAGAATAGCTGCAGTACTTAGCCACGAAATTCATGGTCATGAGTATCCAATTGGTTACGCCTCTCGAGCTCTGATGCAGGTTGAGTCAAATTACAGTCAGCTTGATAGAGAAGCCCTGGCTATCGTATATGCAGTGACGCACTTCTTCAACTACTTTTTCGGCAAACTTTTCGTTCTCGTCACAGGTAATGTGCCACTTTCAAGGATTTTTCATCCACTGCCGCAGATGACCTCTTCGTGTTTGCCGAGGTACGCCTCTTTCCTCAGTGGGCTTGACTACACAGTTCAATGCAAGAAGGGAAAAGAAAACAAAAATGTCGACTGTCTGTCCCGTCTACCAGTCTTTACGGCTAGTGAGTCACCAGCGATTTTAATGGATGAAAAAGTCAACGCCTTGTATGCTGAAATACTGCTCCAGATCTCCAGTTTGTCTATCACCGCAGAGACAGTCGCCGAGGAAACTGCAAAAGAACCGAAGCTGCAAGCATTACTATAGCAACATGCTGTTCCGTTCCAAGTGAGCAGTAATCCCTAAGTCTCTACAAATATCAATTCTGCAAGAGCTTCATGCAATGCACGTGGGAATCAAGAAGATGAAGCAACTCACCAGGTATATGTTTATTGGGAAGGTTTGGACAAGGGCATAAAGCATCTTGTGAAGAGCTTTGAGTCCTGTGCCAAAGTCTGCCACAGTCCACAGAAAGCGCCAATTCATCCCTGGGATCAGCCTGATGAATGCTGGGAGAGAGAGAGAGAGAGTGCCAGCAAAGATTCATTTGGGAAATCAAGACGCTTGGCTATTCAGCACCATCAGGAGGAATTTTGGCCAGTACTAAAGGGTGGTCCAACCAAAACGTACGATGTTAATTGTAAATAAAACAAAAAGTTTTCAGAGAATGATGTTAATATTTTTTTATTATGATATTATATTAGCTTAAAGGGATCATATCAGTCCATACCAGAAGATGCAAATGGAAGAGATGCAGTGAGACGCGTTTTCGGTAGCGATGTCATTTGCTGACGAGACATAGCCTGCTGATGTCGTTGACAGGTAATATAGCAGTAAATGCACTGTTTCACAGCAGACCAGCCATGTATAATCCAGTTTGTTTATCGCAACGCCCCTAACATAAGTTGGATTCCACCGTGCAATGTAGTATGATGAGCTTGCTGGACCAGAAGCTGAGTAAGGGTACCCAATTTCGCCAAAATAATTGATTGACGTTAATTGATGCTAAGCTCAGCATTTTTAAGTCAACCTCCAACGTGGAGGATACCATGACCATCCAAGTATGGTTCAAGAGTGATGAGATCGCTAGATGATGCAGTGTAAGCATGATGCTGCAATTGTTTAGTTTCACTGTCAAAATATCTGCCTTGTTCGCTGCGAATATGCCATCGTAACGCCTCATCCATTTCTTCGGGAATGATGAATGTTCGATGCCGGTGAGTAGGTTGCGGTCGTCATATATATACAGTAACTCGAAGCAACTTACCAATATTGCTGAACCTTTCGAGTAGGCTAATAAATGAGCCATCGGGTCTGCGGGTTTCAATTTTCATTGAACTAGTTGCCAGGGCCAAAGTTGTTTTCGCTGGTTTTTCTTCTGCTGCCATTGCCAAAATTTTCTCCTCGGAAAGGACCGGAAGTTCGGTTGTGGCCGTGTCATCTATCAATAGTGACGCGGGACCATGCCACCATAAGTGAGGTTCACCAAGATTCCCGGCACTGATTCCGTGACTTGCGCAATCTACCGGATTATTCTGAGTGCTAATGTGAAGCCAACTTCGTATGTCGCTATGTTGTCGAAAGTAGCCAACATGATTTGCCTTGTGAGGAGTTAAAGTCCCCACTGGTTCCCGAACCCAGCTTAGGACAATGCTTTCAATGCTCTTCATCGTTGTTGCCAGTAACTGTGCTGCCTAGGAATCGTTGTTGTCTTTACTGGCAACACCTTGATTTTCGCTGTAATTAGTGTTGATGTTCGCTTGCCATTGTAATCAATACTACAAAGATAGATGACTACAGCCTATGCCTTTGCACTAGCATCGCAAAAGCCATGTAACCGTGGTTGAACTTCTGACCGTAAGCCAAGCCAGCGTGGTATGCGAATCGCCTCAAGCAATCTGAGATGATTTCAGAAAGTAAGCCACTCTTGCAATAGTGGTGCTGGTAAGGGAGTGCCCCATGTTAATCCTTCTTGTCACAATTTTTATATGAAGATTTTTGCCACTATAATCACTGGAGCAAGCATATTTGTAGGGTTGTATAGTTTCGCAGTGTCACTCAGCACGTGCCTTTTTATATTCGACGGTGAGTCTTCCAATTTGATTTTGAAGAAGAAATTATCCGTAGTTGAATTCCAATGTAATCCCAAAACTACGGTTTCTGCTGACTTTAGCAACATGTTGTCCATAGAGATCTGGTTGGTTGTGAGTCCTGGCAATGTTGCAGAATTATTTGATCGCCATTTCCGTAAAATGAAATGTCCTTACCGTAGAATCTGATCTACATCGCCTGCCAATTGAATTGCCTTCTCAGTTGATTCAGCACTTGCCAAGTAGTCATCAACGTAGAAATCACACAAAATACTTCTCCAAGGAGCCTCTAATCGGTAGCTATCTGTTATTTGCCCGTGGTTGCCACGTGCACATTGTTGTAATGCACGGATTGCATAATAATGGCCACATGCCATGCCATATGTAACAGTAGTTAATTGTATGTGCCCCACGGTTCGGTTGCTGCTTCTCGCCACAAAATCCGCTCATCGACGCGTACTTATCGGAACATTTTCTCTATATCCGCTGATAAAGCCACATGGAATAATCGGAACCGAAGGATAAGGTTCACCAATGATAGTTGTATCATTGGTCCAACTAATTGTGTGTCATTCAATGAAATACCGTTCGAAGATTTTGCCGATGCGTTGAGTACCATACGAAACTTCGTAGTGACTGCATGATGAGGAATGTAGTATGTCTGTAATTCATCGCCTATTGTCATCCATTGCACACATGTGCCCAGAGCAATGTACTCCACCATAAATGCCACGTATTTAGGCTTCTATTCTGCATCTGCGGCCAGTCTCCGCTCGGGCTGATGGGATTGGCGCAAAGCCAACGAATGGGAGTTGCACGACATAACGGCCATCACTATCACGTCGATGCGTTGCCAAAAACAGTTTCTCACAAATGTCCGCCGCTTCGATCTCCCAAAAATTAAGGAGAAGACCGTCGAGACGTTGATCACTGATGCCAGCCTGTACATGTAATGAACGGACAGGTGCAAAAGTGTCCGAGTCGGTTGAAGTAGCATTGCCTGCGCAAAAGATTCATAGGATGAACCGCGTACTATGCTATCTTGAATGATTGAGCCTCAAACATCAGCACCAATCAATGCGTCTGTTCTGCCAAAAATTTCAAATACTGGATCAGCCAATGGTAGTGAACGCAAATGATTCCAATATGAATCCGCAATCCGAGCCACTGGTATAGGTGATACTATTGAGTTAAGAATGTGAAATTCGGCCTCCAATGCGACCGCCGATTGAGTGGTCGATGATAGTTGCAACATGGATCTGCCACGGGTGTATGTTGGAGACGATGAGCCAGCACCATCTACTTGAATCTCGTATCGTCTGTTACGGACTGCCAAGTTATTGAAGAATCGCGAAGTTATGAAGCTGACTTGGGATCCACGATCACATAATAATCGACATCGGTATTGATTGCCAAAGCCATCAGTAATGTATCCAAGTGCTGTAGCCAATAGAAAAATCTGGTTACTGACGAGCATAAATGTCTTCACTGCGTCCGCCACTGATGACGTTGAAGTCAACTTTTGACCCAGCAAAATGTGATTTTTGTCATTGCAATTGCGACCGTTCCCTGGTTGGCGCATTTTTGTCGAATGACCTTGTCTCAAGCAATCGAAACATAAATTCGAACCTTTGATACGCTGAAAACGTTCTGACACTGGAAGCACTAGCAATTAGGGACACTTTCCAATTGAATGATTAACATTATTGCAGTAGTCACATTGGCAAGGTAATGTTGAAGCCAAATTGGTCAATTGGTCAATCTTGGCGACTGATTCGATAGAAATGAAGGTCGTCGAGTATCTGCCAGCAGAGTGCTGCTGGTGGCTGGCAAAATAACTCATCCACTGCCAAACTTTGTGCACGCTTCTCGATGAAGGTCACCAATTCCTCCAAAGCGGGTATATCATTCGAGGTTAGACTCATACCCCATGCCTTTTGAGTCACCTGAGGGAGTTTCGATCTGACAATTGGCACGCAATGTTAACGCATCCCATTAATCCACCGGAAGCTTCATAACCATTAATGCTCGCAGAGATTCTCGAGCGGCGTCAACGACAGTCAGCAAATTCGAAGTTGATTCCTGTACTTTTGCCTTCATCGTCAACAACCGTGAGACATGAATCTCTGCCAATCGTTTTGGGCTGTTGTATCTCACCTTTAATGCCTTTCATACTTCGCTATAACCGCTTGTATATATGCCACCTACTAGTGACATTGCATCGCCCTTGACTGCCGCACGCAACTTCGCCAGTTTACGCGTCTGGACAATCTGGTTCGTGGACCAGAGTCTCGAATGAGTCTTTGAAGGCCAGCCAATTACGTCATGTCCCATCGAAAATGAGCACAGAAAGTCACTCCAATCACAAATCGACTACGTTCGACCGTACGGAGCTAGCCGCATCCTCTAAAGCCAGTGTCACCGCTATCCGATGCATTTTTGGCACCGCCAAATTATATCTCAATTCATAATGAGCTCTTTGCGGTAGAGAGCTCATTATGGACATCCATCTCCGCTTGGTCAGCACTCGCCAACAAGCCATCAAAAACCTGTTGAGGTGTATTTGCAAAGAATTCAGCTCTTGAACTAATTCTTGCAAAAAACAGAAAATGCTGCCTGCAACTTGATGCTAGCCAAAAAACACCACTCAAGCCAATAAACCACACACTCACACGATTCAAGCATAAGCATGTGAAAACGAGTCACGAAAAACAATTCGAATGTTAAAAATGTGTAATGAATTAATGAATCATTCGACGACGCGGCGACCACTACCAATACACCTTGCCCCCATGTGGCTTGTCATCTCATGTTGGTTGTGACGGGTGCACATCCCACGTCAATTTTGTCGTGGGATGTCAAAGTGAATTGACAGCCACATGGTAGCAGAGTGTGGGAGTAGTGGTCGCCGCTTAACAACTGCCCGCTCTGACACTACAAGTCGCGCTTGGTTGACCAAGAGGGATCCTCTGGAATTGATTCCTATTCATTTTTGAAAGTGTTTTGCAGTCGGGAAGTGCAGCAAAGGTAGATTTCTTCAGTGTTTACTACGATTATCGCTTATTAACTTGCATTCCGTAGATATTTCGTCTTAAGCCTGAACCGGTTCCATGTAACAGACCGGGAACGTGTGTGTACCTATTTGCATTGTGGCGTATTAAATGAGCACGCTAAGGATTCTACCATCATACAAAATCTTATTTGCGGAGACTTTTTGCCGTGTTAAAAGCTTGTCGTTGAGCGAAAAAAAAAGAAAACCCTGAAGCATTTCACGGATTTATTTGTCGTCCAATGGCCCAATCCAACTGACAAAACAGGAAAAATCAAGTACGTTGGAAAATTAATGTAGATATAGTTGCATTGAATATATGTTGATATTTCAGTCGAGGAAAAATCCTGCAAGCACCGAGTCCACCTGAAGGTCCAAATAGTTCAGTGAAAGGTTTCACTGGTCAAATTGCCGGAACGACAATTCGCTTTTGGCTTTCTTGGAAACAAAAAACCTTCGTCAACTTATTGGACGTTATTGGTACTGCACAAGCATTCTGGCTATTCTCGGGAATAACGATAGTGGGCGTTTTCTTTGAATTCTTTGCTGGACCTGAAACCAAAGGTAAGCCACTTGCTGAAATCCAAACAATTCTTGGTGAACGAGAAAACCGAACAGAAGAGGCGAAATTGTAAATTGTTGTTGAGACTGTTAAAAAAGAAGAAGAAGGATGAGCTGAATGGAAAATGGACTGAATTTTTTCAAAAGATAACATACTAAGAAAAGTTAAAACTGTTTTGCTATAAGATTTAGTTGTGTTTAAACACATATTAATTTTCTTTTAATCGCGACACTTGGGTTCAGCATCATCACAATATGTTTTATTGGTTTTCTTTTGGTTTTAAAGAAATTGTTTAGCTCAATTAGGAACAAAATAACGCTTGACTAGAGTTATTATATAAGCAAAACAACTGGCTCCCTTAGAAAGCGAAACCCAGACAACAGTAACGCAGAGTTAAAAAAAAAAGAAAATTTTTATAATTAAAAATTGGCAGAAACAAAGAAATGATAAGCAAAACAAAATACTAAATGATTAAAAAAGAAAATACTTGTAAAAAGTTGCTGAAATATTATGCGCGCTATTGTAATTTAGCGATTTTTTTGGTTAAAGCTAGACGATAGGATTAGTTGTAAATTGTATAATTTATTTGAAAGCAAATTCTTTTTAGTAAGCTTTATTGAACAGTAACTACTAGGAAAAAAGAAACAGATAAGATTCGTGACAGGTTACCAAATTAGGATTTTTTTCGTAAACAAAACAGTATAATACACTAAGAAGAGAAACGAAATCTTCTATTCAAGTGAGCACACACACACAAATAACGCAAAAAAAGAAGGTTTTGTTTTTAAACATTTTTAAATCAACAACAATTTTTATGTTCTAGCACCAGAACGAAAAAAAACATCTTTAATACACGTAATAACATTTTTAACTTTATATTAACAATTTTACCACTCAACAAAAACATGTGCACGCATGTTTTTTTCATGAAATTTGTCGTTTAAGGCAGCGGTCCCACTAAAAGAACAACCATTTTTTTTTAAACTTTATACTGTCCAGAATATTTTACCCTTAAACGTTTTATGTAAATTTCTCCCAGGAAATTTATCTATCCTAACATCACATCAAAAATAAAAACCATCTCATCCTCTCTCTCTATAATAGTCCCAAAATACTATTTCCATGAAAATTTCTTCTTATTTTTTTAAAGTTAGTCGTAGGAATCAGTTGCATCAAGCATTAGACTAATTCATTAGTTTTAAAGATTAGAAAAAAAAATTTATTTAAGGCATGCTTTGAGGCGAAATGAAAGCCGTAACAGAAAATTTAAATCATTAAATAGCACGTATATATTGACTGAATTCAAACTTTTTCAAAATTTTAAATATTTCAAGAGGCACAGAAGTTACTAGAACAAATTATAAATATTACATTGCCTTTGCATAAATTATCATATGTGCATGTTGAATAGGAATATTAACTACATATTATTCCTCCTCTTCAAAAAAAAAGAAAAGGAAAAATCTGAACGCAATTTTCAAATCAACAAAGTCAGATGGTCGGGAAGAAAGAGAAAAGACTTAAATTAAAATGATTAAAGGAAAAATAGCGAAAACTCTTATATTAATGCATTTCGTTTCTCTTTTTGTATAAACTGTAGTTTTTTCTATATACATATGTAACTAACAAAAAAAAAGAATTAATCATATATTACAACAAAATACATAATAACATGCATTACTAAGCTTAACAACGACTTTCCTTTCCAGTGGTCCTTCGTTTCGATAACGTAGTATATTTTTCGGTACCACGTCGGTAAAATTCGGGAACGCTAAATGGAAATTAGATTTGTTTGGTACTTTGACTGGATGAATGAAGAAATACGGAGTAACGTAAAATAGGTTTCTTCTCCGTATGGTTGTGTTTTCGACGCGTTTGAAACGGGCCCTTAATGGTGGCTGAAAAATTATAAATGAGCGTAATCCATTTGGAGACCCGCGACCGAAATCCTCTCCGATCTAGCTGGCCGACAAGCAGCCACCGCAAAAATGGATTACGGTGCGCGGATTGGTTGACCGGTTGGTACCATTCGTTGGCGCGACTCAGACTTAACGTCTAGAACCGATGAGAGGTCGGTTTCTCGTTCGTGACATAAGACTTAAAAATCATTACAAATGTCACTGGAATATACGACGCCAATTGTTCGGGGAAAACCCACACACGCACGCGGACTATATGCGCAAGTATGTTAATACGGGCCACGAAGAACAATTCGAATGCAAAAAATGCCACTAAAATATACGATACCACAATCCAATAACTTTCAAAAGAATGTTCTAAGCAAAATGCAAGCACGCTCGGTCACAGAAATGTCTGTATATGTGTATAACAAATGTCCAAGCGCCATCAAGCCAATCACTGCACAACACGCGCGAGTAACATATGACAATGCTCCCAACAACGCAGAATTTAGTTCAGTTAATAGCGCCCCAAATAAAGTTCATGTAAAGTCATTGGATGGCAACTTAGATAAAGTTCAATCGAACATCATATGTTGCAAAATCTACGGACAATATCCAACAATTATCTAGGCCAGAACATGAAATTCATAGCGTTGCAATATCGCCAAGTAATATTGTTAATTTAGCAACAATATCCGAACCAATGTTAAACTTAATAGAACATCAGAAATCAGTTGTTAGCAGTGGCGGCTCGTGCGTTTGTAACCGGGGGGTTCACAGTTCACAGTAATAGCAGTTGCTACAATCAGAAGGGCTTTAAACTAAGTTAGCGTTACAATGTAATTGTACCTTATTACACAAGTCATTACCACATTTCCGAGTCAATATGAAATATTTCATATTATTTCGTTTTCATCTTGCCTTCCATTTTTCTTACCTTTGACATGCGAATTTTTCAAGATACATAGAATTGCGTAGCAGTTCGAATACGAATTTAATTTAGAATAAAATGTCATGTAAAAATACAGTTTTTGCTATCTAAGCACAATTTTTATTTTATTCATTATAATGAATCTTTATAAGTAATTTTTAATAATTGAAATATTGAAAATAAGTGAAATAATATTTTACAAAAAAAAAATGGTGTACAAAAACAAATGAACAAGTAATTCAAGTGCAGTGCTTGTACGTAAAATCCAATCTTCTTTCTTTTTTAGCGGCAAATTTGTCGATTACCATGTCGTTAAAATTTTGGGATTCCTGCAATAATTTTTTTTCGATTGAAAGCATTGCTAACGCAGTAAGTCTGTCTTGGCTCATCGTTGATCTTAAAAATGTTTTAATTCTTTTTTGAGTCGAAAAAGACCTCTCTGCTTCAGCGGTTGTCATAGGGATAGTCACTATGAGCTTCAAAAGCTGAGAAGTGGCATAAAATAAATTCTCAAGGCAGTTTTCTTTTATAAACTTGAGAAGATTAACGGCACCTGATAAATTCCTGAAGTCAGGCCTTTTATATATGATTTCAAGTTCCGTTCGTAGCCTGACTGCATCTAAAAATGGATGAGCTTCGACAGAACTATTTAAATAGTTGATCGGAAAGTCTGTCGGGAACTGAAGAAAATTTTTCGCTAAGAAAAGATTTGAAGCACTTAAATGATTTGTGAAAGCAAACCTATCAATAGCATGGCTTATGATTGAATCAAAAATTTCTTTGGCTGCTACAATTTGCATAATGTATGGATCGTTATTTTTTCTTTGCTTTTTAGCGCTAGTCATTTCTGTAGGGATTTCATTTTGAATATTTTCAATATTATTTCTTTCATTTTGAATAGATTGTTTAAAACTCATCACGCATTCTTGAATTCCAACTGCATCTATACTAATTTTCTGTAACTGATTGTATAAAATATCGCAATGTGGCATTATACGACTGAAGATGGTCAGCCAAAATAGAAAGACATGATCTTGAAGCATACGAGATATTGCACATGCTTGATTGATAGTTAGAGTCTGCTTCGAAGTTGATTTTATTTCTTCCATGCACTCAATTAAGGAATTCCTATTTTGATATACAGTGGTAACAACTCTACTTTTGAAATTCCACCTTGTGTTGGAAGTACGTGGTATTCGACGACCAACAATTGCGTCTAAAATGGCTACTCGTTGCGGAGAATTCGAAAAAAAATTACTTATATCACTCAAATTAGAAAAAAAACGCGTACTTGTTGATTTTGTTTTGCACCTTGAGATAAAACCAAATTTAACTGATGGGCATAGCAATGAATATAAAATGCATATTTGTAATGCGTTTGTATAATTTTTTGAACACCCCCAGTTTGTCCAGACATAACGTTGGCACCATCATAGCTTTGCGAAATTAGCTTTTCGGGGTTGTTGACCACTTTTTCCAAGACTCCATGAATAGCTTCCGCCAAACTGACAGCATCGTGCCCATTAGGGTTTAAAAACGACCAGAAACGTTCCACAGGACTACCATCTTGAAGAACATACCGAAAAACTACTGACATTTGAAAAATGGAAGACACATCTGTGGTCTCATCAGCAATCACAGATACAAAGTCAGCGCAGAGTATTTCTTTCTTGATGGTCTCTTGCATAATTTCCAACATGCAGTCCAACAATTCATTTTGGATTGTTTTTGAAGTACCTTTGAAAACGGTAGTTTTTTCTATGTGGTCTTTCAAAGCTGTATCCAATTCAGCAGTAAAATTTATGAGGCCACGAAAAACTCCTGGGCTTAGTGACTTTTGCGTCTCGTCATGACCTCGAAGAGCGAGCTCAAATACTCCACAAAATTTTACGCAGTCTATGATTTTAGATAAAACATACCGATTTTTCCGCACTTGCTCGTTGTTTTGTTCGATACTGCGTCTATAAGCACTGTCAAGTTGTTGCCTAATATCTTGCTTACCTAGTAAGTTGAAGTCTAGTTGGGCATTGATATGAGATGCTGCACTCTCATACTTTTTAATTTTTTGAGCAAGATGGCTCAAATCGTCAACACCTGTTTTTGTCCAACTAGAATCTGAGCTTTTACTACCGAACAAAACGCACGGAAAACAAAATAACTTGTTTGTCACTGCACATCCACAAATCCACTTTGTTTTTTCATATGTTTCCGGTTTAAATTCGCGCTTGAACTGTCTCGATTTCGAGTTCGTCACTTGGACAATTTCAATTTTAGGGATTGGTCTTCCGAGATTTCTAAACTTGATTTTTTCATCTAAGGAAAGTTGTTTAAAGTTTTCTCTAAATAAACTAACGCAACATTATTCACAATCCATAATTAATTTTTTAAATTTTCGATTGGCAGCCCAAAGTAATGCTAAGAATTACAAAGATTTGAACTGATGGAGCACTCTAAAGTCGTGCGCCGAATGCAGTACAAATTATGGTTAGCACTCCTAATACTTTTAACCCCCCGAAAACCAAAATTAGGTGCACGTGCGATCGCGACATACTCATGTTCATAAGACTATCTCGGATGCGAACGAGGAAAACGAAATTGAGCACAAAGAATGGAGGAAAATTCCATCAGGCTAGTGAACATATGAATTGATTTTCTTTGAAGAATTCATCTGGGAGGCCCGTCATTCACTTTAAAGACATTACTATTGATAACTTAGTTGAGGGTTGGCGCTCTGAATAATTCTTGCTGAATACATTTTTATGCTTTTCTACTTCCTTCTCAGGGGGTCACGTGCTCCTGTGCACATATGCTAGAGCCGCCACTGGTTGTTAGTCTACATTAAGTGATACAAGTTCGATATTAAAATAAAAGTTAAGTAAAAATTACAACGAGTTGTTTTTTTTTAATTCGTTGCTTAAGAAAATACATTAGTCACGTTGTCCGGAAAATTACAGAAAAAACAGCCACAGGTGTCTTAAATTCAATTCCTCACAGGAGGCACTAAAAATGTTAGGAAAAAACTATGCCACGTATTCCAAACATCGAATTTGAATGAAACGCGTTTTATCAATCTTAAATGTACTTTCTTTTATTCGCCATCCAAGTGCTAGCCACCCTCAACGCTCTCAATTCGCCGACTGCCACCACTCGACTCACAAAACGTTGTATAGAAAAAACGGTGTGCTACTACCGCTCGAATCATTTGATATTGATCCTAAACAGAGTGCATAAATATGGCCTTTACATTAGAGCGAGTGCAACCAAGACAAGCAATTTTGATCATCTTTTCACACTAGGCTAGACTGCGAGAAGATCCAGGGGAGAAGGTGGACTCTTAAGCTGCAACCCTCAAAGGTAGAATAATGAGATTTCACCATGCAAAAAGGATCAACAGTTGGTCAAATTACAACAGTATGGGTATTTTTCATTATAAAAGAAATTGTGCCTGATGCCCATGTGCGCGTAAGTGAGGTTTTGTCGAAATGTATTCCACAAAAACTACCCCTACACCTAGGCTATTGCAAGTTAAAAGCTGTAAAATGCTAAAAAATGTTAAGGACAAGATAAAGAGCACCGACACCCAAAGTCCAAGGTAAAAATTTTACTTTTGCACAATGACGTTATCAGACTTAATGCAAATCAGAAGGAGACAGTTTCTGACTACATTATAATTTTGGAGATTTAACTTTACTACCAATAGAATTTAAGCAGCTCACTTGCAGACAAAGGAGATATTGCTGATTCTTCAAATGTGAGAAGGCCATATACGAGTAATCTAAATTCCGGAGGCAAGCCTCGCTTTGTCTGATTTAATATGCATAAGATTAAAAATTATGGCAATGTTTTTCACATTCTATACTATTTCAAAGTTATGCTCGTAATAATAATTTTGCATTATACGGTATCGGAGGCAAAATTTGAATCGACAATGTTGACTATTAAGACCCTATTTTATCTTTCCACTACATTTACTTTGCAAGATAGGTCTAAATAAAGTGTTAAGATATCAAAATTCTGGAACTTATGAAAGATAGACACGCTCACATCGAAGTTATTCACAAAAAACAAAATGAGTGTGCAGAAATCACCAAAAGGCATCTTTTTCGGTCTAGAGTTCGTTCGAAAAG
This sequence comes from Odontomyia ornata, assembly GCA_963969285.1. NCBI lineage: Eukaryota > Metazoa > Arthropoda > Insecta > Diptera > Stratiomyidae > Odontomyia > Odontomyia ornata. The sequence goes on from OZ017738.1 coordinate 401,735,109, forward strand.
TCTTATCACTTCCGTACTACTCACCAACTGGAGTATCGAAAAACAAAGAAGTGACTAAGCTTTATTCTGTAATTCGTTTATTTATGCAAAAAAACTTGAATGCAAAATAAATATACAAGTATAAAAACAAGGCAATTAATGGTATTACGTTTCTGTTTGCATTGCATTATAAATATTTATCTTAGTATATAGAATATAATTTAATTGTAGGTTAATATAGTTTTGAGTTCTTAAAGATCATTTTTCATCCCAATTCGTTAGTTCAGCTTCTTTTTATATACAAATGTAACGAATAAAATATATTTCTTCTATACGAAGCTACTTTATCACCTATTCTTGACTAATATTAAAATATATTTATTTCGATGATTTTTTCCCAATTTTAAATGTTCGTTTCAGTTTTCATTTTTGATTAAATGTTACACATGGCTTTTTTGCTTATAATGTAAGTGAAAAAATAGCAAACATAGTACTGGAATTCAAGGGTGCATTTTCTTGTTCATTTATGTGGAGGATAAATATTTTTAAATTTTGTTTTGAACAGACTCACTATCAATATCTCATTATAGGCACGCCGTTACAAGCGGAAAACTGATTGGTTTAAGCATGGATGATTTTACTTAGTTATGTCTTATGATTTTATGAAAACTATCTCGGTATATGCGGTTAATTAAAAATACGAGTACAAACCAAAGCTGTTTTCTCAATTTTTTATTTAAGATTTAATTATTCAAACTGCGTGCGGCAAATATTTGAAATATTAGTATATTTAATAGTTTCAAAAACTCTATGTCGGTAAACTATTACAATAAGGGAATGGTAAACTTTGAGTATAAATTCCAATCACTGTTAAGCACCAAACTCTATTATTCAACTACAATGGAGATAAATGAAAAATGACATTTCAAAAAGTTTCTCAAAAGACGCACCAATACGATTTGCTTTTTTTCAGTTTCTCATATTCTTATTTTGTAAATATTGTAATGGTAGTAGACTAGACTTTAAGCTATAGCTTCTTTTAAATTAAGGTTAATAAATAAAAAATATTTACATGTATATTTGACTATTGAAAATAAGATAATTGTTGTTTATTGTGATAATTAAAAAACTATCAAATGAAAAATGTGGAAAGAAATTTAACCAAAAAACAATAGATATTGATAAATGTATGCATTATGATAAACATTTATAAGGCATTTCATAAAAATATTTGACTTATTTATTCATGTGTAAACGGACTTTTTTTCAATGAATTCTTGAATATCTTTCAAATTCATTTAAATGTTAAGCGTTAAATTTTGTTCAAGCCAAGATTACAATTGTAATTTATCGCTATATTACTTGTTTTGTGCTCCCAACATTTAAGGCCGTTTTTCTTTTGAGAATTTTTTTCAGCATTGCATTATAACATTATAGTGTAATTATTTTTCAAAGAGAATATTCAATTTAATATTTTCATTTCAGAATAAGAAAATATCACAGTATACCAAAGAGTCTAGAGATTATAGCGAACATTCACATCCCTATTGATTAAGTTCGATGTATTTATTTGAATTTCTTGGGTCCTTTTGTGGCAGAATCTTTTGGTAGCAATAAAAAAAATGCTTTTGATTTAAGATAACCAAAAAAAATTAATTTTAGGATCAGATATAACAAAACTTTCTAATGCGACCAGTAATAAACTTTCATTTATTTAATAAATAATTTGAGTTGCAAAGGAACTAAAATGAAATCACTATACTTTTGTGTAAAACATAAAATTTCTGATTAAAAAAGGCGGTTTCAGTGATATGGATATATTTGTATGTAGGATTCTTTGGAATGGCATCCAGTTTAAGTGTAGTAGAGCTAGGGAACTCAATCACGGGATTCCGGGATCCCGACCATTTTACAGGCTTAGAAATTTTGGGATTTTATTTAGTTAATCCCGGGATTTACGGGATTGATTAATCATTTTTGAACTTTTTAGAAATACGCTGCTTGAAATGAGCTCCTCCGCTTTCACCTAAAATTTGTCGCCTCTTTTGTCAGTAACCAGTCAATTCGATTAGTTTTTGGGCGCAATGACGATCAGGCAAGTTCACGCTATCCAAACAGATTCGACAAGTTTATGTGTTGCCTGAAGATCGAGCAGATTAAGTGGAAAAGTACAAAAAAGAAAAGTAGAAAGGTGGAGTACAAAAAGGAAGTTTCTTTTAAACGTTAACATTGTTGTTGATAGGAATTTTTTTCAAATACGATTTCGTCCGCTCTTTTGCATTTCCCGTTTATTTCCCCACACGATTCGATTACTAAGTTTTTTTTTAAACATTAACATTACTGTTGGTAGAAATTCTTTTATTAGAAAAGTTAGTGTGAAACAGACGTTGATTTTTTTCTTTTTACTTTAAAGCTATTGATTTTTAGTTTTATAATCGCAAATGAGATACATTTGCTTGTTTCTAGATAGCATAAAGGGAGTAGCATGTCCACAAAAAGTGTCTATATTGAGCATAAAAAAGATAGCAATGCTTCCTCTATATGAAGTCATGATTGCCAAAGAGAGAAATACAGTGCAATGTAAGCGTTGCCCAGCAGTTTTGAAAACACTTGGAGGAACCACCAAAGGATTGCATACCTATCTCCAAGCGAAACATTCATTGATATTAAGCTCGAAAGTATCGTCTACATCAAATGCTCATAACAAACCTGATACTCTCGACGATGTTTTAGCTTGGATGACTGCTTTAGACGGCTTTCCTATGAGTGCATTTGTGACGTCAAATGCTTTAAGAACTTTGATTCTACCAAAAGTGTATTCAGATTTACCAAGATCTGCCGCAACAATCCGCAATCGCGTGGCAAATTACAGCCATAAATCTAAAGCGCAAATAAAAGCTAAATTATTTACATTAAAAAATGAAGGAGAAAGATTCAGTTTAAGCTTTGATGAATGGACTTCAAGCTCAAACAAGAAATACATGAATATAAACATTCAATCATGTAATACAACCTGGAATTTAGGACTGGTTCGCATAAATGAATCATTAACAGCTAAGGCATCTGTGCAAATATTAAAGGCGCATCTTTCTGAGCTACAAATTTCTCTTGATTCTGATATTGTTGCAACAATAACTGATGATTCAAACGTCATGCTTAAGATTGGAAAGCTTGTGAAAGCAGAGTGCCAAGTTTACTTTGCACATGGGATTCATTTAGCCGTTTGTGATTTGTTGTACAAAAATATAGACGATTCGATTATTAGCCAATCTTTGAACGTGGATTCAGATGATGATGACGAAGATCTTGGATCAGGTTTAATTATTGAATCAATCCATTTTCGAATTCGACGAACAATCGCAATATTAAAAACGTGGTTTAAAAAGTTCGTCGAACAGCTGTATTGTTCAAAAGATCCCCTATGAAGAATGATTCAATTCTTCAAAAATATGTACAGCATGAACATAGAAAAGAGTTAACCTTGTTTCGTAACTGTAAGACGAGACGGAACAGCCTCTTCACAATGCTTGAACGCTTTGTCCTTATAAAGAATAGCATTCAAAAAGCTCTTGTAGACCTGAAAAATCTAGAGATTTTCGATGAATGTGATTTAGATATCATAAATGAAATAATCAATGTCTTGGCGCCAGTAAAACTATCCGTAGAAGCATTTTATCGTTCTGACTCAAATTTGTGCACTGCTGATGCAACTTTAAATTTTCTTTTAAACAGTTGAGTGGGAATGAGTCAATTATAGCGACTAGATTGAAATCACATTTGTTAAAACGCTTACAACATCGCCGACGTAATGTACTAAGTGGTGTGTTAAATTATTTAAAAAAATCCTCACAATGAGAATAGTAATTTAGATGATGATGTAAAAGATTTATTTTCATGTCCAAGCAAAGTCCAAATTAAAAAAAAACAGAGAAGAAAGGTTGAATACAACTTTTTGTGTAAGTAATGAAGAAAATTATCCTAATACGCCAATGAAATCGACATCTTGCAATACAGTGACTTTAACATTGAAAGATAAGCTTCCGCTGGAAATCAACCGTAGGTAAGAAACAGACTTTTTAAAATTGATCCAGCAAGAAATGGCTCTTTTCGAAGCAACTAAAACTCGAGGTCGCAATTTGGAGCAAATTTATAAATATTTGTTGACAATATCTCCGACTACCATCGAGGCGGAAAGCTCTTTCTCAGCGTCTGCTTATATGTGGAACAAATTGAGAACTAGGCTTGAGGACCAAACATTGGATGCGTTAGTCTTTCTAAGATTTTATTTCCGCAATGCAAATAAGATGTAAAAGGTTAATACCTTAAATTTACCTCGTTAATTTAATAATATTAATCGTGATATCTAGAACATATACTGTTTATTACAGATTTTAGAATGTAAAACATTAATGTGTTTATGAGAAAAAGTAATTGACTAACTTCAGTTGAAGAAGAATCTTGTGAAATTAAGTGACAAAGTATTATATACGATAACTTTATTTAATGATAACAGATGATATAAGTAGAAAAATAATGAATTAATTAAGGACATCTAAGATTAGTTGAGTTTTTTTTTAATTGCCAGCTTCAAGGTTTTATGTAAATAAGTTGTTCATTTATTGTAAGAGATTCATGTTTATTTGTTTTGTATTGAATTTACCTGCATTTGTGATGATTATGTAAACGTATGGTAATGAAAAAATGTGATTTTTGAATAGCATTCAAACTTTTATTCCCTTTTCAAATTTCCCGGGATCCCGGGACTATCTAGAGACAATCTCGAAATCCCGGGATTGGAAAAAAGGATCGGGATTGAATTCCCTAAGTAGAGCTTCTGCTTTTTTAATTACTGGGAAATGAATTGCCATTTGCGGAGGAGAGCAGTTATTTGTAAAGATCGTATGAATCAATATTCGTATGATATACAATATTATGCATTACAATATTACTTTTTCTAAACGTGGGTCTCACCTTCCTTCATGGATTTCTTATTCATTTTCCCTCTGTGTTTAAAATCTAATTTGCCTAGCTGAGTATGTCTAGTTATTTAGCAATCAATGAAAGTGCAATAACGCTGTTAAAATTAAAGGGAAAATAGTGATATAGCTACGAGTATATGGGCATGGTTAAATTGTTGTTCTTGTAGCACTACAACCCTTTTTGGAGCTTTGCTTAGAGATAGTTCGAGTATCTTATCTCACAAGTTGATATGATCATTATTACGCTTTGGCCGTGTGTTTGTCCACTCAGCCGCAATGCGTTTTGATTTTAAACCAGCACGTATAACGGAACGGGCTTATAAGTCCGTCCGAACAATCACTCGAACAAAATCTCGTTGCCGCCAACGAGAGTCAAACCAGGGACTTTTGGCTTACGGGATGAATGCTCTAACCACTACACCACCCTGACTACTGTGGCCTAGTTGATACTAGCTTTTTTATGTGAAACTGAATAATCCTGCATCCTTTGGGTCTGCTTAGATGGTATGTAGTATATCAAATCAAAGGGAATAAAATTCGCAAAATCTATCCCAAAGGGAGCGATTTTTTATGGTGTATATAAATCCGGACTACAATGTGCTTGCTTGCAATTTACGCATTACTGGTGCACATCGATGTTACATTGCTAACATTTTTCAATGACTATTCTCTCAATAAAATAGTGAGGCTAACCAACCGCTCCGAAAAACGCCTTCAATAAAAATTTGCGTTCAATGATTTTGAAGAGCAGTAAATAAAAATGCACCAAGTAGACCAATACTTCTGGATGGTGATCATCTAAGAAATATAGAAAATAATGTGATTTTAATCGTAAAGCCAACTGTTACGTCAAAAAATCTAAGTCCTATCACCACTGCAGTATACTAAAAAATATCGGAAAAATTGACCAAAAAACCTGAGAAGCTTTAAAATATCAATTTGAAGTCACGCCTAAAGATCAACCTTTTAAAATTCATTCAGATTCCTTTTCTTTCCATTTGATCCAAAGCAACGACAAAGGACGTCCACCCCCCATGAAAGTGCGCCAAATGGAACGGCCCTCATTCTTCGTAGGCCCCAGTGGCTTTAGGATAGGTGGCTACCATTAACTAGTCATAAAGGCAGGGGTGCTAAGAATACGCGGAGTTAAACTGCTACCAAAAAACACCTCACAACGCTAAATATAGCAACATATAATTGTAGATCGCTGAGTAGCCAGACAAGAAGAGTTGAGCTAGAGGAAGAGGCAGCAAATATCAAGTGGGACATCATAGGCTTAAATGAAACCAGGCACAAGGAACAGAATCTCGTAATACTAGAATCAGGTGTAATGTGACGCCTACGCCCGGGAATCGAAGTGATTCCGATCCCGAACCCTGGCAACCGGCCAGATATGTATGACTTCGAAGTGCAAGCAGACTTCATCTTTCGTGCGGATATCATTGCGCAGAAAATATTTTTTTTTTTTTTTAAATATTTATATCTGTGGATATAAATATTTGAAAAATAATATTAATTAACCATCCGATACATTTCGAAGCATATCTATCTGGCAATGCCCCCCACATCAAAATATCGAATAGATAGAAACGTGGAAACTGGGTGGAAGTGTCATTCGTCACATAACCTTCAACGAGTGTCAGGCTAACACGGAGACGGGAGCCGGTAAATTTTTGTAATCAGTGGAAATCTGAATTAATTATTTTTTTGCTTTAAGGGCGGGAGCGACCTTCCTTCGCGGGCCGACGGAATTGTTAGTGGAGTCATTCGCTCACTGCTGGAAATTCGACGGAAGAGTCAACAGAGCACTTACTAGCACTATCGTGCCTACCCACAGTCGGAAGGGCAAACGCAACAGTTGTTTGGCGTGCAGGTTTTCTTCAAGTGGTGCAGTTATTCAACGTTTTATCGGTAACTACATTTTACCGTATTAGTTTGAGTCCTAAGACAAAATTTAGTTCCACGCAATAGGGAAACTTTGTCGTCCGTTCCATTTGAGGTTATGAATATTGTGCAACCCCTACATACAATCTAAGACCACATTAAATAAGCTAGGTAATCTCCCACCAGACTCACCAATTGTTCATATAATAAGTGCAACATGTGCCGGTTTCGCAGCATCGACAGCAACAAATCCAATATGGTTCGTGAAAACGCGCCTGCAATTGGATTATAAATCAAAAAATCAAATGACCGTGCGTGAATGTATAAAACGAATTTATGCAACGTCGGGCTTTCGTGGTTTTTATAAAGGAATAACGGCCAGCTATTTTGATATATCCGAAACTGTTATACATTTTGTGATTTATGAAGCTCTTAAAGCGAAACTTATCGAGCTACGACATAGTCATCCTTTGGATGGTAAGACGTCGAGAGATTTTCTTGAGTTTATGCTGGCCGGCGGTATATCGAAGACTGTTGCTTCATGTAATGCGTACCCGCACGAAGTTGCACGAACGCGATTACGTGTAGAAGGAAGCAAATATCGAACGTTTTGGCACACGTTATATACAGTCTGGAAAGAAGAGGGCAAGGCTGGAATCTATAGGGGATTAGCAACACAACTAGTCCGTCAAATACCAAACACTGCTATCATGATGGCAACATACGAGGCTGTAGTCTATATGTTAACACGGCACTTTAATAGCGTCTTTTATATTGTATCCTAAGGAGAGAAATGTGATTCTCATGCACGTTCATGCCGTCGTTTTTGTGTGGCAGTGCAACAACGCTTAATAAAACTAGAGTCGTATATACATAACATTATGAAAACATGGTAGATAAAAGTAACAACCGATAAAAATCAGCGGCAAATAAAAACAAAACAAATCAAACACACAAAATAGTACCGCGTAAGAAAAAAAAAATTCAATAATATCATAGGCAATGAATGATTTACCATTTAGCTACAGATTAACCGTGAATATTAATACTTAGTTTTTGTTCGTGACAATGAATTAAAATAGAATAAGTTTATTTGGTTATAATTCGAGAACGGGAAACGGGTAATTTAAACTCGAAGAACAACTAAAAGATTGCGAGCCAGTATCGTTGATGATAAGAGCATTTCTTCGGTTATTTGTACATACGTTTCAAGTCTGTCCGCGCAGAGATTTTCAAAATTATTTTAGTCATTCGAAACGTAGCGATATACGTCGGAGTTTATGGTTCTGTTGGAAAACGTGTTGTGACATATCTAGTAGAGAAAAAAAAAAACACAACTCATAGAAATGCGTGTTCAACTCGAAATAAAACATTCAAGTCATTCAGAACATTCAGAATAAGTAAAAGGACAATTGACAAGCCATATGTTGAATCCAAGGAGAGCTAATTTCCCTTCCATTCTTTCCGATCGCACGGAGAAAGCAAGTCCTCGTCTAAATTTGTGCATCCTACCAACCTATCGAGAGTATAAAGTTTTTCACCGATAAATATCGTTCAAACTTAACATAACTTAACACCAATCAAAACATTTTGCAAAGAGACAATTGTGATCATTTTTTCTTCATATCCTTATAAAACAATTAAACATGAGAAATACTTTGGGACAATGAATTGAGATTTACTTAAAAGGCCAGAAAGAGCAATTAAATAAGTTAGGTATGCAACACTCGCGTTGAAAATTTGGAAAAAAAAAGGAACATTGATGGTATTTATAAATATAGCATTGATTTCAATGCTTGAAACAAAAGACATGAAATGATAAAAGGCCCCTTATATAGAAATTCCTAAAATACTATCCCGCCTGAGTCCTTCTAGTTTAGCTGATCCAGCGGATTAACATGATCAATGCCCTCCTTTTAGTGTACTTGTTAAATTTTTGATTTAGAATTGATGATAACAATACTTCGTGCAGAGAGGCATATTGAAACTAATACAATGATTAGGGAAGAATCGCTTCTTAAATACTGGCAACTAAGTCGTACACATAAGTTACATATACACTAGATTTCAGTAAATTAATTATAGATAAATTATTAATTACAAAACGATAGTTCACTACCGGAGCGTTAAGGAGAAGTCACCTACAAATTAATTCGAAAATAGAGGTACTCGTATATTTTAAACGAAAGTTGCTTTATACACTAGTATATATATTTGTGTAACCCGATTGGAAATAGAAAAATAACGTACAGGAGTATTTTAAAGCCAAGCAAAAAAAAAAAAAAAAAAATAAAAAAAGAAAAATTATAAGGCAAAGCCATTACAAGCATCTCTGCAAATAGCGAAAGACATAGCACGTAAATACTAGAAAAATTGTAAAATTTAAAATTTGATGCTCTTACAAATGTGCTGAATTGTTGCAACCATCCATCACCAACTTGTAAGAATTTATTGTAAGTTCAGAATTCTCGATTGATGTGGCGAAGTAGCTTTGATACTAATTAAGGTGCCTATGTTTACTTTCTTTTCCATTTTAGTTAAGTTGTTAAATGTTATACATTTTATTTTTCGTTTATGAAATTTTCATGTCAATTATTTTGACTATATTCCCGGATAATTAGTTTATTTTTTTATATGAATTAAAGGAATGTTTTTGATTAAAATGAATTGCTAAATTTAACCACGACTTTCCTTTTCAGTGGTTCTTCTTTTTTCAGCGGGAAAGGAAGTGCAGGGTAGGTATGCCGTCGCGAGGGTAGGGTTTCGACAAATCCGCTGAGGTCGGTTTCGCGTCGTGCGCGGTACGCGGTACCTTTGTTGTTTTGTTATTTTATTTAGAGTAGTCTTCGTCGGGTTGAGTTAGAGTAGTATACTTTTCGGTACCGCGTCGAAACTTCGGGAACGCGAAATAAAAATTAGATTTTGAATGCTTGACTGTTTATAAGACGAAATACGGAGTAACGTAAAGTAGGTTTCTTCTCCGTATGGTTTGCTTCGTAACGCGTTTAAAAACGGGCGTGTTCAGGTGGCTGGAAATATTGTAATTGAGCGTAACCCATTCGGAGACCCGCGACCGAAATCCTCTCCGAACTAGCTGGCCGACAAGCAGCCACCGCGTGAATGGGTTACGGTGCACGGATTGGTTGACCTGTTGGTACCATCCGTTGGCCCTACTCAGACTTAACGTCTAGAACCGATGAGAGGTCGGTTCCGCGTTGGACTTGAAAGGTTGAAAATCATTACAAATGGCGCCCAACGTGGGGCCCCAAACATCCTATGGGGGAAAGAAATTCGCGTCTTCTGACGAGTTGGTCCTTTACGGAGGATGTAAGGTACTCTGGTACTCGAGTCCCACTATCAGGAGCAGTGGAGTTGTGTGATACACACTAGAAGTCGCTTCACGTGAGTTGTAGCTTCCGCTCTCCTTTGTTTGACTTTTTTTTCGCGACAGAATCCTTCAGATGTGTTGTCCCAGGTTAACCCCTGTAAGGACCTTCTATTTTCTTGATGGAACTGCCAGCCTGATGGGTTTACCTATCAGCATGGACTCTCAAGAAAATAGAAGGCTACCTTGCCTTTATGTCGCGGAAGGATTCTACTTATTTCGTATGTGTGATAGACGAGTGGTATCGGTTCAACGTTCGGTGGCGTATGCTGGAGTTGCGGAACCCGGAATGCTTCCACGCGTCGGGAATTTTGACCGCGTACTAAGCTGTTACGGTAGCTATACCACTTGTCTCGTCGAATCATTTAACGTAGTTTAGAGACGGTTTTTGTGATGTATGTGGGTATGGGATAAATTTTGTAAATCGACCAAAAGCACCCTTTCTTCGGCAGATTACCACGCACTCTCATTTCCCGTTGAAGGAGTCGACTGCTGAAAAGGAAAGTATAATTTAAATAAATTTTTTCTTCCCACTTATCAATAGCTCGCCACTATCGGCCACTGATTTAGTAGTAAGTTTTGTCCATTTATATATTAGGGTTATAATAGGAATAAGTCTAGTTTATATATTTTTTCTCTCTCTCTTTCAGAAGCAAAACAAAAATGGCAACGAAGCGGACCCCAGATAAGCGTTGGACCAGATCCAAAACGGTCCAACCAGCTAACTGCGGGATCTGCTTCGAAGACGTAGTGGAGGGCGTACACAGCGTGCGATTGGATTGTGGACATCTATTCCATCGTGCCTGTGTACAACAGCTCCTCCTCACGTCCGAGCTATGTCCCTTATGCCGGCGACCCATCGAGCGGACCGCCCTAGACGTCCCCCTCGGAACGCCCCTACCAACGCGTGGAGCAGTGGCGAAAGGAGTTCCAGAGGCCGAACCGTCCCAACCACTCCTAGACCTTCAAGGAGCCGTAGGCGGTGAAGTTCCGGCCGCAAGTGTCGTGTCCGAGGTGACCCCCATGCCGTCCGCCCACTCCATTGACACCCTCGTGGCGTTGATGAGGGATATGTCGGAGAGGATTGGCAACCTGGAGGGAAAGCTCCAGAATCTCCCTATGAGCCAACCACCCAGTCGCGTGAGAACTCCGCTTGGCTGGGAGCCCAATCCCAGTGTGGCGATGCCCCCCTCCCGACAATCCGAGCAATGGGTCCCACCTCCAAGGAACTCGGGAATGGATCCCAGAGCTCCCGAATACAGACCACGACACAGCACCGCACCTCCGTTGGGACCTCTAGCCCCCGAGGCAGTTCAGTACAACAGGTCAATCGAGGATGTGATTCCCCCCGGGAACGCATTGACACCTTTTCGAGACCCGACGCCTCGTATCATGGAGAGTTGGCGCCTGAACTTTACAGGGTTCAACGATATGATATCGGTGGACCGGTTCCTTTTCCGGATTCAGGCGTTGGTATCCAGCACCCTGGGAGGTGATTCCTCGGCCTTCCTCCGGCATGCACATCTTTTGTTCAGCGGCGACGCTGCCGACTGGTACTGGAGCTTTAAAGAATCAACGCCACGTCCCACTTGGCACTCTTTCAGTGCAGCCTTCCGCAATCGATTTGAGGATGGCTTCACTGAGAGAGAGCTAAGGGAGCAAATAAAGAAACGGAAACAAGGCGCTCACGAACCGTTCGACCAGTACTACACAAGTATAGTGAGATTGAGCACTCGCTTGCGAAATACCATGCCCGAGGACGAACTGGTAGAAATTATCAGAGAGAACATGCGCTGGGATCTCCAGAACAGCCTTCTACATTTTCCCATCAACACCATACAGGGATTGCGCCTCCATGCCCGTAGACAAGAACACTTGGATGAGCGGCGAGGTACCTTCCGTCCACAACCTCGCATAACGGGACCAACTCCCCGAAATCATCACACCGCGGAGTTGATGGCAGCGGACCACCTGCTTGCTGATTCAGTACCAGTACCGAGGAGCGGAGCACCACAGGAGCTTGAGGACCCAGCATTGATTGACCGACCCTCCCTGGAAGCAATTACAAGCCCGACGGTCTGTTGGAACTGCCGACAACCGGGACATCGGTTCTATGCATGTCCAGCGGAGCCGACGCTTTTCTGCTACCGCTGCGGGAAGGCCGACACATACGCACCTGACTGTGCAAATTGCAAAGGGCGAAAAAACTTGCCACCGAGTGCCGCGACCACCCGTCGGCACTCCTAAACCCCGGACGAACCAATCCTGACCCCATCACTAGCTATGACCCAGCTCCAGACATGACCCCAATTCTGCTGACTCGCACCGCTAAACACAGTTCTCCCGAAGTTCCACAACCGACGCCATCCTTTGCCGAGGCCAACGCGCAGGGAAATGATAGCGAGGCGAAAGTTCCTTGGTATGTCAAACCTTTCCACGTCAGGCTGCGGAATTATTTGGCTACTCGACAGCGCATCTTCCATGAGGAGTTAGCTACAAATGTCCCACCGCGAAGCAAGCGAGCCACGCGTCGGATGCGGAGCTTCTGGAGAAAAGTCAGGCAGTCGAGGAAGGTGCTGAAGGACATACACTTAGACGAATTATTGAGGGATGATGTTCGGCCATATGCGTCAGTACACCTCCTGCAAAAACGAGTGTCAGGCTTAGTCGATACGGGAGCCAGTGTGAATTGCATATCTGCCGATTTTGCAGGGGAGGTACTGGCAATGCACGCGGACCAAATCCGTCATTTCACCTCCTGGTTAAGCACGGCGGACGGAACTCGTCACTCTGTAGTGGGAAAAATTATGACGGATGTCACCTTTAAAGGAGTAACTAAACCTCTGGAATTTTTCATCATACCTCAATTAACCCAGAATCTTTATCTAGGAGTGGATTTCGTTCGAAAATTTAACTTGGCCCCGGCACTATTCTCCGGTACGACCCTGGAGTCCGTCACCACCGTTCCTGACCAATCTCAACCCACTAACTTATTACGGCATACACTGGATGCAAATCAGCAACTGCGTCTTGACTCGGCTATATCGGCTTTTCCATCGCACGAGAAGGAAGGGCTCGGGCGGACTGCCCTGGTGTTCCACACTATAGATGTGGGGGATGCTAAACCCATAAAACAGAGACATTTCGCCATATCTCCGGCGAAGGAAAAATCGTTATATGCCGAAGTGGATCGAATGCTAGCATTAGGCGTAATCGAAGAATCACAGAGCGCGTGGGCTTCCCCAGTCACCTTAGTTGTCAAGCCGAACAAGGTCCGGTTATGCTTAGATGCCAGACGCTTGAACGCCGTCACAGTCAAGGACGCATACCCTCTACCGTTGATTGAAGGCATTTTGAGTCGGTTGCCTAAAGCCCACTTCATCACGAGCTTAGATCTCAAGGACGCCTTCTGGCAAATTCCTTTAGACCCCGGTTCAAAGGAGAAAACAGCCTTCACAGTCCCAGGTCGGCCCCTATATCAATTCGTGACCATGCCATTCGGATTGTGCAATGCCCCCCAAACAATGACGCGCCTTATGGATAAGGTGATACCACCTCATTTGCGGCACCAAGTTTTCGTTTACTTGGACGACCTGTTGCTTATAACCGAGACCTTTGACGAACACGTTGACCTGCTTCAGGAGGTGGCTCTACACATCCGGAGGGCAAGATTAACCATCAACATACGGAAGAGTCAGTTCGTGATGACGGAGGTGAAGTATTTAGGTCACATCATTGGGCATGGCCATATCAAGACCGATCCGGAAAAGACTCAAGCGATTGACGTTTTTCCATTACCCCAGACCACCAAACAATTACGCCGATTCTTAGGCTTATGCGGATGGTACCAGCGTTTTGTACGTGACTATGCCACCATAACCACTCCTTTGACCGACATGCTGCGTAAGGGACGTAAATTCGTCTGGGAAGAGCCCAGCTTGCGAGCCTTTGAAGAGCTAAAGAAGAGTCTGACTACAGCCCCCGTACTGCACAGCCCGGACTTTGACAAACCGTTCTCAATCCATTGTGACGCGAGTCAACATGGGGTGGGAGCAGTCTTAGTCCAGGTTGCACAAGACGGCGAGGAGAGACCTATAGCCTTCATGTCTCACAAGCTGAACCCAGCCCAGCGAAATTACACGGTCTCCGAGCAAGAATGTTTAGCCGCGGTGTTGGCAGTGAAACGCTTCCGAGCCTATGTGGAGGGACACACCTTTGAAATCGTTACGGATCACGCTTCTCTGAAATGGCTAATGAGCCAGACTGATCTCAACGGCAGATTGGCCAGGTGGGCACTGAAACTACAGGCATTTGACTTCACAATTCGCCACCGAAAAGGAAGCCAGCATGTAGTCCCCGACACCCTATCCAGAATGTTCGCCCCTGAAGGAGCCGAGTTGGTCCAAGAGGACGACAGCCCCCAATTGATCGATTTGGACCATCCTGCCTTCAAGTCAGCCAGCTACACCCAACTGATTCACACTATCCAGAATCAACAGCCCCAGCTTCCTGAACTGCGGTTGACGGATGGATTTATTTATAAGCGGATGGGACACGCATCCGGAGACCCCATACAAGAAGAAGAACAGTGGAAGTTGTGGGTGCCCGAAGAATTAACCACTGATCTTATCAGACGGGCTCATGACCACCCAACAAGTGCGCACGGCGGATACGGTCGTACACTTAGGCGGTTGAAAACCTGTTTCTTCTGGCCTAAGATGGCACAACAGATAAAAGCGTACGTAGCCTCCTGTGAGCTATGCAAGTGCACTAAAGCGCCCAACACCATTCTTCGGCCACCCATGGGTAAGGTTGAGGTCCCCGAACGCGTGTTCCAGCGCTTGTACATTGATCTTATCGGTCCTTACCCTCGATCTGCTTCTGGTCACACGGGAGCTGTCGTGGTCCTGGACCAGCTCTCTAAATTCCCTATCATAGAACCCCTACGTAACATGCACACTGGACCTATAATCAGCTTCTTGGAGAACCGAGTCTTTCACATGTTTGGAGTTCCGGAGAAACTTGTCTCCGACAATGGGGTCCAGTTCACCTCCAGCAAGTTCCGAGACCTAATGTCCAAATACGGCATCATCCACCAACGAACTGCCGTCTATTCACCACAAGCCAACGCATCCGAACGACTGAATCGTACGCTCATAGCGGCCATTCGTGCCTATGTCCACCCGAATCAGAAGGACTGGGATCGCAAATTGTCCGCCATCACTAGTGCGCTGCGCTCGTCGTACCACGCCACTACCGGCATTTCGCCGTATTTCGCAGTGTTCGGCCAGTACATGATCTGTCATGGGAGCGCTTACCGGCTATTGCGGCAACTGAAATCGCTAGAGGACCCAATCGTGGTTCTAGAACCGCACGAAAAGCTCCAACTTCTGCGAGATCAACTGCGGGAGAAGATTGAAGAAAGTAGACGGATGGGAGAGGAGCGGTACAACTTGCGATCTCATCCTTCTGGCTTTAAGGCCGGCGACGAAATATATCGTCGAAACTTCCGACAGAGCGATGCCACCCGACATTACAATGCCAAACTAGACAAGAAATTCGTGAAGTGTCGAGTCATACAAGTCATAAGCCCCACCCGATACCTCATCGCGGACATGACTGGTAAAACCCTGGGAATTTACCACGCAAAAGACCTCAGACGATGAAGTGCAACTAATTCCCACGAGAAACCTTGGCTTACCCCAATCTCTGCTTAGACGAAGACCTCCGAATAACACCCGACTCCCTACTATATAGTCACTGTCGAGTCTTCACGAACATGGTTGTAGCCTATCCTTCGAAACCGACCTTCGACCCGCCACGGCCCTAACCAAGACCTTTTATATAGGAGACGGGATCGTAATTACTTCGATTTTGGGGTGGGGGAATGTGTAATGTGACGCCTACGCCCGGGAATCGAAGTGATTCCGATCCCGAACCCTGGCAACCGGCCAGATATGTATGACTTCGAAGTGCAAGCAGACTTCATCTTTCGTGCGGATATCATTGCGCAGAAAATATTTTTTTTTTTTTTTAAATATTTATATCTGTGGATATAAATATTTGAAAAATAATATTAATTAACCATCCGATACATTTCGAAGCATATCTATCTGGCAATGCCCCCCACATCAAAATATCGAATAGATAGAAACGTGGAAACTGGGTGGAAGTGTCATTCGTCACATAACCTTCAACGAGTGTCAGGCTAACACGGAGACGGGAGCCGGTAAATTTTTGTAATCAGTGGAAATCTGAATTAATTATTTTTTTGCTTTAAGGGCGGGAGCGACCTTCCTTCGCGGGCCGACGGAATTGTTAGTGGAGTCATTCGCTCACTGCTGGAAATTCGACGGAAGAGTCAACAGAGCACTTACTAGCACTATCGTGCCTACCCACAGTCGGAAGGGCAAACGCAACAGTTGTTTGGCGTGCAGGTTTTCTTCAAGTGGTGCAGTTATTCAACGTTTTATCGGTAACTACATTTTACCGTATTAGTTTGAGTCCTAAGACAAAATTTAGTTCCACGCAATAGGGAAACTTTGTCGTCCGTTCCATTTGAGGTTATGAATATTGTGCAACCCCTACATACAATCTAAGACCACATTAAATAAGCTAGGTAATCTCCCACCAGACTCACCAATTGTTCATATAATAAGTGCAACATGTGCCGGTTTCGCAGCATCGACAGCAACAAATCCAATATGGTTCGTGAAAACGCGCCTGCAATTGGATTATAAATCAAAAAATCAAATGACCGTGCGTGAATGTATAAAACGAATTTATGCAACGTCGGGCTTTCGTGGTTTTTATAAAGGAATAACGGCCAGCTATTTTGATATATCCGAAACTGTTATACATTTTGTGATTTATGAAGCTCTTAAAGCGAAACTTATCGAGCTACGACATAGTCATCCTTTGGATGGTAAGACGTCGAGAGATTTTCTTGAGTTTATGCTGGCCGGCGGTATATCGAAGACTGTTGCTTCATGTAATGCGTACCCGCACGAAGTTGCACGAACGCGATTACGTGTAGAAGGAAGCAAATATCGAACGTTTTGGCACACGTTATATACAGTCTGGAAAGAAGAGGGCAAGGCTGGAATCTATAGGGGATTAGCAACACAACTAGTCCGTCAAATACCAAACACTGCTATCATGATGGCAACATACGAGGCTGTTGTCTATATGTTAACACGGCACTTTAATAGCGTCTTTTATATTGTATCCTAAGGAGAGAAATGTGATTCTCATGCACGTTCATGCCGTCGTTTTTGTGTGGCAGTGCAACAACGCTTAATAAAACTAGAGTCGTATATACATAACATTATGAAAACATGGTAGATAAAAGTAACAACCGATAAAAATCAGCGGCAAATAAAAACAAAACAAATCAAACACACAAAATAGTACCGCGTAAGAAAAAAAAAATTCAATAATATCATAGGCAATGAATGATTTACCATTTAGCTACAGATTAACCGTGAATATTAATACTTAGTTTTTGTTCGTGACAATGAATTAAAATAGAATAAGTTTATTTGGTTATAATTCGAGAACGGGAAACGGGTAATTTAAACTCGAAGAACAACTAAAAGATTGCGAGCCAGTATCGTTGATGATAAGAGCATTTCTTCGGTTATTTGTACATACGTTTCAAGTCTGTCCGCGCAGAGATTTTCAAAATTATTTTAGTCATTCGAAACGTAGCGATATACGTCGGAGTTTATGGTTCTGTTGGAAAACGTGTTGTGACATATCTAGTAGAGAAAAAAAAAAACACAACTCATAGAAATGCGTGTTCAACTCGAAATAAAACATTCAAGTCATTCAGAACATTCAGAATAAGTAAAAGGACAATTGACAAGCCATATGTTGAATCCAAGGAGAGCTAATTTCCCTTCCATTCTTTCCGATCGCACGGAGAAAGCAAGTCCTCGTCTAAATTTGTGCATCCTACCAACCTATCGAGAGTATAAAGTTTTTCACCGATAAATATCGTTCAAACTTAACATAACTTAACACCAATCAAAACATTTTGCAAAGAGACAATTGTGATCATTTTTTCTTCATATCCTTATAAAACAATTAAACATGAGAAATACTTTGGGACAATGAATTGAGATTTACTTAAAAGGCCAGAAAGAGCAATTAAATAAGTTAGGTATGCAACACTCGCGTTGAAAATTTGGAAAAAAAAAGGAACATTGATGGTATTTATAAATATAGCATTGATTTCAATGCTTGAAACAAAAGACATGAAATGATAAAAGGCCCCTTATATAGAAATTCCTAAAATACTATCCCGCCTGAGTCCTTCTAGTTTAGCTGATCCAGCGGATTAACATGATCAATGCCCTCCTTTTAGTGTACTTGTTAAATTTTTGATTTAGAATTGATGATAACAATACTTCGTGCAGAGAGGCATATTGAAACTAATACAATGATTAGGGAAGAATCGCTTCTTAAATACTGGCAACTAAGTCGTACACATAAGTTACATATACACTAGATTTCAGTAAATTAATTATAGATAAATTATTAATTACAAAACGATAGTTCACTACCGGAGCGTTAAGGAGAAGTCACCTACAAATTAATTCGAAAATAGAGGTACTCGTATATTTTAAACGAAAGTTGCTTTATACACTAGTATATATATTTGTGTAACCCGATTGGAAATAGAAAAATAACGTACAGGAGTATTTTAAAGCCAAGCAAAAAAAAAAAAAAAAAAATAAAAAAAGAAAAATTATAAGGCAAAGCCATTACAAGCATCTCTGCAAATAGCGAAAGACATAGCACGTAAATACTAGAAAAATTGTAAAATTTAAAATTTGATGCTCTTACAAATGTGCTGAATTGTTGCAACCATCCATCACCAACTTGTAAGAATTTATTGTAAGTTCAGAATTCTCGATTGATGTGGCGAAGTAGCTTTGATACTAATTAAGGTGCCTATGTTTACTTTCTTTTCCATTTTAGTTAAGTTGTTAAATGTTATACATTTTATTTTTCGTTTATGAAATTTTCATGTCAATTATTTTGACTATATTCCCGGATAATTAGTTTATTTTTTTATATGAATTAAAGGAATGTTTTTGATTAAAATGAATTGCTAAATTTAACCACGACTTTCCTTTTCAGTGGTTCTTCTTTTTTCAGCGGGAAAGGAAGTGCAGGGTAGGTATGCCGTCGCGAGGGTAGGGTTTCGACAAATCCGCTGAGGTCGGTTTCGCGTCGTGCGCGGTACGCGGTACCTTTGTTGTTTTGTTATTTTATTTAGAGTAGTCTTCGTCGGGTTGAGTTAGAGTAGTATACTTTTCGGTACCGCGTCGAAACTTCGGGAACGCGAAATAAAAATTAGATTTTGAATGCTTGACTGTTTATAAGACGAAATACGGAGTAACGTAAAGTAGGTTTCTTCTCCGTATGGTTTGCTTCGTAACGCGTTTAAAAACGGGCGTGTTCAGGTGGCTGGAAATATTGTAATTGAGCGTAACCCATTCGGAGACCCGCGACCGAAATCCTCTCCGAACTAGCTGGCCGACAAGCAGCCACCGCGTGAATGGGTTACGGTGCACGGATTGGTTGACCTGTTGGTACCATCCGTTGGCCCTACTCAGACTTAACGTCTAGAACCGATGAGAGGTCGGTTCCGCGTTGGACTTGAAAGGTTGAAAATCATTACACAGGCAACACCGAATACCACCAAGGAGCACAAAAAGTTAATACCAGCAGAAAAGGGTTCCTAATTAACAAGAAGTGGGCAGACAAGATAGTGATTGCCACAAGTAGCTCAGACCGAGTGGTCATTCAGCTCTAAGACTGTCCCAGAGGTACATAATACAAATAATGTAAGTCTATGCACCAGCTTCTACCCACATAGATGAAGAAATAGAGGAATTCTATAGAGGAATAAACAAGGCACGGGATAACGACAAAAGCCACTTCAAATACCATAATAGATAGCAGGAGAGAACATTAAGAACTGGTAGGAAAATTTGGATTGGGCCAAAGGAACGAGAAAGGAGAAAGGCTGATCCAATTTACCCATCATGAACATCGCAAATTTCTTCTTCAAAAAGAAACCAAATGGGAAATGGACTTGGCAAGCGCAAAACGGGATTGTGAGAAACAAAATCGATTTAATCCTCAATAATAAAATAAGAGCAGTTAAACACATAAACCATTAGCAGATTTAGAACAGGAAGCGATCACCAGCTACTCAGCGCAAAAATTATCCTAGACGTAAAAGCCGAAAGGCGCAGACTCACTAAGATGACCATAAGACCAGGCATATACCAAGCGATGTTAGAGGAAGAAATGCAAAATAAAGATGCCACATATTTGAAAGCACCATCTTTCAATGGGCCATAGAAGTAAGTGGACCAAACATGGAAAACAGGCACCATAAACTGTCTAACGAGACGAAGGTGCTGCTCAATAAACGCAGGGAAATGAAAACTTCGTCGAACATACAAAGGATTGAGTATACAGAAACTTACAAGACAATCGGAAAGAGAATATCAGAAGACATTAGAAAGTTTAATGATAGAGATTGGTAGAGAATGCCATCGAAAACAACAAGAGCATCAAGAGATTAAAGCAGTATTGATAATTGGCAGAAAGCTAGTGATTGCCCTGGAATATGAGAACGTCAGGATAACGGATAGACAGGAAATCGTGAAAATAATAACTGGGATCCCTAGAACATACTTTATAAATGAAACAGCGCAAATATAATTCCAATACACAAGAAGAGTAATAAGGAGAACATTAAAAACTATAGACCATAAGTTTGCTTCTTGCCTTCTTCTATAAAGTACTCACAAAGATCCTAAACAACAGAATACAATCGTCCCTAGATGCTGAACAGCCGAAGGAAGTAGACTTAGCAATGACCACATCCACACAATAAGGGAGATCATTAGTAGGGCAAAGGAATATAAACTCCCAACAGCACTAACTTACATGGACTTTGAAAAAGCCTTTGACTCAATATACCCCGATGTAATCATAAGTGCATTAAAAAAATAAGGAATTGAGATGTCATACGTGGAAACACTTGCGAATATCCACAGAGACGCCAAAGCAAAGATCAGAGTATTCGAGGATATGCCAGGATTTTTGACACAGAGAGAGATAAGACAGGGAGATATAATATCACCAAGACTGTTTAACGAGGTCACACTAAAAACATCTTCCGGAAACTGAATTGGGTAAAGAAACGCCTTAAGCTAGACGGCGAATGCCTCAAAACGCTACGATTCGCAGACGATATAATCGTTATTGCTCAAAGTCAAGAAGAACTCCAGGAGCAACTTAATGATCTCAGCATAACCTGCGAAGTTTTGGCTAAGAATGAATCTAAGAAAGACTAAAATGTTGTACAATGAACACATAGTAACAAGCCAAGAGGGTATATCAATAAATTGCTCCGAGTTCGAAATAATAGAAGAGTGCATGTATCTACGCCAGCTAATAAACAGATCACGACGATTCTTCCCGAAATAAATAGACGATCAAACTGGCACATTCGGAAAGAGCTCCATAATATTCAAATCAAAAATGAAACTCGCCTGAAAAAAAGTGGACGCAAACGAGTGCCATAAGAAAACTACAGGTCATAGCGAGTGATGGGGAGATGAATGCTAGGTATCACAGGAAGGGACCGTAAAAAATTGACCTGAATACGGGAGAAAACTGAAGTGACAGACGTGATCTCCAGAATTAGAACTCTGAAATGGAAATAGGCAGGACACCTGGCTAGGATATCAGATAATAGATGGTCTACAAATGTCACGCAATGTACCGTAGGCGGGGGGTGAGGATGGCGCCCAAACCTTGGATGGGACCACGGCATCAAGAAGCAAGTCGGCATAGCCTGGGCACTCTTAACCCATGATAAGCGAAGGAAATAGGGAAAAATTTATGCAAGGGAGGCTATACTGTACCATACATACTCCTATATATGTGCATATGGTTGAATAAAAGCTGGAAAATGATTATATATATATATTTCGGAGGCAAAAGTTCGTTTTTCTTCAGTATTTTTTTGTATGATACGAAAGTATACTAAAAAAGAAGGAAGGCAGGCGGAAGCCTTATCTCCGAAATATATATATGGTTTTCAAAACTAAATTTGTTTGCGTTTTTTGGAAAATTGGAGTAAACTAATTTGGATAAGTTTTTAAATGGCGCAAAAATACCGCGGTTATGAAGAAACTAACCAAAACCGAAAAAACAAAAGTGGCAATCATGGGACTGACCGACAGAAACTCTGCTTCTACACTGCGTGTAAATATGAGAGTATAAATATATTTGACAATGAGAATAAGGACGTGGTTTGAAATAAATATTCTGAAAGAATAAACATAATAAATGTGTCCAAATATGAGATCTCAAAATTTTGCACAAGCCATTTTGGCTACCTCAAGTGTACACTGGACCAAAACTAATACTTTTATACGATTTTCCGGGTCCCAAAACATTCCTTTGTTTAAGTTTCAAAAAATTAGGTTTCTAAGAGAGCTAGGCGGTTCAAAGTTGTTAGAACAAAATGTGAACATAGGAGATCTCTGTATTACAAACAGGCCGTTTTGGTAATCTCGGTTCTGGTGCATCATAGACAATAACTGATTCTTTAAAATGATTTTCCAATCCTTAAAATATTTGTTTGGCTAGTGCCTTAAAATTATCACCAGTTTTCCGAATTCGCAAAGGGAGCTAGAACTGTTCAAAGTTTAAAAAAAGTGAAAAAAAGGAGATCTCTCAATGTCACACAGACCGTTTTAGCGACCTCAGCCCTATTGCACTCTAGCTTAAACTTATACTTACAAAAGATTTTATCAGTTAAGGCTTCTTAAAATTATCACCGTTTTTTTCCAAATTCATATTTCTAAATGAAATAGAGTGGCTCAAAGTTGGAAAACATGCTTAAAGGTTCCGTTTTGATTTTATAGGTAAAAATTTAAAATTCACAAATTATACTATTATTAAGCATATTGATCGAATTTTGACTTGTGAGGTATTTGCTGTAACAGTATAAATAAAGACCTGTATCTGCGATTTTTCCAGATTTTTCAGTCCACAGGGGTCGTGTCGCGTGGGGAGATACAATTTTCCGTGTTTTTTCCTCTCGCCTGTAATGTTGTTTAAATTTCGAATGATAGTGACTGATGAAATTAAGGAAATTGAGTTTATTGTTGTTGCGCTCATCAAAACCTACTTCCATGATTTTTGATCAGATTTATTTGAGTCAAGGGTGTCCAATCTCGAGAGAGGGGTAATCTCACACATTTCTGCCTCCTCTGCTTAACTTGAACCTGGCGTGGCAGTTTTAAAACCGATTTTGAAGAGATCCTATTAAGGCACTCTCTCAACCACCTTTAATGAAAAAAAATGTTTAGTGGTTTCTCTCGTATATGGGATCAATCTTTGAAAATTTTTCCATCCCAAAACTTTCAACAGGTTACCACTTTTGACTTTTCCACAAAGTTTGATAACTGTATAGCTTAGGTGACCTAAAAATAGGAAAATAACTAGAACTTCTATTTCGAATAAGCCCGTCCATGATTTTTTAAGCAAATTGTTTCTGTGGTAAATGCATAGTGTTCAATACAAGTGTGAATAGTTGCATTTTACAAGACGCATCTCAGATGCCTTTGAATAACAATTCCTGCCCAAATTAACAATTCCAGTTGTTCGGCAAATTCATACAGGTGAACTAAAGTAAATGCTTCCGGGTGCAATCGATGTGTAATAAACCTACGTAGTCGAGCAGCCCCGAATGATCAAGAGTGGCTGCTCCTGAAGAGAAAAGATGATTAAAATTAACTACTCGTACATCCGTTAAGTTTCCATCCTTTAGGCAGACATGAGTAGTTCGCTTCAGCCACTTGAACATCTTTACGTTTGACATTCCCCTTGTAATGCATCGACCTTCCTCGGAGAAAGTAACGGTTGCTTTTTGTACAATGTTTGCGTTCGTCTCAAGCCTCCGTGTCCGCTAACTTGAACGAGCCAAAAAAAATTTTGAATTACTGTAGAGTAGCTTAATTGCCACATAATTGAACATTTCTAAACATAATAAAAATTGATCGGTATGTCTTGTAGAGTAGAGTATGCGTGGTAAATATTTTGTAGTGTAGCTTCGTGGCGCGCCAAGAACCCGCCTCAAATGATCTCGCAAATAGCTAGTCGATGAGCACGGCTACGCGGTCGTCAAGCGAAGCCTGTCAGCTGAGCACGCTCTTCTTTATCGTTCGCTGACACTTGTGCCAGACCATGGTTGCCCGTGCCCTGCACAAACTTAAGCAATTAAAATCGTTACAGATGCTGGACGAAAATAGTTGCATCCATGTACCAGCTGATAAATATACTCGTATTGCACATAACTACTTGAACTCAACCAAACATTGGAGAAAGATGATGAGAAATATTAATTTATGCGACTTAACAAAGTATGGAAACTGCAGGATTCTCGGCAGGGGAACAAAGAAGACTATTTAACGTATGATCAGTGGTATTATGGCTTGGCAATGTGGAATCTTTCCCAGGAAATGAACTTAATATCATTTTGAGACTGTTCAAGTGCGAAATCTTGATGTATTCCAACGGATATCGAAATTGTTGAAAGTTAAGCAGGATTCACGACTAGCGGCATTAACGCCCAAACGTGTAAGGACTAGTTGTGAAATTTCAATAATAACAAATAAACCGGATTGCCTTGCATTTTGAATGGCTTTCGCAACTTTCCCAATGCCATCAATGAAACCTTGCAGCAAGAATTCAACAAGGTGCCAAAAGACAATTTATTCTAGAAGCCACAACGTCAAGGAAACGTTTTTACAATAAAACATTATGCGGGAAAGATGAAATATTCAATAGCGAATGTATGAAAGGAACTTGGATCTGATGTGACAATATATTATTATTTTTTTAAATTGCCTGGCCGACCAAATAATGATCCGGTCAAAGAAATGGCCTGGGCCAAGTAAAAGGCACTGGCCAGCGGATTCGATATTTTGTCCCAACTACTGCGGGACTGGTTCACATACTGAGGCGTACTTGTTAGTAGAAAGAAGGGGGCTCGGGTGATGTTAGTATAATAGTTAGAGAACTAGGCAAACGAAGGACCGTGACCTTATTTTAAGTGTGTATAAGATCAAAACAAGAAGTCTGTGTGGTCTAGTGGTTAGAGCATGAACGCATAAGCCGAGGGTCCCTGGTTCAAATCTCGTTTGGATCAACGTGATTTAGTGCACTCAGGAGCATGGTATTGACCAAACCAACTTCCGAAAAACTCAATACGGTCATGAAAATGAGATACTCTAACTATCTCTAAGCGAAGGCCCGAGAGGGGCTGTAGTGCTACAAAGAAGCAGAAGAAGATCAAAACAAATATAATTTTTTGGGTGAGAAGCCAGGGTGAAATACATGGTGAGTACATGACGATGGCTCAGAACGTATCGCAGCTAGATGGTCGGACATACGGCCAAAAGCATGGTACTGACCATACCACGTTCTTAAGCTGCAACACGTGTGATCAAGATAATGAGATACTCTAACTTTCTCTAAGCGAAGACCCGAAAAGGGCTAAAGTGCTAAAACAAACAAAAAAACATGAGCCATAGTGTCATAAGCTATCACAACTAAACGTTATTTAGCGAACCGTGTAAAACATATTGTGAAGTAAATACACTTAACATATAAAGCCTACAAAGTGAGCACCCTTTGTGTTTTTAACTATTGATGTGACTTGTTTCTGATAAAAAGGGAAAGACTTCCCTGTAATTGCAGAGAACAGCTCTTTTGTCTGTCAAAGAGTTTAAAAGTCTGTAGTCTTAGCAGGAAAATATCACTATTAAAAACCCTCCATCAGCTCTCTATCTTTCGATTCTGCTATGCGCTGATACCCAATACCGTGTCGTGTTAAGGGGTTTGTAAAATAATTTTACACGAGCCTACTAAAATCACGACCCTATCTGACCGTCTGTGCGTGTGCCACAGTAATTTTTCTCGCAAACGATATAAGCTAGAAACATAAAATTTTGTATGTAGGTGTAAAGTGGTGCCCTCTTCAAATTATGACTACAAAAAATTTTTATAAATTATTTAAGTAGGTCTCCCCATACAGTAGCCCCTGAAAAAAATTGCTATCCAAGGTAGCCGACATGGGTATCAGATGAAGGGTCTTGGTGAGAGCTCTTCAAAACAGGTCTTAAACTGATATTTTTTGCTTCGAAGGATGCACAGTGAGAGGAAATACGCGAAAAATGTATGTCCCCCCTCGCGATCGGACACCTGTGATCTTTTAAAAAATTATGGACATAGCTGTTTATGAGTACAACAACAACAAATACTTTAGAAATCAAAATTCGCTCAGCTTTGTTAGTAATAATATGATCTTCAAAATTCACATTTTTCCCAATTAAATCGTATGTATTTCCCTAAACTCTACGAAATTCAATATTCAAGGAGTATTACAAAGCTTGATGAAAATCAAATCATATTCATGGAAGTTATACCCATTTGAAAGTTCTCGAATTACAACAACAATAACACACAATTTTGGTATTTTATGGACTTTTCATCGAATCAGATACTGCAGTTTTGATTTGATCTTAACATTTTTAGATAAGATTAATAATCTAAATATTTTTGGGAGTTAGTTTGCAAGAAAATGGCGACCGTTGAAAATGGAAAAATAATGGATTTTCTTATAAACGTGCACATCTCTTCGACATGTTTCTTGACTTTATTCGTAGCTGGTGATTGCATTTCGTAAGTTGTGTACAATACCCTTCTGACAGGAGCGCAGGACAGTCTACCCAACTTGTTTGAATCTTAATGTGTAGTATCAGTGAAGGTTCCAAACTCAACGATCCAATTTCTGCTATTTTTGGCCAGGATGTTCCTGCACATTTCTGAATCCACGCATTTTACTTTAAAAAGTCTCATGTTGTTGTAACCTTTGTTGAAAAGGATTCTCCTGAGTGTGGAACCATGGTTCGTTGCCTCTCAAGTGGTGGGAATTTTTCCGGATACACTCAGTGACACGAACGTGGAAATAATTCCGTCAAAGGAAGTCTTGAGTTCCTGGTATACGTAGGCATAGCTGCAGGCTGTATTCTTCACGTCCGCCAGCTCAGTGTCTGAAATGTTACTAAAGGAGGCTTTGCTTAGCTCTTTTGCTGTGAATAATTCGGCTCTATCCTTGGTCGTGAGTTCTTCAGCTATTTCGAATGCCTGAACATTGGTGGAGCTACGTGGGAGTCCAAGGCAGAGCTTTAGGACATTTGTTTGTGTTTAGAAAAGATTATCGCTTGTGCTTTAGCAGGGTTTGCTTTCAAACCCAGTGAGTCACAAGCTCTACTGACGACATTTAACATGGCTTGTAAGGCATCCATGGTGTCAAGGAGCTACCTTCTTTCTGCTAGCATGAGGAAATCGTGGGCATATTGTAGGACTGATGTAGAGTAATTGAATACACGTTAAACAGGAAAGGGCTTAAAACGTCACGCTATGGTAGGCCATTGTTTACCGTGACCCTTTGAATATTTAACAACAAAATTCTTCGACTAAAAAGTTCGATGATCCAGTTGATATATAGTGTGTTTATGCCGAGGTTGACTAGAGTTTGCTTTAGCAGATTCATATCCACGTGTTCGTATGCATTGGTCATATTAGGAATGACAGCCATTTTAAACTTACAACCCTTGTCATTTTCTAGTTTGAGCATCAGTGTGTTGAGGCAGGCTAAAGTTGACTTGTTTTTCCTATATGCACAGCAATCTCGTGACAAGATGTCGTTTTCCTCAATAAATCGCTCAAGTTTAAATTTGATCAGTTTATTTATGATTGACTAACGAGATCGGTTTGTAGCTACTGAGATGTGTGGGATCCTTGTTAGGTTTTAGTATTGGGGCGATTCTAACTGTCCTGCATTCATCCGGGACTTTTCATTCAGCAACGGCTTTATTACAAGCCTCGACTAGGCATGGAAGGTAATTTGAAGCAAGTATTTTTAGCATGTTGTAATCGATTGTGTTGACACCAACTGCCGTAGACTTCCTTTGCTCGCTGAAGATCTGACGTACCCCCTCAGCATTAAAAAGATGTGCGGAGTTAACGGTGGCTACAGCTTCCTTGATAATGTTGGTGCAGGGGTGTTGCTTGCTTCTAATTTTCTGGACGAATCTTAAACTTAGCTTTTCGTTCATTTGGTCACTCGGCTTTCTACTCTTGTGATTTTTGATTTTGTTGATGAAGGTCCAGAAATGTTTGGTGTTACCGTCGTCGCAAGCATTGAATACATCTTTCTCCCACCTTTTCTTTTTGGCTTCTCTGACAGCCGTTTTCCACTCATATCTCGCTTCGTTTAAGGCAGAACAGTTTTCCAAGCTCTTCAATGGCTTGAACTTGGTTAAAACCACATTGTTAGTGCTCCAGATTTTCGTTAGTTTTTTCGACCACCAGTACTTGTTGCTATATTTGATTTATTTGCGTCTGGTGTTATTGTTTATGATTTGGCTTACTTCATTGATGATCTCCTCAAAATTTCCGTTGAAGAACCAGTCGCGATATCATTTCAAATCTTGTTCCTGTCTCGATACAGCTATTTTAATCATGATCTTAATGGGGCAGTGGCCACATTTGCACAGGTCGTACTTGGCCTCGCACCTGACCAGCTGGTGTATTTATAAAAATTATTTATGTGCAGCTACTTTTATTGAATTGCATTTTCTGAAATGCATTAATAATTTCTCTGAAATGCATTAATAATTTTTCTAAAAAAATTATTAATGCAACTCAATAAAAGTAGCTACACACAAACAATTTTCATAAGTAATTTACAGCTATTGGATCCATCCGAAAACGAGACCGATGCCCGCACAATGCAAAAAGCTCAGTGTAGAGTGAATTATTGTATTGATTTACATTAAATTGATGTAAAAAGGATCGAATGATCAATAAAAAAGTTTAGCATCGAAAGGTACATTTGACATGGTAACGCCTGGTGAGGACTGAATCCATTTGCCATCGACCGACCGTGATTCTTTTGAAAATGTAGATTCCGGTTTTGAGTATTCTGAATCACAAATTTTCAACCCATTTGAGAGGGGTTTTGCTTCCCCAATAAGTGGTTCGCGCGTTCAGATCATATCCGATGACAATGCGTCTGGTAAAATCCAGCTGGTGCTTGATTTCATCCATTCCCGTTTCAACGCTGATGCAGTGACGCTGGGCGGAGCATATATCGAGACAATGACAAGTTTGGTTTTGAGGTTCAATGCTTGCACACCAACTGCTTCCAGATTGATGTTTAGACTGATTTGCGTGTAATTGATATCCTTTCGTAATAGGATACTAACCCCACCACCAATGTCATTTTCTCTGCCAATGAAGACATAATTTCTGTATTTGGCCTTACAATCATAATTACTTAGCACCTCTTGAAGGAGCGCACAGGCATAATTCTGCATGGTTAGATGTATTTCGATGTTGTCTTTGTGTTTTGTTAGGCTCTGGACGTTTAATTATAAAATTTTGAACATGTGGTTTGGACGTATGGACATGGTATTCACCTGGGAGATGGAGCGATCATGGAGTCCATATATTCGAATTTTATTATCCTACAAAAATTTGCCACTCCGCCATAAACGGTCCTAAGGCCGGATATGAAACGAGGAGTGATCCCCTTGTTTCCTCCACCCCCAACTTCCATGATTCCTTAGCCTAAATTCCACGACCAAATGATAGTAAATGGTACCGAGGTTGCACATTGGGTTTACTGGTTCCCCAATGATGAGACACTGAATACCGATAAATGCGAATACACCTGCAGCTCTCTTACTAAATCCCACATACACGTCCTTTGTGGTGATGTAAGAGAGTGAAGGTGAATCTTCCGCGTCTGATAACGGAATTAAAAATAATAACCATGCCGCCGGAATAGAGGTTGGGCGATGGGATAATTTCCCGTCCCTGGAAAATCCTGAATTGTTTCGAAACCTGTAACAGAGCCTGGGAATGGGTTGGATCTACGACAACAACCTCGCAACCGAAAATGGACAATGGCATTGGATCCTGGACTTTCAAATTACTGAAATACCCTGGCGCTGTTAAAGACATTTTACAACAGGCCAGTCAATATAAATTAAACATAATGGCAATTCAGGAAACGAATTGGCCTGGAAATGGTATTTCAGATATGAGATCAAACACAATATTGGTGGAACCCGGGAATTCGGAGTGGCCTTCATTGTGCACAAGGGGTTCAAATCGCACGTTATTGATTTTAAGGCAGTCAATGAACGGTTGTGTGCGATTCGTATAAAAGCGAGACTCTTCAAAATTTGGCTTATAAACGTACACGCCCCGACCGAAGAAGACCCAGAAACGAAGGAAACGTTCTACAATCACCTGGAAAGACTATTCGACTCATTGCCTGCAAACGACACAAAAATAATTCTGGATGATTTCAACGCTAAGGTTGGCAATGAGCCATCTTATCCTCGAACGACTGGAGGATATAGCCTTCACGATGAAACGAATGACAACGGCCAGCGCCTGATTGACTTTACATGTAGCAGAAATCTAGCCATACGCTCGATTTGCTTCCCACATCGACGTATACATAAATTGACCTGGGTATCGCCGGATGGCAACACACAAAACCATATCGACCATGTTCTGATCCAACAACGTTGAGCCCAGAGCATACTTGACGTCCGTACATACAGAGGAGCCATTTGTAACTCGGATAATTTCTGATCAAATTAACTTATCGATGTCGTATCTTATTCGGCGAAGACCAGCCCGTTATAGAAATTTGACATCGAAAGGCTCCAAACAGCGTCTCTGGCGAAGAATTTCACGGAGACTCTCCCTCCCATCCTACCGGGAACATCGCAGAAAACAAGCAACGAATATGGGTCGAAGTGAAAGCGGCAAAAACAGACGATCGGACATCAACAAAAAGAATCAGGCATACAAAGAATATATACTGTGAGCGTCAAAAGAAAGTAAACACCAACTTTTCATCTTTAAATTCTTACATTACAAAGCTATTATTGATTTGCGATAAAAAGTAATGTTAATGAGTTTACTACTAAGCCAGTTAGAGATTGATTACTATTAAACATGACATCAAAAAAGTGGCAACATTGCACAAATCTCACCAAAGTGGAAATGCATCAGATTTTACGCGTCAAAAAAAAGTAAACAGTGGTAACACTTACTTCGCTTCTTTTATATTTCGGGGAAGAACCTTAACTTTTGGTGACAAATTTATGCTGTTCGCGTGCTTTACTTCACCAAATGTCGTTTTAAGTACATTTGTTCTAATTAATATTAAAAATAAAGACGTAAAAGAAAATAGTTTCACTATGGGAAAGCAAACATCGCCTGATACTCGGAAAATTATAATAGACTTAAAAGAAAAAGGTTAATCCTTGCGTGAAATTGGCGAAATCGTGGGCAGAAACCACTGCACAGTAAAAAAAAATATTGATAAGTATGCCAAACATCATCTCGTTGAAAATTTACCGAAATCTGGATGCCCAAAGCGGCTTAGTGGTACTCAAGTTGGAGCTGTAGTAAAAGAAGTAAGGGCATATCCAGCCTCAAGTGCAGTTAAATTGTCAGAAGACATAACGCAGGCATCAGGCGAACCAGTAAGTGCGAGTACAGTCAGGAGAGCGCTTCATAAAAATGGTCTACATGGAAGAATACCACGGAAAAAGGCATACATATCCAAGGCGACTCAGATCAAGCGTATGGACTTCGCTAAAAAATACAAAAACGAGGCTCCATCTTTTCGGGAAAACGTATTATATACAGATGAGAGCAAATTCGAAATTTTCGGCGCGAAAAGGCCCCCAAAAATATGGCGTGCTCAGAATGAAGCCTTCAAAGAAAAGTGTGTTACCAACACTGTTAAGCACGTTGGCGGTTCAGTTATGGTATGGGGTGTGTGGCGGCAACTGGTGTTGGTAATCTTCTTTTTGTTGACTCAACAATGGACAAAATGAATTATTCAGCCATTTTGAGGGACAATGTTGCCCCTAGCGTCGAAAAATTAGGCTTGTCTGGAAATTGGATCTTTCAACAGGACAACGATCCAAAGCATACGTCCAAAATTGTGAAAGAGTGGCTACTGTACTGGACTCCTAAGACACTTGATCATCCGCCGCAGTCCCCAGATCTTAGCCTGATCGAGCATCTGAGGGAACACCTTGACAGAAAAGTGAGACAAAGGATCATTTCAAGCAAAGACGACTTAAAGAAAGTTATAAAGGAAGAATGGAGCCAAATCTCTCCCGATGTAACAAAAAAAAACTTGTCGCGTCGATGCCTAGAATACTAAATGAGGTGCTTAAGTCCAAAGGAAAACAAACGAAATATTGAAAAATTGAAAAAAATCTACTTTTCTATTGAAGTTCTGTTATGTTTTGTTTGCTGTTTACTTTTTTTTGACGCGTGAAATTTGGTCTTTTTTTGGTTAAAATGAATTTATCGTTGTTGTGTATTACTTTTGTTTAATGTTTATGTTGTGTTCAGTTCTTATTAAATAAGTCTTTGATTCCTTATACACATTTTTGATATTGTGTTAATTGACTTGTTTTAATAAAATTTTTAATACAAGTATCTAAGGTGTTTACTTTGTTTTGACGCTCACTGTAGGTAGGAAAACTAGGACGAAGAGAGAACATCATGAAAATCTCAAAAGAGTAGCAAATAAGATAATTAGAATTAAGAAAATACTATAGCGACTAATTGAGAAGTATCGATGTAAGTCTAGCGATCAACAACACAAGCATACAAAGTAGTGATAAGCATGAAACGTGGTTATCAGCCCGAGACCACGCTCGCCGCGAAAAGATGGGCAAGAACGTCCTTAATCCCCCGCACAGTTCCAGACATCAGAGCTTTTAGATATTTCCGAAGAACTTCCATCGGTCCCACCTACTCTGGATGAAGTTTGTTCCACCATCACCGCCCAAAGAAATAATAAAGCGCCGGGCATCGATGATATTCCAGTGGAGCTCAGTAAATATGGTGGCACCGGTGTTCAGAAAGTCATCCATAAAATCAGCCGAACGAGTGGAGCCAATTAATTATATTCCCTATCCATAAAAAAAGTGACAAGCTATAGTGCGAAAACTATAAAGGCATATCACTACTTTGTACGGCGTATAAAATATTTTTAAAGATCATAGAAAATAAAATCAGATCATACGCCAACAGTATTATTGGGGAGCTTTAAGGTGGCTTTAGAGCAGGTAAATCGACGATAGATCATTGTATACTATCAAGTGGGTACTTGAAAAAGCTGGGAGTTTAATATAGACGTACACGAAATTTTCGTTGACTTTAAGCAAGCATACGACAGTGCTGATCGTAACGTACTGTACCAAATAAGTTTTGCTTTGGTATCCCAGCCAAATTAGTTCGTTTGACAATGACGTCGATGACCTCCCAAGTTCGCATCAATAACCAACTCACCGACACCTTTGACACAAATATCGGACTAAAGCCGGGAGGTGGGCTGGCCCCATTAGTATTCAATATGGCATCAGAAAGTTGCCTGTTGATAACACAAGTCGAGCCAAGTGGTAGTCAATGCGGCCGTTAACAACCGCCAAATAACTTTTCCTAAAACTCGACAGCGAAGCAAGTCTAGTAGAGCTAAAAAGCAATGAGAATAAAACAAAGCTCATGACGCAGTCGAGGAAAACTATCTCAAATGCCCAAAATACAATACTTGGCGAATACAATATCGCAAATGCGGGCGAATTTGTATACTTAGGCGCCAAAATAACAAGAGCTGCTAATGAGTGTTATAATAAAATTATGTGTTAATATCTTGTATGTTATGATACATCGTCTTTAAAGGTTGGTCTCGGGCGGTTCAATTTGCACCAATATGTTGTTAGTGTATTGAGCAATACAAGTTCCAGTTACAACAACCGGTAGAACTGGTTGAATTGTGTCGTTTTCCGTCGGAATGATTTTTTTTAGCTCAATTGGTCATTGCCTTAGGAGAATATTGGGAAATCTCAGAGTCCGCCGCGTACCCCTACCTCGTTGGGACTCTGGTTGGAGGAAAAATTTTAAATGGAGTAAGAAGAAAGGCATCGCTCTCTTTTTTTTAATGGTTCGAGAAGCAAGTAAAAGGTTGGAGGCGTAAAGTTGAAGAAAACCATTAGAAGCAAGCGGAATAGTGAAGAAGACGGAAAGTGTTTTGGAAGTAATGACGTTGAAAATACCATGGATCGAAAATCAATTTACCAAGTATCCAACGTACGAAAGGGCCCCAATGGTAGCATAAATTAAAATGTAAATGTTGTAATATCTGAGAGAGCGAATAAAATTTGAATAGAATTAGATAAATCGTCGCTTCTAGAGTTAATTTTTTCCTTGCAAAAGAATAGTAGTTTTTTTCAGGATACCCGATTTATGAACTGGGTTCATGCCGGCAGACTACCCTAGGTGAGCAAAGTGAATTTGTCTGCGAGCTCAGTAGGTGAAGTGCTTACCTTTCTCCGAAACTCGGCTTGGATCCTGCTTCTTTTCTTCCGACGGGGTTAGGATTTACCCCTTTCAAGCACGCGAAAAGAGTCGGGCAGCCCAATCTAGATCGGGGCTCCAAGGAGTATTTAATTTTGATTTTTTCAAATGGAACTTTTAGAAAGCAGATGCAATAGCCTAGGGAAAATATGGTTTGCCACTTATACTCTTCGTCAAAAATAATGTCTGGTTATACTTAAATAATTTGCATATAGATGGAATTAATAACATTCCCTTATAGAAAGCGTTTAAACATGCAATTAGTCTTTTCTTTAAGAACTTTAAACTGAGTTAACACTAATGAGATTCACATTTAATATTTGATCCATACAGCGTACCAATGCGAATTACTTAATTAAAAATAGCCCTAGCATATCCATGTTTAGATGGTATCAAATAAGAGCTGCTTAAAGTGTTATTGAAAAATAAATGTTTGTCAATTCTTTCAAAAATTTAAAATTTCTAAATCATTTTGTCGTTTCGATATTTCATGATTTTAGATAGCTATTAAAAAAATTTCGTCAATGTAAGCACAATTAAATAATAACGTAAATCTTCTTATAATAATATACTAATTTTTAAAATGGGCTTGTAGCAATTTTTTCATGATTTAAGTATGAAAATGTAAAATTTAAAATTGATAAAAAAAATAAAAGGCTGATTTTAATACATTTTATTATTTTCATATTTTATGACTAAAGTTTTAGAAAAGGACGATCATATCGTCTATATTAAAATATTTCTTAATAACTTTATAAATACATTTTGCCGGATCACCCTACATACTAAAAATTAGGTAGAGTGAATGGTAATCAGCAAATGGCTGCTTATGCTTAACATTTTTAATAAATAATTTATAAAAAAAAATATACATTGAAATTTTTCGATTCTGTCAACTATACCAGTCAATGAAAATTTCAATAGCACTGGTTGATGTTTCATAGGAAAGCATGTCTCGCTATAATTCGACTCATATCTGTACACAAACTGTACTTGGAATACATTTACTTTACTTTCCTTTCTAGTTTCCTTATTAAAGCTATGTAAAAATTCAACAAACGGATGAATTAAAGGGGAGCACATCATTTTCGAACGGTTGTTGTGTTGTATACCTATTATAAAATTGTGCATCAGTTTTTTTATCATCATAATCTTTTCATCGTTACTATGTTCGGAAAACTGCTCCTTCTCTATATAACTTTCCTTAAACTAATCATCGTATTTTTAATCTGCTAACAATTAAAGACATCTTTCCTTACTACCCTATACACAACACTATACACATAGTATCCTTAATCCGATAGTATCACGAGTAAAAGAGGTTCTTCTTCGCCCAACGGTTGTGACGATGAATCGGTCGTTGATGTCGATGTGGTGGTCGTGCACAACTCAAGGGTTTCCGATGAGAATTCATCTTCCGCTTCTTGCTATTTAGCATCTTGTAACGGAATCGTGCAGCCAGCCTTGGCATGTTCGAGCACTTGTTGTTTCAGGCTGAAAATGCTTTCACGCAATTGCTTGATGATGGCACTTAATTCACCATTTTCACCCTTTAACTGCTTGACTTTCTCTTCCAACTTGGAGATACGTTCCAGCTTGCGTTTACGACATTTCGAGGCAGCAACACGATTTCGTTGTCGTTTACGTTCCAATTTTATACGTTCTTGCGTTTCCATGTCGATTGGGCTAAGAGGAGGCGAATTGGGCACGGTTTGTGGTTCATCTTTTATTGCCACAGGATACGAGTCATCTGCAACGAGAATGAAAGTAATAAGAATTAATATTTTATGTTTACAACCATCATTTGTTACTTCATACAAAAACTGATTGCGATCGTGTTTAACATACATATACGAGTAAATTACCAACCTACTAAATCGAAAACCATTTCTCAGAAACGACTGTTTAGTGTGTGGGGCGAATACTCAACGAACAGACAATCTTCACATGAGTCATCATGTAAATATGTAAGCTTCAGCAACTAAAGCTTGTAATGCTATTTCTAAGAAACATTTGATTATTTGAATGAATCACAATAAAAAAATGTAGCCAAGCTTTCTGCTACTGTAGGCTGTATGACTTTTGTGCTTAAAATCTGCACAAGGAAAACGTTTAAAAACATTATTTATTCGCGTGTATCAAAATAAATACAAGAACAATCACTAAATTAACATTTGGGCACTGTTCCAAATGATCTGAGTGAGCGTATACACTTGGCATAAATTAATGTATATTAGAATATTTTTTCGCAGGAAATTTTTAAAAGTAAAATTATTTTTGGCATCTCGGTTGGGGACCGTGCAAAGTCCGACGTCAGATGATAAATGATGTAGAGCATAAAATAAAAACATTTAAATTGATATGAACAGACGACAAAATCTCTGCAAACCTACATGCGAACTCTCATGAGAGGAATAATTTCAAAATGATTTAAGCTCAGCAATTAATAAAAGAAGAAAAGTTATCAACCCTCAAGTAATCATGGGGGACTATCATGCCTGTTTACTATTTCATACTGACGAAGACTTGTGAAGACTGGCTATGATGGACGAATTCCTTTAAATGTGCTTGTGTTTAAATCCATACATGCATACTCTAGGTTCGAGTACCACTTGGGGATTTTTCTAGCATAAGATTATGACGCAATTCAAGGTTAGCCGTATTACAATTTTGCTATTCGATTATTTTATTAGCCATACACATGCCGCAAGTTGTTTCGTTGTAGGCCAGCTAGATACGAGCAGTATATAAATGAAATTATGGTAATATATTGTTGCTGCTGTTGCAATGTGAGTAGGTAATTTCAGATATAGTTTAATTAAAACTGGAATAGGCAAGCATGAAAACTTGTTGAACCAAACAAGTAAAGTCAAATCTAGAATAATACGAGTAAGTAACAGAAAATAATTAATGAGTTTTTGATTTTAATTGAGGGTTGAAACGCAGCTCTTGATTGTGCATGATACGCTGATTTATTTTTATGTAATTGGTTTTCCCCAGTTGCATTGCTAATTAATTCCATTTTGAAGAAGAGATAATTATTGAAAATTTATTTGTAAGAAAAAACTTTATTATCTCAGGTTTTATAACTTGCATAATGGAATAGAATTTTTCACCAGAGGACTGAAATATGTACAGTGACTCCCAAAAAGATCCGCACAAGTAAGAAATTTTCCTCCTTTCTAATTTTATAAGGCAATTAAAAACGGGAAATTTTTTTAAACATTTTATTATGAGCAGAACATAACATTCTTACAGATTACATAAATAAAATAGTTTCTCACTTTAAATATACCAAAAAAAAAGGAAATTCCATGAAAAAACAGAAAATCTCATCCCTCAAAAAGATCCGCACCAGAGCTAAATTGTAAAAATAAACAAA
The DNA here is from genome assembly GCA_963969285.1 of Odontomyia ornata. Lineage (NCBI taxonomy): Eukaryota > Metazoa > Arthropoda > Insecta > Diptera > Stratiomyidae > Odontomyia > Odontomyia ornata. Next base: position 401,773,297 of record OZ017738.1, read on the forward strand.
AATTTTAGTAAGCTGGTATTTTGTTGCATGTTCTATTTGTTCAATGACACATTTTAATCGATTTGGCATACTGGAGACGATTTCCCGCAGGTATTCCACATCCATTTTCACCCATTCTTCGCGAAGCCTTTTCTCGAGCTCCTTTTTTGAACAAATTGGCGTGCTATGAACTCTACGGCCCAATTCATCCTAGAGATTTTCAATGGGATTAAAATCCGGTGACTGAGGAGATGGATGAACCACTTTTGGACAATTATACAGCTGCCATTCTTGAACAATGCGTGCCTTATGTTTGGGATCATTGTCTTCGTAATATTTGAACGAATCCAAAATGCCCATTTTAGTAGCGCTTTTTCGCAAATTTTCCTTCAAAATGTGTAAATATCGACGGGAGTCCATGATACTATCTATAAATACTAATTCGCCAACACCACGAGTAGATACGCATCCCCAAACCATCAAACTGCCACCTCCGTGTTTCAGTGTAGGCCTGAGGTTAATTGGACTCAATTCTTCATTGGGCTTGCGCCACACCATAACACGTCCATCCGAGCCAAAAACATTGAATTTGCTTTCATCGGCAAAAATCACATCCTCCCAATAATTGACTTCCTTTAATATAAATTCTTTAGCGAAATTTAAACGCTTTTTTCTATTCACTTCGCTGATGAATGGTTTCTTCCGTGCAACACGTCCATTGTATTGAGCATTTCTCAAAACTCGTCGAACTTTTTCACATCCTACTTTTTTCTTAAATTCAGCGAACACTTCACTCACAATTTTTGGAGCACTCAGTTTTGGATTTTTTTTTATTTTCCGGACGATATAGCGTTCTTCAAGCGTCGTTAGACCCTTTGAGCGACCAGGACTATGCTTCAAGTCTATTCTGCCTTCCTCTTTATACCTCCGGAGAATGTCGTAAATAGTTCTACGTTTCATGTTGAGGCTCGAACATATTTCTGCCACATTTTTACCTTCCATATGGTTAGAAACTACCAACTGGTTGTGACGATGAGATGTGTATTTGCCCATTTTAATTTAAAAAGCACAACGTTTTTTTTTAAGCTACGAACAACACGCGGTTTGTGAACAATATTAGATATGATCTGCCCGGATCTATTACGACTTTATCACTGAAGGCGATATGCTATAAAGAGGTCACTCAAATGTGTTCTTTTTTACATAGAAATGCACATGTTTGCCCAAGTTTCCTTGTTGTGCGGATATTTTTGGGGCGTCATATTTTTGTGCTTCTTTTTTAATCCTTCGTTTTACTGCTAATTTTGCGGTACATTTTCTATTTTTTTGAGTAAAATTATCGAGCTGATGTTTTGTTCAATTAATAATATTTTCTTTTTCTTTTTGTGTCATGGATTGAAGCATAAATTGAAAAAGAAGGAACATTTCTTACTTGTGCGGATCATTTTGGGAGTCACTGTATGTTGATAACGTATTTGAAATTTAAGATAATTAATAATCGACTATGCTTTAGTACAGATTGATTCTTGGTTCTTTGGTGACCTTTACGGTACTCTAGAGTGTAATATGATCAATATAATGCTTGAATGAGCTATTATTAGCCGAGTTACTACCAATTTCAATTGTGTAAGCCAAAAAGTCAGGCGAAAACGACGACCAGACCCTGATCAACTTGACTTGTTTGTGATATATTTCATCATCATTTAGCTCCAATTCGGTACTTCTCCCCCAGTAGTACCGCAACCGCAATCGTCACGGTTCTGCGACCCGTTCGCTAATTGGAAATCCCAAGCAGGGATCTGCTGTCAGTATCGAATTGAGTCTTCCCATCGTTTCCTCGGGTTTCCAACTAGACGTTTCCTTTTTGCTCTACCTTGTAACGTTCGTCTGGGGAGCCTGTGCTCTTCCATTCTCTCTACATGTCCTGCCCATTGTAGTCTGCGTAGTGTCGTGAAGTAGGTGTATAAAAACGCCTGTACAGGAGTGCAGCGATGGTCTGCTGCCGCGGCGAGAGAGGATGTTGGGATTCGCCGAGATTGGCCTTGTCTAAGGACGCGTGAATGCGCTGGCAGGCTAGCATGCGGTGTCGTGGGGCGAGTTCTTTTCCCCAGCACAAGGACCCACTGCAAAAGAAATTTCGCATCTATAAATTTTAAGGTTTGAATGAATATCGACCGAAGTCGAGCCTGAGGTAACCTACTAAGGGTTAAAAATTGCTGACTCAGAAGACAAACCGGGCCTGGAGAAAACAGACGTACTTAAGAGGACTTCATCGTTACCGACGCTACTGATGGCCCCCAAATAAGATTGGGGCATCCCTGTGGAAGCGGTGCACCCTCGCACCCCCCAGCCAGATCAATATCCAAATGTAAGCGTGGCCATATATTTCCCATTTAAGTGAAAAGCTCATACAAACATAATTTGCATGAATTTTTACTTTAAATGAAAAATATAAACGTGGCAAATTTATTTCATAGTATTATGTGAGGGAATCCTAAGCCATAAATAGGCACGCAAGCGGAAGGCCACCTTACCGTGCAGGAGCACCTGTGAACACATAAAAAGGGGCGAGCTCACCCGATGGCTAGCTCATTATAGTGGAGGGATCAGCCAACGTGGCGGGTCCCATACCCGGTCAGGCTTGACGAAAGGAAAGACCGATTTATAATTTTAATTCATATTTTTTTTTATTTTGACTTCTTTTTCATTGCAAATATCTATTCTTTTTTGACTCAGTTTTCTGACTATATAGGAAATCAAAATCAATAATATTATATGAATCAAATATAAAATTTCAACTTAAATCCATTTAATTTAAATAGAGAAATGTAATAACAAACTGATTATGCTATTACAATGGCTTTAAATCTTTTATCGCCGCTCACATTATTTTTCTATCTTTGTCATGGATTTTGTATTGAATCAGCCATGTTTGTTTTTAAATTTTTACTTTTGTTTTCTTAAAGTTATCTTTTACAAACGATCAACTACACATCATTCTTTGTATCTTAGCGTACTTTCAGTATAATTACATTCTACTTAAAATTGTGGTTTAGACATGACCTTTGTCTTAGAATTTGACACTCTCAACTTTAAGAACGTTTGTTTTGCAAAATAAATTAATAATTACAAATCAATCAATCATATATGATTACCTGATTTTAGTATTCACGCCAATTCTAAAGAGATTATTTTAAATTAAGATTTGATTTTTATTAATAAAAAAACATGGAAAATATAACACTTAAACGAGAGTGGAAAACAATACATCGAATAATTCCATCTCTACTGCTTAACATTTAAACTGATAATAGTTCGATAATAACCAGCAGATCATATGAAGCACCCAAACTTACGCGAGGTGTAAAAAGGAGCAGCCACCATTCTGCTACAATGTCCATAATCTGACAGAGATTTCATTAAGTTTATGAAGCTCCCCATACTTATTATACAGAAAGAGTCTGTGTCTTCTTTTCTGGCAAACTGTATTTGGACTGCAAGCTTTCTTACATACGGCGCACTTCTAATTCTAAAGTTATTTTACTTCCACTAGAACTTTTGAGTTTTGTTTTCTCTGCAGATACGATTCGAGACTGGCGTGCATACGATTCGGAACTAATGGTGAGGGTACTCTTAACGATCAACAATTGAATAGGCCTTACTTTGGTTTGTGAAGGGCTTCAGAATTTTCAGTTTCGTTCGAGTCCGGTGAACTTAGGTCAGGTTGAGCGCACGATGAAAGTGGTAGCACGCAAGAAAATTAAGTAAAAAACCTGTAGTGTAAGCGTTTGATGTTGAATTGTATGGTAACGTGCTTGTGGGTGTGGGCTGGCCAATGGAATCTGCATAGCGACGATATGGCGCTAAAGTACGGCGCGCCTGACGATTCACAAATACGAACGTTGATCATTCACAGCTGTGAAGTCTTCGTTTTCCATTTTGACAACATACGTCTTCTTATTGAAATATTTACCCGCAGTTTCAATATATAACGAACACTGCACCGGCCGCTGTACAAATGGGTAGAATTTTCCCAACGAATACCTTTTTGGGTATCCGTTGTTCGTCCATACGATTCATGTGGCCAGCCCATTGCAGCTTCCGCAGTCTTACAACCGTTGAGACCTCCGGCTCTTCAAAAATTTCATACAGCTCATGGTTGTATCGAATTCGCCATTGGTCTCCGTCTAGCTTCGCTCCGATTATCCGCCTCAGGACCCGTCGCTCAATATATTTGCAGATGCTTGGGTTAGGGTCCATGTTTCACACCCATTGTTTGGTACAGTACGTTACGATCAATACTGTCGTATGCTTGGTTAAAGTCAACCCTTACGTTGCATGATTCTGCGAGGTATAATTGTTAGTCATTAGGTAATATCTAACGAGTGAGATTCATGGTAACGAATCATTTCCGATTTTTGTTAAATCCAGCTCCAGATGAAACAATCAAATCCAATTATATCAGAATACGAGCCACAAAGTCTAAACTTGGTGAACTTAAAGTACGAGTAAATTTTGTTGCTAGAAGACTTCTTGAAAACTACCCCGAATGTGGGAGAAAGCTGAAAACACTACAGAAATAGGGCCCAAAGTGACTACGTTTAACAATTGATTCCAGTGAGGAAATGGAGCAATATAGCTGCTTATAAAACGAGCCTTAAAAATTGTGCCGACGACAAGGCTTCTAGAATTGACGTTATATCAGCAGAGCTAGTGTAGAAAAAAGGAATGCATTTATTACTGTGTCCAAAAAATAAGGTGACATTATAATTTAAACTGCGCGCGTAAAAGGATTTGGAGAATTATTTTTTTTTAGGTTGGCAGTACTGTCAGTGACATCTCTGTCAAATTAACATGTCAAAATATTCATTAGTGTTTGAGATACGCGTCGTTTTGTGAGCTGCTAAAAGTGAAATTTTCGTTTTTTGCGATGTCGAAATTTGTTCAATTTGCATTAAATTTTGTTTGCGGAATCAATTTTCTGCTGCAGATACGTTGAGGATGGTGCAGAAAGCCTTTGGTGATGAGGTTATGTCTAAAAAAAAATGTTTACCAAGTGGTATAGTGAGTTCCAAGCCGGCCGTGAACGTGTCGAAGAAGAAGAGCGTCCTGGGCGACCTTCAACCTCTTCTCTTCTTCGATTATCGTGGTGTTGTGCATTATGAATTCCTTCCGCCGGGCCAAACAGTCAACAAGGAATATTATTTGAACGTTATGCGTCGTTTGCGTAACGCTATTCGCCTAAAAAGGCCGGAATTGTGGAAAGACAATTCTTGGTTTTTACACCACGATAATGCACCATCCCATACTGCACTCGCAATTCGTGATCATTTCGCCAAAAACTCAACCCATATCGTCCCGCAACCACCGTATTCACCTGATCTGGCGCCTTACGACTTCTGGCTGTTCAGTAAGCTCAAAAGACCCTTCCGGGCACACCGTGTTGATACGATAGAGGAGATTCAAGCCGCAGCGAAGACGGAACTGAAGGCCATCCCGGAAACGACGTGTATCTCAAACACTAATGAATATTTTGAAATGTAAATTTGACATAGATGTCACTGACAGTATTACCAACCTAAAAAAAATAATTCTCCAAATCCTTCGACGCGCGCAGTTTAAATTCAAATGTCACCTTATTTTTTGGTCACAGTAGTATAGCCACTTTAACTGGCAAATATTGGTGCGGGAGCGTTTAAAAACCGCTTGGCGAAAAAACTATCATAAACAAAAAAGTGAAAATTATAGCGGAATCGCTCTATTGTGTATGTTATATGACATGCTCCTCAGAATAATTAAAAAATTAACTTAAGCCTTTACATAAAAACTTAGTAGAAGAGTACCAAGGTGGTTTTCGGATGAGGCGGTCTATGTATAATTGACCAAACATTCTGAGTGAAACATATGCTCGCAAAATGCTAGATAATTTCGTTATGCATCTACTATTTGAAGACTACAAGCAGGCATATAACAGTGTCGACAGAAAAACTCGATACAAAAATATGCTTTTCATTAGGCGTTGCAACTAAAATTGTATATACAATTAAGGTTGCAGTGCTGAGCATCGATTCGATTAATTGCTGGGGAATTTGGGTAAGGGAAGATCACCTCAATCCATGGCGACGTACACATTTCAGACCAGATAATTAGTATTGTAGACGCCAACATCATGGCAAGGACAATTCAAGAAGCAAAGAAAGCCTGTTAGTGCACGCCAAGTCTGCTTGCGGTCAAGAAATCAAAACCAACTAAGCCCTGCTCTAACAAGTCCTCCGTACTTTCGAAGGTCCTGAGATTTACAGAAGGCCTTTTTGATATTCGTTGGTTTAGTGACAGGGCTTGATCTCGTTGGATTCGGGAACAAATTGCCATCGTCCGTTGTCACTTTATGTCTTTTGATAAACGAGTTTCAGCGGTACACCATTTTCAGTGCCTTGTTTTATTCTCGAATGCAACGATGTACAAGGGAACCTAATAAGTGATACCGAAAAAGCATGAAATGGATTCAAACGCAAGTTCTACGAATTCTCGGTCTAGTGAGACAAAGGCCAGAGTGGAAACTTCGTAACGACTAACTGTAGAATTTGTATGACGATTCATCGTATCTTTTAGCATAAAACTACGCAAATAGGAATCAACTGACCGTATGGAAAGGACTGAAGAGCATGAGCTATGATTATTTGGCGGCGACTAAACTTGGCAAGCAAAGTCCGATCTAGGCTGACTATGTCATACAATTAGTAGCCCGCGAAGTGTAGTGGTTAGATTACCCACTGCGTAAGCCGAAGTTCTCCGTTTCAAATCCCGTTGGTAACAACGAGATTTGTGTCTAGTGATTCTTTGGACGGATTATATGCCTGTTCAGTTATGATACGTACTGATTTAAAATCGGAACGTATCGCAGCTGGGTGGACGGATCAACGGCCAAAGCGTGATACTGTCCATATTACCTTTTCGAGTGCCAATACATTCGATCAAGATAATGAGATACTCCATCTATCTATAAGCGAAGGCCCGAAAGGGGCTGTGATGCTAAAGCAACAGCAAAAGCAAAAGTAATGTCATAAAATCCCGTGGCTTTAATAATGCTGTTAAAAAGATATGATTTATCAGATCATTTTTAGCTTTATATTTTTTCAAAGAATTTATTTATTTATTCATTGCTATTTTACAGATATAATCCAATTACAAAAATAGTAATAATAGTAAAAGATAGAGACATAGAAAACATATAAGAAAAAATTCAAAGCTTAGCGAGTGCAGAAGTTACTCTATTTTTAAAATGGAGATAAGAAGTGGGGAAAGATCCAAGCTGAAGATCATCGTGTTTACGCGTAATCCTTAGTAGAGGAGAGTGAAAATAAGTCACGCTCCTGGCAAACGGAACATCAAAGATTTTGGAACTTCTGGTAGGATGGACAGCATTTCTGACCGGGAGTTCAGCTACCAACTTCGTGTTAAGGTAACCAAGGGAGAGACGATAAAGGAAACACTCATCCAGATAAATATGGCGGTGTTCTAAAGAAGGAATACCAAGGATAGACAAACGAACATGATAATAACAATAAGGAATACGAAATTTTAACAGTAAGATTCTCGTAAACTTACGCTGAACAGATTCGATCGAGGATTTAAGGTAAACGAAATGAGGAGACCAGACTGGGGAGCAGTATTCAAGGATAGAACGAACTAAGCTTACAAATAACTAATACAAGAAAAGGGATCAGAAAATATGATGGAGTGACGTTAAATCAGTCCAGATACACGTGATGCTCAGGAAACAATATCATAGACGTTAAGATCGAATTTTAGTTTGGAGTCAAAGGTGACTCCAAGATCTTTGATATGAGTCACGGTGCTAAGACGTTTATTTTTTATGAAGAAATGACCAATGAATTGTCGGTTACAAAGTATCAAATCGAAAACGGTGAAAAATATTTCATTTGTTCTTTGAAAAAAAAATCGGACGATAAAATAAGTCGAGAATTCGATTTCGAGTTTGTCGCTTTTGGGTTCGCTGAATACTCAATCATGGAGAAATGGATAGTTCATAGGAGTCAAGGTTTAAAAATAACTCTGGAGGCAAAAATTTCTGACCGAAATTGGGGTAATTTGAAATAAAAGTTAGTAAAGTTTTCACAAATGCCTTATTCTGCCCGTATTGTGCGACAACTTCAAGAAACGGATCTTGAACGGTCTAGACAGCAAACGATATTTTCTGAGATTCGTACACTATTCCAGTATTCTCGAAGGCTGCGTATTTGTTGAGGGAGTGATTCTTTGCTAGTCAACATTGTTAATTCGGATTATTTTGTATCCACATTTATGCGTTTTATATTAAATGATTTTAAAGAAGTATTCTGAAAAAAATCCAGAAAAAGAGTGTCTTAAAAAAGATCGCAGAAGATAAGTTTACTTTAAAGCCCCGTCAAGAGGAGAATAATATAACTTACATATTTATTATCCATTTACAGAACGAGAATAACATACAATAATTATTATCGATTTTTTAAAACAATTCCTGATAAATTGTTTTTTTCTTCTGAGTCTGCTAAGGAACAACCAGAGCGGTCTTATTCCAAGATCCCATGTGTCAGAAGGGAGGATTTTCCGAGAATTCACCGTGAATCTCGAGTATACTATGGAGGGATTTTGGATGAGTGTCATTGTTCAAGCTTCTGCTGTACAGAAACAATATATGAAATACTCAAAGAGGCGTACATCGCTGAAAATATATGATGAAAATGGCTTTTATGTAAAATTTTCACTCATTTCAGAACTGGATACAACACTTAAATTGCAAAATCATGCAAAAATCGTAGTTACTATTTAAAAAAAATGATTTTCACACTTTTTTAGTGTGATTACCATTCTACTTATTTATTTATTTACGCTACTTTACAGATCCATGAATCCAATTACAAAATAGGTAATGAAATATAATATAATATAATACAAGCGACAAAAATAAAGTGAACAACTTGAAATAGAAAAAAAAACAAGAATATAAAATACTAATAAACTATTAGAATCTAAGGAGAATATTATGTAATATGCTTTTAAGAGCGTTTAAGGAATGTGGCAGGGGACCCAGCTGGAGCGCGTACTAAGAACGAATAAAAATAAATATCGGTACGAGCAAAGGGCACAATGAATATGTCAGTAGAACGCGTTCTTGAGGTGGGACGTATATAATGCCTTTCCCGAAGGTTGGATGAAAGATAACCGTGATATAATTTAAATAAGCAAAACATGTCTAAGAATTCTTTCGTATTTTGAGTGATGGAATGTTGAGGATCTGTAAGCGATCATCGTAGGAGCTGTAAGGGAGGTTATATTTGTAGAATAGAGAACGTGTAGTGTAGTGGTGTCCCTCTATGTGCGTGAAATTCACGCTCTTCTGTGAGGGAATTCACTATTTTCAGCGATGTAACTTCGATGCAATGTTTTAGAGTGTATAACGATACAAGTTTTCCCTTCTTTAAAAGCTGAAAAAAAATATTGAAGAAGGAAATGCATACGGGTGGAGAGCCATAATGTGATGTAGACCATAGAATAGATATATATAGGAGGAATTGCTCGAACAAATTCATTCAACTCATTCAACAAATACGAGAACGAAAACATAACAAGCAGTTGATAGTACCCGAAGCAGCACGGCGAATTTGGTTGGGATGCGGAACTTACCTTCTATGTGTATCTATTGCACGGTGTAGACTAACTGAAAAAAAATTGTTAGATTGGGCAGGCCCAGTTTTTACAATATGTCGATAACCCGAGGTGAAAGATGCGAATTGGCAATTTTTTACCATCTGATGGAAAATTATGTCAGATGTCCGTTTAATTTATTTTAATCATTACATGCTTTTTGTTTTAATAAAAACATTGCTTGACGGATCTACTGACTCTATAAGGAGCAGCATATTATCAAATCAGAGAATTCTTTGTGCAGGATAAACAAATTAAAGGCTATCTTGACTACTAATTATTGTGCGATAAAAACCAATGTTATAGGAACTATCAGAAATTTAATTATTAGCATGAGGGAACGAACGCAATTCCCTATTTTTACTTTAAATTTTGTGTTTTTTGGAAGTTCGTCCCATATAATAGCTACAATCATGAAATTTTCTGACCAAGTTAAAGTAATGGCCTTTTCAAAGTTTAGGCATAGAAACATTTTTTTATAAGGAAGATGACTTAAACAAAATTTAGAGAACCAATATGGATATCAAACGAAAGGTCCTGATGAAAACTTTCCAAAGCAGGTCTTAAACTGAAAATTCATGTATCGAGGAGGGCAAGAGAAGGGAAATGAATAAAAATTGTTTGTCCTCCCTTGTGATTTGGACACCTCGGATTAAAAAAAAAGCAGAAAAAAAGTCATGAGAGTAGATCTTTATGAGGCCAAAGAAATGTCTCAGAAGCCAATATTCAATCAACTTTGTTAAAAATCGTACATTTTATGACTTTTACGGTTATACCTATAAAATCGAAAGGGGGCTTGTAATAAACATATGCAGTCGAGCAGCCCCGTGGTGATCAGGAGTGGCTGCTCCTGAAGAGATAAGGTGGTCACCCCGTCGAAACTGCTTAGTTTGTTTTACTAGTGTAAAGTAAACTACATCCGTCAAGTTTCCATCCTTTAGGCAGAGATGAGTGGTTCACTTCAGCCACTTTAACATCTTTAGGTTTGACATTCCCTTTGTAATGCAACGACCTTCTTCGGAGAAAGTAACGGTTGCTTTTTGTGTAATGTTTGCGTTTGTCTCAAGGCTCTGTGTCCGCTAACTTTAACGAGGCAAAAAAAAATATTGAATTACTGTAGAGTAGCTTAATTGACACCTAATAGAACTATTCTAAAGATAATAAAAAGTGATCGGTACGTCTTGTAGAGTAGAATACGCGTGATAAGTATTTTGTAGTGTAGCTTCGTGGCTCGACAAGAACCCGCCTCATATGATCCCGCAAATGCTAGTCGTCAAGCACGCGTACGCGGTCGTTAAGCGAAGCTAGTTAGCTGAGCTCGGTGTTGTTTATAGCTCGCTGACACTTGTGCCAGACCATCGGCACATGTGTCCTACAGGGGCATTTCGACAAATCATTACAAATGGCGCCCAACGTGGGGCCCGAAGGGGAAACAACACCACTCTCCTTCGAGTTCTCACATTTTTAATTTTGCTGTCGGCAGATGAACCGATTCAATCTTTATTGTCGCCCTCACCATTTGATATTAACGTAGCATACTTTGGAGGGTTCCGTAAAGTAAAGATAGAGTCACCGATAAACTTTCTTTTGGTGTTGTTTGTCTTGTCTTCGGTATAATAAGGTCTATAGCATCTTCTGGAGTTTTTCGTTCGTGGTGGCTCTGCCGCCTGAACATGCCGATGATATTATAGAGTAGTGCGTCCCTTAATGTTACCAAAAGAAAGGTTTGCACATTTTTATACAGTTTGAAGTCGGACAATTCTAATTTTGAACAAACTGATGGTGCCAGGGGGTTTTCAAATACACTGCTTGGAATTGCGTCAGTTTTTGCTGGGAGCTAATCTGATGACCGGCAGTGAGAAAATCCGCATCATCAATTAGTCCTGACCGACACCCGGCTTGTTTTTATGATTGGTTAGCGGTTTGTATTAGCATACTTTCGTAGAAGACAGGGACTTGTATTCAAGGAGAGGGGCCTAAAATTATAACAACCATATCTCCACTGCGGAAACAATTGTTTCTTTACCAGTGAAGACCGAAATCCTTCAGTCTCTCCATGTCTGGGTAGGCATCGAAGAGACTGTCCTGTAATAAACATATGCAGTCGAGCAGCCCCGTGGTGATCAGGAGTTTAGTTTGTTTTACTAGTGTAAAGTCAACTACATCCGTCAACTTTCCATCCTTTAGGCAGAGATGAGTGGTTCACTTCAGCCACTTTAACATCTTTAGATTTGACATTCCCCTTGTAATGCACCGACCTTCTTCGGAGAAAGTAACGGTTGCTTTTTGTGTAATGTTTGCGTTTCTCTCAAGCCTACATGTCCGCTAACTTTAACGAGGCAAAAAAAAATATTGAATTACTGTAGAGTAGCTTAATTGACACCTAATAGAACTATTCTAAAGATAATAAAAAGTGATCGGTACGTCTTGTAGAGTAGAGTACGCGTGATAAGTATTTTGTAGTGTAGCTTCGTGGCTCGACAAGAACCCGCCTCATATGATCCCGCAAATGCTAGTCGTCAAGCACGCGTACGCGGTCGTTAAGCGAAGCTAGTTAGCTGAGCTCGGTGTTGTTTATGGCTCGCTGACACTTGTGCCAGACCATCGGCACCCGTGTCCTACACGGGCATTTCGAAAAATCATTACAGGCTCTTAAATTTTCCCTGAAATACGAACTTGGATTTCTTGACAGTACGTGTAAGTGTCCTGAAAATTTCACAATAATCGAGCAATCAATAGCTAAATTACAGCGAATTAAATATTTAACAATTACAGCAACATCAACACGTCAGACTTGGGAGATACACGTTTGCATAGGACCTAGACGCTACAGATGTGTAGGAAATTTGATGAAAATTTTAGAAATGCTTTGTAGCATTTATATCTTATAACGACTACTCAAACAATGAGGTCAACGTATGAATGCAATCACCGAATGTAATTTTGTCTATTTTTTTTACAAAAATTTCTTCGTATTAAAATATTGAATCCCCTATATCAAATGGCCATTTCAATCTATTGGATTCTGTAAACATTGCCAAAAACTGTTGTTTGTTCGCACTGAAAGCAGCCAGTAAAACAAGAATGATACTTATATCTGTAGCCCCACCCAAAAAGATATTGCAACGACGTAAAACTTCCAGACGTTGATAATTTTCACTCACAACAAAGTCATTTATTTAACGACTTAATGCTCTTCCGATTTCACTACACGAAAAAATAAATACCTGAGATAAGACTGGGGTATGGAAGATAACCTATATATAGTCTTGTAATGTGTAAATTGTTACAATGTTATTTGAGATAAGGTAAATATTGCGCGGAATTTTCAGTAACCACGATTCAATTGCTAAGTTTCTTATAAGAAAACCGCCATACGTTTCAAGTAACTACGTGCAGCTGTAGTTGTTTGCCTTTAAAATGGATTTTATAAATAGATTCTTTGGTTTCAAGTATTTAAGTCAAAGATATTTGAGACATTAACATTGTATTTGCAGGAAGTAAATAACAAATTATGATATTTCTCTCAACGCATCCGGAAGCTGCTGCCTAATTTTGCTAACACAAGTTATAGCAATAAATTTTGCCTTGAATTTTTGCATGGTTGACCTTATCGCAATCTGAACAATGTTGTAGAGTATTATACAGAGTTAGTTAAATTCTTTCCTGGTTAGTCAAAAATCAATTCAAAAATATTTGGGTTGAAGAAAAAACACGTAATATGGTCTGGAATATTTCATGACCGACTTTTAAATATCCATCAAAATTCAGTACAAACGTCTCATGTTACGAGATTCCCCTGTAAAGATACTTTTTAACGCAAAACCTCATCCTACCAAGTCGTAATATAGTATGGAAGACCTTGTAAAGAACTTACAAGGTAAACAGTGTGACTAACAAAACAAGTTCAGCCACTTTGCAAGATTGAGTATGTTTAAAGCTTTAGCACGTAGCTACTTTGTTATTCTAGTAAATTCAACTTACTGTTCATTCTCATACGACTACGTATATTGATAATATCTACTAGTATACGAGTAGATACAGATACTTCGTTTTGAAAGCTTCCAATGAAATTCACACACAACATCGCAACCAGCTTGCTATAGCAAACGTGAAGTTTAGCAGGAGAGCAAGAAAAGTAAACAAACTAACAATATAGTACTCGTACATACGAGGTTCATTTGTAGGAAAATTTAACAAACATGCAAGTAACCTAAGTAGGTTTTCAGTACAAATAATTTTGTGTATATTTACCTAAATTAGTGTAAGTTATGGAACCTCCGCTCATTCCTGTTCCACTTACAACCGAATTTATGGCCGCCGCTGTTGTCGCCACCGTTGACATGGTCGTATTTTGTGAATCTTTTTTGTGTAGCGAATTGAGCGCATCCACAAAACCTTTGACGTAATCCTCCTGCTCAGTTGTACCTTGCACTGTGGTAGGGGCAAACTAGTTTTTGGTAACCGAAAATGGAAAGAAAAGAAAGAGTTAGTTTAATATATTCATTATGTTTTGTAAAATTTTTGAAATTATTTATTAGGGGGTGGTCTCGTAGTAGCAATGGAATATTTTTGTTTTCTTTGGGGGAAACAGCTTCTTTTAATGAAAATTGGTAACACCCAATTCAATACCTATAAGAGCATTAACATTTGTAGTTCAGCAGCATTGAAAGTATGGCGAAATGAAAGTAACGCATATTGAAATAATTTGATAAAGTCCAGAAGATTACTCAAACATTCAAGTGGAAATAAATATTTTTCCGAAAAGTGAATGAGTCAATACTTAAAATCTTGAATCAAAATAAATTTTCCGAATAAAATAACAAGAATTTCCTAGTTTGAAATTCAAAAAAATTAAGAAAATAAATATTTTTAAGCCATAAATCTCTTGCAACTTGAAACGCATTCAACAATATACAGGGGGCGTACGGTATTTGAGGACATGCATAAATGTGACTATAGCCTCGCGAATTTTTTTTTATTTTTTTCCTTTTCAGATAAGAAATGGCGGACTACAACATCACTCAAGAAATGAAGAGACATGCTGTCATCGTCGCTATATGTGCAACCATACAGAGATCTCTGATTTTCTTAATTGCGCCCTTTCATTCGTACATAAGGTTCGCCGTGAATCGGAAGCATCAGGAGGCGATACAGAATGGGTTGCAAAACGCAAAAAGCACGAACAACGTTCTGACACTGTCCGATCTGAAGAATTTTTAGAGCAAGTGCAAGCAATCATAGACGAGGACCCTTCAAAATCAATGAGGGTCCTTGCGAGTGAGCTTCATCTTTCTGAGCGCCTTATTCGTAGAGTTGTCCATGAAGACCTTCGATATAAGTTTTACGTGATGCGCAGAGGACAGTTCATGTCGGAACGAACACGGGAACAGAGAGTTCTCCGATCAAAACATCTTTTAAACAAAATCAAACACCCTGAGGCGCCCAAAATGTTATGGTTTTTTCCCGATGAAAAAAAATTTTGACCAAGATCAAAAGACCAATCGCAGAAATGACAGATGTCTACGTTCAAATCCTACGGAGGTTCCTGTTGTTATGCATACAAAATTTCCAGCCACTGTTATGGTTTTAGGTGTTGTCAGCAAAAAAGGACATGTTATGTCCCCACACTTTTTTACTCAAGGACTTCGAGTGAACTCTGCTGCATAAATCGAGGTTTTGGAGACGGTAGTGAAACCCTGAATAGGCAATGTAAGCAGAGGCAGATCATACATTTTTCAACAAGACTCTGCTCCTTCACATAAAGCGATGGCGACACAAGATTAGATGGCCGAAAATTTTCATGACCACATAACACCGAACCTATGGCCACCTAGCTCCCCAGACCTTAATCCTTTGGATTATTATGTATGGGGCGTAGTTGAGCGTGAGACCAATAAGCGTCCTCATAATACCACTTCTTCGCTGAAGACTGCTATTAATGCCGTTATGGTCAATATGCACAAGGAGCATTTGATTCAGTCATGTAATCGTTTCCGGACATGGATCGAAGAGGTTATTGCTCCTAATGGCGATTTTATAGAATAACTTTATAGCCATATATCAATTTAACGTTGTATAAAAATTCTTGAAATTTCATTAAATTTTGTTAAAAATACAAGCTAATTAATTTTACTCTCAAGTTGTCCTCAAATACCGTACGCACCCTGTACATTGAAAACGAAAGTTAGGATGTAATGTATACTCGTATGTTCATAATATTTTGTCTTTTTTAGAAGAATTTTGATGCTAAAGGAAGTTCGGGTAGATGGGGGAGTACTCCCACTAGAAAGCCTTCTAATCATCTCAGAGTTCAATTTACTTTATCTAATGACTTCAATCGATGTTTACATATTCACGAAATCCCTTAAATATATTAGAAAGATCGAGGCAGAGCATATCTACTAAATAGCAGCTGCAATTAGAACATATTTTATTTCTTACGGTACTTATGGAGTGGAGAGAATTGGAGTAAAAGTGCGTATGTATGGTAAAAAAAAACTTGAATTTGCTTGCAATTTTACCAACACATGGTAAACTTTAATCCATATTTTACACGTTTATTTGCCTCTCTTTTCATTTTGACAGCTCCTCGATTGCAGGTGATAGTTAGTATATATGCTCTGACCGAGGGTTCAGACGAATATTGCATATTTACGAGTTATCGAAGAAAATGTTGTAAACGTTCACCAGCAAAGTTTTCTTTGTGTGCGAAAACTACGTAACTACACACCTTAAACAAATAAACGAAGAGATAAAGCAGCTTACTGCAGTTATTTGGGGTTTAGCATCAGAAATCTTGGAGTGACATGGACACCTACTCGTAAGAAGTGCTGTATTTCTTGTTACATGGGAGTTTTGAAGTGGAAGAAATGCAAACAATGAAAGTTGTAGTGAAGTAAGGTAGATTAAAATGTCCGTAAAGGACTGCAGCGATGGTCTGCTTCCTAAGCGGAAGAGCATGTTAACATCCGCCGAGATTGGCCTTGTCTGGGGACACGTGAATGCGCTGGCAGGCTAGTGTTGCGGTGTCGCGGGCGGGTTCTTTCCCCTAATATCCCATCGATGAGCGGAAGAGGGTAACGTCTTTTATGGTCACTGCATTGACCTTCCGGGCATCTAGACAAAGACGGACTTTTCCTAGCTTCACCACTTAGATTACCAGTGAGGACCAGGCACTTTGGGACTCCTCTATAACCCCCAACTCTAACATCCTGTCCAACTCTGCGTACACTAACTTTTCCATTGCCGGCGAGATGGCATAGTGTCTCTGCTTTATTGGCTTACTATCGCCAACATCGATGACACGAGAGACCAGTGTGGTGCGGCCAAGGCCTTGCGTAGTAGCATAAGATGGAAAAGCAGCGATGGATGCTTCCAGACGTCGTTGGTTAGGCGTTAATTCATGCCTGCCGGGTATAGAAGCGAGTTCGTTGACATATCTAGTATTTAAAGGTGAATCTGTGAATAGGTCTGAGGCCAAACCAAATTGAAGGACGAAATCGACGCCAAGGTACACGTTCTAAGTCAGTGACGGGATAATGTAGAATGTAATATCCTTAGTTTGACCTCTGAATGTCACGGGTGTTGTTAATTTTTCCTGGATAGGATGTTTGGTGCTATTAGCTGTACTGATTTCAGTGCGCCAGAGTTTTACCGCCGTAGGGTTTTGATGGAGTACCTTTGAGCCGAGGCTCGAGGCAAGGCAGCTAATACTTGCACGTGTGTCAATCAGCGCAACAGCGACTTCGCCCAACACTTTGGTTGGTGCGTAAGGTCGAGTGTCATTCTCAGAAACCTCCGAGATGTTACATAATTTTAAAGTTTGGCGACAGATGCGCACTCTCTAGCGGAAGCTCCTCCAACGACGAGTTGACCACTTAGTTTTGTGCTGGCGTGGGATGTCCTCTTCTGCGGCAAAAATCCTCTCTCGCACAGCAATAAACTTCTGCAACCTAATATGGTATGGTTTCAATACACGAGTCTGTGGCTGCCGGGGTTCTTCAGGCAGTACCTGAGGTGGTCGCTTCAAAAAAGTCGTTGGAGAGGCCTCCGGAGAAGATGTGGCAACTGTTGCATCGTGGACCAGCAAAGGTATCGTGGTGCTTGTATCCAGGGGATTTACTGACGAGGAACTAGTCGTGGTGGAACTGTTAGTAGACAGGATGGAGTACTGTTCCGTTACTTGGTTTGTCGCGAGTGCTACTGGCTGTTGTGAGCACTCGCTAGCAACTGACTTCTGACTTTTTGCTATTTGTACAATCTGGCGTATGTGTATCTGGTTTCCCACAACGGAGACAAAAGATGTTAGCCTCTGCTTGGCATGCGGTAAAGTGGTGTCTCGTCTGCCGGCAGCTCCAACACCTATGAGCCAGTTCGTGTAGTTCGGTTGGATGTTGTTGGTCTAGTTCTGTGGATAATGGAGAAATGGTCTTCGACGAGCTGTCTATTATAGATGCTCTGAGACAAGCTGGCGCGGGTAGAGCAGGCATGCTGTGTTCAATCTCAGCAACTGAGTGTCGTTCTGATTGCTCTCGTCGGCTGGAGAAATTATCTTGGGGTGTGGACCGCTGGGAGTGTTGTACAACTTCAAGCGCTTTTGCGGACGCGCAAAGCTCCTACACGATGTGGCGCGGGGCGAACACCCTCCCAGAAGAGGCTGAGGAACTCAGACTCTGGCATGGGACTCATCGTACGCTCCAACAGGCAGCACAGGGCTTCGTAGTAATCGTATACGGTCTTCTGCGTCTGTTGGTGTCTGTTCCGGATTCGCTGCTTCAAGGAGCCATCCCCCTCGACTGGTGCGAACTCCCAATGTGCTGCACGCCTCAACGTCTCTCAGTCTAACGTTGGAGAAGTATTCACAAGCCGCCGAAATTAACGGAGCGCGCTCCCCGTAAATAGAATTTGGGCGCAGCGTGCGACAGTTCTCATATTCTCTCCTAAGTTTAACCAAGCCATATTCTCGACTTTCCTCAGGAAGACATCGATGGTCGTAGGGTCATTCTGGCCTGTAAATACCAACTTCTACCCAGCCACTATCTGAGATACTTTCGATGGTGGAAGATCTCCTGGCTGGGTTGATGGTTGAAAATCCCAGGTGTCACCAGGCATGGGTCGAGGTGGTGGATCCGACAATTGCTGTAATTTCTGCCGCATTTGCTCCATGCTGGCAGCCATTGCCTACATGGCGTCTAATAGTTGGGACATCACGATGTAATTGGGTCTGGAAAAAGTAGTTTAAAAATAAAAAGTGAACTATAAAACGATCCTCACAAACAAAAAACAAAAAAAAAGATTAAAGTAAATAAAAAGATTTAAATAAACGTTGCGGATTTAAAATATAATCAATTTTATATTTTAAGTTAGAAAACGATTCTCGGTATCAATATCAATAATTAACTTGGACTTTCCATTTCATCGGTATCTTTCCAAGGTAAGGTCACCAATGGTACGCTCTTCCTTTGCGTTACAGAAACTACTCTCTAAGCACCATAAGAGTCAGGGTTCAGGAATGCTCTCTCATACGCAAGTTTTGACCAGGTACAATTTGTTTGGCCAGGGTGAATTCTGACCCGCAAGCAACGCGTTCTTATCATGGATAGTTACGGATTAGCTAAGCAGCCAATCACGTGAAATCAAAATCCATGTAATGGAAGACACGAGGGCACCGCTTGGGTTCGGGTGCAGATAAGAGTCGCCGCAAAAATGATATTGGGTAACAACTACCGAATAAATGGACTCTAATATCATTTAGCCTTGCTAGTCATACAATGGTGGTAAACCGCCAATGTATGAATCAAAAGCAGGTCCAAACGATATTGATGTCCAAGGACAACACACGTTCAGAAGTTATTATTTGCTGGGGCACGATTAGTGCAATATCCCTTAGGGGTTACCTACCCGCCAAAAATCTGGACACCTTGTAGGGTCACCTAGAGACGATGGACTGTCTCGTGCTCACGACTGATAATATAGCCGGGCTTTTTGGGGCCCCACGTTGGGCGCCATTTTGTAGTGAAGTAGGTATATTAAATGTCCGTGAAGGACTGCAGCGATGGTCTGCTGTCTCAGCGGAAGAGGATGTTAAGACCCGCCGAGATTGGCTTTGTCTGGGGACGAGTGAATGCACTGGCAGGCTAGTGTTACGGTGTCGTGAGGCGGGTTCCTTCCCCCAGAACAAGGCCAATCTCGGCGGATCTTAACATCCTCTTCCACTGGGGCAGTAGACCATCGCTGCAGTCCTTCACGGACGTTTAATATACCTACTTTCACTACAAAGTACCGTTTATAATTCCTTTGTTGCGATGATTGCTACGATTGTTCTTCTTGCACGATAAGGATCTTCAGATGCGCAAAGGATGAACATAAATTAAATACACAAATTTTCCGTCGGCTTCGCGACCTACCCCCTTCAGCTAAAAGAGAAAGTTTTAATAGGCCAGCAAATAAGAAAATTGTTTAAGGACGAATTATTTATCAAATAACGAAATCAATAGACACTCCAAGCATGAAAGTGCTTTATCGCAGTCATTAAGGCTCTCTGAGTGCTACTGTACGGAGCAGAAATATGGGGCGACGCGCTCAGTAAGGAGGTGTACCGAAAACGCTTGGCACAGGTACAGAGCAGAGGAGCACTGAGGATTGCATCTTCAAATCCGGCTGTCTCTGATTCGGTAGTGAGTTATTGCAGGCGTGATATCTGTTGTCCTCATTGCTACAGAACGTCGCGCTATTTACCTACGTCGAAGCGAGGATGCGAGGGAGACGGTTGCCCGTGAGGAGAGACAGCACTCACTTAACGATTGGCAGCAGTTTTGGGTGAATTGCACAGCGGGAAGATCGACTGCGCGGCTCATCCCGGATCTAGGAACGTGGTCAAATTAAAGTTATGGTGAGACTGACTTCTATCTGACCTAGCTTTTGTGTGCATGGGTGTTTTCAGTCTTACCTGATCAAGATTGGTAAGTCACGGTCCCCCAACCGTCGGTGCTGCTCAGGAGAAGAAGACAATGCCTGCTACACATTTTTGCGTGCAAAAAAATTGTACTGTTTGCTATACTATCCAGCTCACCCTGGATAGTATAGTCGCGGGGATGCTTGGATCGATTGACAAATGGAATCATGGGGCACATTATGATCGCGTAGCCCTAAAAGATACAAGTGACTCACAGGGGTTGGGGGATCACTTGTCTGGCAACTCCTCTTTCTACCTCCCCACCCGCTAGAGAGATCCCTCAGCGTGAAGGCGCCTCACGGCGCAGCAAAATGAGACTTGGCCTCAAGTAATATGTGTTAAACAGTTGCAGGTTAGATTCTCAGGTTGACAGGGAGGTGTTTAGTGGGTAGTCCAGTTGCTCGCGAGCATGGGAGCTCCACACTCAGTGCGCAAAAGAAGATTCACCTCCCAACTACGAAAAAAAAGTTTCGAGGCAACAGAAAAAATATAAACCTTTAGTAAATGAGCTACAGTGGAACCTCTCCAGTACTCGTTCAGCGAAATACTCATTAAACGAAACAATATTTCCCATGCAAATTAATGTAAAATACGATAATGCGTTCCATGCTGAAAAAATACTGATTTTTATAAAAATGTTATTAAGATTTATTCAAATAAAGCAACATGAATTGTTAAAAAGTGTAACAACTTGAAATACAATTTAGATTTAAAACAAAAAAGTAAATAAAAATATGAATTTACGAGAAATAATTAATCCCTTTTAACTATAAAAATGGTCTAAAGACATTTGTTTTTGCCGATGCTTCAAAATTTGTCACAGCATTATCATTGAATAAATTTGTAGCACAAATAGCCACCTCTTTATTAGGGTGATCCTTCTCAATGTACGATGCAACAGTTTCCCATGCTTTCAGCATTTCTCTAATTGCGGTAGAGTTGCTCCGCTACTTCCTCCTCCCCCTCCATTAATGAGGTCTCCTCCATAATTTCTTGCTGTGAAATACGATGCAACTCCATTAGCTCTTCTGTGGTGAACTCTTGTCTGTGCTCATCCACAAGCTCTTCAATATCGTTGTTGTCCACCTCGAGGCCCATGATATTGGCAATGACACAATCTCGTTAACTGTAGACTCCACAGGTACTGTTTCAAAATCACATTCAACAACACTCTCTGGCCAAAGTTTTTTCCAAGCAAAAGTGAGGGTCCTCTTGGTAACTCCTTCCTAAGCCTTGTCAATCATCTTGAGGCAAGCAACGATGTTATAGTGATATTTCCAAAACTCTGTAAGAGTGAGATTTCTCTCTTCAGTAACTTCAAAACGACGCTCGAAAAGTGTTTTAGTATAGAGTTTATTAAAGTTAGAAATAACCTGCTGGTCCATAGGCTGGAGTAACGGAGTAGTGTTGAGAGGCAGGAACTGGATATTGATGAAATTTAATTCTTCATGAATATCATCTTGTAGGCCTAGAGGATGGGCGGCCGTATTGTCTATAACAAGCAAGCAATGGACAGGAAAATTCATCTCAAGCAAATATTTTTTTACGGATGGACCAAACACTTCATTTCACGTGTCACCCAAGCCTTCTTGTTGGATCTTCACATCACATTTAGTTTGCTCTTCTGGACATTACACTTCTAAAAGGCTCGTGTAGTTTCCGAATGGTAACAAGCAGCGGTTTAATTTTCAAATCGCCACTTGCATTGACACAAAATAGCAGCGTTCGGCGGTCTTTCATTGGCTTGTGGCCTGGCAATGCATTCTCTTCTGATTTTATATAAGATCGCGTTAGCATTTTTTTTGCCAGAAGAGACCCGTCTCGTCACAATTAAAAATTTGTTGCGGCAGGTAACCTCCAAGATATCTATGAGCTCCTTGAAGTCACTGATGAAGTTCTCTGCTGCTTTTATGTCAGAGCATGTTGCTTCACCGTGCCTCACAACGCTGTGGATGCCGGTTTTTCTTTTAAACTTCTCGAACCATCCATGACTTCCTTTTAATTGTAGTTCTTTTTCGACACTAGGTGATCCTGATGTTTTCTTAACGACGTCAGCGAAATACTCGTAAGTTTCGCCTTCTCACAAATAATGTTTTCGTTAATAGTGTCGCCTTGTAATCGCTTCTCGTTTATCCATATTAGAAGCAACCTCTCAACATCATCAAGAATACGTAACCGTTTCGTAGATATTCTTGACACTCCCTTTGAAGCATTCATCTCCTTAATTTTGTTTTGTTCTTGAGAATAGTGCGGATTGTTAATGTTGACCGACTGTATGTGTGCGCTAGATTAGTCACGCTAACACCTTGTTCTCGCTTTTCAATGCTTTTACGTTTCATTTCAACAGTTATTTTTTCTCACTTATTATTGCCTTCTTGTGGTTTTTTCTTCGAAAACATTTTAGCACAGGTTATTACACTTTGCACATAAAAAAATCTGTCTGAATACAAAATTTGTAAAAACGGGTGATCACACACGAGAACAATACGCTAACAGACCGAGGGCTTCCCATTTTTACGTTACTCGTTGCGAAATGTCGCTCGTTAAGGGAGCAACTTCTTCACACTTTTTTTGCTCGTTATGCGAATTACTCGTTATGAGAGGTGTCTGTTATGATAGGTTCCACTGTACTTTTGTTGTACCAAAATCTTGGATGCAGAACTTCGCACAAAATTCTCTGTCTACACTTTCATTTAAACTTTTTTTCCTCGCGCCCTTAGTGCGATGTATAACAAACTGACAGTTGTAGGAGCTATTTGCAGGAAGCGAAGGCCCGAGAGGGGCTATAGTGCCACGAAGAAGAAAAAGACTTGCTCCAATAAATCTACTTGCAGTTTCAAGTTTTGTAAACTAAGTATAGTCTGAAAAACTAAGTTACGTCAAAAAGTTTGTGTTCCGTTATGATTGTATGGTTCAAAAATGTAAATACACTACAACAAAAAATGTTCAGTTAATTTTGAATTCTGAAATGTTTGTTGCTTAAAGATCTACCTATGTTTTTCGGCTCAAAAGTGTCCAATCGCAATTTCCATACTCTTTATCTCCCTTAGACCACTTGCACACACTGGCTTTTTAATTTCAGATTCTCTTTGTTTCGTATGAAGACTTTTTTTGGATACCTCACTTGGCTACCTTTGATAAAAAATTTATTTAGGGATCTCTTCAGTATTTGGAGGGACTACCCTTAACTCTTGATTAGTCGCATGGAGTCATACAACTTGAAAATTGAATAAAAGTAATAATATTCAAGACAGTGTGTTTGTTTTCGATTCCCGCCAACATTGTCAGATCAGCCCCAATTAGGAGATCATCGCGAAGGTGCGCGACTCTTCTCTTTAGTGTTGTGATCTTATGCGACCAATTACGTAACTATTCTTGTTGGTCACTTTTGTTTTTAATTATTTTTGTGCAACACTCTCTGTTTTTACTATATATATTAAGATTATTTTGGTGATAAACTAGCTAAGGAACTGCTGGGCACATCTGGTTAGCACACTGATATTCAACAAGAGCTTTTGTGAAATAAAGGCTAAACACCGATCAGTTTCCTTTTTGAATTCAATAACAAATTAACGATAGCGTGTTACATCTAGTGATGGCAGTTTTTGGCAAAAAAACGGTTTTTGTCATCTTCGGTTTAACCGGGCGGTTTTTACAACCAAAAATCGGGTTTTCGGTTTTTTCTTACCAAATTTTTTTAAATAAAAAAATTTCAATCGAAATTAAATCTATTTTATACCCACTGATTAACTTAAGGTGTAAATGGTTTTTCAAATCAAAATGACCTGAGGTATATTTCATCTTTGTGTTAAAAATGAGAGAATAACGTATTGAAATCTAAGTCGATAGCTTACCGTTAAGCTAAATCATTCATTTACAGTATAAGGACGAAAGAACCTTCAGTTCAGTCCCCAGGCATTTTGCATTTACGATGTATCGTGTGTTACTTCACCTCGCACCCTACGTAGAGTCCTCCACATTTAAACGAAATAAAAACAACTATTGTAATACCAAGAACCAATCAAACATAAATTTACTTTGCTCTGGTGACTTGGTCATTCTTGCTCTAGGTAGGATGATGAAAAAAATATTTTCCGGGGTTTTGTTTTCGATATTTTTCTATTCCGTTGCAATCGGATTTTCGTCCGGTTCTTTAGTTTGAAAGAAAAAACCGGTTTAAATCGGGAGGGAGAAGTTTCAGAAAAAACTGGGTTTTCTAACAAAAAAAAACGGTTTTCGATCAAACCAGTGCGGGTTTTCCAATCCCTAGTTACATCTTCAAATAAAGCAGTTACGTAGGGGGGTCTTAAAGTTCTCGAATAGGCGGGGTTGTCGGATGGTGAGATTACTATATTTATCCAGGTAGGCATTAATTAAGCAAACTATTGTTAGTATATATACCAAGTTTCAGCCTAATCCGATCATTAAAGTTGGAGTTTTTAATGAGCAAACATGTTAATCCGGAAGCCACTATGGACAAAATTGAATATCGTGCCGTGACAAAGTTCCGCACCAATCAAGGAAAGACACATCGGACAATTTTTCAAGTATGTTGCTATTTCCGGGGCTCTGTTCTTTGTAAAACTACGATTTATAATTGGCACCGTCTTTTCAAGCAAGGGAGGGATTCGATCTGGATGGCCAGTCGAGGCTAAGACCGCAGAGATAATCGAAAAAGTAGAAAAACTAGCATTTGAATATGGCCGGCTGAAGAAGAAAAAACTTGCAGTATTGATTGAAGTATCTGAATCAACTATTCTAAACATTATACATCAACATCTTGGGATGACTGAAGTTTATGCACGATGGGCACCGAAAATGCTTACACAACTTCAAAAACACGAGTGAGTTTTTGGGCCACTAGGAAGAGCAAAGGGAAGAAATAATGGCTCGGATTGTTACTGGTGATAAAAATTGGATTCCCCATTATGGCCATAAGTCAAAGCAAGAGTCGATGCAGTTGCATGAAATAGGCAAGCAATCAAGGTTCAAAGTGTCTCAATCGGCAGGAAGGAATATGGCGAACATGTTTTAGGATATGGAAGGTATCCTTTTGATTCATAATAAGGAACGTGATGTCTTCATAATAGAAATGCACTACGCTTCTTTGCTAAATCAATTAAAAGAAGCTATCAAGGATAAAAGGAGAGGGAAATTGGCCAAAGATGCTCCTCTTGCACAATGCTCCCGTGTATACAAGCCATGCTGCCACGGCAGCCATTCACCGATGCCGTTTTGAACCACTATTACTTATTTCCACTACTATTATTAATTTCCAACGATGAAGAAGGAGCTACGTGGAAAAAAATTTAGCGACAATGATGAAGTCAACTCATCCATTTCGATCTATTTTGACAACTAAAATAAATCATTTCTTACCGGTATTAGCAAATTATTTGATAGGTTTGAAAAATGTATGTGTTAAGAGAGAACACATTCAAAAGGAAAAAATAGTTGAATGTTTCATTTCAATCTATTCAGAGACTTTTTGACCTCCCTTCCTATATTGCTTTCAAATTTCAATAATAGTGCAACACATGATAATACTGTTTGGGAATAATTATATATTATAATGCTTTCGAAGGAGATACAGATAAAAAAGACCCGGTCAATACCAATTGTCATACTGAAACGAAATATTTTATTTAGCAATATTTTTCCAATTTTGAATGTATCTTGCATAAAAGTATTAATTGTGTACAATTCGTGTATGTACTCTCATAATGCCAATACAAATATTTTTGCATTTTTTTTCAAAAAGTTGTAAACGGTATCAACATTCCGTGATTTGATTTGAGATGGTTAAGCAGAGTTCCGTTCGAGCCCACCACGAGATGGCCCATCGTAAAAAATACAATGTTGTCATATGAGAGCATTAATTGTAAGGTTATAAATAGTACTGTTTGAAAAATGTTCGTTCTCTTTTGTAGCAGTGATAAAGCGAATAAGATAAATAAAATAACAGTAGCTCAAATTTCAAACCAGCGTTTTAAAGACAACAGGTTAAATTCTGCCGAGCACGTTTTAGCTCGACTTACAAAAAAGCCACAAAATTTTATTCTATCTTAGAAATCACTTGAAGGATTGAATTTTAGACGCTGCCCTTGACCTGCCATTTTCTATTTACTTTGCCTAACAAGCTGCAAGTTGATGATCGATCAAGAGTCTTTGAGACGATTTTGCCAGAGAAAGTATATGGGTGTTCCGCCAGTGCGATTTATTGATTCAGCAACATGCCAATTGAACGTTCCCCATCCAATACGCCTGCAGCAACCAGTCAAGAACCGCCAACGTCACCAAACAACGCAACCGCCTCTACTATGTCAGCCGCCATGTCTGAAAACAGTGATATTAATTTAGAGGCAATATCAAGGGAATACGATCGTAAGTTGCTTGACTTGAAAAACGAGTTTGGCCGGCAAATGCATGCCATGCAGGCGATACTAATCTCAAATAACCAGCAGCTAAAAGGAAGTAATCTTCGAGAAGAAATGTGTCGAGAAGAGATGTGTAAGTAATTTTCGAGAAAAAATATGAGAACAGATGCAGCAACCATCACAGCCGACGCAGCAGCTATAACAGCAGATATCGCAACCGACACAGCAGCCATCACAGACGACTTGACAGCTACCACAACATATATCGCAACCAACACAGCCGACGCAACAGACATCACAGTCGATGCAGCAGCTTTCGCAACCGATGTAGCAACCGTCACAGCCGTCAACACAACTAATACAGCAGGCATCACAGCTGGTGGAGCAGCAATCACAGCCTACGCAGCAGCTGTCAAACTCAATGCAGGAGTCGAGACAATTCGTTCCGCAGTCTTCTTTTATGCCATCAGTTCAGATGCCATCCATGATACAGGCGCCTCAAGTAAAAACACAATCAGCTCAGTACCTGAAGTATACAGACAGAAAACAGCGTACCCGCTGCCACCATTTTCAGGTTATCCTGAGGAATGGCAGACGTTTGCCGAAGCATTTGGTTATACTACTGCTGAGTTTGAATACTCGCAACTACATAATATTATGCGTTTAGATGAATCACTAAGGGACCGCGATAGAGATACTGTTGAATATTTTCTCTGCAGCTCCAGTAATGTCCCTGTAATTATGGAAACACTAAGGGAAACTTTTGGAAAGCCGGATCAACTAATTAAAAACCAAATTGAGAAGATACGTGCTATGCCCCCATTACTTGAAGGCAATCTGGACGCTTTGATTGAATTCGCAAAGAATGTGGTTAATATGGCAGCATTTTTACCGAGTGCTCACGGCGAACAACACCTTGCCAATCCAAGATTGTTAAGAGAGCTCGTCGCAAAACTCCCAATCTCGCGACAAATGCAGTGGGCTGAAAAATGTATCTTGTTTGAGCGGCCACCAACGATG
Organism: Odontomyia ornata; assembly: GCA_963969285.1. Classification (NCBI taxonomy): domain Eukaryota; kingdom Metazoa; phylum Arthropoda; class Insecta; order Diptera; family Stratiomyidae; genus Odontomyia; species Odontomyia ornata. Next base: position 401,801,338 of record OZ017738.1, read on the forward strand.
CTTGAGTTTATTCAGTGGCTTAAATGCTTGCGACGCCTGGCAAATATGGTGTCGGATGCGCTACCAACATCATCCTTGCTGACACATGCGAGAAACGATCGTAAGCAGCCTGCTAACACTTTAAAGCACTTTGCCGGAGTAAGCGTAGCGCAAACAAAATGTTGCGCCTGCGATGAGCAGTATCCCACGTTAAATAATTGTAAATTTTTCTCGCAGCTAATGTGGATGATCGCTGGGCAAAAGTTGAAGAAAGTCAAGTTTGTTTTTCCTGCTTGAAGAAGGGCCACCAGGTGAATAACTGCAGGCAGCGGCGTCGCTGCAGAGTCGACGGATGTCAGAGGTTACACCACCGGCTACTTCATGCTAAGCAAGAGAAACAAATTGAAATCCAACAGGTACCAGCAACACAAACATATTGATAGTGCCGCGAGTTCCAGGAGGTCGCAATCGCCATGCAGACGTGGGAAAATTTTGTTCCACGTACTGCCAGTGAAGACACATGGACCCTTTGAAATCATCACCACATACGCATTTGTTGATGATGGGGCAAACGTCTCGATGGTGGACCAGAATCTTGCCCGACGATTAGGCATCCGTGGACAACACAATGTTTTAGACTTGCAGTGGCTTAATAATCAAACAACGTCGCAACGAACTGAGATAGTGAACCTAGGTATAAGCGAAGTTGACGAAGCCGCGTAAATTTTAAATATGAAAAATGTTTATACGTAATCGGAGTAAGCATTGCCAGCGCAGACTTTTAAGTATAGTGAGTTAAATGAAAAGAATTGTCAGCATCTCGTAGGGGTGCCAATACAGGAGTATAGCGATATACAACTACAAATAATTCTGTCTGGTTCACGCCTTTTTTACTGTACCAGTTGAAGCACCACGTATGTTACATCATTGTCCGCTGGACCGATAGCAGTGAAAACTTGATTAGGTTGGATGGTGTATGGACCGACAGAAATTAAAGAGCTCAAGTCAGATACAAGACGTGTCCTACAGTATAGAAGAGTGGATGACATGTTAGCAGAGATGCACAAGCTTCTGTCGGATTATTTTGATGCTGAAAATGTTGGTCTGAAGCTGAATATAAAGAAAATTGTTTCAAAAGATGACGAAAAAGCGTTGAATATTTTGGAGTTACCAACGATGAAACTCGATGCTAGATATGAGGCTGGCCTCCTTTGGAAAGAGTTTGTTCCACCTTTTCCCGATACTTATTCAATGGCCATGCGAAGATTAGAAGGCGTTGAAAGAAAAATGCTTCGAGATATGCAATACGCCAACGAATATTGCAGTAAAATCAATGATTATATAAGAAAAGGCTACGCGCGTAAACTAACTATCGCTGAAGCGATTTTACTTGCCGCACTTTGGCATGAAAAACAAACAAACAAGGATTACACCTAGTTTTTGATGCCGCAGCTGAGGTTGAAAACGAGGCTCTTCTTCCGGGTCCTGACATAAACCAGCCACTGATTAAAATTCAATTCAAATTTAGGCAGGCACCAGTGGCAGTCTGCGGAGACATAAAAGAGATGTTTCACCAAGTGGCTATCTTAAAGAGAGATCAGGATAGTTTTCTGTGGAGATGTGGTGACGTGACTAAGCCAGCTGAGGTGTACATGATGGAGCGTTTGATTTTCGGTGCCACATGTTCGCCCACAATAGCGTAATATATAAAAAATATTAATGACAAAAATTTCAAAGATGAGTTTCCCCGTGCAGTTGAGGCAATCATAGAAAGACATTATGTTGATGACTATGTGGATTGTTTCCAGTCAGAAGTCGATGCCATAAATGTAAAACAAGCCGTTATCAAAATACACCGAACTGGTGGGTTTGAATTACGAAACGTAGTTGTTAGCTCGGACAAAGTTCAAGCTGCTGTTGGAAACGCTGTTGGTGACAAGAGAAACGGTCAACACAGAAGGTGAATAAGAGAGAATCCTAGACTGGCTGTCATAGCCGGATGTTTTTATTTTCAAGTTGCAATTCCATTAAGTGCCAAAAGAAATGTTGAACTTTAGTAGAAAGCCCACAAAACGCGAAGTGCTTTGTGTGAATATGTCCATTTTCGATCCATTCGGGTTTTCAGCTGACTTGATGGTGTCAGCAAAAGTGTTGATGCAAGCAGTCTGGAAAGCAGGATTGCAGTGGGACGAAACTTTAACTGACGACTTATACCGTCGCTGGAAACTTTGGATGGAACAGCTGCCAATAGTGAGCCATTTACTTCCTAGATTTTGAAAAGACGCAGGTGGATCTACACGTCTTTGTCGACGCAAGCGAGGAGGCAATCGCTGCGGTAGCGTATTGGAGAGGGACTAGTTAGCATTAGCATTTGTCGCAGGAAAAACTTCGTGTGCACCCACCCGGTACCACGCTATACCGAAGCTGTAACTACTATAGACGTTATTTCGTCACATATATAGACTATTTTAGCTTGATATTGTATGGCTTATATCATTCACGTTAAAGAACGTAGTTTTCTCAACATTTAAATAAATAAATATTTTGTTGAATCGGCTCGTTGCTTGTTAAGGGAATCAGTTCTTCCACTATCGTTCTGGGCTGAAGCCGCTGTGTCACGAAAAGGTTGCAGGGGTATATTCCTCATAAACAATGGACTGGTAAATTCCCGAAATTATTATCCAATTGGTAGCAAGGTTTACGTTCTGGACAAGACTCCTCGATGAAAGAGCTTTAGAAGGCGTCCTTGTTGGCTACCCTGAAGTTCAAAGAGGCTTTAGAGTCAAGGTTCCATCTCAAAAGAAGATACACATGTCAAGCTTGTATGTGAATTTAAAACAATTAATTAAGTAATTCGAAGATTTTATCAACGAAAATATCATGAAAGGACGCTCAAATATTCGAAATTTCGAAAGTAACCTTATTTTCCCCGATTGCAAATGATGAAAAATGTAGAAAAGAAATTAGACATTCAACAAGAATCTAATATTCAGCAAAAGGAACCTCTGGTAAAACCAAAATATCGACCAGTTATACCATCTAAGTTGAAGACTGGAAATCGAGGACCACCCGATTTATTCTAAATCAAAAACTCAGTCGATTTTAAACGATGAAAAATGTAGAAAAGAAACCAGACATACAACAAGAATCTAATATACAACAAAAAGAACCTCCGGTAAAACCGAAATATGGACCAGTTATACCATTTAAGTTGAACACTGGAAAACGAGGACCGAATATCAGAAGAGAAATTGCAAGCAACAAGATAGGCTTTGTCAACACTGAAACACAAGAAAATCAACTTTACTCGACAGGTATTATCACTGATGAAACACTGACCCAAGATTTAACACGAGGAAGAAATATATGCAATGAATGTTTCTGAAATACCACCCTCGTAAGTTTTATGCGAACCTGAAAAAGATATTTGGAGGGATGCAATCTACACAGCGATACCAATACTTAATGCAAGACACCTGAACTTTTGTAAAAAGGCCAAAAAACTCAAGAACTATCGGATGTAGGATGGTACTACGAAACAAATGGAATGCTGACGGATCACTCGAAAGAAGAAAAGCGAGACTTGTGGTCAATGGCTTTAACCAAAAGTCCGGCATTGACTTTCACCGTACATTTTCTTCTGTAGAACGGCTTAGTTCACTGAGGTTTCTAACAGCTCTCGCTGCAGTAGTATTTCAAATGATCGATTGTTAGTCCATGAAGAGAGTAGTGATGTTGACTGCCTCAAAGAGCTAAGATTTTGGGCTTCCTCGGAATTACCTTCCCTGGAGATGCGTACGCACGCTGGCAGCTAGCTTCTGCGGGGTCATGGGGCGAATTCTTTTCGCCAGCGCAAAGTCCACTAAAAAATAATTTTGTGCGTACGAATTAAAGATATAATTCAGCCTGACGATCAACCGAAAGGGTCTATAAAGGCTGCTTACCCTAGTGATGACACAAGCCATCCATCCTTTTTCAACCTGAAAATTGGGCGACCGGGTAGATTTAGTGACCCCACACACCCTCCCAACCGAGTCGAAATCCTGATGAGTAGGTCCAGCTTTAGGTACCTATCATTACATGGTGTGAAATCCCCTAACATCAACGAAGATTTTGGGCAATCCTATGGGGTTTACATCCAAACGTGTATCCCCTCCCGTGGTGATTCCTTACCCATTTCAGGGATAAAGAAGACCCAGTTTGCTAAAAATCTCACGTTGTGTGTGGTCGTGAATTTCGTAATGGGCTCTACCAATAGGAATTCGGACAACTGGTCCAAGACGACGATGCCACCAACAATACCCGAAGGTAAGCAAGGTAAGGCACAAACAGCTTTTATATGGCGGTATATGAAGCATTGTGGAGGTATCGACGAAAACTCGCGGTTTTGTACGGTTTTGAGCTAGATTTCAGCGTTGAAATCCAGATGTTCCGTGGAGAACATAGTGACGCTTCTTGTGTAGTTCTATTTCAAATAACCTCGAAAGTGAAATTAATATGAGTTTGGTTACTTCTCAAACCTCTGATGTCAGTGGAAGGAGTTGAACAGTGGACAGTGAGAGATGAATTATACTGTCGTATTCAGCTAAAAGGTCGTAGCTGCAAATTAAATATTTTTGGAAGCCTCATAGAAATTGGCTTTTTATATGCAGATAAAACTATAATAATTATGATGATAAAAATACAATCGACTGTGTAGTTTATATACGAATCATCTCATGTATGTTTATCATGGGTGCGGCTTTGACTGCATACAAATAGCACATTTCTGTGCTACTTCCCCAACATTTTAAATTCGCACTTACGCCCTTTTAGCTAAACACGGCAGCATAAGCATACAAGGAGTGTATTTTGTATTTTTTTATGTAAATTATGATAGGTGTTATGCCATACAAGCGCTTTAAACTGTAGGAGAGCTCAACGTTTCTCTTTGCTTTTGCCGAAGTAGGCTGAAAAATTCTCGGAGCTTGACCAATGTAGGCCGACTACCACATATGCAAATTGCCATCTTATAGCTTTTATCTTAAATCGGTTCCGGTATTAAAAATGTATTGTTTTGAAAAGTTGTGGGACGGAGACTACTAGGAAAACCGATTCAACGATCTTCCGACTCTGTCGACTAAGACAGCGCCTCGCTACTCGGCCTTGTAAATCGAAGGACGCTGTCAATGGATCGAGACAACTGGAGGTACTATCTGCGGGAGGCAAAAGACTGTGAGGGACGGTAGTGGTGCAATGACGATGACAATTTATCCCTCTATATGAGTGCCAAAAAACATGTTTTCAAAAGTGCCACTCTCATGTATATAAAAAAGTATACAATGTATATAAAAAAATATACAATGTCCTTGTTGTGAAGAATCCTTTTCTTAGCAATTTTTAGTCCAATTTAATGATATAAATTGAAATGATTAGTACAAAAACAAACGCATTTTCCAAATTAATGAGCTGTTATTGTTTTGCTCCACAAAGGGTTAAGGGGTATATTTATGGATTATTGATTGAGTAAAGCTAACTGATATTTTTACTATTTCAATCTACAATTATTTCAAATTCCGAAGAAGGAAAATTTCTTCTGAGTGAAAAGATTGGAATAATTCCCCCCGGCTTGATATTTTTATAGGAAAATACATTTGCCAATATTCTTTAGAGCCCACCCCTTAGCCAAAACCTTAAAGTCTACGAAACAAATGAAGAACACACACCTTTGTTGGAAATTGTAGACTGGGCGTTGGAGTTGGAAAGCCGTTCAGAACAAGTCGCTCAATGTCGGGCGTCGTAAGCTTGAAATTTTGCAGGTCGGGCGAATCTATCACCAGAGGCGTAATGGACTGATTCAATCGTAGCTTTTTTCCAGATGCAGCCTTGGAATTCAGGTCGAGGGAGGCCGGTCGCTTGTTATTGCCTACTGTAAATTGTGCGTTGTCTTCGTAAAATGATGTTTCCATATTATTATTGTCATTCAAATTACTATTATTGTTGTTGTTATTGGTGCCGTTATTGTTGTTGTTGCCGCCGTTCCCTCTCATTGTGCCTAGTACCTTTGTTGCCGCCGGGATTCACGCAGGAACCACCACTGAGCTAATCAACTGCAATAATTTGTAACCCAGTCACGTGCAAGGATGACGAATACTTGGGGAATTCCACACACCAAACCACTAACTAAACCTTTCGATACTCTGAAATATTCCACGATATTCAACGCAACCCTACGAATCGTGGGGAAAACGTCATAAACGTCACTTCCACTTTGTACACATTTGCGCTTCAAATAACAACACTAATCACACATTAGCGACTTTACCGAGACTTCTATATAATTTCAAATTGGAATAATTTCAATTCGGTAAATTAATCAAAAGCGATTCCAAAACACTCTTCTATGCAAATCTCCGTCGAATAACAACACAAAGCACGAAGTACACTGACACTTGTTTCACCTCTCGTGACTCTACAATAGCTTCACAAATAATTCACAGTACTCGTAATTGATAATATAATCAATGCACCCACGAAATAATGCCGACGTGTACTCGGACGCGTGTATAATTGTTCAAAATCGAAATATTTTCATCACAAAGAAACTGGACAATGTGCCGTCCTGTCTGATCACGGTCCGCCACTCACGAATGTTTACAACCAAATGACAGAATTTTTTCGCTTTCCCACCTTAAAATGAATGAGTCATCGGACAGAAATATAAATAGCGTCTGGCGGGCAACTTTTGATTGGTTGAAAATGCCGTCATGGCTAGAAATACGAATGATGATTGGTGGATTGTGCAAGCGGTATGTAGTGAGGCGGAGGGGAGGAAATTCCAATTCGTTTCATATCGAAGTGGATGGCCCGAGTTGAGTTCGTTTGAAAATTTAGATAGCGTATGTCATGGAATATACTATAGGGAGGACTGATTATACTGATTTCAGATAAGGTGGATAAAATATTTAGCGAAGTATGTTTCGGAAGTTTAAAGTATTGTAGAAATATTTAATTACATATCACTCTTCAACTGAATTTAACTTTATGGTGTAAAGTAGGAATACTAAAATTTGGTAATTATTTAGTTTAGGTGCCATACTCCCGATTTTTTTGAAATTTCAGTATGTTATACAGTTTTTCATGCTGAAAAAGAATATATATATACAGTCTTCCACAAAAGTCAAGGTACAGAGAATCGGTAACTGAAAATTGTATTACTGAATCAATATTTTTATTTGAAAACAAAAAGTTATGAAATGGTAATAATACGAGTTCTGTTGAATTTAAGTTTTCATAAATTTAAAGGGATTCGGCAATAATGATCATTGAAGACAATAATTTTTTGTTGGCAATGTCTCTTTTCTACTCCACAAAAGTCTTGGTACAGTTGCAGAAAATGCCCTGTTATTTGTAAAAAGGGGAATCCCCCAAGTACATATTATCAGAGTGAGTTAACAACCGTAGGCCGCTGTCTTTAATATCGCGTCCGTATTCGTGGTGTATCTTTTAATTAATAAAATTTTTAAAAAATGAGTCGAAAGGAGTTGAGTATTAAGGAGCGTGAAATAACTATTAATCTGCATTCAAATCAGAGCAAATCATATTCTGAAATAGCTGAACTAGTGTTGCGAAGTCGGTCAACCATTCAAAAAGTAATAAATCGATTTAAGAAGGAAAATAGAGTGGAAAATGTGCCCCGAACAGGTCGTCCATCTAAACTAAGTGCAAAGGACAAGAGAAAAATTTCGCGAATGGTAAGACAAGATCCATTTCTAAGCTGTAGAAAAATCTGCCATGTTCTTGGAATTAATGATAAGAAGGAGGTTAGCGAAGAAACTGTGCGTAGAGCTGTCGTAGAAGCTGGATTTTCATCTCGTACGCCTAGAAGAAAACCTCTTGTAAGTTCCATAAACAAACAAAAAAGAATAACATTTGCAAAAGCATATATTGACAAACCAATAACGTTTTGGGATAATGTTTTATTTTCGGATGAGTCTAAATTTTGTATATTTGGTGTAAATGGGCATAAGAGGGTCTGGCAAAAAGTAGGAGAAGCATTAAATCCCAAGAACACTATTAAAACAGTAAAACATGGAGGCGGTGGTGTTATGGTTTGGGGTTGCATGGCTGCTGCTGGAGTTGGATATCTGACATTCATCGAAAATACTATGGATCAGAACTCTTATTTAGAGATTCTACGGAACAACATGAAACAAAGTGCAGCCAAATTAGGTATGCGAGAAGATTTCTTGTTTCAACAGGACAATGACCCTAAGCACACTGCGCATAAAGTTCGAATGTGGCTATTGTACAATACTCGCATGCTTGCTACACCGCCTCAAAGTCCTGATTTGAACCCTATAGAGCATCTTTGGAATGAGCTTGAGACAAAAATCCGAAAAAGAGTGATATCAAGCAAGGCGCAGCTTAAGGATGTTATATTGGAGGAGTGGGCCAGAATCAGCAGCGAATTTACTAAAAAATTGGTATATTCTATGCCTAAAAGACTGAAGTCAGTAATTCAGATGAAAGGATATCGGACAAAATATTAAGAAAAGTATAATTCAAATAACTATGCAAGACTATAATTACAATTTGTATCATTTTCCTTTAGGTGTACCATGACTTTTGTGGACTTCATTCATGGATTTCCAACACATCATATGTAATAATATATTAATACGACAGAATTTTCGTTTTGTTTTACATGAATTTAAAGTGTAATGATTATAGTTGAAGTAATACCAAAAAAAATTTTATCACTATAGGTTTTTTAAATAAAAATATCAAACAATTTTCATGATATTTATCACTGTACCTTGACTTTTGTGGAAGACTGTATATATATATATATATATATATATATATATATATATATATATATATATATATATATATATATATATATATATATATATATGTTGGGCGCGGAAAACATTCCTTTACATAGTTTTTAAGTTTTGAAAATTGGGAAATGTACACCATCGTGAAAGGTTGGTATTTTGCACATACTTGATGTTGGAGAGGATTGAGAGTGGGGTGTGGGAAGAAGGGTGCCCTTCTAAAGAATAGAAGGGCACATTCTATTCTCAAGAGGAGCACCTTTCTATTCTATAGAAGGGTACTCTTCAAATGAATAGAAGGGTTTCATAAAGTATAGAAGGGTTCCTTTCTACAGAGTAGAAGGAAGAGTACAAGAATGCTTCCCTAGAGAATAGAAGGATGCCCTTCTATAGAATACACACCTAAAGAATAGAAGGTTGCTCCTCTAGACAATAAAAGGGTGCTCCTCTAGAGAATAGAAGAGTGCTCTTCTAGAGAAAAGAAGGCTGCTCTTCTAGAACCCGTCCTTGCACAATATATTACAGCAGCAGCGGGGATCTGCCATTTCAAATATTATAATTTAATGCCTTAAAATCCACCAAAATGTTATTGAAATACAATTCTCATCCCATTTTCTTCAATTGTGTTGTATGACAACATCTGTGTGGGTTGTCAATTGACGAATAATTATACTTAATATTGGAGAGGATTGAGAGTGGGGTGTGTTTGGGGGGGTTTAAAGGATGTTCTAAATTTTTAACACCCCCACACCCCACTCTCAATGCTCTCCAACATCAAGTATGAGCAAAATACCAACTTTTCACGATAGTGTACATTTCCCAATTTTCAAAACTTAAAAACTATGTAAAGGAATGTTTTCCGCGCCCAACATATATATATATATATATATATATATATATATATATATATATATATATATATATATATATATATATTTATATATATATCCTTTTTCAGCATGAAAAACTGTATAACGTACTGAAATTTCCAAAAATTTGGCAGTATGGCACCTAAACTAAATAATTACCTAAAGTTTTATATTAGAATGATTTTAGAGCAAGATATCAGGTGTTTGCGAAAGGAACAGCAATAAGACCTAATATATTTGGATATATTCCATGGAAGCATTTGTCCTCCTCAGAGAGCCGGGCTTAGGGGTAGTGTTGCCGGGTCCAGTATGCTAAATTTCGGGTCAGAATGTTAAAACAATCGGGACTTTTGATTTCAAAGCGGGACACTTAACAACAATTAACGACAATTAACAAAAAGAAACAACCATTTTTTGTAAAATATCATTTATTTGACCATAAGTTGGAATACGAAATAATTTAAATTTGAACTAAATAAACTGTAGTAATCGAGCAGTCACACAAGCAAACAGCTCGAAAATCTTCCTATCTCCTATTCAAAATTTTAATGGCTGATTTAGAAAAATATTTAATTATTTAAATTCATAATCGTAATTTGTAAAATAGTTTTCTTTCTTATTATCATCATTAAATGTAATTTTATATCAATTTTTCTTTACATTAAATTTAAATGTTTCCCTTTAATTACATTCTTCATGAGATTTAACTTTTATTACCATTTAAAATCCTCTTCATTTTCTTTATTTCAGTTAAATTTTGATTTTAAAATTTTTAAATCTGCCAAATAAAATTTTGAGTATGGGAACGCTGATCTAGTACAGCGAACGGTGTATTACACCACGGAGTGTAAGCAAACCCGGCTGAGCTAGCAGCTGATGCGATTGAGCGGTACACGGAAAAAGAAAAGAAGACAGACAAGCCTTGGGACGTATCTAGGAGTCCGCTTCAAATCGCCCAAGAGTGAAGTTCTGTTCCACTGTACAAAGTTTCTCGTCGCAAACAGCTCCGTTCAAGTGCGCATAGTGAAATAAATACATGCAAAGGTGGTCGCCTATGCGTTGTTAATATTAGTTGCCATTGAATGCGAAATGAATAAAATGAATTGTTAAACGCTATACCTTTCAGTCTTTCCATTTCGTTTTATCTGACCAGATTGAGTGGCCTTCCGCTTGCGTACCCTTTTATGATAAAGGGTTATGTGATTTCATTGCATAACGCTATAGCATAAATTGGTTACATTTGTGCTTCTCATTTGAGGGAAAGAATCATGCAAAATGCGTTTGTATGAGTTTTTCACTCAAACAGGAAACACATGTCCACGTCTACGTTTGGATCTTGATCCGGTTGGGAGGCAGCCAGGGGGCACCGACTCCATCTGGATGCCCCACTCAGATTCGTGGATTTCCGCAGTCCATCCGTTTTCGCTCGGCACAATTTGTTTTTCGAACAAACTTGGCAACCTTTAGTAGGTTACCTGGGCCTCGACACCAGTCGATCGGCATTCGACCCTTTTAATTTGTGAACGCGAAATATTATTGTAGTGTGTCCTTGTGCTGGGAGGAAAGAACCCGCCCCACGACACCTCAATGCTAGCCCGCCAGCGCATGCACGCGTCCCCAGATAAGGCCAATCTCGGTGGATCTCACCATCCTCTTCCGCTGAGGCAGCAGACGATCGCTGCAGTCCTTCACGGACATTTTTTCTACCTACTTTCACTACAAAACATCCTTCAAATGTAATAAAATCCAAACATAACTATTTTGGCTAATTACCTGGAACTCTAGTAAATTATTTTGTGGCCACCGAACGACACTAAAAAATAAAGTTCCTACAATTTCCACTGGAACTGGTTAAAAAACACGGATTTGCATATTCTACAACCAATTTATTAAATTGGAATAAGCGGTATGATTATTAAAATGATGTTAACATTAAGTTTAACTACGCACAACTGGGCGAGAAGCTACTGAATCTGGAAGTAAAATACGCTTGTGCTGACACAGCGTTTGGCTTTTTCGCGTTGTTGAGAAAAGTTTGCAATGTTTCCTAGGCGGTGTCGGTTTTCTGCAGTTGTGGAATTGCTCCATCTTGCAAAAAAATGTGCGCACGAGGGAATGCATTTTGTTTAATACTTTTGCTGATGCATACATAATTTTTAATTTTTTTTAAATTTAAAATTTGATTTTTTCTTATTTTTTAATGTAAACTATTAAAGACAAAACTATGATAATAATATGATAATTAAACTTACATCTATGCCCGAATTTCGAATGCTACGGAACTTTAACTCTTCAATTTTTGCCGTAAAATTTACAATTTCGTCATTAGGATATGTAAATCGTTTGTTCATTTGCTCTTTGAAGTTTGAAAAATAGTGATTTAAAACTGATATTGTACATTGTCGACGGGGCCGATTATTTTTCATTTAAATGAAAAATTCATACAAAAGTAATTCATATGAACTTTCCCCTTAAATGAAAAATGTAAAAAATGTTTCAGGTTTATGGTGAATGCTATATGACTGACTCATATAAAACTTTACCATAAATAAGAAATCTGTGCGGAAGGTTACTCTACCCTGCAAAATCACCTGTAACAACAAAGAAAAGAGGAGAGCTCACCCGATGGCTAGCTCGTGAGTGGAGGGGCCAGTCTATGTGGCGGGTTCTATATCCGGCCAAAGGTCCAGGGAACTAGAAAGACCGAATCTTCAAGTTATACAAACTTTAAAATTTTTATTTCTTTTATTTATGTAATCGCAACTAGGATTTTTAATGAAAAGAAGCACTTTACTAAATCAGAAAACAGTATAGAACATGAATGAAACTTGATGGCTACTTAGGAAAGAAACCACTCTCCTATCGATAACCCGTCGCCTTCCAGTACCAAAGCACATTACTCTCTTTATTGAGATCCTCGCTCCGATTTACGATGCCACTGCTGAAAATGTTAATATTCATAAACCAGGTGTAATTTTCTTTTCACTATAGTCAACACGTTGCTTCAGATACATTCTCGAACTTTGATATTATTTAATGCGTTATTTTTGTGCTCAACACTCGAAAGTATTTGCAAGAACGGAGCAAAGGGGAACAGCGCACTGCACACAAAACTTGAAATTATCCATCTCATGTAATTCTTATTACGAAATTGTAGTGAAATGGGTAAATAAAGATATATACAGGACTGCAGCGATGATCTGCTGCCTCAGCGAAAAAGGATGGTAGGATCCGCCCAGATTTGGCCTTGTCTAGGGGCGCGTGAATGCGCTGGCAGGCTAGCATTGCGGTGTTGTGGGGCGGGTTCTTTCCCCCTAGCACAAGGACCCACTGCAAAAATATTTCGCACTTACGAATTACAAAGGGTCGAATGCCGATTGACGATTTTAAATATTTTGCACTCACGAATTACAAAGGGTCAAATGCCAAGCGACTGGTGTCGAGCCCGAGGTAACATACTAAGGGTTGAAATTGCTTGTTCAAAGAACAAATTGAGCCTGAAAAAAACGAACGGCCTTGAAAGACTTCGTCGTTACCGATGATACTTATGGCCCACAAATAAGAGTGGGGCATCCAGGTGGAAGCGGTGCCCCCTCGCACCCTCCCAATCGGATCAAGATCCAAACGTAGACGTGGCCATAAACTTCCCATATAAGTGAGAAACTCATGCAAACATAATTTGTATGAATTTTTCTATCAAATGAGGAATATAAACGTGGCCAATTTATGTTATAGCATTATGCGATGAAATCACATAACACTACACAATAAAAGGGCATGTGAGCGGTAGGCCACTCTACTTGGGCAAGAGCCCCTACAAAGGAATATAAGGGAAGAGCGTGCCCAATGGCTAGCTCGTTTCAGTGGAGGGGCCTGCCATCGTTGCGGGTCCTATACCTGGTCTGGGTTAATGAAAGGGAAAGACCGAATCTTCAGTTCAATTATCAAACATATTTTTTTTATTTCTTTTCTTTTTGATTCCCGAACAGACAAGTAACTCTATACAATGTATTAATTACGTAATTCTATTTATCGTTTAGTATTTGATAAAATTCTTTATTCATGTGAAAACTGTTATAACACCTCAGTGCAAGTCAAAGGATAATCAGTATACAGAGATTAGCGCTACGTCTCGGCTCCACAGCTGCCGCGTTCAAATTGAAGCTTTTCGGTCAACAAGAAAACAAAGTTTTCTTGTTTTTTTTGGGTACATTGTCACGGGAAATTTTCACAAGCGATCCTACAAGCAAGACCCCGCGAGCTAAAGCTAATATTTATCACGCCAGCCAGACTGAAGAAGAATTGGTAACGAAATTTTTTGAATTAATTATTGTATTTTAAACTGTAATTTTCTTGGTACATGTAATGACTAGACTAAGTAGATTCTAAGCGGAATGCCAAATCATAGTGCCTCTATAAAATGATGGGTACATGCTTCGAATAATAATGAAGGACTCCGATTTGAATTGGAAATATTTGAGATTGGCGCAAACGGCTGAGGAAACTGAAGAAATATCGGGAAAATATTTAGAGGAAGCTGATCCGGAGGCAAAACCCATTTCAAAATTTAAAGAAGATCTTGAGAAACTCGAGAAAAAGTACAGCGTTGAAAATGGTTGGGTGGTTGCAGGTGTCCACAGTGCTAAATTAGACAAAGCGAAAGATAGTACCAAAATCCACTCAGCAGTACAAAAGAAACGTTGGCAAGATACGTTGGCAAGATGTATACAAGCACAATCAAATCAATTACATGGTATCAGCCTTTGTCACGACACTTACACATGATGCCATATCGAATCCAGCAGACGTGATAAAGCATAGGCTGCAAATATACAACTCGCCATATAATTCAGCTTTAGAATGCACGAGGGGAATCTGTAGAAACGAAGGGTTTGGTGCATTTTATCGCTCATTCTCTACACAATTGACTATGAATCTACCATATCAGGCAATACACTTTATTCTTATAATCAATGCCCATGACAGCAAGGGTTAATTTGTTGGTTAACCTCTTTGAGGAACAAGATAAAACCGGAGTGGACACCCATATGTACACGTTGTCGCAACAACTCTTGCGACCACCTGCCTAACTACCGTGTCTTTTTGCACCTAACCCTGCGACCGTGATTCTAAAGCCAGTTAAGGGGAACCCAATGGGTTGTCATAAGAAAGTAAACAAACGCTTATGTACTCGTAAATATGATTTTATTGCAAATAACACTTCAGAAAACCAGAAAATAGCATTGAATACAAATAAAACATTATGGCTACTTCGGATAGAAAACACTTCCGTATCGATAACCCATCGTTTTCTAGCAATAACGCACATTACACTTTTAATTGAGTTCCTCGCTCCGATTTACAATGTCACTCCTTAAAATGTTGTTACGCCTAAACCAGGTGTAATATTACTTTCACTACAGTCAATATGTACCTTCGGACACGTTCTCGAACCGAAAAAACGACTAAATTCCGTATCGTATTTCACGCGCCAGGTAAATTTCGTGTCCATGTTTAGTCGTCAAATTGACAATAGGACTAATGAGAGGAGAAATTGGAAATTATTGGAAATGAAATGACAATCAGGCTCAGAGCGTGGTCATATCATTTCCTATGGAGTTTAGATGAGAATAGCCTCTCCATTTGTTCCGTTCCTCAAAGGTCAACCTACGAATTCTTCAAATTCACATTATGCGGGGAAAAGTCGTGAAGACTATAAATCTTCGATATCTGGGAAAAGTACATTACAACTGAAAGATCCAAATCAACAGGGAGGGTGGAAAAACTACGCAATGATGATATGATTAATAGCAACAGGATTGTCGGTGCAAGATATGTTCTATCAGCGGCTAATATGAATGCAGTTGTAACTCAAACAGATATATCCAGAGGTGTGTGCGAAGCAGCTCCCATAAAAGCTGTCTGTGAGCTCAGTGTAGTATTGGGAATTAATGCAGTAAATTTAAATACACTGCACAACGATGTTAAGCGAAACTACGATCGAGGCCTTTAGTAGCCCTTAAAATCATCAAATTGCATAGAATAAATGCATTGATTGGAATGCGTTGTGGATTCGAACAATATTTCTTTTGCCAATCTAATTTTGTCTCAATGTGTGCATAGTTCCACTCCCAACGTATGTGTGCAGCAGCAAAGCAAGTAAGTGATGATACGAGTTGCCCGCAACTCTACAGGGCGGTGATGCACTGAGACGCATCAATTGGAAGGAGCTAGACGGCAAGTAGGAACAGCGACGAGTCAGCACGCGGCGAAGCAGAATTGGCACGACACGAATCTTGGAGGGACGACGAGCAACAGTTACCACGATTATCAACCCGCCAATCAAATCAACAGCGAACATATCAACCAACGAGGGAAATTGGGGGCCCCCGACTACGTAGAAATCGATAGGTTGTAGGTATTTAATTTGATGGAATTTCGTAATAATTGAAATTTACACATTCATTTACATATTCATAAATATTGAAAATTTACATATTCATTCACATATGCATAAATATTGAAAATTTACAAATTCATAAATAAATAAAATTGTTAATATAAGTGGAAAAACAAGAAGTGTGTGTTTAGTGAACATTGTGAGGTCTGGCTCGCGAGATTTTCCGGGTGTTGGTGCGACAGTGACGAGGTTTTGGGGTGGTTCTCGACCACCGCGTGAAAGTGTCCCCGAGCATCACCCGTGGTGTAGGAGCGCGAAGCGCATTGCAGTACGGGGCAAAGTTAGGGACGGTATTCGGGGTTAGGTAGGGTTTGGTTCTCCGCGAAATTAAATTGAAGGTTAGGCCGGTGCGAACGTATTATTTCTTGCGTTTTGAAGATTTGGTGTTTGTCAACATGAGACAGCGCGGTCGCGTTGCATATGGTAGTAAATACTTTTTGTTTCAAAGCATCTTAATTAGAATAAATCCGATACAGCTTCCAAGGGATTATCTTCATATGAAAACTATCATCTCATTAAGATTTTGACGAATGCTGTTCGATTTCACAACCTCGTACTGTTTTTGGCGGCTCAGCTATAAAGACAGTACAGCAATCAGTGAAGTCAGTTTTCTTTATTTCAGCTATATTGACGTTACAAGTGTCGTAAAACTTTTTCCTAGCTCGGAAGCATGCTCCAGGAAATGCGATCACAAGTCGAACACAAAATTATTTCACGCAACAACGCCCGGATGCGGGTATCTTGTAACAACTAGTTCTACCGAAGTTTCGAGAAGCCCCAAGATATGAAATATATCAAGAATACATACTGGAGCCCTAGCAAGCCCCCTGCGGCTCTGTTCGCACACAAAAAGCTCAAAAAAAAACAATGTAGGGGTACACAGGTACACGCAATCAAAATATTCTCTACGTCAGGACTGCATTCGATACGATTCTACTTCAGTTGAACATTTTTTGACTTTCCCACTTACCGTACAAAAATTTAAAACACATTTTCAACCGTGAAAATCATAGTGCTGTTAGCGACCATCTGACAGAGTGATTTTCTCTCGGGGGTTTCTTGGGCATGTGTGGAAAACTTTCAATTGCAATGTTTTCCCAATCGACAAACAAAATACAAATATAAATGCACAAAACGTGGATTGCCTGCGCCAACCCTATCGACTGCATCTTTTGCTGTATTTATTACTCGTCAACGACACACGAATCGCACATCTTTCATTTCAATCTGAAGAACTTCACATTCGATTTGGAATGGTGAGTCGCTACAATTTACACCAGCAGAAGCCCACTAACTGTGAATTGATTGCTACTATAAGAAAAAATATTACGCTATACGTAAAATATTTTCTCTCAAGCAGAATACCAATCAACGGTAATCTCGCCAAGGAAATCTCACGGCAAACCTCCAAAAAAACCGTTATGTGCTCTTTTCACTTGTTTATTATTTTTCTGGAAGCGAAATTTTCGCAGCCAGTGGAATTTTCTTCTCGGGGTCACAATTACACGGCGCTTCAAGACAAAACATCCTTCACCAAAAAGAAATCTCTTTTTTATCCACGCGGGGTCTATTTTTCTTTTTTTTATGTTCCAATTTGCACCCCAATAAGCCCAACTACCTCGCTCGGTTCCTCGATTCTGACTCCCCCGTTGTTGCTGGTCGTCACCTTGCGGGACCCTTGCAACGGCAGTTGACGAGCCCTACACCCATTCTACTGCACACTTGAGTTCGCATTTAATGGTTAATTCTCTGTTGTTTGATTTGAGGTTCAACTCACTGTTGTATTTGTTGTTGGGGTGGAGGAAGCCATGTTTTCTGTTGCATCCGCATCTACTGTGCTGGCTGTTGGACATTCGTTTGAAGTGTTGTTGCTTGGATGTGTTTGTGTGCTATCTTTCGTGGCAGTTGTTAACCCAGTCTCATTTGTGTCCATTACCTTCGTCGAAATTGTTCCATTTCGATTTATTAGCCCAAACATACATGATCAATATTCGGGTATCAATAATTCCAAAAACTTTCTGCACATTTTAAGTTTAACTTAACAGGGAGCCAATCGCAAGTTATTTGCGGGACGACTTCCGGGGGAAGGATATACTACAAAACTGCTGCGTATGTTGATTTGTGTTTGATTTATGCGCATTGATAAAGTGGTTTGCGGATTACATTTGTTTTAATTTTATCTGTTATAATTTATCCAAAAATTATAACCACGGAAAATTTATTTCAGCAATGGTCCCGACCACTTTTGCATAATCGGAACATTTAAGAAATAGCTTTAATAAGAAATTTCATAACAGACTTGAATTTAAGGGTAAAAAATATCAGGAGAAATTGTTTTGCTACTTTTATGAAATATTTGTTTAGAATAACGTAGAACGATGTCCCTAAAAAATTAAAATAAGCCACACTGTAAAATTTTAGCGTACAATCCATACTACTAGATGCTATATAAGTCGCATGCTTTCCAAACCGTACTCCAATGGTGAGAGCCGTATGTTCATTGAATACTTTTAATTCGATCCACTGCTTACACAAGTAAATTCTGACATCACTTCCTGAAACGGATAGAAAAGTACTACTTTGATCAAAATATAAATCAGATATATGATAGTTTACCTCTAAGGGAATAGTTTTGAAATTTTTCAATTTCCGTAGATCCCATAATTTTACACATAAATCATTAGCAGCTATTGCTAAGTAGTAACCATTTTCAGAGAAAGAAAGCGCTGTTATAGATCCCACATGTCCAAGAAAATTCACAACAGTACTTTGCTCCTTTAAGTCCCAAATTGTTACTTGCGAGTCCTTAGTTCCAGTTCCGAATATAAAACCATATGGGTGAAATTTGATACGATGTAGAAACACTACAACCGTGTTTATTCTACGTAATTTATTCTAAATGTGGTCATAATCGGGCACCCGAACGACAGGACTTCAACTCCGCTATAATGGATGACGGCTCGATTATTACAATATATTTCGATCTATTAAAACCTGGTGTTGATATAATTTTGAAAAACTTCAGAACACACGATAGCAAAAACATCTGAGCAAGAGAGAACTGTTCAAATATAGGGTTTTCCATTTAGGACATAACAATTTTGAATGTACCTTTAAATTTTTTTAATGAACTGTCAATGTCAAAATGTTAGTTAAAGTCAGCATTTTCATCATGGTAAAGTTTACAAAATTCTGAGTTGGCAGTCGCAACTTTAAGTGCGCTTACTCCAATTTTTGGCCATAATAAGCATCCCATCCGTCAGGCTGGGCGTGCTTTAATGGATAAATTCAAGTCGAAATTTCTCCTATTGGAAATTCCGGTACCGAAAAGAAGCGTACCACTCGAAGCGAAGGAAATATCGCAAGCGTAAGTGGATCGATTCAAAATGAGCCAAATCAGTCGATTCTACGTCGCTCAAACGATACTGGGGCGCATTTTGCGAAAAGATCTTAGGCTACATAGTTACAAGGTGAAATTGACTCAAGAAATAAAGCTGCGAGTACTTTATCATTCAAAACGCCGAAACTTCTCCAATTGGGCCCTGGCAAAGCTTGAAGAAAATGTAGAATTTCATCGAAAAATCATCTTCAGCGATGAAGCTCATTTCTGGCTTAATGGCTTTGTTAATAAGCAAAATATGTATTATTAGTCAGCAACAAACCCACATACGCTTCTTGAGACATCATTGCATCCCCAAAAAACTACTATTTGGTGCGGTTTTCATGCTGGAGGTGTGATTTGGCCATATTTTTTCACAGATGCAAACGACCGTCATGTTACCGTCAATGGAGAGCGCTATCGTGTTATGTTGGAATGAATGTGGTTTCAACTAGACGGTGCCACTAGCCGCGCAGCATACCTCACAATCGATTTATTGTAAGGTAAATTTGGTGAACGTGTTATTTTGCATTGGATTTCTTTTCATGGGGCTATACCAAGTCACTGGTCTATGCCAACAAGCCACCAACTTTAGACGAGCTTAAAGACAACATCCAATGCTAAATTGCCGACGTTCCGGTCGAGATGTGTGCCAGAGTAGTGGGAAATTGGGTCTGCAGAATTGGCCGCTGTAAACGGGCTCGTGGTATATATTCAAAATCGAATTTCATTCCTAAAATGTGATGCTTGCATTACACCCACAATAAATTTGAACTCAATATCTTAAATATTGCTGTGTTTTATTAATAGATAAAATTGTTATGTCTTTAATGTAAAACCCTTTATTCTTCTTTTTCTTAGCGCTATAGCTCCTTTCGGGCCTTCGCTTCCTGCAAATAGCGCCTCCAGCTGTCTCGGTCCGTTGACCGCGTCCTCCAAACCCGAAATCCAAGCAGCGATGAACTGTCTTCGTCGACCGAGTCAAACCAGCATTTCCTCCGTTTCCCTACTGGCCTCCGGCATTCAGTTCTCCCAACGAATACCTTCTAGGGTATCCGTTGTTCTTCCATACGATTCATGTGTCCAGCCCATTGAAACTTTCGCAGTCTTATAATCCTTGAGACCTCCGGTTCGTCAAAAATTTCATACAGCTCATGGTTGTATCGAATTCGCCATTGGTCCGCGTCAAGCTTCGCTCCGATTATTTGCTTCAGGACCCGTCGCTCAAAGGCGTTCAGTATATTTGCGGATGCTTGGGTTAGGGTCCATGTTTCACACACATAGCCTAACATAGGTCTTATCACAGATTTGTATAATTGGAGCTTTGTTCTCCTGTGTATGCAGCTGGTCTTCAAGATCGTCAATACTGAATAAAATATTTTATTTGTGAGCTGTATTCTTCAGTGTATTTCGTCCCTTTCGTTGCCCATTCTCGTTATTTTGGTGCCTAAATACAAAAATTCGCTGACATTCTCGATACTGTATTCGCTAAGAGTGATATTTTGTGTATTTGAGGTATTTTTCCTCGCTTGCGTCATGACCTCTTTCGCCGAGGCAGCAGACCACCGCTGCAGTCCTTCACGGATATATATCTAACCACTATTCCACTACAATTAACATTCAACAGGGCAGTGGCGGCCCGTTAGAAAAATAGGTAGGATTTCTGCAGCTGAAGCTTTTATTTAATTAACTTTTATTTTTGTGATTATAATAAAATGAAAGTAGAAGATGCAAATCTATTTGGATGATGTCTTTCATTTTGTAAAATATCGTACTACTCATAATATAGGTCAAAAATTAAATTATAAAATCGTAACTTACTAGTGATGCCAGGCTAAAATTTTCTTTTACCGAGGTAGTAAGTATTTTGTATGGTTCATAAAATGACTTTTAATGTCGCATGCTAATTTAGACTTTCAATATATTTGTAAAAAATACAAATTCCACTTGCGTTTTGTACTAGAGCCCGAAAATTGCGTAATCAGCAGTTATATTTATGTATCATTTGTAATGTTATTTATTATGTGTGTTTAGTTAGTCGATATATTTTTATGATGTTATAAGTTATTACCACGATATTATATTCAATTAAAATTTAAATTTTCACTTCGAATTGCAAATTAAGTCCATTAATTATATTTATGTATTACGTATAAAGAACGATATATAATGTGTTTACTTATTAGATATATTTTTATTATTTTACAAGTAATGAGCACGGTATTATATTCAATTAAAATCAAAATTTCCAAATTACAAATTAAATCCATTATTTAACATGCTCTAGCCCCGAGAAGCTTTATATTCGCTTAAAAATGAGTTCAAGTTGACGATTTTTGGCAGTGGCAAACTTATCAATTACTTTTTCAATGAAATATCCTATCTCAGAAATCATTTTTTTTTTCAATGAAAATCATTGCTAAAGCTGTCAAACGTTCTTCGGACATAGTATTTCTAAGAAATGTCTTGATACGTTTGAGAGTTGAGAAGCTTCTTTCTGCTTCAGCAGTGGTCATCGGTATTGCCACCAAAATTTCTAACAGCTTCTTAGTTTCTCTTAACGGTTCTTGTAAGTTATTACCCAAAATGAACTTTAATAAAACCTGGGCGCTTGTTATTTCCTTACAGTCACTCTTTGAGTAAATTTTGCCAACTCCATTTTCAATCGTTCTTTATCTAAATTAGGATTAGCAGCGCATGTTAAATTTAGTTGCGAGTCTGGAAAATTGATTTCATACTCTCGAAATCGATTCGAATAAAAAAGTGAAGCAGCAATGAGGTGCCCATCAAATGCAAATCTATCTTTGGCGGCATTTAATACAACGTCACAAACTTTCAAAGCAGAGCGGCGGTTATCTGTATTGAAACATCATTTGTGTTGGATGCTTCATCTATAATATCATTTATTTTGTTTCGGATTTTTTGAATGGTTTCCTCAAAAAACAATGCTTTAAGCTGTAAGGAGTCGACTTGTGTATTCTGGATCTAGTGAAACAAGATATCAACATCAGGCATTATATGGTGAAAGAACGTTAGCCATAAAATAAATACAGAATCATTTAGCATACTGCGAATTCCAGAGGCGGCACTACAAATGGTAGCATCAGCTAACTCTTCTTCAATTATCTCCATACATTCTATCAAGCTTTCTCTATGCTCAAATACAAATAATATTAATAGTGCGAATATTAAAATTCCATCGCGTTGATGCACCGTGGGGGATTTTCTTTTTTATTATTCGATCCAACACGGCAATTCTTGAAGGTGAGCAGCTAAAAAATCTGGGAAACTCTTGCAAATTTCCAAAAAAAAACTCGTACTTGCGAATTTGAAGATGCAGCATTTTGCATTAATAAATTTAACTGATGAGCATAGCAGTGCACAAAATGCGCAAACTCTTTGTCCACTCATTATAGCTGCTCCATTGTAGCCTTGTGCTATTAGCTTTTCTTCTGAATTAATTATTATCACATCTAAGATATTCACAAGCTGGGACTTCCCGGATATATCAGTTGTTTCATCAGCCAAAATGGCAAGATATGGGGCTTCTTTGGTTGCAGCTGATATTTGCTCACAGCAAACTTCTAACATACAATTTATTAGGTCATTCTGTATTGTTTTTAAAAGTGCCTTTGAAAATTGTTGCATTTTTCAAATGATTTTCCAACGCATTATCAAGCTCTGCTGAAAAGTTGATAAGGCCACGGTACACACCTGGATTTTCAGACTTATCGGATTCGTCATGGCCGAGAAGAGCTAATTCGAATGCTCCAAAAAATTTTATATAGTTTATAATTCTAGACAAAACATACAAGTTTCGCGAAACGTCTTCATTTTGTTTTTGTATATTTCGCCAATAAGCTGAATCAAGTTGAGCCTGTATGTTCACAGTTCCCAATATGTTGAGTTCCATTTGATTGTAGAGGTGGGCTCGGGAATTATCATGTCGTTTGATTTTTTCTGTGAGGTAAATCAGGTCGGTAACTCCAACTTGTGTCCACAGCTTATCGTCAACAAACAGCAAACACGGAAAGCAAAATAGAGCGTTGATTTTGTTATATCCACAAATCCAATTATTTCTCGAATAAATTTCTACAATAAATTGCCGTTTATACTGTTTGCCACGGCTGCTGCCACTTGCCTCGATTACAATGGTTGGTAGAGGCCAACCTTTATTTTTGATGTCCACTTTTTCCGCAAATGTGAATGCGGCAAACTTTTTCGTGTAGATAAAATTAAAAACAACATCCATTTGTAGAATTATATAAAATGTTCTATCTAATAGTCAACTTGTATTTAATAGCTCTCCGTTCCTAAACTTGTTTCTATAACGTTTGAATAGAGGATGTTATATTGGCGAATAAGCAACATACGTAGCTGTATTAAATTTTATGTTATAAATATATTGTGCTTGTATAGTTTTTATAGTGTAATTTTTATGTTAGTTAAGAATAAGAATTAATTATAGGACAATATCTGATGAAGACCCAGTAGTGAACGAAACAACTGACATACTTTTAATAAATTGTTTAAAGTGAAAATCGGTTTTTTATCTTACGTATCGGCCTTATCAATTCAATTGATAATCACTTCCACTTAAGACACATCACTTTCACTTGGAATCAGTTCACTTTCACTTGAAATCAAAACTTCGCACTCGAATCTCAATCGAATAACCGAGAACAATGAAGAGATTTTTCAATATTTTCATAGAACCTAAAATCAATTTTCTGTCAAACATAGGATGCTTTAAAAGCATTGTCAATGAACTAGAAACGATAATAAAAATTGCAGTTTCCCACTACTGCAAAAACAGCCTGCTATAATCAAAATTGAATGACAATGATTGCAACAATTTTTAAATAATTCTAGAGAGTTATATCCTTCAAAAATTATTTTCCTTTATTATTTACAAAAATTATTTCCGTCATGTTAAAATTAAAATCGAACCAAATATTTAAAAGCTTTGCAAGCACCCTATAGGCTCAAATAAATGGGAACCATTTTCCGAACTGCACATGATATACATACTTTTAATACTAAACCTACGAGCATCGGGTCAATTGACCCATTCTACACTGAATAGGATTATTTAAATACCAGGTTTTATAAGCTCAGCTAATGTATAAAATGGAACATTATTTACAAATTATAAAACTTAAAAATTGTTTGCATAAAAATCAGATGATCCGCTGAAATTGAAATGGTATCAAGTAAATTATCCGTTAGCCTAGTGTTAAATTCGAATGGACATCATTTTGCCGGGAAAAGTTCTGCATGCAAAGCAGAACGAAATGACTCAAACAAATGCGACACCAAAACAAAATTTCTGGAGTCGATAGGGAAACCAAGGGGCAGAGGATTAGCTTATCGGTGCGTAGAACTACAATAGAGGATTTTGACCAAAACTGACGTTAGATAGGAAGCCATATGGCAGCAGCGCTTACTACCACACACATGACCATTAGTAGGCCGACTTTGCTGGCTAACTTACATGGCGTTATATGAAGAATTGTGGAGGTGCCAACGGAAATTCGAGGTTTTGTACGGTTTAGAGACGGATTTCTACAGTGAAATCCAGATGGTCCGCGGAGAACACAATAGCGCTCCTAGTGAGGTGAAAATTATTTCAGTTCTTATAACCGTTTAGTTTTTATCGCCTTCCAAAGTGAATTTATAGGAGTTTTTTTACATCTCAACGCTGAGCTATCAGTCGAAGGTGCAAAACGTGTGCTTCATTTGCTCGTCTTGGAAAGATTAGGAGTACAATGGGCTATACAAGGTGAATTTATAGCATGCACGGAATGCGTTCCGCACGTTTTTTATTCGGAAAATAGTATATATGACGAAATATAAGCATTTGCTAATGCCGCAGTTGGGTGACAGCTACCGGAAGCTTGTCCATAGTAGGCCGACTAATACATATGCAAATTGCTACCATATGGCTTCCTATCTAACGTCAGTTTTGATTTTGACGCGAAGAAACCAATCGTTCTGCATTGATGCAGAACAAAACAAATTGGATGTGTTTAACCCTTTTAGTGCCAGACAGTTATATTTTGAGAATTTAAAATAAAAATGTAGTTGATCTTGAGAATATAGTTGCCATTAATTTATTGAAATTCATATGCAGCTTTTTCATCGGATTTTGGTGAGTTCTGCAGCTCAGCAGTACATATGCGCTAGCCGCCACTGTAACAGGGGCTCTAATCACAAAACATTGAATACAAGGAATTTACATTAAAATGTTACAGATTTTTTTTTGCATAAACGTGTTCTCTTGCAATTAAATTGCAAAATATGACCCTTAAAGAATATGTTTTAGCTTTTCATAGCGTTTTCATTAAATTTTTTTATTTTTTTTTCTATCGCATCTTCCACTTTTTTAAACTCACTTTTTTTTTGCTATGAAATTTTCCACCTGGTTGTGAAATTAAACGTTAAAAGGTTAAGATGCGATTTTAAAATTTGATAAAATTCAATTTTAATTGGCCTTGCTTATCCCCAAATATAATTTGCTACCATTTTCCAGAAAAATTGTGTAAAATATAGTTAAACAGATATACATTATTTACATACATATAAGATTTATGTAGATAACATCAACATCTGATAATTTAAATAACATCATGACTGCCTGGAAAATCATTTTTAATTTTATATTTTCTTTCTTTTATGGTTTGATTATCACTCACATAAGAACAGAACTCATTTTTCTCTCGTTCAAGAAATACAAGTTCTTGCTTACTCATATGCACGTTAGAACTGTAATTTTACTGACCTTCAGGGACTATTCCAATACATACAAATTGGCCAACTTTTAGGAGTATCACATAACTGGCTGACTCATACATTTTACCTATGAAATCAACATTCACTTCGAGCCGTGAACAACATAAACATCTTACCTAGGGGCATTCTGCTTGCGCGCAAATATACAACGCTTACGTTTATCTTCATATGAGTACATATATTACTATACTCGTAGATACATCTGGATCATTCATTCATTTCATACCTGTCCACGTATTCGCCAATTCAATCACGAAAAAACGTGTTTTTAATGACGTCATAATCTTTCTGTGGCCACCGTACGTATACATACATACATGAAATCTTTAGAGGACATTTGAATGCTCTTCCATCGAAATTTTAGCAACAAATCACAAATTTTCCCTCGATCTGGAAACTGGTTGGAAATTTTGGCGAAGTGCTAAACCAGTCCGAATTCATGCGAATGATATTAAATGTTTACTAAGAGGAATTGTAAATGTATCTTTCATCTTGTTTTTTATCACGTTTCTCGCGTTATGTTTGCCAGTTTGAATGTTTTTAAATGATGAATATTTACATGTGGTTTTTGGACTACCATATAAAAACTTAAGCAAAAATAGGTACGAGTATCTGTTTGTAAGTTAATATTTATGTACATGTAATGGTTGATTAATTAAATTTAAATGATTTTCGGTGGATAAAACGTATAGACATACATACATATATGAACAAATTGAGTAGACAGAAGAAACCAATCGAGTGCTCCTACCACAAGAGCTTTGTAACCATCCTGGGGTTCGAAACACATTTTCTGATGGCGTGAGTGAGTTGATGACTTGACTTGAATTATTCATTCAATGCTTGTATAAAGATAACCATGGCACCAAAAAGGCGACTGCATACACGAACGTCGGGAGGACCCGATCAAACTTGAGTAATTTCAACTAAAAAACAGATATGGAAATAAGTCGAAAATTAGTTATTAAAAATATAAACAACGACGACACAACTAGCGGCTCCAGCCAGGATGTTAACAGCACATCGGGAGTGGTACTAATGACTACAAAAATGACGACAAATACAATGACTGTAAAGACGGATGAAAAACGGAGATTAGCGGACAGTCTTGTTTAGACTGAGATTCCTGTGGTGTTTGAGCGCAGCAAAAAAAAAAAAAAAAAAATGGTGCAAACACCAGAGCGTTCTAAGACGGTAGAGCGAGAAATTCTGCAGGACGCGTAAAATGTTCGCGTGGTGGGGGAAATATAAATAACATGGAGAATTCGATGGCTATTGCTGTGATCGCTACCGAAGCGACCGAAGCAAGGGTCTTTAATTCTGAAATAATAACGAACCATCCTGAAGTCCATGAGGTGATCACGGCAGGAAAATAAAGTAGTGACCAGATAAATATGTTAAAGTGCCATTGCGTGATTTCACCGCCCCGTCGAACACGTGGCGGAAGTATTGTATTCGGAAACGAAACCCGATAATCTCTCCCAAGAAAGAAGATCGCAAACTACAATTGCCGTTCAGTGATATAAAGAAGAAAGGCTAATCCGAAAAGTGGAGGACGTTCTTAGAACAATAAAATCAACAAAGGAGTAAAGAATGGGCTCTTTGAACTAGAGATGCTCCAAGATCGTATAGAGATAATGGTTAAAGGCCGAAGAGGACCAGAAGGCCCAAAAGAGTAGAAGGTTAAAGAAGCGCTGGGGCTGAGTCTAAAGGTCACGCGCAGATAGCTCCATCATCAAACATCAATAAAAGAATGGCGTCTAGCCCAATCGAAGGAGATCAGGATAAAAGAAGGAATGAAGAAGTAGTTTATGGGCATAGAATGTTAGATCAGGGGTTTCAGAGAGTGCTCACAAAAGGAGTGCAGAAAATAAAAAAAACTCCTTCAAGAAGTGCCAGGAAACAAAGTTGGCACGAACGCCCTTCAAGAAATAAGACCTGATATGAAACAGGAGAGAAAAAGCCACGAAGAAAACCCCGGTAGCAGGCGCTGCTCGTAAACCTCCAAGATGTAGAAATTAAGCGAGATATCAGGGGAACGTAAGGCTCGAAGATACCAAAACTGCTATTAAAAACTACTAGTCGAATTCGGAGGCTGACAATATAGAAAAGCATTTTTCGACGCAGTGAAGAAAATCATCGGTAAAAGCGCGACTGTAGCCTTGTTCGATCAGATGGCAACAATCGAAATAAGCGACATTGACAGCGTCACGGACCCGACCGAGGTAGAAACAGCATCAAAAGGGAGCTCCAGGGACATGAAGCTGACTTTTTGCTGCTGAGTGGGTAACGCCACAAAAAATTTATGCGTCATTATGATTTGCAGGGAATGGAAGAAATGTAAGCTCAAGACGTGGTGAACTCATCTATAAGCATCATCACGACTGCTTGAAGCGCTTCTATGTTTCGTCGGAAACCTCGGTACGGCAAGCCCCCAGTGTACTAGTGGTTGACTGAATCGCTGAAAAGCGAAGAGAGTGTCACAATCTTCGATGTGAGAATCAACGGGCACGGAACCGAGACGAGTCATGCAACCGAGTAGCAGCATATAAGTCAGCCAGGAAAGGCCTTCGCAAATTAGTTAATAACAGCAAGGCTCGCTGCTGGCAACATTTAGTGAACAATGTGCACATGGATCCGTGGGGTCTTGGCTACAAGCTAGTTATGCGGTAGCTTGGTGCACTACGGATGCCTTGCATACGTGAAGTAGAAAAGGTGGACGATATGTCATTTTTCCCCATCCATCCCGTCCAGGTTAATGCTGCCCACGGCGAAACAGCAATCGAGTGACCACTCTTCACACAGCCAGAACTGGAAGAGGCAGTCCTATCATTGAACGCAAGGGAGGCTCCAGGCCCAGATGGTGTTCCAGCTGAGGTGTTGCAACTTGTCTCTCACCATTGTCCCGACTTGTTGCTCAGCACATGCAACACTTGCCTATGGGACGGGGTTTTCCCGGTGCGATGGAAGGTGACAAGGGGAAGGGAAATCCCGGATCACCGTCAGCGTATCGCCCGTTATGCATACTAGACATGGCTGGTAAAGTGCTAGAGGCACTCATTAAGGGAAGACTCACTGACGCGACTCGTGCCCCAGGTGCACAAATCTCAGCAGTACGGCTTTAGAGCAGGAACCTCCACCATTAATGCAATTTCAGAGGTGGTGAGCGCTATCCAAAAGGCGGAGGCACATAGCCAAATTCTGATGGTGATACTCGACGTTAGGAGTGCCTTCAACTCCGCTAGATGGGTGGATATACTGGATACGCTGGAAACCCTTTCCAAGTTTCAGAATACCTAACATGGGACTATCTGAAGGACCGAAGGCTGCTTTCTGACACATCACAGGTACAACGAAGGATGGAAGTTAAATCGGGTGTTGCCCAGGAAAAACCTGTGGAAGGTGTCTTACGACGGCCTACTGAGACTGGAGATGCCAGATGAGTCACGCTTGATCAGCTATGTAAGTGATGTTTTGCCTCTAGTCGCTGGACGCACCGTTAAACAAGCGTAACTTAGGCTGGGTATGCTAGTGAGAGACTGGATGGATGACTGCTCGTGGGTCTAGTCTAGCACTGGAGTAAGCCAAAGAGGTAATCTGACAAAAAAGAGAGTCCCTTGAGTAAAGATGATCAGTATTGGGGACATACTACCCAAATCGACGCCAGCGGTGAAGTACCTGGGGCGACTGATCGACTCGAAGATGAGTTTCTCTGAGTAAATCAGGGTAATGGCTGAGAAGGTTGCTTTGGGCATATCAGCTCTGAGTACACTTATGACCAACGTAGGGGGACCCAATCCATCAAGAAGACGGCTCTTGATGAGTGCTGTAGGGTCAGTGCTACAGTACGGAGCAGAAATATAGATTAACGCCCTCATTAAGGAGGTGTACCGAAATGCTTGGCACAGGTACAGAGAAGAGCAGCACTGAGGATTGCATCTTCATATCCAACAGTCTCTGATTAGGCGGTGAGAGTTATCACTTGTTTAGCAATTTGTCTGTCTCTTTTCCTCCCTCTCCTCCTTGAGAGAAGTGACCCCACAAACGGTTCCAGAATTGGTCGCAGTTTAACAGGGAAGTTGTTTAGTAGGTACGTAAATGGCATTCACTTCTGAATCACAATGCTAGTAAATATTCTCGGGATCACACATTGGGTTTACTGGTTCCCCCAATAATGGGACATTAAACGCCGAGAAATGCTAATAACTGTAAATATATCTACAGCTCTGCGACTAAATCCTACTTACACCTCCTTTGTGGAGACGTAAGAGAGTAAATGTGAGCCTTCGGCGCCTGATAACCAAATTGAAGTAATAACCATGCCACCGGAATGGATCCCTGTCCCTACAGAAGGCCTACTAGAAAACGAGAATTCGAAGTGGTCTTCATTGTGGATAGGGAGTTCAAATCACACGTTATTGATTTTAGGGCAATCAATGAACGGTTGCGTGTGATCCGTATAAATACAAAATTCTCCAAAATCTGGCTGGTTGATGTACGCGCCCCGATGGAAGAAAAGAATAAAGAAACGGAGGAAATGTTCAACAGCCTAAAAAGGCTAGTTAACTTATCAAAAATAACTCTGCGTAATTTCAACGCTAAGGACTGGAGGATATAGCCTTCACGATGAAACAAATGATAACGACCAGCTCCTGATTGACTTTGTATGTAGCAGGAATCTAGTCATACGTTCGACTTGCTTGCCACATCGACGCACCCATAAAATGGCCTGGGTATCACCCGATGGCAACAAACAAAACCAAATCGACCATGTTTTGATCCAACATAGTTGGACCTCGAGCATACTTGACATCCTTACATATCGAGGAGCCAATTGTAATTTAGATCATTATTTCATCAAACTAACTTATTGATATCCTGTGTCCAAGGCATATTCGGCGAAGACCAGCGCGCTACAAAAATTAGACATCAAAAGGCTCCAAACGGCGTCTGTGGCCAAAATTTGATGGAAGTCCTCGACAACTAGCTGTCTCCCATCTTATCAGAAGAATCGCTGAAAACAAGCAACGAGCTCTCAATGGGATTGAAAGCGGCTATTAAGACCATGGTTGAATACATAATTAGATACCAAGAGAAATGATTGGTTCATGAATGACTCCCAAAATACGTTAGACAAAAAGAATCAGAAGAAGAGTGGAACCAATCAATTATATTCCCTATCCATAAAAAAGGTGACAAGCTACATTGCGAAAATTATGGAGACAAAACGCTGCTTTGTATGGCGTACAAAATATTTTCAAAGATCTTATAAAATTTAATCGGATCATACGCCTACAGTATTATTGGGGAGTATCAAGGAGGCTCACTGTCAAACAGGTACTTGAAAGATGCTGGGAGTTCAACAGCTCAAATTTTCGGTGATTTTAAGCAAGCATACGACAGTATTGGTCGTGATGTACTCTACCAAATAATGCTTTACTTTGGTATCCCAGACAAATTAGTCCGTTTTGACGTTGACGGCCTCCCAAGTCAGCATCAATAACCAATCCACCTATGCCTTTTACACAAATATTGGACTAAAACAGGGAGATAGGCTGGCCCCATTGTTATTCAATTTGGCTCTGGAGTTCGTCATAAGGAAACTACCTATCGATACACGAGTCACATTACTATTCAAGTCGAGTCAAGTAGTAGCCTATGTGGACGACATCAACATTTTGTGACGGCCATTGATAATTGCCAAAGAACTCTTCCAGAAAATCGACAGCGAAGCAAAACTAGCAGGGCTACAAATCAATGCGAATGAAATAAAGCTCATGACGCAATCGAGGGAAAATTCCTCAAGTACACAAAATATCACACTTGGCGATTACAATATCGAAAATGTGGATGAATTTGTGTACTTAGAGCCAAAATGACGGGAGCCGGTAATGAAAGTGACGAAGTATGTCGAGAACCAGACAAAATACGCCGAGAACCAGTACAGAAAGAGACGAAATACGCCGATGAATACAGCTCGCAAATAAAATATTTTATTCCGCTTTGACGATCTTGAAGACCAGCTGCATACATAGGAAAAAAATGCACCAAGTATACAAATCTGTGATAAGACCTGTGTTATGCTACGGGTGTGAAACATGGACCCTAACCCAAGCATCTGCAAATATTTTGAACTCCTTTGAGCGACAGATCCTGAGGTGAACTATTGAATCGAAGCTAGACGGGAACCAATGGCGAATTCAATGCAATTCAATGCTGTATGAAATTTTTGACGAGCCGGAGGTCTCAACTGTTGTAAGACTATGGGGCTGCAATTGGTTGGTCACGTGAGTCGTATGAATGAACAACGGATACCCAAAAAGGTATTCGTTGGGAGAACTGAAGGCCGGGGACCAGGTGGGAAACCGAGGAAGCGCTGGTCTGACTCGGTCGACGAAGACAGTTCATCGATGCTCGAATGCTAAAATTGGGGGAGTTGGAGGCGCTATTTGTAGCAAGCGAAGGCCTAAGAGGTGCTGTAGTGCTATGTATTAATTGAGCAGTCGCCCAAGCAAACTGCTCGAAAAACATTCCCGGGCGAAAACAACATTTTTTTTGCTACTCGAGGATTTAATTTTTATTTTTAATTTAAAAATAAAAAAAATTAATATAAAAATATTTTTAATGCTTAAAATCATTTTCAAACTATGTCTTACTATTAATATTAAATTTAAAAAAAAATTCTAAATAATAAATTATTAAATTTAATCATAATTCAAATTTTCATATATCTGTAATATAAAATAGAAATAAATAAAATAAAAATTACAGTCGAAATTTCAATGATGGCAACCCCTTCGCAATGCAATTTAGAGAAAGAATTGCAGTCTTATTTCGTCGGAAAGAAATCACCGTTACCGGCATGCAGAGGGCTCGCGAAGAAAAACCTCCGTTACTGGCATGTGGGGAGTCTCGTCGAAATAAGCAACCAGGGTGCATCAGCTGCTGGAGGATTGTTGATGTCATCATGGCTGTGAGCCGTTATTTGCCGTTTGGACTGAAAATTTCATTTTTGTTATAAATATTCAGGAATTCGACATTAATTTCGCATCCTGTCTGCGAATTTTTAGCGTTTCTCCCGCCGAGCTAAGACTAATTGTGTGTACGTTTCGCACATAGAACGGCGTATCGGAGAAACCAATTTCGATTGCATTTTGCACCGTGCTCATGGTTAACGACTCGCATTTGGAACAATGGGCGGGTTAGATGTCGTGTTAGTTAGTGCTTCAAGTTCCAAAAAGTTTTCCTACGCTTAAAATTGAAGTTTTCCAAAGGGGAAAGTAATAGAAGTTAAAACTAAAGTGATATCATTTGGATGGCGATGCAGGTCCCAGTATTGCGCGTTGTTCACTCACTCAGCGTCTGCAGAACAAACTGAGGAGGCAGTAATTAACTATTGTGAATTAAAATCGACATCTGATCGGCTTTCATGCTTGCATGCATTTTTATGATGAATTAAATTATAACTTTTAGGGCAAAAACACGTTCTGTGAATCATTGAACTAACTGTGCACGATGGACATCATTTGATGGATAAAAAGGAGATTATATTGTGAGTAAGCTAGTGCTGCGGATTGTACGGGGGAAGCAAGAAAGTTATCGTCGCTTGAAATTCGTCGCATAGGTCGTGTTTTGAAGAGTATCTCGAATTTCGCATGGGGAAAATTCACGTTGCTTTTTTTATGAATCCATATCGCAATGGATCATCTTCATTGTATAATCCTGTTGGGCAAGATTGTGGTACTAGTTGTGGGCACCGCTTCCACCTGGATGTCCCACTCTTATTGGGGGGCCGTAGTATACATGGTAAAGACGAGATCTTCCCGAGTCTCATTCGCTTTCGCTAAGCTCAGTCAGTCGTTTGCTTTGGCAAAACGCATCCTTCTAGTAATTTAGTTTTGCCTCGACACCTGTCGATCTGAACACTACTAGCTGGTAAATCGTGAATGCGAAATGCTTTTGTAGTGGGCCTTTGTGCTGGGAAAAAGATCCCACCCCACGACATCGCAATGCTAGTCTGCCAGCGCATTCACATAACCTCGGACAAGGCCAATTTCGGTGAGCACCAACATCTTCGCTCGCCGAGGCAGCAGATTACCGCTGCAGTCCTTTACGGACATTGATGTACATCCGAAATCACTACAGCAACAAAGAAGAAGAAGATAACTCATTTGATTATGATGTGATTTCCATGAAATTTTGAAAGCGTATGGATGCTGTGTACCTGTTTGATTTTATGGGGTAAATCGTAAAATTATTATTATTAAGAAACTTGGGCGAATTTGTATCTCTGAGGTTTTTCTTGCCTTTGTACTCATAATGACCTACCTCGGTGATTTCAGATCTTTGCATTTCATGCCCCATTTAACAATCTGTGATAAAAAAATGTTTAGGGGTCTGTTCCGCCTCCGTCTATTTTTCACGAAGTCCTAATTCCTGGGAATTTTCCAGTCTAGTCTGCAATATGCTATTCACTATTATTACAAAAAAAAAAAACATATGAAAGGACCATAGCATTCGTTATTAAGTATTTTGTATTTCTAAAATTAGCGTGTCCTCGACGCCGTATCCTTTTTATCTTGTTCCTCTCTACAAAAGAAAAAAAAGTACTTTAAAACATCCCTTCCTATTTTTCGTTAATCAATCACAGTCCTTTAGTTTTCCACTACAAAAATGTGTAATCGCTAATTGGTTTCCTAGTTTGTAAAAAATTTTGAAAATGTTAGATTCAATTTGTCGGCTCAAGTAGCAACTTCAATTTTAATTTGCGAACTTGTAACTGTTACGTGTATGACTTTATAAATAAACTCTGTGCTTGTAAAGAAAATCTCAATATTTACTTGTTGAATAAAAAATCCAAAACTCGTTGAAGAAATTTCGCATAGGAATACTGAATTGCCAGTATTCCTAAATCTCGCGGTAAACTAATCGTGAGTACAAAACATTGGTCCTTCGAGCCGGATTCCTCGCCGGTTTTTGTCGTTACTCGTGGTTGTGCATCGTCGAGTGACGTTTCACCTTGACACCACCGCTTTCGACGACGTCACCGGAGCATTAACTGTACCAACTTGAACAACCCAGTTGCGTATCCAGCATTGGGAGAGTCAGCCTCACTAGTATTTCGAACGCCAGGCCATCAACTACTATCGAAGTGGTAAGTTTTATTTTTGAACCACCAATTATCCTTACTATTTTCACTTATCCCCTTTGTTATGTGTTTGAATTGCTCGAATTTTAATCGCGTATAATTAAAATGACAAATGGTGCGGATAGTCAAACGCCCACTCCGGGCCAACTTAAGACTTTAAAAACAAAAAGAAAAAATACATAACGGACATTAACTTAATTTGAGACTTTTTTGTCAAAATGCGAGGATTCTGTAGATGACGCTCTTCCAGAAAAATGGTTCCACGAAAATGAATTAAATCGCAAAAAGTTTGAAGCGGTGCAACTAGAATTAGAAGTACTTGGAGAAATACATGATTCGGAAAAACAACGAGTAGAATTCGAAACAAGATATTTTGAGACTTATAGTAAGACTATGAGCTTTTTAAGCTCTCAATCAATTTCGCAACAATCGACATCAACTACCGTCCTTTCAAATCCACAAGCTGTCATTAGTCCAACAAGCAATATTCATCCTCACATGTCGAATCTTCCTAAAGTTTCATTGCCGACCTTTAACGGAGCCTATGAATCATGGCAGGAATATCATGACTCTTCGAAGGTTTTATACATATAGACGAGCGTATTCCTAAAATACAAAAACTAGTATACTTGAAAGGTGAAGCTGCCAATGCAATTGCCTCTATTCCGGTATCAGCTGAAAGTTACGAAGCAGCTTGAAAAACCTTGGATGAACGCTATAGTAACAAAAAACTTCTTCGACAAAAGCATGCCAAAGCTTTATTAAATATCCCCAAAATTAGCAAAGACTTTTCTCTTCGATCATTGTTAGATAATATACAAAATCATCTCAGCGCATTAAAGACTCTAGGCGATCCTACTTCATGGGATACCCTCATTATCGCTATAATAATGGAAGAATTTAGTAATTTTCTTCTAGAAAAATGATCAGAAGCCACTCGCGATTGCCCACAGCCAACATTGTCCCAAATGACTTCATTTTTATTGCAGCGTATCGAGCTTTATGATACGCTCAATAATCAATATTTATCGAAAGATACTCGTTTGACAGATAAAAAATCTTCGCATCTTCGTACAAACCCACGGTCACAGCAATCTTTCGCCACCACTACCGCTAAAATAAATTGTTCATTTTGTGAAGGCGAACATAATATAAATTCGTGTAAAAAATTTGTTAATCTTTCACCGCGGGCACGTTATGACGCTGCGAAAAAGGCTAGCCTATGCATAAATCGTCTTAGAAAAAATCATTGCGTAAGCCAATGCCCATGTACTAATTGTCGCACATGTCAACAAAAATATCATACTTTACTGCATTTCGAAAAGAAAGAAATTTCTTCCCTTACATCGTCCATAGCAACTGATGAGCCTCATGTCACACCTAAACAATTTTCGCCTGTTGTAAATTTGTATGCTTCTGTTTCTTCTGAAGTAATATTAATATATCGGCGGCAGACTTTTACAAGCAAAAATACCTATAGAACAAAGGCATCCAATTTTATTACCGACTGATAATCATATAACGCGCACAATAATCCGAGAAGAACACATAAGATTGAAACATGAAACGTTGGCCTTTAAATAGTCGAAACTATACCAGAAAAATAATACACAAATGCGTTCCTTGTTTTCGCGCTGAGCCCCGCTTCATTACTCATACGATGCGTAATTTCCTCAATGTTGGTGTTGATTATTGCGGACCATTTTTAGGGTTTTGTAAAATAATTTTACAAAACCCTACTAGTTTCGCGACCAGTCTGTCCGTCTGTCCGTCCGTCCGTCCGTCCGTGTGTCACAGCAGTTTTTCTCGGAAACTACTTAAGCTAGAAACATCAAATTTTGTGTGTAGGTGTAAAATGGTAATCTCTTCAAAGTTCATCTACAAAAAAATTTTAAAGGTATTTAAGGGGGGTCTCCGCATATAGGAGAGTGACCCCCCGAAAAAAAATTTCTTTGAAGGTAGCCGATATGGATATCAAATGAAAGGTCTTGATGAGAACTTTTCAAAACAGGTCTCAGTTTGGCAAAATTTGCTTCGAGGGGCGCACAGGGAGGGGAAATACACGAAAAATTTGTGTCCCCCCCCTCGCGATTGGACACCTGTGATTCGAAAAATCTGAAAAAAATCAGGAATGTAGGCCTTGGTGAGTACAACAACAACAAATACGTGAGAAGTCGCAATTCACTCAAGTTTGTTAGTAATAGTATGATTTATCGATTTTATGTTTTCTTGAAAAAAATCTTAACGGTACCCTTAAATTCAATGAAGTTCAGTATTTAGATGTTTATTTATAAGATTGATCTATCCTGAAAGTTTCATAAAGATTGAATCATATTTAGTGAAGTTATAGCAGTTTGAATTTTCCTGTATTACTATGGAACAATATGCGCTGCATTTATTACCATGGCAACATATGGCTATGGAACAACATGCGCTTTTTACCGACTCAGACACTACAGTTTTGCTGGGATTTGCATGAAAATTTCAGGAATGAAAGGTGTCATGTATATCTTTGAAAATCGGTTCAGCTAGTGGTATCAGTAATCGTAAAGCAAAATAGTGGCGGTTTTAAATGCGAAGATTGAGTAATTTTGAGTTATTTTTTCCCAATTTCAACGTTTAAGGTGCATGCTTTGAACACTTGATTCAATTTAATGAATGACTGAAGATGAGTACCTACAATTAATGTTCATAAGTGGAACAAGACAAGGAGGTTGGAGAGAGCTCCTAGCAAAAGGGCTTTGTAACCATTCTAGGATTCGAAAAAATTGGCCATTTATCGATGATAACAGTACAGGAGAGTGGCCTCAGAAAAAAAATCATCAAACGTAGCCGATATGAGTATGAAATGAAAGTTTTCATGGGAGCTTTTCAAAACAGTTCTTAAACTGTCAGTTTTTGCTTCAGTGGGGGCACAAGGGGAAAATAAATGAAAATG
The DNA here is from genome assembly GCA_963969285.1 of Odontomyia ornata. Classification (NCBI taxonomy): domain Eukaryota; kingdom Metazoa; phylum Arthropoda; class Insecta; order Diptera; family Stratiomyidae; genus Odontomyia; species Odontomyia ornata. The sequence goes on from OZ017738.1 coordinate 401,839,725, forward strand.
TGTTTCCTCCGTCGCGGATGGACATCTGAAATAATTATCAAGGGAGATATTGATGAGTATAACAATACGAAAAACCTCAGAAGTCGAAATTCGTTCAACTTTGTTAATAATAGTATCTTCGTATTTCATATTTTCTCCAATAAAATCGTCTTTGACATGTTTCTTGATTTGATTCGGTCTGGTGACTTCATTTTGTAAATTGAATACAAAACCCTTCTGGCATGAGCGTAGGTCTGTTTATCCAACTTGTTTATTAAAGGAAAGCGCTTTCGCAACCAAAACAAAATCAAGGCATACGTGGCAGTATTTATTTGTATGTACAGTAAAGCAGTGCATCTAGAACTAGTTGGAGACCTTACTACCGCTTCATTCATTGCCAGCTTGAAACGTTTATTTGCTAGAAGAGGAAAGGCCCAAAATATATATTCTGATAATGCTACAACATTCGTCGGTGCCGATCACGAATTGAACGAATTAGTTAAAACAATCGAGTCACAAGAGCACAATGGGTTGATACGGCAATACTTGAATAATGAAAAAATATCGTCGCATTTCATACCACCTAGAGCTCCACAGTTTGGTGGCATCTAGGAAGCTGCCATAAAATCGTTTAAGAAACATTTCTTGGTTACCATAGAAAGTACGCTATAAACTTTCGAGCAACTTGAAGAATATGTTATAGAAATAGAGGCTATCCTTAACTCGCGCCCTTTGTTTCGCAAGTCCTCTGATCCCAATGACTTGCATCCTTTAACTCCTGGTCATCTCCTTATTGGTGGTCCATTCACAAGCCTTCCACAGGTAGACTTAACAGACTTGCCGCCAAATCGGTTGTCTGCATGGTAACATGCACAACAGATTAGGCAACATTTTTGGAAACGAAAGCAAAAGGAATATCTTAACCAGCTACTGACCAGAAATAATCAACATTCAAACCTCGTGGATCACATCAAAATTGGCCAGCTAGTTCTCATCCGGGAAGACAACCTGCCGCCTCTACAATAGTCTCTCGGAAGAATCATCACCACCCATCCAGGAGGCGATGGCGTCGTATGAGTGGTTACGCTGAGGACCAACAACGGAGTCTACTAACGATGTGTAAAAAGGCTTTGTCTCTTGCCCATTGAGTAAGATCGATCTACACATTATGTTTAGACCACACACATCACACATTACATTGGTTATTGTTATTTTATTGAGCTTGCCATTCAAAATTATTTTTACTCAACATCATCTTGTTATTACACGAATAAAATATGTTAGACTGAACAAGACTGTTCAAAGGGGGCAGCATGTTCCGTTTCCGTCTATTTTTCAACAATTCCTAATTCCTGGGAGTCTTCCAGTCTAGTCTGCAATATGCTATTCATCATTTTCACAACAAAAAAAACATACAAAAGGACCATATTTATTAAGTATTTTGTATTTCGAAAATTAGCGTTTTTCCCGCAATAATAATTAGGGTCCTGCGATAATGAATCTGTCTTGCACGCCGTATCCTTTTTATCTGGTCTCTCTCTACAAAAAAAGGAAAAAAAAAGGGAGGAAAAGAAAATATGTACTTCGCAACATCCCTTCCTATGTTTTGTTAACCAATCATAGTCCTTCAGTTTCCCACTACAAAAATGTGTAATCGCTAATTGGTTTCCTAGTTTGTAAAAAATTTTGAAAATGTTACATTCAATTTGTCGGCTCAAGTAGCAACTTCAATTTTAATTTGCGAATTTGTAACTATTGCGTGTAATACTTTATAAATAAACTCTGTACTTGTAAAGAAAATCACAACATTTACTCGTTGAATAAAATCCAAAACTCGTTGAAGAGCTTCCGCATAGGAATACTGAATTGCCAGTATTTCTAAATCTCACGGTAAACTAATCGTGAGTACAAAACAGCGCCACTTCAGCATGAGAAGGAATCCCCTTAAAATTTTTTGGAATGTTTGATAACATCTAAACTTTTGAGGGACCACTTCAATGCAATGCAAATGGGCTTTATTGATTCAATCGTTATAAATTTGATTAAAACACAAAACAACTTTTAAAACATTTTAATAATACTTTAACACTCAACGAGAAAATTAGTCAAAGATAAACAATATGATATTGTTTATCTTTGACTAATTTTCTAATTGAGTGTTAAATGTATCAAATGAAAACCCCTAAATAATATCGATTAATCGGAAAGAGGAGAAAAAATCAATCAACTCTATTAAAAATAACATATTGTACAAAGAACACTACAAAATAGTGTACATTCAGCTTATATCTAAATATATTCTAACCTAACTCTAGTAAAATTCCATCAAAAAACTTTATCTCATCCCAATATAATCTCATCAAAATATATCTAACAAAAATTTTAAAACTTATCTCTTATTCAACATAAAACATATCACAATATACCTAACCCTAATGTTTAAACTTATTCTTAATTTAAAAAAAAAAACTGCTGAAGCAAATAGACAAAAATAACACTAAATGTAACAGTAATGAGCTGAAAATCAAAATGTGATAGCAAAAAACACAAACTACGAATAACCACAGATAGTTGAGCCATTGTCATTCAGCCAACAGTACCTAGATTGCTCCGTCCCAGCTTCACCAGCCTCAACAAACCTAGCAAATGAGTATCTCTATTGGAATTATTGGTTTCTGGAAGTAAAGGCATCGGTGACTTAGTTATTGACGCGGACTTGGGAGTTCGTCGACGTCATTGTCATTTTGGTAAGACGGACTAATTTGGCTGGGATGCCAAAGCAAAGCATTACTAGGTATAGTACGTTACTATCAATGCTGTCGTATGCTTGCTTAAATTCATCGAAAATTTAGCGTACGTCTATGCTGCTTGGCCTTCCACACCCGATATGGGCCAAGGCAGCATTCTTTGGATTTCGATCCGGTTGAGAGGATTGCGTGGGACGACATCAACTTGAGTATCACACGCATAATAGGTTATTTGTCATCGTTCTATGTACGTAATCCCTTTTGGTAGGCTGTTTCGGCCATTGGCACCTCTAACACCAGCCAATCGGTTACACTTTGAACTTTAATAATTTGTAGTGGGCCTTTGCACTGTGGGAAGAGAACCCCCCACGACATCGCCGCAAGGCAAGGCCAATACAGCTGAGCACTGCATTCCTGAACATCCACTTAAATCACTACAGTTATCCCAAAGAAAACGCGTTCTATACTCTTCATTGTACTTTGCGAAAATCTGCTGTATTTCTAGCCTGTATTTGAAGAAGTTGTAGCCACTTGTATTTTTGCTAATAACAAAAATATAACAATCTACAATCTACAATTTGGACTACAGTTTTATATTTTAGAAGTAGCTAGATTTAAACAAAATGACAACTCGTACTGAAAATTGTACTGAAAATTGATTTTCACAATTCGGATATTCAACACACATACCTTCTAACTGTGTCTCGATTTTATTCGTGAGGCCAAGTGTCTATGTTTCGTATATTAAGTACTAGACTCTTCTGTCAGGAGCATGCTCCTACCCACTCAGCTTGTTTCATTTCATTTTCAAGGACGTTCAACCAATGAGTCTATATAAGGAATTCTCCTTCATGATGAACGATTAGTGCAAAATTCATAGGTTATACAGTATCTTATCTTGACCTTATCATTATGATAAATCGATAAATACTACGAGCACCTTCTTATCAATGTTGTATTACCAGATATGAAATCGTGAAGTTTTTTTCAAACGCTAACCCTTTTAAATAACTTTATCAAATCAATATTCTAGAAATATTTCCATTGATGTCATTTGACAAATAGAAAACAATAATCATACACGTAATACTTATCGTTGGATTTCTTGATTGAGAATAAAAATGTGTCATAATCTAATTTCTGGAACGATAAAAGAAATAATTGAATCAAACATATCACTCATGATGATTATCTATTTCTGACGGTGCTGTGATAAGATAAGTTCTATTCCTATTGAACGCTTCTCTGAAAGGCGGAAAGGGAACTTAACAAACTTTGAGGAAATCATTCGGAAAAATTATGCGTGTTCACTTATTTGAAATTGAGCACCTAGCTCATTATCTAATTACAATACTTTTGGCTTATTCGAAATAATCATTTATTTTTTCACAAGTAGTTTATTATTTGAACGGCAGAAGAATCAAAAGACATCCAAATTTAAATACTTATTTCAGTTGCAGCTTATTGTGAATTGATTTCAAGTTTCCAGAAGCTTTAAATTTTTAGTTGGCAAAAGCTAATATCTCTATCTAAGTAAAGTTTATAACTCTAATGAAGCTCGTTTATAGATTTTACAATTTCATTCAAGCTTTACAGTAGATGCTAGAGCTTTTCAAACACAAAAGCATTGCCAGGATGGAAGAAATGTAAAGAATCGCAAACTTCTTAAATTTAGTGCATAGTTTCGAACATTTTGTTCTGCATAGTGCGTAAGAGGCATTAGTTATTTATTCTGCCGAAATAACTCACATGTTTAATGTGACAAATTGTGAATTTGTTTGATAAAAATCAAAAGAATTTATAATATATATGGCTACAAAATAATAAAATCCACGGATTTAGTGTTTAATGGTGAAAAGAATCATATTCACATATTTAACCCTTCATGAAATCCAAAACATAACATTATATAATTTCTTACCCCAGAAATATTGCCTAATGCTTACAAATAACTATTTTTTTTCAATAGAAATCAGAATTAGCTTAATAATTTTATTTCCTTAAACAAGCTTGTAAGCTTGTAGCTGTTTTTCCACTTACATAAAATCTCAAGATTTTGTTCAATGATTTGAAAGTGTTTAAAAAAAAAGTTATCGGATTTTACTTGTCATTGTGTAATTGTGACAAATGTCACTTTTGATAGCTCTGTTGTTTAGTGTTGAATTTATTTATTTGTTTAAAGTTCTTTATGTACATTTACTTATTGAAAGTGCCAAGTGGTTTGTAATGATTTTCTGTCTACGTCCACTCGAACGAAATGGGAACCGACCTCTCATCGGTTCTAGACGTGAAGTCTGAGTCGTGCCAACAAACTGTACCAACCGGTCAACCAGTCCGTGGACCCGTAATCCATTTCGCGGTGACTGCTGGTCTTCCAGCTAGTTCGGAAAGGATCTCGGTCGCAGGTCTTTAAAATGGATTACGCTCGATTACGTGGTCTCAGCCACCATCAAGTGCCCGTTTACAAACGCATCAAAAATTCAAACAAACGGAAAAGAAACCTACTTTACTTTATTCCGTATTCTCTTCATTCTTCCAATCAATCACAAAAAAACCTAAATACCATTCCGCGGTCCCGAATTTCACCGACGTGGTACCGAAAAATATACTACGTTAATCCAACCCCGAAGTACTCTACTCTAAGGAAAATGCAAAGCAAACGAAGGTACTGCGTACCGCACGCGACGCGAAACCGGCCATCTGCGGATTTCTTAAAATCCTACCCTTGTAACGGCATACCTACCGTGCACTCTCCCTCCTGCTGAAAAAAAACGGGCAGGCTGGAAAGGAAAGTGTGTTAGTTAAATTTACTATTTTTTTTTCTTCCTTTCTTGTATGGAACATCAATTTCCCTCCAATTTGATCACAACGAACGCAGCCCTTTAAGATTAATCTGGGATGATTCGAGATTTTGACAGGGCGCGCATGTGGTGGTATCCGCGTAGAATGGATTTGGCCGGTCGGAAAGGAGAACCGTAACATTTTTTTTTAACAAGGGAATGAAAGGTGAAATTTTGGTAATGGCGCTTATAATGTGGGTTTCCTTTTGTAATTAGCATGCTTGCAGGTGAATCAAGTGCATGGTGAGAACGAGATCTTTCGAGCCTAGTCGTCGTACACGCGAACAGTTTAATTTCAGAATCTAGATTTGACAAGTCGTGCCCGATATTCGATTGGGAGTTTTATTTCTTGCCTGTGTTTAATTTGTTTATCGTATGTCCATCCAGAATTTGCAAAAATTTGACCCCTTTGCTGATGCAATCAAGGGTGCTGATGATACTGTACAGGACGGACTTGTGCACATAAGAATACAGCAGAGAAATGGTCGAAAAACACTAACTACGGGCAGAGCCTTTCCTCGGAATATGACCTGAAGAAAATTGTGCGAGCATGTAAAAAGGAATTTGCGTGCAACGGCACAGTAATAGAGCATCCCGAATACGGTGAAGTATTACAGCTTCAAGGTGATCAGCGAGAGAACATTTGCCAGTGGCTAACGAAATCTGGACTTGCGAAGCCAGATCAACTCAAGGTGCACGGTTTTTAAGCGAGACGAAGGCGCGTATGATCGAACAAAATTTTTCGACATACTGTAAAGAGAATTCATTCATTATTATCTTCATCCACCCCAAAGATAAATTCCCTGAAGCAACTATGGATTGCAGGAATGAAAGAAATAAATCATTTCATAATGATCCAATAGTATCCGACTTTGTTGGATCTGAAGATTGTTTGTTCCTTAATGTATATACTCCAAAATTGAAATCAGATAAGCCACTCTTTCCTATCTTTCTATGCGGTGAATATCTTAGTCGGAGTTTTGAATATCACAGTCAATGAAAAAACAAAGGAATTGTTTAGCCGAATCTGATTTTCATTCCGTGTCCATGAAGTTTATGATTTATGGTTCGTGTAGTTCAGCGATAGCACAGGGTTCGCCTTCAGGTGATAAGTCTTATTTGCCTTTGGCGCAGATTGACGATTGACGTTTTGAATATCACAGTCAACGAAAAAACAAAGGAATTGTTTAGGCGAATCTGATTTTCATTCCGTGTCCATGAAGTGATCGGTTTATGATTGACGATTGGAATTGAGTGGAACTATTTTCTGCGACGCAAGAACAGTCAACTGATTGTCTGCAACAATAGTGTTGGGCCCTTATGTGAATACTATTGTTAAAATTTTGGAAGACTGGATATGCAATGGATTTTCTACTCTAATAATTACTTTAAACAACTTGTCAAAATAATCGAGACGATTAATTTCTACAAGCGACTTGTTTAAATAATCGATAGAATAACAGTTACCGTACAGCAAGAGCACCAGGAAGTTATTAAGACGGATCAACTCGTAAAACCTGCAAAATAGGTAGCTGTTTTTCGAAAATAAGATTGAACAGCAGCGTCGGCCTGGACGCGAAGAGGGTTAATCAGCTGTTTTTTTCTTGCATTCATTCAATGTTTTAAATGCCTGCTTCAGGACGCAGCCGACGGGCTTGCTATCTGTGTAGTCGAAAAGTAGCTGTAATGGAAGTGAACAAATTGTGTATAATCACTCGTAACAACTTTAAAAGGAAAAAAATTGAATTTCAGGACCACCCACATCATCAGCGGGAGCCTGACGAGGATGTTTGGGTGAGTACCCTTTTATTTTGTTTTATATATATATTTTTTTGCACATTTTGATACATATATATTTTTTTTGCACACTTTGTTATACATATATATGTTTTTTGCACACTTTGTTATACATATATTTTTTTTTTGCACACTTTGCTAAATCTATATATTTTTTGCACATTTTGTTAGATACCTATATTTTTGCGTATTTGGTTATATATATATATCTATATTTTTGCATATTTGGTTATATATATGTATTTTTTTTTGTTGCGATCAGTTTTATACATATATCTTTGCGTTAAATTACACAAACGTTATTTGAAGTGTAACCAGTTAATTTGTGTCGGAAGAATATTATTTAATTTTCTTATCGGAATATTGACCACAGATTATATCTAAAAGAAGAAATAATTGTGAAGAAACATAAGCAAAAATGAAGTGCTAATTTTTTTAAAAAAATCGGTCTTTTCATTTTTTTTCCTTTTGCCCGGGTATAGGACCCGGTACGGTGGCAGGCTGCCCCCTAAAAACATGAGCCAGCCGCCGGATATATAACTCATCCTTCTTTGTTTCAGGTGACATCGCGGGTTGAGTGGCCCAAGCAGAGTGCCTCTTTATGGCATAGCGTTATGCAATCGAATTGTATAATTCTATGGCATAAATTGGTCACCGGGGTACTCCCCTTCTGATGGGAAAGTTTATACAAGTCAAGTTGTATGAGTTTTCCACTCAGAAGAGGAATACCTGGCCACTGCAACAAAAATATGGATTTATTCCGGTTGGGTGGGTGCGAAGGGGCTCCATCACCACCCGGTTGCCCTTCTTTCATTTGTGGGCCATGAGCTTCGTCGGGTAATGACGAGGTCAACCCCAAGTCCGCCTTTTTTTCCAGGTTCCACTTGTTCTCGGAACAAGTACTTTCTCCCTCGGTGTAGTTATCTACACTTTTTGCGACTTCGGTCGCCTCTTGATCAATTGACCATCAAATTCGTGAGTGCGAAATTTTTTTGTAGTGGGTCCTCGTGCTGGGGAAATGAACCCGCCCCACGACACCGCAATGCTAGCCTGCCAGTGCATTCACGCGTCCCCAGACGAGGGCATTCGCGGCAGATATTTTCATCTTCTTCTGCCGAGGCAGCAGAACATCGCTGCACTCCTTTACGGACTTGGAAACATTCTAATTTCACTACAAAAGTCTGGTTTCAAATTAGCAATTCTTGATTTTTTTGTTAAAAAATTTCACTAAAATGACATTTAATAATTCTAATAATTCTATTCTTATTCAGCCATTAAAGAGTTCCGTTGTGTACAATTCCTTATTTTTTTGAATTTTTCAAAATCCGATCGCGTATAAAAATCGTGATTTTAAAACTATGAATATATTGATTATTCGTCTCCTCTTTCAATAATTTTTCTTTACGTTCGTAATAGACACAACATTGATTCCTTATATTTTTTTTTAAATATATATTTTTTTGCTTTATGTAATGTACCACTTATGTACATAAAACGGTTACAACTACGTGTGAATATTGAGCAAATTTATCTTAGAGAGGTAATTATCTAGTATTCATTAAATTATTAATGCAATAAGGTTAAATATTTAATGCAATAAGGTTCAATTTCTTTTGGCGTTTTAATACGCTTCCAGGCATGAGTAGTATGTGAACCATAAGTAATATTTTATTGAGGCATAGTTAAATGAATGAATAAATAGATCAATTCGATAAAAATTTAGTAGCTCAAGTAAAATTGATTCTACTTTGAAATTAAAATTTGATAGAAGGAACATTTTAAAATTTCACAAACGATTTTTTTTTTGAAAATTTCTAGCCACTAAAATTGGATTTTTTTTGAAGAGGAGTTAAATTCGTAAGAACAATTATAGCTATAAATTTTTATTTTATATATTTTTTCCAGTAAACATAAATTGAATTACAAATAGTTTTTCTTTGGATTTATTTTCTTCAATTGTGTTTTTCACTAATAACTTAGTCAACTATTCTATTTCAATATTGCTTTTATAAAATATACGTACATTAACCATATAGTTGGAACTTGAATGTATAATAGAACATTTTGATGACACATTTATAACAATTCTCAAATATGTTCAATATAATTTCAACACTTCCTAATCATAAATCATTTTCCTAATTCTCTCTAATTGGTAATGAAATCGTAAATCTTCTAAAATCCTCTACATCAATTTGATTATTTTCGGATCTTAAATTAATTTGCTTTCCTTTTTTTGTTTTAAATTTATTGCTCTAGAATATCAAAGTTTATCTTTTAGAATACATAAATAATTTAGGAGAAGTTCAAATTTTTTCTTTATATATTTTGGTTTCATAACCAAAATCTTTAGCAACTACTTGTTTTGTGCATCATACAAACTGTCGTCGAAAGTACAAATTTCAGCTAAATATATGGATCCAAAGTGATGAAAGTGATGGAGACTGTTTAACAATTTACAAGTAATTTACATCATTTTCTACTGTAAGCATTCAACGTGACGTCACGTGCAACATTGAATAAACAGAGGTATTGAGTTAAAAATTGAACAAAGAATGAGCGTAAATAAATAAAATTTCCTTAGAATAACTGCAAGGGATTGGAGAAAAGTGGCATACGGGATCGTACAGCCGAAATAAAGGAGAAAGTTTTGCCTAGTTCACTTGATGGTATGAAGGAAGATATAATCAAACGACACATGGGGCTCGGGGTAGCCTTAAGTATATCGGTTGCTGCTGCAAAGTAAATATAACTCCCACAAGTATCGAGTAAATCCTTTGATAACTTTATCAATAGTGTAGCTTCCATAGGCCAGTAAAGTGATCGACATGGCAGATAAGTACAGAAAATTTTGCAGAAAACATACGAAAATAGTATTTCCAAGAATCTAAACTGTTTTCTATACTGCTGGAAATCGAATGTACTCTTCTACGGTTCAATCAAACTTTTCTCTTACGAATAAATAGAAAACATTTACGGAGCTCCCTACAACAAATACATTAATTACGAGCGCTAAAATGATGAGCCATAATACAGTTCAAAAATTCCTAGATTGTCTTTGAAGATCGAAAATTGTGGAGATTCATCAATTTCGCTGGGGTGAACGCCGTAATCTAAGCCAATTTATATTAAAATCACGGCAAGAAAAACTATTTTTTCTGATACGGCAAACACGATTTAAGCTTTTTGACATGAAATATAGGGCTGCTGGATAGGTATCCAGCAATTATTCTAACCTATAGAAATACTTCACAAATACTTACGTGAAGTATTATTTTAGTTTCGTCGGTGACATCAGGAATATAAGCAAATGTTGCACTTTAGAGTGCATAAGTATGGCTTTTGGAAGTGTTACTACCATATGTAATACCAAGGATTTAAAGCGAAAATTTCAAAGCGTATGCTAGTGTCTTCCACAACACATGCAATGAACAGTAATCTAATAAGTATAATAAGTTTTCTACCATATGAATGACTCCATTAATTATCGATCGGACCATAAACATATTTGCGACGTATGATTATAATTGGGTTCCACTTGTCGTTGCTTGATTTTGGCGATTTTTGATTCAATTAATTCGGAATCAAAAGTATTATATCCGTAAACCTTAGTACACGTTTAAAAGATAATCTCTTTTGAATGACTGTTCCTTGCAAAGTGTCGTTAAATTACCACTTGAACACTCATGATAGTTGAATTTGATATCCGTCCTTCACTTTTTGTTTGAATATCCCATTCTAAAGCTCGAACTTTCAACGACGTCGTCAAACGGGCAAATAATCAATGTGCAGCTTTTGGATGAATGAGTGAGCCGCCACACTGATAAACATTCAGCTCCTCTTGATTATCAATTGATTATTCCTCAGTTAGAAAGGCCACGATCCATAATAACTCCTGAGTCTTTGCACAAATTAAACGCAACACACGCTGATCCTGGAAGACATCCCATCGTTACGGTGTTTAAAGAATTTGATGAAATGGTATCATTCATACGCGGTGCAGCATATACAGCATCTGGGCATTTACAGACCAAAATGTACGTTCACGAGATTCAAACCAAAAACGCATGACTTATTAATTTTAGATTTAAGACAATTCTACAGTTTACTGAATGCCAACTGATTAGAATAGAATTTCTAGTCGTATGAATTCGTGCGAAGGTTTTCTTCTAGCTGTATCGATTCTATGGTGAATTCAATAATAGTTCACTTAGTGATGTGCCAACTCGGAAAAAACAAAACTCGATTTAACCCGAGTTAAAATTCACGTAACTCGGGTTGAACTCGAGTTAATGAGACGAAAGAGTTAATGTTTTTTTTAAATTTTTACCAATTTATTTCCTTACCTTTACATTAATAGAAAAAAAAAATTAGAACAGACAAATGATATTTTTATCTGTTTCAATTCTATCATTTTTATATTATTTGTTTATAATGTATTGGAAGAGTTATACTAACTGAAGTAAAAAAGAAAATTATTGTTAGAAATCAAATCATTTATTTATGTAAATAAATAACTAAAACAAACTTCTTATAAGTTTTAACAAAAACAATATTCTTTTCTTTTTTAAATTAAAGTTAAATAAAATATAAAATCACAAGCGATTGTTAAGTACTTCTTAAAAATAAAAAAAATAAACATTCATGGAATGCTATTGGGAAATAAAATTTGGTCAACCTTTTTTGGTGCTAGACGGTTTCTTCTATCATTGCACAAAATCCCAGCTTTTGAAAATAAACGCTCTGAAGGGACTAATGATGCTGGTATACAAAGATATTTATGAGCGATTTCGGGTAATCCCGGAAATAAACATTTCTTGTCATTCCAAAACAGAAGTGGATCGCATTTTCTGTCAAGATATGGTAATTCAATATATTGTTTAACCATCATAGCTGCCGAAGTGTATGGAGTTGGGTGAGCACTAGTCTCCATGATTTTTTCATCTACAACTCCCCAAATGTCGTCTTTACACAAAGCAGTAGCAGCGAAAGCAATTGAAATACTAGGGCTATTTGGGCTTGATCGGTGCTCATGTTTGATAACTCATATTACCCACATTTGCGCATTATTGGCATTACTTTCTAACGTGAAACCTTTTTTTTTTCAAAGCGTGGGTCGAGAAAGGTGGCTTTTGATTAGTCTCATATACTGCAAGTCGTTTTTCTATTACTGCAGAAAGACTTCCTTTTAAATTCTTGGCCAATTCCGTTACTGGCGTCTTGCTTTCTATAGCATTTCGTAGTCCAAGTACAAGAGGAATAACAGAAGACGAACTTGGATATTTTTGCCCTGATAAAATCACAGTAACATTTTCGAAAGGGCGTAAAAGTGCCACCACGTCTTCTACTATTATCCATTCATTGGAATCTAGATTTGGCGGAGATGAATCCAGTTGTGGTAAAGTTGCAGAAAGCGATATTTTAACCTCCAATAGACGCTCGAGCATATAAAAAGTACTATTCCACCGAGTAAGAACGTCTTGCTTGAGTTTTAATTTTTTCACATTTAGTTGCTCTTGCATTTTGAGCAAGGTATAGGAAGCTTTTGTGCTATATTTAAAATGCGAAACAATTGCTCGACATTTTGCTAAAAGTTGTTGTAGCTGACAGTTAGAAGTGTTTCCTGCTAAATCAAATGTTTCTTTCTCTATACAGTCTTTAACTGCGAGATTAAGTGTATTAGCAACACAAAAATGATTTCGTTTATTCAAACATTCACTTACTGCTTTTTTCATAGCTGCAGCATTATCTGTGACAATAGTTACTACTTTTGAGCTTATTTGCCACTGGTCCATTACCTCTTGGATAGCAAATGCAATACTCTCAGCCGTGTGGTGTATTTGTATTTCTGAAGTCGAAATAACTACAGATTTCAATTTACATATATTGATATATGTAATGTGCAGTCAAACATATAAAGCTTTTATTACTGTCTGACGTCCAAACATCAGATGTTAACGCTAAATAAGAAACATCCTCTAACTCCTTTTTTAAAGATTCGGACACCAAATTATATTTTCCATCGATCATCAAAGCTAATTGTTTTCTGTTCGGTAGCTGATAATCAGCATTCAATGCTTTCGAGTATTCTTGGAAACCTGAATTTTCCACTATTTGAAATGGCTGTAAATCTTTCACTATCAAATTAATTAAAGCGTTATCACCAGAATTTTGCGTAATTTTTTTTGGCACAGTAAGACGGGTTTGGGTGTGCCTTAACCTTTTTTGAGGAGGCTCAATATGGATACCAGTGACTGGGATGAATTGACCAAAGTACTCGTATTACTTTCATTTGTTGATGATGAAGTCGGACTTATGTTTCTTGCTTCGACGGTAACACTACTTGGGTGCTTATTTTTAATGTGGTTTAATAATGTGGTCGTATTTCCATTATATTTGAAAGAATCTGAACACTGTTTACACGTAACACGTCCACTCACTGGCGATTCGAATACATCCCAAACCAAAGATTTTCTTTTAGGACCCGGCATTTTTCAAAAACAGAATTTAAAACACGAAAAACTACAACAATAACCGGCACTTTAAAGTTAACCTCAAATCTACATAAATGTGACACTTGTTTGTTATGAATGAATAAAGTCTGAAATGATCAGCAAACTTCGCTCCATGTCGGCTTCATTCGGTTTTCAAACTCAAGTCAGAGAGAATTCAACTCGAGTTGGTTCGAGTTAAGCCCAACTCGAGCTAACTCGAGTTAGTTACTCGAGTCGACCATCACTAAGTTCACTGTACTTGTCTTAAATGTCTAACACCTACTTGTCTTTGCGGTTGTCCCTGAAGTGAGTGGTGCGAGTACTTCATAAATCATCCTTCACTCTCCTGATCCGGAATTATCGTGGATGGACCCAATAATATTTAACAATTATCCCTAAAACGATATACACTGTTAAGTTTGATCACCTTACGTATGGATTCAATTTATTCCACCGGCAGCCTAACCTATTGCGCTCGCCATGCGGTCAACTCGCCATCTGTCACTCGACTTGACATCCCACGACAAAACTCGACGTGGGATGGGAAGTCGTCACAACTGACGCGAGATGTATTGCTCACCAGGGGCGTAGGGCCGATTCATTACAGGTTGTGCAAATACAATATAATAATAATTAAAAAGTTGAAGTGCAGAAAATACAAAAATTAAAGTGTAATTGCAAGTTTTTAATTATGATGAACTCCTTTAATCAAGGAGAAATTTCACAGAAACACCTGATGCAAGCAGAACTTAGTGGCAGTTTTTCATCACTGTTAATTAAATATTATAAAACTCAAAGGCGAAAGCACTTGAAGATGTTTTTAGCTTTACACTGCAGAAGAGTCCAGTTACTTAGCCTGTTATCTTGACGAACATCCCTAAAGAGATGGACTTTAGTAAGATATTACGCATATAACATAGGCACTCCTTCATAACAAAATAATTTTTTATTGTTTCAGGTTCGTTCGCATACTTTTTGGGAGCACGACGTCGCTCAAAATGATGACATTTTTTTAAAGAAAATTTCAAAATGACTAGAGAGTCATTTGAAGTTTGATTGCTAAGCGCGAGACTGTTTAAAGGAGCTGTATTGATTTAAAACAAGTTGGCTAAACAGACCTACGTTCTTGTCAGAAGGGTTTCATACCCAACTTCTCAGAAATGCAGTCACCAGCAATGAATAACGTCAAGAAATATGTCAAAGAGATGTGCACGTTCAAAAGAAAATCCATTGTTTTTCAACTTTCAACGGTCGCCATTTTTTTTGCAAATCGACAAAAATCACTCAAATCATGAATTCTCAAAAATATTAATGTTGACGACCTTATTAGAAAATTTCAAGAAGATCAAATCAAAACTGCAGTGACTGATTGGATGGAAAGTCCATAAAATACCAAAATCATGTGTTATTGTTGTTGTAATTCGAGAAATTTCAAATGGCTATAACGTCCGTGTATATCATTCAATTTTCATCAAACTTATAAAGATTAAGAACCCTTAGTAGGACTACGTAAATATCGAATTTTGTTCAGTTTGAGAGTACCGATGCGATTTTATTGGGGAAAATGTGAAATTCGAAGATCATACTATTATTAACAAAGTTGAGTGAATTTCGACTTCTAAGGTATTTGTTGTTGTTGTACTCATAAACACCTACCACCATAATTTTTTTCAGATTTTTTGGATCACAGGTGTCCAATCGTGAGGGGGGAGACACAAATTTTTCGTGTATTTCTCCTCCCTGCGCGTCCCTCGAAGCAAAAATTATCAAAATAAGACCTGTTTTGGAAAGTTCTCATCAAGACCTTTCATTTGATACCCATATCGGCTACCGTTGAAGAATTTTTTTTTCAAGGGCCACTCCCCTATATGGGGAGACCCCCCTTAAATACCTTATAAAATTTTTCGTAGTTGAACTTTGAAGAGAGCACCACTTTACACCTGCGTACAAAATTTGATGTTTCTAGCTTAAGTAGTTTGCGAGAAGAAGGGCTGTGACACACGGACGGACAGACGGACAGAAAGAAGGACAGACAGGACGCGATTTTAGTAGGTTTTTGTAAAATTATTTTACAAAACCCTAAAAAAAAGAGTGACAATAGCAATCTACGCACTTGGCTCTTTGGCAGAGTACTGAACAGTAGCCAACTTATTTGATGTAAGTAAGAGCACTGTTTGTAAAATTGTTATTGAATTTTGCGAAAGAGTATGGGAGGCTCTGCGACAAAAATATTTCAATATTTTTCCTTTAACAAATGAAATAATTCAAGAGAATGTTAAAGGATTTGAAAAACTTGGCCTCCCACAATGTTTTTTTTTGTGATGATATCTCCTAATTCACCATGTTTCACTTAAGATGGAAGCCATATTGAAGTAAAACCTCCTGTTGAAGACGCAACAGACTACTATAATTACAAGGGGTGATACTCGACAGTTTTATTAGCATTAGTCGATAGATGTTTAATTCTTCAAAAGATATGGATTCATATACGTAAATATGGGATCACCAGGACGCTGCAACGATTCGTCAATCTTTGAAAAGTCTCTGTTAAAACCGCAACTAGAGAATGTCATTTCACAACAAATGTCAAATATATTATCAGGAATTGAGGTTCCAGTTTACATTATTGGAGACTCCGCGTTTAAATTTTCGAACACGATAATGAAACTATATGTGTTTGATGTTGAAGCGGATGCATTATAAAAAACTTTAATTATACACTCTCTAAATGTGGTAGAGTTTTGGAGAATGCATTTGGACATTTAAGGACACGTTTTTGACGTATTGGCAAGGGCATTGACAACAAAGTTGAAAATGCACCTCTTGTAATCAAATCATGTTGTGCGCTTCACAATTTTTTGAACGATAGAAACGACCGGGTAAACACGAATTGGCTAGAGGAACAGAGAAACTATGAGCTAAGACGTGGAAGATTGCAACCGGAAGTAGAGAATAGAGCATCTGGTTGTAACAGAGGAGCAGAGGCCATACGAAAAGCATTAAGTGAATATATCGGTGTGCTTTTATTTAATTTTCAAAATATATTTTATCGATATCTCATATTTATTACTCACAAAAACTTATTGATGTTTCAAAACAAATCGAAAACATCTGTGCTTTAATTTATAGGGTTTTCGATAAGAGGTGTTATTTTGAATAGATCTTGTGATTTAACACCTTGCGACTTCTTTCTTTAGGGCAACGTGAAAGAGAAGGTCTACGCCAACAGCCCACCGTCGATTGAAGATCTCAAAGATGGAGTTCATGAGGCTATCGAGGACATAGGGCAGCCACTTTGCGATTTGGTTATGGAAAATTTCATGAAAAGGATATGGTCCTGTAAACGTGTTGTGGTAGTCATTTGCCTAATGTCATTTTTCACTTTTAACGGCATACCTTTCTCTTTGTAATAAAATAAACATTCGATCACCCATATCAAAAAATGGCATTTTTCTTTTAATATCAAAATAACACCTCTTATTGGAAACCCCTGTATTAGATATTGTTAAAATATTATTCTATTTACTTTGGCTTTTTCTCTATTACATGCTTAATTTTATGTTTTCAATTACCATCAAGTGTAAAATGAAATGTCTATATCAAATTCAAGATGCCATTGAGATCAAGATCATTTGATGGTAATGAACCCTGTTTCCACTTACATGCAATCTGAGGATTTTGCGATAAGTTCAAAATCCACAGCAAAACCATGTAGATTTGCCATTAATAGTGAAAAATAACATCAGGCAAATGACCACCACGACACGCTTACAGGACCATATCCTTTTCATGAAATTTTCCATAACCAAATCGCAAAGCGGCTGGCCTATGTCCTCGACCGCCTCACGAATTCCATCTTTGAGGTCTTGAATCGACGCTGTGCTATTGGCGTAGAGCTTCTCTTTCACGTGGCTCCAAAGGAAGAAGTCGCAAGATATTGAATCACAAGATCTCGGTGGCCAATTATGATCACCTCTTCAAGAGGTAACACGGTCCGGAAACTTTTCCCGTAAAAGATCAATGGTTTCGGTGCTTGTGTGGCACGTAGTGCCATCTTGTTGAAAGTAAACACTGTCCAGATCAATACAATCCAATTTCGGCCATGCAAAATCATTAATCATCTCTCGATAGCGCAATCCATTCACCGTAACTGTTGCTCCAGCCTGTTTTTCGAAAAAGTAAGGTCCAATGACCCCGCTGGACCATAAACCGCACCAAATAGTCACACGTTTGGGATAGAGAGGCTTTTCAACAATAACTCTTGTGTTTTCTGAGCCCCAAACGCGACAATTTTGCTTGTTGACGAAGCCACTGAGGTGGAAATGGGCCTCATCACTCAAGATGGTTTTTCGATGGAATTCTGGATAATTTTCATGCATTTCATGGACCCAATCAGCAAAGACACGACGTTGTTGATGATCAACTGGCTTAAGTTCTTATGTTAACTGAACTTTGTAAGCCTTAAGACCCAAATCTTTACGCAAAATACGGTGTAATGACGTTTATGGAATGCCTAATTCCAAAGAACGACGAGGAATGGACAAACCTGGGTTTTCTTAAACACTTTCGGCTACAGCAGCAATATTCTCGGCTGTTCTTGAGTGACGTGCACGAGTTTTATCCTTCACATCACTGAGTTGTCCCAACAGCTCAAATTTTTCCACCAATTTCTGTATTGCGGTCCGACAAGGCGCTTCACGACGACCCAAAAATATTCGAGTCTTTGCCAAATTTTCACCATTTTTATAGTGAATTTTAATAATTTCAATGCATTGCTGAAGCGTGTATCGTTCCATTTTTATTAATGGCGTAGTTTTTACTTGTCAAATGTCGAAAAATGACAGCTTCAAAAGTGACATCTACCGAAACAACGGGCTATTCAAAATAACACCTCTTATTATTGTGACTTAGTCAGAACGACAGTTTTGTATAGGAATTAGGTAGTTGAAGTTTTGAATTCAACGCAACTAGAATGATTTTGCGGCGAATGAAACAAGAGTTCTGAATGAAAACTAGGTGAGGGGTGCATTCAAACCTGGAGGAGAGAAATTGCCAAACAGCGATGCATTTGAGGCATTAAGAGTGAAAAATATCCAGCACCGTCAATGTCTCGAGGCCCCCTTTCTTTGAATCGTAAGAATTATGTAAGTCAATTTTAGCTCCAAAAACTCCAAGTATACAAATCTGTGATAAGACCTGTGTTATGCTATGGTTGCGAAGCATGGACCCTAAACCAAGCATCCGCAAATATCTTGAACACCTTTCAGCGACGGGTCCTGAGGCCAATAATCGGAGCGAAGCTTGACCGCGACCAATGGGGAATTCGATACAACCATGAACTGTATGAAATTTTTGACGAACCCAAGGCCTCAATGATTGTAAGACTTTGGCAGCTGCAATGAGCTGGCCATATGAATCGTATGGACTTACAATGGATACCCAAAAAGGTATTCGTTGGGAGAACTGAAACCAAGGAAACGCTGGTCTGAACCGGTCGATGAAGACGGTTCATCGCTGCTTGGATTTTGAAATTGGAGGACGCGGTCAATGGACCAAGACAGTTGGAGGCGCTATTTGCATGAAGCAACGGCCCGAGAGGTGCTGTAGTGCTAAGAAGAAGAAGAAGAAGAAGAAGAGAGAAAAATGTCAGAATCAAAAGCTAGCGCACGGAATAGAGTTTAGGGATGCGAAACTTTTTATTGTTTGTACATATCTCAGAGAGAAATAAAGGAAAATCAATATCACAGTATATGAAATAAACAGTAGCCTAACTAATTTTCCGTCTCATTTATATTTTTTATTTTAATTTGTGGTGACTCCAACATGCCTTGCCTAAGTTGGGACACAAGCTCTCACACCTTCACATCCTTCAATGATTAATGTCCTGTTTTCTTCTTTTTTATCGCTTTGCTCCCTATTGCAATCAAATACAATCCCGAACACAAGCAACCAGCTCCTCGACTTTATCCTTACTTCCAATCCTGCCTTATCTCCTTGATCTCAAAATTCCCCTTTAAATATGTAAAACCTGATCTCAATCATCTTCCACTTGAAGTTCATTAATCTTTTCTCGCACCTCCGTTCAAGCGCACTCCTTTCCCTTAAGATTTAATTTCCGCAAAGCCAACTATTCAGCCATCTAGCTAGACCTGGATAATATTGACTGAAAGTCATCTTTTTGCTCAATTTTTCTCCTTTACATTTAAGGTTTCAAATCCCACTAAACACTCATCGTGTCCGTCTTCTTCCTCTATTTTGCACTCCATAGTGATCTCTTTATCGGAAATTGAAAGTGTCCTGCTCACTTTTGACATTAATGGTGGTCTGGGTACTGATGGAATACCAAATCTATTCGCAACGTCATAATCTTCTTGATTACCCCACCATCGACTATTTTCAACATTAGCCTTTCTTTCTGCTCCTTTCTGACGTCTGGAAGCATGCTAACTTCTTTCTAATCCATAAGCCCGGAGATCGTAGTGAAATCTCGAACTATCGTCCAATTTCTTTACTGTCTTGTTTTGGCAAACTCCATGAGCAAATTCTGCATAACAGAATGTAGGATGCCAAAAGTATCCTGTTTGCAAATCAACAACATGGCTTCATTAAAGGTCGTTCGACAATAACTAATTTGTTAGAACTTACGAATACCATCTCTCTTGCTTTTGACAAGAGTAAAACAAGTCGATGTCATGTACACAAATTTTGCTAAAGCCTTTGACAGTATTGATAATGGCCTTCTAGCTAAAAAACTCCGATCATTCCACGTTTTCGACTCAATCCTCTCTTGGATCTTATCCTTTCTTTCCCCATCACTCTTGCATCGTTGCATGGAATAGTTTTTTTTTCATATTTTCATATTTTATGAATTTTACGTTTTTATCTATAAAATCGAAAGATTATCCTCAAATTTTCTAAAAATTTGTGGCTATGCTCATAAAAATCTAGCTAAGTCATACACGATTGAAAATTTATCAATTACACCTACGATTACACGTGATAATGTGTAAGTACACGTTCGCAAAAGCCCCAAACACTACACATGTGTAAGAATTATGAACATTTTAGAAATTCTTTGTAACATTGATATGTTTCATGATTACTCAAGCATTGAGGTCATCACATTGAAAATAAAATGGCGGCAAATCAAAATACATAATAGCAATTTATTAGTGTTCTGAGCTCAATTTATGGAATATACGAGTATGTATGGGTCAAGCTTTGATATTCAGAAGACCTTGTTTGAGTTTCGAATTATTTTACTATAACATTCTGGCAGGAGCACTGTTCTGGTAGTTTTTCTTGTACTGTGGATATAACCATATGGAACGAATGCTGGGTTTCGAGTTTGTTGTCATTTTATGCATGCAAACATATGTGGGGTTTTCGGAATCTCAAACAATTCGGTGCGACACGGCCATGAATTCCGTCCCCAAGCGGCACCCTCGGAAGCAATTGCTGATTCCTCGCATGGAAGAAATTTTGTAAACGACTGTAACAAATTACAGGCAAAAAGCCATTCGCGGCAAACCGGAATGTATGAGAGAAACAATTAACGACAAGTAGCCAGGCGAGTTCATCATCGTCGCTGAACGACAAGTGGCGAGGGAATTTTCATCATCTTTGCTCGAGAGATCATGTCTGTGCTTCTTGGCATCCAAGCGTTGCTCGCACCCTTCGTGAAGATTTTGCTCTGCTTTTTATGTTTATTTTTATATATGTAGTTTGTAAAGTTAGTTAGTTAGTTTGTAATAAAACTATCAAAAATAAAACTACAATAAACACAATACAATAAACTACAATGGTGACTCCCAAAGGTGAAATGTCTCCGTGTTACGGTTAGCGGGACTTTGCAAACTTCATTTCTTGTGCCGGACAGCAAGTGCCATTTGTGGCGTGTCATAATTACTATGCGATTGTTATAAGTTGTTTGAATAGTGTAATAATTGCAACAATTAACAAACTTTTTGTACATTATCGTGAGCAATGCCAAAATCGACAGCATCGCGGAATGCATCAACTGAGAGCGCAGCTGTACCACCAGATGCAGGTCAATTCGCAAGCACCAAAAATGCTGATGAGCCCTCAATTCAGAGCTGCAGGCTCCCACCGTTCAGAAAGGATAAAGCAGAGATTTGGTTTCTGGAAGCAGAATCAGTTTTTCAATTGTTCAATGTGTGAGCTGATAGTGTGAAATATCACTCGATCATAAGTAGCCTCACTGCCGATGCATTGTTAGACATCATAGATGTAATAAAATCGCCGCCGACCAAGGACAAATACAACTTTTTAAAGGTGCAACTCATCAATCGCCTCGTCGATTCTGCTGATCAACAGTTACATAAGGTTCTGGCTGAGCTCGAGCTTGGTGGGAGGAAGTCTCCAGAAGTGCTCAGGCTTATGCGGCGTACAGTGGGTGCACATGTCCCGGAAAATTTATTAAGGATTCACCGGAAAATGTATTAAGGTTACTGAACTTAAGGAAATTAGAAAAGCCCTGGAGAATTTATACGTGCAACAAAAAGAGGTGAGCAACATGCTAAAAAGCGAACTCCCAATGATGAGTGTAGCAGAGATCGATTTCGTGGGCAATCAATGTCCACAGCGAGACTCTGTTATTATCACCATAATTATGGCAGTCGTGCACGAAGCTGCGCTAAACCCTGCACTTTCAAGACCACAGCAGTGCAATCACCTAAATTTGAAGGAAACTAAATAAGCTGTCGTCAGTAGCAGGGGTTGGCGACAGCGATATCAACAATCAACCACTTAAAGAATACCGCCTTATCGTCCGTTATAAATGTAGCAATTTAGTACTACTAATAGACTCTGGTTCTATGCTATCAATCATTCCACGATCTTGGCTACTTCATAAGCTCGAGTTGACTGACCACAAAGTCTTTGCTGGTAACAACTCTACTCTCAAAACTTAAGGCAATCATCACCTCTCTCTACAGCTTGGCCTTCGTCGTGATTGCAAATGGTCATTTTTTGTTATGGATACTAATCATCTACAAGGTAAATGTCTCATTGACAAAAACACCAAACTCAGCACACGAGGCTACGTTGCCGAAGCACCAATCTACAGTATTTCAACTATAGCATCATCAAAAGATTCTTCTTTCAACAAAATTGAAACACATTATAGACGACTTCAACAAAAATTTATTGATATCACTGTACCGAACCCATTTCCAGTTATCCTCGAATCTACAAAAACTCGTCATCATATTGTCACGAATGGACCTTCTGTATCAGAACGTCCTCGACGTCTCACGGGGGAAAAATATTTAGCAGCTGAAGCTGTTTTTGATCTTCTGCTTCAACATGGTGGAATTAGAGCTTCCAGCAGTGAAAGGGCTAGCCCTATTCATATGGTAACAAAGAAGCTTGGCGGTTGGCGTTCAACGGGTGACTATCGCCGCCTCAATTGATCATTCTTATGATTGACGACCTACTTCATCGCTGTCATGGCTGTTCAATATTTTCAACGATTGACCTCGTGAAGGCCTACTATCAAATACCAGTTGCAGAGGAAGCTATCCCCAAAACAGCAGTTACAATGCCATTATGGCTGTTTGAATTCTGTGTTATGCCTCTATATCTTCGAAATGCTACAAAAACCTTACAACGTCACATGGATATCCTTCTTCGCAATATTAACTTTGCCTCCTCGATGATTTAATCATTTTTCCTAAATCAGTAGAAGAGCACATGGAGCATCTACAGGCTATCTTCAAGATTTTAAGGGAAAATAACCTGGTTATAAAACCCAGCCAATGTTCATTTGGCAAAGAAAAAGTTGTGCGTCTTGGCTATCGTCTCAACAAAGATGGATTCACAGCTCCATCAGAGAAAGTAGAAGCTGTTCTCAACCATCCAATTCCTGAAACAATTTCTGACCTTCATCGTTTCCTGGGTATGCTTAATTGTTTACAAAGTTGCATTCCAAAGGCTTCTACTATTCAAGCACCTCTCAATGAGCTCCTAAAGAACGCAAAAAAAGCGAGACAAAACAAAAATTAACTGGATACTGGACCGTAAGACTGCCCTAGAGGAGTGCAAATCGAGTATTTCATCAACGGTCATCACTGCATTTTTATCACCATCAGCATCTATTGCATTATCTACGGACGTTTCTAACCATGCCATTGGTACTTCATTAGGGCAATTTAAAGATGGAACATGGAGACCACTTGGATTTTACTCTACGAAATTAAGCCCCACTGAAACACGCTACAGTACCTACAACAGGGAACTTTTTTGCCATTTTCGCCAGCATTAAATTCTTTCTACATATCCTAGAAGGTCGAAAATTCATCTTTAATACTGACCATCGCCCATTGGTTCATACTTTTGCACAAAAGTTGGTCAAAGCTTCACCCAGACAGCTTAACCAACTCAGCGTTATTTCTTAGTTGTTAAAGGTGAACATAATGTAGTTGCGGCTTCCTTATCTAGAGTCAACGTAATCAACATGCCTACCGCTTTAGATTTCCTAACCATACAAGATGCTCAACAATCAGACCAAGAACTTCAAGATTTATTAAACGATAATCAATCTCTAAAACTACAACTCCTAAATCACCAAGGCCATCAAATTAACTGTGATGCCTCGCATGCAAGGAGATGCTCTGACCCGGGCGAAAGAATGGATTTCATGTCAACGATCTAAAGTGCAAAGGCACAATAGTATAGGCCCAAAACACATCGACGTTCCGGACAATCGCTTTGATCACATAGATCTGGACATCCTTCAGCTGCCAGTAGTCAACGGTTTTCGCTACTGCTTGACAATGATTGATCGTTTCTGTCGCTGGTTGCAGTTTCTCTAGCTGACATTACAGCAGATACTATTGCCACAGAATTTTTCAATAATTGGATCACAATTACAACAGATCAAGGCACTCAGTTTAAGCTCACACTTTTTACGGTTCTAGCTCAGATGGTTGGTGCGCAACGCATTCACACAACACCGTATCACCTACAAGCCAACGAACTCACCGAGCATTGGCATAGGACTGTCAAAGCTGCTTTAATATGCGGTGCACCTACGTTTTGGCCACAATTGCTACCAAAAGTCCTTCTTGGTTTTCGATCATGTTTCAAAGAGGACCTCAATGCATCACCAGCCCAACTTATGTTTGGTACAGACCTTTGCATCCTAATTTTTTCTTGGAAAAATTCAGAAAATTCATCAGAATTCATCTACTGGACATCATGCTAAGTAGAGACCCATCATCCTCAAGGACTTATACACTTGCTCTCATGCTTTTGCCGGGGTTGATGCTGTCGAACGACCTCTCGAACCTCCTTATTCTGGCCCTCATAAAGTCACTAATGGCCGTTTTTTCATCATCAAAATGAATGGAACGAAAAAAGCAATTTCAATTGATTAATTTATTAAATGTAAAAATTTTAAAAATTTTTGTTCCTTTAGACATTGAATATTTTTTATTTAAAAAACCGTCTAACGCGTTTTCAACTGTTATATACAGTCTTCCTCAGTACAATTGATTGTTTAAAACCAGTCTCTTCTGTGAAAGCTGACTCAGATATTCAACAAAACAATGACCTACAGGTTCTTTCGGATCCTTGTTCATCTCTTAATCTGGATACATCACTGCGTACTTTCTCGAATAAAAAGCTAGTATCGTTTCCTTCCTCTGTAGTTCAGGACACTGGAGGGAGAGTACTTGTGGGGTTTTCGGTATCCCAATCTATTCGGCGCGACGCGGACGTGAATTTCGTCCCCAAGCGGCACCCTCGCAAGCAATTGCTGATTCCCCGCATCGAAGTAATTTTTTCAACGACTGTAGCAAATTACAGGTAAAAAACCATTCGCGGCAAAACGGAATCTATGAGAGAAACATGCAACGCTAAGTAACAAGACGAGCTCATCATCGTCGCTGAACGACAATCGGGAAGGGAATTTTCATCATCTTTGCTGGATAAATCATTCTGTGCTTCTTGGCATCCAAGCGTTGCTCACGCCCATCGTGAACATTTTGCTCTGCTTTTTATGTTTATTTTTATATATGTAGTTTATATAGTTTACTGTCAATGTGTAAATATGAGTGTAACTCTAATTAAACTATCAAAAATAAAACTACAATAAACACAATATATTAAACTACACGTATGTATGAATGGGTAGTTATTGATTTTAAAATGTTAGATGCCGTTATCGGTTCCGCTACCTACCTTATTCTGGACATAACTAACACTCTACGAACTCTTAGTAGTTGTAAATACTTCCCGACTATAGATCTTATATCTGAATTCCATCAAATATCCACGAAAGAAAGTAGTATCCCAGGACAGCATTCTCGAAGGCAAATGAAACATATAAATTTACTAGGGTTCCATTTTCTATTTCTAACGAGCAATAAATGATGTATAGGAGTCTTTCATCGGCAAAATTTGTTTTGCTTATATCGACGATATTATCATCGTGTCGATGCAAGAGGCAAGTTACTACACAAGTTGAGCCAAGTGGTAGCCTATGCAGCCTATATCAATATTTTGCCACGGCCGTCAAAAATCGTCAAATAACTTTTCCTGAACCTCTACAGCGAAGCAAAAAAGTAGAGCTACAAATCAATGAAGGTAAAATAAAACTCATGACATAGTTGAGGAAAAGTACCTCTAAAATATCACACTTGGAAACTTGGCATTGAGATTTATTGTGAGTATCTCATTCCATGACCGTGACAGAATTTGAGGTAATATGGTCAATATCACGCTCAACCATGTGATTATTATCTAATTTTTCAATTAGTACCTATCACAACTGGGTGGGCTGATAGTCCGACAGTAGCATCAAACTTGATGCCACCATCGAGGCTTGAACTTGAGAGCTACTGTGCAAGCAGAGTGTGCCCTAACCCACTGCTCCGCACGGTCTACACACTTGGCAAATACAATATTGAAAATGTGGACGAATTTGTATATGTGATTGCCAAAATAACGAGGATCAGAAATGAAAGGGAAGAAATATGCCGAAGAATATAGCTTCCAAATAAAATACTCGTATGTTATTCAGTTTTAACGACTTTGGAGATCAGCTGCATACACAGGAAAACAAAGCTCCAAGTATAGAAATCTCGTGTGAGACCTGTGCTTTGCTATGGGTGTGAAACATGGACCCTAACCAAGCATCCACAGCAGAGATGAGTCCTAAGGCGAATAGCATCTTAGTACTATCCACTATCTAAGCTACTTAATTTCTAAAACTATAAACAGGCAGCTTAAACTGTGTGATGAATAAAATTCATATACTCAAATCACAATAAACCGTTAGATTTTATTTTATTTATGAGGTTGAGACAACTACATATTAACTATCCATGGCATTTGATAAGTCCTGTTTTTATCCTTTGCCGTGCATGCTCAATTTACTTCAGGCAAAGTACACACTTAAAATATCTCGAGCTACCTGAAATTGTATTCCACTGTGAATTTCGCTTTTAAATATTCGGGGATAGAAATTTTTGTACGAAATTTTCTTCTGCAAACTCGATCACTGTATGGCTGAGGTGTATTTTCAAGTAAAATAATACTGATTCATAGAAGAAAAGAAATTTTTTTGCTTATTTAATTTAACGTATGCTCTGGCACTTTATTATTTAAATTGAATCTTATTTTACGCGATTTGACAAAACATTTGATAGAAGTTATCTCAATACCATTTAAATTGTTTGAACGTTTATTTTTACTGTTTCAATAAAAAACTAAATTTCACATTAAATCGTGATAAAACACTTAAATTAATGTTGCTCTTATTCAGATTATAAATCTTACAGTTATTTGAATATTCTGCATGGAATTTTTCACGAACCTAGTTTAAATTGAATTTGTAAAGCTACTTGGCTAAGCCATGCGACCACAAATGGCACTCTTCCTCAACTATTTTAAATGCAACTTTCAAATGACCGAATTTTAATTGCATAATTTGCATCCATAAATTAACTGCAACTGTTGTTACACTCATGACCGAAATAAATCTTGCTCCAGTTTGATCGAGATGCACCTAGGGACCGATAACATATTATATAAGATTTTGATAAGTTACAAAAATTATGTAATTTGATACAAATTAGTTAATAAAATTTAATACCACTTTAACAGATGTAAAACTTCCGCTTTTTGTTAATTAACATAAACCACTAATTCATTTGGTTCGTACGCCGATAAAACGATCAGGTAGGCATCTTGTAACATTCCTTCATTTAACTTGTTGGATTCCATGATGATGAATCTTCACTCTTACTTGTTAATATATGCGATTTATTCTGATGATGTCAATGTGGCTTCAGATTAACTATCTATAATAATTTTAATAAAATTACATTTAAAAGCAATTATTTCCAGTATGAAATTATAAAGGCATAAAGAACATATCCTAAGGCAAACTCGCCTAGGGAATTTAGTGCTTGTGAGGATTTATTCAGAATTGATTGAATTTGCCTTGTCGTATTGACATACATATTTTGGTTACATGCAGAGGTGTGTGTGAAAGGTAAAAAGAAAAGCTTGACTGATGTGTGTTTACGTAAATGTGGTAGAAATCTCTTGTTCATCAAATTTTTACTTTTTTATGAATATTTAATTAGGTATGATAAACCAGACATAGGGTATTACCTACAGATTACGAGAAACGTATCCCGGAAAGTATTCATCACATTAAGACTATTTTTTTTGAATTTGGGCTACATTTTTTTCAGCGGCAGTGTAAGCTTTTATGTAATATTGACTTGCTTGGTTAAAATATTTTTCTTCAATTATTCAGTTCTGGAAATGAGCAAAGCCAAATGTTATAATTCAATGATCTTCAAAATGGACCAATTGAATATAAATACCAGTAGAAGATTCAAGAGAAAAGTGAAAACTACAATACTTTTTGTAGTGTCGGGAATGGTAGGGGTAGAACTCGTGTGTTAAGTCCAATAGCTTTGAAGGTGAGTTATAAAATTTGTCTTGATGACACTAAAAATACAATTAGAAATTTTAGTTACATTGCAATTCTGGAAAACGTAAGTTTTACACGATTGTCTATGCAGAGGAAATGGCATGTTGGGTTACAGTCGGTGCCAGCTGGAGATGGTGCTGACAACGTAGTGTCATGTTTGCGTTGTTGTCGTCTAGGATGATATTGCTGATGTTAGGTGTTGAGTTCATAATTCTATTGTTGAGGAAGCTGTTAGTGACGTAACTCCTCTCCCCTTAGTCAGCGACGGCCAGATGAACCTGGGCTCCTGCACAGATCCGTTACCATGGATAGGATGTAGCGATTTCTGAGGATGTAACAAAACCAGAGGAAGGCATCTTCCGTGATGACTACAATTATGGTGATTCAGGTCTGCTATGAATTATAATTAAGATTATTCAATTGAAGATTAATTACCTTAATTGCACTTCCCAACATTGAGGCGACCCGGAGAAATATCAAAAAGTAAGCTTGGTGACTTATCTTTAAAAGAAAGCATGATTTAAAAAACTCAGCAGGCGAAGGATATAAATTACAAATAATCACAAATAATGATAAAATTAATAAGTTCTGCAAAAAAAAAAAAAAACGATCAACTTTAGCCGGAAATAAATTAAGCAATTTTGAAATCAAAAGAGTAAACGCAGAGAAACTAACAATAAAAATGAAATTTCCGTTGACTTGAAGTTAGCCAAAGATGTTTTCAACCATGGGGAGGTTCCATACGTCACGTATGCCCGAAAAAGCGAAAAAATCAGACCTTTCTGTTGAAAGGTCTGGACTGCGGAGAGAATACAATTGACCTCATTCAAGTCCTCAAAGAAGCTGCTATAGAAGTTGAATTTATTCGACCATCCGAACAACGAATTTCGAACTTTGTTTAGTACAAATTTCTAATAAAATCAGTCCAAACGCCCTTCACCAAATAAGGTATTTGAATTGAAGAGTGGTGAAGTGCAAATGCTTCCAGAAAAGAGAACTTAACCAGTGTTAATGATGTCAATAATTTGGCTATTCGGCTGCCAACTGCGCCATATTCTGTAGATGCGTAAAATGCAAAAAAATTCACACCCCCCAGTAAGTGCCAATTGGCTCAGACAGAGCCTAAAGAAACATTGTACTGCGTCAACTGCGATGTACTTGGTCATGCAGCATCCTATCGATGATGCCCCTGCTAACAATGCTGTGAATAATGTAAGTAGCAACAATGAGCTGTTTTTTAATCAACAACTGAATTCTTTATCGGAAAGAATCATCAAACACGATTCAAAAATTCACTTTGTTTTTCAGCGTTAAGATCTTTCAAATATCTCAAAATAAGTTGCTATTCAGCTACATTCCCATCGATGGGCTTCATCTCATCTCGATCAATGTGAACTCCATTGTAACTCTACCTCGGCGTGACTATCTCCTTGAATTCATTGTCAAGCAAAAGCCTGACATCATGCTTCTCACTGAAATCCACCTCAATTCATTGGACTTAATGACGTTCAAGTTGATGGAGGAGGTGGTACCGCCAAATTAGTAGGAAAACTCTATTGCTTCCGAGATATTGATCAATTTTTAAAAACTTTGAATTTCTTGAAGTGTCGGTCATCAAAATTTCACTGCTAGGTGGGGATAACTTCTCTGCCTATGACATGGGAAGAAACGTTCTCAAATTCAAGGTGGAGTTCGATTCCATCATTGAAATACTCGAATTGGACAGGCTGTACAATTATTATATTTTTACCCGCGATTTTAATGCTTGGCATATATTAAGGCTGAATGCCTACAAGGCATTGTGTTCCATAAATCGTGGATAACAAAGAATCAAATTTAATTTAGATGCAATTTAAATGCGTCGGAGTATCCAACATACGCTAGGACAAATTCATATTTAGACCTTTGCATAATCGACGCAAGTCTTGAGCTCATATTTAACAACCCTCAACGAAAACTGCAGGTCCTTCCTTGTAAGAACGACCATTTTGCCATTGTAATGAAAATAAATCATTGAAGGAATGATGTCTTTTTCATTCCAGAGCAAAACGAAAGTTATCGGCTTAATTTCAATAAAACAGATTTAAAAGTGTTTAATTAGGAACACCAGAACCAACGTCCATCTTCTGATGACGACAAATCCTACTGACAGGAATCTAACTAATGATGAATTAAATCTCTATTTGTCAAAGTTAGAGAAGCTGACATTTGAACCCAGAGAAAAAGTAGTTCCCAAGATTATACATCGAAACAATATGGAAGGATATGAAACACCAACCATCGCATCGCAAGGTTAAAAAGCTTGAAATACAATTTTTGGACTACACACACCCCTCATTGGCTTTCTTGAAATTACACCTGAAGAATGTCCGGAACTTAATCCGTTCATACTTCAGGAGTGAGGTCGAAAATCAATGGGCGAAAAAACTGAGAGGTATTGGCCCACAGGACCCGGATGGTGTTTTCAGGAAAGTGAATAGCTTATTCCGTAAGAAGCCTCGAGTGAAGGTATCGAGTCTTGAAGTCGCTAGTGATGAGTTAAATCTGCTCGATAGGGCTGGTATCGAAATTGATAGTACGACTCCGGAAAGAAATGGAAACTGAATTACTAGTATATGTGATGGATTGCATAAACTTGCCCTGATTGGAACTAATTTAGAATTGGTTCATCTACCAAACTCTGAAAGAGGAAACCATATACTTTCAGAGATCGTTGAAGCAAAAGTTTCCGACTTCAAATCAACGAATCAATTCTTCATTCCCATAAAACATTCATATCTGACTTAATACCGAGCTTGAAACTTATCGATTATTTTGTCAGCTATGAAGACTTGTGTCTCATATTTGGCAGGATAAATAACAAGAAATTATGTAACATTGACCGTATTCCCAATATATGGCTACGACATTTACCTGAGGTTGCTATTGGGAATTATGCATATTGTTCAACAGCATGTTGAACAATTCAAATATTCCAGATGAGTTCGAAATAGTTCAAGTGAGGCAGTGGATCAGGGCACACTTCACTTGCGTAGCAGCTCCCAACTTCAAACCTCGATACCGGCATTGAGTTTGAGATTCTGATACTGCTTTCGGACTATCAGCCCACCCAGCTATGATGGGTACTAATCAAAAAATCAGGAAATAATTGCATGGTTGAGCATCATAAGGACCTTGTCACCTTGAATTCCGTTACAGTCATAGAACGAGATACCCTGAAAATAGTCGTACATGTCAACGCCAAGGTTTGCATTTAGACTTTTGCACGATAGATTATTATTATTAAATGAGTGGGAAAAGGCCAAGGTATTTGCGATATTGAAGAGAGAAAAAATACATTTGTACATTGAGAAGAAAACCTCAGACATCTATTACTAAACAATAGAGAATATATTGGAGCGTGTTCCGTTGATGTGGAGAAGCCTTCGATACGATGCAGTTCTTCTTCTTTTTAGCACTACAGCCCCTCTTGGGCCTTCGCTTAGAGATAGTTAGAGTATCTCATTTTCATGACCGTATTGATTTTTTCGGAAGTTGGTTTGGTCAGTACCATGCTCCCGTGTGTCTGTTCAGCTATGATATGATCTGATTAAATCAGTACATATCACCACTGAGTGAACACTCGTAGTCTGTCCGTAAAATCCCCTGAACTAAATCACGTTGTTCACCAACGAGATTTGAACCTGGGACCTTTGGCTTATGCGTCTCATGCTCTAACCACTAGACCACACAGACTACGGTGCAGTTATGTGGACTAATTTTAAAACTACGTCGCGTCAAGTTCCCCAGACACCTTGTTGCTATGATGTGCAATATGTTGTACAGGAAATCATTTGTTGTCACTGATAGAAATTGAATAACAATTTAGACGAGCTTTAGACGTGACTTAAAGGTCTTGAATGGTCTACATCAGAGAACAGTTACTGGGCCTCTGCTTTTCTCAATATTCATTCGCAAGCTATTGAGCAACTTTAATTTTAACGCGCCTTGAGCGCGATCATTGGTAGCGTTTGCTGATGATCTGATCATTTATACGGAAGACCAAAAAGCTACAAAAGTTCAGAGCAATCTTCGAAAAATATTTAATGATGTGCAGCTGTACACTGACAAGTGGCGAATGAAAATCAATGCGCAGAAGTGCGAACCAATTTTGTTTCGGACAACACTGCAGGGGGTCGGTCAAGACCTGAAACGTAAGTGAAAGGCTTTGCACATTATGCCTGGTGAGGGTAGTTCAGAACGGGTTTCACATAAATTCTGTGTTCGATACCTTAGTTTTCATCTTGATCAGTACCTGGAATATACTGAACATGTAAAAATCATGTTCAGTAAAGCACAAAAAGCAGTTATGGTCCTTCGACGACTCTTTCATTCCAGAAACATTAATCAAAAGGTCAAAATTATCTGTTAATAGGGGTTTTCTAACAGATGGAGTAACTTGATTTTTATTCCAGTGATTCATCTTTCCAAATATGTGTTGGAAAGCTACTGTCATATAGTTTCAGAATCAGTATGTGTTATTTAGCTGAAGCGTACACAACAATACTTTTCTTTACTCTAAAAATGTCAAATTTTGTGCCGAATGAAGTGTTTTTGTGGGGAGTACTTCTTCATTGAAGAAAAAAGGGGCCCAAAGTCATCGTATTTTGGTGGAAGTGTATGGTGTGCATGCTCTAGCTGAGGGTACGTGCTAAAAGTGGTTTTCATGGTTTATAAGTGGCAATTTTGACTTGAAGGACGATGCACGGCCTGGACAGCCAAAAAAGTTTGAAAATCACGAATTGGAGACATTGCTCGACCAAGATCCATCCCAAACTTGCAAAATCACCTGGCGTCGCTCAACCAACCATATCCGATCGATCGTCTAAATGCAATTTTTCACAATAAAGCTTCAATTTTCGAAAAAAAACGCCGGTATCTTTATAACAAGACCCTGGTTAGACCAGTTTTGACATATGGATGTCGAATCTAGTATAATCAGAATGCTAGTTCTATGGAAAAGTTAAGAGTTTTCAAAAGGAAATGTCTTTGTGCATGTACTGGTTTGTATAGAAAGTCTGAGATGGATTAGAAACACAATATATCGAATAGAAGAATTTATAAAACTGCTAGAGGAACAATAGTCGGTATCTTCATATTGAGACTCTTTCAGGATCATATCGCAAGATCTGTAACTGTGAGTGAAATCCCCTGGGTTTCACAGCCATTCCACCCTACGGATGGGTATATTGCGACTAGTCACGCTACTGGCTTTATTTCTTCAGAAGCATTCGTGTATTTGGACATGAATCGATATGTTTTTGATTCTAACGGTGTCCAATTATATATCAGATATATAGACGGGCCACCGATAAGAAGATAAAATATCCTCCGAATTTGGGTTCGTGAGACCAAAAATTCTAATGGAGACATTCATTTGCTAGATTCGTTGAGACTGATCGAGCTGGGACGAAGCAATCTAGGTATTTGGTGGCTGAATGACAATGTCTAAATTATTCGTGGTTATTTTATTGTGTTTTTCGTAACTTAGTTTTAATTTTCACGTCATTATTGCGACATTTGGTGTTGTTGTGGTTAAAAATACGGGATATGTTTCAATCTTTAAGATAAGTATATGTGATGATTATTAAATTAAGTTCAGAGAAAAAGTTTAACGTTTAGGTTTGGAATATTGCGATAGTATATTATTAGTGCAAGATAAAGTTTTTGATTGAATTTTATTAGAATTAGGTTATAACATTATTTTTCTTCATCGTAGCACTACAGCCCCTCTTGGGCCTTCGCTTCCTACAAATAGCTCCTCCAACTGTCTCGGTCTATTGACCTGTCCTCCAATTTTGAAATCTGAGCAGCAATGAACGATCTTCTCGAACGAATCAGACCAGCGTTTCCTCAGCTTTCCCTCTGGTCTCCCAACGAATACCATTTTGTGTATCCGTTGCTCGCCCATACGAATCACATGGGCAGCCCACTGCAGCTTCCGCAGCCTTACAATCGTTGAGACCTCCCACACGGTAAAAATCTCATACAGCTCATGGTTGTATCGAATTTGCCATTGGTTCCCATCTGGCTTCACTCTGATTATTCGCCTCAGGACCTGTCACTCAAAGGTGTTCAATATGCGGATGCTTAGGTTAGTGTTCGTGTTTCACACCTATAGCATAGTATAGGTCCTATTATAGATTTGTATACTTTCAGCTTAGTTTTCCTGTGTATGCAGCTGGTCTTCAAGATCGTCAATATTGAATAAAATATTTTATTTGCGAGCTGTATTTTTCGGCGTATTTTGTTTCTTTCATTGCTGCTTCTCATTATTTTGGCGCCTAAATACACAAATTTACTCACATGTTTGAAAAAGTATTCATTAAATGTGATATTTGGAGTATTTGAGGTATTTTTCGTTGACTACGTCATTAGGTTTGTTTTGTTCTCATTGATTTGTAGCTCTACTAGTTTTGCTATGCTGTCAAGTTTCACGAAAAGTTCTTTGGCAGTTTTTAATGACCGTGACAAAATGTTGATGTCGTCTGCATAGGCTACTATTTGGCTCGACTTGTAAAGTAAATGTACCTCGTGCACCAACAGATAGCTTCCTTATGACGTACTCTAGAGCCAAATTGAATAGCAATAGAGCCAGCCCGTCTCCCTGCTTTAGTCCGATATTTGTGTCCCAGGCATCGGTGGGTTGGTTATTGATGCGGACTTGGGAGGTTGTCTCTGTCTTTCCAGATGGAGACTTCAAACGAAACTTAAGGCCCCTATGCTGTTTTTCCTTAAGGAATTGCCTTTTTCAACTTTGATTGTGGGGGTGTACTCGTCTAAGGTGCTACAAAAGTTTATGTAGGGAGTAAGACGAGTATGCTTTTTCCTATAAATAAATTTATTTATAAACGTATTACAAATTTAAATTTATGTTGTAAAAGTTTAACGCGTTGACATTCCTCTAGCGAGTGAGTGAGTGAACGGGCTGACGCGTATCTGAAGCTTCGCCGGCGGTGGTTATACACCTGCTTTGCGTTATGTGTGACGTCAACATTAGCAAATGCGTTGTCCTCATCGTCTGCTGCAATCCACGGGTGCATCATGTCTATGGTTTGCCACTCGACGATTGCATATCCCGTGGTGTACAAGCATGTATGCTGGCTGTGTTGCTGCTGCTACATTCATGGTGCACAAGCGTGAATGCTAGCTGTGTTGCTGCTGCTAAATTGTATGATATATCGGCAATAATGTCGTGTGCGTGGTTGCCACAGTAATCCCCTGCAGTCCCGGAACTACGATATGATGAAGCTACGCTGCGAACCTCACTGGCATGTGGATCTCTCGCCCTAATCGTGTTGTTGGTACATCCGAAGTGGTGGGCTGCTCGTCAGATGTGGAAAATGTGGGTTTCAGCCTCTTGATGGATATGGCCGTTGGTCGTCTATTCACGTCAACCTTATAGTGTTTATCTTTTTTGTCAATACCGGGTGCGGGACTCCAAAACGGCTGATCCATGTATTAATAAGTGCCTCTGAGACTACTATGGCTGTGATTGTCTCGATTGGAATCACTTAGGGCCAGCGGGAGAACCTATCTATGATGGTGAGGCAGTACCGGAATCCTTCAATTGGAGGGAGCGGTCCGATGAAATTGATATTGTTGTGCCTGAACGTCACATCAGCTAGGCTCTATTTTTGCAGTGTTGAGTTCGTGTGCCGAGTGATTTTGTTGCACTGGTGTGGCAGGCAGGTTCAGACGAACTTGTTGATGTTGGAGTTCATTCAGGGCCAGAAGTAGCGATCAGTGATCATCTTCCTGGTCACTCGGGTCCCTGGGTGAGAGAAGCCATGGATTTTCTGCATGACCATCACTCAAAATTACTGCAGGATGAATGGTCGTATCCTCTCCAGAGTGATGACGCAGTGAAGAGTTAGAGAGGACTCGTTTTACCTCTGTTGTCTCCACTCGAGTGGCTGGTTGCAGCTACTAAATAGTGCTTGAAGCTCGGGATCAACCTTCTGAGCTAGGGCAATAACGGTAAAGTCAATCGATTTAATACTATTTGTCCTTGGCAGATAGTCAGCGATAGCGTTGTCTCGGCCTGGAATGTGTCAGATGTCCGTGGTAAATTACGATTTGAAGATCAGCTGGCGTTGTTGCCTCAGTGATGCTTTTTTGGAGTGCTGCTGGAGTGCAAACTGCAAGGGCTTGTGGTTGGTGAAGACGATGAACACTCTGCCTTCAACCATGTGTCAGAAGTGTCGAATTACCTCGTGAATAGCAGTTCCTAATCGTACATACTGTACTTTCGTTGCATGTCTGTTAGCTTCCTGGAGAAGACTCCAAGTGGGGTTGCAGTTCTCCCCTCGAATGCTGTAGTACGGCTCCGATGCAGTTGTTTGAGGCGTCGACGCAGAGACCATATGGCGTTAGAGTCAGGATGAGCTAGGATTGGGGCGTTCCCTAAATCTGACTTGGTTGCTCTAAAGTGGCTATCGCTTCGTCCATCCATTTGAGAGGCGTTTGATCGCGCTTACGGTTTTCCATGATCAGCTGCAGTAGGGCACGCTGGTGTTGATCTGCGTGTGGGAGCGGCAGTAGAAGTTGACCATCCCCAAGAAAGACTTCAGTGGGTGTACACTCTTCCGCCTCGGCGTTGCGGAAATTCCCTTCATTCTTTCAGCTTAAGTTTTCAATCCGTGCTTGCTGATTGCGTGTCTCAGGAGGTTAACTTCCGATTTTCCAAACTAGCACTTAGGGGTGTTGATGATCAGACCAAATTAGACTAGTCGATCCAACACTTGCTTCACGTGCTCCAAATGTGCTTGTCGGTTGGGCCAGAAGATTAGGATGTCATCGAGAGAAATAAAACCGTTTCCTCTCACCTTGCAGTATCTTGTGCATGAAGCGCTGGAACGTTTGGCCTGCATTGTACAGTCCAAACGTCATGTACATAATTGTACAATTCAAAAGCTGTGATTACGGCAGTCTTCGGGATGTCAATGGGTTCTACGGGAATTTGATGGTACGTCTTTTGCAAGTTTATCACAGAGAAGGTTGACGTTCCATGAAGGGCTGCGGTACAATCCTGGAGGAATCCAATTGGATAGGAGTCAGAGATTGTGCAGGTATTAAATGCACGGTCGTCTCCACATGGTCGCCAATCGCCATTTGACCTTTTCACCATATGCAATGGGCTGCTTCAGGCACTTTTTGATGGACGGCAAAGTTCAAGTTTGATAATTTCGTCGAATTCGGCTTTTGCGGCGGCGAGCTTGTCGGGGGAAGTCTTTATGCCTTGATATTGACCGGTTGTCCCTCAGTTTGGATGTGATGCATGGTCGTGCACCTGGTGTTCGGTTGTTAGCTGCCATCTGAGAGGTTGACGTAGTCTAACAGAAGAGATCGCAGCTTGTCACTGATATCCATCCGTACAAAATCCGCTTTGGGTGGCTGTTTGTTTATGGGCGCTATAATCGTTTTGAGGCGTTTACACTCAATGAGTCGTCTCCCTTTCAGGTCAATGAGGAGGCCATATTGTTCAATGAAGTCAGCTTCGATGATTGGAGAACTTACATCGGCTATCGTTAAGGTCCACTTGAATGGCGTCGCAAATCCCGAATGTTCTAAATTGTAAATCATTGACGGCCATTAACCCTGGGGTGGCGTCGGAAGAATAGAAATCCTGGATGGTTGGTGGGATACATGAAATATCTGCTCCAGTGTCAATGAGGAAGGTGCTTTTGCTGATGTTTTCACGAATCGTTGAATCAAGCAATGTGAGCGGCTACGTGTGGATGATTGGTGTTTAGTTTTTGGCAGTTTTTGGCTTCCGGCCCATAGTTTTGATGCTACCAGCAAATTTGCTCGTCGGTCGTTCTGGAGCGGCTTGTTGGTGACTTTTACTGCTGTGTAGGTTCTATGCAACGTACGTCGTACCATGAGGTTGACCTATTGTACTGCGTCCAAAGCGCGTCCTTCATTTTTGTCATTCAATGGCTGAGGTCTTCGACTTCGGAGAAGAGGTTGTTCCGCTCACAAGGAATTTGCGACGTCGGTGGAATGCTGTGCCACGGCTTGGTATCCTTCGCAACTGCTGCCACTGATTGCCTTCTGAACTAGTGCACGCGATCACCGATCGTTGCGTAATCCAACATTAAGGCATCATTGGCCGATAGAATGCTCCTCAGTGTCACTTCGAGGCGGTTCAGCCACATTTGCTGTAACAAGGGGTCTGACACATTTCCATTAGCAAGCGTGCGCATCTGGTTGAGGAGCTGTGACGGGCGTTGGTTTCCCAGCTCGATCTCCAAAAGGAGCTTTTGAATACGCTGCTGGGCCGAGTCTGCATAGACGGTCAATGGAGCGTTTTTCTGATGGCGGATTAGCCACGATATTACGCACTTGCTGTATCGGCATTGTGTTGAGATTTCCCACTAGCAAATTGTATTTGGTCCAGTCATTGATGACACGGCTCCTGGCAAAATTTGCGTCGACCTGGGCGAACCAAAACTCCACGCCCTTCTGCAGGCCCAGCTGGTGGAACAGGCGTCGGCGTTGATGATGGTGCTGGTGCCGCTATCTAAGAATGGTCGGTTGGCTAGTGCCACATGATGTTTGGCTCCTCAAACGTGGCTATGGTACAGTTTGTAAGCGATGGGAATGGAATTGATGCATAAGAGCAGTACTAATAAGAGTTCAATTTTCTAACTCTGGATCTGCAACATCAAGTTGACCACTAGAGTGTTGGTGACGTCTCCTTTGATGGCCGGTGGTTGTGAGTTGCCCATTTGTGGATCGCCAGCCTGTCAAAAGCCCTTCATTCAATACCAATCGTTACAAATTTTGAAAGAATAAAAAGCAAGTTTCCAAACAATAAAAATACGAAAACTTAATGGCCCAAATGGCTCTCTAAGTTTATACGCTTTCAAGTTAAAAACATTAAATCAAAAAACAATGTCAAATTAAAATTAATTAAAATTATTAAACATTTTAGTTTTCAATCGGAAAAAGGAGAAAAAATCAACCAACTCTATTCAAAAATTATTTATAATTTTAACACAACGGTGAACTTTTATATTTTATATTTTTATATATTTTTTTAATATTTTTGTATTTTATCTTCTTATCGGTGATCCGTCTATATATGTGATATATGATTGGGACATCGTCAGAATCAATGACATATCGATTGGTGTTCGAATACACGAATGCTTCGGGAGGAATGAAGCCAGTAGTGGTACAAGTCTCAATGTACCCGTCTCCCTACAGACGGAAGACGACTGCAAAATCCGGCAGTTTTCACTCGCAGTTACAGATTTTGCGATATGATTCCAAAAAAGTCTCAATATGAAGATAGCGACTCTTGCCAATTTGACAGTTTGATAAATTCTTTTATTCGATATAAAGTGTTTCCAATCCATCTCAGGCTTTCTGTATAAATCAGTACATGCGCGAAGATATTTCCTTTCGAAAACTCTTTATCTTTCCATAGTACTTGCACTCTGGTTGTACCAGATCTGATATTCACATGTCATAACTGGTCTAACCAGGGTCTTGTAACAGATAACTTTGACCTTTTGATCAATGTTCCTGGAATAAAAGAGTCATCGAAGGACCATGACTGCTTTTTGTGCCCTACTGAGCATGGTTTTAATTTTTTCAGTATAGTACAGATTCTGGTAGAGATGAACACCATGGTATTG
Organism: Odontomyia ornata; assembly: GCA_963969285.1. Classification (NCBI taxonomy): domain Eukaryota; kingdom Metazoa; phylum Arthropoda; class Insecta; order Diptera; family Stratiomyidae; genus Odontomyia; species Odontomyia ornata. The sequence goes on from OZ017738.1 coordinate 401,880,240, forward strand.
AACACAGGATATACGTGGAACTACCCTCACTAGCCATAATGTGCAAATCCTTCCAATTAGGTCAGGTCAATCAGGTCTCGACTGACTCCTTGCAGCGTTGTCCGAAACAAAATTGTTCTGCGAATTGATTTTCATTCGCCAATTGTCAGTGTACAGCTGCACATCATTAAATATTTTTTGAAGATTGATCTGAACTATTGTATTGTAGCTTTTCAGTCTGATCAGATCATCAGCAAACGCTACCAATGATCGCGTTGGCGAGACGTCAAAATCAAAACCGTTCAAAAGCTTGCGAATGAATATTGAGAAAAGCTATTCCTTGCTATGGACCATTGAAGACATTGAAGTCGCGCATTGTCCTCAGATTTCCTTCAGTTACAACAAACGATTTCCTGTATAACATATTGCACATCATGGTGACAAGGTATTTGGGGAACCTGCCCTGATGGAGTTTAAAAATCAGTCCATCTAACCACACCATATCGAAGACTTTCTTCATAAAAGTGGAACACGCTCGAACACATTCTCTGTCATTTAGTTCCCAACCGATGTCTTTGGTAACTTTCGTTATCGAATGTATGGTCAAATGCCTGGCACGTAAACTAAAGTGGCAATTTGGCATCAACTCATATTTCTCAATGTGGGCGTTTGATGCTTTGATGAGTATCACTTCGAACACATTGCTGATCTTAAGGAGCAAGCTGATTGGACGACAGCTTTTAGCACACGAAGATTCTTTTCCTTTCGTCAAGATCGGAAATACTTTGGCCTTTTTCCACTCATTTGGGAAATATGAATTGCTCATCGTGTTGTTGAACAATATGCAATAATTCCTAATAGCCATCTCAGCCAAATGTCAGAGACCTATGTTTGGAATGCCATCAGTACTGCATGATTTCTTGTTATTTATCTTGCCAAATATGAAAGACAGATCATGATAGCTGACAAAATAATCAATAAGATTCAAGCTTGGAATGAGGTCAGATAGTAACGTTTGATTAAAACGAGGAATTGACTCATCATTCAGGCTTAATTTGAGTTCGAAAACTTTTGCTTCAACGACCTCTGAAAGTATTTGGTTCCCTCTTTCAGAGATTTGCTGATGAGCAAGCTCAAAATGAGTTCCAACCAGGGCAAGTTTCTGCAATCCATCACATATAATCCTATTTCCACTCCAATCAGGAGTCGTACTATCAATTTCGATACCAGTCCTATTGAGAAGATTTATCGTATCATTAGCGACTTCAAGATTCGATACCTGCACTGGAGACTTCTTACGGAACAAACATTCACTTTCATAAAAATACCATCTGGGTCCTGTGGGCTAATACCCCTCAGTTTTCCCGCCCATTGATTGCTGATCTCACTCCTGAAGTATGAAAGAATTCAGTTCCGGACATTCTTCAGGTGTAATTCCAACAAAGCCAACGAGGGATGGTGGTAATCCAAAAATCGCTCCTCTAGCTTTGGCAAATAGAGATATATTTCAACATTAGCTAAATTCCTGTCATGAGGAACCATTGAGCAAGCATTTCCATCATCAAATGCAGGACATTGCTTCTGGTAATCCCAATTAAATTTTTTTTGGAACTTTACTCAATCCGTTTTTTTTTAAGTTCAACCGATGATTTTCATGTTGAACTGGAATGAGGAAGATATCATTCCTTTGATGATTCATTTTCATTACGATTCCATTATGGTCAATTTCATAATGAAGCACCTGCAGTTTCCATTGAGGTTTGTTAAATATGAGTTCAAGTCTTGCGTCAGCAATGCAGAGGTCCAAATATGAATTTGTTCTAGGGTACGTTGTAAACTCTGACCCATATAGATTGCACCTGTATTCAATTTGGTTCTCTGTTGCCCGCGATTTCAGGAAGACACCTTTTGTATTATTGGTGGCGTTCAGCCATGGTATATGCTTGGCATTCAGGTTACCGGCAAGAATATAATAACTATGCAGGCTATCATTTCGAGTATTTCAAACAAAGAATTGATCTTCTCCGTGAGCTTGAGAACAGTTCCACCAGTTGCATAGGTAGAGATAACGAAGAGGCTATCCCCAACTGGCAGTGAGATTTTGGTAACGGATACTTTAAGAGATTCAAAGTTTTTGAATTCAGCTTTTTCAATATTTTGGAAACAATAGAGTCTTCTCACCAATATGCTGGTGCCACCTCCCTCATCACTGTTACGCTATTGTTTCTTACAAATTCAAAATCCTTGAATGGCATGCAGTGCCATGAATTGAGGTGGGTTTCTGTGAGAAGCGTGATGCCAGGTTTTTGCTTGACAATAGATTCCAGGAGATAGTCACGTCAATGTAGACTAACAATGGAGTTGCCACTGATCGAGATGAGACAAAACTTATCCATGGAAAGGTGGCTGGATGACAAACTATTTTGAAACATGTTGGCCTAAACGTTGAACGTTGCTTATTTATTCTTTCTGAATGAGATTCAAACAGTTGGTAAATTTTGCGAAGCAGCTCATCATTGCCACTTACATTATATTTCTCATTGTTGTCGTATCTAGCAGCAAGTGCAAATGATACTCTGGGCTTGACGAAGTTGGAAGGTAAGACACTGCGATGTACTTGGGTTTTTTTTGGGTAAAATTTAACTTTCGTATTTTGATATCGAGGGCATCCTTGATATGATGCTGTATGATCAAATATGCCACAGTTAACACAGTATAATTTTTCTTTGGCTGCATCTGAGTCAATTTGCATCCACAGGGGGCATGAATATCTTTACATTTAACGCACCAATTGTGCATGGCACAATTGGTAGCCGAATGACCGTATCTTCGGCACCTGTTACACTGGCTGACCTAAGTGTTTTGGGGACTCCCACCTCACAACTCTAAAGTTCAAGTACCTTACCTGTTGGAGGCCACTTCGACTGCTATCGTTTGAAGTTTGTACCAAATAAAATGGTAATATTTTGCCTTCAACAGTTGATCTCCTTGTGGCAAAATTTTTCACAGCGAAAAAATTTGGCAGCTGGTGCTGCATCCTGTAAAATTTCAAGGAAATCAATAGTATTCTCCCCACAGTCCAAGCCCTTGAACAGGTCTGATTTTTCACCTTTGTGGTGTCACGCGACACTTTCACACGCGACTTTATAAGCAAGACCCGCGATCTAAAGTTATTATGTACCGCGCGAGCCAGGCTGAATTAAAGATTTAAATAAATTTTGTAAGAAAATGAATAGAGTTTTAGAATTTGTAAATCCCTTGTAAGGGTTAGGTTAAGTTGGAGTGAGCAGTCCATTTGCGGAACTTCCTCAATCGAGGATGCAGAGGAATTCCGAATTGAAGCGGAACTTGAACCGAGCGTGGAAATGACAAAAATTAAAGGCATTGATTACCCTATCGAATGGAATCCAACAAGATATACAATTGTTATCCAAGATTACGTCTTGCTAGACATCCGCAAATATAAATATTTACGATGAGAAGTGCACTTTTATGGTCATTGACGTTGCAGAAGCCGTTAATGGAAACTCAGTCACAACCAATGACAAATAATATTTCGGCTGTGCCATCTGGAATGCTTCCTCAGGTGTCTGCTTCTATGCCGAACACCGTAGTCACCAGTGCTCCTCAAGCCAATATTGTAAATTATTCACAACAGCGAATGCATCAAACGCTTCCAAACTAACAATACCAACAACATCAACAAGCTACTCATATGCAAGGGCAATCACAACCGGCACATTTCTACCTAAACAATCAACCGAATCAACAAGAAGGTGCACCACAAAGGACAATAATGAGCGATGGATCATCTACAGTTTCAACACCGCAGCAAATACAGGCCACGGCTGCAACAATTCCGCCACAGCAATCAAATGACGAAGAGCAAGCGACAGCTATTGAAGCAGATAGTGAAAGTGCATCTGGAACAAGTGCGGTGGCTATCGATAATAAAATCGAACAAGCTATGGATCTTGTGAAATCTCACTTAATGATTGCTGTCCGAGAGGAAGTGGAAGTCCTGAAAGAAAAGATCGCTGAACTGGTGGATCGAATAAATCAATTGGAATTGGAAAATACTATTCTAAAAGCTAACGTATCACAGGAAACATTATCACAACTTCCGGCAACAATGCAAACAGCATCTGCCAAACCACCCCAGAATCCCAACACAAACAACGGACCCGTTTCATAATCGCTATTTCTTATATTGGCTGCTTAACTAAATAGAATAGTAGGTCCTAATTATGATAATCATCATGATAATAGAAAATGATGATAAAAAGCTAACTTTGAAACACTGAACGAACAGAAATATGAGACTTATTAAATCAATCTACAACTCCTTCATACACGATATAAATGCATAGTTGATATATTCCTGTTGCGTAGACAACGGTAGAGAACTTACATGGTGTATTTATTTTATGTTTGCCAAAAGCCTAAAATAATAAGAAAAACAATATTATTATCCGCCATGTCGAATGAGCTTCGGTGATGCCCCATGGAAGCTGTGGAGTGATAATGCAGAACGGCAGTGCCACATCGCCAATTGAAACATCGAAAGCTCGTTGCACCGAGGCTATAAAAGGCCTAGAATTGGGCGAAAAAGCTCTCTTTTTCTGCGTTTTTGGTTTTGAACATCTGGAGTTGGAGGTTAAGAAAAAGGAACGAGGTCCAAATACGGCGGGAAAAAAGCTGGAGTTTTGGAAAGCAGGTTGGAAGCGGGCGAAAAAGGAGAAATGAGGAAGCAGTGTGAAGGACGAGGAAGGAGGAAAGGCGAATAGGAAAGCTGGTGCGGAAATCACGCGAAGAATCGAGGTAACGTCGAAGCGCGCCATCGAGAAAAGTGGGGCCCCCGATCATATTGGTTAGGTGATTGTTAATAGGTAATTGGTCAAAAGAACAGTAACACATATACACATTTTTATTGTAATTTTATTTTATTTCAATTGAATCGAATTTTTAATACTCTGAATATATGTATTGTACTGAATTTAGCCGGTCTATTCAATTATAGGAAATAGTGTGGAGCCTGGCTCGCGGGTCTAGGTTAATCAACCGTGGTGAAAAATCGGGGTGGCTCAAGACCACCAAGTGAAAGTGTCCCCTGAGAACGTGGAAGCATGGTCGTAGGGCTTTGTGGATAGGGTTAGGTTTCGTCGCCGAAATTCGGAAGTAGTGTGGGTTGGTCCGGGGAGCCTAACCTCGCCAATTGGCTCTTGAGACAATTTAACGGGTTGGCGAGTGGCGCTCACGTACCCCGTCTCCACGGGTTAGCCGGGACCCCAAGGTCTCAACCGGAGCACCCAACTAAGGGATTGTGACTCCCAGTGGAAAAAGGTAACATATGGCGCCCAACGTGGGGCCCACTACGGAACGTCCAATTTGAACCAACCATTCGAAAACGCGGAGTCTCGAGCGTTAAGTTGAACGTTTATCGCTAGAGTGAAAAGAGGCAAAATTGGTGTTCGGGAGTGTGAAGTTCAGTGAATTGTGAAATCAAGTGAAGCGTGACAAGATTGGTATATGAAAAGTGTTAGTGTAGAGTCGCGGGAGTGTGAGGCTATGTGTAAAGTGATAAAATCAATCGCACAGATAAGAGATAAGGGACGTCTGAAGGACTTAGGGTGTCAAGCGGTACAACCTCGTGTCAACACCGGAAGGGAATACGTCCGAGGAGCCGATTTCGAGTGGAGCGCAACGAGGATCCAACCCTCCGTATAAAATAGGTGACAGGTGTGCTTGAAGGAACCGAGCGGGATAAAAGGTGATTATCACATTGGTGCCCACCGGAAAATATTTTGTATATTCTATCAATAAATTAAAGTTTTTAGGTTTAGTAAAGTTAAATTCGAGTAGCATTTAGGTAGTCTTAGAGTAGTTATAAGTATCTCATTTCAAGATGGCCAAGGCAGGCAGAATATTGGTGGATCGGCTGTGCCGCGAGGAGCTCATGTACGAGCTAGAGATCAGGGGGCAACCTACAGGGACAGTGGAGGCAATGCGGAAGTTGTTGCGGAAAGCCATTAGGTCGGAAGCCTCTGGCGATACCTCGTTGATCTCAGTGAAGGCATACCCGTATTCCCCCGAAGAGGATTTTCAAGCCGTGCAGGAAAAGTTCCAGGAGGTGAGCAGTCTATTGGCGACTTTCAATGAGAAGTCGCCGTCATCGGACTTCTGGAAGATACATGCAAAGATAGATTTCGCTCTTAGGAGGCTTAAGAATATTAACTCGGAGGACGATGAAATGGAAGATCAGCGGGAGAAGCTTAGAGTTCAATTGGTCATGGCAATAGGAGATCTATTGGAGCAAGCAGAAGGAGAGGGAGGGAGCCAAGATACTAATGGAGTTCCAACCGATGAACAACCACCGCGAGCCGAGGATAGCACTCCAGTGGGACAGCCGGGGGAGGAGGGAGATGGTGGAACGCCAACACTCGCCGTACCCTCCGCTACCTCGACGCCCCCTGTGGAAGGGGATGCCGGAACGCCAATACAGGCAAACCCTGAGGCCCTCCAGACACTCCCTCCGCGCCCCGTGTTGATTAGTGCGAAGTGGCAGGACGTCTCCAAATGGGGACTTCGTTATAGTGGGGACTCGGGGTCGCTGAGCGCATTCCTGGAGCGAGTGGAAGAGCTCCGAATAGCGCGCGGGGTATCCACGGAACAGCTCTACCTGGCAGCAGTTGACTTATTCGAAGGGCGGGCCTTAGTTTGGTTCCGAGCAGTGCGGGCAGGAATCCATTGTTGGACAGAGCTGGTGGCAGAGCTGAGGGCGGAATTCCTCCCTCCAAACTACGACAAGAAGCTCCTCGAGGAGATTAAAAAAAGGACGCAGGGTCCGGAGGAGTCCATGGGAGTCTATGTGTCGGTGATGGAGGGGCTATTCCGTCGTCGCTCGACCCCATGCTCAGAAGCAGATAAGCTGGAGATTCTGAGGGAGAATATCGCGCCCTTCTACCAGACTCAACTGGCCCTAATGAAGATTGAGTCAACCGCAGAGTTAGTGAGATTGGGACGAACCTTAGAAGCGACTCGGATATCGGTCGAGGCGTACAAGCCTCCACCATCGAGGAAAAGCCAGCGGCTACTGGAACCTGATTTGGCGTATGTGGAGCGACCAGGAGAGCTCGGGGTGGCTGCCATGCAGCGGCCAGTGTTTCAATGCTGGAACTGCAAAGCTCAAGGCCACACGTCCAGAGAGTGCTCGGAGCCGAGCAAATGTTTTGGGTGTGGTCGCCCAGGAGCCAGGAAAGCGACCTGTCCAAACTGTCGCCAGCGACAAAATGGGAGTAGTTCCAGAAGTCAGGGCCAACGTCGGGGCAATATGAACTCTGGAGGAGAGAGAAGTAGTAGGAATCAGGGATCCAATCCATCCCAAACTAACCCAGCGGAAAACTTGCATTGTGCTCAGTAGGCGGCGGCCTGAGCACAAGAGCGAGAGGGAGAGAAGCCGCAAAAAGGGAGGTCGCGTTCGTCATCAATACTAAGAGTGGAGACAACCGTCCGCATTTGGAGGTGGAGGTACTTGGGCAGAGATTGCTGGGACTCTTGGATTCAAGGGCTTCGAATACCATTGTAGGTGGAAAGGGATGGAAGATCCTGGATAGAATGGGTGTCGAGCTGTTAGAATCTAATCAGAATAATATCCGGATGGCGAACGAGGCGAGCTGCGAGATTATCGGAGTGGTGTGCATACCTCTCAGGCTGAAAGCGCGGCTAAACTGGCTTCAGGTGCTGGTTGTCCCATTAATACCCCAGGAGATTATTCTGGGCGTGGATTTTATCCGCCAGTTTGGGTTGGTAGTTACCCTGAGTAAGAACCAATAGAGCTTCGTAAGTGCTCTACGGGGCGAAGTAACTGAACAATTGAAACCACGTAGTGGCTTGTCAGTCGCAGAGAGGGAAGCCCTCGATTCGCTTCTCAAGGAGCAATTCAACCTTATGGGAGATGGTATTGGCTGCACAAACCAAGTGGAGCATGTAATCAACACGATGGCAGAACCGATAAAACAGCGGTATTACCCCGTATCACCAGCCGTCAAGAAACATATCGACGCTGAGCTTAACTCGATGTTAGAGCAGGGGATAGTAGAACCATCGTCCAGCCCCTGGGCCTCACCCATCCTGTTGGTGAAAAAGAAAGATGGGTCATTCCGCTTCTGCGTGGACTATCGCAAACTCAACAAGGTAACCGTGCATGATGCTTATCCGATCCCTTACGTATCGGCAACCCTTGATAAACTGCGAGATGCTAAGTATTTGTCCTCACTTGACGTGAAATCGGCCTATATGCAAGTTCCCGTCGCGGAAAAATCACGTCCGCTCACAGCGTTCACTGTACCCCATCGGGGCTTTTTCAATTCCGGCGTATGCCCTTCGGTCTACAAAACGCTCCGGCAACTTCGCAGCGGCTGATCGACCGAGTCTTAGGGCCAGATCTAGAGCCATACGTCTTCACATACCTGGACGATATAATCGTTGTGACACAGGACTTTGCCAGGCACCTGGAAGTACTGACAGAGATATTCAGGCGGCTCCGTACCGCGGGGTTAAAGGTCGCCCGAGAAAAGTGCGAGTTCTGTCGGCGGCAGTTGAAATATCTTGGGTATGTGTCGATGAAAACAGATTAAATGTAGATCCAGACAAGGTGAGGAATTTGCTGGAGATCCCTGCCCCTCGAAACGTCAAAGGTGTGCGTCAGTTCCTTGGCATGGTATCGTGGTACCGCCGATTCATTCCGGATTTTGCCACGATGATGTCACCGTTAACCAATTTACTGAAGAAAAACACAAAGTTTGAATGGACACCGCAATGCGCGAACGCTTTCACGCATGCGAGACTCAAACTCTCTACTGCTCCTATCTTGACTTGTCCTGATTACAGCCTGCCTTTTTCTATCCAGACGGACGCATCGGACCGGGGACTGGGTGCGGTCCTTACGCAACAACACGCAGACGGGAAGAGAGTTATATGTTACCTGAGTCGGTCCCTATCGAAATCCGAGCAAAAGTTCTCAATGACGGAAAAGGAGTGTCTAGCCGTGTTGTGGGCAATCGAGAAGCTGCGGCCGTACATTGAGGGCACGAAATTTCAGGTGGTTACCGACCACCACTCGTTAATCTGGCTGAGCAATTTAAAGGATCCGACAGGGCGATTGGCCAGATGGGCGGTACGGTACGTATGCAACAATACGACTTCGAGATAGTGCACCGTAAGGGCAAGGAGCATTTAGTCCCGGATGCGTTGTCCCGGATGCTACCGGATACCTACGTGTCTAGTGTAGACGTTGAGGATGCGTGGTATCGTAAACTCAAGTTGGGAGTCGGTAAATACCCAGAACGCTTTGTGGATTGGCGGGTGGATGGGGACGTGCTGTGGAAATATGTACCAGGCAGGTACCCTGAGCTGGAAGGCGTTACGGCCTGGAAAAGGGTTATCGCAAAGCCAGGAAGGAAGGAACTTTTCTATCATTGCCACGACGATCCCACGGCAGGGCATATGGGAATCAGATGCACGCTAGGGAGGCTAGCCACTAACTACTACTGGCCAAAAATGGCGGTAGATGTGGCAAGGTACGTGAGGAGGTGCAAGACATGCCAAGCGAATAAAGTCGAAAGGAGGGCACCGGTAGGGCAGATGGCCTCTCATGGTGAAGGGTTGCAGCATGCTCGGGAGATGGTTTGCGTCGATCTGGTGGGCCCACTACCTAGGTCTAAGCGAGGTTATACCTACATTCTTACAATTATAGATTATGTCAGTAAATTTACCCTACTTTTCCCGTTGCGGAAAGCCACGGCTGCTGAGGTATGTCGCTTGATCGAGGAGCAGGTAATTTTACTCGTTGGAGTACCGCGATGGCTGGTATGCGACAACAGCGTACAGTTCCGTGGAAAACTACTTCAAACGTTAGCGGAAAGATACGGGATGAATATAAAGTTCACGCCACTTTATCACCCACAAGCGAACCCAGCGGAACGCAGGAACCAGGACATTAAGCGGATGATCAGATCTTATGTCAGAGATAACCATCGGGACTGGGACTTATACCTTGCTACAATAGGATGTGCGTTGCGAACGTACCGACACGACGTCACTAAAGTTACCCCTTTCTTCTTCAATTTCGGACGAGAAATGATAACGTTCCGGGAAAATAACCAACGTCCTGAAGCGACGCGGGACACCCTCGCAGTAAAGCAATGAGCAGATAAGCTAGAGGATTTGCGGAAGGAGGTTCTGGGACGAATGGCGCAAGCAATAGGCAAGAATAAAATGAGATACAATTTAAGAAGGCGCATCATAAACCTTGAAGTTGGGGATCGCGTCTGGCGGAAGAATTATGTTCTCTCGGACGCAGCCAAGTATTTTTCGGCAAAATTAGCTCCGGAATACATCGGACCTTTTACGGTTAGAGAGAAAGTGTCGCGGTGGACCTTCAAATTGGAGAACGAGAGATTTGAGGACTGTGGGGTATGGAATATCAAAGATCTGAAACCCTATATCGAGTAGCCTCATACTAATAAATAATAAGAGTAATATACGATAAGGTTGATAGATAATACGAATTTTAAATAATAAGAATAATATACAGTAAGAATTAATATACAATAAGATTAAAAGATGATAAGAGGAATACATAATAAGAATAAGATAAAATGAGAGTGAATTCATATAAGAACGTTGGAGGAGAAGAAGCGAATCATAGAAGAGTACTTGCAAATTAGAATAATACTAGAAGATATGGATTAATTGGGATACGAAGGCTAAAAGAAGAAAGGAACGAATAAATATAAGATCGATAAATATAAGAATAGTATTAATTAGAACTATAAGAAATAAGTTGAGCTTACGGGTGCGGTTAAGAAGTCGCGGAGAGTATCGGTCGGATTCACCCCTTCGAAGTTCGTTCCTTCCTCGGTTCTTGGACGTTCGGTTACCCGTACCTTGGAGTGTTGGGGAGTTAGGTTTATCCCTCCACTGTTTGGTTCCTTGCTAGAATAGTAGTTATGCGTAGGCATGAATGTGACGATCAGGAAAGGTACGTTGATAGTAATACTTGCTGGAATTCGACTTTAACGGTGGACCGCAGGATAGGTGAAATTTTCTTTTCTTCTGGCTCCCATGGCGTGTTATTCCGTGGGCCAAACCAACTTCTTAGGGGCCTTCTTTTCCCTCTTGGGGTGTATTTTCTCCCCGTGCTAATGCAACGTTGGCATACCATTTAAGCCAGGGCTAAAAGAGGGCACATAACAATTAGATAGTTCTCTATATTTTATCATAGGAAATGGTGGTGGGTTCTAACATTTTTGTAGTTGTTCTACGAAGTAGGACTAGGTAGTTAGACAGATTTAGCTTAGGTAGCTAGGCCTTTCCCTATTGAGAGGGACCTAGAGTAACAAGATAAGTTAGTTAGGATAGTAGAGAAATTCAGTACTAACGTAAGAAAGGATCTCAGGAGCAAGGTTTAATTTGCGTGATATAGGTTGCCCTAACGCAACACTTAAGATTTAGGGGGATTAATCATTTCGTTGGGATCTAGTGGATAGGAAGGAAGATAGTACGCTAGGCGGTCGAAGGTTAATTACGGCTCGATCCTAAGCTAAACCGTTTAAAAGAGTAGGTCTAGTTTCTACTCTTCATGTTGCCACGGTAGCAATGTCTCAGTAAGGATGGCAGTCTGGTGACTAGAGAATCAGTGAAAAAAAGGCCAGGGTAACTGAGAGGTCTCCACTACATTTCTACTATAAAGACGTTAGGGTTTAGCAAGGAAGGCATGTTCGAGTTCTTCACCTTCTCTATAACATGAGGCTAATGCCGGTCGAATAGATAGTGGGTTTCGGGGAAATCCCCTTTAAGTAAGGGGGGGAAAGTCACGGGACACTTTCACACGCGACTTTATAAGCAAGACCCGCGATCTAAAGTTATTATGTACCGCGCGAGCCAGGCTGAATTAAAGATTTAAATAAATTTTGTAAGAAAATGAATAGAGTTTTAGAATTTGTAAATCCCTTGTAAGGGTTAGGTTAAGTTGGAGTGAGCAGTCCATTTGCGGAACTTCCTCAATCGAGGATGCAGAGGAATTCCGAATTGAAGCGGAACTTGAACCGAGCGTGGAAATGACAAAAATTAAAGGCATTGATTACCCTATCGAATGGAATCCAACAAGATATACAATTGTTATCCAAGATTACGTCTTGCTAGACATCTGCAAATATAATTATTTACGATGAGAAGTGCACTTTTATGGTCGTCGACGTTGCAGAAGCCGTTAATGGAAACTCAGTCACAACCAATGACAAATAATATTTCGGCTGTGCCATCTGGAATGCTTCCTCAGGTGTCTGCTTCTATGCCGAACACCGTAGTCACTAGTGCTCCTCAAGCCAATATTGTAAATTATTCACAACAGCGAATGCATCAAACGCTTCCAAACTAACAATACCAACAACATCAACAAGCTACTCATATGCAAGGGTAATCACAACCGGCACATTTCTACCTAAACAATCAACCGAATCAACAAGAAGGTGCACCACAAAGGACAATAATGAGCGATGGATCATCTACAGTTTCAACACCGCAGCAAATACAGGCCACGGCTGCAACAATTCCGCCACAGCAATCAAATGACGAAGAGCAAGCGACAGCTATTGAAGCAGATAGTGAAAGTGCATCTGGAACAAGTGCGGTGGCTATCGATAATAAAATCGAACAAGCTATGGATCTTGTGAAATCTCACTTAATGATTGCTGTCCGAGAGGAAGTGGAAGTCCTGAAAGAAAAGATTGCTGAACTGGTGGATCGAATAAATCAATTGGAATTGGAAAATACTATTCTAAAAGCTAACGTATCACAGGAAACATTATCACAACTTCCGGCAACAATGCAAACAGCATCTGCCAAACCACCCCAGAATCCCAACACAAACAACGGACCCGTTTCATAATCGCTATTTCTTATATTGGCTGCTTAACTAAATAGAATAGTAGGTCCTAATTATGATAATCATCATGATAATAGAAAATGATGATAAAAAGCTAACTTTGAAACACTGAACGAACAGAAATATGAGACTTATTAAATCAATCTACAACTCCTTCATACACGATATAAATGCATAGTTGATATATTCCTGTTGCGTAGACAACGGTAGAGAACTTACATGGTGTATTTATTTTATGTTTGCCAAAAGCCTAAAATAATAAGAAAAACAATATTATTATCCGCCATGTCGAATGAGCTTCGGTGATGCCCCATGGAAGCTGTGGAGTGATAATGCAGAACGGCAGTGCCACATCGCCAATTGAAACATCGAAAGCTCGTTGCACCGAGGCTATAAAAGGCCTAGAATTGGGCGAAAAAGCTCTCTTTTTCTGCGTTTTTGGTTTTGAACATCTGGAGTTGGAGAGAACGTGGAAGCATGGTCGTAGGGCTTTGTGGATAGGGTTAGGTTTCGTCGCCGAAATTCGGAAGTAGTGTGGGTTGGTCCGGGGAGCCTAACCTCGCCAATTGGCTCTTGAGACAATTTAACGGGTTGGCGAGTGGCGCTCACGTACCCCGTCTCCACGGGTTAGCCGGGACCCCAAGGTCTCAACCGGAGCACCCAACTAAGGGATTGTGACTCCCAGTGGAAAAAGGTAACAGTGGGCTTTCACACTATTTAAAGCATCTTTGGCTAGTTTATAATCACCCAGTGCTTTTGTTTTAATTGTGAATTTATCAACGGTCACTCTCTTTGCTTCGAAATGATCTATCTTATGTTCGGCTGCCAATAGCGGAACCATATCCCCTCTGCGGTTCCCAAAGACATTAATTAGAGGAACTTTCTCAGTTATCTTATTATTTTTAATACGAGAATCAGCAGACACACCAGTTGGCTTCTTTATCTTCTCCTTATTTTTAAGTTTTATGTATTCAATAAAGTTATCAATAGAATCATTAATATTACTTATGTTTTCTTGGCAGTCCATCTCGGTATCCATATCGTCATTCATCGCCGCAAGTACCGCATAGTAATTCGCGCTGTCGTTTGCTCCTCTCACGCTCAGTAGGATATCAGCATCATGGGTTGTTGACTTTTTCGTACCTTGTAATGTTGCTTTATTTGTTTGTTGAGCCTTTTGCGTGGCTATTTTTGTCGCTTCTTGTTTTTCGGACGTACTTTCTGGATTAATCATAATATGCTTCCCATGTTCAAAGCTTTCTTGTTCGTTTTTTCTCTTCACGATTTTCTCAAAGTAGCATTTGAATGCCTGACCCTGGGTCTTCCAGCGGTGGGCTCCTCCATGCTCCCGGTGAGAAAGCATTTCTTCGTTTTTGAACTTTTTGAGACTTCTACGAAAGTGAAATCCAAATATTCGATAAATTGTTCGAATAATTCGACGATGTAATAAGTTTTTTTTTTAATAAGTTTCAGATTAACGTTTGAAAAATTATTTTGATTTAAAAAAATTCTTGACAGGAGCTTTTAAAACACATCTATATGCAACGAATGCTAGACGTCGAATCTCAATAAATGCAAATACGACATAAATATATCAAATTCGAAAATAACTTAAGATCAAATTCGCTTGCATGGACGTTTTTTTCCGGTTGTTTACACGGGCGTCTTCTTCGATGCAAATCATTGTTGTGATTGCAATTATGAAGTAAGTGAAATTTTCATTTTTTGTAAAGCAAATTGTAATCAAAAATTTTAAGGCTAGCGATAAAGTATTATTAAAGAAATTGTAATAAAGCCTATTCTGTTGAAAGATGAAAGACAAGTTTTTAGGTCTTTGTAAAAAATTTTTTTACAAAGACCTACTAGTTTCGCGACCTGTCTGTCCGTCTGTCCGTCCGTCCGTCTGTCCGTGCGTCACAGCTAGTTTCCTCAGAAACTATAGAAGCTAGAATGCTCAAACTTTGTGAAAAGGTCAGAAGTGATGGTCTCTCAAATGTTAAGGTCTTAACAAAAATTTAATAAATTGTTAAGGGGGGTCCCCCCTAATAACGAATGAGCCCTTAAAAATTTTTTTTTACCAAAGGTAGTCGAGTGTGGTATCAAATGAAAGGTCTTGATTAGAACTTTTAGAACCATAAATAAAAAAATCATTTCATGAATTAGGGGGTCCAGGGGAAGGCGAAATGTACGCAAAATTTGTGTCCCCCCCCTCGCGATTGGACACCTTTGAGCCGAAAAATCTGAAAATTGTCACGAATGTGGACCTTTATGAGTACAAGGGCAACAAATACCTCAGAAATCGAAATTCACTCAACTTTGTTAATAATAGTATGATTTATAGATTTCACATTTTCGTCCATAAAATCAAAACGGTACATTTATACTTTTTGAAATTTCGTAGTTATAAAGACTGATATAAGATATGTACGTTCACAAAATTTAATAGAAATCGAATCATAATCAAGTGAGTTATAGCGATTTCAATTGTATGGAATTACAACAACAATAACACGTGCATATGCTTGATACATATTTCAAATCGACCTATTCACTTTTATTTTCTTTCAATTTTCATGAAAATTTAAGGAATGGAGTTGAACTTGAACATGTTCGATTGGCCGAACATTCAAAACAATTATTTAAGCTAGATCAAAATGGCGGCTACACTGTGCTTATGAAAGAAACTGTACATTTTTAGCATAAATTTGAACGATTTCATATCCAAGTATTGGATAAATAATTCAAGTCATCGATTCACGCTATTAGAAAACTTGTTTCTAACCCTAGGATGTTTACAAAGACCTTCCGGTAGGAGCACTCTCCTGCTTACTCAACTTGTTTGATTTTATTTAACCTGATTTTCAATTTCCGATAGTAGGTTCATAAGGAACTTAAATAGATTTACAAAAAATGCAGAAGAATTCATAAGGAATTCAAAGGAATCAACACATTCAAGAAGCCTTTTGCTTCCAAGAAGTGAATTTTGCTTTTACTTCATTCAAATTGAAAACATTTCATAAAAGCGTGAATAATACGAAAAAAATACCATCATGACCAAAAGATTGGAGGATAGAATTGAAACTACACTAGTAAAACTCAAAACCCGGAAAAAATCAATAAAATCACCCGCTGACCAATTCAAAGGAAAATCATTTTCAATTCCATGTGATGCTCTCGAACTTAAATTGATAATTTGAATTTATTTGATCAACCATGCATAATACTCGCGAGTGCACTTGTTGAACAAAACTTTAGCCGCAAGCGAAAATTACTATGCGGAAGCCTCGGGTTACTGTCCTCTCTTTTGTTTTTGCCCAACCGAATTGCGTTTACGAAGATAAATTATTAATAACCAGCTCTTGAATAAAAAAGATAGTAGATACAATTGCTGAACATTTAACACTTTGCGACTAAATTTACATATATACTCGTACATTTGCAATGGATGGATGTATGGACATAAGATTTATTGCAAATTTTATAGCGGTAAGCTTTTGTTAAACTTATATCCGATTCTGAGTGTTATATTGTTGACCGTGTATTCTGGCGATAATGACGATGACTGTGAATTTCGCGTATTGATGGGAAAGTACGCAAGTGTAATATTTGGCAGATGTGCTACTTCTTGGAAGTGGGATGCAACCAGCCTTAAGATACATAGAAGAGGAAGTGTAAAAAATGTTTAAAAATTGCAATGATGTAAAGCAATGTCTGAGGTTTTAATCAAATATTACATTTTGATCATTTCACAAACTGAACCAATAATTTGGAAGTGTTTTTGGCGCTACGAACTATGTAACCAATAGTTTTTAACTTCAAAGGTTAATCTCATTTAAAAGATATTTGGTTGTGTTTTGCAACGACCTTGCTATGGACAGCGACGCGAAGATCGCGAATGAAGAGCAATCAGCACATATGTATTGTGATTAAGTGCGATGGCTTGAGGAAGATCACACTTCACTTTGAGTGAAGCCAGTCAATAGGAATTTGATGGAATGTTTATTGGCACTTTTCTCCTACTGTTTTGTAATTAACATTAAATTTGTTAAAGTCTGCACCAGCAGGTAGCATGTTGGCTCAATAAGGCGTCGGAATTAGAGTGTTAATCAATCATTTAATATTAAACTTTATGTACTTGCAGCATTTCCAAGATTCCATTTGTGGTACCATCTTCATTTGAAAAAAATTGAATTTCGTTTAGCAAAGAATATTTTCGGATTATGTTCAAGGAAAACTTAAGGCAAAAGTATTAGCCCAAGGTAGAGTATTTCAATGTTGCACTCGATAAAAATTTCTGGAAAAATTTCCTCTTTTCATTCGCTTCGGGCTAATTTTACTTCAGGCAGATTTTACTTGAGGCAATAGCCAGAGGAAAGGAACAAATTAATCTCTGTGAAATTTGAATAACAAATTAAGATAGAAATTTTGATAAAGGGCTTTGTTGAAGTGTGTTAGTTAAGATTTTATAAAAATTCGTCATTGGATGGACGTCAAACAAAGCGTATTTAAAAGCATTTAGAAGCGCTTGAGTTGACATGAAGAACTTTCCATTTATTAATTTATTAAATAATTTGTCAGGAGTTGTTCTAGGACAATACTTTAATCTTATTACTAGAAAGCTGAAACGGGCTTACCTCGGAACTATACTCTTCAATAAATTTTGCAATTTATACTGACCTTATCGCTATGTGATTTTTTCTAAGGGTAAAGTTTGCTTTTACGTGAAGTATGTACAAAAAGGTATTGTAGTTGGGAACAGACTTGTGTCGAGTCAGTTATTGGTATGGTTTTGTTTCGGATGAAATCAGTCTTAGTAATTAAAAATGTTTTCTTTTAGCGACTAAGATTTTTTTCTTGCAGAGCCATCGGGCATTGCCTTTTCAAGTGGGCAGACGTATTTCGACTTCTTTGGGTCATCTTGTAGATAGTGTGAAATGGGCGCCCTGCACTTCAACCTTTGACGGATTTATTGTACCTCATTCTCATTGGAGTGCTTAGAGTTCCTTGAACAGACCAACCTCTCTCAGAAAGTGGATGATATTCATTGGCTCCAAGTGTCCAAGTTGCTCCTTCTCCGGAACAGAACTCCGCAGAGGTTAGAAGGTGTTCTGGCGTTTCATCTGCAAACCTGCATAGCCTGTACTGACCGTTCTCCCTAGGACCCATTTTCTTAAGGCGTCCTCCTTAGTTTCTACTTCCTTCCTTAGTTTCTACTTCCTTCGGGAGTCTCCGAACAAAGTGCATCTCGACTGCGCTGAACGGCTCAGGACTAACGAACACTGTCGATGATCCTTTCCTCGCTAAGAGGTTTTACGTTACCTTTAACCCCTGCAAGCCCTGGCATTCAGTACTGAGTAACCTTGTTGTTCTCACCCAGTTTATCGAGTTTTGTACAACATTCTTAAAAGACATGGGTAACAGCGCCAAATTTTTTGCGTTGATTCAGTAACTCTCGCGCACCTACCTGCGCCAGCTTATTGAGTGAAATCCATTGTATTAACTCAGTGAGTGATTGAGGATGGATCGTAGTAGTCTTTGCGTATAGACGTCTTTTAAATCGCTTCTGTCAAAAGTTTTCAAAAATTAAATTAATTTTTTAAAACCGTTAGTCCGAAGTTAATTTTTATCGGAAAAAATCTTATATTGTCGAAGCAATCGACTCAGGAAATTTCTATCGAATATTTTTACTTCGATTGGTAACGAAAAACAAATTACCAAAGAAAATTTCGCCGCTGGTATGGAGGAGCTCGACGGCTTCCCACCGTTGGGGCAACCTGGGGAAACGACGAATACGAAACTGGCGATAATCACCAAAAGAAAACATAATGAAGAAAACTCCGCAGATGGAGGGTGCAAGCTGCAAATAATAGCGAACAATCAACAAATGGCCAAATTGCAGAAAGAAAATGATGAACTAAGGTAAGAGATACAGTCTCTCAAGGATCTCTTCAAGAAAGGGATGAAGCCTCAAAAGACGCAGCCACAAAATCAATGGCAACAGGTAACAAAGCCGAAGAAAAGTACAAAGCAAGCAATTCCAGAAGTTCTAAGTGCTGGTGGCACCAACGAGAGCCAAAATTATTTTGCAGCGCTGGAGGGATTAACTGAAGATATGGAAATCGAAGAAAACATCGGAGGTAATTATAATCAAGATAATGACGTTAATTTTATTCAATATTTAAAGAACAAAAATAAAGAGAAAAAACCAGCCCGCAGTTCTGCTGGTTCCTCTGAAAAAGCTTCCAACAAGACAGAAAAAATTCCGCCAATCAACGTGCTCGGACAAACCGAGAAAGATATGGTTCGGCTATTGGCAGCCGAAAAAAAACTGGCCAATTTCGAAATCAAAAGAGTTAATGCCGAAAAATTAACTATATGGACAAAATCACTGGTTGATTTCAAGTCAGCCAAAAATGCGCTGATTTCTGGGGAGGTTCCACACTTCACCTATACCCCAAAAAGTGAAAAGAATCAGACCTTCTTGTTGAAGGGTTTGGACAGCGGAGAGGATACGGTCGATCTTCTTCAGGTGCTCAAGGAGGCTGCACCAGATATTGATTTTGTTTCAGTCAAAGCCTTTGCGACAAGAAGGTCGACCATTGAAAGGAAGAATTTACCACTTTACCTGGTACAAATTGCAAATAAGAGCAGTCCAAGTGCCCTTCAACAAATAAGGTACTTGAATTTCAGAGTGGTGAGGTGGGAACGCCTCCAGAAAAGAGAAGTCAACCAGTGTTACCGGTGTCAAAGATTTGGACATTCGGCTGCCAATTGTGCCATGCACTATCGTTGCGTTAAATGCAAAGACGTTCATGCTCCCGGTGAGTGCAAATTGGCTCAGACGGAGCCTAAAGAAAAATTATACTGCGTTAACTGCGGTATTTTTGGTCACCCAGCATCATATCGAGGATGCTCCCGATATCAAGATGCAAAAGTTAAATTTGCTCCAAAGCAAATACAAGTACACCGTAATATCATACCTTCCAACTTCGTCAAGCCCGGAGTATCATTTGCACTCGCCGCTAGAGGACCAGCAGAAAATGCTGGAAATAATGTAAATAATGTAAGTGGCAATAATGAGCTGCTTCTCAAAATTTACCAGCAACTTAATTCTTTATCGGAGAGAATCGACCAACAAGATTCAAAAATTAACTTTGCTTTTCAGCGCTTAGGTCTTTCAAATGCCTAATAATAACTTGTCATCCAGTCATATTCCCATGGATATGCTTCGTCTCATATCGATCAACGTCAACTCTATCGTTGCTATACATCGACGTGATTATCTCCTTGAATTCATTGTTAAGCAAAAGCCTGACATCATACTTCTCACTGAAACCCACCTCAATTCATAGCATTCCATGGAATTCAAAGATTTTGCATTCGTAAGAAACGATAGGGTAACCGGTGATGGGGGAGGTGGCACCGGGATATTCGTTAGAAGACCCTATTGTTTCCAAAATATTGAAAAAGTCGAATTCAAAAGCTTTGAATTTCTTGAAGTGTCCGTCATCAAAATTTCACTGCCAGGTGGGGATAACCTCTTCGTTATCTCTGCCTATGCAACTGGTCAAAATGTTCTCAAGTTCAAGGAGGAACTCAATTCCTTGTTTGAAATACTCGAATTGAGCAGGCTGCATAGTTATTATATTTTTGCCGGTGACCTGAATGCCAAGCATACATCGTGGCTAAACGCCACCAATAATCCAAGAGGTGTTTTCTTGAAATCATGGATAACAGAGAACCAAATTGAATACAGGTGCAACATATATGGGTCGGAGTTCCCAACATACCCTAGAACAAATTCATATTTGGACCTCTGCATTGCTGACGCAAGACTTGAATTCAGCTTTAATAGTCCGCAACGGAAACTGCAGGTGCTTCCTTACGATAGCGACCATAACGCAATCGTAATGGAAATCAATCATCAAAGGGATGATTTCTTCCTCATTTCAGTTCAACATGAAAACCATCGGTTGAATTTCAAAAAAACAGACTGGGGAAAGTTTCAAAAGAAGTTTAATCGGGAGTACCAGAAGCAATGTCCCTCTTCTGATGATGGAAATGCTTGCTCAATGCTTCCAAATGACAGAAATCTAACTGACGATGAAATAGATCTCTATTTGTCGAAGTTAGAGAAGCTGACGTTGGAAACTATTGAGAAAGTTGTTCCCAAGATTAAACATCGAAACAATATGGAAGGATATGAAACGCCAACCATCGCAAGGTTGAAAAGATTGAAAAGCCTTCTGCTCACCCGCGTCAACAATATTTATCGACGATTTTTGGACTACAACCATCCCTCGTTGGCTTTGTTGAAATTACACCTGAAGAATGTCCGGAACTTAATCCGTTCATACTTCAGGAGTGAGGTCAGCAATCAAGTGGCGGAAAAACTGAGGGGTATTAGCCCACAGGACCCAGATGACGTTTTCGCGAAAGTGAATAGCTTATTCCGCAGGAAGTCTCGAGTGAAGGTATCGAATCTTGAAGTCGCTAGCGATGAGATAAATCTTCTCGATAGGGCTGGTATCGAAATTGATAGTACGACTCCGGATAGAAATGGAAACAGGATTATATGTGATGGATTGCAGAAACTTGCCCTGATTGGAACTCATTTTGAATTTGTTCATCTGCCAAACCCAGAGAGAAGGAATGAAATATTTTCGGGGGCCGTTGAAGCAAAAGTTTCCGACTTCAAATCAAGCCTGAACGGCCAATCAATTCTTCATTTCGATGAAACATTAACATCTGACCTCATACCGAGCTTGAATCTTATTGATTATTTTGTCAGCTATGAAGACTTGTGTTTCATATTTCGCAGAATAAGCAACAAAAAATCATGTGGTACTGACGGTATTCCCAATATAGTTCTCCGACATTTGCCTGAGGTTGCTATTAGGAATTATTGCATATTGTTCAACAACATGTTGAACAATTCATATTTCCCAAATGAGTGGAAAAAGGCTAAGGTATTTCCGATCTTGAAGAAAGGAAAAGAATCTTCATACCCTAAAAGCTATCGCCCAATCGGCTTGCTGCCTAACATCAGCAAGGTGTTTGAAGTGATACTCAACAAAGCATTAAACACCCACATTGAGAAATATGAGTTGATGCCGAATTGCCAATTTGGTTTTCGTGCCAGGCATTCGACCATACATGCAATAACGAAAGTAACCTCAGACATCTGTTGGAAACTAAACAACAAATAATGTGTTGGAGCATGTCTCATTGACATGGAGAAAGCCTTCGATACGGTGTGGTTAGATGGACTAGTTTTCAAACTTCTTCAGGACAGGTTCCCCAGACACCTTGTCGCCATGATGTGTAATATGTTATAAGGGAAATCATTTGTTGTAACTGATGGAAATCAGACGACAATGCGCGAATTCAAGGTCTTGAATGGTCTACAGCAGGGAACAGTTACTGCGCCTCTGCTTTTCATTCGCAAGCTATTGAACAGCTTTGATTTTAATGTCTCGCCAACGCGATCATTGGTAGCGTTTGCTGATGATCTGATCATCTATACGGCAGACCGAAAAGCTACAACAGTTCAGAGCAATCTTCAAAAAATGTTTAATGATGTGCAGCTCTACACCGACAATTGGCGAATGAAAATCAATGTGCAGAAGTGCGAAACAATTTTGTTTTGGACAACGCTGCAGGGGGTCAGTCAAGACCTTAAACGTAATTGGAAGGATTTCCACATTATGGCTGGTGAGGGTAGTTCAGAACGGGTTCCACATAAATCCTGTGTTCGATACCTCGGTGTTCATCTCGATCAGTATCTGTACTATACTGAACATATCAAAATCATGCTCAGCAAAGCACTAAAAGTAGTCATGGCTCTTCGGCGACTCTTTCATTCAAGAAACATTGATCAAAAAGTCAAAGTTATTTGTTACAAGACCCTTGTTAGGCCAGTTTTGACATATGGATGTCAGATCTGGTACAACCAGAGTGCTAGTACAATGGAAAGATTGAGAGTTTTCGAAAGGAAATGTCTTCGTGCATGTACTGGTTTGTTCAGAAAGCCTGAGACGGATTGGAAGCACTATATATCGAACAGAAAAATTTATCAAACCGCTCAAGTGACAAGAGTCGATATCTTCATATTGAAACTTCTTCGGAATCATATCGCAAGATCTGTAACTGTGAGTGAAAACCCTTGGATTTCACAGCCGTTCCACCCTACAGACGGGTATATTGTGACTTGCCTCACTACTGGCTTCGTTCCTCCAGAAGCATTCGTGTACTTGGACATGAATCGATATGTTTTTGATTCCGACGGCGTCCCAGTCATATATCACATATATCGACGGGCCACGGATAAGAAGATAAAATATCCTCCTAATTTGAGTTCACGAGACCAACGATTTCAATGGAGATACTCATTTGCTAGATTCGTTGAGGCTGGTCGAGCTGAGATGGAGCAATCTAGGTATTGGTGGCCGAATGACAATGTCTAAATTATTCGTGTTTATTTTCTGTTTTTGTGCTTTTTCTCGTTACTTAGTTTTTTAGATTCATCTCATTATTGCTACATCTAGTGTTGTCGTTTATTTGTATTATAAATTAGGTATAGGTTTCAATATAAGGTAACGTTTTTTTTTTTTGATTGAACTTATTTAGAATTAGGGTGTAACATATTAGGTATAGGATATAAGTTCATTGTTGTGTTAGTAGTATAAGTAATTTTTGAATAATGCTGGTTGGTTTTTTCTCCTTTTTCCAATTGAATCAAAAAATATCTAATAATCTTAATTAATTTAAATTTGCTAGTGTATTTTTTTCATTAAATGTGTTTAACTGATAACGTATAAATTTAGAGAGCCACTAAGTTTTTTTATTGTTTGGAATTTGCTTTATGTTCTTTTAAAAATTTATAACGATTGGTATTAAATAAAGCGCTTTTGACTTTGACTTTGACTCAGTGAGTGATTTAGAGCAAAATGAGCATTCTTTTAAAGGAAAGATTAAAATGTTCCTTAACAAGCACTATTTTTATTTTTCTTTTCTGCCATATACCGTTATTTCGGGAATTAATTGTTTCCTTCCTCGGTGGCAATATTCTGAAACTATATCCTCTTTATATTGGCTTTTATAGCAAAATTTATATTAAGGATACATAAGTGAATTAAAGGATTTTTTTAGTAACTGTCATTTCAAGGGTAATTAAGATGCCTAACGGGAAGGATTTTACAGACAACTAACTTATTGCAACTACAAGATTATTTAATGACAGTTTGCGCCGAGGCTTTTTTGTCCCGAAGTTTGATTTTATTATTTTTTATAGACTTTAAAAATTTAACTTTATTTTACTTTCTTTTTAACCATACAGAGATACTGAATAACCAACGATTGAAACAAGACACATTAGGACAAGGATACCCAGAATATATAACGACCCAACCAACAATTGAACAACAAATAAACTTTTTTGTTTCAAAGTTTTGACAAATTAAAAAATGAATGTAAAATGGGTTACTCGATTGATTTAAATAAAAATATGGTATTCGAAACCCAAAGTGTTTTCGCTTTGTGGTGAATTGAATTTGAGTTCGGTGAATTGAATTAAAATGATCGATCAATTGAGAAATCAATCAAATAAATCGAAGTAATTACGAATGGGCTAATTATTACAGTGCTAATTAAACTTAAATAACTATGTAAGTTGATTGAAGCGATGGTGTTGCCGGATCAAGCCGTGATGGGCGCTCAGGGGTGTCAGAAACTCAACAATGACATTTACACTAACCTCATTAAGTCACTGTAGCCGTTACCAACGTCCGTGTTGATCGTTTTCTCTTCCATGACTCGAGATATCTATAAACTTTCGCTTACATCTAGTTTCCTCTAATCTCCTACTTCCTATTTCTAGATTCTCCCACATGCTTTTATATTTTTCTTCAATCATTTGCCTCGCTATCACAGATCCTGCTTTTTCTGTTGACCCTCGTTTTGTAATTTATTCCGCTTCTTTGATGTGTTCTTGCCACCTGATTTTCGCTAATCGTTTTGTTTGCTCGATATAAATCATGTGGCATTCCGGGCAAGTAATCTTATAGATACCTCCTTTTTCTTCCTTGTTCCTCTTATCTGAACGCTAGTTTTAGGCTATATTTTCTGCTGGTGTAGGCTTGACTGTTTCCCGTCTCTCCTATTATCTGTCCGAGCTTTTTCGAGATTGCTTCCTAGTTGCCTGTTGTTCCTGCTTGAACAATTTCGTCAGCTGGTTTTTTTTTTCGTTAGCGAAGCAAAATGATGTAATTTTGTTGTTTTGGTTATATATGTTAAGTAGAAAAGCGTACCACAGTAGTAAGTTGTACTTGATGGAAAGCATGTAAGTAAGTTGTACTTGATGGAAACCCATGCGACCAAATGTTTTCAGGGTTTTGTACTAAAATACAAAAACATATTGCAATCACGACCTATGTCCATCCGTCCGTCCGTCTGTATGTCACAGCAGTTTTTCTCCAAAACTATAGAAGCCGCAGCCATGATACTTTGTGGAAATGTCAGAAGTGTTGACTTCTTGAAAGTTTCATTGGAAAGGACTTAATGAGATGTTTTCAGAACAATCTTAAAATTGCCTTATCTATACGGTGGAGGCAGGCGAAGGGGAAATGTATGAACTTTTTGCGCACCCTCCCAACCCTCGCGATTGGAACCTTTCACCCGAAAATCTGAAAAAATCTTGTAGCCCCTTATGAATTCAACAACGAAAAATACGTGGTAAGTCGAACTTCACTCAACTTTGCCAGTAATAGTATGATTTATCGATTTTAAATTTTCTTGAATAAAATCTTAACGATGCCTTTAAATTAAATTAAATTTGTTCATAAGCACATAACAGCCGCGATTTTGTCTTCGTTAAATAATTTTTCTGAATGCTCGGCTATTTGAACATATTCAAGTAAACCACTGTTCTTTAAATTTTCATGAAAATCCGAAGAAAATCAGAGTGCCTTGGTCGATTTGAAGTATACAATATATATATATATATGCATATATATATATATATATATATATATATATATATATATATATATATGTAAAGATTGGTTTATAGATTAATTCAAATTCACTTTATTTTAGTAATTAAATTATTGCGAAAAAGATTTACAATAGATGTAAGATGTGAAAGGTTAAACCAAGTTTACGCTCTACGGAGGTTGGATACCAACTGCCCGGTTCGTAGTATCTCGTTTTACAGTCGTATTTCATTCCACACTCGGTCATCCATATTACTCGTCTGCCTCAGGCGAGTCATCTGCGTCTTGTGGTGGAACGGTGAGGTCGTCATTGTCGTCGAATTCGGCCCACAGTTTCATCCTCTCTGCGCTCGTATTGGTAACCTTTGGGCCTTCGTGTTCGCCAACCTTCTTTGGTCTGATCTTCAGTCCCGTACCAAACTGCACTCGCTCTATCGCAACTAGGTCCCCAACTTTGTAGATGGTAGCTTTCTTTCGCTTCTTGTTGAAATTTCTCGAATTTTCATCCTGCATCTTTGCTATAGCCTCTTTTGCCTGCTTGCATAATTCTGCTCGAGCTTTGTCATACTGTTGGGATATAACTTCCTCTAAAATCTCCATAAGCCGAATGTCCTTTCCGGAATTCATCTTAGTACCGACCATTAATTGAAATGGTGACATTCTTATCGATCGATGATACGTAGAGTTAATAGCTCTCTGAAGATTTTTTACATTTTTGAACCATTCATCAGGTGTGTCAATAGAATACTTCGTAAGTGCCGATATGACAACCGCATGAAGACGCTCGATCTGCCCATTTCCCCTAGGCACGCCAGTAGTCACAAGATGCAACTCAATATCGTGGTCAGTGCAATACTTCTTGAAGTTTTGCGATACAAATGCTCCTCCTCGGTCGGAAATTAAACGAAGAGGATAACCAAACGATTCAGCAATTACCTCCATCTTCTGCAGGACTTCATCGCACCTAAGTGTTTTTGTCGGGAAAAGCCAGCAAAATTTTGTGAATCCATCGAAAACAGCCAAAATATAACGATAACCTTTCTTCGTGTCTTGCATAGGGCCCAGATGATTGATATGGAACGCAGCGAGGGGGAAATCGCCTTTCGGAATCGGGTTCAAAAATCCATCTGCTTCTTACCTTCGTTTTCTATTGGATAAGATGCATCTTATCCAATAGAAAACTGGAAATGCAACGTTCAATGCGACGATCCAGATCGGGGATATAAAACTCATGCAGCATATACTTCATTTTCTGCAAACGAAAATGCCTTTTTTCGTGGACTTCCCGAACTAATGCTGATTTCATTAATTTGGGAACAACAAACAAACTATTATTATTTGAAATTTTACATAAAATACCTAGATGCATCGTATAATTTTTGTAAGGCTTATCTCTCAGTATTTTGATGATAGGTAGCAACACCTCGTCACTATGTTGTGCTTCGCTCAATCGTTCATGTCATCATAACAACCGGATTGCGGCTTAAGGCATCGACATGTCGCATGCCAGTTCTAGCATGGTGCTCCACTTCAAAATCGAACTCTTCAAGCAGCATGACCCATCTGGCAACCCGCGTCGCCAAATCCTTCTTTTCCATGGTGCATTTAAACGCTTTACAATCGGTGACAAGTTTGAAGCGCTGTCCAATCAGATAAATCCTAAACTTCTTCAATTCTTCGACGACAGCCAACACCTCGAGTTCGTTGCTTGAATATTTTTTCTCAGGTTCGGTCGTAGACTTGCTCATATAGAAAACAGGATGCATCGAGTTGTGTTCCGCGTCCCTCTGGAGAAGAACCGCTCCATATCCTTGTTTGCTGGCGTCAGTATGTAACTCCGTAGGAACGTCATATTTGAAGATTTTCAGCACAGGATTTGATGTCAACGCCCTTTTCAAGTCGTGTACGGCTTCCAGCTCAAGTTCTCCTAAATCGATGACAGCTCCCTGTTTCGTAAGTTCGGTCAACGGTCGCGCTCATGTTGCGAAATTCGGAATAAATTTCCGAAAATATTCGGCAAGCCCAAGGAAGCTTTGTAGTTGCTTCTACGTCTTTGGAATCGGGAAATTAATAACGGCTTTTGATTTAACGATCAACGGCTTGACGGTTCCTTTTAAAATTCGATGGCCTAAGTATTCTATTTCTTCCTGCAGGAATCAGCATTCATTCCATTTTATATTCAGTCCATTATCAGCAGCCACTTTTAGGCTTCGTTTTAAACTAATTAAGCCTTCTTCAATGGTCCGTGAGGGTACAACGATGTCGTCAATGTAAATTATTACAACGTTTTCGCGAATCAGATCACGGAATGTATAATTTATAAACTTTTGAAATACGCTGGGCGAATTGCATTATCCAAATGGTGCCTTCGTAAACTCATATTGCCCGGTTTGAGTGACAAACGATGTAAATTTGCGACTCTGTTCATCCACCGTCATATGGAAAAAGCCATTTTCAAGTTCGAGGGTACTAAAAAATGCTGCATCTCCAATTTTGTCGATTTGGTCTTCGATCACCGGTAGCGGGTATCGATCTTTGTAAATTTTCTTATTGATGGCTCGGTAGTCGATACACAATCTGTGCTTGCCGTCCCTTTTCCTTACCAGAACCACTTGACTTGCATAATCAGAGACACTTTCGCGTACAACTCTGTTTTTCAACCAAGACTCCACTTGTTCGTCGATTATCGTTCGTTCGGGTGGCGAAAATCTTCTTGGCGGACGATAGACCGGTTCGTTATCAATTACAGCGATTTTCATATTTATCGGCGATTCTTTCGGTTGTGTCGGTGAATATTTCGAGATAATATTTTTAACTTCAGAACGAACCTTCATGTTGCAAACGTCTGCACTAAGCTCATCTTCGTTCAACGCTTCCGTGTTTATTTGCGCGAGAAAACATTCTATTGGGTTGCATGCTTCATCCATCGTTTCTTTACTGTCAGGCTCCGCATCGACTTTCGTAATTGTCATTTTACCATTGCGAATTTCCACTATGGCGCTAGCGAGTAGATTCATTCCTATGATGACTTCGGGATTAACATTCATGTTGTCTACTATATTGAACTCGATATTTTCGAATAAGATACCGTTAATTTTCACATCGACAGTACACAGCCCATGCGTAATGATACTGGAACCGAGACCCGTTAACGTACAACGCGAAGATTCTGATACGTCTCGTGGCTTTATTTTACTGAAGCACGACTTCTTCACAATGCACACGTCACTTCCAGTATTGATAAGACCGAAAAAAGCCAAATCGTTAATTAATACAG
The DNA here is from genome assembly GCA_963969285.1 of Odontomyia ornata. Taxonomy (NCBI): domain Eukaryota; kingdom Metazoa; phylum Arthropoda; class Insecta; order Diptera; family Stratiomyidae; genus Odontomyia; species Odontomyia ornata. The sequence goes on from OZ017738.1 coordinate 401,909,434, forward strand.
AACAATATGATGGTCCAGATTTTCGTTTTCAATTGGTTGCCTTTCCATTCGGGCAATCAGTGCGTTTGTGACCAAATAGATTGCACCCGAAACACTTTGGGCCTTTCATCTTGTCCGGACAACCATGCCATTTGTGGTCAGACGATCCGCAATTGTAACAGTATCGTGATTTCTGCATTGCTTCGTTTTTTCCCGTTTTTGGTTTCTTTACGTTGAGACCACTTGGAACTTCGGGATCGCTTTTCATTTGTTCGTAGATTAAGAGTTTTTCTTTGAATTCCGCTGTCATTTTCGCACCGTATAAAATAGTCTTATTCACTTTCGAGTCTTTAATGTAATCGATCACATACCGAAACACCGAGACATCTTCCACCTGTGCATGACTGCCTATTTCAAGCATTCGGTACAAATATTCACGGTACGATTCATTGTTCTGTTTTTTCTCCTCTCGAAGCCTCTGGTGAACGTCGCGACTAGCTATCTTTGCTTTAAACTCTTCGATTAGGGCACTTTTTAGTTGGAAATAGGACACCGGTTTTGCCTCGCAGTCTACGAAAATTGAAGCCGCGCCCGACAGCGATTTTTTAAGGAATACGAATTTCTGAATTTCTGTCTATCTGAACGCGGTTGCATATGCTTCAAATTCGTTCAGATATGCTACCACATTCATATTCTCGCCATGAAATTTGCGAATCACGCTTTCCACACCATGCATGTTAAAATTTGATGCGCGATCGTCGCCGCCTCTCATCGTTTCCAACACGTCCACTCTTGCGTCACTGCGTTGCAGTGACCTACGATGCCGCGCACTCATTTCGGTTATAGCAAAAGCGAAATGTTCGATCACCGTTATCACTAACTGCTTTGTTCTTCTGTCCGTTTTTCTTTATTTCGCACGGCACACGCGTATTTAATTACTATTTATTTATCGGTAGTTCTGTTCACAATCCTGGTTGAGCCCCCATGTAAAGATTGGTTTATAGATTAATTCAAATTCACTTTATTTTAGTAATTAAATTATTGCGAAAAAGATTTACAATAGATGTAAGATGTGAAAGGTTAAACCACGCCCACGCTCTACGGAGGTCGGATACCAACTGCCCGGTTCGTAGTATCTCGTTTTACAGTCGTATTTCATTCCACATATATATATATATATATATATATATATATATATATATATATATATATATATATATATATATACATATATACATATATATATATATATATATATATATATATATATAAATATATATATAAAACATAATATATACACATATATATATATATATATATATATATATATATATATATATATATATATATATATATATATATGCATAATACACACACACACATATATGTATATATTTATATATATATATATATATATATATATATATATATATATATATTTATATACACACACATATATAAATATATATATATATATATATATATATATATATATATATGTATATATATATACATATATATATATATATACATATATATGTATATATATATATATATATATATATATATATATATATATATATATATATATATATAGATATATATATATATATATATATATATATATATATATATATATATATATATATATATATATATATATATATGTATATATATATAAAATGAAATATTTTTGAAATATTGGATAGTCTAAAAAGTATTGAGCCTCATATATCGGGCAGTACTAATCAGATTGAGACAAACTGACATGTGTTTGAAAGGTGACATTCCAGTCTACAATTTTCATATCGACAGTTTAGTATTTCGTCATTCGTGTAAAAAGTTGTATTCATTTAAAAATGAGTGAAATTTTTGAAAAAATTTGTTATATTTTACAATACCACTGCGATCAAGGTGAGAATGTATCGCAGATTCGTGAAAAAATTTGTGGTGTCTACGGTCAAGATACTTTATCAAAAGCCATAGCCAAGAGATGGTTCGCTCGCTTTCGTTCCTAAAATTTTGATGTCAAAGATGTACACCGCTCAGGTCGACCAACCACTGAAAAAGTCGATGAAATCTTACAAAAAATTGAAGGAGACCGACACATAAGCAGCCATGATATTGCTAAGGAACTGAATTTCCATCACATAACAGTTTTGAACCATTTGCGTAAGGCTCTATACACTAAGAAGCTCGACGTTTGGGTGCCGCATGAATTAACATAAAAAATTTTGATCCGCCGAATTTTCATTTGCGAAATGCTCATAAATCGCAACGAAATTGAGTCATTTTTGAAGCAAATCAATACAGGCGTTGAAAAATGGGTAAGATATGAGAATTTCGTTCGCAAAAGACAAACGACTTCAAAACCAGGATTGACACCAAATAAGGTTATGCTGTGTGTAAGGTGGGATTGGAATGGTTGCTAAAACCTGGCCAATCTTCCACACAGCGCCAGAACATCGGAGCCTATTGATGTTTCTGGAGAGCTTTCATTGGCCCCACCAACTCTGGATGAAGTTTGTTCCATCATCAAAGCCCAAAAGAATAATAAAGCGCCGGGCATCGATGAGATTCCAGTGGAGCTCATCAAATGTAGTGTTCATAAAGCTATTCAAAAAGTCATCCAGCATATTTGGTAGAAAGAACTTATGCCAAAAGAGTGGAGCCAATCAATTATATTCCCTATCCACAAAAAAGGTGACAAGCTACAGTGCGAAAATTATAGAGGCATATCACTACTTTCTACGGCGTACAAAATATTTTCTTAACTCTTAGAAAATCAAATCGGGTCATACGCCAACAGTATTATTGGGGACTATAAAGGTGGTTTTAGAGCAGGTTGATCGACAATAGATCAATTGTTTACAGTCAAACAGGTATTTCAAAAACGCTGGGAGTTCAACATAGACGTACACCAAATTTTCGTTGACTTTAAGCAAGCATACGACAGTATTGATCGTAACGTACTGTACCTAATAATGCCTTGCTTTGGCATCTCAGGCAAATTAGTCCATCTTACGAAAATGACAATGACGTCGACAACCTCCCAAGTCCGCAACAATAACCAACTCACCGATGCCTTTGACCCAACTGTCGGACCAAAGCAGGGAGATGGGCTGGCCCCATTGCTATTCAATTTGCCTCTGGAGTATGTCATAAGGAAGCTACTTGTCGATACACGAGGTATATTACTATGCAAGTCGAGACAAGTAGTAGCCTATGCGCACGACATCAACAACAATAAAATATATATATATATATATATATATATATATATATATATATATATATATATATATATATATATATATATATGTACATATATGTATATATGTATTTATATATATTTATATATATATATATATATATATATATATATATATATATATATATATATATATATATATATACATATACATACAGTATTGAAATTCGTTGTAAATTTAAAAATTCCCGGATTTTATGATTTGCTAGAGGTCAGTTAATGCGCCAATGATAACATGAAATCCAGTCTCTCGTTTAATTGCAAAATGATATTTGCAGCGGTCAGCTGTTGAAATTATGAACTTATGATTCAGAGTGTTGAGAATAATGGTGCCAGTCTCTTAAGTGAAAGAACCACTTATTCTTTCACCCGAGCCATCTTTGGCTATCAACATGATAGCACATGTTCTTGGCCCGATGGAGACCAGCGTTTCCAGCATAGGGCTGGTGCCAGCAAACAGCGGTTTCGTTGTAGGTGATGAACACTCCTCAGGAGCTGCCACACGCCATCACCTACAGGGCATGTTGATAGCCAAAGATGGCCCGGGTGAAAGAATAAGTGGTTCTTTCACTTAGGAGACTGGCACCATTATTCTCAACACTTTGTAGTCGACAACCACAGTCTATGTGGAAGCTTACAGCTCGTATAACTTGCATGTTGGGTGTGTTCCCACATGTATATAAAGTCCAATACCCACCTTGGGACCACGCGGTCGAGCTGCCCTGTAGGTGATGGCGTGTGGCAGCTCCTGAGAAGTGTTCATCACCTACAACGAAACCGCTGTTTGCTGGCACCAGCCCTATGCTGGAAACGCTGGTCTCCATCGGGCCAGGAACATGTGCTATCATGTTGATAGCCAAAGATGGCCCGGGTGAAAGAATAAGTGGTTCTTTCACTTAGGAGACTGACACCATTATTCTCAACACTTTGTAGTTGACAACCACAGTCTATGTGGAAGCTTACAGCTCGTATAACTTGCATGTTGGGTGTGTTCCCACATGTATATAAGGTCCAATACCCACCTTGGGACCACGCGGTCGAGCTGCCCTGTAGGTGATGGCGTGTGGCAGCTCCTGAGGAGTGCTCATCACCTACAACGAAACCGCTGTTATGATTCAGTGTCCGATTTGAGTGTGCCATTCATATTCGTACAGGCAATTCAAAACATTATAGCTACTAACTAAGTGTACTTTTATTGGATTTATTATTCCCAGCGTATCATTTGTAGTAATATTGTAAATGGTAGCAGGAATGTTCTTAGTGATAAGGGGTTTGAGTGTACTTTTCATCTTTAAAAAGATAAGATGGGAAGAAAGAGGTTAAAACATCTTTGGAAGCTAGAAAACTAATTATGACCCTACATAGTCAAGGGAAATCATTAGGAAAAATCAACAAAATGGTTAGTCTAGGACAATCCAAAATACAATTTTATGTGAAAAGGTGAAAGTAACAATAATCTGCCAAACTTGCTAAAGAACCTGAACCGGAACAAGCTAACGGAACGAGATATGCGGTATATTAGTGTATTAGTTGGACGTAACCCTAAAATAAGCGCACTGAAAGTTGTCAGTAGTCTTCAAAAATTTTTGAAAAAGAAAATTTCTTTAAGCACGATTCGGCGTGCTATATAAAAATATGGCTACATTAACTGTGTCGCAAGAAAGAAACCTTGCGTAAGTAAGGTGAACTGAATTAAGAATATAAAGACTATACCTTCTGGAAACTGGTAATATTTACTGATGAGAGTAAATTTAAAGTAATTAGGTGGGACGGTGTCACAAAAATTTGGCGGAAGAAAAATACAAGCCTATTACCGCAAAATTTAATATCGACGGTGAAATTTGATGGCGGGTCAGTGATGCGACGTAATGATGGTATAATTTATTTATTTTTTTTGTGGTAGGGAGGTGAATGCCCATTTATACACAGAGTGTGGGACTCCCATGTTCGCAAAAAGGTGACCGGATTACCCACTAAACACCTCCCCTGTCAACCTGAGAACCTAGCCTGGAACCGTTGGACACATTACTTCGGGCCAGGTCTCGTTTTATAACGCCGACAGGCGCCTTCAAGCTGAGGGATTGCTCCTCCAGCGGGAGGGGAGAGGGGAAGAGGGAGTGCCAGAAAAATAATACCGCAGCCCCTACACTCCCGGCTGCTGTTAGTCTCTTTTATCTTTTAGCACTCGTGGAACATAATGTGCCACATGGCTCCATTTGTCAACCGATCTGAGCGGGGTGAGCTCTTCCGTCTTCCTGTAGAGGGCTCTTCGCAGCTTGTCCCATTTTATGCACGCAAATATAGTGTGGCAGGCGTTGGGTTCCCTCCTCTGCAACACCGACAATCGGGGGACCGTGACTCACCAATCTTGTGCAGGTGAGACTGAAAGCACCCATGCCCGCTCAAAAGCTGGGTCCAATAGAAGTCAGTTTCACCATTCGTTCGATTTAGCCATGGTCTCACATCCGAGATGAGGCATGCAGTCCACCTTGCCTTCGTGCAATTCACCCAAGACTGCTGCCAATCGTTTCGTGAGCGCTGTCTCTCTTCACAGACAGCCATCTCCCTCGCATCCTCGTTTCTACGCAGATAAATAGATTGGCGCTCTCTAGCAAGGAGGCCGACAGGTATCACGCCTGCAATGACTTTCACCGCCTCATCAGAGACTGTCGGATACGAAGATGCAATCCTCAGCGCTTCTCTTCTCTGTACCTGTGCCAGGCGTTTTGGTAAACCTCCTTACTGAGAGCGTCACCCCATACCTCTGCTCCATACAGTAGCACTGACCCTATTGTACTCATCAAAAGGCGTCTACTTGATGGGTTGGGTCCCCCTTAGTTGGCAATAAGTCGACTCAAGAGCCGATACTCCCGAAGTAGCCTTCTCAGCCGTTGTCCTGATTTGCTCAGAGAAACTCATCTTTGAGTCGATCAATAGTCAGCTGGCTTTGATTCGATTAGTATGCCTCCAATACTGATCATCCTTACTCTAGGGGTTCTCTTTTTTTGTCAGGATGACCACTTCGGCTTTCTTCAGTGCTAAATTGGATCCGCGTGCATTCTAAGTTGCGCTTGTTCAACGGTGCTTCCAGTGACCAGAGCCGCAATATCATCCGCATAGCTGATCAAGCGCGATTCACCTGGCACTTCCAGTCTCAGCAGCCCGTTGTAAAATACGTTCCACAGGTCTGGACCAAGGATCGATCCCTGGACAACACCCAATGTAACTTTTCTCCTTTGTTGCCTCTGTGTCGTGTCGTAAAGCAGACTTCGGTTCTTTAGGTAGTCCCTCAAAAGCCGCATTAGATATTTTGGAACTTGAAACATCTAGTGGAGTTGAAGGCATTCCTAACGTCGAGCGTCACCGACAGGATGAAGCATCACTTGGTGTGGCTATTGGCCTCTGCCTTTTGGACCGTAATCACTACCTCTGCAATCACATCAATGGTAAAACGTCTTGCTCAAAAGCCATATTGCCGAGAAGATAGGTCCCTTGCAGCACGAATCGTGTCAGTGAGTCTTCCCTTGATGAGTTTCTCAAGCACTTTCCTAGCAGTGTCTAGTATGGATAACAGGCGGCATGCATACGATGATTCGGGGTTTCCTTTCCCCTCGCTGATCAGCACCAGCCTCGCCACCTTCCATGGCACCGAGAAAAATCGCCCCGTAGGCAAGCGTTGACTGTGCTGAGCAGCAAGTCAGGATAATTGTGATAGACAAGCTGCAACACCTCCGCTGGAACACCTTCTGGACCTGGAACCTTCTTCGCTTTCAGTGAAAGGACTGCCTCTTCCAGTTCCGGCTGTATGAAGAGTGGACCCTCGACTACTGTTTCACCATGGACAGTGCACACGAACGTTAAGGGTGGGGAGGAGTTCGCGCATTATCTCATCCATCTTTTCCGCATCATGTATGTAAGGTTTCCGTAGGGCACCAAGGTTCCACGCAACTAGCTTGTAGCCAAGGCCCCAAAGATCCTTGTTCACATTGTCCACTAGGTCTTGCCAGCAGCGAGCCTGGTTGTTGTTATTCAATTTCTGAAGGCATTTCCTGGTCAACGTATATGCTGTTACCCGGTTGCATGCCTCATCACAGTTCCGGGCCCGTTGAGCCTCACGCCGAAGTTTGTGATACACCCTTAATTTTCAGCGATTTTTGTCAACCACCAGTACACTGGAAGCAAAATGCACTGATGATCACTGGCTGAGTAGTCCTCTAATACTCCCCAGTTGTATATCCTCCGTACTAAGGACTCCGAGGCGAGGTATGGTTCCTTCACAGCCAATATGGCGGAAAGTCGGCGTACTTCCGGTGTTCAGTATGATGAGCGTCACTCTGGCCACCATTTCTAGGATTCGTTTTCCCTATGGATCTGTTTAAGGCATGCCCCATTCGATTGTTTTAGCGTTGAAGTCTCCCCCAACGAGCACATTGCCATCTGCGTTCGAGGCAGCGCCCTTCAAAGCATTGAGCTCAGCTTGGACAGATGATATCGATTCATTCAGCGTTAGGTATACACTAAGGAAGGTGGTCCTTGAGCACGGAACCCACACAGGAGCACAAGAAATCTACTTGTCGTAACTGAACATAAATAAAATTATTTTCTTCGATTGGATGCTAGAAGAGTCTTTTCAAAATTTAAAATAAATATCCGTAGTCACTTTAAATTGTTTTTGATTCGAGATACCTTTCTACACTTACATATACAGCATGGTTTCCGGATAATAGTTGTCTCACCGTCTCCCTTCCTGCGTAAAACGTCATAAATACTACACGAGTTGGTGATGTTCCTCGAAGCCCCAAGAGCCGATTACGGAGGATTGCTGCTAAATTTCTACTACTACGTCTCGCTGTTACAGTTGATCCAGTTGTGCTAATACTTCCCGTTGGCATAGAATTTGGCGCTTTACTATCATGCATGTCTGATTTTATGTGGCAAACGTTCCCCGATAGCTATTCTCAAGTCATAATTTAGATTTTTTTTTGCAGGATGCAAATCTTGCATTTCCGCTGTCGATGCATTAAAATTTGCGGGACTCGGCTGCGTGCTCTTTTCCTCTAACTTGTAGGTAGCTTTTCGTAATTTGATTCATTCTTCTAAGCACGATTCAATTTGAATCATTTATTCACCAAATTTCAATTCAATCCCGAATTCCAATAAGAACGAGGAAAAATCGTGAAAATCCACTGAAATTTCACTTTCACTTTCACTCTCAATTTCTGATTCCTCTAAAACGCAGCGCACACATAGTAATTCGTAATTTGGATTGTTGCTACTGAATCATTGATGAAATTTGATTTTGAATCCAACCAATCTGGCTTGAACAATTCCACGAATTCCTTGGTTAGCAGTACCAGAACTGCTAGTCCAAACCCTCACTCGAAATACGTCAGTTCACCACACGGCCAACGTCAAGTGGCGGTTCAAAGGCAGAGATCTGTTATCTAAACTAGCCAGCTGATCAGCATTTGTGAAGGGATGACAGATCTCTGTCGTGTGTCGTTCCGAGAGATCGGAGGTTAGCACGAATTGTTAAAAAAATTACACAAAGAGAAAAAGTTCTAGGTACAATTAATAAGAATACCTTATTGAGATATTTTACTCTGAATTCTGCTTGAATGTACTTTATAACATGTTTTTTTTTCATGCAGAAATCTTAACAAAATAATACGAAAAAATGTCTTAAAATTTTCATATAATATTCTTTTTAGTCTAAAATGTCTTCGCATATAAAATACATCAAATTACATGTCGGTCATATTGTTTGGCCACTACAATAAGTAGATAATATATGTTTTCCATGCATTCAACGAATAAAATAGTGTCGATTAAAATTGTAAGGACAACCCTTTAAATTAAGAAGACTGCATTTATGAAACTATAAGACTTTCTTTTAAACTATGTGTTTCAAAACACATCAAATTATATTGTACCCATAGTGTTGGGCTACGTTATCAAGTATGCTATATACATAGTCCTGCCATAAGTTCTGTCACAAAATTTCTCACGTTGGCAGCACCTTTATTTTATGAGTGACATTTCAAATATCGGCCAGTTTTATAAACGTCAATATGTTGTTGACAGTTGACGGTCATTTAAAGTTTGTTTGTTAACGTGTGAAGATGGAATAGGGTGTAAATGAAAACCAAATTGCAGTGATTGCACTACATAAGTGTGGAAAATCCACGAGTGAAATTTTCAAGTTGTTGTGCCCGTTAAAAATAACGCAAAGATTTGTGTATCGTGCAATCCAGAGATATAACGAGATCCAGACTATTGAAGATCGACATCGTTCTGGACGTCCGCGTGATGGACGTTCTTCTGCTGCCATCAAAGCGGTCGAGAGTCGAATTCGTCGAAATCCGCTTCGTAAACAACGAATCATGGCTCGAGAGATGAACATCTCCACCCGAAGTATGTCTCGCATCATTAAATCGGGCCTCGGGATGAGTGCCTTTCGACGATCAACGGGACATTTGCTGACTGGGCAGTTGAAGCAAATTAGGAGCACCATATCGAAAGAGCTCCTTCGGCGGTACGGCAACAACAAACATCGAGAAATTTTATTTACCGATGAAAAAATGTTTACGGTGGAGGAACATTTCAACCGCCAAAATGATAAGGTGTATGCCCACAGCTCCAGAGAAGCCCGAGAAGTTGCCACTAGGGTACAGCGAGGACATCATCCAGCATCAGTCATGGTATGGTGGGGTGTCAGCTACGAAGGGGTCACCGAGCTTCATTTTTGCGAAAAAGGCGTAAAAACTGCAGCGAAAAATTATCAAACGGACATCCTGGAGGGATGTGTGAAGCCGCTGAACTCTACGCTATTCAACAACCGACATTTGGTTTTCCAGCAAGATTCTGCGCCAGCCCACAAAGCTCGAACCACACAAGCGTGGTTGGAAACCAATATTCCAGAGTTTATAAGGGCTACGGAATGGCCTTCTGGGAGCCCAGATTTGAATCCCCTGGACTACAAACTGTGGGCGGAGTTAGAGTCCATGGTGTTTACAAGACGACACCCAAATATCGAGAGCCTTAAGCGACCTTTGACAGAAGCAGTAGCTAATTTTCCGCTAGAAACAGTGCGTACTGCTATCGATGACTGGCCCAACAGATTAAGGAGCTGTGTAAAGGCTAAAGGCGGCCACTTTGAATAATTTGTTGCTTATTTTACTTCCATTAGTATGCCAAAATAAAATAAATTTTCCATTGTCAAAAACTCTTTTTCATTTATACAAAAATTGCCCATATACGTGTGACAGAACTTATGGCACGACAAAGTATATTTTCCAAGAATTTCAAGTATGAAATGTGGCTACATAAAGACAACCCTTTAAATTAAAAAGGTGTATCTATTAAAAAATAAGATTTTATTTTAAATCACCGCTTTTCATAGGCGAGTTGCATTTCATATGGATACAATAAATTTATGCAAAACGTTATTTCGTCATTCACGTGCGTCTAGTGGAGAAGTGTACACGAGTTTTTGGCTGTGGTCCGAAGGATATTTTGCATTATATTTAAAAGTTTATTGTAATTTGTTGTTCAAGTGTTTAAATTTTTGATCAAACGACACAAAACATAAACTTAAGTGAATGTAATTTAGTAACGGAGTGCCGTTTGGGCGGAGAAGTATTGAATGTGTCCCTTTAAGTTTGAAACAATCAAGAAATTGAAAGTGTTCAGATAATTTTCCGGGTATAGGGCGTGAGGGAGTCAGTATGCCCTTTATTAAGAGCTTACGGTTTAAACTCGTTTGAAGTCCTTGAGAAAATGGAAATGGAGGACAACAACACTTTCTTCGGTGGAATAGATAGCCGTGGCTATTTTGGCGATCGCATAAAATTTAAAACTGGATTAAGGTAATGGAGAACACAAATTGTAAGTTTTATTAAGCTAAATTGAGATAGTTCTTTAATTACTTTCTATTTATTATATGATGCACAGGGAAAACCATTCCTTTGCAATCAAGATACTTTGTCAGTAACAACCACTGCCAAAATTTTAGACTGGCTTGAAAAGATTTCAAATGGTTTGAGCAACGCTACTTCGATTCGAAACTCTTGCTCACCAGTTTTGCGGCCCCCTGAGTCATTAGAGGCTCCATCTTTTCCACAGAACTGTAATGTTCTGAGCCTTTTAAAATCTACCATCAAGGGTCAACTGATTTTATCGTACTATGCGCAATGCAATCATTTGGACCAGAAAAGGCAACGGGACTTGACTCATTGTATTGTTGAAAGATCCATTGGAAGAAAACTGAAAATATCATATAAGGATATGCAGGATTGGGCTCAGGCAATTGGTGAAGCATTTCCTATAGAAAATTCAGTATTGTAAAGCAAATATTACCTCAGAGCACAATTTCAAAAATATATTCTTTGCCACTAAAACGAGGCAAGAAAAATCCAACAGGAAAATCATTTTCTCGCTTGTGTAACATAGAGCATGAGAACAAGACTGAAGATCCCCGGTCAATATTTGGAATGAACAAGTTCATAGATGACTTAACTAGTAGTAACAATAAACCAATTCTTTTAAAAATAATGTTTTAAGTCAACTTATATTTCAGAGCAATTTTCAGAAAAAAATCCTGGCTCCAACATAACTATTCCCCAAGGTAATTAGTCGTAAGTTACTGGAAGGAGACTAGCGTGATCAGGACTTCTCAAATGCAGTCACAAAGTGGCAATTTGACTGCGTTATTAAAAGAATAGCCACGTTGTAATGACCCTGATGGTATAGAGCTGGTATGACACATTTAAGAAATCCCCCAGTGAAATGATAAAGGCATAAATTTTTTTGATGCACAGGTTGACATCGATTTTGAAACTATTCACCCTGGGCAAGGAAACCTACTTTTCATGAAATATCAGGAATTCATTTCGGAGATTATCTTCCAAATTGGAAGCGATGTAAAGGACAAAGCATCAAAGGATTTGCTGCGATGTTTACATAATGAAGATATTTCAAAAGGTAACACTAGGAAAAATTACTTGTGAAAACTTTTATGCTTTGCAAGGCTTATTTTCAGATTCAAAAGATTGTGTAGTATTTTTTCTGCTCCTTGCGTTACTCCAGCCTGTTCAAGTCAGTAAAGGGTATAAGCCTACTATAGCTGACGCACAATCAGACTTTGTGCTTCATATCAATACAATTAACGATATCATTCCAAGAATAGAAAAGCTAAGGCAAGAGTTTTTTTTAGAGGGAAGAAAAGCTTCAACTAAGGGTAATCGTTGTTGGGCACAGAATTGAAACTTTCACAGAGCTTTTCGTATTCTTCGTTGGGATTAGGTATAAGCGTAGTTCTTTTACAAGGTGCATTGCTATTAAAGTGAAACAATGCTATGTGTACAAAGTCAGTTATTCCCAACGAAGCAAATTGGTTTGTGTATTCATTGAGCATTATTTTTTTGATTTAAAGTCTGAAAAATTTGCCACTCTCAAATTTAGTAAGTAAGCTCAATTTAAATTAAAATTCGAAAGCCATGTCCAACCTTTTATGCTTCTTGTGTGAGAATTTTTTCACGATTTTTAAAAAACTAATTGAGCACTTGAAAGTTCAACACGGTGTTCCAGCAATTTACAAATTTGAATGCAGACAAAATAAATACAAACAACAATTTCATAACATTCATACTTTCAAAAAACATATGGGAAAACATGAAAATGAACTATCCATTGCAGCCACAAATAATGATAACGAACTAAGCCATTGCAGTAACTCTTCAATTGTGTGCATTACTGCTTCATCTTTGGTAAAATAAGAATCTCTTACAGATCTCATTACGAAATTTTGGAAATCAATGCTGTCATTTTCACTTAAACTTCATTCAAATACCACATTCCCTCGAAAAAGTAAAAAGTATTTTCACTTAAACTTCATTCATATACCACATTCTCTCGAAAAATTATTATAGAAATACAACAACAATTCACAGAATCCCTTACAACTCCTCTTTCAGAAATAGTAGAACATTTAGTTTCCAAAGATTACGAAAAGTCAGTACTAGGAGAAGTCATTCGAAACATAGCTCAGCCTTTTTTAGAAGTAAATACTGAGTACAAATTTGTAAAACAGTTGGAGGATGTAAAGCTATTTAAATATAAAAATTATATAACAAACAATGATCTTTTTGAAGTCATTATTAACAGTAATCCTACAATAGCACCAACCAGTATAGAAACTGTCTTCTGGGTATACGTTTCCAAACACAAAAATATTTTGAAAGCGAAGGTGTCTTACAAGCTATGTACATTAGATATTTTTCAACTTTCTCAAGAAAAATCATATGCACATTTTCCAAATGGGAAATTTTGGAAAACTATTTGTATGGATGAAAACAAAATTAACGTGCCCATGTTTTTGTATTTGGATGACTTCGAAATAAATGACCCCTTAGGTTCAAAAGCAGGCCAACGAAAAATTTGTGGAATATATTACAGCTTCCCAGTTATACCAAACTATCAACAAGGTAGATCAACAAATATTTTTGTCGGTGGTTTCATAAAATCTCGGGACCTTTATGAATGTGACATTGTAAAATCTCTTTCTTCGTTGGTAGGAATTTTAAAACAGGTTAAAAAATGACGATGTTGAAATAAAAACTAAGTGGGGTCTCTTTCATTTATATGTAACATTAGGGCGAATTCTAGGGGAAAATTTGTTTTAAATATTGTACTTGGCTATGCTAGATCATTTTCTGCAAATTATTTTTGTAGGATATGCAAGCGTACTAAGCATCAGACATATAATGACTGTATCGAACTTTCAACATCTATGAGAGACAAAATAAATTAGCAGAAAGATGTGGTACTTAGCGATGTTAACAAAACTGGTATAAGAGAAGAATCCATTTTCAATTCATTAAAACATTTTCATGTCACCTATAATATAGCATGTGATATAATGCAAGATTTATTCAATGGTATATGTAAACATAATTTTTCAAAAATTTTTAATTACCTCATATACGAAAAGAAACTTTTTACTTTGGAGATTCTTAAGTATAGGAAGCAAATGTTCCCTTATTGTGCTAATGAAGTAGGTAATATAAGCCCCCAGATAGAAAAATCGTACATTCAAAACACTTCTTTTAGAATGAGTGCCCAACAAATGAAGACATTCATCCATTTTTACCACTGATGGTAGGTGATTTAATTGAGACAAATGATGAAGTTTACAAATATTTGATAGTTTTTATAAAATTAATAGATGTTTTGCTTCTGCCAAATTTTGCTGGAGAGCTCCTGAATGATCTTCAATTACTTATCAAAGAACATAATGAACTGTATCAAAATTTATTCTAGGAGGGATTAAAGCCAAAACATCATAACCTTGTTCATTACCCCAATGTAATTAACCGTTTAGGTCCTCTTAGGTACTTGTGGTCTTTCAGGTACGAGTCTGAACATCATAATCACAAACTCTACGCTCAAAGCATCACATCCAGAGTAAATATGCCTCTTATCTGTCTATAAAAGCTTCTTTAAGATTTTCATATTGCTCGCCCATAAATTCCATAAAGAAAAATATTCCCATGAATCTAATTAACTAAGACATATTCCCATAGTTAACATTCCCAACATCATCAGATTTTTCTCACAGAACTTTTTCCCATATTAGAATGTATAAAAAAAGCAATAAGGAAAATAAAGTCAGTCATTTCAATTAACTCAAGAGAATTGTTTTATTTCAGCGAGGAGGCGTCAGAACATTGGTCCGTCGAGCTGGATATCAGAAGCTGATATAAGAAGCAGATACAATAAGCAGGTCAAGAAGCAGATTAAGAAGACAGAGGTTCAACATTAGCCAAGGATGTCGGAAAACGCAACTTAGGATCTCAACATTAGAGCAATCCAGGGGCTCATCGAAAAATTCAAAAAGGATAGCACGAGGCGTTACAGTCGTGCTTATTTCAACGCAAGGCTTCAAAAGCTGCAGGGACTTTGGAGCAAGTTCAAAGCTAGTCATCTGCTGGTATGCCAGGAGATGAAGAGTGACAAGGAACGCACGCAGTATATTGAGGAGTTTGAGGCGCTGGAAAACATACCTCTAGACTATGAGACGCTATTTTTAGAGAAGATGAAAGATTACGAGGGAAATTCTTCCACTGCGACAGCTTCAGGAAATGAGATGGAAGCCATCAAACTGGAAAGAATCAAGATTCCAGCTTTTGATGGCCGATATTGGTCGTGGTGCTCATTTCGGGATCAGTACAAATGTATGGTTCATGAGAACGAGAAACTTAATACGGTGCAGAAACTACAATATCTTTGAAACTCGTTACAAAATGAGGCAGAGAATCTCATCCAGCACTTGACTGTCACTGAAGCCAACTACCAGCCAGCGTGAGAATTATTATGCGAGCGCTATGACAACAACAGATCTATCTCAAACGAAATGGCGCAACGGTTTTGGGACTTACCATGATGCAACAAGGACGACGTAAAACAGCTCAAGCGCATGGTCGATATAACTAGTCAGTTGGTGACCACGCCTTCAACCCTCAATGTCAACGCATTCGACTTGGTTGCTACATTCGTTCTCCATCAAAAACTGGATGAGGAAACTATGAGAGAATGGCAGAAGGAAATTGGGCAGTCAAAGAACGTTCCAGCTCTTCAAAAACTTTTGACATTTCTGAAGAACCGATTCATCATGGTGGAAGAACTATCAACTTCTTGTACGAAACCACCCGTTAAACGGCCTGCGGTCGCCGTCTATTGAGCCAGTACCAGTGCACAGTGTCCAATGTGCAATGAAGATCCCCGGCTATTCAACTGTACAAAAACGACGAGAGCTGGTCAATTCGAAGCGATTATGTTTCAACTGCCTCAGCGATCAGCACGTAGCAAAACAGTGCTCATCAAAACGTGGGTGCAAGGTATGCGGGAAAAAATACAACACAACATTACATGTGTTTGCCGCACAGTCAGTAAGCCCGGGAGGAACCAAAAATAGCAGCACATGTATGTGCACAGCTGACAACAGAAGCCAAGTTCTGTTAGCAATAGCGTTGGTTCGTGTGAGCGCATATTACAACACTGGACCACAGACAGCGGAAATTAGCACACAGGGCGTTATTGGATAATGGAGCACAAAGATCACTCATTTGTGAAGTGGCTATGAGAGTATTAAATGCCAAGAGGAGAAAGGCTAATTTATCTATTGGAGGTGTTGGTGGAGGTCATGAAGTTACCACACGTGCACAGACGACAATCGTAGCGCATGTGAAAGAAGAAAATGGGAAGGAAGAAAAATTGATGTTCCACCCACTCATCTTGAACGTCATTACAACTCCTTTACCTTCTGTACAATCAGCCAGACATCTTCCGGAAGGGCTGAAGCCAGAGGAGCTAGCAGACCCGAGGTATCATAAGCCTTCGAAAATCGATCTACTGATTGGAGCAGATATGTTTAGCGAAATCTTTCTACCTGGATTAAAAACAAGAAATCTATCGACACAGCAGACAAAGCTCGGATGGGTGTTATTTGGTCCCGTGGCACAATCAACAGACAGACAAAGGGTTCAAGTTATGGTATGATACGATGAACTGGATAAATCATTGCGACGTTTTTGGGAACTTGAGGAAACTCCATCAACCATGCCATTGACAGCAGAGGAAATGGAAGCAGAAGAGCACTACCGCAAGTTTACACGACGTTTTTCAAATGAGTCCTATTCAGTGCGATTACCATTCAAATCAATTACAAACCTGGAAAGTGATATAATCGACACACAAAAGGCAGCATTTGTTCGATTTCATCAATTAGAGCAGCGTTTTTAAAGAGATCCAGCCTTACACAGGGAAAACAACGAGTTCATGAAAGAGTATAGTATCTCAACCTTGGACATATGGAACGAGTCCCAATCAATGCAATTCACGAAAAACCCGTCCTACTATTTACCACATAATGCGGTTATCAAGGACAGTAGCACAACAAACAAGCTTCGAGTAGTTTTCAATGCATCGCAAAAAACGAAATCTGGAGAATCACTCAACGAGCTACTACCAACTGGACCAACATTCCAGGAAACCATTTTTCACATTCTAATGAGATGGAGACAGCATCGATATGTGGTTACATCAGACATTGAAAAGATGTATCGGCAGTTACGGCTAGACGAAATTAACCGAAATTGCCTTCAAATTTTGTGGCGCTTCAAAAAACAGACCCGATTCAAATATATCGTCTTACAACCAATACATATGGAAGAACAAGCGCACCATACTTAGCCGTTAAAATACTTCAACGACTAGCCGAAGATGAACGTCAAAGCCTTCCAACAGCAGCCAGGATTTTGCAGGAGGATTTCTATGTGGACATTTGTCTAACTGGAGCACACAAACTGTCGGAGGTAGTACTACTCCAAAAAAATCTTCAAACTTTATTGCAAAAAGGTGGTTTTCACTTGCGGCAGTGGAGCGCAAATCACATGAAACTTTTGGAAAACACCATTCTTGCTGATCGAGCAACTCAAGTAACTTTAAACATTGATGTATCAAACACTATTAACACTCTGGGCCTGGCACCCTGCAACCGATACATTTGCTTTTAAAATTAAAACAGAGGATGAGCCATGGACCAAACGTTCTGTCTGACATCTCAAAGTTGTTCGATCGAATTGGATGGTTACAGCCTATTATCATAATAGGGAAAATGGCAATGCAAAGGCTATGGAAAACAGAATGTAGTTTGGATGAGCCACTCGATAAGGAAACAATCAACGACTGGCTCACGATGCGTCGACAGCTGTATGAACTCAGCCAATTAAGGATCCCGCGGTGGATAGGGTACAGTCCATCCGCTAAAATTGAACTTCATAGATTTTGCGACGCATCATTACTGGCACTCGCTGCAGCCATATACATAAGAGTCATTAACGAATCATCGATCACCACATGTCTTTTCACCGCTAAATCGAAGGTGAAACCCAGCAACATTGAGTCGATACCTAGGTTAGAGCTTTGTGGAGCAGTATTGCTAACCAATATCATGGAGCAAGTCGTTGCAGCACACCGATGGGAACAAGTCCCAGTTAAATATTGGTCGGATTGGCATGGCTACAGAAACCTGCATCTACTTGAAATATTTTGGTGGCTAGCAGAGTGAGCATGATACAACAGAAATCATGGCCATCAAACTGGAACCATGTTGCATCACAAGAAAACCCCGCCGATCTTGCGACGCGAGGTTTGAATCCAGCCGCATTGATGGATAGTTCATTATGGTTGAATGGACCATCATGGTTAAGAGAACGTGAGATAAAACTAAACAAAAGTATCGTACCTAAACAGAAAAGGAAGGAAGTTGAAAGGCACGAAGTTGCACTTATAGTAACAAAGGCGTCAGAAGAACCTGAGAGATTCTCACGTTACTCAAATTTCAATAAGCTGAATCGAGTAATAGCCTATTGCAACCGTTTTGCTCACAAGTGTCGCACACATGCAGACAAAAAATAGGCAGTCATTATAGAACTCAAACAGGCACATAACATGTGTATAATGTTAGCACAGAAGCAAGCATATCACGAAGAGATTCAGCATCTCAAGAATAAAAAGCCCATACCTAAATTGAGTAACATTCAATCACTAACTCCTGATCTAGACTCCGAGGGCATCCTCAGGGTGGGCGGAAGAATACACTTTGTATTGATAGGACAGAATACAAAACATCCAGCTATCATACCAAAAGGCAAGCTAGCAGAGCTACTAGTCAAAAAAGCTCATCAACATTCAATTAACTCTTACGACGCTGCGAATTTACTATTGGATAATATACTGCTCTTCACTCGTAAGGAAGGAAATTGATAGTTGTCTTACTTGTTTTAAGGTGACATCAAAGCCCAATTACTAATTTAAGGGAGCGTTGCCATCTATTTGCGTGCGTCCATCAAATCCATTCGAAAATGCTGGCATTGACTGTGCTGGCCCAATAACAATAAAATTGAATGGAGGAAGAGGTGCGAAAACCACCAAAGCGTATGTAGTCATCTTCGTTTGCATGGCAACAAAGGCTTTCCACTTGGAGCTAGCTTCAGACTTATCAGCACATACGTGCATTGCAGCAATTTGACGATTTATTGCAAGACGAGGTAACTGCCGCAGACTCTACAGTGATTGTGGTACTAACTTTGTTGGTGCCAATAGGAAGCTTCGAGGTGAATCCGAAAAAACGATACACACAAGTATGGAGTTACTAGCTCGAGAAGGTCTAGAATGGAAGTTCATACCTCCCGAAAGTCCACATTTTGGTGGACTCTGGGAAGCTGGTGTCAAACTGATGAAGCGTCATCTCTTTAAAGTCATTGGTAAACAGCTCCTGACCATTGAAGAGTTTTACACACTTTTTGCACAAATAGAAGTGTGCCTAAATTCTAGACCATTAACCGAGATAAGCGATGATCCTTCAGAAAACGCCGCCTTGACACCAGGGTATTTTTTGACTGGTGGCAACTTATTTGAGATCGAGAGTGATCCGGAAGAAGCGAACTTAACGTTATTGAAAAGATGGAGACTAGTGCAGGCGGTGAAGCATTCGTTTTGATTTAGATGGCCAAGAGAGTACCTTCAAAGACTTCAACAAAGACCAAAATGGCTCAAATCGCAAGAAAATCCAAAGTTGGTGGCCTGGTTTTGGTGAAACAGGATCATTTTCCATCATTACAGTGGCCATTAGCAGGAATACTAGCCACTCATCCAGGCGAGGATGGACTCTTAAGGGTAGTTACGTTAAAAATAAACGGAAATATGACAAAACGTCCCATAACGAAGATTTGTCAACTACCGTTCAGCAGCCAAACAGAGGAGTCGTCAACTGACAAAACCCTCAGACTATTCATGCGTCAACAAACAACATAACCTTAACGAAAAACCACCTCCACGAACACGACAATAAACACGATGCACAACAAACGAGGCAAGGGAGAATCCACTTTGAAAAAGAGGACTTTTTTAAGACAGCTATTCACAACGTTGCTGACATTATGTACCTTGGTGACACCAACTCTAGGCACAGCCAATGTGACACGCTTAGAAGGAGGGTTATTCATCGAGCATATTGGCACCTCAAACCTAATGCGTGGTTCATTGCAACTGAACGTAAAGATTCCGATGTCAAACTTAGACTGAGATAGTCAAACGTTAGAGATTGTCAACAATAGAATTAAAAACCTCTGCACCTTGGGAAACAGGATAACAACGAAAATACAATGCAAAAGTCTGGCAAGTTACTTGAATAAATACACTGAAGAAACAATTCATAAAATTGAAACTGTTAAATTCATCAAGAATCGCGTTAAGTGTGGACTGCTTGGGCAGATGCTGACAGCAGTTTTTGGAGTCAACGATCAAGTGATAGCCGATGTCGACAACTTGGTAGAAAATCAAGAAAAACTACAGCAATTGCTTACTCATCAAGGTAGAATCATCCTTCAAGCAACGAAAATCCTCAATAGAACATCTAGTAGAATGGAAGTGCAACTTAACCACTTTTCAGAACAGCTTGAGGAAGAATTGAAACGGATAAACGAGTTTCGAGAGGATTCTGACCACAATGCTATGAATATACAGTTCCTAGGAACGTACCATCAAGCAATGAATTTCGTTCAAGAAGTGCAAAGTCAATACAACCGTATTCTAACTGCTCTTAATACAGGAATTGGAATTTGGGAATGCATCCAGTTAGCAGAACTGGAGACTGACATTCAGAGAGCACATGCTCTGTTATCTTCTCAACTGAATTTACTGCACATAATAACAGTAGATATAACAGTCTTTCGCAATGAAGAATATATTGATATACAAGGTCCTACCTATTGTCGACAAACGTCCATTTGACTTAATAAAAGCCACTTCCATTCCCCAACATCAAAGTAAGAAAACACACCTTGACTTTACCATCAGCAATAACATTCTTGGAGTTAATTACAAGGATCAAATATACTTTGAGACATTGGAAGCAGGTGTTTTCAACGCCCAAAAAGCCATCCTAATTGATCTACGTACTAGATCTAACAGCATTATCAAGGAAATCTACAAGGAGTATACAATGGGCAACTGCTCCATACATGGATTTACTGTGGAAGGTCTTGTGTTTAAACAACTACTATCACGGAACCTTTGGCTATTTGTGGCACCAAAACCTACCCATGCCCAAAGAATCTGCTAAATGGTACGGGGTTGCTTCAATTTGCAAAAGGAGTTTATTCTCTTGGCCATAAAGACGATGCAAAGTCATCAATTCCTACGATACATCACACCCTCACTGCCAGCTTTTAATTTAAGTGCCTCGCCGATCAGTTTGAATTATATTGAAAAATCAATTATACTTCAGCCATTCGAATCATTTGAAACGATCGCTACCGAGCGGGAAAAGTTATTATCCGAAGCAACCGAAACTACATGGAAGAAAGTTCAGTATCATGGAATCACGGCAATAACAGCAACATTGACTTCATGCATCCTAGTTCTAGTCGCAGTTGTTCTAATTCGATGTAAAATGTGCCACCGGAAAGAACGTAACCAAAACAGTAGAAAAGCATCATCAAGTTTAAGAGCCGGGTTGGCTATTGGTGGGAGGCAATCTTCGCACATAAATTCCATAAAGAAAAATATTCTCATGAATCTAATTAACTAACACATATTCCCATAGTTAACATTCCCAACATAATCAGATTCTACATTTCATACATTTAACATTTCCAACATCATCAGATTCATCAACGAATTCCAAATACCAGACAGTAAGAAGATATGTCCAGTGTTAATTTTCACCTGGAAAATTTTGTCCCACGGATCATTATGATCCGTCAGCATAACGATTTTTCTCACAGAACTTTTTCCCACATTAGAATGTATAAAAACAAAGCAATTAGGAAAATAAAGTCAGTCATTTCAATTAACTCAAGAGAATTGTTTTATTTCATCGAGGAGGCGTCAGAAAACATATTGTGTTTCAGTTAACAATTTTTTTCAACCTGAATCCAGTTATAATGAAGAATACAGTGTTTCGAATAAAGCATATTGTTCTATATTTAGTTTAGAAACCAAAGACTTAATATACAATCATAGGGAGCTCAAATCGCACGTTATTAATTTTAAGGCAGTCAATGAACGGTTGTGTGCGATCCGTATAAAAGCGAAACCCTTCAAAATCTGGCTGATTAATGTTCACGCCCCGACCGAAGAAAAGGACGAAGAAACGAAGGAATCGTTTTACAATCACCTGGAAAGACTGGTCGACTCATTGCCCACAAACGACACAAAAATTATTCTGGGTGGTATCTCATCGGGGAACGACTGGAGGATATAGCCTCCACGATGAAACAAATGACAACGGCTAGCGCCTGATTGACTTTGCATGTAGCAGAAATCTAGTCATACGTTCGACTTCCTTCCCTCATCGACGCATTCATAAAATGACCTGGGTATCACCGGATGGCAACACACAAAACCAGATCGATCATGTTCTGATCCAACAACGTTAGGCCTCGAGCATACTTGACGTCCGTACATACCTTAGAGCCAATTGTAACTCAGATCATTACTTGATCAAATTATACTATCGATGTCGAATGTCAAAGGCATATTCAGCGAAGACCAGCCCCCTACAAAAATTTGACATCGAAAGGCTCCAAACGGTGTCTGTGGCCGAAAATTTCACGCAGACCCTCGACAACCAGCAGGCTCCCATCTTATCAGACGCATCGTTAAAGACGAGCAAAGAGCTCTGGATGGAAGTGAAAGCGGCTATCAGAACCGTGGCAGAACGGACGATCGGACATCAAGCCCGGCGCAAGAGGAATGATTGGTTCGATGATGAGTACCAGAAAGCGTTAGATAAAAAGAATCAGGCGTACAAAGAATACGTGGGTAGGAAAACCAGGACGAAGAGAGAACACAATGAAAATCTCAGAAGAGTAGCGAATAAGATAATTAGGATTGAGAAAAGAAAATACTATAATGACCAATTGAGAAGTATAGATGTAAGTTTAGCGAGCGATAACACAAGACAAGCATACAAAGTAGTGAAAAGCCTGAAACGTGGTTATCAGCCCAAAACCCAGCCATGTCATGATGACAGCGGCAATATAATCGCTGATGAAATCAAGATTAAGGAATGATGGGCAACATATTTCAAGCACCTTCTTAATCCTCCGCACAACTCCAGTACATCAGAGCCTATAGATGTCTGCGGAGATCTTCCATTGGCCCCACCAACTCTGGATGAAGTTTGTTGCATCATCAAAGCCCAAAAGAATAATAAAGCGCCGGGCATTGATGAGATTGCAGTGGAGCTCATCAAATATGGTGGCAGTAGTGTTCATCAAGCTATTCACAAAGTCATCCAGTACACTTGGCAACAAGAACATATGCCGAAAGAGTGGAGCCAATCAATTATATTCCTTATCCACAAAAACGTGACAAGCTACAGTGCGAAAATTATAGAGGCATATCACTACTTTGTACGGCGTACAACATATTTTCTAAAATCTTAGAAAATGAAATCGGATCATACGTGAACAGTATCACTGGGGAGTATCAAGGTGGTTTTAGAGCAGGTAGATCAACAACAGACCTATTGTTCACAGTCAAGCGGGTACTTGAAAAATGCTGGGAGTTTAACATAGACGTACACCAAATTTTCGTTGACTTCAAGCAAGCATACGACAGTATTGATCGTAACGTACAGTACTAAATAATGCTTGGTTTTGGCATCACAGCCAAATTAGTCCGTCTTACCAAAATGACAATGACGTTGACGACCTCCCAAGGCCACATCAATAACCAACTCACCGATGCCTTTGACGCAAATATCGTACTAAAACAGGGAGATGGGCTGGCCCCATTGCTATTCAATTTCGCTCTGGAGTACGTCATAAGGAAGCTACCTGTCGATACGCGAGGTACATTACTATACAAGTCGAGCCAGGTAGTGGCCTATGCGGACGACATCAACATTTTGTCACGGTAACTAACAACTGCCAAAAAGAGCTCTTCCTGAAACTCGACAGCGAAGCAAAACTAGTAGGGCTACAGATCAGCGAAAATAAAACAAAGCTCATGACGCAGTCGAGGAAAAATACCCCAAATACACAAAATATCACACTTGGCGTAAACAGTATCGAGAATGTTTGCGAATTTGTGTATTTAGGCGCCAAAATAACGAAAACGGGCAAGTTAAGAGACGAAAAACGCCGGAGAATACAGCTCGCAAATAAAATATTTTATTCAGTATTGACGATCCTGAAGGCCAGCTGCATACACAGAAAAACAAGGCTCCAAGTATAAAAATCTGTGATAAGACCTGTGTTATGCTATGGGTGTGAAACGTGGACACTAACCCAAGCATTCGCAAATATATTGAACGCCCTTGAGCGACGGGTCCTGAGGCGAATAATCGGAGCGAAGCTAGACGGGGACCAATGGCGAATCCGATACAACCATGAGCTGTATGAAATTTTGGACGAACCGGAGGTCTCAAGGATTGTAAGACTGCGGAAGCTGCAATGGGCTGGACACATGAATCGTATGGGCAAACAACGGATACCCAAGGAGGTATTCGTTGGGAGAACTGAAGACCGGAGGCCAGTGGGGAAACCGAGGAAACGCTGGTCTAACTTATTCGACGAAGACAGTTCATCACTGCTCAGATTTCGGAATCGGATGACACCGTCAATGGACCAAGACAGTTGGAGGCGCTGTTTGCAGGAAGCGAAGATCCGAAAGGGGCTGTAGTGCTAAGAAGAAGAAGAAGAAGAATATACAATCATTTAAAGGAAGAAACTCTAAAATTTAGGGGAAGTACTTTTAAAAAAGGTCATATTGTAACAAAAACCAGTAACAATGAATGCTTAGTTTATAAGATTGTTGACTTTCTTGTTTACGAGGAAACAGCTAAAATGTTTCAGAACAATGGCTTAATTTGAGTTTTTCACAACATTTTCAATCTTTTATAATTGGAAATGAGCTTGAACCTTTAATAACTCTAGAGTTTGTATCTTTAGATGGACCACCAGTTCATTTTCGTATGCTAAACAATGGCCTTAAAGTTCTTCGCCCTAAAAAGTATTGGAGATAAAATCTTAAATTCAGTTTACTGTGACCTTAGATGTTAAGATATTTTTTAATGAGTATGAACTTTGTTATTTTTGTTATTTAAAAGGAATAAAATAAAAGGTTTTTTTTTATTAAAATTTTTAATATTTTCATTAATGCATCATTAATTCTAGGTTAATCAACAAGACATCTTATAAAATTACACAGATGTCCTCATTAAATATATAAGTTAGACTTTTAATTTTAAGAAGAATTTCAGGTTAATATTCATAAGAGTACTTTTGAAGTCAAAAAGATAATCTTTTTATTTTAATTAGTCTGCCTCATAGCTTGAATAAGATTTCTTATTAAAAAAACAATCAGTCTCTCTATAGAAGTATACAGTTTTCTCATAAATTGCTTATCAAGCTTTTAAACAGATTTTCTTTACAGTTTTAATATGACTATCTTCTTGGATGAAAACCATAGAGAAAACTTCTTAACTTTCTTCTAATTTATATGGTCGCTTTCGCTCTGTGTAGGTTAGTAAGTTTGCTGTACCACATGGGCGTGTTGCATTACTCGTATTAGAGTCCATGCACATAAATTTAGCATTTGTTGACATGATCCCGGGTGATGAGTTATCTTTTACTTCATTTATTACTAACCATATTTCTTGCGAGCTGTCCATCGCTGTTGCCAATCTTCAGGCGAAATATGAAAATCTAGCTTCTTTTATGTGACGTTTTGATTCTTTTAAAGTTTGGTTAAACAGATATTTAAGTTGTTGATCTTCAGTGTTCTTCTTTTATTTTTGAAAAGTAGTTCTTTTTTTTTTAACACTGGCCTCGATAACTTGTTTAGTTATCCATGTATGTTGTCGACATCCGATCTTTTTCTCAATGGTAGAGTTATGCTTGAATTCTGTAATCATATTTTTGAGCTACATTAGGTTTTCAGCTTTTCGGTTCATTCCTCTTTCCCGTCCACAAATACAACCCACAACAATCGGGTTGGCTCTGTGGAGAGTTGGTAACCCTAATTGTAGTCCAGGATAAACTTCATATAATTTGAAACTAATCTTACTAAGCTTACGAAAAACGAATACTGCAAATTTACTTTAGTTTTAAGAACAATTTAGGAAGTTCAAATTGATCATTACTAGTAGGCAGCCCTAACTTCGCTGAAATATCAGCAAACAAAGCTATTTCCGCTGTGAAATGTAATTTAGTCCTCTCAAAAATCACACTCATGAAAAGGTAGTATCAGCAACATTAATTCAAATCTTAAGTGCTCTTCTATATTCATTCTAGCGATGATTTCCGTAACCAAACTAATTAAAATATCGAAATATTTCTCAACAATTAAATAATTGAAGTAAAGCAATTTTCCTCTAATAACGCAAGGCCGTTCATTCACATTACAAATCCGGACAAATTTCAGCGACAAAAAAAGATTGGCTGCAAGTGGTATCTTCACGGCATGAAATATTTATACACGCATTGACGATAAATTAATATTGTAATAATATTAAAGCGGTTGTAATTTTGTTTATCACCGGAGCTATTAAGTTAGGAAGGTTTTCCGTATGATTTCGCTTGTAGGATGCTTGGCGCTCTGTTAGCAACCAAGCTCTATATGTTTGCATGTGGCAGTCCCATGACCATTCTAAGATTGCCACAAGAATATTTCCGCCTTCCTTATTTTTGTGCGACGGCTAAACTGTTTCGAAAACAACTTATAGAAGAAAATGATTGAAATTGTTTCCATTAAGGGAGATAACCGCAGTTACATGCAATCAAAAACCTACTGTTCTTCTTCACGCTGGGTTCGGAATGTTTTTCGATAGCATTTCATAGACTATCAAATCCATCCAAAGTATCTGACGGTTCAATGATGAAGTTACTATGTATCTATATGTATCCAGGTAAATACAGAGTCTATAGAACGTTCAGCTGAGCAGTTTTGGATGAGGAAACGTTGGATTGTTCCTGAATAATTTGTCGGCAATATGACAACAAAGGATCCCTCGGCGGCCTTAAGACTTCAACATTCCCATTGTATCAAACTATCAAAAGAACCAATCAAACTATCAAAAGAACCAATAACTCGGTTAAGAAAACAAAAGGTGCAGCGTGTTGGCGCATTGTTTTGGAAACATTGATACGAAAGTGTGTTAAGATGTTGTTCGAAAAGGCGTCAAAGTTGTTTTGAGGATGCTCCTGCGCGCATGATTTAAATGACCTAAGTTGCAAGCTTTAAACCAACAAAGTCTCGGCAAAAAAGCTGTGCGAGAGCCGGTTGCTAATTTAGAAGACATGAATAAAGTGTAAATATCATTTTTTACCAATTTTCGAGTTGGGCACGAGTTTACGACTCCCACATCTGCACCTCCCAACTGATGAATCAACAAGAGGACTCAGGTGGAATCATCCAAACACCATCCCATGAAAAGATTTGCAGAGATACTCGTACATTTCCACATCCCAAATGCAAACTACATACTCAGCCAAAACGCCGTTTTAATTCGTAATAAAGCAAATACAATTGAAAATTATTACATAAATCCATTCTGCTGTTGGCCGGTTCAGTTGATCATACATTTCATGGACAATGTTTGAATGTTTGAAGTTCATTGAAAATTTCGTCGACATTGATATCTGGTTGATTATAAGCATTTTCGCACAGACACATCTGCATATCGGAACGTCGCGTCTGTGCAGGTTGGTTGGACGGAATGTGCGCATCTTCGTCGATATGTGGAAGTTATGTGGAAGAGTTTGTCTGGCATTGGGCCCTACCAAGAGTATCACAACAATTTCTTTAAGATGATTTATTCTTTTTGTTTGAAAACTGTGTTCATGCTAAGCAACATATCAACGTTTGGATACATGTACATATGTCGAGATTATGGATGCTGTCACTTGACTTTTTCGTGTTAAGCCTTGAATAGTTTAGTAACTTAGTATTGTTTGACCTTAAGTTGCAGTATTTTGGAAAAGAAAAGTGAATGATCGGTGTGAGAAACGAACCATTTGAACTAATAATTTTTTGAAGTACAATTATAATTTTCTTAGGGAAAATTTTGAATTTTAGCTGAAGCTCCATTGATATGTAAAAGTTATAATTAAATTTTAGACGCGTTAGTCGAGGCTTTTTGGTTTGAAAAGGCACCTGAACAATCTTTAGAACGATAAGTGTTAGGAATAATCTTCAAGATCAACTGGTTTGCAGGATGAATTTAGTGTCAACATATCAAAAATACGATAAAGATTTCATTGCTGTAAAAGTAAAATAAATTCAAATTTCAAATTCAACAGTGCTTTGCTTCGTTCATCATTGTATAAAATCCATATTCCTCATCCTAGATTCCATAACTTAATGGTAGTAAATTGTCTCGAGATTGCATATTAGGCTTACTGGTTCCCCAATGATGGGACATTAAATGCAAAGGAATGCGAATAACTGCATATACAACTGCAGCTCTGCTACTAAATTCTACTTACATCGTTGTGGTGACGTAATTGATAACGGAATTGAAAGTAATAACCATGGCACTGGAATGGAGGTTGGGTGGTAGGTGAAATCTGCGTCCTCAGAAAACTCTAAATTCAATGGCATAGCGTGAGTTTTTGACGACCGGGGACTTGCCGCCCTCCTTTTTTGGAGACAGACTTGTATATAGAGCTTTTTCAGAACGATATGTGGCGGCACGGGACGCCCCACCCTCAACAACTCCTTCTCGCCGCAAGCACATCCTGCTCCCGCGGCAGATTTTCGCAGCGCGTTGCGACTGAGCAGCAGCTACAAAGTCGCCGCCAGAAAATACAAAATAGCTCGTTCCGTTCTCCTCGATTCTCATAATCTGATAGACGGCACGAGCTCAACGCAAACTCTCTCTTCGCTTCAATCAAGCTACGAAGCCGTCCAAATAAAATTTACGTTCTTGTTTCCGCCGAAATAAATTGTTATTAAATAAAAATCCTGAGTTTTATTACCTCGACGCAGGAGCTTAAGCCAAGAGTCCTTATCAGGACTGAACGCTGACATTACAAAGAGTAAAGTCCTTATCAGGACTGAACGCGAAGAGTGAAGGCCCACTTATGAGGAGTCCTCATCAGGGCCGCACGAGAGGGCCTACACCAAAGATATAATCCTTCTGTCGTTGTTTAAAAGTATCCTTAATGCAAAATCATATGACAAATTATGCCAACTACAAATAATTTGAGACGAGGTCGAGCATTTCATTTTATGACCACAACGGTACTTGGAAGGTGATGTGGTCGGCATCACGCTTGACCGTGTGATTATTACCTAATTTTACTCAGTACCCATCACAGCTGAGTGGGCTGGAAGTCCGTCAACAGATACTGACATCGAAAACTCGTTACATCGGGGTTCGAACCTTGCACCTGTCACATTCGCGGCTAGCCTCCTACCTACTACATCACGACAGACGACAGAAAATAAGCATAAGCTTCAAGTTGAATCTAAAATTAAATTTAAAAATTCTCATTGAGTTCTTATTTTGCTTAATGGATTGACAGGCATACATAAATACCTTGTAATTATGAACTTATTTGCTTTTCTAAAGATGCTATTATTTTGATTATCTAGTTTTTTTCTAACTTTCATGCGTAAACTTCTATTGGGACATATTCCAATAGGAGCTTAATAAATCATAAAATAGTAAATTTGAAAAATGTTGCAGTAGAATTGGTTGTTACATAACCAGTATATCCTGTGTATACTGGTATGAACTGGGAGCTCAATTTGATGCGTATCCTTTGTGCAACATCAAGGCTCCCGGGAGAGAACTCGCTGTAACACCACTTACCTGCTGCTCTGTCCATTTAAACCTAAATCAAAAAAAACGGGAGTTAATTTTTAATGAATTACTTTAGTTTTATTGTTCATTCTTTTTAAATCATTTACATTACAATCGAATTTATAAATTACATTTTCAATTATTTAATTATTTGAAACTCGAAATATCAGCCATCCTGAAGAGGGTAACGATTGGATGAGCTAATGGATCGGGGTGGCCATACGGCGTGGAAAGCCAAAAGGCCGATTGAGGACCGCGGCACAAGCCAAGGCCTCACCCTCACCATTTCTTTAGACACTGGACAGCACTTTCCACTTAAACTTAAACGCGAACATTTGAATGTTTTAAATGGTAATTGGGTAGCAGCACGCTCCCTTACTGGACTTGAAAACCGACTCACTGAATGTACCCCATAAATTGTTTATAAATGGTCACGAAACGAGCTTTTGATCTAGTTTGCCGCTAAAATCGCTGAGACAATGAGAACGTGAGTTCTCATTTACTGGGCACTTCACCTCCCCACTTCATCTTATCAATTTGTAGATGATGAGAGCCATTCTGCAATATTTACGATATTATCGTAGCCAGCTTGAGGAAAATA
This sequence comes from Odontomyia ornata, assembly GCA_963969285.1. NCBI lineage: Eukaryota > Metazoa > Arthropoda > Insecta > Diptera > Stratiomyidae > Odontomyia > Odontomyia ornata. Next base: position 401,940,166 of record OZ017738.1, read on the forward strand.
CTTTGCATATGACCGAGGAAAGCTTTTCGCTATTCCATAAGCTTGCTCATACATAGAGCTTCTCGCTTCTGGTTAATCGCTGCCGTGTACGCGTCATCCATATGCTGAAGCTTCACAGCGGCATATTGGCCGCAAGGTACATGGCTATCATGTACTAGCGTTTACCCATGCTAACTCCTAAGTTGTTTATTTGCCGTTATGTACATCCATATGCTGAAGCTTCACAGCGGCATATTGACCGCCACGTACATAGTTATCACGGTGTTGTTTATTTGCCGTAATGTACATTGGCGTCATTGGTTGACGCTTTTAGCGCTAAACGGTAGGCGGGAGTTCCACTCGCTCGTTCGTAACACGGTTAAAATAAATTAATAAATTAGTCATGAATCATTTTTCTCTTCCACATGCGGAGAATCAAAAGAGAAAATAAGATGTTTCATTATAAGACTAGAAAATCAATTAACAGTCGAGAAAGCATTTTAAATCATTTTAATCATTCAGAAATTAACTTTTCTAATTTTTTTTAAAGTAAAATCTTTTATTCAACTTTCAACGTCGATTTCTATATCCCGCTCGGTTGCCAGAATAGCTAAATTTGTTAATCTCAGTGTAGACATTGTTGATCTCCAATATATGAGTTTAAGCTTCGAGAAGCTTCTCTCAAAACCGTTAAGAAAATTCTCAACATGATAACAATATTTGGTAAATCATCTTCAAGCTTATACTCAACGATATACTTTAATAAGCCTAAAGCGCCGGACTGAATCAACAGAGTTTTGCAATCTGGGTCAGCTGCAGCTACAAAAGCCCGAAGACGTATTCGTTCAATTTTGAGTTCTGATCTGTTAACGTCTTGAGGAGCTTCATCCAGGTTGAGTTCGTTGACGCCTAATATTACTGCAGGCCTTAAAAAGTCATATTTTTGTGCCAAAGTTTTAAGCTGTTGAAACCTTTCTCGAATTTCAGCAGTAATTCTGCCTATCGAAGAAAACATGGTTCGCGTCAATTCGTCTTCATACAATAACCCAGCGACCTTACTTCCGTCACAAATTATCTGACTCTTCTTAATTCGCCTTCGAGGTTCACAAGTAATTCCAAGGTCTTCGCACAAAGTTTTGGCGTGTGTTAAAACTACGTCCACAAATTGTTCTCGGCTTTCTTCCAAAATAATCTGCAATGCACATATTTTTTGAGCACACTCATGTCTGTTCAGTCCCTCGGTTTGTAAATAGCTCTGAGCATCATTGAGATCACGTAGTACTAGCTACCAGAGACCCAAAAAACTTAAAAAAGAAAATGATTGCATTGCCATGAACAAGCTTCCTGAGTCTGTTCTTTTATTAAAACTTTCTTCAGTTTTTGTTAGATTTTCAAGTGCAATCAAATTTCTTTGAAGTGGTGTCGTATAAAATTTACAGCATCGCCCCTAGCACTCCAACGTGTGTCCTGAATCCTCTGCAGTCTTTTACCTGTAGTCGCAATCAGAACTTTCCACCGATGTGTAGATACAGAAAAAAGCATAGCAGCGCTCTAGGTCTTCGACGAAAGTTACGAAATTACCTCCACTGAAGCTGCATGCATACAAACCAGGTTTAATGAGTGATTTGAGAATGGCACGAATTCCGCACTAAGATTGAAGTCTTTTATCTATTGAAGTCTTTTTATCGTCAAGTCCATCAGCCATGAGTTTGTTCAAAATCATTTCACTTATGCCTTTAGCAGTTTTGTTTTTGGTCTCGATGAAATCCAAATAAAGATTCCTTTACTCGAACCTCCTGATTTTCAATAACCACATTCCGTAAGACTTGACTTTTTTTATCTTTATGCAAAATATCTGGATTGCTGTTAAAAATTATTGAATAATATTTAGGCTTCTGTACACGAGCTATAATGTTTTGACGAACCGTACTTCCTAGAATTTCAATAAACTCGTTTTGAATTTCTGGTGACATATAAGTGAGGGAAATTTTTTGGCCCATTTTGATTCTAACCAAATGCTCTCGGAGAACAGGATCGTACTTACCCAGCAAATCCACTAATTCCAAAAAATTTCCTCTGTTAGCACTGGCCTCATCTTCTCTGTGGCTACGGAACGCCCAATTTTGTTTTGCAAGAAATTGTATAATATCAAACATTCTGCTCAAAACTTCATGCTATTTTTTAGTTTCTCTTGTGACTGCTTCTTGTTCTCTCTTATCAATTGTCTGTCCTTTTTGAAGTCTTGTTTCTAGTTCCTTCCATTTGCAAAAATGTTTATTGTGTTGAACACTTGATTCATGATTGCCATCTTTTGGATTCAACTTCCACCAAGTATGAAATCCTCCGGAGCAGCAAAATTTCGACACATTTGATGGAATGACAATAGAAGCAAAACAATGAGGCTTTAGAAGGTGATATACCGTGAATACCGTACAAAGAACTTAAAAATTTTTCGCCGTTTGGCAATGTACGGTAGAACCAATTTCGTGTTAGGCGTCTCGTTGACAATACTGTTGCTCTAACATAGTTCTCGTCTGACTGAGCAATGCGTTGTTCTGCTGATTTTTCAAAAAAACATTGACATTCAAGTGTTGAACAACTTCAGGATCCCTTTGAATCAAAAGTAGCCTTAAATTTGAATCAACTATTGCAGGCCATTTTACAATGTCGTTACTATTAAAATCTAAATCAGTGGGTGTGTCACTTTGTTCTGGTACCAGAAAGCTCAATAGAAGTACCTGCACTCGGTTGCAGAAACTCTTCGTTAGTGAATTTCGGCAAAAGGGGACCACCTAAAGGAATAACATTGGAAGGCTCTGGTGACTTATGGGTACGCTGTGGTGAGTCAGAAGCTTTCACAAACTTTAATATGGCACCTTTATTTTTCCTTTCAGCCTCTTCCTTGGCTTTTTTTAAATTGCGATAAAATGCTCCGCGTTCTTTTGTTCTTTTCATCTTCAGCTAGATAAGCTATAAATGAAAAGAAAAAGAAAAAACTGTAGCAGAGACAAAGATAGATCATGTCTATAATAGAAAGCAAAAGAAATCTATATAATAGAAAGCTAATTTCTATCACAATATATTTACTTACCTTAACATCTTTGGTTTTGTTCGAGAATTTTTTCGTTGGAGTTAGGCTCAAAACAAAATTAAACTATTTAATGATTGCTATTTATTTAACTACAACAAGGTCATGAATAACCTGTCAATACACTATTTCACTACACTTCACTTTGACTTTAGTAATTTAGAGCTAATTTTCAAAATTAATAATTCCTCGATCAGTGATTTGAAACTTCGCTCATCGAGCAAAGTATTAATGTGTGGTGATAAAGCAATCAGAACAACAAAGCCGCACCAACATTTGTTTGTGTTATCCAGAACACCAAACCAACATCATCATCTGCTTATGTTATCTGGAGCCAATTTTCAATTTCCACTGTATCCACTGTCTACAAAAAATTGTGATACCAGTTTGAAAGTGAGTGCTGCTTCTTGAAAAGTTTTAAAAATTGTAGTATGTACGATTATTCTTAATAAGAAAATTTACTGCAATTTGATTTATTAGTTTGAATTATCTTGAAATCTTCCACATCATCACATACTCTAAAAAGCATTTGAAAAAATAATCAGCAATATAACTGGCTATGAATTTTAGGCTTGAACTTTTGTGAAATTTAGATAAGTCTTGGATGCAACGCTTTTTAGCAAAATAGGTAGACAGCCAAACCGAAAATATGGCATGACTTTAGAATCCCTTCGTGAAAAATAGTCCGACTGCAAAACAATTAATAAATGTGTGGCAAATATGTGCAATGCAAGTTTTGTCGCCTTATCAATTGGCTGCTTTTCTTGAAAAAAAGGTCAACATTTCCTGGCATTAAAAATTAGCAAGGCAACATTGAAGCGCTAAGGGAATGCATGTTATTTCTTACTTCTCTTCTATTTTAAGAACTAAATGGGGTAAAAGTGTTGCTGCTGTAGTGGTTGAAATTTTTTCTTGCAAAAAAATTATTTCAGTAGATGCACTATGTCTCATATTCTGAAGTGATGGTGAAATGATAGGAGAACAAAATTTTATTTTTGGCTCTTTGCATTTGTGTGAGCAATAAAGAGATTGCAAAAATTCCCACTAAGAGCTCGTTGAAGGCTCAGGTTAGCACGGGTGTACTTCGAAAAATAAATTGCTGTTATTTCATAGAAAAACTTATGACGCTTGCCGCCCCTTTTTATGTACCGCCTGGGGCGATGGCCCCCTCGGCACCCTCCATGCTACGCTATTGCCTAAATTGTTTCTAAAGCTGAAACAGAACCTACGACTGGACCTCGCAACCCAAAAATGGAGTATGGTTTTGGATCCTGGAATGTCAGATCCTTCAACCACCCTGGCGGTGCTAAGGAGCTTTTACATCAGGCCAGTCAATATAAATTAAACATACTGGCAATCCAGGAAACACACTGGACTGGAAGTGATATTCAAGATATGAAATCGCCCACAATATTCAAAAGTGGGACGCCTGCTGGAGAGCGAGAATTCGGAGTGGCCTTCGTTGTGGATAGGGAGTTCAAATCGCATGTTATTTATTTTAAAGCAGTCAATGAACGGTTGTGTGTGATCCATATGAAAGCGAGATTCTTCAAAATTTGGTTGATAAACGTACACATCCCAACCAAAGAAAAGGACGAAAAAACGAAGGAAACGTTCTACAATCACAAATATAGGACTAAAGCGAATTTGGCGCTGGAATATGCCATAAGAAAGCTTCCTGTTGATACGAGAGGAGCGTTACTATATAGTATACGTTGAGCTTATTGGTAAACTTTGTGAATGACACAAACATTTTGTCACGGTTATTTGTAGTGAAATAAGATAGAAATAAATGTCCGTAAAGGACTGCAGCGATAGTCTGCTGCCTCAGCGGAAGAGGATGTTAAGATCCGCCAAGATTGGCCTTGTCTGGAGAAGCGTGAATACGCTGGCTGGCTAGCGTTGTGGTGTCGTGGAGCGGGTTCTTACCCCCTAGCACAAGGACCCACTACAAAAAAATTTCGCATTCACTAATTACGGGGTCAAAAAAATGTCGACCGAAGTCGAGAAGGAGGTAACCTAGTAAGGGTCAAAGAGTATAGCTGACTCAGAAGACAGACTGGGCCTGGGGAAAAGAGACGGACTTAAGAGGACTTCGTCGTTACCGACGAGACTTATGGCCCACAAACAAGAGTGGGCATCTAGATAATACCGGTACCCCCTCGCACCCTCCCAACTGGATCAAGATTCAAACGTAGACGTGGCCACGTGTTTCCTATTTGAGTGAAAACTCATACAAAAGTACTTTGTGTGACCTTATCCCTCAAATGAGGAATGCAAACGTAGCCGATTTATGCCATAGCGTTATGCAATGAAATCAGATAACCCTATGTCATTAAAAGGGCACGCGAGCAGAAGGCCACTCTACCCGGTAAGAGTCCCTGTTAACAAAAGAAACGGAGGAGCGCACCCGATGTCTAGCCCATTCTAATGGAGGAACCTGCCATCGATGCGGGTCCTATACCTGGTCAGGTTGAACGAAATGGAAACACAGAGGGTGTTAATTTAACAATTCATTTTATTTCTTTAGGAACTGAACTTAAACAATAAAACATAAGCGTGTTCTTTGTTTTTTTTTGTCTTCAATGTTGTTACCCCTTTACGTACAGAAACATACTTATTTGTTTTTATATTTCATTATTTTTAAGTTTTACTACTGTGACCAAAAAAATTAGGTGACATTTGAATTTAAACTGCGCGCGTCGAATGATTTGGAGAATTCTTTTTTAGGTTGGTAGTACTGTCAGTGACATCTATGTCAACTTTACATGTCAAAATATTCATTAGTGTTTGAGATACGCATCGTTTTCGGGAAGGCTATCAGTTCCGTCTTCGCTGCGGTTTGAATTTCCTCTATCGTATCAAAACGGTGTCCCCGGAGCGGTCTTTTGAGCTTGCTGAACTGCCAGAAGTCGCACGGCGCCAGATCAGGTGTATACGGTGGTTGCGGAATGATATGGGTTGAGTTTTTGGTGAAATGATCACGAATTTCGAGTGCAGTATGGGATGGTGCATTATCGTGGTGTAAAAATCAAGAATTTTCTTTCCACAATTCCGGCCTTTTTAAGGCGGATAGCGTTACGCAAACGACGCATAACGTTCAAATAATATTCCTTGATTATTGTTTGACTCGGTGGAAGGAATTCATATTGCACAACACCACGATAATCTCAGAAGAGAAGAGGTTGATGGTCGCCAAGAACGCTCTTCGTCTTCGACAAGTTCACGGCCGGCTTGGAACTCACTATACCACTTGTAAACATTTTTTTAGACAAAGCCTCATCGCCAAAGGCTTTCTGCACCATCCTCAATGTATCCCCAGCAAAAAATTGACTCCGCAAACAAAATTTAATGCATATTCAACAAATTTCGACATCACAAAAAACTAAAAACTCACTTTTAGCAGCTCACAAAACGACGCGTATCTCAAACACTAATGAATATTTTGACATGTAAATTTGACAAAGATGTCACTGACAGTACTAACAACCTAAAAAAAATAATTCTCCAAATCTTTCGACGCGCAGTTTAAATTCAAATGTCACCTTATTTTTTGGACCCATTTTTTGGTCTATTTTTTCTTTGAATTATTATTTAAATGGAATATTTTCGCAAAAAAAAATATTTTCTAAAATTTTTTAATACTTATGAAACATTTATAACACATTTAAAAATGTATTTTTTTTAATATTAAAATTCAAAAAAAATATTTCTATTACGAATATTAAATATTTTTGCGGTGTAAATTTCTGTTGGTACAATTTGCAGTATTTTCAATACATTTCGTTAATAATTTATGATTATCAAACAATTTAAGATAATCCAATTTGAATGTTTTAATTCTTATTCTATCTTTGATTAAACACAATTTTGAGCAAACATTTCAAAGTATATATTTTACGTAATATATATTTTATGGAAGAATAAATGCATTTATTCAAGTACCAGTTGTTTTTGAAAAAGTCAATGATGTGAATTTTCAAGAGAAGTTTTAAGTAGAAAAATTATTTGCATTATGGTGTTGTTTATTACTATACAGGAAATACTTTTTTTTTTTTAATTATGTTGGTCAATTTTTGTGGGGGAAGTCAATTTTATTTTTAAATTAATATCTACGAAATAGAAAATGCATTATTTGTTTTATTTTCGTCATTCCTTTTTGAATGCAAATGAAACTGGCCAGAAGCCAGCATACAGTCTTGAGAATCGTTTAAAAAAAAACCTGAAATAAATTCCCAACCTTGGCTTTGCCCTTTTCCTCTGAATATAGGGGGATGAAGTTGTTTGAAAAATAAACTTTGAAAAATTTGAGGCGAAACAGGACGACGAAGAACGCGCTAGATTTCTCCAGATCCTGAAATAAATTTTTCGCGTGATTTCAGTCTCGCCTGTGCTCTTCGAACCAAACAAATTCCGCAACACAAATAATGGCAGCGATGCCGGGTGGTCGAAGAAAATGTGTCTTTATCTCGAGATCTTGCGGGATGCAATGAAAACAATAAACCCACGGTCAGCACGGACTAACTCTTGGGACTTGAATTTCTTGTGGACTTCTGATCCCCGCTTTGAGTTGGTTGGGTTTTAGGGCATCACGGAATTTTGCCTGACTCCTCACTTCTTGATCCTGCGTCAATTTTTCAATCGGGTCACCCCAGACTGTGTGGTAGGTGGTCACGGATTTGCGTATTGGACAGCGAAAGTAGCTCAATAATAAACCACACGCTCGTGGGATGCTCTGTGCTGGCTTTTCACGTTTTTCGAGCCAGGAAAATGCGAAGGGGCGGTCCGGTGTCGAGCTGGGACGATTTTCGTTGAGTTGGAGACAAACTCGAACTCGAATAACGCACAACCGGGGTTCTCGATCTTGCACTTGCGATCCTCTCGGGCTTAGCTGTTTTCATTTTTAGGGTTAGAATAGAACCCAATTGATCATACAACGAGGTAATGAAAATATTTTTGGAAATCTCTGTTTGTACCATTTAACCCGAATGCCTGCTAAAATAACTCTAAAGACTTTAGCGAAAAGCACAAGGGACTGTCACTCCACTCAGTTGAGAAAAAACGTGCCGCGATCAGCCCAACCGCCTCGCTCGGTTGTTCTATTCCGACTCCCCGTTTGTTGTTCGTCGTTGCCTTGCGGGAACTCGAAAACAGCGGCCTGTACAGCCGCGGTAGATTGCACTCAGCAATGCCATACACAAACGGGATGCATTAAATTAGTGTTCCCATGTCCGAAATTTTTATTGGCAGATCTAAAATTTTTCAAGAAAAATTTCCTGAAGAAAAATGAAAAAGATTTTAAATAGTAATAAACATTAAATCCCATGAAGATTATAAGTAAAGGGAAACGTTTAAGTTTAATATAAAGGAAAACTGATATAAAATTACATATGAAAATAAGAAAGAAAACTATTTTATAAATTACGATTATGAACGGAAGGAATTAAATATATTTTCTAAATCTGCCATTAAAATTTCGGATAGGAGCTAGGAAGGTTTTCGAGCAGTTTGCTTGTGTGACTGTGCGATTACTACACATTAATACTGGTATAAAATTTTTCTGAAACTCGACAGAGAAGTAAAAATAGTAGGGCTTCAAATCAATGAGAAGAATATAAATCTCATGACAGTCAGAAAAAATACCTCAAACACGCAAAATATAACACTCGGCGAATACAATATTAAAAATGTAAGTGAATTTTTGTATTTAGGCGCCAAAATAATGAGAACCAGTAATAAAAGAGGTGAAATACTCCGAGAAATACGCAAATAAAACATTTTATTCAGTTTTGAAGCTCTTGAAGCCAGTTGCATAGGCGGGAAAACAAACCTCCATGTATACAAATCTGTGAAAAGGTATGTGCTATGCTATGGACGTGAAATATGGACTCTAACCCAAGCATCCGCGAACATATTGAACGCCTTAGAAAGACAGCTCTTGAGGTGAATAATTGAAGCGAAGCTGGGACTAATGGCAAACTCGATTCAACTGTGAGCTGCATGAAATTTCGCACGAGCCGGAGGTCTCAACGATTGTAAGACTGCGGAAGCTGCAATGGGCTGGCTACATCAATCGTATGGATGACAAACGTATACTCAAAAAGGTATTCGTTGAGAGAACTGAAGGCCGAAGATCAGTGGGGAAATTGGTCTGACTTGCCCAACGAAGCAGTTCATCGCTACTTGGACTCAGAAATTGGAGAGCGCCATCAATGGGTCAAAACAGCCGGAGATGCTTTTTGCTAGAATCGAAGGCCTGAAAGGGTCTATGGTCTTATGAAGAAGAAGAATAATTGTGAGCCAAGTTGCCTAGGCTGAAATATATCTTATTGTACCAAATATCGAAATTTCAGAAATTACAGGATTCTAGTAAGAGATTGCAATTTTTGCTCTTTTGATATTGACAAGATTTCATTTACTTAATGCTAGGTCGATTAGTTCAAACCCACAATTACTTGCATCTAAATTAAGTTGTTTCTCTTCAGACATCTTCTTTATGCTTATTGCCTCATATATATACAGCTGTAGAAATCTGTTTATCCATTTAACTAATTGCACATTACCTTCGTTAACCCAATGACCTGTCATAATTATATCCTCCGCTACTGGTGACCTGGTTTCTTTTTTTGGCGACTTTCGGCAAGTGTCCGTTTCTCTTAAGTCTTCCCTCCCTCCAAACTGAACAAGCTGCTTTGTTTGGCTCATGTACACTTTTCCGCATTCAGGACATTATCAATTCCGCTGGACTCTTCTTCCGTTGACAGCTCTTTCGATTTTCCCAATACTGCTCTGATTGTCGAATAGTTTGTGCATGCAACTAAGATTATGTTTAGTTTTTTCAAACTTTCCTTCAGCTTTATGTATGCTTTTGACATTTTTTTTTGTGATTTAGAGATGATTGCCATTTTGACACTGGATGCGGGGCTGTTATGCTCGCGAGTGGCTGAATTACCCACTAAACGCTTCCCCTGTCAAGCTGAGAGCCTAGCCTGGAACCATTTAACACATAACTTTGGGGCAGGACTCGTTTTATTATATCGTAAGGTGCCTTCAAGCTGAGGGCTCCTTTCTCTAGCGTGAGAGGAGTGAGGAAAAGGAATCGCCAGGAAAATTTTCCCCCAGCCACTGTGTCCCTTTTATCTTTTAGGACTGTCCGATTATAATGTGCTACATGGTTCCATTTATCAACTGATCTAAGCATCATCACGACTATAATATCAGCATTTTCGTCTCCCTGTATGGGTCGCGTTGCAGTTTGTCCCATTTTTGCGTGCAAAAAAAGTGTGGCAGGTATCATTTTCCTCTCCTTGGCAAAATCGATAGTCAAGGGGCCGTGACTTATCAATCTTGCGCAGACAAGACTGAAAACATCCATGACCAAGCTGGGTCAGGTAGAATAAGTCTCACCATGTCTTGAATTTAGCCATAGTCTCACATCCAGGATGAGCCGCGCAGTCCTCTTTCGCTTCATGCAATTCACCCAAGACTGCTGCCAATCGCTGAGTGGGCGCTGTCCATGCGGGAAACCGTCTCCCTCACGTCGTTGCTTCGACACTGATAAAAAGCACGATGGTTTCTAGCAAGGAGGGCAACAGGCATCACGCCTGCAATAACTGTTACCGCGGAATCAGAGACAATCGGATATGAAGATGCAATCATCGGTGCTCCTCTTCTCTGTACCTTTACCAAGCGTTTTCGGTACACCGCCTTACTGAGAGGGTCGTCCTATATTTGTTCTCCACATAGTAGCACAGTCCCTAAGGCACTCATCAAAATGCTCTTCTTGATGAGTTGCCGAAATGCTCGAAGTAGTTTTCTCAGCCGTTGCTCCGATTTGCTCGCAGAAACTCATCTTCGAGTCTATCAGTAGCCCCAAGTACTTCACTGCTGGCTTCGATTCGATTAGTATGTCTCCAATACTGATCATCCTTACTGTAGAGGTTCTCTTTTTTGTCCCGATGATGGCTTCGGTTTCTTTCCGTGCTAAACTGAACCGACGAGCAGTCATCCAGTCTTTAGCGTAACTAGCCTAAGTTGCGCTTGTTCAACTTAGGCTAGAGATGCTAAAGATGTAACTTCCATCGCTTGTTGGTCCTGTATCGTGTGGTAAGGTAGGCTTCGGTCATTTACGTAGTCCCTCATAATCCTCATCAGTGCGTTTTCCCTTGATGATTTTGTCTAGTGCCTTCCCAACCGTGTCTAGCATGCATAACAGGCGGTATGCAAATGTTGATCCAGAGTTGTCCTTCTCCTTACTGATTAGAATGAGCCTCGCTACGTTCCATCGTACTGAGAAAACGCCACCTCGTAGGCAAGCGTTGACTGTGTGGAGTAGAAAGTTAGGACAATGGTGATAGACAAGTTGCAACACCTCAGCTGGAATACCTTCTGGGCCTGCAGCCTTCCTTGCTTTGAATGTAAGGACTGCATCTTCCAATTGCGACTATGTGAAGGGTAGACACTTGATTGCTGCTTCACCGTGGACAGCGTCAACATAGGTGAGATAGGTGGGGAAAAGAGCCCACACAATTTCGTCATCTTTTCCGCTTCATGTATCTAAGGCATATTTAGGGAAAAAAGCTTCCACATAACTGGCTTGTACTGGTAGCATTACGCACTAGATTTTTCCAGCAGCGAGCCTTGCTGTTATTAGCCAATTTGCGAAGGCAATTCCTGGCCAACTTAAATGGCGCTACCTGGTTGCATGCTCCGTTACGATTCACACCAAAGCTTGTGACACTTCCTTCGCTTTGTAGCAACCACTAGTAGACTAGGGGGCTTACCGTGCCAAGGTTTTCGACAGGGCTTTCGACATTGGTTCACCAATTGTTTTCATGCTTTGTGCCTTCAAAGCTTTCTCTTGATTGCTTGTTGCCAGTTAGTTTTCATTTTCTTTCGCTCATTTTTCTATAACATCATTTCTTTTATACTTTTTCCGTCCCCGTTTGCTTCTGAAACTTAAATAACATATTCTTGCTAGTTCCCCCTGGTATTTGCTTTGGTTTAAATTAAACCAAAGCAAATATCAGGAGAAACGATAATCGATTAGAATATCGGTATCGTATCGTATCATATCGGTTTTTGATACGATATTCAGTATGACGATACCAATAACTATATGATACAATTGATTCAGGAAATTATCGATATTATCGTATCGCCGATAAATACGTCCCGATATTATCGAAAATATCGATATCGACGTTCAGAATTTAAAAAAAAATGTATATATTAAGTCCGTTAAAAATATAATACAGTTCCTCTATTAGGGATTGTTAAGTCGACTTCTATTTTAGTCGAAAGTACTGGTAATTTGAATCTGATCCATTTTCTAAGACTAAGGTCTGCCGTGAATGAGATCCAGAAAATTAAATAATTTCATGCTCGTGTTATGTTTCAACTTTAGGTTCGCATTCGTGAGAAATCACGGCAAACTTTTGCTCCAACTCTTTCTCAGGCAAAAAAGGGTCCTTTTTAGGAATACCCGACAACTGCCTTGCAAATAGGGGAGGCAGTATGGCATAATAGGGGTGATGTATAAAAATTTCACATGCTAGGTAGAATTCTTTCTTGGAAAGAACAAGAACACCACGACGTGCTCAACATTTGGGCTTATCTTACGGCTCATTTTGGCTGATTTTAAATTTGGATTTGCATCTCCATCCGTACAAAAGCCAACTCACTCAAGAACTTAAGCCTCAAGACCATACACAACGCAGAATGTATGCGAATTGGGTGATTGAACAACAAGCCATTGGTAACGATTTTTCGAACAAAATTTTCTTTAGTGATGAGGCACATTTTTCGTTCAGTGGTTACGTAAATAAACAGAATTGCCGCAAAGTGACCGTTTGGTATGCATTACGGTCTGGTGGTATTATTGGCCCGTATTTTTTTGAAAACGATCAAGGAAGAGCCATTACAGTCAATTCTGACCGCTATGGACGGATGTTAACCGATTATTTTTGGAGAGAAATTGAAGATTATGATCTGGAAAACATATGGTTCCAACAGGACGGAGCCACAAGCCACACAACACAGGCTAATTGAGCACTTTTGCAAAAGAAATTTCCAGGACGCGTAATTTCGAGATTGAGTGATGTCAATTGGCTCGCAAGATCCTGCGACCTAATACCTTTGGATTTCTTTTCATGGGGCTATGCGAAAAATCGTGTTTACGCGAACAATTCTCAAAATCCTGAGCAATTGAAAACCAATATTCGTAAAGTTATGGCCGAGATATTGCCCGAAATGTGCCGAAAAGTCATTGAAAATTACCTCAAAAGGATTGAGGCCTACAAGAGGTCCCGTGGAGAACATTTGAATAATGTTGTATTTCACGTATAATGGCAAGGTTCAATCTTTATATTGAATAAAAAATGTTGTTTCCATCTGAATATTTTATGTGTATTCTTTAGCCTTACATTCCGAAGCGTAAAATGGAAAACGCTATATTTGTTGTGAATGTTATAAAAGTTTTTCTTGAATTAAATCATTCTATTCATCCACATATTGTAGGTTAAGTACAAAAACCCTTATGCCATGAGCGTAGTTCTGTCTACCCAACTTGCTTATTCCTTACGAACAGACAAAAATCGATTGATTGGTTTCAGTGCTGTATGCGCTGCTACGCACTTCAGGGGTCAAACTGATAATATGTAAACAATAGATATATTTCAATATCCTGAAGATTTATAGACTTCCAATTGTGATTCGTTGCTTTTGAATTGTGAGCCGCAAGCAAAACGATAACAGGTTGATTATTTCATGGCCGAAAAACGCTCATAACTAGTGTTGTTACGAAGGACTAAATTTCTATTCAAACTAATACGAGGGATCTGTCAGCATTTCATCTGAATATAAATACTCCTTATCGGTTTGAGCGCTTCCTTTGAATTGTTCCACGCAGCCCCTTAACGCTAAAACATATTACGGGATTCTTTTCGTGAAGGTCTTTCGAGCAGTTTGCCTAGGCGTACTGCTCGATTAATACAGCTTTTTTCCGGAACATGGCATACCCAGCAAATATATTAGGATTTATTTAACTTTTTAAAGATTGTTCAAATCTCTTTTGCTGTTTATGAAGAGTTTTTTCACCCACAATCTCTACCTAACAGTTCAATATACTTGGTCTCATGGACATTTTTATGGATCACATTTCGATGCTTATGCAATGGCTGCGTAAGAGGTTACAAACGGGTACCATAAAAACCTCATCAAAATCATTGGAAAGGTCATCACTAACACAAATCGTACATGTCATAAAATAAGTCAAATATCCATGCATACACAAATGTTTCGTCACTTTAAAACGGAAATAAATTCCGCCTGCAAAAAATTCACACACTTTCACGATTATCATATTTTTGCAAGATTAGATATTTGTATCATCTTTCATTCATGATCCGCGTTAAATGACAACATTCGAACTCAGATGGATCTGGTATGCATTAATTCTTATATGGACAGATTATTGTTGTTAAGATTAACATTTTTATGTTAGGCTGGGAAACCGTGAAATATGTTTTGGCGCCGAATCTGTTTAAATTTTGTAAATACAAGTTTACAATAAAAGATGTTGATTTAATTTTATTATACGTTCAAGTGAATACTAAAGTCTTTTTATGACCATCTTGAGATTGCCATTTTAGTAAGGGAAAAATAAATTTTGTAACCATTCCATACATGCGCGAGTTCTCTTGCTAAAAAGATGTGGTACCATCTTTTTGACAAATGAATCTAATGGTCAATCCTTGTATGAAACTAAGTTACTCGTAATATAATTACAGACATTGATAAGTAGTTGGTAATAAAGTCACAGAGAAAGGAAGCAAATAATTGCTTTTGCTTTTCTATGCACATTCTCGCCAAGCGAACACGATTTGAACGGGACGACCCACATTCAAATGCACTGGATGGCTTTCATTATTAGACAGAATGAACATATAATTAGATTGCATGTCATGATACGACTCGCTAAAACCGATACACCTTCAATCATTTTGAAATCTGATGCTCGAATCCGCTGAAAGTAACGATGCTATATTTGGGAGAAGAAAGGTAATATGTATTTAAATGTTACTAATCGACGGCATCAAAATGAATAAATTGTGCATAATGGGAAATGAAATCGATTTTTATACAAATGTATCATACTATTATGTTGAAAAGTGAAATTTTGGTATACCTTCAGCCATTCATGGTGATACCCTTACTATTCAAAATGAGGATCTTGTTCGTATTTCAAAAGTTTTTGCTTTTTATTGTTGACGGACAGATGAATTTTCTTAGAAGTCAGTTGCATTTCAATTTTATAACACAATGGAAAAAGAGCATTAGAATTAAAATTTTTAGGAGTGCAGCGTTCCTACTCTATTTATGATATTTCATGGTTATTTATTATTGTTTTCAGAATAGAGTAAATTAATGAAAACCTGCTTAAATTTTTTTTTTCAAATTCAAATGCGCTTTACTGATTCAATAATTCTAAATTTTATAAAAACTTAAAGCGCGATTTGCGACAAGTAATTAAAAACTTAATACATACAAATAATGGCACTCTAAATTTAAAAAATAATCAATCAAATCAAAAAATTCAATGAAAAAATTAGTCAAAAAACAAATGTTATTAAATGAAAATTACTAAATTTTATCAATTAATTGAAAAATTACATATAGTATAACTAAAGAACATAATGAAAGACGGTAATTTGAGCGTACAACTATTTTTTTTTTTACAATGGACAATGGGATCAGATATATGGATAGTGAGCTTCTTCATGTAGTACCAGCGAAACACCGGTACCATCTAGCAATTAGCACCTCCTTTGCTCATCACTTCCCGACAGGACAAAGGATTAAGGAAAGGTTTTCCAAATCCACACTAACAATATCACAAATTATTAGTATATATATAAATATTTTTTTTTTTATTTGTTAGCTTTTTTTTACATTTACTAATAAAAGACTTGTACAACTACTTATATGGGATAGAAAGACTTGACATAAAGCTTATTATAAAGATTATTAGTTGTTAAACATAAAAGAAGAAGAAGCTCATATTTGAATTATCCAGTTAAACCAGTTCAAATTCTATTTTTGAAAATCATTTACACATATATATCCCACTTCCCAGTCAGCAACAGAAGGCTGCTGGTATAAGGGAAGATATTAAATTGTTAATAATAACTACGATGACTAATTAAAGAACTGAATAATTGAAACAGAAGTAAAGAAATTCAACTAAATATAATAAAGAAACGCAAGCTCAACCCATCCAAACCTTAGCAGTGTATTCTTTCAAAAGTTTTTTAAACATGGGAAATGATTTGATATTCTTCAACTCAGTTGGTAATGAGTTATAAGATTCCATGGCCAGCCTTACTGGATCATGGAGTCTTCTATTTGTCCGCGCAAGTGATAATTTAAGGTAGTCATTATTTCTCGTATTGTAAGAGTGGACATCTCTGTGTTTGATGAGTTTTATACCTGATTTCAAACTATTAGTACTGATTTTAAATACATATTTAGCCTTTTCCATAAAAATCAACTGTCTAATACTAAATTTTCTAGTCAATAAATAAAGACTATTACTGGGTGTCAACCTATCCAGACCATGCATTGCCTTGACAATCTTATTCAGCATTCTATGAATTGAGTCAATGTTCGACTCCGACGCATGGCACCAATTCAATATG
This sequence comes from Odontomyia ornata, assembly GCA_963969285.1. NCBI lineage: Eukaryota > Metazoa > Arthropoda > Insecta > Diptera > Stratiomyidae > Odontomyia > Odontomyia ornata. The sequence goes on from OZ017738.1 coordinate 401,956,930, forward strand.
CCATAAGTTACCTGAGGCAAAACATGTGCATTATAAATTAATCTTTTGAGACCAATATCTAAATAGCTTCTACTCCTGACTCTTATCCAGAAGACTAATTTTGATTTTAAATTACTAATATGCTTCGACCAAGATAACTTTCCATCTACCTCAACACCTAAATACTTGATCGAGGAAACCCGTTCAATTTTGTCTTCATAGATTTTAACATTTAAATTGATGTCCACCTTATTTTTTTGTTTAAATATCATAAGTTTAGTTTTACTTGTATTAATAGTAAGTTTATTCCCTACTAACCAAGTACCGTAAGATATAAGATCAGCATTAATTCTTTGTTCAAGAGCATCCGCAGATGAATCTGAATAAAGAAGCAGTGTATCATCAGCGTATACAATGTATTTCCCTTTCAAACCAGAAAAATAGATGTTGTGTATATATAAAAGGAAAAGAGTTGGCCCAAGTATCGAACCTTGAGGGACACCTATGTTAATCTTATACTCAGAACTAATTTCTTTGTTAACACAAACTGAAATAGTTCGATTACTCAGGAAGTTGCCGATCAAATTCAACGGAGGGCCTCTGATGCCCAATTCACCTAGGCACAAAAGCAAAATGTCATGGTCGACCGTATCGAAGGCTTTAGCTAGATCTACAAATATTGCGGCAACATATTTTCCGTCATCCAGTTCGTTATTGATGAATTGTAAGCCATCCGTAGTAGCAGATATTGTGCTACTTTTTTCAATAAACCAATACTGGTTCAAATCAAACCCTAATGAGTCATTAATAAATCGAGTGATCCGAATATTAATTATTTTTTCAAATGCTTTGCTCAAAGTGTTCGTGAGGCTAATAGGCCTTTAATTTGAAGGTTCCTTTACACATCCTGATTTGAAGGCAGGAATCACTATTGCATCCCTAAATTCCGATGGGAACTCACCACATGCCATAAATTCATTGAACTCGAGGACTAAGTGTGGGGCGATTATTTCTCTTATCAATTTAAGATCCCTAGCAGAAATACCATCACTGCCTGACGATGAATTCTTTAAAGAAGCTATAATTGATATAACTTCATTATCGAATGTAGGTTCGAGGAAAATTGATTTGACGTTAAGCGGAATCTGATATCGTTTAAAATTCATTAACTTAAATTTTTGGTCAAGTTCATCGGCTAATCTTTTCCCTATAGAGCTGAAATGAACCCCAAGGGTTTCAGCACTAATATCAGTATTTTGTTTGCTTTCCCCACCTGATGACAAAATTTCATTATCAAGCGTCTGCCATATTATGGCGTCTGCCATAACTAATGTGTATCAACTCAATTCTGATCAATAATATCAAAAAATTTAACACATACTAACATATCAATATTTCTAACCTACATGTTGAACTTATATCTTGTTATTTAAAAAAATGAGCACAAAAAACTAAAATAACAATTAATATAGCAATAATGAGCTGCAACAAAAACGAAAAATAACGAGTACCCACGAGTAATTTAGTAATTACCATTCAGCCGTCAAAACCTAAACTGCTCCGTCTCAGCCCGACGAGCTTCAATACACCTCGGAAATGAGTATCTTCATTGAAGCCGTTAATCCCGCGAGCTCAAATTCGTAGGATACTTCATCTTCTTATTACTAGCCCGCCTTTATATATATGATATATAATCGCGGCACCATCAAAATCAAAAATATACCGATTCATGTTCAAATACACGAGTGCTTCTGGAGGAATGAAACCAGCGGTGAGAGAAGTCTCAATGTACCCATCGGTAGGGTGGACTGGCTGTGAAATCCAGGTATATTCGCACACAGTTATATGTCTTGCAATATAATTTCGAACAAGCTTTAAAATGAATGCATCAACTCTCATCACTTTGATAAATTCTTCGATTCGATTTATGATGTTTCCAATCCATCTCAGGCTTTCTATATATACCAGTACATGCGTGAAAACATTTCCCATCGAAAACGCATAACATTGTGCTCACAGCCTATTTCAATTAATACTTGCAACCGTCAGATATCGTGTAGATCCCAATTCCTAGCTGTGCAATTACTACAATTGTACTCGGATAGAATTGCGATGATTGCTGGACTTGAATTGGGCGTTCCAGTGGGTGCCTTGGCGTCCCGGCTAACCCGTGGAGACGGGTGGATTTGGTTCCACTCGTCAGCCCTTAATTTACCCCCGGAGTCGCTGACGAGCTCGGGCTCCCCGGAATGTAACGCCTAAACGCACATGGAACCTAAATTTCCTTTGGCACAGAAGAGAAAGAAACGAAGACACTTGCCGCAAAAGAGCCGTAAACACTACTACTAATTTCACTAGAAGATCCCAAGGATTCCAACCCTCCTGTTGCGTTTTTGACGCGGCAAGTCAGCGCGATTACTCCAAGAGCGATTACACCAGCTGAAACTCTGAAATAATTTTTTCAACCAAAAATATCAAACAATAACAAATACTCGTATATCATAGAAATCCCGATTCTTAAAATGCAAATCAGTGCATTAGAATTTTAACGTTACTTACAACTATAAATAGAATTGAGAAATTGGGGGCCCCCTTCCGATGGAAAATCAGTTGGACTCGCTGGTACAACATTTTTTAGGGAAATGAAATGGTACTTCATTAACACTAATAAAGTTATTCGCGAACAGAAACTACAATTTACATTTCACAAGATGCAAGTTAGGCTAGGATGAATGTAGAATGAAAGGTGCGTCTTGCTGCTCGTTCTATAAACTCCTACATGCTGCGAAGCATGTATCGCAACTCTCCTTTTACTCGATGCTCGCCACAAAAGATCCAAGCGTCGCCAAGGAACGAATGACGATCAACAGGAAAACGGGTCTATGATGCCTGAAACGACGTGTCCACACTCTGCATGTGCGTGTGTTTGCATCTCAACCAAGGCACGCAAAAATCTCCCTTGGTATAGTTCTTCGTTAACGCCAAAACAGTGGAAGCGGAGGCGCTACAGCTACTCCTTCCTCAATTAGCTTCGCGGGGTGCGAAGAGAATCAAAACGTAACGCACTTTTTGGCCTTCGGTATATTTGCCGGTGATGGCAGCTGAGCAGGTAACGAAGGAGCGATGGATATTGGTGAATGAGGCGGTGAGCTGCTAAGCTGTGGCGTAGACTGTGAAGTCTCAGGCTCTGGTATGGAGGCTGGTGAATCGACTGGAATGGACATTTGTGAATCTGTGATTACTGGATGCCTTAAATCTGCTGCAGCGATGTAAGCGGGCTTCAGCTGAGTGGTCGATAGAGTTTTTACTATGCCATTGAGCTCTACGACGAAAGTGGGCTCGTCGATACGCTTTATCGCTCGATGAGGGCCGGAGTACGGTTGCTCCAATGGCTTTTTGATTGAGCGTATTTGGCGGAAAACGTATTCGCGAGTGGCTAAGTCCCTGAAAAAGAAGGGGCGATAGTTGACATATCTGGAAGCTTGGATTGGGCGAATGGCGTTGAACAGGCGACGGAGGTCGGTAACGAAATCTGCCGGAGTACAAACGAGAAGAGGACAAGGATTAATGAATTCACCTGGGATGAGAAGTGATGTCCCAAAGGCTAGTTCTACTGGCGAGGCCTGAAGGTCTTCCTTGAAAGTCGTTCGCAACCAAGGAGTACGGTTGGAAGTACTTTCGGCCAGGAGATTTCTGGAGTACTGTCGAAGGCTGCAGACCCCCAGGGCGGAACTGATCGGTAATTCAAAGGAGTTTAACTGCTATTGTTGGGTTGTTATCTCCGATTCCAGTTAAGCCGACGGGGACTGGCGTTCCCGGGGTACCCGAATCGCTTAGTAAAAATACTAGGATTGGAACTGGATCCGAAACATAGTGGCTTTGTGATTGTTCGATAACAAGATCAACTCATTGCTGCGAGCTTCAAATCTGGAGGTATATTCAGGTACCACGGGCAGCTGATGAGCCTCCGTCTTAAAGATGGTCAGCTGATTGGTTGCGGCCCTTCGGGGAGTATCGCGGTGGTTAGTGGTGCAAATAAAGGTTGGCGTTAACCTTAAAGCGTCAGATAAAGCTAGGTCTCGGATCTACCAGTATGAAAGTTGAGAGTTCCCTCAACGTAAACTGGAACCGAACTTGGGGCCGAATGATTGGGGCTTAAACCAATCGCAGTCTAATGGTGACCGTGAGATTACACATGTCGAAGGTTGCAAGCAATGTGCATTTGAGAGAAGCATTGAGAGTGTAGTACATACGCCCTACCATGGCGTTCAATTTGGGGTGGTAAGAGGTCGTATGAATTTGATGAGCTCCTAGGAGGCGAGAAAGTTCACGGTGAAGTTCAGCCTCGAATTGCGTGCCCTGATTGGTCATAATATTACCTGCGGCTAGGTGCTCTGGCATTTAGTCCAGTTAATTTGGAGGTATGCTTCGTTTAAAGTCAAAGGAAGTTTAGCGAGATGCGCCTAATGCTCTTCGTGGCTGTCTGAGCAGACCAGATCATCCTGATATTTACGCACGAATTGTCGATTTCTGAGGACATGATTAATTGTACGCTGTATGGTTTGAGTCACAGTTTTTAGACCGAGCGGCATGCCCAAAAACTCGAACAATCCAAAAGGCGTCGTAACTTCTGTCTTTTCAATGTCTTCCAGTGCCATCGGGATCTGGTAAAAGGCTTTGTTAAGGTCGATGACCGTAACCATTTCTTTTATTGTTAACTCTTGAGGGAGTGAGTGCTGTGTAGAGGCAAAGTAAAATTTCAGAATTTATTTTTGCAATAGAATACTCTGAGCCGATGGTTCGTTTATCAAGTTAATCGGTAAATTATAAATAAGTGGTAAAAGAAGATGCATTGTGTTAATTAATTGTGTTCGTTCTCCAGACTTTTTGTGTTTGTAAATCTTAGCCAATTGGTACATTATTATGAAAGCTCCATTCCATTCATTCACCTCTGAATGTTGTAAAAATATACTAATAACATCCAACACAATCAAATTTGCTTATATGAAGCACACCAAATGATAGTTGAAGCCTTAAAAGATCATTCAATATTACTTTTACAGGTCATTGCTTGATCTTGTCCATGTATCGAATGTATCATTGGTTCTTCAGTTTTCAATTTCACGTTCAGGTGAGATCAGCCAATTTTTGTGGGTCCCTTTCGTTGTTCTTTCTAGTCCGCAAGCAATCTCCAATCAGAAGCGTAGAAAATTATTTTAAAGCGCACTTTTTAACTTCGAAGTTGAAAAAGTTTGTCAAATAAAGCCGCGGCGGTGATCCTGGTTAAATAAGTGTTATGCGATGATGCATTTCAGAAGCAAGGTATAGGTTGTTTCCTGTCTGGGCATCTTAGCCCTACCTAATTCTAAGTCTTTGAGCAAAAATTTACTTTATTTTACTTACTGACGATTCTTTTTATTTTTAAGTTTAATACATTTTCAAGAAGAAAAAATAAAGAAATAAAATTACAGTAATAATCCTTACCAGCTGTTTACCTTGTGGAGTGGTCTATGGAAACATGTCATATGTACTTGACGTCGATGCCGGAGTACTAGAGATCTTTATCAGCCGTGACAAGCCAGATCATACACCCACGTTTCAAAATCGGTCCAAACAGAACCTTATAACAGCTAACTTTGACCTTTTGATCCAATGGAATACATGAGCATTTTAACGTTTTGCTGAGCATGGTTTTGACATGACAATTACTGTACAGATTACTGATCGATAAACATCGAACCTATGTATTGAACCTGGGATTTATGTGGAGTCCATTCTGAACTGCCCTCACTAGCCGTAATGTGGAAATCTTTCTAGTTACGTTTCACGTCTTGACTGGCCGACAGCATCATTGTCCGAAACAAAATTGTTTCGTATTTTTGCGTTTGCTTACATTCGTTAATTGTCCCTGCAAGCTTGCGCATCTTTGAACATTATCTGAAGGCTCCTTTGAATGACTGATGCTGTCCGGCCCACCGTATCACATCATCAGTAAAGACCACTAAAGAAGGCGTTTTTTTTGTGCCCGAGAGGTGAGTGCCATATATGCACTGAGTGCGGGGTTCCATACTCACGAGCGACTGGGAAACCCACTAAAAATCACACCTGTCAACCAGAGAACCCAGCCTGGCACCTTTTGACACATTACTTAGGTGCAAGTCTTGTTTTGCTACGCCTTGAGGTGCCTTCGAGCCGGAGGATCCCTCTTCTAGCGGAAGGGGGAGCAAGGAAAGGGAATTGCTAGACAAGTGATCCCCCAGCCCCAACGTCTTCAGCTGCTGTGCCCGAATATAATGCGCCACATTGTTTCATTTGTCAACCGACCCAAGCATCACAGTGACTAAATATCCAGGGTACGCTCTTCTGGCTCTCTGTTGAGGTTCTGCCTCAGCCTGCCCAATTTAGTGCCTACAAAAAATGTGTGGCAGGCATCATCTTCCTCTCTTGGGCAAAACTGACAATTGGGGGACGGTGACTTACCAATCTTGTGCAGGTAAGACTGAAGATACATATGCTCACTCAAAAACTGAGTCAGATAGAGGTCCGTCTCACCATGCCTTTGATTTAGCCATGGCCTTAGTTCCAGGATAAGCCGAGCAGTCTACCTTCCCTTCGTGCAACTCACCCAAGACTGCTTCCAATCGTTAAGTGAGCACTGTCTCTCCTTGCGGGCAACCGTCTCCCTTGCACCCTCACTTTGGTGTAGGTAAATAGTGCGGTGGTCTCTAGGAAGGAGGGCAACAGGTATCATACCTGCAATAACTCTCCCCCCAAGTCAGAGACTATTGGATATGAATATGCAATCCTCAGTGCTCCTCTTAACTGTATCTTTGCCAAGCGTTTCGGGCACACCTCCTTACAGGGAGCGTCACCCCATATTTCTGCTGTGTACAGTAGCACTGACCATACGACACTCATCAAGAAGCGTCTTCTTGATCGGTTGGGTCCCTCTACGTTGGCCATAAGTCAACTTAGAACTGATACGCCAAAAGCAGCCATCTAGTCTCTCACTCAGCGCATTCGCATAGCTAGCCTAAATTGTGCTTGCACAATGATGCGTCCAGTGACAAGAGGCACAACATCATCCTTAAAGCCGATCAAGCGCCACTCATCTGGCATCTCCAGTCTCAGTAACCCGTCGTAAGACACGTTCTATGGGTCTTGACCAAGAATAGATCCCTGGGCAACACCCGATGTAGCTTTTATGTTTCGCTAGCCCTGTGTCATGAAGCAAGCTTTGGTCCTTCAGGTAGTGTCTCAGAAGCCACATTAGATATCCTAGAGCTTGAAAAGGGTTTTCTAGCATTTTCAGAATATCCACCCATCTAGCAGAGTTGAAGGCATTGCTTTTAGACATGGGTAACGCAGCCCTGCGCCACGCAATTGCGTTTATACCTTTATCTATGATACCACTTCATTGATATCGCTCCGCGGTAGGATCGATAGAAAATGAATATGATCTGCTGGGCTGGATGCTATGTCGGGTCAACAATATTTATATGGTCAGGAATTTACGATTAGTATAATCATCATCTTCATAGAATTTATGATTTGCGGAAACATACTAGCAAGCGCATTTTTCTTGATAATTAGAAACTGAAAATAAGACCGCCTTTTAAATAATACAAGCTAACGATCTTGAAGTGAATTGTATGCGTAGTTTTCAAGACAATCAAATATGTCTTCCATTTACAAGCAAACCTAGGTTGAGGAGTCTAGCAATTGTGCTCTATCCGTTAGTGTAGTGGTGGGGGTTTATCTTCCATTGTTTTTACATGGTCTGCCCATTGCAATTTACGTAACTTTACGCAAGAGTAAACGTACATTCGAAGTTTGTACCATTGGGTTGGTGGTGTAGGTTCAGTTGAGACGGACTTCCGATTAGCACTGGTCTGGCTCTGAGCACTTGTCCCTATAAGGACTTGTGCCAACCCTCACACGGCCTCCTTGCTCTGCAAAGCTAGCCATGGGACCAAAAAGATGACTATACACGAACGGAGATAGTGGCTTCGACGAGGAACCCATGAAAACTGGAGCAACTAAGAACCCTAAAAAAATATCTAAAAAATTCAAAAAATAAAGCAAAAATAACAACAATACTGACGCAACCAGCAGCTGCAGCCACGATGTTAAAAACACATCGGTACCGGTACTAATGATGACAAAAACAACGATGAATACAAGACAGTGAAAATGGAAAAAAAACCGAGATTAAAAGACAGTCTTGTCCAGACTGAGATTCATGTGGCGTTCGCGCGCAGCAGAAAAATGATGCGAACGCCAGACCGTCCTAAAAAGGAAGAGCGGGAAACACTGCAGGACGTGGCACATGCACACGAAAAATATAAAGAACATCGAAAATTCTATGGTTACTGCTGCGATCACTATGGAAGTGGCCGAAGTATGGGTCGTTAATCCCGAAATAATAACGAACCATCCTGAAATCCACAAAGATATCATGGTAGGCAAGGAAAGGAGTGACTAGACAAATAAAGCGCCGTTGTGTGATTTCATCGCCACTGTCGAAAATGTGGCGGAAGTATTGTTCTCGGAAACGGAAGTCAATATCTACTCCCAAGAAAAGTGGTCGCAATGTACAATTGCCGCCCATTGATATGAAGAATAAAGGCTGATCCGAAAAGCAGAAGATGTTCTAAGAAGTAAAAAACCTGCATGCGATTCGCCAAATCAACAAAGGAGTAAAGATTGGGCTCCTTGAACTAGAGGAGCTCTTAATCGGCATAGCGCATTATCTTAGGAGCTAAATAAATGGCGAAGAGAACCAGAAGGCCGAAGAAGAGCAGAGGGCTAAAGAAGTGCTAATGGTGAAGTCTAAAGGGTACGCGCAGATAGCTACCATCAAAGATCAATAAAAGAGCGATGTCCAGTCCAATCAAAGGAGATCGGGATAAAAGAAGGATAGACGAGGCACTTGATGGGCGTGGAGTGCCAGATCAAAGTTCCAGACAGTGCTGATAAAAGGAAATGCGGTGAAATGGAACATAAAAGAAAAAAGTGTATAAAGGAACCACATTGTATTCGTTGGAAGGATGCTAGTCCAAGACCGGATCTTGGGCACCTCTTGGGATCAGGAAAATGCCCAGTTTTTCAGGAAGCCCTAGCCAAGGCAAAATCAGTACTTCAACAACCCACATCTTGCAACTAAACCAACACCGCAGCTCAACCGCCTGAAACCTGCTTGAGCAGTTTGCAAGGGACATGAAAGCTAGCGTTATGCTGCTGAGTGAGCAACACAATTATAAAATTTCTGCATGACGGTATCCTGATGAAACTGGTACTGCCACCATCTGGGTTTGGAGCAGTGATTTCTACGTGGAGAGTTGTTGATGGGAGGATGATTTTGTGTGGGTTTGGTGCTCGGACACAACCTTCCTTAGTGTGGATCTAACGCCGAGTGATTCGGAATCATCTTTCTAAGCTAAATACTTTGGAGGGCGCTGTTTCGAAAGCAGATGGCTACGCGCTTGTTGGAGGAGACTTTAATGCTAAAGCAATCGAATGGGGCGTGCCTCAAATAGATCCGGGGGAAAACGAATCCTAGAAACACAGAAAATATGCTGAATTCCCGCCGTATTGGCTGCAAAAGAACCACATCCGATGTAGCATTCGCCTCGTAGTGCTTAGTTTGGAGGATACACAATTTGAGAGTAATAGAGGACTACTCAGCCAGTGATCATCACTGCATTGTGCTTGAGTTCAGTGGTGTTGTCTCCCGACAATCGTTCTCTCGATTCTATACAACCGGATGGAATATCGGAAGGATGGACCTCGAGAGGTTCGTCGACGTGCTCACGGCAGGTGATTCACAGGGGACAGAAGAATTAGTGACAGAAGACCTGGTGAACTCGACTATGAGCATCATCACGACTACTTGCAACGCTTCTATGCCTCGTCATAAACCTAGTATTGCAAGCCTTCAGTGTACTGGTGGTCAACTGAAATAGCTGAAGGACGTAGGGAGTGTCACAAGCTTCGGCGTGAAACTTAACGGGCATGAAACAGTGACGAGGCATGTAACCGGATAGCAGCATATATCCCGGCCAGGAAATGCTTTTGAAAATTGATTAACAACAGCAAGGCTCGCCGCTGGCAAGGCCTATTGGACAATGTGAACAAGGAGCCGTAGGGCCTAGGCTACAAGCTAGTTATGTGGAAGCTTAGTTCCCTGCCGAAGCCTTGCATACATGATGGGGAAAAAATGGACGAGATAGTGTGGGCACTCTTCCCCGCCCATCTCATTCTTGTTGACGCTGTCTACGATGGGACAGTGCCCGAGTGTCCACTTTTCACTCCACCGGAACTAGGAGAGAGAGTTCTTTCACTGAAAGCGAGGAAGGCTCCAGATCCAGATGATGTCCCAGCTGAGGTGCTGCAACTTGTCTGTCACCATTGTCCTGACGTGCTGCTCAGCACATTCAACGCTTCCTTACGGGGTGGGATTTTCCTTGTACGATGGAAAGTGGCGAGGCAAGGAGCTGATCAGCAAGGGGAAGGGAAATCCCGAATTGCCATCTGCTAGGAAAGTGCTAGAGAATCCCATCAAGGGAAGACCCAATGATGCGATTCATGCCGCTAGGGACGTATCTCCTCGGCAGTATGGCTTTAGAGCAGGACATTCCAAAATCGATTTGATTGCAGATATGGTGAGTGTGGTCGAAAAGGCAGAGGCATATAGTGGCACCAAGTGACGGTTCGTACTGTTGGTGACACTCGACGTTAGGAATGCCTTCAGCTCCTTGGATGGGAGGATATTCTGAATACGCTGGATACCCCTTTTCAAGTCACAGAATATCTAATGCGGCTTTTGAGGGACCACCTGAAGGACTGAAGCCTGCTTTGCAACACGACACAGGGCCAATGAAGGATGGAAGGTACATCAGGTGTTGTCCAAGCATCTTTTCGTGATCCAGACCTGTAGAACGAGCATTATGATGGGCTACTGAAACTGGAGATGCCAGATGAGTTACGCTTAATTGGTTTTGTGGATGATGTTGTGGCTCTAGTCGCTGGACGCACTGTTAAACAAGCGCAACTTAGGGTAGGTATGCCAATGCGCCAAGTGTGAGACTGGATGACTGCTCGCGGGTCTATTTTAGCATTGAAAAAAAAAAGCCGAAGTGGTCATCTTGACTAAAAGAAAACCCCTGGAGTAAGGATGATCAGTATTGGAGACATACTAGTCGAATCGAAGCCAGCGGTGAAGAACCTGGGGCTATTGATCGAAGTGAAGATGAGTTTTTCTGAGCAAATTAGGGCAACGACAGAGAAGGCTGCTTTGGGCGCATCGGTTCTGAGTTGACTTATGGCCAACGTGGAGGGACCCAATCCGTGGGGTCAGTGCTACCGTATGGAGCAGGAATATGGGGTGACGCTCTTAGTAAGGAAGCATACTGAAACGCTTGGCACAGGTACAAAAAAAGGAGCACTGAGGACTACATCTTCATATCCGTCAGTCTTTGACTTGGTGGTGAGAGTTATTGCAGGTGTGATACCTGTTGCCCTCCTTGTTAGAGAGCACAACGCTTTTTATCTGCTTCAAAACGAGGACACGAGGGGGATGCTTGTCCGCGAGGAGAGACAGCATTAACTCAATTGAATTGCATGAAGGGAAGGTGGACTGCGTTCCTCATCATGGATGTGAGATCGTGGCTAAATTGAAGGCATGGTAAGATCGACATCTATTTGACCCAGTTTTTGACCCAATTTTTGACCAGGCATGTGTGTTTTCAGTCTTACCTGCAAATATTGGTAAGTTTCGGTCTTCCGATCGTCAGTTTTGCCCAGGAGAGGAAGACAATGCCTGCCACACATTTTTTTGGGTTTGAAAATTGGGGCAGGCTATGACGAGACGCCTCCAGGGAGCCGAGAGAGCTCATCCTGGGTAGTATAGTCGCAGTGGTGCTTGGGGCGGTTGACAAATGGAACCAGGTGGCATGTGGCTTCAAGACGGATCCTCAGCTTGAAGGCATCTCATGGCGTAAGCTTCTCTTGTTTTGAATCCGGAGAATATCGTCAAGTCGAATTAGGTGTGCAATTTCAGGGATGAATTCGCAGTAATAAATGAGAGCTCCGATGAACCAACTGAGTTCAGCAATAGTAGTCAGCTAAAGGTAGTTCAGAAAAGTTTTGCATTGGCATTAAAACCTTGTATGCCAAAAAAATGACTTCGGAGGCTACGAATGCCCACTTGGCCACGTTTATTACTAATTTGGACTTGTTTAACTGCTTGAACAGAGAGTAAATATTATTGAAATGTTGTTTCTCTGTTTCGGAAAATACGAGGATGTAACCTTCGCCAAAATTGGGCCCCCATAGAGGCTTGCCAACATCATACTGAAAAATTTGAGTGGCTTTTGTAAGGTTAAAGGTCATGATTACTTACTCAAACAACTCAAAGGAAGTGAGTACAGCTGTTTTTGGAATAACGCTCTCCCGGATTGGGATGCGATGAAACGCCTATGACAGGTCTATTTGACTAAATACTCTCATGCAGTGAAGCCCAGCTAATACATCTTCAGGATGCATCAGGGCGTAATGTTTGGATTGAGTGACCATATTGAGTCGTTGGTGATCACTGCAAAGGCCCCGGGAATCACCGTTCTTTTTAGGTGGGAGATGCAGAGGGTTGGTCTAGAAGCTATCTGATGGATGGAAATATTTCATTATGAGTAAGTAAACAAATTCTGTTTTGGCAATGGTGAGTTTTTTTAATGGACAGTTTTGAAACTTTGCAGGCTATTGGAGAGCCTGGTGCAATTATATGATGTTTGACTGCCTGGCTGCTCTCAAATGGTTTGCGATTGATATTGGTCAAGACAGGGAACTGCTTCAACAATTAATGGTAGCAGCAACAAAGAAGCTACACGGGAGCACATACTTGATGCCGATGTCTAATGATAGCACTTTTTGCACTTACGTGGAAATCTGGAAATTATTGGCAGTGAATAATTTTTAACTCCACTGGCTTACTAGTAAGAGGATACTTTTTTGATAGAACTGACACATCAGGCTCACTGTCGATAAGAAAATTCATGTTGCTGGCTCTATCCCCGTCAAAGATGCGTCTTTGGAAAGAGACATTGTCTGAGACCACTCAAGACATTGAAGGAGATCGTTTTTTGAATCCGCTTCCTGGTTAAACTCGAACGGGGGCTAGCACCTTATCACTCTATCACGGAGTTTCTAATGGAAGAAGCAGATTTTTGGCTGTCCATGGCGTGAAGATCTTAAATCCAGTGGCCGCTTTCGTTCTCTGAACGGTGAACGCTCTTATGGATCTTGTGGAGAACAATGCGCTTGTGTTGACCAACGATGGAGTTGACTTTATTTGGCCAAGAAGGCTGAGATTTGCTCTTTCAACAACCCCACCTCAGAATTACCACTGGCAGAACGAATCTCGGTGACTAGGGGAACCACTCTGATTTTCATTTTGAAGCTGGGATTAACGCTGTTCTAACATCACCGGGGAACCGTTGCATTCAAAGCTATTTATGGACACTGTTTAGGGAATTTTCATGCCACTTTGGACCACATCGGATGCAGCAGCTGCCACGGACGCTGATCGCCAAGCGCCAGGCTGAGACTAATTAATTGATCTCATGCTCATTGTAGAGGGAAAAAACTTGCGATCGGCGCTTTTTGAGAGCCTAGTGGTGGAGGGTTTTCGATAATATCCTCTACTTGTGTGAGAAATCCTCTTTGAGCTCGGATACAACCTTATAAAATTCAGAGGAATCGTGCTGAATTTTTTGGGTATGGAATTTCGCCTTTATAAGGGTACACCATAGCTAAGGATGCAATGCCCAGAAGGACGGTATTTTGAACGTGGTGATGGAGCCCACTGCTGCCGGAATGGTGAAGCCATTGTCAGCGTTGACAAGATTTTCTTCATCGTTTGACATTGTAAACAATAACACTATTTACTCCAGTGTAAATGTATCGCGCTACTATTGAAATACGAGTATGAACGTATGTGCGTGGGGCTACCAGTTTTGGAATGAAACACAATGTAATAGTATACATTGTATACTAATTTTATTTATCTTTTGAAACAAAAATCTTATATCTGTATTCTTCTTTTCTACGCTAAAGGAAATTTTTCAAAGTTATACAATATTTTTGTTGAAAACTCATCTACTAATCCTCCCGTATCTGCAACAAATGATGCTCCAGGTCTTGGGGGATTTGGCGGAACTCAATTTTTACGGATTGTATTTTTGGTACATGCTTCATTTATGTATCTGTATATGGGGGAGCTTATGACCTATGTTTTGTCGCTGTCAATAGCGTTGATTTGTAGTATGTTTTTTTTCAATCTACGGTGTCTGGTTAAACAAATAAATAAAGTCATTCTTCCCGTTACATATGATCATCAAGAAGAATATAATAGTAACTTTTTTTCGTCAGTCTTGATATTTTATTCCTAGTATTTACGGAAATCCATAATAAAGTCCATTTAAAGGTGAATACCAAAGTTTCGGTCATTCATTGTTGCATTATCAAGAAATTCTTGAAAATTAATTTATTACATACCGCCTTTGATGCACAATCTTGCAACCCAAGCTTGATTGAAATAGGTGAAAAACTGAAAAATGCAGTTTGCAATGGCTTATTCTCTAAACCAGAATGAATATTTAAGCTAATTCTACTATATAATCATCTCAAACTAATAAATATTCAACATTCTTCCGCTAATTCTAAAATAAACCTGTTCAATTTAGATACTCCTCCGCTGCAATCGAATTGTGTAAGATTAAAATGGGAATTTATTAAGTTGAATTTTTTCATCATTTGGTTCCCATAAATAAGATATTCAATCTAAAGATTTTTTTTACTATCATATAAGAGTAGACTTCCAATCATTTCAATGAATACTAGATGGATTTTGCTTAGGTTGTTTTTTTTTCAATGAAAAGCACTTTTTTACTTATTTGAGAATTTGCACTTATTATGACTAAACAGCAGGTCTGAAAGAGTTATCATGTGATAGTGTGCAGCTAAATTTAGAAGTGGTGCATTTCTCCAAGTGGTACATCTCTCCCCAAATTACCCTAACTTGAAGAGAGCCACATAAAAACTCAAAAAATTCTACCTACCATGACTACGAAAATTACTACATATGAAATTCCGAGTTATATGCTCCTTTTATTAAGACGACCTAATATGAATTTTTGGAAAATTTATGGGACATAAATATAAAATTTGCAAATTATACCATTACAAATGAAGTCTGCCGAATTTAAGCTTCAGAGGTTTTTGTTGCCCTTGTACTCATAAACACAAAAAAACATTACTTTGTTCAGATTTCCAGGCTCAAAAATTACCAATGGCGAGGGAGGTGGCAACCCATTTGCAACGCAATTTATAAAATGAATTACGGTATCACGCAATGGGATATATCGGTTGGACGCGAGAAGAGGGCTCGCCAAGAAATCACCGTTGCGACATGGGGAGTCTGTTCTGGATCGCGCCAGAAACGAATTGAGATGGTGTGAAGTTTTTCGGGAGTTTTCCGTTCAAAAACAATCCAGTTCGTACCAAAATGTATTCTTGCGAATGTCAATTGCAAACGATCAGCAATAAATACGAACTTCCGCCAAATCGTCTTTCCTCCAGCCTTGTTTCTCTTCAGTTTTCCCAACGAATACCTTTTTGGGGATCCGTTGTTTGACTATACGATTCACGTGGCCAGCCAACTGCAGCTTCCATAGTCTTATAATCGTTAATATCTCCGGGTCGACAAAAATTTCATACAAATTTATTTGATTTACGCAGGTTAAACTAGCATCAGCGGGTTCCTTGATATGGATTAAGGTTCAAATGCTGACTGATTTGCAATGCCTCTTTAGCGCTGAGTTTCGATGTCAGTGGGATATTGAACTACCGTGTCAATATATTTTACAATTGTATAGCAAATTGGTTCCCATGTTGTCACACTGACGGCCCAGTTTGTAAACAATGCACGATGTGAGCTTTCAGTAGCATCATTGACAGGATTTGATGATGGATTGACGACCCAGAATCTCACCGATCACACAGGGTATGTTTGCTGTAATAACAACCCATTCAAGAAGTATGATCCATGCCGTTTCAATGCGGGTTCAACTAGAAGAATTAGCAAATTAGTGCAATGCGGGTTCAAGTGGAATAATAAGCGAATAAGACAAAATCCGATAAGTTTAAAAATGCATGGAAAGACTTTTGTTAGCCCAGGGATTCTGTAAAATAAAGAAATATAAAATCAGCATTTTCGTAGCGCGAGAAACTAGATGGCACCGTGAAGGCATATTTGCAATACGAACACACAATGTGTATAAAAGTTGAAAACTGAAAGAATGAGTTCGGAGTGCTTTTCATTGTTGACAACATATGTAAACAAATTATCACCGACTTCAAGCCCGTTAACAAAAAGCTCTGTACAATTCAACTAACACACATCCACACACGACAAGGAAGAGGCAATAAAGGACGGATTTAACAGCACCCTGGAATGCACTCTCGATACTTTGCCGCCAAACGACATTAAAGTTGTTCTGGGTGACTTCGATGCAAAAATCTGCCGTGAAATGGAACCCAGAATAACAACCGGAGGGGATAGCCTCCATGCAGAGACCAGCGACAACGCACAGCGGCTGATAGACTTCGCTACTAGTAGAGGCTTCACAGTAAGTTCCACACGCTTTTCACATCAAGACACCCGCAAGAGAACGTGGGCATCCCCAGATGGTCCCACATTCAGCCAGATCGACAATATTCCCATGCAAAAACGAGCCACAACTAGAATTCTCGACACGTGTTCATTCTGCAGTGCTACCTGCGATTCTGACCACTATCTTATAAGGGTCAAGTTCTGATGCCGCATCGCAAGACCTGTAGGCAAGGAGTATCAATTACTCCAAGGCACCAGATACACAAGCTAAATGATAGCTCAGTAACGTCCACATAAATGTCAGCGCTAGGAAATTGCATCAACATATTTCTGCAAGTGAGAGACAGTAATGCTGGCATCAAAACCATGTGGAAGACAGCAAGAGATGCAGTAAGAGAAACAGCCAAGGAGGTCTTGGAACACCTGCCAAAGAAAAACGGGAACGACTCGTACGATGAAGAATGCAAGGAAGCGATTAAAATAAAACAAGTTAAAGTAGCAGGAGAGAGCTCCTGCCAGAAGGGGGTTGTAAAATAATTAGTAAATCAAACAATATATTCTGCATATTAAAACTTGATTCATATACAGATTCCATAAATTGAGTTCGAAAAATTATTATGGTTATTATGTTTTTAAGCTCGCTATTTTGTTTCAAGTGTATTGGAACCGTCGCTTGGATAGCCATGATAACACAGCAATATTACAAACCATTTCTGAAATTTTTAGCAAAATTCCTTCATATTTGTAATGTCTAGGTCCGTTGCAAACGTCTTTCTCCCTAGTATTACGTGTAAATGTTGTTGTAATTGTTAAATACTCAGTCGGCTGTTTATTGTTCAATTATTGTGAAATTTTCAGAACACATAGCATACCATTTTTTTCAAAAAACTTAAATTAAAGCTTTTGGGAAAGTTAAGTTTTGACTTTATAGGCAAAGTCGTAAAATTCATAGAATGTGTGATTATTAACAAAGTTGATCGAATTTTGACTTCTGAGGCATTTGTTGCCCTTGTACTCCTAAAGTCTCACCTTTGTGATTTTTTTCAGATTTTTCGGGTCAAATATGTCTAATCGCAAGGGAGGAAGCAAAATTTTCGTAAATTTCCCCTTCTCCTGCACCCCTTAAAGCAAACCTTGTCATTTTAAGACCTGTGTTGGTAAGTTCTCATCAAGACCTTTCATTTGATGCTCATATTGCTCTCAAGCGATGAAAAATTTTTTTTTCTAGGGACATTCCTTAATATGGGGAGACAATAAACAATTTATAATTTTTTTTTTGTGGTGAAACTTTGAAGAGGGCATCACTTTACACCTACTTAAAAAATCGTATGTTTCCAGCTTATGATGTTCGTGAGAAAAAGCGGTTTGACACACGGACGGACGGACGGATGGACAGACAGATGGACAAACAGGACGCGATTTTTGTGGGGTTTTGTAAAATTATTTTACAAAACTTTAAAAAGGAACCAGGTGTACAAAGAATATATCCGGCGACCATCTCGGACCAAAGAAGAACAATATAATACCCTTCGACATCAAGCTTAAAGAAGAAAGAAACGACTGAACGTCAACACCAAGATCCAACTGATAAACGAAAACATAACCCTACTTGAAATCAGCTCAGCGTATGCCTCTATTAAACAGCTAAGACACTTCTTCAATCTACAACAAAATCTTTGCAAAAGTGTACAAGGAGCAATGGTAGGCAAACCAGTCGAGCTTAAAAACAGATGACTGCAATATTTCCAAAAGATGTTTACAGCGCCCCCCAACTACGGTTGAAGCTGTGAACATTCTAGAGGCAGACCAAGATTTCTCTGTCTCACCACCAACCAAAGATGAAGTACAGGCAGCAGTACGGGACCTCAGAAAAAATAAGGCTCCTAGAATAGATAGAATACCTGCGGAACTAGTTCAGAGCAGGGTTCCCTATCTAAATAACCTTTTGCTTCAACTTATATGAAGAATATGGTCAGAGAAGCAGTTACCAAAGGATTGGTGGGAAAGTATAATAAATCTATGTCCTGTACACAAAAAAGGGGACAAATTAAGGTGTGAAAATTATAGAGGCATCGCTCTTCCGTGCATGTCTTATAAAGTGCTCTTCAAAATCATAGAAAGAAAATTAAAGCTGTACTATGAAAGTATTATAGAAGAGTATCAGGGAGGCTTTCAATGTGGCTGGTCTACAATAAACCAATTACGTATTCGTATTCTCAATAAATTAGGTGCTCAAAAAGTGCTGGGAATATAACATCAATGTGCATCAACTCTTTGTTGACTTCAAGCAAGCATACGATAGTGTTGACAGAAATGCACTGTACAAAATAATGCTTGACTTTGGCATCTTAACAAAACCAGTCCGCATGCTCAAAGTCACGATGCTAAACGCAAGGTTCCAGATCAAGGTAAACGCTGGACCAAAGGAGAGCTTTAAAATGGAATCAAGCTTAAAACAAAAGAATGGATTTGCCCCAATGCTCTTTAATGTTTCGCTGGAACACGTCACCAGGATGACATCAGCTAAAACCCGGGGCACACTAATGTTCAAGTCCTCATAATTGATAGCATATGCTGATGACATCAATATTATGACTCATTCAGTCTTAGATGCCAAAAAGTAAGCATAGTATCTGGAGTGAAGCCTAGTATCTGAAGCGAACTCAATTGGCCTACGAGTTAATGAAACTTAAACTAATTTCATGACTCAAACGAAAAAGAATACTCTAGTTTGATAAAATCTGATCTCAGGCGACTACAGCGTTGAAAGTAAAGATAACTTTATATACCTTGGAGCCAACCTGAATAGAAGAGGCACCAAAATGGACGAAATCGGACGCCACATAAACGCCACAAATAAAGGCTTTTACTACGTTTTTAGGGTTTTGTAAAATAATTTTACAAAACCCTTCTAAAATCGCGTCCTGTCTGTCCGTCTGTCTGTCCGTCCGTCCGTCCGTCCGTCCGTCCGTCCGTCCGTCCGTCCGTCCGTCCGTGTGTCACAGCAGTTTTTCTCGGAAACTACTTAAGCTAGAAACATCAAATTTTGTATGTAGGTGTAAAGTGGTGATCTCTTCAAAGTTCAATTACAACAAAATTTTTGTAAGGTATTTAAGGGGGGTCTCCCCATATAGGGGAGTGACCCCCCGAAAAAAAAATTTCATTGGAGGTAGCCGATATGGGTATCAAATGAAAGGTCTTGATGAGAACTTTTCAAAACAGGTCTTAGTTTGGCAAAGTTTGCTTCGAGGGGCGCACAGGGAGGGGAAATACACGAAAAATTTGTGTCCCCCCCCTCGCGATTGGACACCTGTGATCCGAAAAATCTGAAAAAAATCAGGATTGTAGGTCTTGGTGAGTACAACAACAACAAATACATGAGAAGTCGCAATTCACTCAACTTTGTTAGTAATAGTATGATTTATCGATTTTATGTTTTCTTGAATAAAATCTTAACGGTATCCTTAAATTCTATGAAATTCAGCATACGGATGACTATTTATAAGGTTGATCTATCCTGAAAGTTTCATAAAGATTGAATCATATTTAGCGAAGTTATAGCGGTTTGAAATTTCCTGTATTACTATGGAACAATATGCGCTGCATGTATTACTATGGCAACATATGGCTATGGAACAAAATGCGCTTTTTACCGACATAGACACTACAGTTTTGCTAGGATTTGCATGAAAATTTCAGGAATGATAGGTGTCATGTATGTCTTGAAGAATCGGTTCAGCTAGTGGTATCAGTAATCGTAAAACCAAATAGTGGCTGTTTTAAATGCGAAGATTGAATAATTTTGAGTTATTTTTCCCAATTTCAACGTTTAAGGTGCATGCTCTGAACACTTGATTCAATTTAATGAATGACTGAAAATGAGTACCTACAATTGATGCTCATAAGTGAAACAAGTCAAGGAGGCGGGAGAGAGCTCCTAGCAAAAGGGTTTTGTAACCATTCTAGGATTCGAACAAATTGTGTTTCCTCCCTCGCGGATGGACATCTGAAATAATTATCAAGGGAGATATTTATGAGTATAACAAAAACAAAAACCTCAGAAGTCGAAATTCGTTCAACTTTGTTAAAAAAAGTATGATCTTCGTATTTCCTATTTCCTCCAATAAAATCGTATTTGACATGTTTCTTGATTTGATTCGATCTGGTGACTGCATTTTGTAAATTGAATACAAAACCCTTCTGACATGAGCGTAGGTCTGTTTACCCAACTTGTTTCTATTTTAAGGTCTGGCATTGACCTCAGAAAAAATAAGCTCTGCATTTATAAAACCCTGGTCAAACCTGTGCTGGTATATGGAAGTGAAACATGGACCTTGACGAGCGAATCCAAAAAGGCAGTGTACATATTTGAATGCAAAGTGCTCCGCCAAATCTATGGCCCATTGAAACAAAGAACAGAGTAGAGACTACATTACAATGATGAGTTGTATGAACTTTTTGATGATCCTCTTGCAAATTTCACTAGGCGGGCCATATAGCAAGAATGGAAGGAAACTGGCTACCAAAAAGAACATTGAAGGGTAGAGCACAAGAACATTGAAGGGTAGAGCACGTCCAGAGGGAAGATCGAGGATTCGCTGGGAAGACATACGATAGGAACAGATGGCAGACCCTTGTTGAGAGTAAACAATTGAGGGACAACGTTACAGAACAGATGATTGGAGGAGATTAATCCAGAAGGCGAAGGCCCGGTTTGGGCCTGTAAGCCGGGTCTTTTTTTACGAAATTTTTTATCCAACTAGTCCAAAAGGCTACAGTCATACATAAAGTTAATTATTTAACCTTTTTCAAGATAATTAATCTACAAATTTTCATCCCAAAAAACTGATGCCATAACCTTCTTGCTGATCGTTCTAACTTGACCTGTTTTGGAGCTAACCAATCAGATTCAGTCGACTGTAAACGTTTTTGTTCCAGTTTCGGATCATGACAATATCCAGGTCTCATCTGCAATTAGACAACGATGCCTAAAATTGTTTCATTCTACTTAAAACGCTACAAATTGCGCTTATAAATTTGTTTTTGATTCAGTTTTTGTTGTATCGTTAACGTATGCGTCACTATCTTCCCGAATAGCTTTTTCATACTTAATTCGTCATATAAAATATGGAACACTCATTTGTCTGGAATGCCTGTGCTATTAACGATTTAACATTTAGTTGTACTTGAATATTTACAAACAATATCATAGACTTGAATGATTGTTGTCACGACGTCAGGTACGTAGTTCATCTTCAACGCTTGTACGAGCACGTTGAAACTCTAAAAAATAAAGATGCAGATTCCCTTAACTTTTTCGCCATTTTTATATGAATTTCTGTTACTGATAAGCCTTCGAAAATAAATTTTATCGCTGTACGATATTCGGTTTTATTCATTGTTTAAAAATCCACTGATACATCAATTTCAAGCAGCTTACAAACAAAGAGTGAATAGATAGATAGAAATAAGCTTTTAGAGCAAGGAGATTATTATTTATAGTCAAGCGGGTAGTTGAGAAAAGCTGGAAATTCAACATAGACATACACTAAATTTTCGTTGATTTTAAGCAAGCATATGACAGTATTGATCATAACGTACTGTACCAAATAATGCTCCGCTTTAGTATCCAAGCCAAATTAATCCGTCTTACCAAAATGACAATGACGTCGACAACCTTAACTCTGCATCAATAACTAACTTACGCATTTGACACAAATATCGGACTGAAGCAGAGAGATAGACTGACCCCATTGCTATTCAATTTGGCTCTAGAAGATTGCATAAGAAAGCCACCGGTCAATAGAAGGGGTACGTTATTATACAAGTCAATCTAAGTAGTGGCCTATGCGGATGACATTAACATTTTGTCACCTTCACTAACAACCGCCAAAAAACTTTCCTGAAACTCGACAGCGAAGTGAAAGTAGGAGTAGTGGGGCTATAAATTAATGAGAATAAAACAAGGGTCATGACGAAATCGGGGGAAAATGCCTTAAATGCACAAATTATCACACTTGGCGAATACGATACCCAAATGTGGGCGAATTTGTGCATTTAGGCACCATAATAAGGAGAACCGCTAATGAAAGAGACGAAATACAGCTCACAAATGAAATATTTTATTCAGTTTTGACGATCTTTAAGATCAGCTGCATACACAGCAAAACAAAGCTCAAACTATACAAATCTGTGATAATACCTGTGTTATGCTATGAGTGTGAAACATGGAGCCTAAACCAAGTATCCACAAATATATTGAATGCCTTTTAGCAACAGGTCCTGAGGTGGATAATTGGAGTGGAATTAGACGGTGACCTATAGTTAATTCGATACAACTATTAGCAGTATGAAATTTTTGATCAGCTGGAGGTCTCAACGATTGTAAGACTGCGGATCTTGCGGTGGGCTAGTCACGTGAATCGTATGGACGAACAGCGGATATACAAAAAGGTATTTCTTGGGAGGACTGAAGGCCAGAGCCCAGGCGGATAGTCTTATGGATGTTTCGCTGTGGGAATGTAAAACATATTTGAAGGGGTTTGCGGGCAGCGAATATATGTATACAAAAATGGTGCCCATGACAGTGACATTCGATAATGAATCGGTTGAGATAACCATGTTCATCTTGGACAATGATCTTATTTGCGGGAATGGACTCTTGGGTAGTGACGTTTTGTGCGGAAACGGTAAATGTTTCGTGGACTTAGACAAAGTCAAATTGGTGACTCTGTATCGGACACGGACAAAAATACATTAAAGTCATTGTTTATCGCCAATAGAGAATGTTTCGCGAAAGACTTATTGGAGCTGGTGTTTGTAGTAATCGAGCAGTCATACAAGTAAACTGCTCGAAACCCTCCTATCTCCTATCCAAAATTTCAGTGGGCCCAAACAAGCTTGTCGGCGTGACAGCACCAATGCAGCGAATTTCCCAGCAGCAGAAAAATATTATGAATAATACCCAATGCAATACAAGCAATAGCAACAATAACCTAGGTTCAAATAACATCAATGTGATAAATATCATCGGCGCTGCTTCCCATCATCCATCAGTACTAACATCTGGTATGAATCACCAAAAGATTTGTCGGGAATCAATCCAAATGCAATACATCTCCTTATGGTGACTGTTATACCGAAATCACAGCCGGAGATTGTTCAAACGATGTCACTCTTGATCAGTGTGAATGCTACGCCTCCAGTTCCCAGAGTTCAAACCATTCAATTGACGCCACAACAGCAGCAATTATTGAAAACCATACAAAGGAAAATTAACAACTCTAGTCATGGCTACAACACAAGAATCTTCTGGCCAATCTAAATATCCCGTCAGACTGCAACCTAAACAATCCAATTTACAACAAACCAGCTCCTCAAACAGTCCCGTCACCATCACCATCGCCGACTCAAGCACCTAATCCTCAACCTCTACCATATCAAGGGAAAATGATC
Source organism: Odontomyia ornata (assembly GCA_963969285.1). Classification (NCBI taxonomy): domain Eukaryota; kingdom Metazoa; phylum Arthropoda; class Insecta; order Diptera; family Stratiomyidae; genus Odontomyia; species Odontomyia ornata. The sequence continues at coordinate 401,981,033 of OZ017738.1, forward strand.
TCTAACTCCACATTAAATACCAATAAATACAACGCAGAATTTTCATAGTCCAGATCAACGTAAAAATTACTTTGAAAATGAATGCCCATACCCACGAAAAATTCCTGTTCACATAATCCAAAACACAGAATTAAATTCGTATACAAAGATTACAACATTGTAGCAACATGAATGGGCCTACTTGATCCGCATCACAATTGCAGCAGCAACAATAAATGCAATTTACAGCAGCTGAGCAGGGGGCTCGTTTTCATCCACCGTAATAGCATGATGCCACGGTGGATGACGGACAAACAAGATGAAAAACTTGCTTGGTGACTGGAAGACTCAGCTGTGAAGGGAATAAGACGGGAGCCTGGAGGAGATTGTGAGACCGCGTGGATGACGACAGAGACGTCGCATCTGTTTAATTATTTTAATTTTGCAATTAATTCGCGAATGAAAATAAAACGCAGAATATGAAAATTGGTCGCGAGGTCACGTAAGGGAATGTTCGAATTTTGTACGCCAGATTGTGGAGTGATCGCCTAGTGAAAATGACCCGATAAAAACTTGTGGCAACCCCGCTCGAATAGGAAGCACCGCTTATCATATGCGTGGAAAGTTCGGAACTTATTGTTCGATAAAAGCGTTACCTGTTTGCAGATCGCGAACGATTGGATAAAAACGGCCTTCGCTTGCATCTATTATTTGGATTAGTGGATTTCAGTACTATGAGATTCTCTGAAGTGAGGAAGACTGAAAACGAGACGACGTTGAAAATAAGAAAGGAATAGAAAGTGTTGTCTTTCTATTACTTAGAAATTGATTGAAAGAGGTGATGTGAAAATGGCTTGTTGGATTGTTGCACGGGACGAATCGTTTCCTAGTTGGAATCAACAGTAATTGAAACATACAGGTAAAACCATGAGAAGCTCTTACCACTAATATAATTTGCTAGCAAATGAGAATGAAACTGCCCCGTTCCTATGGAAAGGATGTTTGCATCGTATGAAAGAAGCTTTTGTAAAGAATCTGAAAGAACATTCTGATATAACGCTGCGTCTATGGGCCGAACAGTGTGAATTTATTTTGGCGCAAAGATTCCGTCGCAGCCATCAGATTGTCATTTTCTATCGCCGCATTTGCGATGAACATAAATTGTGACAATTGCTTCATGGATTTCACAGACAGCATTACAAATTTTTGGAGTTCATGATGATCGATGACGGGAGGAGGTCGTGAAGCGGAGCTCGTCCGGATCGTAGAGTAATATTCTCCCCTTTGGATTAGATTTGAATTTTTGTGGCATGCTTGAGAGGAGTCAAGTCTTGTTGCCGGCGGGTTTCTTCTGTTCCCTTTCGCTAGGAATATTATTTTCGGATGCGGTTTTTGTGTTGGCACTTTCGGAATTGTTGTGCTAGCCTTGTTAATGGAAATGGAATAATTGAAATCCATGATTTACATATCCTTAGCTGAAATAATAACGGATGTACCCACCCCATCTACGAGCGCTCGTCGAAAAGGATGGGTAAGTACCGTTTTGGTTTCATTTCTTTTTTCTAAATTTGTTTTTTTTTCTAAATTTGTTATATTAAATATTTGTCGTACTACATAATAGCAATTGCAGCTACAAATAATTTAGTTATATTCCAGGATAAATTTTAGTTAACAGTGTTGTTATTATTAATATTAACTTCCCTTCTATACAACCCATACAAATCTGTTTAACTATAATTCGAGCATTTTTGTTTTAGTTTCCACGAATTGATGTAATCTGAAGATATTGAATTGTTCATAAAGTTATCCGAATAATATAATGAAGTGATTAAACTTACCGTTCGGTCTTTTCATTCTGCTTTTCTGACCGGGTATGGGACCCGCCACGATGGAAGGTTTTTTCGCTAAAATGGGCTAGCCATCGGGCGCGCTCCACCTATTTGTGGTTTTCAGGGGCTCTTGCCAGGTTGAATGGCCTTCTGCTCGCGTGCCCTTTTATGGTATAGGGTTATGTGATTTGATCACATAATTCTATGACATAAATCGGTCACGTCTTTATTTCTCGTTTGATGGGAAGGCTCATGCAAAGTATGTTTGTACGAGTTTTCCACTCAAAAGGGAAATATATGGCCACATCAACATTTGGATCTTGATCCGGTTGGGCGGGTGCGAGGGGGCACCACATCCATCCGGTTGCCCCACTCTTATTTGTGGGCCATAAGAATCGTCGGTAACGACAAAGTTTCCACAAGTCCGTCTGTTTTACCCGTTTCAACTTGCTCTATGAACAAGCATTTCCACCATCAGTTAGTTGCCTACATTTTTCGACTTCGGTCGACTTTTTTTTGAGACCCGAGAATTCGTGAATGCGAAATTCTTTTGTAGCGGGTCCTTGTGCTGGGGGGAAGGAACCCACCTCATGAAACCGCAACGTTAGCCTGCCAGCGCATTCACGCGTCCCCAGACAAGGCCAATCTCGCCGGATCTTAACATCTTCTTCCGCCGAGGCAGCAGACCATCGCTGCAGTCCTTCACGGACATCTGTATACCTTCTTTCACTACATGCTCGTTAACGAAATTCCAGATAAATTTGACAACAGATAAACCAGTCGACCTAAAGCCTTACCGTGTCCCATTCGCAAAAAGATCGATTGTTAGTGGTATCGTTGAAGATCTGCTCGAACATAAAATGATCCACCCGTCTAATTCTTCATACGCGTCAAATGGCGAGCATTGACTTTGTATTGACTACAGCCGATTAAATGAAATTACCATGAAACAATCTTTCCCAATGCCGGTAATCGATGAGATATTTGCATCCATTGCATTGTGTTTGGATTTCCGTACCGGGTATCATCAGATAGAAGTAGATGAGTCGTCAAAACAATTTACCGCCTTTGTGACTAACGACGCCAAGATAGAATTTAACCATATGCCCTTCAGTCTGGCAAATGCTCCAGGGGAATTTCAAAAAACCATGAGCGAAATCATAAAATTGAGCCTTTTTTGAAGGTTATTGCATATCTGGATGATGTGATCATCCCCGCAAAAACTCTACCCAAAGCCATCGAAAAACTTGAAAAATTTCTTGGGTCACCGTGTGAACGAAAACGGAGAGAAGACCGAAGCAATGTTCATGTGTCCATCGAATATCACAGAAACCCGTCGATTTTTCAGGTTGACCGGATTCTTTCAGAAGCTTATGGAAAACTACGCGATCATTGCTCGTCCACTTACAACACTACTGAAGAAAAATACTCCATTCTCTTGGGATCTGGAACTAGAAGAAGCTCAAAAACATATTATGTGAAGAACCTGTCCTTGCACTTTATAACGTAACTGCGGAACATCAAGTGCACACCGATGGCAGCAGCTATGGTGTTGCTGCTTTGTTACTCCAATCCGAAAATGGTCGAAACTGGAAGCCCGTATCATAGTTACGATAAAGAAGTCCTTGCAGTTGTTGATGGGCTGGAGCGTTTCAAGATTTACCTCCTAGGAAAACACTTTGAGCTGGTGACGGACTGCAGCGCTATCGTCAAACTTAAAAATTACCGCGAGATGAAACCCCGAATTTACAAACGCCCATTTGTTATTCAAAAATTTCTCGGCAATGACCAATATTTAATAGAGACATTGGTTGGATTGAAGAGCAACAGTCGACGACATTTTAGTTCAGTGTTAACGTCGGAGAAAATGAAACCCTGGTGTAACTTGCCACCGGAGTTAGATGACATCAGCAACGTCTCAACCAGCGACTCGAGTGACAACGAAGATGAAGTGGCCGTGCTGTCGCTTGGCAACACTACAGCGTGAGACGCAAGCAACAAGATACGAGAGATAGTCAGTTAATTGTAATTGTTCAATGGGGACGCCTCGCACTTAATAAACAAGATTGAAGGAGCAATGTGTCGATTTTAATATTAAAACTAAGAATTGCTAAATTAAATCTGAATCATTCCTTCCAATGGGAAATCTATTATCAGGAGGGATTCAAGCGATGGGTAAGTATCGCATTAAGATGGCCAGGCTCTTCTAGAGAGATTTGCTGCTAGATTTTTGGTCACTCGGATCGGGTTTGCGGTATCCCTTGGCTGTGTTTACATAGTTTCGTTAGCGCACTTTATTTCTGTTTGACGTATTAGGTATTAGTAGGGTTATGGTATCGAGAACGCGATGAGATCAGTTTTTCTACTGTTGTCGGCGGTTTATTTTGGCTTGGATGAAAGCACCATAACTGGTAGAATGGCAGAAGTACTATGAAGAATCCGAACGCGTTTTAAACTGATAAAATTTGACAGTGGCTGAGAAATGTAGTCGAACTTCAGTTCTACCAACGCAAAGACTCTTAATAGAATTCCTCTCCGAACTAGCTGGCCGACCAATAGCCAGCAATGGAGTAGACTGTCGAGTGTTCGAATTTCTCGACCTTAACATTCTCATTCATTCTCTTCAAATTGTTGAGTAGTTTATTTGGATTTATCTGAGGGAATCCCGGACAAAACGACTTGAAATCATTACATCTTGGCCATTTAAGTGGCAAAAAATATTGCATGGTTTAAATCGTGCATTCAACCTGATCTGAACCAGTTTTTGTGTAAAGTTTTGGTGGGGTAATCGCTCCTTTCCCTTTTGATTTATAGTTGTGTTGACTATCAAAATTACGGCCTTAAGACAATGTTCTCATGTTATTACACACAGCAAATTTAGTGTCACATGAAATCAAAAAAAATAATCTTTGCGCCCAACAGGCATTTATGATTGCCTCCGTGAAATGTAACCCAGGTACTCATGAATTGCCAAACAAAACTACCGTAAATGTGCTGCAAAAAGTCATTGCCACATGCAAGCACCAACGAAAAATTTAAAAGAAATTCAAACACCATTCAGATTAAACTAATTCCCATTATAAGCAAAACAATGCAAACCTTTCTTCATGCCGCGAAAATCCCAATATGTTAACAGTATAAAAGAATATCTTTTGATATGCATTATTCACAGAAACACATCACGTGCAATCATAATAATACAAATTTGAATTTTGGGAGCCCCTTTGATAATTTAGGGTCAAGGCCACAGTTAATATGAAGCGATCTCATAAAAAAAGAATTAAACCCAATCATGAATCATGCTTGTAAATATATCAGGAAATAATATATCGCGAGCTCTTAACTCAAACTAAATTTAAAGATACAAATGATACAATTCGTTTAATCAAATTGCAGTTGGAGTACAACAGATCAATTCACAATAATGATGCCAAAATTAGATCCACCAGTTCAGTGCATAAAAAATATAATGCTGGACGGCATGATGCGGTGCCAAATAACAATCATGAATTGTTCAAATACTCCTAGGTAAGGTGATTAATTACCTGATGGTTAAGTGTGAAGCAAGAAATAAAAACATCACCGCCAGCTATTGTCTAGTTATTTGTGCTAACGAACTGTTGTCAGATGTGCCTTCACCATTTCGCTTTTGGGTGTAATAGGAAGTTTTTGTTGAAGCACTTAATCATGTTGCGGTAGGTATTTAAGCTATAATTAAATAGTTTAAGCTGTTTTTATGGCACATTTAGATTTTGCAAGAAAATAATGATACGCAAATTAGATAGAAGTTAATTTTTTAATGTCTTCTATATGCCAGCTATTGGATTAAAAATTATGCGTAACCAATAGGAATATCAATTTCATTGATTTTTTGCATAGTCTACAATGATTGTGCTGAATTTTGGGAAATCATAGCACAGCAGAACAAATGTTGATTTATTTATTGTAATCTATTGAATTGATTTGACAATGGAACTTTTTAATCATTATAGCAAAATAAATACAGTTGGATGCGAGTTTATCATTCAATTTTTCTTGTAAGACATTTTCGTAGGAGTTTAATCTTGAGACTACAAAAGATTAGAACATTTTTTCAAAAATAATTTGATTTTATAGTGTCGGATATATAGTAAGCAAGAATTAAGAATTGAAGCTCTATGTGCAAGGCAGGAACACTGAAAGGAAAAGGTACGAAGAATCAATGAAAATATTCATTACAGCATTGAATATTTCATAATTTTCTGACTGATGGGAAATTTCATCATCCAAATGAACAATTTTTCGTCAAATTGATGATGATGAAAGGGTACTGGCACATTGATACAATTAATGCACGAATTCATTGCAACAATGAATTCGTACATCAAATATTTTTAAAATATGAATGAAAACATTCAGCGATGAAGCTAATTTCTGGCTCAATGACTTTGTCAATAAGCAGAATATGTGTTACTGACCAGCAACAAACCCTCATGTGCTTCTTAAGATACATTTGCATCCACAAAAAGTACTGTTTGGCACGGTGTTGATTCCGGAGGTGTGCTTGGGCCGTATTTTTGGTGGATGAAAACGACCAACATGTTACCGTCAATGGAGAGCGCTATCGTGTTATGCTGGAAGATTTTTTGTGGCCAAAATTGGATGAACTTAACATCAGCGATATGTGGTTTCAACAAGACGGTGCTACTTGCCACACAGCACGCCTCACAATCGATTTATTGAAAGTCAAATTTGGTGAACGTGTTATCTCTAGAATGGCCGCCTCGTTCATCCCATTGGATTTCTTTTTATGGGGCTATATCTAGTCATTGATCTATGCCAACATGCCAGCAACTTTAGACTAGCTCAAAGACAACATACAACGTGAAATTGCCAACATTCTGGTCGAAATGTGTGACTGAGTGGTGGGAAATTGGGTCCAAAGAATCGACCGCTGTAAACAGGCTGGTGGTGGTCATATGATCAAAATCAAATTTTATTCATACAATAAATTTGAACTCAATACCTCAAATATTTTTTGTATTTTATATAGATGAAATTGCTATGACCTTAATGGAAAACCCTTTATATACACACACATATATATATATATATATATATATATATATATATATATATATATATATATATATAAATATATATATATATATATATATATATATATATATTTATATATACCTATATATATACATATATATATATATATATATATATATATATATATATACATATATAGTATATATATAAATATATAGTATATATATACATATATAACAGGCCAATTGAAAAGTCAAATTGGGCCGTTTTTTTAACGATTTCAACCTTTAAATGATCCAATAACGCTATATAATAATCGCTGTTGATGGTCGGGCCCTTTTGGAGGTAATCAATGAATATTATACCTTGCGCATCCCAGAATACTGATGCCATAACCTTGCCAGCTGACTGTTGTGTTTTCGGCGCTTTGGATTCGGTTCATCGTGTGTAGTCCACTCAGCTGACTGTCGATTGGACTCCGGAGTGAAATGATGGAGCCATGTTTCATGGATTGTCATATATCGACGCAAAAATTCAGGTTTATTGCGCTTCAAACACTGCTCAGAATCATTAACACGTTGTTGATTGTGAGCTCGCGCGGCATCCATTTTGTACACAGCTTTCTCATGTACAAATATTTGTGAATGATATGATGTACACGTTCAGATGATATCTTCACAATGTCTACTATCTCGATCAACTTCACTTTACGGCCATTCAAAATTATTTTGTGAACTTTTTTGATGTTTTCGTCGGTGACAGCCACTTTTGCGCTTCCACTGCGTCCGCCGTCTTCGGTGCTCATTTCACCACGTTTAAACTTAGCATACCAATCAATCATGGTTGATTTTCCTGGTGCAGACCCTGGAAACACTTCATCAAGCCAAGATTTTGCTTCAACTGTATTTTTTCCTTTCAAAAAGCAATATTTCATCAGCACACGAAATTCAAATAACAAAAGTAGCTACACTCACAACGCAATATCTCACAAACTAATAGTCGGACAGCTGTCAAATTTTGAAAAGTATGGTTTGAAGGTTGGTACTAACTAAAAATCATATGGATTTAATACTAGCACCGTCATCTGTGTATCACACAGATTATATATATACATACTATATATATATATATATATATATATATATATATATATATATATATATATATATATATATATATATATATATATATATATATGTATATCTATATTGTTAGATGTCCAAACAATTTTGCAGGCTACTGTCGCAATTGTTGTCGGAACTATTAATAACATCATGATCAATATTCATTGAAAATTAAACGAATGTACTCGAAAGCACAAGAATGATCCATGATCAATATCTGAAAGTGACGTCACTGCGGGTATTCAGAATTGCTCGAAGATTCCAAGTAGTTCTCTTCAGAACGTTCGCCAATATACGAGAAATGGATTGAATGACTAGAGACCCTATACAAAGCCGAGCTGAATGAATGAGGGATGTACAGTAGTAGTAAAAACGGTGATAGTGAAATGGCGAAACGAGGTGAGCGCGAATCAATGGCGATATTGATTGATAGTGAAGTGATTACTGTGATATATTTGAAAGACAATTGGAATATAAATTGGTAGACAGTGAAAAGTAAATTAAAATGCGATTTGTAAAATGTTGAAATTAATTATTGTGCATTCTTAATAAGCAACTCCTTGAACTTAATTTGAAAGACAGTGCGATTTCATTTTCCCAGAATATTAAAATCATCGGCCGCAAACCATAATACCGCAAACCATAATACCATAAATTCAACTAATCATAAAGATATTGGAACCCTATACTTTATTTTTGGGGCTTGGGCTGGAATAGTAGGAACATCTTTAAGTATATTAATTCGAACAGAATTAGGTCACCCTGGTTCTTTAATTGGAGATGATCAAATTTATAATGCGACAATGGTGTCAGAAGTGAGAATGATAATTTTGAAAGTGAAAACTTTTAAACATTTTCAAAGTACACAATAGTGAAATGTGATGTGCAAACTGGTGGAAAAAAAAAGAATAAGCCAAAATAATAAAAATCCCACGAAGTTATCATTTGAAAATTAATGAATTGACCATGTCGGAGCTTATGGGAGAAGCAGAAACACCAAATCAAAGAAACCAGAAAATGCGCTGACGCGTTGACGCTGATGCAGCAAGAGCAGCGACAACAGTCATCCAGTTTAACTGCGAAGCTAAATGAACAATCGTCAATGCTAGACCAGAAGCTGGACCAACAAGCATTCGAAATCAGGGTAGAATTGCAAAAACAGTCAACTGATTTGAAAGCAGATTTGCAAAAACTGTCAACCGAAGTGAAAGCGGAGCTCGGTAGTCTGAACAACCAAATTAAATGCGTCAAGGAAAAGGTATACCAGATCGAGGAGAGTATCAACCATGAGATCAGCCAGGTCGAGGAGTGAATCAACCATGAGATGGAAAAAACGAAAAAGAAATTGGAAGCAGCGAAGGCAGTAGTAACCACCTCATCAGCCCCGCTTTTAACCGTAGCGCAAAGCACATCTAGAAAGCACCAATATTCGACTGGCAAACGGTCTGGAGTATCTACATAATCTAGTTTGAAGGTGCCGCTTGGACAAATCACTGGAATGAGCAGTAACGAGCATTTGTATTGATTCTTTATTTGTAATCGAATTCATTTTCGCCTTCACAAAATACTCCAACTGAAAATAGAAAAAGACAGCTTCCTTTTAATTTTGTTTTTTTTTATTTTTTTTCTTCTCGAAATTGATTTTCGACCGTAATTAATCGCTAAAGAAGACCAAACGATTACGGTCGAAAATCGACTTCGAGAAGAAAAATAAAAAAAAAAGTACACAAAATTAAAAGGAGGCTGTCTTTTTCTTTTTTAGTTGTATTAATTCTTGCTCTAAAAGGCCCAGCTGCTGAGCTTTTGCAGACTATCCCCATTGAGTTGCACTCAAACCCGGCTGCTATGATGAATGCGCTTGACATGCATTATAGAGACAATCATCTAAACCAGATTTATCGGTCCCAGCAACGGCATCGGATGCAGAAGTCTGGTGAAACCCTACAGCAGCTAGCCCAAGACATTGAGTGACTGGCACTTTTGGCTCACCCAGCCTACGACCCAGAACATCGAGCTGACGCAGCAACAGAAGCATTCATTAGATCATTAAAGGACCAGGAATTGTAACAAGCCGTGCGTTTAGCTCAAAACAAACGATTAAGGACGCATTGGCTTATAGTCTGAAGTTTGAGGCAGCGAAAAATGTGACTCGTACTACTGCGCGAGATAGTGACAGACGAGTGTAGGTGTGAGCGCATGGAAATTGAGCGAGAGCTTCCTGTTAATGGTGCGCCTAGATGATGGAATTACGGTGAGAGAGGGCACCTGCAAAGAAACTGCAAGAAGCGAAGAAAATCGAGGTATTGCTCAGGGTGGTGGAGACCCAGACCAAGCCAGAAGCCCAAGATGGGATCAAACTGAGGGGACCAACTTCATGGAGCAGGAGGGTCAACGTTTGCAGCACAACCATCACCGTGTCAAGAATACATCGTGGAGAAGCAGACTTATGCCTTCCGGGTCAGATTGTCGGAGAACATTGCACCATAACAATCGACACTGGTGCAACTCGATCGATTATCCTAGTGAGCCTAGTGAGGCAACAACCACTTCACAGGGCAAGGTTTTCTCACTATGGGCAGCTACGGGAGAAACTGCATCTGCCCATGGAGAGTCTACTTCCAGATACAGTTGGGAGACCTTGCGGTCCAACATAATTTTCTGGTCGCGAACATTATGGATAACTGCATTCTCACATGGAATCACGCTGGATTTAGGCACACGGTTATTGAAATGGCAGAATGTCATAGTATTGACTGAGGATCCACGCGTCCGAAGATGAATGTGGTAGTATGTACCGACACTGATGTACCGAATTCTTCCGAGGGCATTGTATGGGCCAAGCTTGATGGAGATTCTGGAGACCACTGATCTTATCTGATAGAGCCAACGAAGACGTCGGTTTGATTGTAGGACGAAGTCTTGTAAGATCTATGAGGAACGGATACGTGTCGGTTAGAGTCCTTAACACCGCAGACTCAGACACGAGCATCAAAGCGGGAGAAGTCATCGGAAGCTGCCAGCTTGTAACCACCATCACCTCTTTGGAAGCTACTCACGACCATCATTGAAAAAAGAGACAAGACATAGACAAAGCCTGGCAACTCACGTCTCCAATATTGAAGCAGACCAAATCGCCCGTGCAGCTATTCAAGCGAGCCTCTGATCTGGTCACCAAGTACAGTGACATCTTTTCAACAAGCCTGGATCACCAAGGCCGAACGAGTATGGTAAATCACGTCATAGATACACGGAGAGCTGAGTCGATTCGACAAGCACCAAGACGCCTTCCAATAGCGAACAAGGAGCAGTGAGCGCACCGATCTCGGATATGGAAAAACAAGGTGTTATCGACCCTTCTGTCAGTCCATGGCCACACTAGTATTTCCAGTAAAGAAAAAGAATGGTAGCACTTGTTTGTGTGTCAACTATAGGCAGCTTAACGATGTCACTAAGAAAGATAGTTACTCGCTTCCACGTATCGACGACATCATGGACGCTTTAGCCGATGCAAAATGGTTTTCTGCACTCGATCTCAAGAGTGGCTACTGACAGGTAGAAACCAACAAGAAGGGCCGAGAGAAGACCGGATTTTTAGTTGGGACCGGATTGTGGTCATTTCTGGTGATGCCATTTGGGATTTGTAATGCTCCAGATACCTTTGAACACCTGATGGAATACGTACTACGAGGCTTAACCTAGAAGACCTGGCTGGTGTACCTAGATAAAATCATTGTTATCGGGAGAACGTTCGAAGAGCATGTGCGAAACTTAGAAGGGGCTGGCTCCCGATTGCTACGGGTAAATTTGAAACTTAGTGCCGACAAGTGTACCCTTTTCGCAGCTGAAGTTAAATACCACGGACACGTTGTATCAGCAGAAAGGCTCAATGTAGACCCTGAGAAAACTGAAGCTTTGAAAAGCTGACCACACCAAACAACAAGCGCCAGCTACGAAGTTTTCTGGGTCTAGTGACCTACTATTGAAGATTCGTCAAAGGCTTTAAGTGTCTCCATCAGTTAACCGAGAAAAATCATCCGTATATCTGGAATGAACAATGCAAGACAACCTTTCAGCCCTCACCCGTGCTAACATATCCAAAGCCCGGAAAAATGTTTTTAGTTGACACCGATGCAAGCAACGCCAAGATTGGAGCTGTACTCTCCCAGCAGATCAACGGCGAAGAAAGAGTCCTCTCGTATTATAGTCGAGTTCTCTCAAAAAGTGACCAGGAAGGAGCTATTGGCTATGATAGAGGTCACCAAGCAGTTCCACGATTACCTATATGGCCAGAAATTTGTTCTTCGAACAGACCATGCATCGTTGAGATGGCTGCTTAACTTCGAAAACCCCAAGGGATAAGTTGCGAGATGGATCGAAAGATTGCAATCATACGACTGCAAAATTGTTCATCGGAAGGGCGGAATCATTGAAATGCTGACGCCCTATCTCGTCATCTATGTCCAGCTAACTGCATGCATTGCCGATGGATTGAGGAAAAGGAGCCGACCGTTGGTCTACGAGTGATAACGGCTGAATTCGATGAAGGTTGATCATTGGAGAAGATTTGAAATGTCCAGCTAGCCGATGAATACATCGGGCCGTTACTCGTATGTAGGGAGACAACTGGGTGACCTGAGTGAAAGGACGTTTCGACGTATGGAGCCACCCTAAAAAGTTATTGTGCACAATGGAACCCCCTTCAAGTGGAGGGTGGCGTACTTAAGCGGAAACGGGAAACAGCGGATGGCAGCTCTTATAGGATGCAAACTATACTTCCCAAAAGCCGAATCCACGATGTGGTTAAGGAAATGAACGCAGGATCCTCGGGAGGCCACTTTGGTGCTAACAAGACCTTAGCGAAATTGCGAGAAAGGTTTTACTGGCTCCACGCTTGAGAAGATCTAGAGGACTGGTGTCATAGATGCACAATTTGCGCTTCCGTTAAAGGCCCAAAGCGACGACTGAGAGGGCAAATGTAAGCCTATAACGTGGGGATACCGTTTGGAAGAATTGCTGTTGATATCGCAGGATCCTTTCCTGAATTCGAATGGGGAAATCGATACACGCTGGTTGTGGCCGATCATTTCAGCAAGTGGCCCGAGGTCTACTCCATTCCCAACCAGGAAGCAACTACTGTAGCCAAACAGCTAGTGTTAAATTGGGTCAATAGGTACGACGTACTTCGAGAACTTCATTCGGATCAAGGCCCAAACTTTAAGTCACTAGTTTTTGGTGAAATGTGCGAGCTGCTGGGAATACGAAAAACGAAGAAAACACCGCTGCATCCCCAATATGATGGAATGGTCAAACGCTTTAACGGCACGCTTAATAAGTGCCTGGCCAAGATGGTTGACGAGAACCAAAGGGACTGGGACCGGCACATTCCATTATTCTTAATGGCGTATAGAGCTGCCGAATATGCATCCAGGGGCAAAGTCCCAGCCAAAGTCATTTTTGGAAAGACTATTTGTCTGCCGGCTGATATAAAGTTCCGAGCACCCCCTGAGAAGCCTCAAACGATCTCGGAGTACTCAAGTGAGCTAGGGCAACGGTTGAACCAGATACATTGGACAGTGCGAAAACACCTCGAACCGGCTATTGGCCACATGAAGACCAGGTATGACATAAAGGTGAATTCTATTGGTTTCCAGCAAGATCACTTGGTGTGGCTATATAATCCACAACGGCGGAAGGGTAGGTCTCCGAAGTTGCAGCATAATTGGGAGGGACCATACCAAGTTACAAAGCGAATCAACGACGTCGTACGTTGCATACAGGAACACCGTAAGCTGAGAGCCAAAATGAAAATCATGCATCTGGACCGTCTTGCCTCATATTACATCCAGGACAACTTGACTACAGCTGGTGACACATCTTTTCGGGGCGAAATGAATTGAGGTAGGGGCAGTGTTACATGTCCACACAATTCTGCGAACTAGTGTCGCAATTGTTGTCGCAACTGTCAATAACATCATGTATAAATAAATATATACCCATATATGCATATATATGTATGTATACGCTTCCCAGAAAAGGTATCCGTGTCTGCATAAAATTAAAGTTAATGTGTGTATTAAAAAGCGGATGTTCATGCAATCTGACCGTTTCTTTTAGCATCACATTTTTCGTTTCCTGTATACTCCGCTATGCTTACTAGCTAAAACAACTTGCAATGAATGGGATGTATAAAACATGGCAGCATGCTCGACCAGAAAAAGTTTCTGCAGACAACAAAATAGGGGATTCCCCGCGTTACGTGGTTGCAAATGAAGATTAGTTTGCATTTACTTGAACCATATTACAGTTCTTTGCTAATGTATAGTACGTTTTGAAATTAACAAAACCATTACCGGTATTTTGTCAAGGAGAAGGAAAAGTTATCATTAAACTCAGAAAAGACGGAAAATCCTTCCGTGAAGTAGGAAAACTAATAGGAAGAACCCAGTCTCCAATACCGTATGTCGTGCAATCATTTAATACAACTGCCTCTATAGTGTACAAGCCACGTTCCGGTCAGCCAAGCAAATTAACTGAAAGCGAGAAACGTACAGTATTACAAGCAGTGAAAAGGAACCTAAGAGTAATTGCTTCTCAGATAAGGGAAACCTTAAAAAAATTATTTCGCATGGATCTCGGTGAAAATAATGCATGAAAAATATTAAAAAGATATGGGTATTGCGCTCGAGTTGAACGTAAGTAACCGTACATATCGGAAGTGAATAGAAAAAAACATGTTGGTTTTCCAATGAATATTTAAATAAGCCTCCAGAGTTTAGGGAGCATATATTATTGTCAGAAGAAAGCAAGTTCTACATATTTGGCATCATGGAAAAAAAACTAGTGTGGCGGAAGAGTGATAGTGCTCCGAGAAAGAAAATCTATCACCGATTGTTAAACATGATGGAGGTGGTGTGATGGTCTGGAGGTGTATGGCCGCGGTAGGAGTTGGTGAGCAGGTCTTCATAGATTCAACGATGGATCAACAGTTCTTCTTCTTCGTAGTACTACAGCCCCTCTCTATTGACCGCGTCCTCCAATTTCGAAACCCAAGTAGTGATGACATGTCTTCATTGACCGAGTCAGACCAGCGCTTCCTCGGTTTCTCCACTGGCCTCCGGCGTTCAGTTCTCCCAACGAATACCTTTTTGGGTATCCGTTGTTCGTTCATAAAATTCATGTGGCCAGCCTATTGAAGTTTCCACAGTCTTACAATCGTTGTGGTCTTCGGCTTCTCAAAAATTGCATACAGCTCATGGTTGTTTCGAATTCGCCATTGATTCCCCGTCTAGCTTCGCTCTGATTATACGCCTCAGGACCCGTCCCTCAAAAGCTTTCAACGCATTTGCTTTGTTTGACATCCGTATCACTACACAGATCTTATCACAGATTTGTAAACTTGGAGCATTGTTTTCTGGGTATGCAGCTGGTCTTGTAGGCCGTCAAAACTGAATAACATATTTTATTTGTATTTCGTCTCTTTTATTGGTAGTTCTCGTTATTTTGGCGCCTAAATACCAACATTTTTTAATACTATATTCACCAAATGTAATATATAGGGTGGGCCGAATAAAACTTTCTTTTTAAAAATGCCATAAATTGAAGAAAACTCAAATTTTTTCTTATATTTTTTGGCTTTAATTGGGACAACAATCCTTCCCGTTAGTTGAGAAACATAATTTCATTCAAATTGCTACCACGGCTGGCATGACCGAAGGCCATCTTCTCAGCCCAATTTTCCAAGACATTATTGATGGTTTGGGCCCTATCTGAGCAATGGTTTGTTGAATATTCAATTTCAGTGCTTGAATTGTTAGTGAATTTTCCACATAATATCGATCTTTTACTGCACCCCATAAAAATAAGTCTAAAGTTGTCAAATCGCACCTTCGAGGCGGCCAATTGACATCGCCAATCCGATTGATTACACGATTTTCAAATTTTTTGCGCAAAAGATCGATTGTTTGATAAGCAGTATGGCATGGCGCATCATCATTTTAAAACCAAAGGTTTTTTTTTGTGGTAGGGAGGTGAAGGCATTTACGCCCGCCGAGTCTGGCAGTGTGGGATTGCCATGGAGGATACCCTTGGACTACCCACTAAACACCTCCCCTGTCAATCTGAGAACCTAGCCTGGAACCGTTTGACACATTACTTCGGGCTAAGCCTCATTTCTCTACGCATTTAGGCGCCACCGGGCTACAGGGATCCCTTTTCCAGTGGAAAGAGGGGAAGGGAGGGGATTTCTAGAAAAGAGACTCCTCCGCCCTGGACACCTCCAGGCGCTCAAATATGTTCCTTTTTATCTTAAGGACTGCCCGAGCGTAATGTGCCACACAGTTCCATTTGTCAACGGATGTGAGCATCTCTCCAGTGAGTTCATCCAAAGAGAGATCTCCCATTTCTTCAATGAGGTCACCGCGCTACCTTTCCCACCTCTTGCATACAAAAAATGTGTGGTAGGCATCATCGACCTCTCCAGCACAGAATATGCAGTCAGGAGACCGTGACTTACCAATCTTGTGCAGGCAAGACCGAAAGTATCCATGTCCACTCAGTAGCTGAGTTAGATACAAGTCAGTCTCACCATGCCTTCGATTGAGCCACGGCCTCAGGTCACCAATAAGGCGTGCGGTCCACCTACCTTTTGTATTGCTCACCCAGGACTGTTGCCAATCACTGAGTGAGCGTTCTCGGTCTTCGTGGGCGACAGCATCTCTGTCGCATTCGTTCCTCCACAGGTAGATTCTGCGGCGCTCCTTGGCAAGGCGGGCAATGGGTATCACTCCTGCGATGACCAGCACTGCCGACTCCGAGACAGTCCGATATGCAGATGCAATCCGCAGTACTCCTCGTCGCTGTGTGCCAAGCGCTTTCGATACAGCTCCTTGTTGACAGCCTCACACCATATTTCCGATCCGTACAACAGCACAGATTGTACTGCACTCATCAGAAGTCTCCTTTTTGATGAGGTGGGACCCCCTATGTTGGCCATTAGTCGGCTGAGAGCCGAAACACTCGCTGCAGCCTTGTCAGCTATTGCCCTGATTTGCTCGGAGAAACCCATCTTCGAGTCGATCAAAATGCCCAGGTACTTCACTGCTAGTTTAGTCTCAACGAGTGCTTCCCCAATGTTGATCATCCTTACTCTAGGGACTCTCTTCTTTCTCAAGATGACAACTTCGGTTTTCTCCAAAGCTAGGCTGAACCCGTGAGCAGTCGTCTAGTCCCTCACTCGGCGCATTAGCATACCCAATCTGAGTTGCGCTTGTTCAACAGTGCGTCCCGCAACTTGCGTCGCGACATCATCTGCATAGCCGACCAAGCGCGACTCATCCGGGAGCTCGATTCTCAGTAGCCCATCGTACGTGATGTTCCACAGGTCTGGGCCAAGGATGGAGCCTTGTGCAACACCCGA
Organism: Odontomyia ornata; assembly: GCA_963969285.1. Lineage (NCBI taxonomy): Eukaryota > Metazoa > Arthropoda > Insecta > Diptera > Stratiomyidae > Odontomyia > Odontomyia ornata. The sequence continues at coordinate 401,998,417 of OZ017738.1, forward strand.
TGTAACTTCCATCCTCCGCCGACCCTCCTTCGTCTCATAGAGCAGGCTCCGGTCTGTCAGGTAGTTCTTCAAAATCCGCATCAGATATTCTGGGACTTGAAAAGAGTTTTCCATTGCTTCCAGAATATCCGCCCATCTAGCGGAATTGAAGGCATTTCTGACGTCAAGCGTCACGAGCAACACAACCCTATTTTTTGACTGGCAGTGAGCCTCCGCTCTTTGGACCGCGCTCACTACTTCCGCTATCGCGTCAATAGTGGAGCGACCTGCTCTAAAACCATACTGCCGTGGAGATAGGTCCCCGGCAGAACAGACCGCGTCAGTGAGTCTTCCCTTGATGAGTTTCTCGAGCACTTTTCCAGCCGTGTCTAGCATACATAACGGGCGGTATGCAGACGCCAACTTGGAATTTCCCTTCCCCTTGCTGATCAGTACGAGCCTCGCCACTTTCCAGCGTTCCGGAAATACACCTTCGTAAAGGCAAGCGTTGAACATACTGAGCAACAAGTCAGGACAAAGCTTGTAGACAAGCTGAAAAACCTCAGCAGGAACGCCATCTGGTCCCGGTGCCTTCCTTGCTTTCATGGATAGAATTGCCTGCTCCAGTTCCATCATTGTGAAAGGTGAGCATTCTAATGGTGTTTGTGCATGAGCTGAATCGACACGGAAAGGGTGCGTGGGTAATAGTGCCCATACGATCTCGTCCATCTTTTCTGCTTCATGTAAGCAGAGCTTCCGCTGGGCACCAAGTTTTCGCATGACCAGCTTGTAACCTAGGCCCCACGGATCCCTATTTACATCGTCCACGAGGTCTTGCCAGCATCGGGCCTTGCTCTTGTTAATAAGCCTGCGAAGATATTTCCTGCCAGACCTGTATGCTGCTAGCCTAGTGTCTGCCTCCTCCCGTGTTCACGCCCGCTGGGCCTCTCGCCGAAGTTTGTGACACTCGCTTCTTTGTTCGGCGATCTCGTTTGACCACCAGTATACTGGAGGCTTACCGTGTTGGGGTCTCCGACGGGGCATGGAAGACTCACAAGCAGTTATGATGGTACTCATAGTTGAGTTTACCAAGTCCTTGGCTGTAGGCCCTCCACTCCCTGGCGGAGCTCCCAGCAACGGTGCGCCTGCCGTAAGCGCGTCAGCGAACCTCTCAACGTCCACCCTCCCAGTCCTCCATCCGAGGATTGAAGTTTGGGCATATGCACGCAGAGTGGCACCGTCGTGAATCTCAACCGCTATATACTGGTGATCACTAGCCGAGTAGTCCTCTAGTACTCGCCAGTTGTGTACTCTAGGTACCAGGGACTCCGAAGCGAGTGTCACATCGGGTATGGTTCCTACGCAACCCCAGCGGCGGAAAGTAGGGGTGTTACCAGTATTTAGGACAAAAAGCGCTGTTCTGGCCGCCATGTCCAAGATTTGCTTTCCCCTTGGGTCGGATTGTGGCATACCCCATTCAATGGCTCTAGCGTTGAAGTCTCCCCCGACCAGCATGTGGCCCTCTGTGTTCGAGACAGCGTCCCCCAGGGCGTCGAGTTTGGTTCGAAAAGATGGCATTGCCTCGTTAGGCGTCAGATAAACACTGAAATATGTTATCCCTGAACACCACACCCACACAAAATCTTCCCCGCGTCCATGGCCCTGCACCTAAAGGCGGGCGCTGTCTCGAACCCAGATGGCCGAGGTACTAGATTCGTCAGGGTACCACGCTTGCGAGTCCTTGTTATGATGTTGCTCGCTCAGCAACAGCAGGTCAGCTTTCTTATCCCTCGCAAACTGCTCAAGTAGGTCCTGGGAGTTTGTGCTTCGATGCAAATTGACCTGCAGGATACGGATCATTTGAGTATCGATTCGGCTTTAGGGGCCTCCTTGAAAACCCAGCATCTCCCTGTCCCCGGCTCATGTTTGAGGTCGCCGGGTGCTAGCTTAGCATCCTTGCAAAGAATGCATTTTGCCTCATTCGTGCACTCCTTCCTTTTGTGCCCCGTTTCACCACATTTGTAGCACAGAGATCTCCTGTCGGGTCCCCTACAGCCATTCGTGGTGTGTCCGTATTCAAGGCATCTGAAGCAGTGGATAGGGATCGCTCTTCTCCGTATCCTGCAGATCACCCAACCTATCTTAATTTTGCCCTTCGCCAGGATTTGCTGGGCGTCTTTATCAGCTAGTTCGACAATAGCCATGCGTGTCAATCTTGCCTTGACTTGATTTAAGCTGGGGAACTCCCTCCTAATGGCATCCTCTACTTCAGCTTTGTCCGTGACGCAGTCGAGGTCCCTGATTTCCAGGGTGGCCATTGGTTCGAGTGAGGCAACGGTTGCCGCATCTCCGAGAAACTTTTGAGCCGCGTCACGGAATGCATCTTTGTTTGTGGCCTCTGGCCCGAATTCCACCAGCAGGTCACCGATCCGGGTTGGTCGCACTGCTTTGATGGCAGTTTTGGTGGCGTCTGCCTTAACCGCTCCTTTAATTTCACGGAGGACATTTGCGTAGGTTCGGCCCTTAGTGGGTTTAATAAGCAGTGCCTCTCGCAAGGGTTTGCGCCGCGGTTTGCTTTTTGTTTTCTGGGGTATATCGGGGGTTCTTTGTTCTTCTTTTCGTGGTTGAGCTCTTTGTCTGTTTTTTTCTAGGAGTAGCTTTTTGGCTGCTTTTTTCGCTGCCTTTTTTCGCACCACATGAAACTCCTCGCCTGGAGAGACAACTTCGTTTATGGTCTCGTCCTTCCTTCTTTTCTCACGGTCGCCTTCAATTGGGCTACCGGCCATTCTTTTGCTGCTGCTAGGACCCACTGATGCCTCGATTGAGAGCGTGTCTTTTTGGTGCTTTTCGGTTGCAAGCCACCTCCGCCTGTAGTGCGTTATGCGGCCAAAAAGCTCCTCCAGTTCAAGAATGCCGTTCCTGACACTCTTGCCTATGTTTTTCTGCACTTCGCAGGCAGCCCTCAGTTGTTTGCCGATAGTATTCGCTTTCCGAGTAAGCCGCTCCTCTTCGGCGCGGTCAAGGGCGATTGTGTTATTTGGCGCCACCTCTTGGGAGAGGCCCCCGTTTCCTAGCCCTTTTGCTTCTATCGCTTGGGTGACGTTTGAAGTGGCATCGGCCCCCAGTCTTACACTGGCCTCTGTTGGTGTCGCAGCTTGATCCGGACTTTATACGTCTTGTACTGGACGCTCCGGGGTGCGCATAGTCCTTTTACTGCGCCCAAAGGCCTCAATGATGCCAGGTTGCACAACGCACTCTGCCTTCTTTTGTTCGTTAGTCCGTCTGTCGTCTGTCTCCGATGATTTAACCTGTGATGTTGACTTTGACAGTGTTTGTGGGGTTTGCTGCCTCCCCCCGCAATCGGTGACTTGTTTTATTGGTGGTCTTGCCAACTGCGGTTTTTGCCTGAAAGGGTTCTCCGTGCTAGCGTCCTGTTTGCTGGTAGTTATATCTGTTACAGAAGCCAAGTTCACCACTTCTATAACATTGCAGTCGTTGGATGACGACGGCCGGGAGCCTGCTCGCCCGAACCCCTGCACCGTAATTTGGTTCCCCGTGTGGACCTGAATGGTTTGGTTTTCTGTCTGGGTTTCCGTTCCCATAGCATTTTACCTACTGCCAGGATATATGGATAATTGATGACGCCATATATTTCGTCATGTCGCAGTGAAGATCATTGACACTCAGGTATTTGTCCTGAGACTCTCCCTTCACTGCCAACCATTGTCCGCAGCTGCTTATTGGTTATTCGCAGCGAACCTTTCGAGAAAGGTCTGCCCCTATCCGCAACCCTGGGGACGCATTTGGTTCCCCGGTCTGAGGGCACTATCGATAAATCGATAACCAAACTGAGGGCACTATCGATAAATCGATAACCAAAAAAGGTTGGTCAAGTTCAAATCTTTAATCTCAGGATTGGAAACTATGCCTGAAATCTTCTCCAGGTCAGTGCGTAGGATCCCATTACTTACCACGAAGCCAAGATATTTGATTTCCTTCGTGACGAATTTGCTCTTTGCAACATTCATGGTCAAGTTGGCGACCCTGAGTAGTTTTACAACTGTAATCAAGAGCTTCAAGTAACTTATCCTGCAGCTCATGCGGTTTTACTTTATGCATCAACCGACACATCGTTCGGGAAGCGTAGCATAACCCAAACGGCATAAGGGCCTCCCCGAAACAGTAAAGGTCGTTTTTCCTTACTTGTGGCATCTAATAGAATCTGCCAAGCTAGTAATGACATAGTGCTTTTCAACCATGCCAAAAGACCTTTGAGCAGCGGTAATGAACTGGCATCCTTAACAGTCATCTCATTGAGAAGTCTAGTGTCAAGGCATAAACGTACTTTGCCGGGTTTTCTGACAAGGGTCACGAGAGAGCTCCATGAATTCTGACTTTCCTGTATTACCTCCAAAGAAAACATATGATCGAGTTTGTCATACAACAGTTTCTGTATAACGGGTGAGACAGCATAATGCCACTTCTTAATAGATCGAGCAAAACCAGTGTCAATGTGATAAGACATGAGACTGGTTCTACCCAAGCCTTTTACATTATACGACGGAAACTGTTGTTGAACGAAGTCCAGTCATTGTTGATCTTTTACAGGCAAAATATGGAATTCAGGGCTCTGAGGCTCTGTGTCAGCCTCGATAGCTTTGACCTGAATTGGTGCTATTTCGAAGAGATCCCAGAAGTCAATTCCACGATACACTGCAAGCGTCAACGAAGGGACAACTAGAAATTTCATTAATTTGCTAGTATTGTTAAATCGTACCAATGTGACGAAGCATCCCAGAACTGGATCCTTGTGCCCTGATGCAGTCTGCAGAAGCGCATGCATAGAATGTATCTGCAAGCCCAATTCCGACAGTAGGTCCAAGACCCCAGCTCCAAGGATACTGACACAGGCTTAGCTATCAAGCAGGCCCGTCAACTTACGATCCTTGACGGAAATCTGTGAGTAAGGTCTATTGTCACCAGGGGTTGCAACAATTGACTCCACACAGACACGCTTCAAGAGACGCCTGGCGAAGAAATAGCTTCAGGATCTCCGAGAGCGATTCCGGAAACGACGTGCTCTAAAACAGGCGGGTGGTTCTCTACCATCACGTGACATTCCACTACTTTTGACGCAGTTCGGTACACTACTCGAGGTAATCACATCAGTAGAAAACGGTGGTAAAACGGACATACGAGGAAAAGCGAATAAACTTGTGGATGGGCACTAGTCTGGTATCTGGTTATTCATCGGGTGATGATATTTCTGGAAGGAAGAAGGGATCTCACTTGGAGGCCGACTCTGGAAGCGTGCATGATATCCTGCAGCAGATCTTGTTTGAGGATCACATCAGGCATTCCTCAAATAATCAACAGTGTCAATATTGTGAGGGTGCCTATGCGGTGGTCAACCTCATGTCTACCTGAAGGATACCACACAGCTTCAACTTGAGTGCAGCAATGGACTGACTCTGTTACCGATGCAAATTCCAAGCCTGCCAAATGATTCCTCATTCGTTCGTCCATGTTCCGCTATAGATGGGCCAGCATATCAAAATCGGATAATCGATTTTTAAGACGAAAAGCCTTCTCCATTATGGAGCCATGAAACTCACAGAAAGATTCGTCTGGCCTCTGAAAATTCGCATTGATTGCTCGGCGCGCATCTACGTCGGTCCAGTGAGATCCAGAACGCTCCTTCATCGCAGCTTCCAAATCAGGCCACGTAAAATTGGGGTTGAGCTGTTGGAATAACCAGTACCATTCCTCTGCTGGTCCCTTCAGTAGGATGTGCAGACTAGATGCCAGTTCCTCTAAGAGAATATCGTAGTTTCTTGGCAATGTAACAGCTCTGAAAAGGAATTGCTCAACATCTAGACCAGCAGAAGAACCATCAAAATTGACTCTCCACTTGCGAATTGGCGGGAATGAGTATAATTCGTCGTCAGAGCTGGAGTACGTCAAATAGGAGGCGTTACGCGATGCCGCAATTGAAAATAAATAGAATAAATATGGGATGACCAAATATAAAAATCAATAAATTAAATAACAATCAATGAACGGACGCATCGACGAAACTAGTGACTAGACAAACTAGACAATTTGAATAAAAACAAGTTGAAGTAGCAGGACAGTGTTCCTGCCAGAAGGGCATTGTAAAACAATTAGTAAATCAAACAATATATTCTGCATATCAAGACTTGACTAATATACAGATTCCTTAAATTGAGTTCAAAGAATTATTATGGTAATTATATTCTTATATTCGCCGCCATTTTCTTTCAATTTTTTTGACCCCGTTTCTAACATAACATATCAATATTACGAACCATTTCTAAAATGTTTATTAAAACTCCTACATATTTATAGTGTCTTGCTACGTTAATGTAATTGTAATCGTTAAATATTCAATCGGCTGTAGCTTAGTTGTTTATTGTTCAGTTATTATAATTTTCAGAACACATACAATTGCTTTCAAAAAATTTAATTTGTAGTTATTGGGAAATTTAAGGGTCCCATTTTGATTTTATAGACAAAAATGTAAAATTTATAAAATGTACTATTATTAACAAAGTCGATCCACTTCTGAGGTACTTTTGCTCTTGTGCTCTCAAAGTCTCACCTCTATAGTTTTTTTCAGATTTTTTGGGTGAAGTGACACAAGGGGGGGGGCACAACATTTTCGTACATTTCCCCTTCCCCTGCACCCCTCAAAGCAAAATTTGTCATTTTAAGACCTGTTTTGAAAAGTCCTCATCAAGACCTTTCATTTTATATCCATTTTGCCCACATGCGATGAAATTTTTTTTTTTCAGGGGCCACTACCCTATTTGGGGAGACCCCCCTTAAACACCTTATCAATTTCTTTTTGTGATGAAACTTTGAAGAGGGTAACACTTTACACCTACTTACAAAATCTTGTGTTTCCAGCTTATGTAGTTTGCGAGAAAAAGTGATGTGACACACGGACGGACGGACGAACAGACGGAAAGACAGGACGCGATTTTAGTAGGATATTGTAAAATGATTTTACAATACCCTAAAAATAATTGACGGACAAACCAACGTTTCAATAAAAATAAATTAGAACTCAAGTAGAAAACAATAAAATAAATGAATTAATAAATAGCAGACTGACAGACAAATTGATAAATCAATATACAAATTTTTAAATGTGAAAATCCCTAAGACAAAAGTATAAATTAGCCTAAAATTCTTAATCTAGCTAAACCTCACTAAACTGACAAAAATTCTACTCAAAACTAATCGCTAACTAAACCAAAAACCAAACTCACTAATCTAAACTAAACTCAATCAACAAAATTCAAACTTACTAAAACTTAATCAAAACTAAAATCAATCATAAAATGAGCTATCCGAAAGACTAAATAGCTAATCTAAGAGTAAAAAAAAACAAAGAAATGAAAAAAAGTGGAAATTATTATATTTGATAAAGTTCTTAAAATTCGTTTCTCAAAATGATCCTCCTATTAAAAGGAAAAGAAAAGGTAATTAAGTGAGATAAGGGTTAAAATTTCCACAAGCCACAAAACCGACAAGCTGCATCAATGCCTGGCATAGCCATGTACTTTGAAGGTGGATTTCACTCTAAATGTCACCTCAAACGATCTGCTACGAGACCATTATGAAACACTACGGACTTCATCATGGCTCGGACAAGAGCCGCACAAATTCCAAATCTAAAACCAGATGGATGGTAGAAGGGCCGAAAGCGTTGGCTCATTTAAAGTGTTAGATCCAAGTCCAACTATCCCGTACAGGGAGATATAGCCAGTGACTCGAAATTCGGTTAATCCCAACCAACATCTACACTGCACAGTTTGACCACTGTCATAGCCGATGAGGACTATTTAACATAAAATCAGCACGGTGAGTGCCACTGCAACTGAGGTGAACCACGCGATCAAAAATCCATATTAACTAATCAAAATTGAAACTAGAAATTCTTAAACTACTACTCATACAGCTATCAATATTCAATCTAAAACCATCCAATCAAATCGTCCAAAAATTTCTACTAAAAAATAAAACCAAAAAATGAAATAAACATTAAAAAAACGTTAACCTTTGGGCGCCATACTGTTGCAACCACGGAAGTCACCGCAGTTCCAGACATTGTGTTGTAGTAGGGGGGAAGTAACCCGAGGTGGCATGCTGAGGCCGGCTAGCGCACAGTCATGTCGCTGGTTTTCCTAGACACCCTCTGCTCGTGCTGAGCCACCCTACACATAAAACTTAACACAAAAGGAAACGGACGGGAGAGGAGAGGGTCATAATGAGAAATGAAAAATTCGGTTATTTAGCAATTCATAGACTTACATTTTGATTAAATTTAATTGACAACTAACTATTTAACAAAGACAATTAAAAAGTCAAAAATTCAATTAACGAAAGGCCCTTTTTATTAACCCGAAAAATTTCAAATATTATGTTAAATAAAGTAAAACCAAATTATTACACAACAAGCGGAAAGAGCAAATTCAAAAACAGCATGTAAAAAAAGTATAATAATGGAATAGTAATAATAGAAAAGAAAGAAAGATATGTTAATTATTTGCCCCTTGTTTGGCTGGAGCGGACTCTGCAACTGGAAGGGGAACGGGGCAACTGCTAGAATTTGCAAAACTATTAAGTTGATCTCTTTTCACCCACATAAAGCACATGTTACACGCTTTAAGCTCAACTTGTGCAAAATTGTTAGTATCCTTTCTAGTACTTCAGAGTAGATGTGCGCTATTGTCACTCAATGAAGGGGCACAATAAATCTTCACAATAAATTACTGATAATCCCAAAAATTCTCATTGTCAACGTCTTCACCCACTTTACCCACTATTATCACTGAATGAAAGGGGCACAACCGGATTTAATCACAATAAGCACTGATCTTCTAGTCAAAACCTACACCCACTAAAACCTCTTTTCCCTCTACCAATTCTCAACCCAAACTTTTCTCTAAATTAACACTCCCAAATCACTCAGTCACATCCAATTCTTAATTCCCATTGTATTAATCGAGCAGTCACACAGGCAAACTGCTCGGAAACCTTCCTATCCCCTACTCGAAATTTTATGTGGCAGATCTGAAATAAATATGTAATTATTTTTATTCGTAATCGTAATTTGCAGAATACTTTTTCTTCTTATTATTTTTATTAAATGTTGTTTTATATCAATTTCCCTTTACATTAGATTGAATTTTATATCGATGTTCCTTTATATTAAATTTAAACGTTTTCCTTTAATTATAATCTTCATGAAATTTAATTTTCATTACTTTTTAAAATTTCCTTCATTTTTCTTTACTTCAATTAAATTTTTGTTTGTAAAAAATGTAAATCTGCCAAATAAAATTTTGAGTGTGGGAACGCTGATTGAGTGCACCCCAACGGTGTATTACCTTGCAGAAGGAAATAGAACTCAGCTGATGCGATTCACCGTATACACGGAATGCGAAAGAGGAAAGACAAGTTTTGCGGAATGCGAAAGAGGAAAGACAAGTTTTTGTGGGGTTGACTTGCGACCGCGATAAGGCTAGTGCGTGGAGAACGGCCGCGAAGAAACGAAATTACTCAGCGTAAAAGAAAAATTTGCGGATTATTTTGGATAGTATATTTGTGAGTTCAGTGATGGCGTTCTCTTGCAAGTGATTCAAATCTTCCCCACAATACCTGCCCATTAGCAAAATTTCAACAAAAAGTGTCCCCTCGCTTCCCATTAAAATTTTAAGTGGAATAGTTATAGATGTGATGGTGTTCCCGAGATAATTATTAAAAAAGATTGCCGTTGATGGAAATTCAGAGCAAGGAAAATTTGGTTCCGAGTTTTCCATGGTATTATCCATTAAGCAAAGAAATAAACTTAAAATTAGTATACTTTGGCAAGATGATTGCTTGAGTGAAGTGTGAGGTGGAATGTATTTTTGGTTTGTATCAAAGAGTTCATTTCTTGCAGTGAAAATCATGCTCGTCGACACCAAAATTAGCGTAGCGGTTACTTGTGATGCATATAATAGTTCTCGGGAAGAAGCTAGCCTTCAGTGACGTTTGAGACAAATACACTGCTATCAGGACTTGTTTTCGATTGCGGACGGAATGATAAAACACATTCAAAACAATGCCTTTGAAGTACAAGCCCCTGAAGTATTAGAAAAGTGCATTGGAAATAACATCATAACTGAATTTAGATTTCTTGATGAAATTTCGGGCAATGAAGAAAATCATGATGTTGCATTAACGGCTTAATACAGCAGTACCAAATTGGAAAAGTTGACAATTTTCTTTGACCGAGAAATTGATGTGGCGCAATCAGCGCTGAGGATAGCGGAAATGGGAGAAAAAGGGAGGAAAAGGGTTGCTGGTCGATAATTTTTCCTCAACTGGTGACGACGAATTGGGCGTGTTTTCAGTTATTTTTTTTTAGTTTTTTCTGTAAACTTACTCCTGTTCGTGTAAGTTCGGCTGGTGGGACACGAGACGCAACATTTAGTCAAGTGATAAGGTCGTCATTCTACACTTTGTATCAAGTTTACGCACGGCCTAAGGGAACAGCATTCGTGAAGAGTTCACTAGTTTATCCGTTTGGTCAGGCTGTATTCACAAATTGTGGTGCAGCGGTCGAAAGCCCGGGATAAGGATACGTGGCTCGAAAAATCGCAAAGCCGAAATCAGGACACTGAAAAATGGCACACTGTGAAATTTTTTATCGTGGTGAATAAGAGGCCGTACACTACGTTGTGATTCTTCATGTATGTACCTATTGCAATGTTTTGGGGCGTTGGAAGAGTGCTAGCGCTTGATCGGGAATAGTGGAAGGATGGAAACAGTGATTGACGTCTCGAGTGTTTTCTAATCGAGCAGTCTGATGATACGCATGACGAAATTATATGCCGTCGGGATTTATGTGACATCAAAACGAAAATGTGTTGAACACGAAGACCCACACCAACTGATGAAGTTCGCCTTACTCCAGAGATACCATTGAACAAAGTTTATGTAATTTTTTTTGCAATTGCTCGTATATCATTTCGATTTAAACTAAAGTTAAAAATTGACAAGGAGTAGTTCTGGAGTGATGGCATTACTGTGCAGCATGTGCCAGCATGATATGATAAAATACCAAGCAATATTATTTACTCTTACTCGCACTGATCATTGTTAAACAGAAGAATTACAGCAGAACGCAAAACATTTCAGTCATAATAAAATAGACATACTTCCAAGCTCAGCCATAAATCGAACGAAAGTATCAATTAATTCAAAATCTCTTCACAACCATCTCTTGTTAAAATAATAGCAAACGTCAATGCAAATTATTCCATACTTCATGCAATAGTAAACGATGATGATGTTTCGTCTTTAATTTTTGTTTTATTTTGTATAACGAATTATATGATTGTTTATATTTTTGTTCGTTAAAGGACATTACTTTATTTACGCATGAGCATAAAAAACCGTTCAATTATTTAAAAATTATGAGAAATTCATGATGATTTGCCTTTGAATAAAAAATTTGGCGCTTTATGTATATTGTACAAATGAATCTCTGAAATCAAGAGACAATAATACATTCCTTATCCCCATCATTTACATGAGTGAAATCCTTTCTGACTTTCCGTAGTGAATCCATGGAAACACTACTATATTATCATTATGTAATTAATTAAAAAAAAATAATGAATGCAGCAGTAAATCAATTGAAAAAAAAATATAATTAACGGTGCATTAAATTAATTAAAGAAAAATTATGAACGGTGCATTAAATTATTTTAAGAATTGTAGAAATAAAATGGATTGTTAAAGTTAAAAGCTACGGTCTTTCAATTTCGTGCGACCAGACCCGCATCGATGGCAGGCTTTTCCGCTAATATGGGCTAGCCATCAGGCTTGCTCCTCCGTTTCTTTTGTTTAGCAGGGGCTCTTGCCGGGTAGAGTGGCCTTCCGCTCAAATGCCCTTTTATGTTATAGGGTTTTGTGATTCGATCACATAATTCTATAACATAAATTGGTCACGTCTATATTTCTCTTTTGATGGGAAAGTTCATGCAAATTATGTTTGTATGAGTTTTCCACCCGAAGGCAAATATATGGCCACGTCTACGTTTGGATCTTAATCCGGATGGGAGGGTGCGAGGGGGCACCACCTCCATCTGGATGCCCCATTCTTATTTGTGGGCCAGAAGAATCGCTGGGTAACGACGAAGTCCCCTTAAGTCCGCCTGTCTTCCCCAGGTCCAGTTTGCCCTTTTTCGTCTGCAATCTCCAACTTAGTTGGTTACCTCCTTTTTTTCGACTTCGGTCAACTCTTTTGTGACCCAGGAATTCGTGAATGCGAAATTCTTTTTGTAGTGGGTTCTTGTGCTGGGGGAAAGAACCCTTCCCACGACTGCGCAATGCTAGCCTGCCAGCGCATTCACTCGTCCCCAAACAAGGCCAACCTCAGCGGATCTTACCATCCTCTTTCGCCGAGGCAGAAGAGCATCGCTGCAGTCCTTCATGGACATATCATACCTGATTATCTACAGCATCCCGCAATCCAAATTAAAAACTTCTTTCCAAATTCCAAATTAAAATCATTTCGTGATCCCACTTTCATCTTCCAATCCAGATCAGAACTTTTTCTTCCCGCTATCCAAATTAAAAATCTTTTCCCGACGCCGCACAAACTCACTCCTCCTTGAAAGCCAATTTCAGACGCACCAACTTAAAAGCCCAATCCCGCAATCCTTTTTTTCGCTTGCTGCTGCCGTACCGAGGTATCGTAATTGAAGTTCAATACACTTTGATGCCGTTACTCAAACATCTTTTACATATGAAAAAATTTGACAATTTCCGATTTGCATAACCATGGTAGCTTTTGGTTACGTGCAAATCGTTACACCTACGGAAATAATTGCTCTTGCCGATATTCCAAAAAGAATGTTCCTGCACTCGCTAGAACTTGAACCCAGGGTCCCAAGGGACCCCTTGGTTAAGAGTCCATGACACTACCACCGGAGCTACCTTCTGTTGATCTCCCATTCATCCATTTAGCAAATTCAACTGTGCACCTTTCTTAATGAGCATTGAAATGAGATTTGCTAGTAGGGAAGTGAAAATGAATTTTTGATGGTATAGCAAATGAAGTTTTATCAGTGGGAGATAATAAATGAAATTAGATAGTATAAAGGAAGGAATTAGGTTTTGTTAGTGAAAAGGTATCGTATGAAATTTCATTATTCGGAAGTAATGAATGAAATGTTGTTAGTGGGAAAGATAAGATTTTTATTATTTTGTTTTTTTTTTTTGTAATTAAAATTAGGGTCAGAGGCTAGAATTAATATGATGGGGAAATAAAAATTAAACGTAAATGGTTAAATCTTGGAACAGGTAGCTAACAGGAACGGCCCGATGCCAATGGAACACTGATTTTTCTTGTCATCATTTCTAGCTATAAAAACGCGTAAACAAACTCGTTTGCTTGTTGATTTTTATGTTAAAATCAGTGAAAATTTGTGATTTGTGCATTGTTCATTAACAAGACAATAAGAGACAATCTATCGGTTAGGTTGCAAGTGAGAAAACGTTATATTTCGACGGAAAAGTACGAAAATGCAAAGAAGTTTCTAAAATCATGTGCATTGTGAAAATGTGCAATAATAGAACGCACCGTCAGCCCACAGGAGTAACGTTTCATAGGTTAGTATCAACATAAAACGTAGAAAAGAAAATACAACATTTAGGAGTGTTTTTTTCACTCAAAATCACTGCTTCCAATTCATGCCTGATTGTGTTTACATTTCGGGGGCGACAATTTTATTCGATTAGTTTTCGCGCAGTACCGCCTGAATTTTGGGGGCAATTTTTCGCTAGCATCTTGCTTGAATAATTTTATTGATGAAATCAATTTTTTTTAAAATGAGATTGGACATACGAATATATGAAGATGAAAAAATAATTCATGGACAACAATCGGTAAACTGTTTACTTTTATAAATCTCATGTGGATCTCAGACATAATTGTATTTTTGCAGGCAAATGCAACCAGTTTAGCGACAGTATTGATTTCAAGCGCTTCTCTGGATGGGGAAGCTATTTCATCCTTGAAAGCAGAAAGTAGAATCCCGGAGTTATTAGTATTATTCTTTTAACTGTAGGTATATATTGAATGAATTCCATTTATTATATTATTGAATTTTCAAATGAATAAAAATAATTTCGAAATAATTAGTCTTTATATTAACAAGCAGAAGGATGTATGAACTCTTGAGAAAGATGCTTTGTACAAATAATTCGAATTTTGTATTAAAACTTTGAATAAATTTAATAGTCTATATCAATGAGATAAATTTATTATCGGGACGCAGTGTAATTCATTCAAAGAGAAGCGTTGAATTTTTAGGACTAATCACTGGTTTGAGAAATTCAACAGTAATAGACGACATATTTATAACCAATAGTATGCTCAAATTTGTTCCCTCGTATAAATTAAATCAAAATAACATCAAGCTATTTTTTATCTATTCGATCAAGTCTCGGCTATAGCAATATACTAACTGTAAGGCAATTTACTGCCAGCTACGAGAAATTTTTATTTACTCTAAATAGTTAACTTAACAAGTTGGGTAGACAGACCTATGCTCATGTCAGAAGGGTTTTGTACACAACTTACAAAATGCAGTAACCAGCAACGAATAAAATCAAGAAACATGTCAAAGACGATTTCATCGGAGAAAATGTGAAATTCGAGGATCATACTATTATTAACAAAGTTGAACGAATTTTGACTTTTGAGGTATTTGTTATTGTTATATCCATAAATATCGCCCAGGTGTCCTCCATTCACGAGGGAGGAAACACATTTTTCATGTATTTTCCCCCCTGTGCCCTCATTGAAGCAAAAACTGTCAGTTTAAGAACTGTTTTGAAATGCTCCTATAAAGAACTTTCATTTCATACTCATATCGGCTACGTTTGATGAATTTTTTTCAGGGCCACTCCCCTGTACTGTGATCATCGATTCATGGCCAATTTTTTCGAATCCTAGAATGGTTACAAAGCCCTTTTGCTAGGAGCTCTCTCCTGCCCCTTCGACTTGTTTCACCTATGAGTATTAATTGTAGGTACTCATCTTCAGTTATTCATTAAATTGAATCAAGTGTTGAAAACATGCACCTTAATCGTTGTAGTTGGGGAAAAATAACTCAAAATTATTCAATCTACGCATTTAAAACAGCCACTATTTTGTTTTACGATTACTGACACCACGAACTGAACCGATTCTCAAAGATATTCATGATACCTATCATTCCTGAAACTTTCATGCAAATCCTAGCAAAGCTGTAGTGTCTGAGTCGGTAAAAAGCGCATTTTGTTCCATAGCCATATGTTTCCATAGAAATACAGCGCATATTGTTTCATAGTAATACAGGAAAATTCAAATCGCTATAACTTAGTTAAATACCACTCGATCTTTGTGATAGTCAATCTTATACATAGTCATTCGAGTACTGAATTTTATTGAATTTAAAGGTATCATTAAGATTTTATTGAAGAAAACGTAAAATAGATAAATCATACTATTACTAACAAAGTTGAGTGAATTTCGGCTTCTCACGTATTTGTTGTTGTTGTACTCATAAAGGCCTACATCCATAATTTTTTTCAGATTTTTCGGATGAAAGGTGTCCAATCGCAAGGGGGTACGCGAAAAGTTCGTACATTTCCCCTTTCCCTGCCCCCCTCGGTAAAGATAAGGCAATTTTAAGACTTGTTTTGAAAAGATCTTATTAAGGTCTTTCCAATGACACCCTACTCGACTACCAATGGTGAAAAAAAATTTTTAGGGGTCACCTCCCTACATGGAGAGACCCTCTTAAACCCCTTCGAAAAAATTTTTCACCCTTGAACTTTCAACAAATCACCACTTCTGACCTGTCCACAAAGTTTCATTGCTGGAGGTTCTATAGTTTCGGAGAAAAGGTGCTGTGACATACATACGGACGGACGGACAGACGGACACAGGTCGTGATTGCAATAGGGTTTTGTATTTCAGTACAAAACCCTAAAAATGTTCAGGTGGCATGCATGGGAAAGCAACTCTTTGTTGCATATGGTAAGGATATGAACAACAAACGACACTTCAGCTTGTCGATTAAGCTTATAGCAGGAAAATATATTAAGACAAGATACTATCTCATTGCGAAATAAAAATCAGAATAACTTTCTGTTAGGCGCTATCTCAACAAATTAGTACACCTTAAAGATATGTAGTTCTCTCACACATAGCGAAGATCAAGCTCAACGATTATATATTTCACCTTAATTCCACCGAAGATGATCCAAAGCCTGGTTATGAAAGGAAAAGGGAGGTGAAAAAGTATAAAAGAATGAACGATTATAATTTTAGTATTAGTTGAATTTGTAATTACTTAAGAAACAGATTCAGTTTTTGCTTATTAAATGTCGCTGTGAGGTTTCTTTTTATCTAAATAAAATTTTGCAACTATTTAAGCCTAAAATAGGAACATTATCAATCAATTATGCAATGGCAATTAACTTTAACATATTCAAATATTTCTAAATTTTAGCTCCCTTTCTAAACTACACCCTTCGAAAAATAAATCAAAAGAGCAACGTTCGTGGCGCATCTGGAAATGATGACAAAATTTGAGCTGATGTTCACTCCAGTGTTCCATTCTCAAAGGGTTAAATGTTAAAAAAACAAATAAATATACAGAGAAAAAGGTATATATGCCCAAAAGAAGATGGAGATGATACGGAGGCAATTTGAAGTTGCGAATGGGAGAGTGCCGGTACGGCCGGAATTTGCAACAGTGTGCTGTAGATGAATACGTATCGAACAAAAATTAAAAACAACAAGAAAAATATATTTCTACTTCTTCTTATACCATTAAGTTTATGAATGTTTTAATGTTTTGAAACTTGCTTCATGTTTTATAAAGATTGATGAAATAAAGCGCATTTGAATGTAAATTTGAATCATTGATGTAAATGAAATGCATTGATTAATGTTTTACTTGAAACAGTTGTTTGTAGTGCAAATAAAGTATTATTGTTTACCTGTGGAGAACTCATTAGATTTAAACGAGAAAAATTTGTGGCAAATCGAATTCAAGTAATTTTCTCAAATATTCGTAATGATGAAATTATATACCATAAAACCACTACACTCAGCCCTCATTTTGTAATTTTCATAAATTAATATAATAGGAGAAACTCACCAAAATTCTTCTTATACGATACATATCTAAATATCTACAATTGGTCCACTCAAAAATATATTACTTTATAATATTTGCATTGCTTGCTATCTAAATATTGATCATCTTTTCAGAATGACTCAAATTCGTTGAAAATCCAACCACGAAATTATTTTTAAATGCCACTGCAAAAATCCATATTTTATGGTCTATGGATTTTTTAACCTAAAGAACAAATCAACTTAACGACAACACTACTATATATTTAATTGAAAGTTGAAGTTTCCCATTCAAATCCACAACCAATAAAAACCAATAAAAATTGTTTCGAAGCTACAAGTTTTCATTTCAGCTATAGTAGAGGAAAAACTGCATCATCCAAACTTGACCCTGATAAGAAATATTCTCACACATGTGACCTTGCTTTGAGACTAGAACGAGTAAGAACCTCATACCTAAAGTATGCTTTTCAAGTCATAGTTAATTTTAGCAAATATTTGGATAAACATACACGAAGAGACGGAATGGGGCCTTGATCTGTTGCTTTTGCAATGAATATTGCTTTAAACAGATTTTGCTAATTTACTGGATTTAGAATTAGCGATGCTTGTATTGAACCGGTTCCGTATTATGCAAATAGCTTTCGATTTCACTCCCATTCACTGGAATTTATACACAAAGCCTTATGTGGACATGCTGTTAAATTAATTTTTTAGGAAGCAGGTTTTTATGATTAAGTATAAATGTTCAGAATTTTTTATGATTAATAACTACTCAAGCTGACGTAGATCCTTTAAGTGGTAATACCGATGGCATGACTATTTTTTTGGACATTCAATCACGTTTGTATGAAATCAATTGGGAAAATCCTGCCAGTAAAGCTTATAGAGACAACTGTGGTTGTGTAAAAATCAAAGAATTTAACTTATTTTATCGTAGCGTCGAGATATGAAGGCGGAAAATTGCCTACCATAATTACCTTTAAAAGCACTTGTCGAGGACGGGATTAACTGTTCTACCTTTAAAAAAGAATAACCTTCCTATTCATAATCAATTCTTTATCCCGAGTCTCAGTGATAGTATGACAATAGCCATTAAAGTTCAGCGTTTTTGAAAAATTGTTAGAAACTGGAAGTGATCATAAAAATGTAAGTATTTCTGATAAAAATTCCAACATATAGTACTTTTTCTTTTAACCAGTTGATGATAATGCTAGAGCATTAAAAGTGTCTTCCAAATTTCAAATTCCAAATTCATAAACTTCAATGCTTCACCAAAGAAGTTAATATGTAAATTATTTTGGCTGCCGTCATCTCATATATTTGTCATTTTAAGGGTATAGTAAGTGCGCCATATATGGACCACCATAAGGTTTTCCTCAAATAAAACTCAGAATTTTGAAGTGTAATCAGTTTTATTTCTTTTGAACAGTTTGATAATTAAATAGTATTGAAAACAAATAGTAATAATAGTTCTAAAATAAGTCATTTTCATTAAATTTCAAAAAGTGAACATTATACGGACCACATGCTTTCAAATATGGACCATAGTTGATTTGGTTCAAAATAATGGAAAAAGATATTCATCTTAACGTGTCAACTATTGGCTTCAACTAATCACCTGTACAAAATTACCACACAAAGAAGTCAGCCATATTTTAAATGCCAGCACACTCTTCATGAGCCCATCGCCTACAAGGTGCACATTGTATTCATTTCTCTCCATGAACGTCTTCAGAAAATAGACCATTACAATAGAACACATTTACCATTTTCGTTTTGGGAACGGTCAGGACTCTCATCTGTACTATCATTGACTGAATAATCACCCTCATCAGGACTTTCAGGATATAAATCTCTGTCTTTTAAGATCTTTCTTTTCTTCTGGGCTGTTTTCTTAGGCGTTCTATTCGATTTATTTCTTAAATTCAAGTGTCTATTTTGCTTCAATTTTTCAGTTTCTTCCTTTATTTTTATCGATTTTAATAAATCTTGCTTATAAGGTGATGGTGTTAAAATCATAGATCTAGTGGCCCTTCCTCCTCTGTTGCTGACAGTTCTCTTTAAACGTGGTATCGGCTGCAACACCTTTGGTGACAAATACGTTCTAGACGATGTAGAGAGATCAGCCAATGAATCATCAATGATGCTGGTTGGATCTTTCAATTGCGCATTCGCGTGGTCATTTCCGTCAGTGTGCAGACTACAATGACTTTCATTCATTAGTTGAGCCTACCAGAGCTCAACAGCTTCTGCCTCAGGTAAGCTTTTATCATAACTATCATTAATAGGTGTCATGACATTGGGCAGTGGGTCGTTAAAAGATTCTTCAACTCCTGGAAGGTCTTCGTCAATGAAGTCATGATGTTGAAATATATCCCAGTTGCACGGAAACCATTAATGGACAGTTCTGCATGCTGAGCTCTTATGTAGGCTTGACCAAACAATTCTGCTATGTGATAATGTGCCACTGCTTGAATTTGCATTCGTAGTCGTTTGCCAGTTTCTTCAGTCAACTAATTTTTTAATGTACCCATAAATGTTTTACCAAGGGGCTGTATTTTGTGACTTGAGTGTGGGGGCAGTGTAAGTAAGCGAATGTGGTTTTTTCTCACTAACTTAATATTTCGCCTGTGACTAGAATGTTCATCTAAAAGCAAGAGAACCGGGGATGTAGCAATTGGTTTCACGTGCAGTAAAAAATGCTGAAACCATTGAGTAAATAGTTCAAGTTGTATCCATCCTGATGGATGACAGGCATTAATGGCACCCGCAGGAGCACCTTTCATCAGCAATGGATTGTCACGTTTTCTCGGGAATATCATCATTCGTGGGACAAATGTACCACCTGCACTCATGCATATTACACAAGTGATTATTGATCCACGTTCTTCTGATGCTACAGCTCCGATTTGTTTCTTGCCCTTTCATGCCAATATCTCCGGCATTTTCGATGGCACAACTGAGATACCAATTTCGTCCACGTTATAAACATTTGCTGCAGGATACTGGAATTTATTCATAGATTTTTCCATCAAGTCAAAGAATGCATCTACATTTTGTTTATTAAAACTTTCATTCTTGCGATTGATGTTTCCGTTGGACGGCAAAAGGATAGATTAGCATGCCGCTTCAGGAATGACATCAGCCATGTTCTACCTGCCGATTCGCTATAATGTGAAAATGAGCGCTCAATGTTATTTTTCGCCGCTAGCTGATAAGCCAAAGATCTTATGTCCCTGCGTGTTAGACCAAATCCAGATTTCTCTATTTCGAGAATATAATCAGTTAATTGATTTTCTAATTCGTTTGGTAACGTCAACTTTCTCCCAAGTTTATGGTTAGTAATGTCACTTTGTGATCGGTGTTCTATCTTCGACAAACGTATAAGCGTAGTTTTTGGTACACCATAGGTTTTCGGTGCTTTCACAAACCCCATTTCCCTTTTTTTTATACAGCCTTAATTGCATCTGTCATTGCGTTTGGTCAATGCTGTTCTTTTGGAATCCGTTCTGAAATTTAAAAATCAAACATAAGTTATTGTTTGCAATATAGACCACTAGTTCATATTTAAAACATGACGGTGGTCCTTATTGTAGTACCTATACATTTCGAAGTTAATATTATTGTCCACAAAACTATAATCACTAAAGAATAATTGCAAAATAACTAACCTTTCTCCTGCTTTAATCCACTTTCACATTGGTTAACATTTGTTTAATTGACGAGCTTACACGTTTAGCTGGAAAATTGCATCTCGAATGAACGTAGCCCAGTCATATTAGGTAAAAAAAGGGGTCAACCTCGGAATGAAAGATAATAAGCTGCAAATTGGTATGAACCTTTGTTTTGTCATTCTAAATGTTGTCTCAAAAGTCTAAATCGTTATCGTGTTCGCGTCTCAAGATATTCAAGGTCAAAGGTCACAAAAATCGGTTTTTCGCGAATATCTGGCTTCCTATCGGTTAAATGAGATTTGCATTTATTATAAAAGTTGTAGGCTATAAAATTCCCTACAACTTTTGTTTAAACTTTTTTTTCATACGACCAACCGTTTTGAAGGTAGAGCGCGAAGAGTGCACATCGTACAGTCATATACGGCCTAATGCAAGGTCAAGCGTGAGTTATGGTTATCAGTACGTTATAAAGTCAATTATTTACTTGGAAATTATAATTATTAAACGATGCCTATTATTTATGTACTAACTATTAATTATTTATATTTAATTAAAGTAAGTAACTTGATTATTTATATATAATTATTCATATTTAACTATTTGACAAAACAAAGGTTCATACCAATTTGCAGCTTATTATCTTTCATTCCGAGGTTGACCCCTTTTTTTACCTAATATGACTGGGCTATACAACTTTTCAAAAACTTTGGTGAAAGTTGGAGCCGAATTGCGACCTCTAACGTGGTCAACAATCTCGTTATATACATACACACATATACAGATATATCCATATATATGCATATATATATACATATGTGTATATATATAGATATATATATATATATATATATATATATATATATATATATATATATATATATATATACACATATGTAGGGTAAGATGGGGTAAAACCGCCGGTGGGTAAAACCGCCATTTGGATTTTAAATTCAAATGAATCGCCGAAACGAGTAACCGTTTATAATGTACATTCTGATCGATAATGCGTGGTTTTTGCAGTCGGTCGGGATACTGCTGCTTTGTTGTGACAATTTCTATTGCGTCTTTTTTGTTTCACTCGACGGTGGCAAAAAATTTTTGTTATTAACATTGCTCAATCAAGTGTACATAAACGGCTTGAAAAAAAAGAGGTAAGTGTCCGCTTATAGTACGAACCTTGATACTGATGTACATGTATCAAGTTAGCCAATATTTCCAAAATTGTACAAACTAAGTAACCTCGACAAAAAATTGGCGCGTGGGGTAAAAACGCCGTGAAAAGGTGGGGTAAAAACGCCACACAACTTGATAACGGAAAAACTCGTTTTAATCGAGAATGAATGTTTTTCAGCATCATGCCTCGCAATTACGCAAGAAAAAAACCAAAAATTGATGAAAATATATTTCAACGGGCAATCGAGGAAGTTCAGGAGGGCAGCAAGGTTGCAGTTGTTGCCGAAAAATATGGGATTCCCCGAGAGACTTTGCGAGACCGAGTAAACAAAGCGCACAACGCTTATTTTGGCCATCATCACCAGGTAAAGTGTCAAATATTCACAATTTTGGTCAATTGAAACAATATGTAAAGTCATGATTTTGACAAACCCAATATTATAACATTTCTTCTCAGTTTAAAACTATTTTAACCATGTAATTCTTATTTTACAGATTTTTACTGACGATCAAGAGGCATCGCTTGAGAAATATCTCATAACAGCAGCAGCTATGTTTCATGGTTTCTCTCGGACAGCAGTTCGACGACTTGCTTATGACTTCGCTTCGACACTGAAAGACAGAAATCAAATGCGAAGGAAAATTCCGCAAAACTGGCATGGATCGAAGCCTGGAGATGCAGGTATAGCTTCAAAAGACTGGCTTTATGGCTTCATGACTCGTCATTCCGGGATATCTTTGCGCAAACCGCAAGCAACAAGCCTCGGTCGAACCACTGCTTTCAACGAACACAACGTTAACATGTTCTTTTCCAATTTGAAAAGCGTGATTGAACGCTTCAAAATCCGACCCGAGAACATATGGAACATGGACGAAAGTGCTTTGACGACTGTGCAAAAACCTTTATCAGTTGTTGCACAACGTGGTGTGAGGAATTTAGGTTCAATCACATCTGCTGAACGTGGTGTTTTAGTTACGCTTGCTCTCGCCATTTCTGCCGGAGGGGTCTGCATGCCACCTTTCTACGTATTTCCACGAAAGAAATTTAAGAATGACTTCCTTGCTGCTGCTGGCATCGGAGCTGACGGAGCAGCTAACCCATCAGGTTGGATGAAAGGGGAGGAATTTTTGAAATACCTGGCACATTTCAAAAGATACGCTCGCCCAACGCTAGACTCACCAGCTCTTTTGATTTTGGACAACCACGAATCACACATGACCATCGCAGGCTTGGATTTTTGTAAGGAGAACGGAATTATTGTTCTGTCTCTCCCACCACATACGAGCCACAAATTACAACCACTTGACAGAACTGTTTTTGGGCCTATAAAGAAATTTTTCAATGCAGCATGTGACAACTGGATGCGATCACCAGAAAATGCTGCAAGAACTATTACAATGCACGATATCCCTGGCATCGCTCGTGAACCAATTCAGAAGGGCGCTTCGATTTCGAACATCCAATCTGGCTTTAGAGTCACCGGAATTTGTCCACTGAACGAAAACGTTTTCACCGAAATCGATTTTTTGCCGTCTCAAATCACTGATCGCTTAGAAAATGAGCCTCAACGCCCGAGGACCCCAAACGAGTCAGTCGAAGAGCCGGAAGAGGACGACAGAGAAATCAATTTTGACGCAGTTTTGGAAAAACTGCGTCCCTTCCAAAAGGCCGCACCTCGGAAGTCCACGAACCGCGGCCGAAAGCGCCGAAAAACAGCGATTTTGACCGATGAAAATGAAATGGAAACACTGCGAACGGAACAAGAAGCGAATGCGAGAAAAAAGAAAGAACAAATGACGGCTGCGGCTGCACGAGCAGAAAAGAAAATTTCAAAACGGGTTTCAAAAGAGGCAGACGAGAACAAAATGACACAAAATTCTTGCCAACGTCCCAAGCGTGGTCGACCAAAAAAAATCGACTACGTAGAAGACAGCGATGACACAGAGGATTAATTGTGCCTTGCTATTTTTTTAAATTTCAATTTCTTATTTTTACTTTTATATATTCGTTGTAACATGTAATATCCATTTGAATTGAATAAAAAATTTTCTCAGAAGTTTTTGACATTATTTGGGTACTTAACTACACTGAAACCAGAATGGCGTTTTTACCCCACTGGGTGGGGTAAAACCGCCGTTTTAAACTTTTCTTCTGAACGATCACAACTGTTTTAAAATAAAAGCTACATAAAAACTTTCCGAATGAATTATGCAGCCAAGGGATTAAACTTTCAGAAATATGGTTTGGTTCATTGATCATTTTATAAATGATAGTTTGACATCGTCAAATAAATATTACTGGCGGTTTTACCCCATCTTACCCTATATATATATATATGCATATATATGGATATATCTGTATATGTGTGTATGTATATAACGAGATTGTTGACCACGTTAGAGGTCGCAATTCGGCTCCAACTTTCACCAAAGTTTTTGAAAAGTTGTATAGCCCAGTCATATTAGGTAAAAAAAGGGGTCAACCTCGGAATGAAAGATAATAAGCTGCAAATTGGTATGAACCTTTGTTTTGTCAAATAGTTAAATATGAATAATTATATATAAATAATCAAGTTACTTACTTTAATTAAATATAAATAATTAATAGTTAGTACATAAATAATAGGCATTGTTTAATAATTATAATTTCCAAGTAAATAATTGACTTTATAACGTACTGATAACCATAACTCACGCTTGACCTTGCATTAGGCCGTATATGACTGTACGATGTGCACTCTTCGCGCTCTACCTTCAAAACGGTTGGTCGTATGAAAAAAAAGTTTAAACAAAAGTTGTAGGGAATTTTATAGCCTACAACTTTTATAATAAATGCAAATCTCATTTAACCGATAGGAAGCCAGATATTCGCGAAAAACCGATTTTTGTGACCTTTGACCTTGAATATCTTGAGACGCGAACACGATAACGATTTAGACTTTTGAGACAACATTTAGAATGACAAAACAAAGGTTCATACCAATTTGCAGCTTATTATCTTTCATTCCGAGGTGAAAGCCCTAATATGACTGGGCTAGTTCAGATTTAGTATGCACTAATCGTCGACTCGATATAGTGAACGATTTTTAAGAAACGCTGATGGTCCATATTATAGAACTGGTCCATATACGGCGCACTACCTCTACAATCTTTTTGCAGTACTATTCGATTTTATAGAAAGCGAGGACAGGAATGAGATGCAAATAATTTTTATTTAAGTACAGGATATGAATGAGTTTGCTGACGAGGATCGCGAGGAAGAAATAGGTGAAACCATTGATAAGTTATCACAGAATCAACTGTTGGCCCCAACAGAAAGAAATATATCCTGGAAAGATCTGGAAGGAATCAGCAAGAACCCAAACATTGTGGTGAATAACAAAGAACTGGAATAGATTGGATTTAAGGCGGTACAAGGAAGGATCCTGAAAATTTCCCGTCTTGGAATGTTGACAACATTGATAGAATGACTGCCGCTCAATATTCTGAAATGTTTTTTGAAGGTGAGCTGCTAGTAAAGAATAGTGTTATTTTAAAAATTTATCTGATGTAAGATTGTTGAAAGCAGCAAGTTTTTTTAGCCATACACATTGTTTCTGGGTATAACTTTTTGCCAAAAAGGGTAATGTATTGGAATAGTACGGATGATTTGTGAAACGTTGCGATACAGGAAGTTATGAGAAGAGGTAGATTTGATGCAATCATGAGAGAGCTATATTTTAAGCCAAGTATTGAATTGAACAAAGCATATGAATATTCAAAAATCCGTCCACTTAATAGTCACATACAAAAAAGTGTATGGAAAAGTACACGACTTCGGAAAGCATATGCCACCATTGAGTACTTTGTCAAGCCTGGATGCCAATGAAATTCGGTTATCAAGTATGGTGTCAAAACTCTCCAAACGTGTACTTAATTACTTTTGACCGATATCAAGGCAAAACTCATCAAGGAAATGTGACCATGGAAAAAGATTTTGGGAAGTTCACATCTACAGTCACAACCCATTGATCAGTACTCACCTGATAAACCTTCTTATTTATTTATTTATACTATCCTTATTGGTGGAATTTAAGATCCGTGGGTATAATTGCATGGGTACAATTAGGGACAATAGGCTAGGGAGTAACAGTGTCAGTAGTGTGAAAGCCTTTAAAAAGAAAGAAAGAGGTTTTATAGAAGTTGCGTCAGTAAATTTCAATCGCCTGTAACTTAACTGTTTACGGCTCGATTTTACAGAAATTTCAAAAAATATCCGTTTTACATTAGGAAATTCATATAAAAATTTTTGGTACATTTCAGAGTCATCCTTTGATTTTATAGATGAGAATATAAAATTCATAAAATGTACTTTTATGAACAAAGTTGATCAAATTTTAAGTTCTGAGGTAATTGTTGACCTTATACTCTCAAATACCTACATTCGCGATTTTTTTTCAGATTTTTCTGTTCAAAGATGTGCAATCATGAGGGAGGAACACACATTTTTCGTGCATTTTCCTCTCATCCTGCACCCCTCCTTGCAAATGTTTCTTGTTTAGGACCTATTTTTAAAATGCCTCACCAAAACCTTTTATTTGACATCCATATTGGCTACACTTGGTAAAAAAAAATGTTTTAGGTTTACTCCACTATATAGGGAGACCCTACTTTATACACCTTAAACATTTTTTTTCACTGCAACTTTTGAGAGGCCACTGCTTTTGACCTACGTAGAATATTTCATCACTCAATCTCACGTGGTTTGAGAGGAAACTTGCTGTGGTTTGAGAGGAAACTTGCTGTGGAAACTTGCTGTGATCACGAACAGACAGGTCACGATTTTAGTAGGGTATGGCAAAAATATTCTAAAATACTCTAAAAATAGTTTATTATATAAATACATCCAAGTCAAGCCATTTTCCTGAAAATTTGGTGAAAATCGGAGCAAAATCGCAACCTCTAGAGTGGGCGCAAATTTTGTTACATATAGATGTACAGTAGAATCCCGATATATTGTATCTTCAAGGAGATGTAAGATTCAAACGATATATCGACGAGTTCACTATGTAGAGATTATTATCTATCAAGGGTAAAAGTAAAAATATATGTTATAACGAAGGTTTAAGGTTGTGGTTTCAATAATCTTTTTTATTAATAATTTCATGGTTTTACATAGTGAATTTTATTTAGATACAAAAGTATGAACATTTTTATTTGCAAATAAGAAGATTTATATTCACAGAATTGTATGGAAGTATCATTTTTTCTGCAAATATTGATCCAGTTTTGTTTGTGTTGAACAATCATTGAGGCGTCTGCTTTCTATTGCCATATCAATATTATATTGCATCGAATACTTTTTTGCCAACATTTGATTCTGATAAGAAAAGTCGCACGTGATTGAGCGATTTCTGGGCCTCTTTCGGGGTAATGTTAGAAGCTTCTTCTTGGTCTCCCTCTTCTTCATCATCAACTTATCTGTTTCGATCAAAATTTCGTCGTCATTAAGAATTCCAGGAACCGCAATATTGTCATCGAAATTAACGAGTTCTTCAAAACTGATTGGATGTTCTTGATTTTGCGTCAAGAGATTCCATCCAATTGGAGTTTGAATTTCATTTATTGATTCTGTTGTTGACGTATCCTCCTTTAGAAACCCACAAAATCGGAAACAGTTTGCGATTGTGGCTGTCGTTACTTTTGCCATGCTTTGTCTGCAATATTCAGAGCAGAAAACGGTGTAATTTTATGGTCAATATTTTCTTCCAGATTGTCTAAGAGTTGCATGACAACTTCCGCTCGATAAAAAAAGTTTTGAAAACCCTGATTATGCCTTGATCCAATGGCTGTAGAATCGAGGCAGTGTTCGAGGGTAAAAAAGTTACCCCTACATTGCTCAATGGAGGAATATGGTTGTGGGCCGTGCAATTATCAATGAAGAGAAGAATTCTGCATTTGTTTTCTCCATTTCTACGTTCAACGAGAAAACCCATTCATTAAATAATTCAGATGTCATCCACGGCTTACGGTTGGCCCTATATGTAAAAGAGAAACTTTTTATGTTTTTGAAACATCTCGGTTTTGCCGATTCCCCAATCATTAGCGGTTTTATTTTCTCGGAACCATCAATGTTTGTTGCCAACAAAATGGTTATTCGTTCCTTGCTCCTCTTCCTGC
Organism: Odontomyia ornata; assembly: GCA_963969285.1. Classification (NCBI taxonomy): domain Eukaryota; kingdom Metazoa; phylum Arthropoda; class Insecta; order Diptera; family Stratiomyidae; genus Odontomyia; species Odontomyia ornata. The sequence goes on from OZ017738.1 coordinate 402,026,623, forward strand.
CATGGCATTTGTCACCTTTATAACACATGAAGCGATCCGGTAGGCATTTAAAAAATAAACTGGTTTCATCCGTATTAAATACATTTTTCGCCTCGTAGCCTCCTCCTCCTTAAACCATCATCAAAACAAGTTGGGTAGACAGACCTATGCTCATGTCAGAAGAGTTTTGTACGCAACTTACAAAATGCAGTAACCAGCAACGAATAAAATCAAAACACATGTCAAAGACGATTTTATTGGAGAAAATGTGAAATTCGAGGATCATACTATTCTTAACAATTTTGAACGAATTTTGATTTCTGAGATATTTGTTATAGTTATACCCATAAATATCTCTTTTTATGATTTTTTCAGATTTTTTAGATCACGGGTGTCCATTCGCGGGGGAGGAAACACATTTTTCATATATTTCCCCCCCTGTGCCCCCACTGAAGCAAAAACTGTCAGTTTAAGAACTGTTTTGAAAAGCTCTCACAGAGAACTTTCAGTTGATACTCATATCGGCTACCTTTCATGAAATTTTTTTTCAGGGACCACTCCTCTGTACTGTAATCATCGATTCATGGCCTATTTTTTCGAATCCTAGAATGGTTACAAAGCCCTTTTGCTAGGAGCTCTCTCCTGCCTCTTCGACTTGTTTCAATTGTATATACTTATCTTCATGATACCTTTCACTCCTGAAATTTTCATGCAAATTCTAGCAAAGCTGTAGTGTCTAGGTCGGTAAAAAGCGCATATGGCTCCATAGCCATATGTTTCCATCGTAATACAGGGCATATTGCTCCATAGTAAGAGAGGCAAATTCAAATCGCTATAACTTCGGTAAATACTATTCGATCTTTATGAAACTTTCAGAAAAGATCAATCTTATAAACAGTCATCTCTTTGCTAAATTTTATTGAGTTTAGAGGCACCGTTAAGATTTTATTTAAGAAAACACAAAATCGGTAAATCATACTATTACTAACAAAGTTGAGTGAATTTCGACTTCTCATGTATTTGTTGTTGTTGTAGTCATTAAGGCCTACATTCCTGATTTTTTACAGATTTTTCGGATGGAAGGTGTCCAATCGCGAGGGGGGTACGCGAAAAGGTCGTGCATTTCCCCTTCCCCTGCCCCCCTTGGTACTCATAATTTTTTTCTGAGGGGTCACCTCCCTATATGGGGAGAGGAGACCCCCTTAAACGCCTTTGAAAAATGTTTCCACCCTTGAACTTTCAAGCAGTCACCACTTCTGACCTTTCTACAAAGTTTCATGGCTGTAGCCTCTATAGTTTCGGAGAAAAAGTGCTGTGACATACAGACAGACGGACGGACGGACAGACAGACGGTCATGATTGCAATAGGGTTTTGTATTTTAGTACAAAACCCTAAAAAAACGAATGCAGTGTCTGTTTCTCCAGTGCCTAAGACGGTCAAAAACGTTTGTCGATTTTTAGGATTGACAGGAGCATTTCGTGAATTCTTTCCGAGCTATGTAATTATTGCGCGAACTTTAACTAACTTGTTGAAAAACGGGGTCAATTTTGAATTTGGTGCACACAAAGAGAAAGTTTTTTGAAAGCTAAAAACCATATTGACGCAGAGCCCAGTTTTAAAGCTATATGGAACTGGCGCTACATACGGACGCATCCAAAGACGGACTAGGTACGATTTTGTTGCAGAAGGATTTGAAGAAGGAATGATGCATCCTATCCAGTATGCCAGCTGGAAGACGGCACCCACTCAATTGCGTTACACAAGTATCGAACTATAAATATTAGCAATTGTTCAAGCGCTTAAAAAGTTCCGCGTTTTATTTTTGAGGCCGCCATTCAAAATTGTGGCGGACTGTCAAGCTTTCGCTCGAACGATGTCCAAAAAAGGTGCCTGTCTCCGCGTTTCATGTTGGGCGATGCTAATGGAAGAATTTACTTATACTATGGAGCACCGTCGAGGTTCATCCATGCAACATGCCGTAGCTTTAAGCAGATACCCAATGATTTGTATGCTTTATTGAGCTGATAGAATGATCATCGAACATAATGATGATCAACTACTGAAAATATTCCAAAGTATCCATGACAATAACAGCATGACAGGCTGATATTTCATAACCAACGGTGTAATCACAACCAACTGTGTAAGATGTATTTTGGCTGAGCGGAAAATGGCAAATTGGAGGGAACGCTGAGTTGCATTGACAAAGGTGACAAGCCTTTACAGACATATTGCACTGACTATCTAGGGCCAATTCCATCGACAAAGAAGAGCTATAATCACATATTCGCAGTGGTTGACGCATTTTCTAAATTTATCTGGTTATACCCAACAAAATCTACAACTGCAGAAGAAGTCATAAGCAGACTGCAGAAGAAATCCGTTGTTTTTGGGAATCCCAAGCGAATACCTTCCAATCGAGGTACAGCTTTTACCACGAAGGCTTTCCAGCAATATTGTCAACAACAAGGAATACAACATTTGCCGACAACAACAGGAGTACCTTGCTGAAATGGACAAATTGAACGTATGAATTGAATTATAATACCAATTTTAACGAAGCTATCCATCCATAATCCAATGGTATGTGGACACGTAGAGCAGCACATTAACGCATCCTATAGTAGAAGTGTAGGAATGAGTCCTTTTGAGGTGATGTTTGGTGAGAACAAAAGACTGACGAATGATGACGAGTTGTGAGCAGTAATCAACGAGGAAATTATGAATAGTTTCCAGGAAAATCGATCGCATTTGAGGTAAAAAGCAGCTAAGAATATACAGAATGTTCAACAGAAAAACAAACAGAATTATGAAAAAAGTTGCGTAGACAAAATAACGCTCATGTCAAGAGGGTTTTGTACTTAATCACAATATGTGGATAAATAGAATGATTTAATTCAAGAAAAATTCCTATAATATGCACAACAAATACATTCTTGTTTTAAAAGAACTCCATTTTGGCCAGCCAACATTTCGTTCCAATATTACTAAAATTATTGACTGATCTGAATCTTGAATGTATTTTTGTTATTCATTTTATCTGCTAATGAAGTATCTGGTTGGATGAAAAGGCCATGCAGTAAAAAAATCGTATATATGTTAATTGTTGTAATCGGAGGAAATTCCAATAGCTATAAAGTCGGTAAATTTTATTGAAACTTAAAGAATAAAATGATAATTTTAAGAACTACTTAAATGGCTGATTTGATCCAGTTCAATGGCACTAATACAATCAAATAAGAGTCACTTTTTCCAATGTGTTTTAATTAAAGTAAGTAACATATTTTTTTTTCCTTTCAACATTGGAAAACTATTTATTTTGTATAGAACGCATTTTGGACTAATATTTGTAGTCTTCTTCAGTACAATGATCAATTTCAGTTTTAGGTATCCTATTTATACATATAACGTTTAACTATACGAATGCTATTTTAATTGATTTTATTTTCCATAATTACTCTACATTTCAATGTTCTATTTTATTTCATTAAACAAGACTGATTAACAATTTCCTTGATCCGCATTCATTCTAAGTGCGTCAGATACCTGCATAATTTTCAGTGACTCAATAGCATCAAGATGCCATGGGTTTTTCACTCGTCTTATCATCATCACATTTTCGTCGATCATATGCTTCGCGACCGTTGATCTGATCACAGTTCCAGGATTCCTCCGAGCAATATTCGCTTCCCTGAAGTGTTCTCTCGCTCTTATCGGGATCAACCGTTTCGTTTGTCCGACGTAAATTTCTAGGAAAATTGGAAAATAATGAAACGAAACGGATTTGACATCATCGCAATAAGCCGGAATATTACCTTAAAATCAAAGCTAGGATCACCTAAGGACCCGAAATCATTTGGTGAATCGAGTGGAGTGTATAAAATAACTTGCAAGGATCGCCCGAAAACTTACGTCAGACAATAGAAACGGTTGATTCCGATAAGAGCGAGAGAACACTCCAGGGACGCGGATATTGCTCGGAGGAATCCTCGAACAGTGATCAGATCAACGGTCGCAAAGCATGTGATCGAGGAAAACCACCAAATCGGTGACGAAAATGTGATGATGATAAGACGAGTGGAAAACCCATGGCAATTTTATGCTTTGAGTCACCGAAAATTATGCAGGTAACTGACGCCCTTAGAATGAATACGGATCAAGAAAATTGTAATTCAGTCTTGTTTAATGTAATAAAATAGAACATTGAAATGTAGAGTAATTAGGGGTAATAAAATCAATTAAAAAAGGAAAAAAAAACTATTGTACTTGTTCTAATTTTAATAATAATACAGTTTTATTGACGAAAATGTGAAATCCTACTACTTTAACCAACGTTCAACAAATTTCAGACTCTAAGTTATTTGTCATTGGATCTAGTTCCATAATTTTTAGGGCTTTTTGAAATAAATTTTGCAAAAACCTACTCGTTTCCCGTCCATCTGTCCACCCGTCCGTCTGTTCATCTGTCCGTTGATCTGTGCGTCAGAAGAGATTTCTTCCGAAACTATAGAAACTACAAAGCTCAAACTTTGTGAAAATTTCAGAAGTTGTGGTCTCTCCAAAGTTTAGGTCTTATCAAATATATCAAAATGTCCCCCTTATAACGAAGATGTCCTTAACAAACTTAAGAATCTGAAAAATAAGTCACTTTTTGCACGAGGAGTCCAGGGAGAGGCAAAACGTACGAACAATGTTTATGTCTCCTCCCCTCGCAATTGAAGACCTTTATGCTGAAAATTTGAAAAATCAAAAAGCTTGTAAATATTACATTTTCTCCCAAAAATCGAAACGGTGCCCTTACACTTCTTAAAGTTTTACATTTATGGAGGTTGTTATAAGACCCTTATGTCCACGAAATTTCATGGAAATTAAATCATAATTAAGTGAGTTACCGCCATTTCAATTGAATCGTGTGATTTTAAAACAACACATGACACAATATTTTCAAAATCAAGTTTCTGAACGAATTTTATTCCATTGGGGTCTAGCTGATTGCTGTCAAAAAACCATACTTGTCTTTACACTCTAATACTATTAAACAAGAGCGTTAAAATACGGTATGGTTTAAAATCACACATCTCCAAACTGTGTGTTGTTTTAAAACGTGTCCGCATATATAGCGCGCAGTTTTGACAGATAACACATTGTAACCTTTAAACGATCATAGCGTCGATGAGTTCTGCTGTTAATGATAAAATAAAAAGGAAAAAAGGTGTTAAACAAGTTACTTATAAGTGTGATAAAAAAGGCAAGGTTGACAGGTATTTCTATGTTAACTTTTCAAATCAACGAGTACCAGCTGTGCGTACGGGCATTTGCAGGTGTGTAAATCATTTATTTAAGAAGGAAACGTTTGCTATTTGTTTGCCTTTGGATTTTAACGTATTGAAATTGATCTGTACTCTAAGCATGAATTACACATTGTTGCAGTTGTAAACGGTCCTGTGCAAATTTGGTGGATGAAGATGCCGGTGACGAGCTGTTTGAGCAATTCCGTAATCTGAATACAAAAAAAGAACAAGATGTTAATTCGCAGAATCTTATGGAAATTAAACCTGTAATTTGGCGACGACCACGTAATGAGAACGGTAGTAAACCTAAAACATTTTCATATGTTTATTCTATAAACTCTGCTCCTGGTCGAGTGGAAGTATGTAAACAATGTTCATGAGACTTTACTGTGTCACATCTCAAGAAATTCGCAGGATTAGTAAATTATTAACAATAGGAAAAGTTCCTGTTGATGAAAGGGGACAGGGTGCACCTTGGAGTGCTGTAAGTGCTGCCATTCGGCACATGGTCATTGAACACATACAGTCTTTTCCGGCCAAATTTGCACATTACACCGGTCAGGAATATAAATATCTGAACAAAAAACTGGACATTAACATTAACCTATACCAAAGCAAACATCCACAAAATCCTGTATTATTGTGGTACTATTGAAAAGTTTTAAAACAAGAATTTTCATTAAAGTTTGGTCACCCTCAAGTTGATGCCTGTCAGACATGTGAAGAATTGAAAATAAAAAGCAAGACTCTATCTGAGTCTGCTAAAAGAGCTAAAAAAGCATACCTTTTAGTACATAAGAGAAGAGCTTCAAAATTTTTTAAAAATATGTCTATGTTAAAGGAAGAACAAAACAGCAATATTCTTGCTGTATCAATAGATTTTATGCAGAATGTACATTTGCCAAGAATACCAGTCCAAAAAGTATTCTATTTGAGGCAACTCAATTTTAATGTATTTTGCATACATAATATAATAAAAGAAAAGGCCACCTTCTATATATATATATATATATATATATATATATATATATAGTATACCACGAAGGAGTAGCAGGTAAACGTCCAAATGAGGTATGTTCTTTCCTGAATGATTACATTGAAGAACATGGAAATAGTTTTGACGAACTGCATATTTTTGAAGATTCATGTACAGACCAGAATCGTAATAATACATTATTGAGGTTATTACTGTTTCATGCAGATACACAGAAGTTCAAAAAATTAAGATTCATTTCCCTATAAGATGTCATTCTTTCATGCCATGTGATCGGGACTTCGGTATTGTAAAAAGAAGATTAAGACTTTATGACCGCGTATATACTCCAAAAGAGTATGCTGAGGAGATAAGGTTATCCACATGGACTGATAAGTTCACAGTTGTCATGGTGCCTACAGAAATGGTGCTCAATTTCAAAGACTGGTGGCCATCATATTATAAAAAGAATTCAATTTCTTTAGAAACAATGGCAAAAAATCCAAACAAGCAGACAAAGTGAATTTTCAAGTGTTAAAATATTATCAATTTAAATTTAATGCCAGCAGCCCTGGTTGTGTCATTGCAAGGAAATATTTTGATGGTTTATCTATGCACACATTCCGAATAAAAAATTATAACAACTCCACCAGACTGACACTGCCATCCCAAAAAACTTTTCCTGGAGGAAACCGGCCAATTAACATTAAAAAAATTAAATGACATTAAAGAATTGCAAAGTTCTGTTCCATAAGATGAAGAAATTCCTACCACGTAAAGCGAAGATCCAATTGAAGAATTGTAATTCTTATAAAATTTCATTAATAAAGTTGATTTAAGCTTCTCAAAAATTTTGTTTCATTTTATGTATGATATTACTTTTAAAATGATATATAGTATGTCCTAACGTATATGATTTTAAAACAACACAAGTCACATGTGCTTTTAAAACAACACTTGTCCATTGTTTCAATTTATTATTTCTTCTTCTTCTTTATAGCACTGCAGCCCCTCTCGGGCCTTCGCTTAGAGAAAGTTAGAGTATCTCATTTCCATGACCGTATTGATTTTTTCGGAGGTTGGTTTGGTCAGTACCATGCTCCCGTGTGCTTGCTCAGCTATGATATGATCTGATTAAATCAGTACATATCATCACTGAGTGAACACTCGTAGTCTGTCCGAAAAATCCCCTGAACTAAATCACGTTGCTCCCAACGAGATTTGAACCTGGGGCCTTCGGCTTATGCGTTCATGCTCTGACCACTAGACCACACAGACTACGATTTGTTACATTGCTGATGGCAAAATTATGCACAAAAATTTTCTGACCCTGAAGTAGCTCACGAGAATGAACATGAAGGACTGTAGTATTGAGCTCTCTTTTGGTAGGCTTCTTGCAATTAAGATTTGACTCGGTCCTGTATAGCTCACAGTCGATAACAGTTAGCACCTAGCTATACCTCATCATCCTCAAAAACATTAAGACTTCTGAAGAGGGCATACTCAGAGCCATGTTTGAAAAGGTGATACCCGAACACGAGCAAGTAGGGCGAATATCCCGTGGACTCATGAATCACCTTGTGGTAGGCAAATCATGAAGCTGGAAGATTCTCGTCCCACTTGCCATGATCGGATCCTATATAGGGTCTGATGGCATTCAGTGTCGAGTAGTTTGACCCTTCCGAGGCATTCACCTGCAGTGAATGATATGGGGTGAAGCAACGCTGCACTCCATAGTCATTCATAAGCTTATCGAATACCTTGGAAGCAAACTGTACACCATTATTAGAGTGAAGCCATTCGGGAACTTCAAAGGTCAAAAAGATTTCGCGCTTGAAATATCGCACGACATCGCAACAGAAACAGCATTAAGGGCACCTTTATGGTGTTTAATTTGAAAATTGAACTCTTTTAATTTCAGCCTCTAGTGAGCCAATCGACCAGAAAGGTCTGACTGTTGCGTCAGCCATTTAAGACTACCATGGTCGGTTATGATGGTGAAGGGCAACCCTTCGATATACCTGTATGCCCTGAATCTTTTTACGGCATGCACCACAGCTAAGCATTACAATATAGTTACGTTGCGCAGTGCTAAGTTTCATCGACATATATGCGATCGGATGCTCTCAAGCTTCATCGTATTTCTGGAAAAAAACACTTCCAATACCCACTGTATTGGCATCGCACTGGATATAGAAGTGCTTCATAAAGTCAAGGTTGGACAGCACTGGAGCAGAAATCAACAATTGATTCACTCCATTGAATGCACTATCGCCGGAAGCGGACTACTCGAAGGCACGTTTGCCCTTTAGCAAATCCGTTAGAGGGGCCGTAACCGAGGCAAAGTTTGAAATAAAACGTCTGTACCATCCTGCCATGCCCATGAATCTGTTTCACGTCTTTAGCCGTTCGGGGTTCAGGATAGGAAACTGCACCTGAAACCTTCTCCACGTCAGTGCCCCGAATACTATCACTCAATACAAAGCCAAAATATTTGATCTCCTTCTCGATGAACTTGCTCTTTTCAACATTAATGGTCAAGTTGGGATCCCTGAGCAATTTTGTAACTGTGCTCAGGAGCTGCGAGTGCTCATTTAATGTTGGACTAGTAACAAGCAGGTAATCTAAGTAAACAAATACCTTGTCTCGTCGTCGTTTGGGGAGCGTTACATAAGCCGAACGGCATGACCTTGAAATGGCACAAGGGGCAGCCAGGGATAATAAAAGCGGTTTTGACCTTACTTTCCTCGTCTAACGGTATTTGCTAAAAAGCATCCTTCAGGTCTAAACTAGTGATGAGTTTGATACTCTGCAACCGTCCCGATAGACCTTCAAACAGGGGCAACGGATAGGCATCCTTAACGGTAAACTCGTCAAGGCATCTAGCGTTCAGACATAAACGCACCTTGGCGGGTTTTCCTACATGGGTCACAGGAGAGCTCCACGACCTCTGACTTACCTCCATTACTCCCAAGAATAACATATGATCGAGTTTGCCATACAACTTTTTCTGTATAATGGGCGAGAAAGCATAATGCCGCTGCTAAATGGGTCGAGCAGAACCAATGTCAATATGAAGAGACACGAGACTGGTTCTACCCAAGCATTTTGCATTATACGATGGAAACTGTTGTTTAACGAAGTCCGGTCGTTACTGATCTTTGGAAACAACAGATGAAATTCAGGGCTCGGAAGCTCTGCGGCTGCTTCAATAGCGTTGACTTGGATTGGTGCTATTTTAAAGAGATCCCAGAAGTCGATTTCAAGATACACTGCGTGTGTCAAGGAACAGACAACAAGTGCTGGAGTTTTCCAGAACTGGATCCTTGTGCCCTAATCCAGTCTGAACATAAGCATGCATGGAATGCATACGTAATCCCAAATCTGGCGGTGGGTCCAAGGCTCTGGCTCCAAGGGTACTGACACTGGCTCCGCTATCAAGCAAGCTCGTCAATTTACGACCCTTGATGGAAATCACTGCGTAGGGCCTATTGTTGCCGGGAGTTGCAACAATTGACTCCAGGCAGGCGCGCTTCAAGAGACGCCTGGCGAAAAAATATCTCCAGAATCTTCGAAAGCGACCTCGAAAGGGACGTGCTCTAAAACTAGCGGATGATTCACGATCATCGCCTGCCTTTCCATTACCTTCGAATAGATCCTTGAAACTACTTGGGGCAATTGGACGGTGAAATGAAGTTGGCAGACAATATTTGCTTAGACGTTGGAAACGATGTGAAGAGTTTGAGGGAGTGACAGCACTGCTATTATTGAAAGGCGTAGGTCTCAGTCACTGGAGGTGTCTGAGCTTCAACTCTACACTCAGGGTCACATCTACACGGTCATATGACTGGGTTGAATTAGCCCCAGGATAAGATACACCCTCACGCAAAGGAGCTGATTTAGAGTTGCAAATATTGCAGTGAGGCTTGGTGACTCCTTCTCTCCCACAACCAAAACAAAAACGTGTTTGATGGGCGACGCACAATCGGAAAACTATGGCCTAAATCCTTGCAATTCAAGCACATCTTGAATAAACTTCGTTGTTGATAGTTCAGAGAGGAACCAGTTTTTGGTTGGAATATTATAGCTTGAGCCTGAGGAGTCTCAAACGGGAGGCATTGATTTGGTTGAAAAGACTGAGAGAGTGGATCACATGAAGTTGGACTGCGAACATTCCATCAATTTGGGGGTTCCCCGCTACCGAATATTGGTTCGAAATTGGGAGAGTATGGTTTATCATAGATGTCCTAGTCCACCAAATTTTCTGGAGTTTGTACGGAATGTGCTCCTCTCACCACATGTCTTTCGAACAGTCTATGACGGGACTCTACACCCCTCCGTGTATCCTGAAGCCGTAGACTCATATTCTTGGATACGATGCATTGTAGATCAAAATTGAAAATCGGGACCTGAAGTTGTAATTACAGCACCTCCAGTGATTCATAAAATTTAATGAATTTTTCGCCAGGATGCTGGAGGCAACCGTGCATTGTACGGTGAATATCATAATCAGTTTGGTGTGGTGAAAAACGCTCTATCACCTCTACTTATTTGAATCTTGGCAAGGTCAGATTTTACCGAAGATGTCGCGAACCTGCCAATATCACTGTTGTGCCGCTTCCTTCAGTAGTAAATAAAGATCACTCATCAATTCACGATCTGACAAAGTGTAATCGCTGGCCAAGCTGCTAACGTGAAATATTACATCATTATTTACTCCTACCTATTGATTATATATACTAAATATCTGTTTACTCATACAAAAATCAACATTATATTCAAAGATGTTACTGTAGTATAGGGTTTTCCAATAAGAGGTGTTATTTTGAAAAGATTTTATGATATAACACCTTGTGACTTTTCCTTTGGGGCCACGTGAAAGAAAAGATCCACGCCAACAGCCCAGCGTTGATTCAAGACCTCAAAGATGGGATTTGTGAGGCTATCGAGGACATAGGGCAGCCACTTTGCGATTTGGTTATGGAAAATTTCATGAAAAGGCTACGGTCCTGTAAGCGTGGTCGTAGTGGTTATTTGCCTGGTATTCACTATTAACGGCATACCTTCTTCTTTATAATGAAATAAACATCCGATCATTTATATTAAAAAATGGCATTCTTCTATTAATATCAAAATAACATCTTTTATTGGAAAACCCTATAGAAATGAGTATTTCAACGATAATCGTTTTTTTCTCTTTTCTGTAAAATTGTAACAATACGACATACGTTATTTTAAAATCACCCAATTCAATTGTATGGACTTACAAGAACAATAACACATGTTGATAGTTAATACGAGTATATATTTCAAATCGACAAAGACGCTCTTATTTTCTTCGGATTTTCATGAAAATTTAAGGAATAGTGGTTTACTTGAATATGTTCAATGAGCCTAAAATTCAGAAAAATTATTTAACATGAAACGGAATTGCAGCTGTTATGTGCATATGAACGAAACTCTGCATCTTTTGGATAAATTTGAACGATTTCTTAAACAAGTATTGGGTGAATAATTCAAATCATCGATTCATGGCATCCGAAAATTTGTACGTTTCCTCTTCACCTGCCCCCACGATACCGATAGGGCAGTTTTAAGACTCGTTTTGAAAAAATCTCATTGAGACCTTTCCGATGACACTTCACTCGACTACCAATGGTGAACTTTTTTTTTGAAGGATCTACGCCCTATTTGAGGAGGCCCCCTGTAATGAATCATGCGACGCCGCTGGCGACCACTACCAACACACCTTGCTGCTATGTGGCTTGTCATCTCATGTTGGTTGTGACGGGTGCACATCCCACGTCAATTTTGTCGTGGAATGTCAAAGTGAATTGACAGCCAATGGTAGTGGAGAGAGGAAGTAGTGGCTGCCATCCAAGAAATGTCGGCTGTCAAAGGACTCGCATACGAAATAGAATGGAAAAAAGCTAATTTGCATCCGTATTGACATTGCTTTCCGTAAGTACTACTGCTCATAATGAGGCTCGGTTCCATAGTGTACGCTGTATAAAATTTCAGGCAGTTCGATAGTGAACCCATGTCCAGCGACCTGCTGCAATGCCCCATAACCACCTTTCCAAATGGAAGTGTTTGCGCGAATACAATACATCCAGCTCTTGGCTACGTACAAGTTTCAGAAGATGTACGCGATGAAAATGTGATAACTAATTAATAAGCAACCTAAGCTTTCGTCTGATTGGATCGTTGCCATAGTCTTATAGGCGCATGTACGGAATTAACTCATCGCTACGAACTGCTCAAACTGGAATGACATCTTTCTGGTGTACGAATAATACGTAAGTACATAATGAAACGAATGAAAAATGACAAGGAGAATGCAAAAGTACATTCGTTTTGCAATCATCAAAATCATAGAGCGAACTCCTGTTGATGATTTACGAAAAAGAAAAAAATTAAAATACTATATTCATCTTAGATACGATATAAAAGATTTAAAAAAACAAATTTATTTGCAACTAACGTAGTCTAATAGAAACCAAAATTATAGACGTATATGCATAATATAAACAAATGAAAAGATATTATATAAACGATTATATATTTGTTCAAATGTGTTGATCTAGATTTTTTAAATAGTTTTCTCAAGTTCCGTATATTTTCTTACTTAAACAAACGAGGAAACATTTAAAAATATAGTTTGAACATTGATGTGATAGTAAATAAAATTAAATAACAAACAGAACGCTAGCGAAAGACAAGGACATTTGGAAAATTACTGACCTGCCAACTGCAGAAACAACTTTAGGAAAATATTTCGATATAATTTGTGATATAACAACTACACGATAAACAATGTGAAATTTACGAAATTACGTGTCTCGATTTTATACACACGATTTATATGTACGTAAAGAAAAAAATTGATACGACAAAACATTCATCTTTTCATTTCACTATTCCAATTGAAAAGAAATGATTCTCGAAGCGAATAATTTATAAAATCAATATAGAGACACGAAATGAAACTTTTGATTTTTTACGAAACGAACCAAAAGGTTTTGACAAGCAAATAAAAACAAATTGATACGGTAACCTTCTGTGATTGCAAAGAAAACAATATTTTCCGTTCAATTTGCGAATAAGTTCTTTTAAAAATACCAAAAAAAGCACGATACAACAAACAATCGAAGAATTCGTTATGGAACCAGAGAAACACAATAATAAGCGCAGAAAGCATTATGTGTAGATCATTTGCAAATCAGATGATAAAGTTTAGATGAGAAAAAGAATGAATTTATTAGATATGTCCTGATCGCAATTTGATTTAGACTTCACGTTTTAATCGACTACTTATGATTTTTTAGGATATATTTTCTGTATTTTGTTCTATCGTAGTTGGTTATAGCACTAGTTTGATTTTTATGTTTTTCAATAAGATATTTAGTTAAAAATTATGCATTTATATATTTTGTATACTGTACAACTATCTCAATGAATCGCGCAGAAAATAATTAGAATGAATAATAGAAAGAATTAAAAATAAAAGTAAGAAAGTACGAAAAGATTATTTTAAAACAGTAAATGCTCTTAAAAACGTTTCCGTTCCACATTTTAAAACACAACCAATGATGGAAAGCTTTTTTTCGATTTAATGTACGTTTTTATTGAACAATAGATTCCTATTCGCATGAGTTATAGAAGGGTAGACTGCAACTCATGCATGTTGGAAAGTTTTATAATTTTAAAACTATTATAATTTTATTATAATTTTAAAACTATTTTCTCCGGATTTCTCTTTAAAGAAAAAAAAATAAAGACGAAAATGAATTGCTAAACACGAACAACGACTTTCCTTTCCAGTGATCCCTTCTTTCAGCGGGAAGTAGAGTGCATGGTAAGTATGCCGTCGCGAGGGTAGGGTTTGAGAAAATCCACTGAGGTCGGTTTCGCGTCGCGCGCGGTACGCGGTACCTTTGTTGGTTTTGCCTTTTCCTTAACGTAGCTTTCGTCGGGTTTAATTTAGCGTAGTATATTTTTCGGTACCCCGTCGGTAGAATTCGGGAACGCGAAATGGAGATTAGGTTTTTGTACTTTGACTGGATGAATGAAGAAATACGGAGTAACGTCAAGTAGGTTTCTTCTCCGTATGATTGTGTTTTTGACGTGTTTGAAACGGGCGTTTAATGGTGGCTGAAAAATTGTAAATGAGCGTAATCCATTTGGAGACCCGCGACCGAAATCCTCTCCGATCTAGCTGGCCGACAAGCAGCCACCGCGGAAATAGATTACGATGCACGGATTGGTTGACCGGTTGGTACCATCCGTTGGCATTACTCAGACTTAACGTCTAGAACCGATGAGAGGTCGGTTCCTCATTCGGACTTAGACTTAAAATCATTACACCCCCTTAAACCCCTTTAAAAAAGTTGTTCACCCTTGAATTTTCTTTCAAGAAGTCACCACTTCTGACCGTTCCGGGAAGTTTCATGGCTGTTGCTTCAATAGTTTCGGAGAAAAACTGCTGTGCATGCAGACGGACGGACAGACAGGCACAGGTCGTGATTGCAATAAGGTTTTGTATTATAGTAAAAAGCCCTACAAATACAAACGAAACAGAGTACAATCCATATTTGGCTAGAAAACTTATAAGAAACAACAGTTGAAAATATAAGGAATTCAAATTAAACAAGCTTATTTTTTTCATGTTTTCTATTAGATTTTCTTTTTTGAAAAAAAAAATCTTATATTTTATCATTTAGGACACTGTGGCGCATTTTAGAAAAAGATTTTGGCCTTCATGGTTTCAAGATCAAATTGACCCAAGAACTAAAAGCACGTGATCATTCGAAACGTCGGAACTTCTCCAATTGGGCTCTGACAAAGCTTGAAGAAAATGAAGAATATCATCGAAAAATCATTTTCAGCGATAAAGCTCATTTTCGGCGCACTGGCTTTATTAATAAGCAAAATATGCATTATTGGTCAGCCAAATATGTACTATTGGTCAGCACCGTTGCATCCGCAAAAATTACTGTTTGGTGCGGCTTCCATAACGGAGGTGTGGTTGGGCCGTATTTTTTCTTGGATGAAAACGACCGTCATGTTACTGTCAACAAAGACAACTATCGTGTTATGTTGGACGATTATTTGAGGTCAGAATCAGATGAACTTGACATCAACGACGACGATACCACTAGCCACACAACACGCTTTCACAATCGCTTTATTGAAAGGCAAATTTTGTGAACGTGCTATCTCGAGAAGTGGTTCGGTCGAATGGCGGCCTCGTTCATGCGATCTTACGCCATTGGACTTCTTACTATGGGGCTATATCAAGTCACTGGCCTATGCCAATAAGCCAGCAACTTTAGACGAGCTCAAAGACTACATCCAACGCCAAATTACCAATGTTCTGGTCGAAATGTGCGCCAGAGTGGTGGAAAATTGGATCCAAAGAATCGACCGCTGTAAACGGGCTCGAGGTGATCATATGACCGAAATTATTAATAAAATGTAATGTTTGCAGCACACCTACAATAAATTTGAAGTCAATATCTCAAATATATCTGTATTTTATCAATATATAAAATTGTTGTGTCCTTAATGGAAAACCCTTTAAAATATGTGCCGCGAATCTTAAGCAAATTCGATACTCTGGGCGATTCATTTATAGCTAAATTGTTATTCGCAAAATAATTGATACCAGCAGTTTTCTTTACCTTCGTGCCCAGGAATATAACTTCTACCTTTACCATCCAAAACCCTACCATAATGAATTTGACATTTTAGCTAGTCAAATGCGTTTCCATTGAAACTGAGCATTTAATCAAACTTGCAGAAAACCTCCAACACCCGGATCTGCAATCGTACGTAATAATCTTTCAAGTAAACTAATTGCAAATTGAATTTATTCATATTGTTGGTAAAAAATTTGCATAGGCGCAGACTATCCTTCACTGGTCCCCGATAATACACGTCTATCTGATCATCGTCATTGTCATCAACGGCCACTTCATTCCGATCAACAAGTGATCAAGTGAGCGATTATTGCACTCTAATCTCTCACATCATAAACTGTGTAACATCGTTTACTATACGAATTATAACAAATTGTCATCCCAACGAATTCCTTGTTAAATCCGTTTTATCTATTCATCTCAAGTGTGTCTGATTACCGATCAAAGATTGACGGCTTATGTCGAAAATGGGCTTGATTGCTACTAAAGCGTGAATTTTTTTATGCGTGGCAATCTGAAGAACACCAAAGCACTTCAGATGTTGTGATTACAATAAGATGAAGATATATTTCGAATATAATGAAATATTCAGGGAAAAAAGTGATATGGCAATGTACGTACAGACATTTTCCGTGTGTCTATATTTTGCAATGAATTAGAAGCGGAAGCAATTTTTGATTGTATCAATTAATGCGAATATGTCAGTGTGTTTGATTCCCAAAAGCGATAGTAAATGATATATGGAGCGGATGCAATTTATTGGATGAAGAAGCATTTAGGAGCAATTGGTCATTTGAAAAGATGTAATCAAAAATACTTATCTATAGTAGCTAATTTGACCCTCAAAATTTTTCTTATAAAATAGTTCTATGACCTGATGAAGTCACATGTTACTATAGTAATACACTAAACTCACGTAAAACGTGGAGAATACGTTTCGCGTTGTAGGAAATCGTTATGCGAGACAAATATTATTTATTCTCTATTTTACACATAAAGATCCAATTACAAAGGTGGAAATACATTTAAAGCTTAGATTTAACATCCGAGAGGATGTTTTTTAGATAAATTTCTCGAGAGACCAGGCTAGAGGTTGCAATTTCGCTTCGATTTTCACCAAATTTTTAGGAAAGGTGTATTGAGCAAATATCTCGGTATTGAGCAAATATCTCGGTAAGATTCGGCTATTTTAGACGAAAAATTATGATTTCTGTGCTGACCAAAGTATAGCTCCGATTTGTATGAAATGTGGTACAAAGGTTCATTGATGATTTTTATGAAATTAAGTGGTTTGATAAGAGGTATAAGTATCTAAAGAATTATGCAAAAAAACTGGAGGTCAGGTCACAAAAACAAAAATGGCGGCTAGTTGAAACTCAAAACTTCAAAGGCTTTTTAAAGTCGTAATTTTAATCCGACGTATATTTTTAAGATAGAAATTAATTAGATCTAGAGACTTTCTTATTTTGGTGACAATGTACGTGCAAATTTCAAAATAGTGGCGGCTTAAATATGCGATTATTTCAGATTTTCGTGGCCCTCTAGTGGCCAAATTTTCCAACGGATTTTGATGAAACTCGAGATTAAAGATGTCTGTGTTAAATTCTTGTATTTTGCATAAAATTTTCAAAATCGAATTAAAAATAAGCAGTCGAAAATTTAAAACTTAATATATTTAGCTGCCAATTTCGCTAAAAATTTAATTCTTTTGCCCTGTCCAGAGTCAAACCCCGATTTGAACGAGATTTGGCACATTGATTGATGAGATTCTAACACACAAAGATTTAGATTAATTCCAAATTAAATGCATGCATTCAAAATGGCGGCCCCAAAGGTCAGAAGGTAAGTGCTACTCGCTATTTTAGTAGCAACGGAAATGGAAACGTTTTAAATGGCTTAACTCGAAAGTATTTTTAAAGCAGATGGTTTTTAAAATATTTTTACGATCCCCTTAAAAAAAATATAAAATCTTGATCTGTCCGTCCGTCTGCCTGTACGTCCGTTCGTGGGTCACAGCAAGTTTTCTTGCAAACCACATGAGCTACAACGAGGAAATTTTCTTAGTAGGTCAAAAGTGGTGCCTCCCAAAATTTACAGTGCAAAAAAATATTTTAAGGTGTTTTTGTGCTGTTCAGAGTGAAACTCCAATTCGGATAAGATTCAGCACAGCAGTTGAGACTAATCGACTTCTATCTGTGAAAACAATCAAAAAGCAAACGCTCAAATTCAGAATGGCGGCTCCTGATGGTTCAGAAAAGAATTAAAAATGTTTATATTAATGGCAACGCAAGCGCTGACTAAACTTTTATGGAAATCTTTCAAAATTAACTATTTGAGCGATTTAAGTCCACAAGTTATCACCTTTGTGTGGTAACCACTGAGTGATGTGTAAACAGCAAATGTGAGCAGGACGAAACCTGTATTTGTATGTTTGTAACAATTTATTGTCCGAAGATTTTCAAGTAGTAAACCATAAGTATGCATCTTAATTCTACTAACAAAATATTTGCGCCTCAACAAAGGGTCTCTAAATATGAACGTCGGAAAATTCTTTTTGTGTTAATAAATATCCATGTAGTGCTACGAAAATTGCAGTATAGACTCGAGTAGCAGGTAAGCCAAATTCTTCTTCAAAATCTTACGCTACATACGAGAAATTAACCTTTCCGGCTAGTACTGCCAACGGGGATTTGGGAATGGGCACTTCTCTTTTACTATATAAAATCAAGACTGTGGGCGAATTTGTGTATCTTCTTCTTCTTCTTCGTAGCACTACGGCCCCTTTCGAGCCTTCAGTTCGTTCAACAAGCGCCTCCAACTATCTCTCCTCCAATTTTGAAATCCGAGCAGCGATGAACAGTCTTCATCGACCGAGTCAGACCAGCGTTTCCTCAGTTTCCCCACTGATTTCTACCCTTGAGTTCTCCCAACCAGGGCTGTCGAGAAGGGGGCGGGGGGAGTAGATGTTCTTATTCACCAAAAAAAAAAATTTTGCATTTTCCCCTCCTGAAATTCTTACCACTTGAAAAAAATTCGTAAAAATCGTAAATAAGCAATAATAACTGAATTTAGAACTGAAAATGAGAAATTGTTTGGAATTTTTTCAAATTTGGTGTGTTTATTCTACCGTGCAGCTCGTGTCAAAGTTGAATGGGCGAGTTTACACGTGGCCGCAAACATACCAGCTGGAGACTGTCTCAAGCTACCGGTTCAACATGCTACCCATGTTCATTTTCTATACGATACACATTTTATCTATGTATGCGTATCAAACTCATTCCAATGCCATCCATCGTAAATTGTAGTAATCGAGCAGTTACTCTATTAAACTGCTCTAAAACTTTCCTATCTCCTTCACCCTTACAGCATGGTGATCAACAAAATTGAAATTCCTACTAGAAAAAGTGAAGACAGGTCGATGAAACGCATATTGCTATAGGCGGCGACAAGTAGACATTAATGATTTTTCAGTTTAGGACTTTTTTTAAAATATCTAATGTCTTCGTTAAAATAATCAAGAACTAACAGACACCTTGCATGCCAATTTCGTTTCAAACCAACGTGATATCACAAAAAAAACTGCGATATATTATTACGCATTATTCATTATTGTGTCTTTACGTTGAAAATGAATTCAAATTTATCAATAAAACCGTATGAAAATAATATTAGTTAAAACACAAACAACCACCAAGAAGTAATTCTGTTTATTCGTCCCTAATTTTCCTTTATACTTATTAATTATACGCACCCACACATATAAAAAATATACAATATGCAAACTCATTCGAGGCCTGCATCGAAAGATAAGAGTGAAGTGGTGCACGCTTACGGCGACGCAAACGCTGACGCGTTTTTATGTTCCTCGATGGATTTACGAGGTTGGCGAAGGTGGAAAGACGTCAGTGTTGTTGGTTGCGTCCTTCTCTTTGCTCGCGCTGTCATTTTTTTGTATCAATTATGGAAGAATTACATCAATGAAATTCCACGTAAAATATAAGCCATTGACTTGAAACCTCTATGGTGAACCATCGATAAACGTTCATAAAGTGCGTAAAGTGACATATTTTGCTGTGAACTAAAGGAATTTAGTCAGTGCTAGAAATTGAAAATGTCACTAATGTCCGACATTTGACGGCCATCTTTCTATGATCGTTCTGGACGTTGATACAATAATTGTCCAAGTGATAATGAACTCTGCTCATTAGGAGTGCTAATGTAGTGTAGAGCATGTTACGTAGTCGAAAGCTACGTACTGGAATCTAGACAGTGGCATAATTCTCATTCATCATTCTCAAAATTTCCAACAACCACAACATCATTAACTGGACGCAAGGCAGTCGCAATCGATATATGTTCGACAATATTCGGGTCATGCTCTTCCGCCCTCGTTGAAACTTATCCAGGAACGTGTCTTACCCGTTTTAAAACTCTACGATAAAATTGATCCCGCAAAGCTGATTGTCGATTCTCACTTTATCAACGACTTGGGCTTGGATTCGCTGGATCATGTAGAAGTTAGAATGGCTATGGAAGACGAGCTCGGTTTTGAAATTCCAGATTCAGATGCCGAAATGTTATTGACACCTGCCAACATCATTCGATACGTAGCCGATAAAGAAGATGTGTATGAATAGAATTATGAGGTGAGAGGAAAACCTTAACGAATGAAGCTCTAAATAGTTGGAGTTAAAATGAATAAGAAGCTTAAAAACCAACATGAAAGCAATGTTATAGAAAACTTATGATATCAAAAACAAATGCAGCGACAGCAGCAAGCAAAAGTACAAGTAAAAGCCCTGAATTATTGGCGAAATATTGTGAATTATTGCTGAAGAATCTAGTAAGAATCCAGTTATAATCGTGACCTTGGCGGTGAGAAATCGCGTATCGGAGAGTTGTAAAGCGCAACTTTGTTTTGGTGGCACGTGTTGATTTTAGCTGTCAGTGTTAAACAGGACGAACTTGAGGTTTAGTGGAGGGCAGTGAAAATAGCTTATAATATCGGTTGTGGCCTTTTATATGAGTTTGAACTAGAGAATGGAAGTAATCGATGCAGCAAATAGTGGTACATTCTCACTAAAAACAGAGATAATGTTTGGTTAATTTGGTGCAAAGTCGTGGAATCATCTGGTCTGTCTTGGATCATGAATTTTGTAATAATAATTTAAAATCAATCGTTTAAGGCCTTAGTATTCAAAGAACCGTCTTCCAAAGAAGTGATTACCGGAGTTTTAATCAGTATTAATTGATCCTTAACGACCTGTGAATCATAAAAATTTCAAGTTCGTACTAGTTAAACAAGCACTAACGGTTGATTAGTACATTATTTGGAAGTAATTCAAGGTTTTAATTTTCGGTCCAAGGATTTAGGTCTTATTGAAAGTTGAATATTCTGGGTTTCGCTTCCTTGAATAATTCGAGAAAGAAAGTCCATCTATACCGGACTCATCGCTCTTATCGCCGGCGGCTTCATCTTTCTCTCAACTACGATCTGTAGCTTCAACAGTTCTTTCAACCTTTTCAAAGGTGATTGAAGATTATTCACCAACCAGCCAACATCTTGAAGATAGCAGTGTTCCGAACGCGGATATCCAAGTGAGTCCGACATTTGATCATTTTTATGCCCCGGAACAACACGAAAATAGCAGTACACGTGCATTACCAGAACAACCACTAGAACCGCTAAAATTTTATTCACCTACGGAAATACCATCACTCCCAACTGCACCAAGCTTACAAAATACGAATCAGAATACAAATCGTTTAAGTGTTAAAAGAAAAACATATGCACCAATTCCAGGACTCTCCTCTAATGTTCATCAACCGACCGCTAACGTGCTTCCAACGCCTGTAGCTACATTGCCACCGCCGCCGCCTTTACAACCATCAACAGGAATTGAAGTTAGTCTTCGGGTTTCGACAGTTTCGCCAATAGTGGACCTGTCTTCAATTTACAACCGGGAGTAGCAAATATTCAGCCATTTGCAGAACAACCTTCAAAAAAAAAGAAGAACGAAAAGGACTATTCTCACTATCCAATGGCCAAAAAGATCAATCTAATATTCAAACGCCCCAGTTCGGATCAACATTGAATTCCCCTCAGGAAACTGTGCAACAGCCTTCATTTTACTCACCACAATATCAGCAGACACTGCCCACTCCTTTATACCCTAATAAACCGCAACACTATTCATTTGGTGTGGATAAAGGCAATCTACCGCCACAGCCAGCTCAATTTTTTTACGCAGCAGTCACCACCACCCTTTCAAAATCTTCCTGAAACTGAGAACTCAACATCACGTCCAGCAGCAAGCACTCCGCATACAAATCCTATAAAGTTTGGGAAAGCAACTCCACCGCCTGCAGCTATAACACCACCAACTGTTGGATTTTCTAGCCTAAATTTAGAAAACTCACCTCGTTTGCCAGAAGCTGTAAGTCGGCCTGTGCAACTACTTCCACCAGTGGGGACAGGAAATACATTCAGACTTCAAAAAGGAGCACATCCGTTTATAATTTACGACTGTCATAATTTTCTAAGCAACCGTTGTTGGCGTCCTCAAATTGTGTTTATCTAATGTTTCCTTGTGAAAAAAATTCTAGGACATACATGCCCTGCTTCGTTAACGAGCGCTCGTCGTCGGACAAGGTTCAGTAAGTACCTTTTGCATGTACTTATTACATTTTTTTGAACATTTTTTAAAAAGAGTAAAAAAAATTTTTTATTATTATTATATAAAAAAAAATAATTAATGAATATATTTTATTTTTAAATTTTATGAAATTTTATATTTTTAAATAATATGATTATTAAATCTTATATATATTTTAAATTTCTTATTTTATATCTTGAATATTTCTAATATTTTTTATTCAATTACTTAAATTATTTTTCTTATAAAAATATATTGAATTGTTCCTAAAGTTCTCCGAATATTAAAATGAATTACTAAAGTAACCCTTCGGTCTTTCCATTTTGATTTGTTAAACTATGTATAGGACCCGGTACCGTGGAAGGCGCTCACCACCAAACATGAGCCAGCCATCGGGCACATAATAACCTTCTTTTTGTTTCAGGAACTCTCGCGGGTTGAGTGGCCTCGAGCAAGATGCCTTTTTATGGCATAGGGTTATGTGATCCGATTGCATAACTCTATGACATAAATTGGTCATCGGGGTATTTCTTCTCTGATGGGAAGGCTCATACAAGTTATGTTGTATGAGTTTTCCACTCAGAAGGGAAATAATTGGCCACTGCAACATATATGGATCTTGATCCGGTTGGGCGGGTGCGAGGGGGCACCATCACCACCCGGTTGTCCCACTCTTATTTGTGGGCCATGAGCATCGTCGGGTAATGACAAGGTTACCCTAAGTCCGTCCGTTTTCACTTGTCCAACTTGTTCTCTGAACAAGTCATTTCCCGCGTTGTAGTTACCTACAATTTTTCGACTTCGGTCGCCTTTCGGTTGAGACCCAAGAATTCGTGAATGTGAAATTCTTTTGTAGTGGGTCCTTGTGCTGGGGGAACGAACCCGCCCCACGACACCGCAATGCTAGCCTGCAAGCGCATTCACGCGTCCCCAGCTTAGCCCATCCAGCTCTTATTCATCTGAGGATTGTGCTGCTTGGTTGCTTTGACATGTGTAAACCTCTTTAGTACATTTTGGTTTCTCTCAACGTCGCGTCCCTTTCATCTAAAAAAACCTGATTACCCTGTTTGCAACTGGTAGCACGCTGAAGGGTGTGAACTTGCTCAAGGTAGGCACCACTTATGATTATTGGCTACGATCACAGTGCATCTGACATTCTAACAGAAGATGTGGCGCAGACTGCAACACTTTGTAATTGTTTGTCGTTTTCACAACGTTGTGCGAAACAAAAAAGAAATCTGTGGTGATTAGACATAATAACAAATGAGTAAGTAACAATCATTCATTATCACTGTGCATCTATAGAGAGATGATGGTGCAAGTGGGGTTTTTGAAGTATGCACATCCCATCGCAGCGTGCAATTTTCGAAGTCCTTATTCGTATGGTCATGGTGAAGCTCTCAATCTCCAAATAGTTGTGCGCTATATGTTTTACATCCACGAATGTTGTTTGTTGACGTTATGTCAAAATATCAAATGGCAGATCGAGAGTTTTGTAATTGATGTTGACAGAGTAAAATAAAATCTCGTAATAGATCGAATTCGACGCTCCTTTCATAATACGTCAGCTATTGGATTCTCCATTCACGAGTTTTGAAAAAACATTTTCTCATCATGTTTTTCAACTCTCAGTTGTTATTAAATTTTGTAGAGATGAAAGTTATTATTGGTAAGAAATTTTTTCCTCCTTTAAGACTTTACAGAAATTACAAATTCAGCAAATAGTTAAATATTGCATAAATCCTCTAGCTATTTATCATTAAGCAAAATCGAGAGTAATTAAAAATAAAATGTTCATACTAGATGCATTATGTTCAAGCACAAGTCTGGGGCTCAAAAGCACAAAGAACGCTTGGAGCGAGACGAAGAAGAAAAGGAACATTCAAGCCAGCAAAGAAACCTCTTCGGATACAATTTCTGACCAAAAAACTCGATTGTTAGAACTGTTAAAGGTTATCAGTATGCTGATTAGATGATTTGCATTTAATATAATGATTTATCGCTTTTACATCTTGCGTATTATCTTAACCATGAAAACAACGTTCTACCCATCTCTTCAGAAAGAGACAAATCAACGGAAGCTGCAAACAACGACGTAGTTATTCAAAACTTGGGAACTGAAAACTCCAAAATCGACATTGATCATGGTTCATCTTAAATGGAAACACAATTCATGCGAAGGACCCAAGAAGAATAGCTGTATCTTTATTATTATGATATTGGTTCTATATGTAATGAATTTGTCCACTCCGATGTGGTGAACGATATAATTCGTCAAGGTTACCAAAAGATGCCGTCTTCTATTCCACGTGATCGTAACGCCATTTCCCGCGTCGCTTTTATCGAAGACTTTGCCAAATAGGATTGGTTGGTGTGGAGTAGCCTTATTAACGCTTTGTATTGCTTACCTTGTCGTTTGCTAGGTACCAACCCTTCCAATCGTCCACAACTTTGCTGTCCTACAGGGTACTCAAAAAATCAAGCTTGGAAAAACTGTATGATAAGTTATCAGCTCATGAAAATAATCCAGACCACATTCAGTGCTACGTTCAATCGCGCTCATTGCAGATTCGACTTCGAGAGGAAACTTCAATTGATACACTTCTAAATGTATAGATCATGAAACTAGAAAATGACACGAAATTTTACGTCGAATCCTAGACACCATTTTATTTCTTGGCGAAAGGGCCTATCGTTCAGAGGTGCTAGCTATCTTCTCGGAGAACGGAACAACGGAAATTTTTTGGGGATTTCAGAACTGATCATTCGATTCGATTCGATCCTTGTCGATCAAACTACGTTTATTTTGCGGGACGTTCATTTTAACTAGAAGAAAAAGATTCTGGCTTTTTTCGATTGTATCAAAAAAACTGGCCAGGTGATTGATGGTTTAATTTTCGATGCTCTAGAAGAGTATAGCATTCCTTGGGAAGGCTATCGAGCACAAGGATACGACAATGGTGCTAATATGAAAGGATCACATAATGGGGCACAACCTCATATTCTGGAGAATAATCCAAACGGTGTTGGTTCGCCCTGTGCAACACATAGCCTCAATTCATGTGGTGTTGACTCTGCAGAATGCTGTGTGGCAGCAATCACTTTTTTCGGAGTTGCTCAGAAATGCTGTTGGAAAATTCTCAAAAAGAGTGTAACGGGTTCCCTTCTTAGACTTTCAGATATAAAGTGGTCTGCTAGAGCTGAGGCAGTTAAACCTTTTGCCAAACATATTTCAGGATTACATGAAGCACTAGAAGGTTTAACTAAACTTAATCTGACTGTGGAGACTCGTAGTGATGTCAACGGCGTTCTGAAATACATGCAAAAATTTGAGTGCATCCTGATGTCCTCAATTTGGTTTGAGATATTGACAGCTATCAATAGAAGGAGCATCATTTTTCAAGTCAGAGACGCTACTATCGACATCGAAGTTCAAAATCTCGAAAGTTTGCTGTCTGACTTGATTCGAAATCGATGTGATGACGTTTTGAGTGAATGCAAAACGGTTACCATTCAATTGGAGATTTTATAAACCTTTCCTAAAACTCGAAAGAAAAAAAATGAGGATGACGATGACACGAGTACAAACAATGACACGAGTGCAGACGATCAAGAGACCAATTTCAAAAGAAACGCTTTTTACGTAATCATTGACTCGGTTATGGCGAGAAAATCCAATAGGTTCAATGCCATGAATGATTTCGTCTTTTTTATGACAATTCACGGCGATGGACGAAACCAAAATTCGAAAAACTGCCACAAATTTCGTCCAAAAACACAATTTGGACATTTCTGAAGATTTAGGAGGTGAAATAATCCATCTGAAACCCATATATAAAGGCAATTTCGACGAAGAGTTATCACCTTTACATTGTTAAATGCGACTATTGTTCGAAATTTGGAGACGATCAATGTATTTTGCTCTATACCCGTTACTGTCTCCAGTGCTGAACGTTCATTTAGTGTTCTTGCTCGCGTCAAAAACTTTCATCGATCATGCTGTTCACAAATGCATGTTTCAGCACTTTGCACTCTTTGCATCGAGGCCCTATTAGCTAGGGAGTTGAATTTTGATACTGTGATAAGAAATTTTGCAGCCAAGCTAATTTACAATTATAATTAATAATAAAATATGTTAACTTGACATTACAATAAACTCAACTCCAAAAAATGGTCTACTTGCTTCCTATATTTCTATTCAATACTTTGATATACCAACTTATATTTATATAGCTTGTTATGGAAACAATTTGTTTCAAAAACAATTTTCCGAAGATTTTATAACGCTTTTCTTCATAGAATCAGCATGTACATATTTCATTTAGCATATCTATAGTTGTGTTTCTTATGGGGGGGTTGGGTTTAGGGCGCGTAATTGATCACCCCCAGGTACAGATTTTCTCTCGACGGCCCTGCTCCCAACTATTACCTTTTTGGGTATCCGTTGTTCGTCCATACCATAAATTGTATGGACGAACAACGGATACCCAACAGATGCTCATTGTAGCTTCTGCAGTCTTACACTCGTTGAGACCACCGGTTCATCAAAAATTTCATAGAGCTCATGGCTGTATCAAATTCACCATTGGTCCCTATCTGGCTTCACTCCGATTATTAGCCTCAAGACCTGTCGCTCAAAGGCGTTCAGTATTTTTATGGATGCTTGGGTTAGGCTCCATATTTCACACTCATAGCATAACATAGGTCTTCTCACAGATTCGTATAGTTGAGGCTATATTTTCCTGTGTATGCAGCTAGTCTTGAAGGTCATAAGTGCCGAATAAAATACTTTATTTGCGAGCTGTATTCTTCGACGTATTTCGTCTCTTCCACTAGTGTTTCTCATTATTTTGGCGCCTAAATACATGACTTTGCTAACATTTTCGATATTGTATTCGCCAAGTGTGATATTTTGGGTATTTCAGGTATTCTTCCTCGACTGCGCTATGAGCTTTGTTTTATTTTCATTGATTTGTAGTCCTGCTGTCGAGATTCAGGAAGAGTTTCTTGGCAGTTGTTAATGACCGTGACAAAATGTAGATGTCGTCCGCATAAGCTGTTACTCTACCGTAGATAGTGGGAAAGGAGGAGGGAACCCTTTGTTTTCCCAATCCACAAATTCTATGATTCCTCATCCTAAACACCACGATTACATGTTAGTAAATGTCCTCGGGGTCACACATCGGGTTTACTGATTCCCAATAATAGAACATTTAATGCCGAAAAATGCCAATAACTGTAAATACATTAAAAACTCTGCTACCAAATCATACTTATACCTCCTTTATGGGATTTAAGAGGGTGATGGCGAGTTGACCGCGCCTGATAACGGAATCGAAGCAATTACGATACCGCTGGAATG
The DNA here is from genome assembly GCA_963969285.1 of Odontomyia ornata. NCBI lineage: Eukaryota > Metazoa > Arthropoda > Insecta > Diptera > Stratiomyidae > Odontomyia > Odontomyia ornata. The sequence goes on from OZ017738.1 coordinate 402,054,586, forward strand.
GAGTTTGGGCGACGGGCTAACTCCCCGTCCCTGGAAAACCCTACACTGCTTCGAAGCCTACAGGAGACCTACGAAATGAGCTGAATCTACGGTAACAACCTCGCAAACGAAAAAAGGCTATGTCATTGGATCCTGGAATTCCATATCACTCAATTATCCTGGCGCTGTTAAGGACTTTTTACAACAGGCCAGTCAATATAAATTGAAAATACTGGCAATCTAGGAAACGAACTGGACTGGAAATGATATTCAAGACATGAGATCGTACACAATATTCAAAAGAGAGAAGTGTAATGGAAAACGAGAATTTGGAGTAGCCTTTATGTTTTTGATTATAAGACAGTTAATGAACGGTTGCGTGCGATCCGTATAAAAGCGACATTTTTCAAAATCTGCCTGATAAATGTACATGACTCAACCGAAGAAAAGGACGAAGAAACGAAGAAAACATAATACGATCATCTGGAAAGAATAGTCGACTCATTGCCTGCGAACGACACAAAAATAATTCTGGGTGATTTGAACGCTAAGGTTGGAAACGAGGTATCTCATTAGAGAACTTGTGGAGGATAAAGCCACTATGATGAAACGAATGATAGTAGCCAGCGCCTTATTGACTTTGCATGTAGCAAAAAGCAAGTCATGCGTTCGACTTGCTTCCCTCATCGACTCATACATCAAATTACCTGGGTATCACCAGATGGGAACGCACAAAACTATATCGAGCATGTTCTGATCCAAAAACGTTGGGCCGCGAGCATACTCGATACCCGTACTTACCGACGAGTCAATTGTAACTTGGCTCATTACTTGAACAAATTAACTTATTGGTGTCGTATGTCAAAGGCGTATTCGTCGAATACCTGCCCACTACAGAAATTTGACATCACAATGCTCCAAACGGTGTCTGTGACGAAACATTTCATGGAGACCCTCGACCATCAGCTGGCTCCCATCTTATCAGACACATCGTTCAAAACAAGCAACGAGCTCTGGATGGAAGTGAAAGCGAACACAGAATCGGATATCGAGCAGTCGCCCAAGCAAACTGCTCAAAAGCTGGCATAACACGGATCCGGTTTTAATTGCAGATTTGATAAATGTAATTATTCCAATTTATAGTCTTATAAGTTATAAAATACTTTTTATTATAAATATAAATTTATAATATTATTTTTTTCCCTATATTTAATTTAAATTTTTCTTCATAATTATATTTCTTATGATATTTATCTTGTTCTATTATTATTAAAATTTTTCTATATTATTATTTTTTATTAGTTTAATAATTCAAATCTCCAATTAACATTCGGACATGGCAACACATTTTCCTGCTGCACATGCATTTATTGCATTGGTGAAGGCAAGTTGTGAAGCCGACTGAACGGTTGCTCGTCGAGTCCCGGTGAGACAAAGATACAGCATGGGAGAACTGACAACAAAACGGAGGCCGGAGATTGATATGCACGAGGGAATAGTTAGGCTAGAACGCGATTAAAGATCAATTTTCGTTTTTAATAACATTAAATTGTGCGCGATTGGCTTAACTACTGTATGTTGGTGTTAGATCTAAAGAAAATCCTACAATTCATTCGTGACAAAATAATTGATCATGCCGGCAGTTTCACGAATTACTCGAAATAAATATTGATCGGTGCAGAAAGTTACCGATAAAAACAGTGTTGATTTTAATCGTTAGTTATACGCAACTGCAATCGTAAACACCATAAAAGAAATGTATTCTAAAAGCGTCGGAAAACGTCGCCTAGGCAAACTGCTTGAAAACCAACATAATGCTTGATAGAATTTTAATTGTAAATTTAACAAAATAAGTATTTAAATTTACAAGTAAAATTCGATCAAGGCAACCCCTTTGTAATGCAGCTTACCAACGAATTGCGTTGTCCCTCAATACCAACTACAGTTGACGGCATGCTTGAGCTCGAAAAGAAACCTCCGTTGCGACACGACGAGTCTGTGACGGATCGCCACACATAGCGCACACCACGAGAACTGCGCTGGGAACGAAGTGAGATTTAACCGCAGGGCTGTCGAGCAGCAGCAAGTGAACTGATTCATGATCGAGATCGAAAAATATTAATTTGATAGTGCAAAGTGGACATTGGACGGTCATTTGTAAAATTATTCTGAAAGTGTTTGTTGACTTGTTTATGTTCTCGTTCGATGCACGACGTATAGTGTCGATAATTTTCAAACAGCTTTGGTAAACATAATTGGAATTTCGTAGTTTAGCAGAAGAAAATGTTTTCGGTATGAAGAAGGTATCCCTGGCGGCACAGAAGGGTTTGCAGCTGTACCAGTGTAAATATTACGATTGCACCGTAAACAATACATTAGCGGGCTCTGCGACTGCTTTAAATGACAGCAGTTGGCCATTGCTAATCCCATCGGACACCTGTGATTTCGCACCCGCCACCAAACATAACAAAAAATTGTGACCTTTCATATGCGAAACTAGTGAACCGGCGCGCAAATATTTCTCACGCGTTCAAGAACTAATATTTCGTTATTTGAGAGTGTGAAGGAAATAAGGGACTATAAGAAGTTGACATTTTAACTCAATCGTTGAGGACGCTAAACATCATTTTCACCCAATGTTTAGATGTCCCTAGAATTCAAATTCAACCAGAACAAGTCAATCGAAAAATAAATAATTCGTCAAAAAAGAGTCAAACAAACAAATCAACTATAAGCAATAAACACAGATAATCCTTTTTCTGAATATATAAATAAAGAAAATACTTAAATATAAAGTTCGATGGAAGTATAATTCAATTTGATTAGAAAATGATAAGTCTAACATTTAGAAAAAGGAGATTTTCAGATTAAATATATGTATGTAATAACTATTTCTTGTATAAAGTCAGAATTAAATTTATATATTTAATGTCCATAAAATTATTCTAGTATTTACGAGAGCGTTTAAGACTCGTTAAGTAAAGTGACAACTTAATTAGTTACAATTTGTGTGCTCAGAAGACACTGGCAGGACCTTTTGTATCTATCTTGCCATAGATCCCTCCATTCATCGACAAACAGATTTATACTGGTACGAATGACAGCTCCACTAATTAATCTCTAAAGTATGTATATTCCATATATTTAAAAATTTTAAAAATAAATCAAATGTCCTATTCTTCTTCGTCTACGCGTCATCAGTCAAAACAAATGCAGGAATATAACGTGATCAAATTCTCAACGACCCAGTGCCGTCGGATCCTCGAAAGTGCTCTCGTTGATTTGCGTAGGGTGATGAATCCTTAAATTTGTTTGCCTCTTTCTTAAAAAGAAAAAATAATTTCGCTCATTATATGTGTTATAACCTTTAAAATCACAATTTAAATTTTGCTTTAAACAAAGCCAAGTGAGATAATATTAAAAAATGAGAGACAAGCAATACTGCTAAAATTTAAAATTCGTGTAAAAAACAAGGGGTAATAAGAAAATCAATTAAACGATAGTTATAAAAAGTTCAAAACTAACGACAAGAATAATGCTAACAAACTCAACATACGGCATGGATTTACGTGATGCAGTTCTCATTCTTCTAGTTTGTATTCTAACAACAGGAGAACTGCACTACACTCTTGCTGATCAAGAGTTGTGCTGGCTACAAGTTGTGTCTCATCATCTTGTCTATGACATTTATGTCGAAGTCAAGCTGCTTCAAGAATCAGTTCAAAATACAATATTAAATTGTCGACCACTTTAAGTGAAAAACAAAGAGAATGAAGATTTCATTTTCTTGTTTGGTCCTCACATCAATTACATTAATCAGTACTTTCAGTCCAATAAGGAGGCTTGCCCACCCCGAAAAGAAGCGCTTGTTGGAGGAGATTGGGTGAGTACTCGTTTGTTTTTTATATTTACATTAAAAGTATTGTAAATTATGTTCTTTTTTTGTCTTAATTTAATCAATGGAACGAAGCAATTAATACAAATTCTCCAAATATTGGGTATCGTGTATTTGATGTGCACGATTATGAAATGAAAATATTAGGTATAGTAAACTCTGAGTAGAATATATACTTTTTGCTTTTTGGTTGATTAAATTTCTTTTTGATTTTTGTGATCATTTCATGTATTTTGGAATGTCATAGTAATAAGACTAGAATGAAAAAGAAAAATACTAAAACAAACAAACGAGAGTGAAAGCGATTGGATACGGGTTGATTGTTGGGATCGAGTAAAATTATAGTACTTTGCATTCAATTTATTTAAATCTTCTATATTTCCGGTTGAATTAATAGATGAATTAACTATAACCTCGGTCTTCCTATTCATCATGAAACCTGACCGGGTATGGGACCCGCCTCGTTGGCTGGCCCCTCCACTCATGAGCTAGCCATCGGGTGAGCTGGCCCATTATTTGGACCTTACAGGTGCTCTTGCAGGGTAGAGTGGCCTTTGGCGTGCGTGCTCATTTATGTTACAGTAGGGAAGGGGGAGGCAAGACGGGTCCTTAACGTTTGAAGAGTTATAAAACGAATATTTTTATGTAATTTAAATCTTTACTAATTTTAAATTCTTCTTCTTCTTCTTCTTCTTCTTCTTCTTCTTTGTAGCAATACAGCCCCTCTCGGGCCTTCGCTTAGAGAAAGTTAGAGTATCTCATTTTCATGACCGTATTGATTTTTTCGGAAGTTAATTTGGTCAGTACCATGCTCCCGTGTGCTTGCTCAGTTATGATATGATCTGATTAAATCAGTACATATCACCACTGAGTGAATACTCGTAGTCTGTCCGAAAAATCCCCTGAACTAAATCACGTTGCTCCCAACGAGATTTGAACCTAATTTTAAATTACTCCTACATAATTCATCATTAAGGAACTTTTCACTCATAGAAAATTTAGAACTTGTCCAACACCCCATCTAACCCTTTACGGAGGATAAGACGGGGTACCCTATGGGGCAACATGGGGTATGTGGGACACATCCTATTTTTGTGTGCAAAACTCGCAAACAAATACTGCCTTGTCATCCTCGTCATCTATGCTAGCACAGCTACAGTGTGCCTAATTCCCGCAGAGAGAACAAGCGGCCGATCCTTCATTTAAATGTAAGTATTTTCCATGACAGTAAAAACAAGGGATATTTTTTTCATCATTGTCACTTTCTGATGGAGAATTACACTTTTTGTTCGTTTCCTTTTTGTTGTTTTTCTTAGGCCATTTGGTTTTCTTATTCTTTTTTTGCCCTTTTGCGCGCCATATTCTTCTTGTCATCTTCTGACAGTTTCTTTTTTTTCATTGTTTCTTCCGATTCATTTTTAAATGGGGAAGACAATATGATAGCCGATTTTCTTCGTTTCCTTCACACGCGCGAAATTTTGCGAGTTGCAGGATAAGGTTTCACTTGCTGAGGGCTAACAACAGAAAACACTGATTGCTCGGGTAGAGTAGTTGGCCTGTGGTCTATTTCTATATTTCTCGTCCAAGTCGAGCATCCAGGCTCAGGATACATAAAATTTACAAGCACTGAGCTTACTGTTGTGATAGAGGGTGTCAAAGGGACAACAGGCACGTGAGATGGCTCTGTTTCAATATGCTATGGCAACAGGCATTGTATCTATCAGCAGTTTATCAATAGTTTCTTTATCAAAATCTCCAACTACCAAATTTCAATTTACTGTTGCATCCATTACCATCTCTGGAACAACGATTGGTCTATTTAGCGCAGTAGCACGGTTGTTTGTTGTCGTTGTTTCAGAAAATCCTTCATTGCTGAATAACCTGTCTGTTTGTGGGATATCAGTCGTCAATGATGGAACAAAGTCACTGTCAGAAAAAACTGTTGGATCGTATGGCCAAACGCCACATTCCTTGAAGCCATTCACTGCCGTTGCCATTGTAGAAGGCTGAATAAAGGCTTAATTACAAATTTCTGCTACTTGCCGGATAGTTACAATCATCCCTGGGTTGCTGCGAAGCCAAGCTATTATTTGTTGGTCGTAGTATGTGCTCAAGGGCCTCATGTATGCTACATCCAGAACTTGAAGTCGATGAGTTGTATGAGGCGGGAAACATAAAAAATAACCCCATTGGTACGAGCTTCATTAATGAGGTCCAAGTTTTGTGTGTGTGTGTGTGCTGTGGCCATCTAACAACAACAGTACAGGTCGATCAACCGCTGCCCCACTAAATTCAACAAACTCCTTAAAGCAGCCAAGGAATAATTCAGCTGTCATCCAGCCAGAATCGCTGCAAACACCCCAAGCTCCAGGAGCAGCATTGAGCATTAACTGTGGGTCCATTCTTTTTCGTGGATACACCAGCATTGGAGGCATGTACTGACCACTCGCCTTAAAACATAGTTCCACAGTTGTTGTCGTACCTCTCTCCGCAGAAGTTATAGATCCCACTTGTTTTCTACCTTTTCGTGCTATTAATTTCGACTTGGTTTTTGGTACCACTGAAACTCCTGTTTCATCACAATTATAAATTCTTTCTGGCGAAAGCTTATGCTCATCATGTACGTTGCCTAAGAAGTTGAAAAACTGTTTAACAGCTTGTTTATTTTACCCAGTGGCACGTGCAGCTGAAGTGTTTTCTGGTTTTCGCATCGACAATTTTGGATGCCTGCTTAAAAACTGCTGCACCCATTTTTTGCCAGATTCTTTTCTTTCAGAGTTGAAGAAATTTTACTTCCCATTTTTTACCACCCGAGTGCAAATCTTTTATTGTGAGCCAGTAAGGGCAACTCTCCATATCCATTATATAGTTGCAAAGCTCTTTCTCTTCATCGTCAGTAAATATTCGCTTTTTTGGACCTAAAGGAACTTTAATCGAAGTTCCAGTAGTAGTAGGATCTTCTAGGGCTGCACGAACTACTTTAACTTTTCGTTCAAGGGTCGTTTGTGGCACAAAATAGGTTTTCGCCGCTGATTTGTACCCCATTGTCACTTCGATTGCAATATCTACCGCATTTTGCATACTCTGTTCACTCCAGTTTCCTCTCTCCGACTTTCTTTTATAATTTTTCACCATCCTGAAACAAGATTAAAAACAATAAAATTATGACGAAGCATAAACTGTCATAAGGAAATAATTGAATTTCTTCGAGGGGCAAGATGGGGTACTCTATACCCCATCTTGTCCTCCAATGCTTATTTGAATAAGATAACATGCCTCTAATGACCAATTCAGAATATGGACACAAACATGTCCTCACGTGCTGGTGCAATCATTGATAAACAAGAATAACCTTCAGTTAGTTCTAGAAAACTAATATTGAGGTACAAAACACAATCGATGTATAACGCGGTAATCACAACTAACTTGATAAAAACCGAGTTTTTGGCGCCAAAGCAAAAACCCGTGCACTTATAAGCCGGTCACTGCGGTGACTGATGAGCAACATGACGGTGCACCATTGCAAACCAGAGCGGCTGGGATTGATCGTTTCTGTCCTTTGGTGACAGATGATAAAAATGATCAGTATCCTTAATTTTCTGCATAAACGGTACATTTTAGTCAATCATTTCTACCGGAAATAATCAATAAATTACTTCTAAATGTGGCATAAATACAATTCAACAATAGTTAGAGGGAACATTTCAGGATGCTTTTCTCTTCCGCATTTATACTTTGCTTACTGACGAGCTTAGTAAAGGATCTTACTTACATCCTTAGACGTACACGTTACACATAGGATTTATAAAATTCCCCGAACAAATAATAAGGATTGAGTGATTGCAAATTATAGAGTTGATTCGTTACTTTCCAGTTAATATTATATATTACATTATAATATATGTCCAGAAATCTAAAATTAGTCATTTCCATACTAGAGACCGGCGAGAATTGCAACCTAAAAAGAAATACTTTTCCTTCTATAACTGATCATAACTTTACAGATGAAGATGAAAATACATAGCTGAGTTTTCATTGAACTAAGGATATAATTTTCTTGATACTTTCATGAAAATTAGGGTCATAGTTAACTGAGAACGAAGGCGATGGAATCCAATAAATGTGAATGAGTGATACGGTTAAGAAGGATATTTTTAAGTAAATTTCTTGAGATTGATTTCGGAGTAAACTTTATATTTACATATACGAGTATACATACAAATGTCTATACATATATATATATATATATATATATATATATATATATATATATATATATATATATATATATATATATAAAGGGTGATTCATAACAAGTGTACACATGTGAATGGGCCTTAACTCTTATTTATCACCAACATGACAGTTTGGTCTTTTACAATTCTAACCATGGCGTCATATAGATCAGCCGAACGTTTTATTATTGTTAAAACTTTTAACAAAAATAATGAATCGCCAGTGCAAACATTTCGCGCTCTACGTGAAATCGAATAATTTCACGAAATGGACCCATAAATTGGCCGGCGAGATCGTGTGATTTGACTCCTTGTGACTTCTTCCTTTGGGGATTTCTGAAGGATCGTGTTTACGCTGATGCTCCCCAGACTACTGAAGCATTAAAAAACAATATTCGAGCCAACATACGCCTAATAACGCCGAAAATGTGCGAAAATGTCATCGAAAATTACAATCATCGCTTGATAGTCTGTAAAGCAGCGCGAGATACACATATGCCCAAAGTAATGTTTCATATATAATTTTAAGGGACCAAATTTTCATAATAGATAAACATTACAGCTCAATTTTTACAAAAACGATGTTTATTTTTCGACTAAAATGTGTACACTTGTTATGAATCACCCTATATATAATATATATATATATATATATATATATATATATATATATATATATATATATATATATATATATCTATATATATATATATATATATATATATATATATATATATTAGGGTTGTAACGGAACTTCGCCTCTGCCTCCGTTACTGCGGAAGTTCCGCAAAAATTCGTACCTTCGCCTCCGCCTCCGTACAATTTTTGCGGAGTTGTAACGGAGTTTTATTGACGTAATCATAGAACAATAACGCGCGAGCGACGCTCGCTCCCGACAGCCGTCCACTCGCGTGTTAATGAGGTCCAAGTTTTGTTCCCGCGAAATGGTCCAGATTTAACGAGTGCGCGGCGGGAACACGGTTGGGGGGGCACGGGCGGGCGTATGTCATTTGTCATATGAATGATATACGACAGGAATCAACCTGTCGTTGTCAAATTGTTTGTACGAGTTAGACGTTACGAAATTTCACCGATGTAATATACCTAATTATAATTGAACCGCGATTGTTTTAAGTGATTTAGTGCAAAATAATTGTTCTGCTTAATTAAGTCGCATGGTGAAGCCGAAAACAAGTGTGATTTGGTAGTTTTCTGTAGAAATAGATAATAATTTTGCGAAATGTAAAACCTGTAGGAAAAACTATTCAAGGAAAGGTCGGACCACGACATCGCTGAAAGGGCATTTGAAGCCTGTTCATAAAGAAAAATACGAAGAACTATGTGGAGCAGAAAAAGAAAGAGAACAAGAGAAATTAAAACAGTCTACGTCCGTTACACCATTACAACAAGCCAAAAGGCAGCTGTTCTTAGAAGAATCTTCAAAAAAAAGTCAAATTTGGGATACATCACATCCTAAGGCAAAGAAAATGGACGATATGATTGCTTTACAATATCTTGCGTTGAATTTTGTCGAAGGTATTGATTTTCGCCGTGTTACGCAAACGGCTTTGCCAAATTATCAATCAAGAGGGCGTCAGTTTTTTACTGACCATGTTTGTAATGAAATATATACTAGAGTAGCTACCAAAATTGGACAAATGCTTAAAACTTTTTTAAAACTGTCATTCACTACTGATGTTTGGTTTGAGCCAAGTGCTAACGTGTCACTTCTGAGCCTAACTGCACATGGAATAACTGAAGATTTTACCCGTATGATAATTGTTTTAAAATGTTGCTAACTTCATGGGCAACACACCGGTGATATAATTTGTAACAATTTCAATATGATGTTACAGGAGTGGAACATCCAGGACGAGCAATTGCATTGCTTTGTTAGAGATGGTGGATCAAATATGGTCAAGGCAATGCATTCAGCCGATATACCTGACGTGAGTTGCACAGTCCATCAACTGCAACTGTGTGTTCGTTCTGCGCTCGAGACCCTTGAAGTAAAAAACTTAATCACAAAATGCAAGAAGATATCAGGCCATTTTAGTCATTTACAGATAGCTCAAGATGAGCTGACTAAAATTCAAACCGAGCAACTTAATCAACCTGCACTTCGCACTATACAGGACTGTGTTACCAGGTATGTTTGTTTATTTACATATATGTATACGTTTTTTAACAGCTTTGTATAAAACTTGACAAGGAGTTGTTTGAGTTATTTGTTTCTTTTTTTCATTTCAGATGGAACAGCACTTTTTATATGATCGAAAGGATGTTAAAGATTAAAGATTCTATTTGCCTGTATGCCATCAAACATAACATTCCACAAATCTCTCTAGAAGAGTGGTTGTATCTTAATAAAATAGTGGCAATACTCAGTCCCTTTAAAGCAATATTGTTTGTCAAATATAATTTACCTCTCCTTATTTTTGATTACTAGAAGGTATTGTAATAAACATTGCCTTCTTGTCATCAAAATTAAGATATATAAGGTGTCTGGTAGGTTATTATGTTTCCTTAAATGTAAGTATTTGAAATAAAAACTTAAATAAACCATAAATTACTATTTTATCTACATCCATTTTCACCTCCGCCTCCGCCTCCGTTAACTTCCGCATCCGCGGAAGTGAAACTCATCGACTCCGCATCCGCCTCCGCTACAACCCTAATATATATATACTATTATATATATATATATATATATATATATATATATATATATATGTATATAGATATATATATATATATATATATATATATATATATATATATATATATATATATATATATATTGTTACATGTACAAATAATTACATGTACAAATAATTCTGCGAGCTGCTGTCGCAATTGTTTTCATAATCATTAAGAACGTCAACAAATGAATTTACTCGAACCCACGAGAACCCAACAAGCATGATCAACATCTGCAAGTGACGTCACTCCATTCATTAATTTGCTCGAATCTACCAGGTACCCCTCGGTAGAACATTCGCCAATGTACGAGAAATGGGTGAATAGGTAGAGACTCTATATAAAGGCGAGCTGAATGAATGGGGGGATCATTCATTCGACCGCGATAAGAACTGCGATAGTGTGTTTCGTAATAGTGAAGTGATTTAGAAGACAATTGCGATAAGAAATTTATGGACAAGTGTTAGATTTTTTCATAGTGAAAATTAAAATTAGTGAAAGTGTTAAATTGTTAAATTGTTTATTGTGCATTTTTGTAATTAAATAAATTCTTTTAACTTAAATTAAAAGACATTGCGTTTTCACTTCCCCGGAACATTAAAATTATTGGCCGCGAACCGAAAACACGCGACAATATATATATATATATATATATATATATATATATATATATATATATATATATATATATATATATATATATATATACATATATATATATATATATATATATATATATATATATATATATTGTTACATGTACAAATAATTACATGTACAAATAATTCTGCGAGCTACTGTCGCAATTGTTTTCATCATCATTAAGAACGTCAACGAATGAATTTACTCGAACCCACGAGAAACCAACAAGCATGATCAACATCTGCAAGTGACGTCACTCCATTCATGAACTTGCTCGAACCTACCAGGTACCTCTCGGTAGAACATTCGCCAATGTGCGAGAAATGGGTGAATAGGTAGAGACCCTATATAAAGTCGAGCTGAATGAATGGGGAGGATCATTCATTCGACCGCGAGAAGAACTGCGATTGTGTGTGGAAAGCGATATTCTTCGAGTAGTAGAAAAGTGTGTTTCGTAATAGTGAAGTAATTTAGAAGACAATTGCGATAATAAATTTATGGACAAGTGTTAGATAAGTTTAATAGTGACAATTAAAATTAGTGAAAGTGTTAACTGATTATTGTGCATTTTATTTAATTGAATAAACTCTTTTAACTTAAATTAAAAGACATTGCGTTTTCAGTTTCCCGGAACGTTAAAATTATAGGCCGCGAACCAATAACACGCGACAGTGGTGTCAAGAAGTGCGAAAGAAAAATTTTGAAAGTGAATATTTGAACATTTTTATAGTGCACAATAGGAAAATTTAAAGAAACATTAAAAATGCCACGAAGCTTAAACTTAAAAATTAATGAATTGACCATGTCGGAGCTTAAAGAAGAGTTGGAACAGCGAAACCTGGCTACGCAAGGTACAAAGGCCACACTGATTGCACGCTTGGGTGACGCAATTGAATCGGAAGGCGCGTATCTGGATTCGGGTGAGCCCTCAGATGCAGAAGAAGGCGCAGAAGGTGGTGAAGCAGAAACAAAAAACCAAAGGAACCAGAAAATGCGCTGATGCAAATGTTAATGCTGATGCAGCAGGAGCAGCGACAACAGTCATCCAATTTAACTGCGAAGCTCAATGAACAGTCGTCCAATTTAACCACGAAGCTAGATGAGCAATCAGCGAAGTTAAATGAACAATCAGCGAAGCTTAATGAACAATCAGTTAAGCTGGATCAACAAGCGATCGAAATCAAGGCAGATTTTCAAAAACAGTCTACCGAAATAAAAGCGGAGCTCAGTAGTCTTAACAAGCAAATTAAAGGCATCGAGGAAAAGGTTGACCAGGTCGAAGAAAAGGTTTACCAGGTCAAGGAAAAGGTCAGCATGGTCGAAGAAAGAATGAACCATGAGATGGAAAAAGTGAAAAAAGAATTGGAAGCTGCGAAGGCAGTAGCAACCACTTCACCAGCCCCGCTTATAACCGCAGCGCAAAGCACATCCAGAAATGTGCAAGCACCAATATTCGATGGGCAAACGGTCTGGACTATTTACAAAACCCAGTTCGAAGCAGCCGCTCGCATAAATCACTGGAATGAGCAGGAACGAGCAACTGCATTGATTCTTGCTCTAAGAGGCCCAGCTGCCGAGCTGCTGCAGACGATCCCCGTTGAATTGCACTCAAACCCGAATGCTAAAATGAATGCGCTCGACATGCGTTATGGAGACGATCATCTGAAGCAGATTTATCGGTCACAGCTAAGGCATCGAATGCAGAAGTCTGGTGAAACCCTACAGCAGCTAGCCCAAGACATTCAGCGACTAGCACTTTTGGCCTACCCAGCCTACGAGCCAGAACATCGAGATGATGCAGCGACAGAGGCATTCATCAGCGCACTAAAGGACCCGGAATTGCAACAAGCCGTGCGTTTAGCTCAAAAGCAAACGGTTAAGGACGCACTGGCTTATAGTCTGAACTTTGAGGCAGCGAAAAATGTGACTCGTACCACTGCCCGGGTTCGTGAGGTAGTGACAGACGAGTGCAGGTGTGATCGCGTGGAAATTGAACGAGATCCGCATGTAAATGGTGCGCCTAGATGCTGGAATTGCGGAGAGAAGGGGCACCTGCAAAGAGACTGCAAGAAGCGAAGAAAACCGAGCTATTGTCCAGGGTGTGCAGCTAGGAGGAGATCCAGACCGAGTCAGGAGCCCAGAATGGAAGCCCTTCAAACAGAGGGGTCGGGAAACATGTAAGAGCCAACTTCGTGGGGCAGAGGTTGGCTAGGAGGATCGACGTCCCCAGCACCACCATCATCGTGTCAAGACTACATCGTGGAGAAGCGGACTTATGCCTTCCGGGTCAAGTTGACGGAGAACACTGCACCATAACAATCGACACTGGTGCAACCCGATCGATTATCCGACCAGACCTAGTTAGACAGCAACAACTTCACAAGGGCAGAATTTTCTCACTACGGACAGCTACGGGAGAAACTGCACCTGTTCATGGAGAGGTCAACCTCCAGATACAGTTGGGAGACCTTGTGTTCCGACATAATTTTCTGGTCGCGAACATTATGGATGACTGCATTCTCGGAATGGATTTTCTGCGACCACATGGAATCACGTTGGATTTGGGCAAACGTGTATTGAAATGGCAGAATGTCGAAGTACTGATGGAGGATCCCAGCGTCCAAATTCCCAAGATGAATGTAGTGGTATGTACTGACACTGATGTACCGAATTCTTCCGAAAGCATTGTATGGGCCAAGCTTGATGGTGATTCTGGAGACCACCGATCTTATCTGATAGAGCCAACGAAGACGTCCGCATTGCGCAGTTTGATTGTAGGACGAAGCCTTGTAAGATCTTTAAGGAACGGATATGTGCCGGTTAGAGTCCTTAACACGGCAGACTCAACCACGAATATTAAAGCGGGAGAAGTCATCGGCAGCTGCCAGCCTGTTTCCACCATCACCTCTTTGGAAGCTACTCACGACCATCATTGGAAAAGGAGGCAAGACACAGACAAAGCCCGGGAATCCACGTCTGCAATATTGAAGCAGGTCAAATTGCCAGTGCAGCTATTCAAACGAGCCTCTCATCTGGTCACCAAGTACAGTGACATCTTCTCAACAAGCCCGGATGACCAAGGCCGAACGAGTTTGGTAACTCACGTCATAGATACACAGGGAGCCAAGCCGATTCGACAAGCACCGAGACGTCTCCCTATAGCCAAACAAGGAGAAGTGAGCGCGCTGATCTCGGACATGGAAAAACAAGGCGTTATTGAACCTTCTGTCAGTCCATGGGCCGCGCCTGTAGTTCTAGTCAAGAAAAAGGATGGCAGCACTCGCTTTTGTGTCGACTATAGGCAGCTTAACGACGTCACTAAGAAAGATAGTTACCCACTCCCACGCATCGATGACATCATGGACACTTTAGCCGACGCAAGATGGTTTTCTACACTCGATCTCAAGAGTGGCTACTGGCAGGTAGAAATTGACAAGAAGGACCGAGAGAAGACCGCATTTTCAGTTGGGACCGGATTGTGGCAATTTGTTGTGATGCCGTTTGGGCTTTGCAATGCTTCAGCCACTTTCGAACGCTTGATGGAATATGTGCTACGTGGTCTAACCTGGAAAACCTGCTTGGTATACCTAGATGACATCATCGTCATCGGTAGAACGTTCGAAGAGCATGTGCGGAACTTAGAAGAGGTTTTCTCCCGATTACGACTGTCAAATTTGAAACTTAGTCCCGAGAAGTGTACTCTTTTCGCAGATGAAGTAAAATACCTGGGACACGTCGTATCAGCAGAAGGGGTCAAAACAGACCCTGAGAAAATTGAAGCCGTGAAAAGCTGGCCAACACCAAACAACAAGCGCCAACTACGAAGTTTTCTGGGTCTGGCGACCTACTATCGAAGATTCGTCAAAGACTTTGCCAAAATAGCTAAGTGTCTCCATCAGCTAACCGAGAAAAATCGTCCATATGTCTGGAATGAACAATGCCAGACAGCCTTTGAGACCCTGAAGGAAAAGCTGTGTGAATCACCCGTGCTGGCGTATCCGAAACCCGGAAAAATGTTTGTAGTCTACACCGATGCAAGCAACGGCGGTATTGGAGCTGTACTCTCCCAGCAGATCAATGGCGAAGAAGGAGTCCTCTCTTATTACAGTCGAGTTCTCTCAAAAGGTGAGAGGAATTACTGCGTGACCAGGAAGGAGCTATTGGCTATAATAGAGGCCACCAAGCAGTTCCACAAGTACCTTTATGGCCAGAAATTTGTTCTTCGAACGGACCATGCATCACTGAGATGGTTGCTCGACTTCAAAAACCCCGAGGGACAAGTTGCGAGATGGATCGAAAGATTGGAGTCATACGACTACGAAATCGTTCATCGAAAGAGCGGAGCTCATGGAAATGCTGACGCCCTATCTCGTCGCCCATGTCCAGCTAACTGCAAGCATTGCCGACGGATTGAAGAAAAGGAACCGCCCGTTGATTTGCGACTGATAACGGCCGAATTCGATGAAGGTTGGTCATCGGAGGAGATTCGAAATGCCCAGCTAGCCGATGAAGACATCGGACCATTGCTCTTATGGAAGGAGACGACTGGGCGACCTGAGTGGAAGGACGTTTCAACGCATGGCGCAACCCTGAAAAGCTATTGGGCACAATGGAACTCCCTTCAGGTGGAGGGTGGCGTACTCAAGCGAAAATGGGAAACGGCGGATGGTAGCTCCTATAGGATGCAAACTATACTTCCCAAAAGCCGAATCCACGATGTGGTTAAGGAAATGCATGAAGGATCCCCGGGAGGCCACCTTGGTGTTAACAAGACCTTAGCGAAATTGCGGGAAAGGTTCTACTGGCTCCACGCTCGAGAAGACGTAGAGGACTGGTGTCGCAGATGCACAATTTGCGCTTCCGTCAAAGGCCCAAAGCGACGACTGAGAGGACAAATGCAAACCTATAACGTAGGCGTGCCATTCGAAAGGATTGCTGTTGACATCGCAGGACCCTTTCCTGAATCCGATTGGGGAAATCGATATACGCTGGTTGTAGCCGATTATTTCAGCAAGTGGCCCGAGGTCTACCCCATTCCCAACCAGGAAGCAACTACCGTAGCTGAACAGCTAGTGTTAAATTGGGTCAGTGGGTACGGCGTACCTTGCGAATTACATTCAGATCAAGGCCGAAACTTTGAGTCACTAGTTTTTGGCGAAATGTGTGAACTACTGGGAATACGGAAAACGAGGACAACACCGCTGCATCCCCAATCCGATGGAATGGTCGAACGGTTCAACGGCACGCTCAATAAACATCTGGCCAAGATGGTTGACGAGAACCAAAGGGACTGGAACCGACATATCCCACTATTTTTGATGGCGTACAGAGCTGCCGAACATGCATCGACGGGTCAAGCCCCAGCCAAAGTCATTTTTGGAAAGACTATTCGTTTGCCAGCCGATATAAAGTTCGGAACACCCCCTGAGAAACCCCAAACGGTCTCGGAGTACGCAAGTGATCTAAGACAACGGTTGAACCAGATACATCGGACAGTGCAAAAACACCTCGAATCGGCTACTGACCGCATGAAGACCAGGTATGATCTAAAGGCTAATTCTACTGGCTTCCAGCAAGATGACTTGGTGTGGCTTTATAACCCGCAACGGCGAAAGGGTAGGTCTCCAAAGTTGCAACATAATTGGGAGGGACCATACCGAGTTACAAAGCGAATCAACGACGTCGTATACCGAATACAGGAACATCGTAAGCCGAGAGCTAAAATGAAAATCGTGCATCTGGACCGTCTTGCCCCATATTACACCCAGGGAGAATTGACTACAAATAGCGACACATCTTTTCGGGGCGAAAAGAACTGAGGTGGGGGCAGTGTTACATGTACAAATAATTACATGTACAAATAATTCTGCGAGCTACTGTCGCAATTGTTTTCATCATCATTAAGAACGTCAACGAATGAATTTACTCGAACCCACGAGAATCCAACAAGCATGATCAACATCTGCAAGTGACGTCACTCCATTCATGAACTTGCTCGAACCTACCAGGTACCTCTCGGTAGAACATTCGCCAATGTGCGAGAAATGGGTGAATAGGTAGAGACCCTATATAAAGTCGAGCTGAATGAATGGGGAGGATCATTCATTCGACCGCGAGAAGAACTGCGATTGTGTGTGGAAAGCGATATTCTTCGAGTAGTAGAAAAGTGTGTTTCGTAATAGTGAAGTAATTTAGAAGACAATTGCGATAATAAATTTATGGACAAGTGTTAGATAAGTTTAATAGTGACAATTAAAATTAGTGAAAGTGTTAACTGATTATTGTGCATTTTATTTAATTGAATAAACTCTTTTAACTTAAATTAAAAGACATTGCGTTTTCACTTTCCCGGAACGTTAAAATTATAGGCCGCGAACCAATAACACGTGACAATATATATATCTATATGTGTGTATGTGTGGTTAGTATGTGTGTGTGGCTAGTTGTGTGGGTGTGTGTGGTTGGTTGTGTGTGTGAGTCTACATAGGATATAACAAAATTTGTGGCTGGAAGTGGCAACTTTGCTTCGATTTTCGCCAAATTTTCAGTAATATTTCTGTTCTGATAAAAGTATAGCTCCGGTTTGTACCAAAACTGGTACAATATGCTAATTTATACAATTGTGTTATAAAGCTCACAATAAAAAATCCAAAGTCGAAGAATTTGAAACAATATGGCGGCCGTTTAAAGGTCGAAAAAGGTTGAACGATAAAAAAACACTTCAGGGTCAGGTCAGAATGTAAAAATGGCGGCTAGGCAAAGTTCGTAATTCGAAAATTTCTCTCTAAAATCAAGTTAGACGTTGATGAGATCATATATTAAATGTACCAGAATTAAATTCGATTCCTATGAACGCTGCAGATTTGAGCCGTATTGGTTTTTGCATTGCAGTAAAAAATTATATTTTAATACACGAGTATATGATACAATGTATTCAAGAAACTGAGTTTTGAAAGGCTTGAAATGAAAAAATTTGCCACTTAAAAGGGTGAAATAAAAAACTTTTAGAAAAAAAAAGAACACCAACTTCGAAATGCCCTAAAACGGATGAAATAAATTTTATGGAAGCGGTGCCAAATCAATTTCCCCATTTCAACATAAATACTTCCAATATCTGCACCATCACAAAAGAATGGGGGAAAATTTGATATGGCACCGCTTTCATAAAATTTATTTCATCCTTTTTAGGGCATTTTGAAGTCGGTTTTCTTTTTTTGTAAATGGTTTTTTTGTATCTCCCAAAAGTAGGACGATTTGCAATGCATGAGACGATGTGCCTTGATTTTTCAGGACTTCATATGTTCACCTAAGCAAATCGCATACTACGTAAACTAAGTTAAAGAAATATTCTCATACTACATGTGAAATCATTTGGCATTGATAACGAAAACATAAACATAACATAACTTTCCATCATTCCATTTTATAACGACCATTTAATTTGAATTTTGTCAGTAACAAACTTCTCATATCAAGGCACCAGCGCGTGAAAGAAGTCTTATTAATTTCGCCAATGTAAAACTTTTCAACTATCCAACGCGCACCATGCATGAACTAAGAAAAGATTTACCACAACTGTTGGTTAGTGAAATTTTGTCATACTACGGAAACGTTTGCTTTCAAGTGTCACACATGTAAAATGCAAGGTCGCCAAATAAACTTGGATCGCAACTAGCAAATGTCTGCCATCGAATGGATACTGTAAGCACGTTCACCATAATCCATCTCTCCAAGAGGTTTCAGATTTCAAGTCGTTCTGAATGGGATTGCCGTCAGTGCAAATGATTTTTAATTGCTGGCAAATGACACTGTAACGTCCAAATATAGTTGCCAAACAATCCAAATGAACATGTTTTGACAACCTATTGAATATGATAATGTGTTAAACTGTTCACGTGAGAGACGATGGGTATTAGCATAAACCGTTGGTCGCGTATGAATTGCACTGTGTCGATTCGTTTGACCTCTCAAGTGCACCTCAGAATAGAAAACATTCGTGGAATTTACACATTTGCGAAAATTTTTATGGTTTGGAGAAATACAAATTGGCTCGGTGGTAGCCTGGCTAAGATTCAACGGAATAGCCTCGATTCGGTGACAAGGCCGCAAAGTGCTAGAAATGTAACTGATACACCGAAAAGTTACTTGTAAGGATTTTAAGCATAACCAAGAGCACCAGCAGGTCATGTTTTGCTTCTAGCCAGCGTTGCAAATTTATACATTTATTCGAGAGCTCCTTTTAGTTGAAATTGTGTCAGTTTTTGTCGTGCTTTAAATTTAGATCAATGATTTTCGCGAGAATGGAGTTGAATATGCATGATATGATTATTTTTTGAATAATTTTTCATATGCTTCATAGAAGTTTCATTCAGTAACGAATTTATAACGGTAAGTAATTAGCATTAAGCACATAATTTTTGCTGACAAAATAAATGTGATCATGGCGAAAAATCGTTCCGGAGTGAAAAATACCTTATCACTAAGGTATAAATTTATGTTTTTTCATCCAAAGATCGATAACTCCTTTCTTCTTTACAATACAACTGCCATTTTGATCTAAATTTTTAAAGTTCTTATTCAAACCTTTCATTAGATACTTCTATACGAGTATATATAATTTTCTTTATTAGAATGTATGCGGTACAGAGGCCTTATATAGTAGGTGTTCTGAAAAAGTCATTTCACCATCGTTTGAACATTATTTGAAACTATGCATATTATCGTATTTCTATGTGATTATTACAATTAGCTAAAAACCTCTACTGAACTTATACTAGCTTAACATAACTTAACTATCTACTTATAACTAGTTAAAATCTATGAGGCTAGGTTACGGCCAATAGATAGGTGGTAGCAACTGCTGATTTTCAATTCGCCAGGGCATGAATTAGCGGATTGGGCGAGTCATTTGCTTTCGTGATTTATTTGTCACGGCGCGATGCAGCGAGCTTACGAATTGGACTAACGCCAGCAAGGCTGTGTAGCTTTTCAGAAGAGAAGTAAAACGGTTTATTAAGTACCATTTTCAGGTATCTATTTTGGGTGATCTGAAGCTTTGTTACTAGATATTTAGCACATTAGATCCAGGTAGGTGAGCCGTATAGGATGATCGGTTGCCATTTTGACGATGAGGACTTTGTTTCTGGTGTTGAGACGTGAATTACGATTAAGAAGGGGGTAAAGCGAAAGCACGGCCTTAAACGCTTTGGAGCTAATATGCTCAATATGTCTTCTGAAGGTTATTTTTTTATCGAATATAAGTCCAAGATATTTAAGATCCTCACTCCAAGGAATAGTTTGCCCTTAAAAAATTTATTGGTCGCTTGGGTAGGTGAGCAGGCTTACGCTTCCTGGTGAAGTATATTGACTTCGTTTTTGCAACATTTGAATTTTCCATCTATGGTAGTATTGATAAGTAAGTTCTAACGCCGTTTCAAGGCTGGAAATAATGGAAGTTGGATCTGCGCCTATGCCGTATATGGAAATGTCGTCTGCGAAAGCTGCAACTTGGCAGTTTGGTAAAGAAGGGAAGTCAGTCGTATAGATATTATATAGAGATGGGCTTAGGCAGGAGCCTTGCGCAACACCGGCAGATATACTTTTCACTGGGGAATTGCTTTCCCCTACTTTGACCTGGAACTTCCTATCAGTTAAAAATGCTTGTAAAAGGTTCAGCAAGTATGGGGGTGTGTTATATTTCTGAAGTTATAGACCAGAGCATCATGCCAGACTGTATAAAAGGCTTTTTCTATGTCCAGTGTCACCAAACCTACAGACAATTCATTGTACATCGCTGCTTTGACATCCTTCGTAACACGGAGGAGCTGATGCTCTGTCGAATGCCTGTTTCTGAAGCCTAATTGGAAATCAGGTAAGATATTATTTTTAGCCATTAAATTATTTTATCTTTTCAGGACTATTCTTTCAAAGAGCTTACCTAATCCTGGTAGTAAGCTAATGGGCCTGTAGTTGTCGGGAGAGTGCGGATCTCTTCCAGGCTTCGGGATAGATATGACTATAGCTTGTTTCTAGATGGATGGAAAGAAGGAGAGCCTAAGGCAAGCGTTGCATAGGTGGCATAAGAATACTACTCCTCTTTTGGGTAAATTTTTAAGTACTATATTCGGTAGGGCATCGATACCTGGTGCTTTACTGTTTTTAACTTTTTTAAGTAAACTTCTTAACTCCCTGGTTTTTATTAATGCACCAGGAGGTAAAGACGTTTGTTTAGGATGTTGTTCCAAAGCTTTGGCCACCATCATTTCTGCTAAATTGCTGCAGAACCTATTGGAAATATTATGGAACTGCTTAAATTTATCTGCAAGTACATCTGCTTTTCCTTGATTAGAGTAAATATGCTCTTCGTTGTTATTTGTAATCGAATACGGTAACGCATGATACTTTCGCTTAAAAATTTAAAAACCAGACTTACCGCGAGTTGGTGTCTAGATTTGTTAACATGTTGTTCCATCGGCGATTCCGGAGCTCCTGAATTTTATTCTTAATTGCTAGAGTGAGAATATTAGCACCAACTTTGAGAGACCTCATGCGGGTTTTTTGCCATTTATGCCGCAAAGAATTACGCTTCCTTATTAGCTTGTAGGTTTCTCCATCAAATTCTATTAAATTATAGGAAGCTTTTGATCGCTTTGGAACGCTAAACTCGATAGCTTACCAGATAGTGTTTGTGAATTCTTCAATTTGCTCCTCACAAATTGAGGGAGTATTTAGCGATTCTATCGTTCTTGGTGCTAAGGTCCGTCTTTCATTAATAAAACTCCGGAATCCAGACCATTTTGCTTTTTTAAAGCAGTAGTATGTTTTTGGTGCATTGTGATTACTTCTCGTCGTTTCTAAAGAAAAAAGCACAGGTAGATGTGGAAATGAGAGGGCTTGCAAGACACTCAGCTCAGAGGGAGTAATATTTTGGTCACTTAGACTTGACTTAATGATATTTCCTTTATATCAGCTGTCGATTGTCAGGCTAGTGAGCATTTCTTTTCAAATATTTCCGTTTGTTCCACTTTGATCGCAGGATTGAGGGATTAAACATCATCTTGAATAGAAGTTTTGTGTGAATTTGAAAATAAATTTTGTTTGTGGATTTTTTTGTTGAAAACTGCGAAAATATGGTAGGTAATTTTATAAAATATAATGTTATTAGCCTGATCTGTGATTGGTTTAGAAGTAATGCTTTTGAACACACAAATTTGGTGGTTTCAAACGACACCACTAATTCGACACGTGACAAAATATATGACATCTTCTCGCTCCCAGGGCAAAAATTTAATATGTTGGACCTCGAGTCAATGGATTTCCAGGAATTTGCGAGGCTTATATTTGAAGACATTCCCTCTGATAGAGAATCAGGAGATGAGTAGTATAAAAGTGGTGGTGAAGATATAAAAGTTCATCCGAAAGGTATCGTGGAGTCCAATATCAATTATTCAGACGACGATTTCATCTTTTACGTAGCACTACAGCCCCTCTCAGGCCTTCGCTTCCATGCGAATAGCGCCTCCAACTGTCTCGGTCCATTGACCGCGTCCTCTAATTTTGAAACCAGAGCAGCGATGAACTGTCTTCACCGACTGAGTCAGACCGGCGTTTTCTAAGTTTTCCCTCTGGTCTCCACCCTCCAGTTCTCTAAACGAATACCTTTTTAGGTATCCGTTGTTCGTCCATACGATTCATGTGGCCAGCCCATTGCAGCTTCCGTAGTGTTCCAATCGTTGAGACCTCCGGTGCTTCTAAATTTCATACAGCTCGTGGTTGCATCGAATTCACCATTGGTCCCCCGCATAGCTTCGCTCCAATTATTCGCCACGGGCCGTGTCGCTTAATGGCGTTCAATATATTTGCCGATGCTTGGGTTAGGGTCCATGTTTCACGCTCATAGCATAGCACAGGTCTTATCACATATTTGTATACTTGGAACTTTGTTTTCCTGAGTATGCAGCTGATCTTCAAGATCGTCAAAATTGGATATAATATTTTCTTTGCGACCTCTATTCTTTGGCGCATTTCGTCTCTATTATTGCTGGTTCTCGTTATTTTGGTGCCTAAATACACGAATTTGCCCCCATTTTGATACTCCTCGACTACGTCATGAACTTTTTTTTGTTCACATTGATTTGTAGCCTATTAGCTTTATACTAAGAATGAAAATATTTTGTTTCCTTTACCGTACAATAATTTTTATTTTATTCGTATATACGTATTTCGGAGCTTACTTAGCAAATTCTTCAGTACAACTTATTGTACGGTAAAGGAAACAAAATATTTTCATTCTTAGTATAAAGAACCGTATACAAACATTGAAACAACATTGTTGAACTATTAGCTTTGCTTCGCTGTCGAGTTTCAAGAAGAGTTCTTTGGCAGTTGTTAATGGCTGTGACCAAATGTTGATGTCGTCCGCATAAGCTGCCACGTGGATCGACTTATTCAGTAATGTCTTGTCTAAGTCCGGTATTTGTGTCAAAGGCGTTGGAGAGTTAGTTACTGATGTGGACTTGGCAGACCTCATTGTCGTTTCGGTAAGATGAACTTATTTGGCTGAGATACTAAGGCAAAGCATTATTTGGTACAGAACGTTACGATCAATACTGTCGTTTGCTTGCTTAAAGTCAACGAAAATTTGGTTTGCGTCTATGTTGAGCTCCCAGCATTTTTCAAGTACCTACTTGACAGTGAACAATCAGTCTATTGTCGATCTATCTGCTCGAAACCTACCTTGATACTCCCCAAAAATACTGTAAGCGTACATATGATCTGATTTTATTTTCTAGCATCCTTTACAATATTTTTTTACAACGTATAAAGTAGTGAAGTGCTTCTATAGTTTTCAGACTGTAGCTTGCCACCTTTTTTGTGGATCGGAAATATAATTGATTGGCCTCACTTGTTTGGCATGTGTTCTTGTTGCCAAATGTACTGGATAACTTGGTGACTAGCCTTTTGAACACTGCTGCCACCATATTTGATGAGCTTTGCTAGAATTGATGAACTTCACAGGAGTCTCATCGATACCCGGTGCTTTATTATTCTTTTGGGTCTTCATGGTGGAAAAAACACCATCCAGAGTTGCTAGGTCCAATAGAAGTTCTACAGAACGTCTATAGGCTCCGATGTTTTAGAGCTGTGCAAAGGATTAAGGAGTTTCTTGAAACATGATGCCCATCTTTCTTTAATCCTGGTCTCATCAGCAATGAAATTGCCGATGTCATCACGACAGAGTGTGGTTTTGTGTTGATAATCAGTTTTCAGGCTTTTCACTACTTTGTATGCTTGTCTTTTATTGTTGTTCACTTGACTTAAATCGACACTTCTCAATTGATTGTCATAGTATTTGCTTTTCTTAATTCTAATTATGTTATCCCCACTCTTCTGAGATTTTCATAGTGTTCCCTCTTCGTCCTAGTTTTCCTACCTACGTTTTATTTTCATACCTGATTCTTTTTGTGTAACGCATTCCGGCACTCATCACCGAACCAATCATTTCTCTTGCGCCGTACTTGGTGTCCAATTGTGTGTTCCGCCAGGGCCTTAATTGCTGCTTTCAGTTCCATGCAGAGCTCGTTGCTTGTTTTCAGCGATATGCTTGATAAGATGGGAGCCAGCTGGTTGTCGAGGGCCTCCGTGAAATATTACGCCACAGACTCGGTTTGGAGCCTTTTGATGTCGAATTTTTGTAGTGGGCTGGTGTTCGTCAAATACGCCATTGACATAAGACACCGATATGTTAATTTGATCAAGCAGTAATCAGAATTGCAATGGACTCCTCGTTATGTACGGATGTCAAGTAAGCTCGAGGCCCACCGTTGTTGGATCAGAGCATGGTCACTTTTGTTTTGTGTATTGCGATCTGGTGATACTCAGGTCATTTTATGAATGCGTAGATGTGGGAAGCAAGTCAAACGTGTGACTAGATTTATGCTACATGCAAAGTCAATCAGGCGCTGGCCGTTGTCATTGGTTTCATCGTGGAGGTTATATTCTCAAGTTGCTCCACGGTGAGATACCGCATTGAAACCATAGCGTTGAAATCATCCAGAACTATTTTTGTGTCGTTTGCAAGCAATGCATCGACTAGTACTTTCAGGTGATTCAAGAACGTTTCCTTCGTTTCTTCATCCTTTTCTTCGGTCGGAGCGTGTATATTCATCAGCCAGATCATTGAGGATCTCGCATTTATAAGGATCGCTCACAGTCGTTCATTAACTACCATAAAATCAAGAACATACGATTTGACATCCCTATCCACAAAGAAGACCATTCGGAATTTTCGTTTTTCAGTGGGCTTCCCACTTTGAATATTGAGTGAAATTTCATGACTTGAATATCATTTCCAGTCCACTTGGTTTCTTGGATTGCCAGAATGTTTGATATATATTGACTGGCCTGTTGTGAAAGGTCCTTAATAGCGCCAGGACACTTGACTGATCTAATATTCCAGAAGGCAATGCTATAGTCCTTTTTCCATTTGCGAGGTCGTCGCCGTGCGTCCGATCCATTCTGAGGCCTCTGCAGCAGATTCAAACCATTCCGTGGATCTTCTGCAGGTTTTGAAGCAGTGTAGGGTTTTCCTGGACGGAAAGCTCGTCTGTTGCCCAACCTTCATTCCGGCGGCATGGTTATAACTTCGGTTCCATTATTAGGGGCGGTAGACTACCTTCTTAGGTCCCTACAAAGGAGGTGTAAGTACGAGTTAGCAGCAGTACTGTGGATGAATTTACAGTTATTGGCGTTTCCCGGCATTTAATGTCCTATTACTGAGGAACCAGTAAACCAAATGCGCGACCTTGAGAAAATTTACAACCATTTAATCGTGGGGCCTAGGATGAGGAATCAAGGAAGGTGTAGTGAAATTAAGATGTTCAATAAGTCCGTAAAGGACTGCAGCGATGGTTTGCTGCCTTGGCAGAAGAAGGTGTCGGTATCTGCCGAGAATGCCCTCGTCTGGAGACGCGTGAATGCGCTGGCAGGCTAGCATTGCGGTGTCGTGGGTGTCTCCAGCACGAGGACCCACTACAAAAAGATTTCGCACTCACGAATTTGACTGCTGGAGATCTAGGGGCAACCGAAGTCGCAAAAATTGTAGATAACTACGTGGAGGGAGATAGTACTTGTTTCGAGAACAAGAGGAACCTGAAAAGAATGGCGGACTTGGGGTAACCTCGTCATTACCCGACGAAGTTCATGGCCCACAAATGAAAGAGGGGCAAACGGGTGATGGTGGAGCCCCTTCTCACCCACCCAACCGGAATAAATCCATATATATTTTGTTGTAGTGGCCAGGTATTCCTCTTCTGAGTGGAAAACTCATACAACTTGAATTGCATGAACTTTCCCATCAGAAGGGGAGTACCCCGGTGACCAATTTTTGCCATAGAATTATACAATTTGATTGCATAACTCTATGCCATAAAGAGGCACTCTGCTTGGGCCACTCAACCCGCGACGTCACCTGAAACAAAGAGAAAACAAAGGATTAAACTGTACCCGGCGGCTGGCTCATGGTTTTAGGGGCGGCCTGCCACCGTACCGAGTCCTATACCCGGTCAGATACGGAAGAAAAGAAAGACCAAAGGGTATGGTATTACTTCATTGTTTCAATTCGTACAGAAAAACCTCAAAAAAATATAATAAACAAGAACCATAAATTATATTAAAATGAAAAAAAAAGAAAAAATCAATTTTTCCTTCTTTACAAATATGCTCAATTCATTCCAGATGGTTCGTTCATACGTTAAATTTGATCAATTTGTACCCCACACACTTGCGTAGCAGAAGTACGTTAAGAGCACCGTTCAAATCAAAACTTCAGGTTAATTTCGTTATCGTCAGCACGTATAGAAATTTGATCTTATATACTTTCATTCGTTATATTTATTAGTTGTTATTCAACGATACATCATATTCTTGTACCTCATGGATTTGTTGAGTCTCAAATCGATTCATCAAACAAACTGTACTAATGTCAACGATGCCTGACGGTCACAAAGCAACTTACGCTAGGCCCATCTGACATATCAACTAATTAACATGGTTCAGTGTGAATTTCGCATCACGAAATCCTCAAAATTATTTCAAACAAGAAATATCGGATAAAATTTGTGCACCCGCAACTCGAACCTAACAAATGAAAACAACTCTCTCATTTCTATCAACTCATCTGGAATCAATTACATCGCATGTTTTTATATCAACTTTTCTCCTTTTGCTACTATTGTTATCAAAAGTTCTAAATATTTAGTATTTTTTTCCTTTTTTTTTGTTATCTTCAGTTATCCGTTGAAGTCTTATCTACGTCAATTTCAGCGAAAATAAATCTCAAGGAATATTTTTCTTATTGTTTGCTTTCATTACATAGCGCCTTAAATAAGTTTGCTATAATATGTATGTAGTAATTGTAATGAAAACGTAATAAACAATTAAAATGTTATTCATTTTCAAACTTTTTGTTTTATAACATCGTAAAATTAGCTAAATAACATATAATATAAATAAATTTTATAATAAAAATATTTTAATAATATATTTAAATTAAATTAAAACGATACTCACCCGCATGGTCTTCCGAGCGCTCGATGACGATGCAGGTGGTCCGGAAATCTCGATTCTGGAAGAATGTAACAGAGTAGAAAAGTGTGATATAAATTCCACTGTATTGTTGAATTTAAAACAGCCAAAATAAAATGATCAATGGTTTATAACCACCAGGCCGGAAGAATCCATCATATTTACAATTTCTCCACGATGATTTGTTTTCAGTTTGGAAATCGGCTTTCGATGCGTTTTTCATGCGATTCATTAATTTTGTTTCATGTTCACGTTGCAATGCATTCAATTGCATATCAGCGAGACTTTGTCTGTTTTAGGTTTTACCTGAGCGTGCTTGCCGGTTCGCTAACTTAAGTGGCCTCCCTCGATTAAAATCTAATCAGTCGATTATATCCAAGGAAAAAAGTTGGGAAAAATGGCAATGTTTGGGCGTCTTTTAAAGGTTGAAGATAAGTGCCGACTAAGTGATTCTTTGTAGAGAGATTGATTTCCGTTATATCAAACTACATCTGCGACGATTTTTGTTTGTGAAATCGTAATCGTTAGAAGATGGGAAGTTAATTCATAACTCGGTCCAGCGCTTGTTCCGTCGTTGTACAGCTCAATTAATTCCGGCTAAATAGTTTGGAATGTTGTTTAGCCGATTTTATTAAAATTGCCCGTGTGAGGTAACGATAAGCAAACATTCTTTTTGCATTCTTTAGATGGACGCAATAGTGCGATAATATTTATCGATGTCATTTTTAAAAGCTTTTTTGATTAACTACTTGTTCTGATGTTTTTCACGATGCTTCTTCATCCAAAACACTAATCACGACCAATTAATCTGAAAGCAATCTAGGTGCCATTGGATTATCTTGAAACATTGAAACAATAAAACATATCATGTGTCCTGTGTAGTGATGAGATTGAAAATGCGTGAAGAAACGTTCAAACCGAAAATCTTAGGATAACCGCATGTATTCGTATAAGTGTTGTTAATCCATTAATCGCCGCCCAATCGTTCGTTACTTTCCTCTTATCCTACTTGACGTGGGTTTTTATACCGTTCCTGAATGGGTGTTGCAGAGATGTGAGCGTTAGTGTAATTTAATTATCAAAATCAATACCTGAACTCTAGTCAGCACAGCAACAATTCCCACCTGTGTGTTTCCCGCCAGTCTCCTTCACTCCAAATGTCAACTGCCATGTCCGAGGTATTTCGTCGTACCAGATCAATCTCAAACCGGTTCGATTGCAAATTGTGCTAGATCAATCGGAAATTGTTCCGATTCAATCTGCAATCGTACCGGTTCGATCGTTTCGAGTGATCTGGGACATTTTGGGGTTTTCTTTAACCCTTTAACTGCTCGGTTATTACAAAGGTGCGGGTTGGGGAAGCAAGGGGTTCGCTCCTCTTTTTTCAAATTGGCTTGAGGGGATTTGATCCCACTCTCTGAGCTCCTAAAGCAGCTCCAAGGTAGACATATATATATACTCGTATTTACATGGACTAGAACTCAACGGAACTTCAAAACAACGAACGTCTTCAATCAACTCAGTTGGGTATCCCAATGTTACCGAAGGGGTAGACCTAGCAATAGAAATTTTTTCTTGCTTGTTGCAGTATAAGTTGTTTGAGAAGTTAATTTACCAAAAAAATCTCTATGTCACACTATCTGCAGCTGCAACAGTTAATTTTTTGGACAAATAAACTTAGATAAGATGAAAATATTTGATTCTATTAATATTATGACTGGGATAAACACCCTATCTAGGCATAGAGAATACTGATCAAGCCGAACTGAACTTAGGAATAATTACATTTCTGGTCTTATGCCTTTGACTCGTTTTGATTGGTTATTAGGAATATAAGGAATGGGTTAGAGCTTCCGCAATGGGAAAACTCAGCTGATTCCCAGAAAAAAATTAGGAGCCCGAGTCATTGAAGATTTGATAAAGACACTTTTGGGGAAAACTCACCGCGTATATTTTAATAATTGATTTACGTCCCTGCTATCAGTACGTGAATTGAATCAAAAATGTTAAAAACGCGTGTGAAGTTATGAGAAAAGGAAGAAATGGAATACCAAATAACTTAACACCTGAGAAAATCTTTTGTCCATGGAGAATATGACTGGAGGGTGAAGAAGGATGGCATTTTTATCATGAAGTGGATGGAACAAAAGGTGGTAATTTTGGCCAGCGACTTCCACTCACCTACGAAGGGAGAATGTTTGATGGAAGCGGACAGATAGTTCAATATGGCAAGGCTCGTGTTGATTAGCAAGGAGAAGGGAAATCCCGAACTGCCGTCTGCATACCGGCCATTATGCATGCGAGACAATGCTAGGAAATTGCTAGACTCACTGATGCAATTCATGCTACTAGGGGCCTATCTCCTCGGCGGCACGGCTTTAGAGTAGAACGTTTCACTTTTGACGCTATTGCAGATGTGGTGAGTGTGGTCCAAAAGGCAGAAACATATAGCCGCATCACGCGACGGGTCGTCCTGTTGGTGAAACTCAACATTGGAATGCCTTCAACTCCGCTAGATGGGTTGATATTCTGGATACGGTAGAAAACCTTTTTCAAGTTCCAGAATATCTGATGCAGGTACTGAGGGACTATTTGAAGGACCAAAGCCAGTTTTATTACACAACACAGGGCCAATGAAAGATGAAAGTTATTTCGGGTGTTGCCAAGGGATCTATCCTTGGTTCAGACAAGTGAAACGTGTCTTACGACGGGCTACCGAGACTGGAGATGCCAGATGAGTCACACTTGATTAGCTTTGCGAATGATGTTGTGGCTCTGGTAGCTGGATGCACCATTAAACAAGAGCAACTTAGGCTAGGCATGCTAATGTGCCGAGTGAAAGACTGAATAACTACTCGTGGGTCCAGTTTAGTACTGGAGAAAGCCGAAGTGGTCATATTGATAAGAAAGAGAATCCATAAAGTGAGGATGATCAGTATTGGAGACATACTAATCAAATCAAAGCCAACGGTGAAGTACCTGTGGGCTATTGATCGACTCGAAGATGGGTTTCTCAGAGCAAATCAGGGCAACGGCTGAAAAGGCTGCTTAGAGAGTATTGGCTCTGAGTCAACTTATGGCTAACGTAGGGAACCCAACCCATCAAGAACATGCCTCTTGATGAGTGGTGTAGGGTCAGCGCTGCTGTACGGAGCCGAAATTTGGAGCGACGCTCTCAGCAAGGAGGTATACCAAAAATGCTTGACACAGGTGCAGAGAAGAGGAGCACTGAGGATTGCATCTTCATATCTGACAGTCTCTGATTCGGTGGATATCTGGGATATCTGTTGCTCTCCTTGCTAGAGAGCGCCGCACTATTTAAAGGGTGGTCCAACCATAATGCACGATGTTAATAGTGAGTCACACCTTAACGTCAAGTTTTTCACCCATCTTAATTTGACATTTCTTTGTTTCAGTGTTTGACAAAATTCAACCATAGAGCGTTACACAATTGAGCAGCGCGTTAAGGTTCTTAAAGCCTTTTACGAAAATGGGCATTCAAATCAAAATGCATTTCGGGCACTGCGTGATTTTTTTGGTCAGCATAATCGACCAAATGTGTCCACAACCGGTACTGGGTCGGGACGCTAGTCTGTAGGAAATGTGAAATCACCTGTGCATGCCCGCCCAGCTCGTTCTGCAGAAAACATCGCTGTTGTTCGCGATAGTGTGGCAGAAGAGCCGTCAACCTCAACACGTCGTCTTGCCCAACAATTGAACATCTCACGATCATCACTGATGCGAATTTTGAATAAAGATTTGAATTTTTACGCTAACAAGGTTCAATTGACTCAAGAACTGACGCCAACTTACCATTGCAAGCGTCGGCAATACGCCGAATGATTGGTTGAACAGACAGAATGGAATGGTGACTTTTTAAAGAAACCATTTTCAGCGGCGAGGCACATTTTCACTTTAGTGGGTTCGTTAACAAGCAGAATTGCCGCATTTTGGCAAATGAGAATCCACGAGAGATTGTTGAAAAGGCGGTGCATCCACAAAGAGTGACTGTTTAGAGCGGTTTATGGGCTGGCGGCATCACTGAGCCGTACTTCTTCGAAAATGAGGACGACCAAGCAGTTACCGTGAATCGTGTTCGCTATTGCGAGATGATATAGGACTTCTTGTGGCCAGAAATTGAGATTATGAGCCTGGACGATATGTGGTTCGAACAGGATGATGCCACTTGCCACACAGCCAATGAAACAATGACTCTTTTGCGAGAGAAATTCAATGGCGGTGTTATCTCATGTTGTGGCGATGTTAATTGGCCGCCACGATCATGTGATTTGACATCGTTGGACTTCTTTGTCTGGAGATATTTAAAAGAAAAATGGTATGTCAATAAACCAAGAACAATTCAAGAGCTAAAGGATGAGATAATTCAGCGCATTAACGACATTAAACCTCAAATATGTCTCAGAGTCATTGAAAATATGGGCCATCAGATAGATGTATGCCACTGTAGCCGTGGTGAGCATTTGGACGATATTTTGTTTTACACATAATTGACATAATTGTCATAGAAATTTCTATTATAATGAAAATATTAACATAGTTCTCCAAACATTTTTTGTTCTATTTACAATTAGCATCATGCGTTTTGGTTGGACCACCCTTTACTTACGTCGACGTAAGGACGCAAGGGACTCTCCCCCACGGGGAAAGATAGCACTCATTCAATGATTGGCAGTAGTCTTAGGTGAATCGCGCGAAGAGAAGGTGGACTCCGAGCCTCATCCCGGATGCCTAAATTGAAGGCATAGGGGAGTGGCTTCTATCTGACGCAACTTTTGAGGGGCATGGGTATTTTCAGTATTACCTGCACAAAATTGGCAAGTCACGGTCCCCCGATTTTCGGTTTTGCCCAGGAGACAAAGACGATACCTACCACACATTTTTTGCATGCAAAAAGTGGCACAGGCTGAGATGGAACCTCTACTGGGAGATGGGAGCGCTCACCTTGGATAGTATAGAAGCAGTGATGCTTGAATCGGTTGATAAATGGAACCGGGTGGCGCATGTTGCTCGGGCAGTCCAAAAAGATAAAAGGACTCAGAGCAGCCAGGGGCATTGGGGATTGCTTGTCTCCCCTTCCACTAGAAGAGGGACCCGCCAGCTTGAGGGCACCATACGGCGTTACAAAACGAGGCTTGGCGTGAAGTAATGTGTCAAACGGATCCAGACTGGGTTCTCGGATTGACACCGAAGGTATTTAATGGGTAGTCCAGTCACTTGTGAGCATGAGAGTCTCACACTCAGTGCATAAATGATATTCAACTCCCAACTCCAAAAAAAAATTACCCTGAAATTGCAACAAACTACTATACATATCTGGGATATGTTGACAAGGCCGACCAGTTGAAAACAACTTATGGAATAAACAGGAAAATAGAAAAACGGTGCACAAAATTATCTGGCATTTCATTGACGTAGAAAGAGTAGGAGTGAAAAGCATGGAGCCAAAAATATTCCGTCTAGCTTTCGTTAGCAGTCTTTTCGGTGGTTGTGGCAGCAAGAATTCTGAACGAGCAAGACTAGTGGGGAGTCACGAATAGTCACCGATGCCTTTGAAACAAATATCGGACTAAAGCAGGGCGATAGGCTGGCTCCATTGCTATACAATGTGGCACTGGAGTACGTTATAAGAAGACTATCTGTCAATATACGAGGTGTGTTATTTTACAAGTTGAGCCAAGTAGTAGCCTATGCGGATGACATCAGCATTTTGTCACGGTCATTAACAACTGCCAAAGAACTCTTCCTGAAACTCGACAGCGAAGCAAAACTAGTAGGGCTAGAAATGAATGAAAATAAAACAAAGCTCATGACGCAGTCGAGGAAAAATGCCTCAAATACACAAAATATCCCACTTAGTGAATACAATATCAAAATTTTGTTTATTTAGGCGCCAAATATCAAGACCCATTTATGAAAGAGATGAAATACGTCGAAGAATATACCTCGCAAATAAAATATTTTTTTTCAGTTTTGACGATCTTGAAGACTAGCTGCATAGACAGAAAAACAAAGCTACAAGTATACAAATTTGTGATAAGACCTTTGTTATGCTATGGGTGTGAAACATGGACCCAAACGCAAGCATCCGCAAATATATTGAACGCCTTTGAGCAACGTGTTCTGAGGCAAATAATCTGAGCGAAGCTAGACGGGGACCAATGGTGAATTCGATACAGCCATGAGTTGTGTGAAATTTTTCTCAAAGATTGTCAGACTGCGGAAGCTGCAATGGACTGGCCACGTGAATCCTAAGAAGAAACAACGTATACCCAAAAAGGTTTTCTTGGGGAGAACTGAAAGGCGGAAATCCGATGGGAAAACCAAGGAAACGCTGGTCTAACTCGGTCGACGAAGACAGTTCATCGCTGTTCCGATTTTGAAATTGGAGAACCAGGTCAATGGACTAAGACAGTGAGAGGCGCTTTTTGTAGGAAGCCAATGCCTGAGAGGGGCTGTAGAGCTCCGAAGAAGAAGAAGAAGAAGAAGAAGGCGTTTTGACCATTAAGCATCACCAAAAGTACTTTTCACTGCTTGGTACTGCAATCGCACAAAATTTGGAGCATCCTAATTTAAAACCGTACTGCCGCTGAGATAGCATAAATCGTGTCAGTGAGTGCTCCGTTGATCAGTTTCTAGGATACATAGTGGGCGTTTTGCGGACGATGACCCAGCACTCCTCTTCGCCTTACCAACTAGTGCAAGTTTCAATACCTTTCAACGTTCCGAGAAGGTCCTTTCCCATAGACAAGCACTAAATGTACTGAGCAGCAAGTCAGGACAATGATGAAAGACGAACGTCAACACCTAAGCTGGGCTGCCGTCTGGATCTCGGGCGTTCTTTAATTTCAATGATACAACTGCTTGTTGCAGTTCCAGTCAACTGAAGAGTGAGGAAACGATTGCTATTTTAACATGCACAGCTTGAACAAGGACGGAATGGGTGGAAAAGAGGTGTCCACACTATCTTGTCTATATTTTCTGCTTCATGTATGTAAGACTCCCATCGGGCACCAAAGTTCCGCTTAACTAGCTGGTCGCCAAAGTCCCATAAATTTTTGTTCACTTTGCTCATTAGATATTGCCAGCATAATCATTTATTATTTTGCACAAGCATTTTAGGCCAAGTTAAATGCATGCCTCGTCACAGTTCTACGCCAGTTGAACTTCACGTTGAAGCTTGTGACATTCAGTCCACTTTTCAGTGATCTCAGTCGACCAAAAGTACATTGGAGGCTTGTTGTGTTAGGGTCTCTGATGGCCACGTCTTGAGGTGCTAGCTCTTCCATTCCCTGTAAATCTTCCAGCAATGGGGTACTGCTTTAATGGCAGCTTGGCGTCTTCGAGCTTAAGGACTAACCTAATTTCTCGCAACACGTATGCATAGGTTCAAAAAGCCTTGAGTTTATTCAGCATTGCCTACCAACGGGGTCTTTGTCATGGCTTTTTTTCCCTTCTGCCTCGCATCCAGTACTTCTTTATGTTGAGCATCTATGAGAACTTTATTTTCTGGAAAACTTTTGAAACATTTATTGGCAGCTTTCTTGGCTGCGCTTGTTAGCACTGTCTGGAACCCTAAATCTAG
This sequence comes from Odontomyia ornata, assembly GCA_963969285.1. NCBI lineage: Eukaryota > Metazoa > Arthropoda > Insecta > Diptera > Stratiomyidae > Odontomyia > Odontomyia ornata. Next base: position 402,090,224 of record OZ017738.1, read on the forward strand.
CGTTCCATGCTCAAAAAGTGCCTCCTCTTTTCGCCTTATATCTTGGTCTCCTTGGATTAGACCAGAAGCCATTTTTTGATAGTATTTGGTGGTGTGGCTATCTACGTTTCCTTGATAGAATTAGCCCTCAGCCGTTCTTTACCCTTCTGCCCTTCTTCAGGATTTTGCTCTCCTTCAGCCTTCAACCAGCTCTACCGGTAATGCCCGCTGCGGCGGAACTCCTCTAGCTCCAGGAACCCGTTCCTCATACATTCGGTATTGTTTTTTTTGCAACTCACATTCAGATTTGATTCTCTTCAGGATATTTGCCGCTTTTCGGATTAGGCACTTTTCCTGATAGCGCTCAACGACTAATCTGTTTTCAAACCTTCTCTCTGGAGTAAGATTATCTGCTTCCAGTTTCTAGATACATTGCTTCCGCTATATTTTCGGCGATTTCAGCAACTTCATACAACGGCTGCGATTAATTGTTCGACTTTGGACTTATTATTCTCTTCTCTTACAGGGGCTTCTGAAGTGCGCGTAATTTTTTTTTTACCATGCCCAAATGCCACCAGTAAATCCAGTCAATATCTCTGACCCTTTTTGTTCAGTCGTCCATATGTGTTTGTTCTTTGAGTCTTTAGTATCTAATTAAGTCTTTAATGTCTCAGTTATTGCTGTTGTTTTTGGTGAGTTCGAAGATTCTCCATTGTATGTGCAGTCACTTGTTTGGTCGCATGGTTATCTCTGCAGAGTTGGGAGACGATTAGCACCAGCCTTCATAAGGACATATGCTCAGAGCCAAACCAGCGTTATTCGGGAGCCGGTCTCAACTGAACCTACAAAATCAACTCAATGGTGCGAACTTGGAGCGTACTCCGAGGCCTGCCAAAATTTTACCGAGACGGAGACGATACGATACATAGATTGAAGCTGCTCATGCGCTTAGCGGTACCATGCTAAGCAACTAGGTCCAAAATATTATATCTGCCATTTCCAATTCGATATCCTATTTGTAGGCCGTAGTCCGTGGGGGAACCTTACGGAAACCTCTACTTAGTCGGGTACGTGGGAGCGGCCCTCCCCAAAAAATGCTAGCTTCCAAGAATATTTTTGTCGTTTTTTTATTGCAACAGCAATAAGTCCGACGAAATGCATTTTTTTATTGAATAAGACAAAACGGTCTTGTTAAGTTTCACAAAAATTTCAGAAATTTCTTCACTGTTTTGTTGTCGAATTTGTGGGCACTTAAAATATAATATAAGGGAATTGGCTTCTTTTTGTCTGAATTTCACTATGCCATGTAGGTCATATTAACTTTGCTTGTTGATTTTATTCGTTAATTGTTCAATATGTAAAATTATATTTCTCAGGTTGGCTACAAAACCCTTCCGTTAGGAGCATACTTGCCTGCCAGCTAAACTTGTTTTTCTGGCACCACTACTGTTGATATACATATTTGATTGAATGATACCCTGACAATGTTATCAGTGGATAAGGTTAATATTTTCTGTGTTTTAATAAAACTCATCAAAAATTCTGGTTAGACCAAACTTTTCAACTGGATACTTTGTCACCTCGGTACCAAGACTTTCCCAATGGGCTAACCACAAACTGATATAATACGAACTCAGATATGTCGCGAGCTCAGTAATCTGACCGATAATATATTATCCAAAAAACCAGATAAACTTTCAGTTTCACTTGCCAATGTGCAGTGTGTTACCCACAAACGATCACGTTTTTTCTTCAACATATTCCAAAATGTTCACATATTCCCATCGCCTCTTCAGTTTATCTCAAGAAGATGCAACAGTTGTGAAGTTGGAAATGCTGCTGATGAGGATTACGATGGTGATCTTGATGTTGACGATGATGAGGAGGATGATGATCAACACAAATCGTGCATAAATTCACCGAAAGCGAAAATCACGACCAGATTTTGACCATGATACATGGATCAGACTCATCTGACCGAGAAAATGCGTCACAATGTGCAATGGTAATGACAATGAGCATAGCGAGCAAGCGAAGAAATTTCAATTGAAATTGAACTTTTGGCTTTTCCGAGAAAACGTTTCATCGTGGTTTCGGATATCCGATCTAGACAGCTTAATGTGTGGTTATTATGCGCTTTATTGCGTTTGATGGTAAGCTGAAATTAATACACGGTTGAAACTGGTAAATCTTGCTCTTATGCTTCGTAATGTTATCTTTAATTTATGAATTGTTGCATCATCCAATAAATATCTAGGGCTGTTTAAATTTAAGTTAATAACTTACAACATCCACGATAATTTAGGAATACAGTGCAACTTCTCTGCAAAGAATTGCTAGGAGATCAGACCATTTGTTCGTTATAAGGAAAATTCATTATAAATGAAAACAAGTTGGGCAGACAGAACTACAATCATGTTTGAAGGGTTTGGTATTCAACCTGCGATATGCAGATACCAATATTGAATAAACTCAAGCAAAACTTTAACGACATCACCAACAAATACATACTCATTTAAAAGGGAAACCAATATTATACCATTTTAACTTGCTATCATTTTGTTGCAATATTACTAAAAAAAATTAACTGAATGAAATCTTTAAAGATTTTTTAAATGATTTAATTTACCGGCAATTTAGAAGATCCAATTGAAAGTGGAGTGCCTGGTTCGATGGAAAGACCGAATGGTAGAAAAACCGTACATTGGTTTTGTTCTACTCGGAGAGCGTGAATGCGATTTAACTTTATTGAAACTTCCAGGCTATAAGGACCTTTCCTTGAACTACCTTAATTTCAAATTAAAGGTACCCGTATAGAAACACAGCGAAAAATGTTATATTTTCAAATTCTACTATTATTAATAAAGTTGAGCGAATTTCAACTTTTAAGGTACATGTTATTGTTGTACTCATGAAAGCCTACCACAATGAATATTTCACCTTTCAAATGTATGTTTTCATCAAGACTTAATAGCCTTCACTTTTGATGCTGAAACTAGGGAAAAATGACTTAAGTTTACTCCATATTCTCGTTTAAAACGGTTGCCATTTTGTTTTACGATAACTAATATCACTCGTTGAACAGATTCTCAAAGATGTGCATGATATACAAGGTGCTTTCGAAAATGAACAAGACCATCTGTGAATCAGATAGTTAAAGTTTGGTGACATTTGGTTCAGTGGAAGCTAAGTTACTGTGTCTAAAGTTACAGTATATTTATGTCATCGGTACAAAAATGAGTTTCAAACAAACAGCTAATATCAAATTTTGTTTTAAAATCGGTAAAACGCTTATCGAAACATTTCAATTGATGAAAAAAGTTTATGGCGATGATTGCCTATCTCGTGCCAGAGTTCATGAGTGGTTTACACGTTTCAGAGATGGTCGTGAGGACATAAATGACGATGAACATACGGGTCGCCCAAAATCAGTGATCACCGAAAACTCCATCGAAATTGTGCGTGAATTTATCAAAAATGAGCCGAAATCATCGTTGAAGACTTTTCCATAAAAGTCCACTCTTGAGACTGATTTTTTGACTACAAATCGCATTTTAAGCATCAATCACTCGCCGTATTCGCCTGATATGGCTCCCTGTGACTTCTACCTATTCGTGACTTCTACCTATTCGAAAAATTGCATTTGGTCATGAAAAGAAAAGCTTTGCGTCCGTAGAGGGCATCCAAAATGCTTGTACCGACATCCTGAAGGACATTCCGGTCAATGTCCTGAAACACTCTTTTGAAATGCTTTTGGATCACGCAAAACAATGTATTGAATAAGTAAACTCGAATTCATCAGAATAAAACTACTATTAGCCCAGTCATATTAGGTAAAAAGGGGTCAACCTCGGAATGAAAGATAATAAGCTGCAAATTGGTATGAACCTTTGTTTTGTCATTCTAAATGTTGTCTCAAAAGTCACAATCGTTATCGTGTCCGCGTCTTAAGATATTCAAGGTCAAAGGTCACAACAATCGGTTTTTCGCGAATATCTGGCTTCCTATCGGTTAAATGAGATTTGCATTTATTATAAAAGTTGTAGGCTATAAAATTCCCTACAACTTTTGTTTAAACTTTTTTTTCATACGACCAACCGTTTTGAAGGTAGAGCGCGAAGAGTGCACATCGTACAGTCATATACGGCCTAATGCAAGGTCAAGCGTGAGTTATGGTTATCAGTACGTTATAAAGTCAATTATTTACTTGGAAATTATAATTATTAAACAATGCCTATTATTTATGTACTAACTATTAATTATTTATATTTAATTAAAGTCAAAACACAAATATATTCTACTAAAAGTTTTGACCAATATCCTCGTACTAAAAAAAAACATTTTATTTTTACACGCATTCAGTGGCTGTGACACGACTTCTGCGCTATTTAAAAAAGGAAAAAAAACTGTTACTAGAGCATTGGAAAAAATTCCTGATTTAGATAAACTGGTGGAAGTATTTCAACAAGAAAACTGCCCAAAACAAACATTATTAGAAAATGGAGTGCGCATCTTGTTGGCATTATATAATGCTCCAAAATCTGAGGACAACATTGATCATTTCCGCTACACGCAATTCATCAAATTTACAAAACTAAATAAACCTGTACAACTGTCAACACTTCCACCAACAAGTGTAGCAGCTCATCAACACATAAAACGTGTCTACTACCAGATTCAAACGTGGTTAGGGAAGGACTTAGAACCTAAAGAATGGGGCTGGATGCTTGAAAATGAAATCCTGGAGCCCATACGAACGTTATTACCTCCAGCACCAGCCGAACTACTAAACGTAATATTTTGCAATTGCAAAAATGGTTGTGGTTCCCGCTGTGGATGCAGAAAATCAGGGCTATAATGTTCTTTAGCTTGCGGCCAGTGCAACGGACAAGCTTGCCTCAACGCTTCACTGTATCCAAGTAATCCCGATGAAGAAAATACATATGATCCCGATATTCTGGAAGGTTTGGAGATGAACATGACAGATAATGAGGATGATGACAATGAATCGAACATTTTTGAGCGACAAGAAGAAGAAGACGACGAACAAGAAGAAGATAATTAGCTTCCATTTCCAATTTCATTACAATTAAAATCAACAAAGATACTTTTGATATTTGAACTCACATTTTGATAAATGTATATTATGCCGTATTTAATAATAAATAGAAATATGTGTAAAATATATACTCTTACTATCATTTTAACTTAAAATAAAACTAAAATATATAATCCAGAATTAATAATATTTTATACTTAAATAGTTAAATATGAATAATTATATATAAATAATCAAGTTACTTACTTTAATTAAATATAAATAATTAATAGTTAGTACATAAATAATAGGCATTGTTTAATAATTATAATTTCCAAGTAAATAATTGACTTTATAACGTACTGATAACCATAACTCACGCTTGACCTTGCATTAGGCCGTATATGACTGTACGATGTGCACTCTTCGCGCTCTACCTTCAAAACGGTTGGTCGTATGAAAAAAAAGTTTAAACAAAAGTTGTAGGGAATTTTATAGCCTACAACTTTTATAATAAATGCAAATCTCATTTAACCGATAGGAAGCCAGATATTCGCGAAAAACCGATTTTTGTGACCTTTGACCTTGAATATCTTGAGACGCGGACACGATAACGATTGTGACTTTTGAGACAACATTTAGAATGACAAAACAAAGGTTCATACCAATTTGCAGCTTATTATCTTTCATTCCGAGGTGAAAGCCCTAATATGACTGGGCTATATCGTTTCTATTTTAGTGCAGCCTCATTTATTTTGGAAATCACCTTGTACTGCTTATCATTTTAATAAAATTCCTTAAAATTGCGATAGATGAAGACAACTCTTTCTCTTCATCGTCTTCCGAACATATCAATATAATTAGAAAAATGCTTGGGATGTCCTAAAATCATGGAGAAATGGATAACTAAGCTATCTAGGCCAACTGGTCCCAATTTAAGAATACTTTACACCGTATTTGTATCGGAAAGCCTTTTTGAGATGCCAACACGACCGTCAAAATGATTGAAATTGTAGAGTGTTATTTATCATTTTTGTGCATTCGAGTGAAGTTCCCAGCCATTTTCTTTTTAATAATGATAGATTGTTGTCTTCATCCTGAAGTGAAGCAGACCACATTGAATCTTCCGTCGAAAATTCCGACTGCTTAAGACATTGTTACCCTGGTTAGGAGTCTTCGAGTCAGGATAGCCCCCGAAAGATGGGCGAGAGCACCACTTACTTAGTCAGTGGGCCCCCAAAGGCGGCCAAGCGAGAATGCGGGTACGAGAATATCAAAAATTCAACCTCGATTGATCGTAGAGAGGAAAAATATTATCCGCCATGTCATCTAGCAACCAAATTTTCCACCTCAGAGTAGCGCAGTTGCGAAAAAAACAAGAAAACCAAAAGGAGGACAAAGGAAAACTGCCTCCTCAAGCTGTTGGACTACCAGATTTGCATCGTGGCTGCACATAAACAATTTACCTCCTTCCGGTCTAAGGTAAGAATAAAAACTGATAATTGAGGAAAAAACAAAAATTAAGATGAAAAACATTTTGAAGATAAAAAAGCACAAGAAAAAGAAATAAGTTTCGTGTAAAATTTCAAAGTTATATTGTGAAATATTGAAGTGTTTATTTTTATTCAAATGGTCCGTAGAGGTCTGCAGCGATGGTCTGTTGCCCCAGTGAGCGAAGATATCAGTGCTCGCCGAAATTGGCCTTGTCTGAGGGCGTGTGAATGGGCTTGCAGGCTAGTGTCGCGTTCTTTTTCCCCAGCACAAGGGCCCACTACAAAAATTCCTTGTTCGCATTACCCACTAGATCTTGTCAGCAGCGTGCCTTGCTGTTGTTCATCAATTTGTGAAAGTATTTCTTGGTCGACTTATATGCCGCTCACACTGAAGCTTCTGAAACTCCCTTCGCTTTTCAGTGATTTTGGTCACCCACCAGTACACTGGAGGCTTGCCGCGCAAGGCTTTACAACGGGGGATAGAAGCATTGCAAGCAGTCGTGATGACGCTCATAGTTGAGTCCATCACGTCTTGAGAATTTTGTCAACACTGTCTGGAGCCCCTGATCTGGCGTTCCAGGCTTATCAAGTGCCTTGCCCTTTCTTCTTCGATACCGATCTTCTTCCATTGGGCTAGACGCCATTCTTTTACTGGTGTTTGATGGTGGACCTATCTAGGCGTGCTCTATAGGTTTAGTCCTCGAAGCTCTTTTAGACTCCTGCTCTTCTTCGGTTTTCTGGTCCTTTTTGACCTGCAGCGACTACAAATTAATTTCATTTTTTACATTTCAATTCATTTTAAACATTTTTATTTCTACCTGTCAATATTTGCCAAAAAGGTTATTAGTACACTTTACAAAATTGTACAGGTTATTTCACCGTACTAAAAGCAAGAATAACCAAACCACTGCATTAACAGCAGTGACTAAAATCCGGTTTTGAATATAAAGAAGAGAAGTTAATGTGCGCAGTCAGAACATACACGTGAGAATAAAATCAAATTACATCTTAATTAGAAAAAATATTTGTGAGTTTTTATTTTACAAAACAAAGAGTGCGCTACAGACCTCTATTAATGCCTTATGCGATCAAAGAGCTCCTCTAGTTCAAGGAGCCGAATCTTTATTTCTTTGCTAGTTTTCGGCGAGTCGTATGTTAATTTTATTATTAGTCTTTCTTTTTGATGTCACAGGATGGCAATTGTACTTTGTGGCCTCCTATCTTCTCGTTATCGATGTGGCGTAAACATAGTGGCTGTTGCTGCTGGTTGCGTTCTCATTGGTGATATTTTTACTAACTTTTATTGAAATTTTTTGGTCTTTTTTTGGAGTTTTTGGTTGAAATTGCTTCAGTTTTATTGGGTCTTCCCTCAGAGCCGCTATCTCCGTTCATGTGTGTAGTCACCTATTTGGTTCCATAAGTTTATTTGTGGAGCAAAGAGGCCATGCGAGAGTTAGCACAAGCCCTTATGGAGACAAGTGTTCAGAGCCAGACCAGCACTAATCGGGGGTCCATCTCAACCGAACTTACACCACCAACCCAATGGTGCGCAGCTCATACATACTCCGAGACCTGCCCAGGTTTTACCGGGACAGAGCCGTTCATGCACGATTGTCGCCTCTGTGCTACCGTGCAAAGCAACTAGGTCCAAACCATCATCTCCGCCAGTCCAAAGTATCAATTCCAGTTCGCTGTTTAAAACGTAGTCCAGATCCAGTCAGGGTCATTACCTGTCATCACACGAGGGAACCTCATGCCCCCCCCTCCATATCCTCGGGTCCGTGGGGGCAGCACTCCCCAAAGAATGCTAGCCTCCAAGAATATTCCTGTCATTCCTCCTGCGGGAATTTCCTCGGGTACATGGGGCGGCACTCCACAAAGAATGTTATCCATAAGAAGTAAGGCAATAATATTCGGCTATAAAGTATGATATCAAAACTCTCCAAATGGGTGCTTGGTTACTTATGACCCATATGAAGGCAAAACTTATCAAGGAAATGTGACCATGGAAAAATATTTTGAGTAGTGCACAACAACAGTCCTGCAACTCATTGATCAGTATTCACCTGATAAATCGTTTATCCATATCACATCTATTGTGATAATTTATTTACATCCTTTTCTTTACTGGTGGAATTGAAGACTCGTGGGCTGGAAAGTAACAGTCTCAGTAGTGTCAAAGCCTTTAAAAAAATAGGAAGAGTCATTTTGAAGTTGCTACAATAATGGTCATGCAAAAGGATCTTCTTGTCACTCGATGGAGGGAGAATTCTGTAGTTACTGTAACATTTTCATGTTTTGCAGCTAACCCTGATAAATCTATTAAGCGCTGGTGTAAAAGTAAAAGCAAACATTGTAATGATTTTTAACTTTTCAAGTTCGAACGCGGAACCGACCTCTCATCGGTTCTAGACGTTAAGTCTGAGTAGTGCCAACGGATGGTACCAACAGGTCAACCAATCCGTGCACCGTAACCCATTCACGTGGTGACTGCTTGTCGGCCAGCTAGTTCGGAGAGGATTTCGGTCGCGGGTCTCCGAATGGGTTACGCTCAATTACAATATTTCAGTCACCTGGACATGCCCGTTTTCCAAACGCGTCAATAACTACTCATCCAGAACGGGAAACCTACGTTACTTTAGTTCTGGATGTGATCTCTCCACAGATCTCAAATCAAAACTCTACAAAATCCTATAGGCGCGTTACCGAATCACCGACGCGGTACCGAAAAATATGCTACTCGAAATTAAACCGACTAAAACTACTCTAAGGAAATGACGAAACAATCAAAGGTACCGCGTACCGCGCGCGACGCGAAACCGACCTCAGCGGATTTGTCGAAACCCTACCCTCGCGACGGCATACCTACCCTACACTCTCTGTTCCCCCTGAAAAAGAACGAGCCACTGAAAAGGAAAGTCGTTAGTTATCTTTTTAGCAATTCATCTTTAATACTACAATTTTTAAACGATACTATAATGGTGAAAACACTATTAACAATTTAAGATTAAACTTTCATCTTATAATTATACATATTCATGACAGTCGAGAAATATTTCGTTTCTTTTTTCATAGAACCACAATCAAAAAGAAAATATGGAATAAGAACGATTGAAGATTTAATAAAAAATTAGTGTAAATTTGAAGTGAAAGATAATTCAACTAAATTAAGAAAAGTTATGTAAATTATGTTTTTGTTTTTGCTTCTTGTGTAAATGTGTTTTAAACTAACATACTCGTAGATATCGTTTTGAATATTTCTTATATATAAATGTCAAATAATCTTCTCTTATCTATCTCATTCACATACTCGTAATTAGATCGCGACAATTCATAAGTCGAAAGGGAAGGATTTTACATCATAGCGGGCATAATATGTTTCCAACATGAGATGGCTGATATATTTGATTAAACTGATATTTCATCCGAGTTAATAGATCAGCATGAAAATAAAATTATGATTTCACTTGGTTCTTATTTAATTTCGTTGTAAAATATTCCGATTAAATTTCGCTTGTGATCACCTTTTTTTTATGTTACAACTTAATAACCGATTAATATAATATTCTGTAAAAATTTTATGTCTGATTTTAGAAGTGTAATCGTTTAAAAACCATCATTTCAAGACAAGCCAAATGTTATCGTCTGTATGTAGATTGTTCGCATCTTTATTTAATTTATCAACTAAATAAACATCAAATTCATGTCCTAAGAGATCCCTGGTCATTGAGGATTGTTTTGAATAATAATAAGGGTTAAACACAAGTCCAAGGTATGAGACTCAAAAGTTAGATCTATCAATTATTGATGACTAATATTACATGTTGTTTAGTTATTCTTAGTTCATTTAAATTATCTAGGTGTATGTATAGTAAACATTAAATTTTCGCATTTCCAGATTATATCTTGCAGCCATATTACTTTAAAATTTGTTTCTTCATATTGATAGAATATAAAAAGGGAAATGAAAATATGGGTGGACAAATACACATAAAAACACTTCAAATCCTATATAATTCTTTGAATTTATATAAAATAGATAACATAACTATGCCTTTATCAGTGCCTAGCCTTTGAATTACTTATGCTTAAGCTTATCTACTTGTTGTGAGAATACATTTATTTAATTGTCTAAAAACCGACATACTATATTATATTTATATTTCTACTTTACTTTTTCACGGTTTGATCCTTACAAACGAAAATAAAAAAAAATTTTAGCGGTTTTAGAAGATGCGATCAATTTTACTGAATTGTGTGGTATGGATTTTTACGTCTTTAAAAATGTCATTCGATTTAGATTTAAACGATCAGAAGCACATTAAAATGAAACGTAGCGCAAAAAAAAAGAGGAGAAAACATCCGTCGAATCAAATTTCAGTCGATGTTGTGTGTCAATGCAAAATTGTAGCGAGAAGTAAAACGCGAAATTTATATGAAGAAAGAAAATTAGCGACTCAGACTACGGGGCCAAGAAGTCAAAAACAATCCCTTGCAACTTTAGGAAAACAATTAGATATAGAGACGGGAATCAGTTAAACTTATTTGAACGATCAAAAGTAAATTATTTCACAAGAAGGGTTGTATACTACTAAATGTGGAAAAATTGAATCTACAGCACATAAATGTCAAAGATATGCACTCACATGGTAAGTGGCTTGGTGGATTTCAAGCAGCGCGACAAAACTTTTGAGAAAACTCTCTATAAAAACTCGAATACAAATAAAACGTAACATCTGGAAATCGATTTGATGAGATTATGGCAAGGGTTGAAGCAGCTTGATATTCCGCGTTTCTCGATTTGAGATTCACTTCCTCCTTCCACAGTCTAATTAGCATTTCATCCTAATTCGAGCCCTTTGTTATGTGATGACCGAAAATTGGTGACAATTGAGATCAATTAAATAAAATTCTACGTGCTGCAATTTTGCGCTGAGCACTATGCACTGGATCGCCAATATGGATTGCGCAAGTACTTGGCGGTCATTGCAATCACCTTCACGTATTAGCGAATTACGCGTAACTTATTACCCTTTTGCCAAATATACGTGATAGTTTTAAATTTGACGACACAACTCACTATTCATGCGTACATACATACGTAAGTATATTCCCTCGTAGGTGTCATTGGCCTTACTCCTTACTTGCTCTAATCACGCCCAATTGCTCTAATTGATGAGTAATAAAAGGAAGTAACTGAAAGTCAGTTGTATAGATTCCACTTTGTTTTGCATTCTTTACGTAATTTCGCCTCCAATGTTGTCGTCTAAATTGAAATCCTTGCTTAAACTTTGAAAATTAGTTTTTCATCACCCCTAGGACCGCGCCAAGTCGCTGCCGACACCACACCATGACCTTTTTCGCCATGTGGCTGTCAAGCTCAACCGGTTGTCACCTCGGACAAAACAGAGGTGTGTGGAATGGCACGCCATATGGCGGCAATGTGCCTCTCCAGTTGTCGCCAGTGGCATAGTTTTCTCGATGGCCACGGTGGAGGGGCATTCCCAGATGGCTATGTCTCGAAATGTGCCGGGGTTTGGATTAATTCTATATTTCGAATATTTATATCCACAGATCTAAATATTTGGACAGAAAAAAAAAATATTTTCTGCGCAACGATATCCGCACGACAGATGAAGTCCGCTGGCACTTCGAGGACATATCCATCTGGCCGGTTGCAAGGGTTCGGGATCGGAATCACTTCGATTCCCGGGCGTAGGCGTCACATTACAACATATAAGCATGAATATTCCACACTCGGTCCAAATGTCCAATATAAATATGGAAGGAACGGATAGAATGAACCCAAATTGGAATTATTATAGAGTATCTATCAGCAGTAAAACGTGGTGGTGGCCTTTGTTTACATAGTTACTTCATGTTGCAGTTCATAATGCTTGGTTACTGGCAAGCTTTTCACAACATTTCAGAAATATCAATCAGCTTGATTTCCACAGTGATGTGGCAATGGCGTATCTAAACCACACTAGTAATCCACCAAAAGGTATTCAGAGAAGGCCAACACAAGCCGCTGGAGCTAGTGTATACCGATACGGCAACATTGAATACTTTATCAGAAAATCCGTTAATAAGAAGCAACAAAGATGTGCTGAATAAAATTGCAAATCAATGGAACAGATTGCTCTAAGTGCAATATAGGACTACGTATTCCTTGTTTCATTCCATATCATTCTATTCAATAAATATTTATTTAAGTTTTGAAAATATTTAATATTATTAGTTTTATGTTTTTAATAAAAGAACTTATCACAATATATTATTTGTATTCAATCGCCTTCATATGTTCCAGGTTGTTTTTGCACTCTTTGTATCCTAGCGTCGTCAAATGACGACATTCAATATTTCAGGATTTTCATATGTGTTTAAGCTCTCATTTCATGGACCAGTAAAAGTTTTAACATTCCGCACAATATTTTGAGGTCTCGGTACTAATGGGATAAGCTTTCATGTTAGCAAGTTGTATTTTGAAGTGAAATAGATGAACACTTGGCATCTAAAATGGTGTTATTTTGAATAGCCCGCAATTATGGTAGATGCCACTTTTGAAGCTGTCATTTTTTGACATATGACAAGTAAAAACTACGCCATTAATAAAAATGGAAAAAAAATTCACATTCAATGGTGAAAATTTGGCAGAGACGGCTCGTAAAACTCGAACATTTTTGAGTCGTCGTGAAGCACTTTGTCGGACCGCAATACAGAAGTTGGTGAAAAAATTCGAGCTGTTAGGACAATTTAGTGATGTGGAGAATAAAATCCGTCCACGTCACTCAAGAACAGCTGAGAATATTGCTGCTGTAGCCGAATAAGTTGAAGAAAACCCAAGTTTGTCCATTCCTCGTCGTTCTTTGGAATTAGGCATTCCATAAACGTCATTACACCGTATTTTGCATAAGGATTTGGGTCTTAAGGCTTATAAAGTTCAGTTAACACAAGAACTCAAGCCGGTCGATCATCAACAACGTCGTGTCTTTGCTGATTGGTTCCTTAAAATGCATGAAAATGATCCGGAATTCCATCGAAAAATCGTCTTGAGTGATGAGGCCCATCTCCACCTCGGTGGCTTCGTCAACAAGCAAAATTGTCGCATTTGGGGCTCGGGAAACCCAAGAGTTATTGTTCAAAAGGCTCTGTATCCTCAACATGAGACTGTTTGGTGCGGTTTATGGTCCAGCAGAGTCATTGGACCTTACTTTTTCGAAAATGAGGCTGGAGCAACAGTTACGGTGAATGGATTGCGTTATCGAGAGATGATTAATGATACTTTATCGCCGGAATTGGATGGTATTGATCTGGACAACGTTTACTTTCAACAATACGACGCTACGTGCCACACAAGCAACGAAACCATTGATCTTTTACGGGAAAAGTTTTCGGCCCGTGTTATCTCTCGAAGAGGTGATCACAATTGGCCACCGAGTTCTTGTGATTTAACACCTTGCGACTTCTTTCTTTGGAGCCACGTGAAAGAGAAGGTCTACGCCAATAGCACAGCGTCGATTCAATACCTCAAAGATGGAATTCGTGAGGCTATCGAGGACATAGGGCAGCCACTTTGCGATTTGGTTATGGAAAATTTTATGAAAAGGATATGGTCCTGTAAGCGTGGTCGTGGTGATCATTTGCCTGATGTTATTTTTCACTATTAACGACATACCTTCTTCTTTATAATAAAATAAACATCCGATTATTTATATAAAAAAATGGCATTTTTCTATTAACATCAAAACAACACCTCTTATTGGAAAACCCTGTATTCATCTATTTCATTGCTATATATAAAATAATAACATGAATTTGAGAACCTAGATCATAGTCCAAAATAAAATATAATAAAAACTAACTGCATTTGAAATCTTTATTATTCAAACCTAGTTTTAAAAATTCTATTTTGTTAATAAATGTTTATCAACAGTATCATCTACATTTTATATTGCTACCAGTTGCAATTCCAGGAAAAACTGTCTCTTTAAAATATTTTAATTGAGTCGTAACCTTTATAATGTATATTCAAAAAATAAATTACGTAGCAAACAAGAAGTGACAATAAAATCATTTAGAGTTTATCATATGCTAATTCAATTAGTAGGTAAATTAAAGCTTTTACGGTAGCTTAACATAGTTTCATTATTATCAATCCGAAAACTTGAATAAACTTTATTATTTTTCCTACGAGAAATCTAATTATAAAATTATAGTACAATGTGTTTCCATATGATTTGCATCTAGAAGCAATAAGAACGTGGTAATTGAACTGACCACACATATTCTAATGTTATTGCTTGTAATATTTTTTCTTTTATTCCTAAGAAATTTTAAGCTCGTGTTGATAAATAATGACATAATTTTTTCCTGTTAGGCATCGAAACTTAAGTAAAGTAAATAATGAAAATACTAATGAAATAAATGTACGAGTATGTAGTTCTAAAAATTGTTCTCGCAATCAGGATCGTAAGAGGGGAAAATTATTACTCAACATACATATGCATTATAAATTGCGATTGAGCAAATTTAAACTGAAAAATTTGAGAGGGTTATTTCACTTGGACCCATAGATGTCAGAGAGAGGATACGAAATGCATCGAGAGAATTGAAGCAATTTATCATGTAGCGTGAAGTTGGCGCGTTATTAGCTGTTGATTCGAATTTCAAATAAATTTGACGTGACGTCTCCCACTAATTTTCGCATCTTGAACTAAATCAATTTTCCGTGCGGGTATTCTAACTTGAACGATATAAAAGATTGAACATGACTTACCCTACCAAGGATACGTCCCTGACATGCTGCCTAGGGCTGTTTTTACAGTCCCGCACATGCCACTTCACTTTTCATTTTTCGACACAAAAACACTCGCGATCTGTAACAAACTTTTCAGTTTGCTAAATTATCACATTTGCAACGCTTTTGCACTAGATTCAACACGGTTTATCTTAAAAAATTGTTTTGTGTACAACTTCAAATTCAACTTGATTAGACGTTTCCCATTATTGTTGAATTTTCACAAATCATATGTTTTCAATCATATGGTTGATATTTCGTTGACAATTCAGGGGCTAAGGTAGAAGACGAGTGGGATTTCCGTGAGAGCAACTAGAGAGCCACTTGAATGTGTGGATTCTTTAGCGACGTGAAAGGTAGGGGGATTTCAATTCGCATGCGAGAGGAAGGCATGTATGTAGTAAAAGTACTTCACTCACGTATGGATGAAAATAAATAAATAAAATCGCTATATAGTTCAGACTATTCATTGACATTAAGGGTTCGGCCACATTGCGATTTTCCTGTCGTAACCAGCGATTTTTAGATGCAAATACGAACACACTACGACAAGATTTGCAAAGGAACTTCAGGCATGCGCAGAACTAATATGCTCATTTGAAGGTATGTCTTTGCCAGGAACACATGCGCCAACTCATTTGTGCGCTATGCAAGAAACTTCCGTGCGCGTCAGCGTCAAATTTCCAAATGTTGTGCGCCTGCGCGAGTTTCACAAAAACTACCTACTAAACTGGTTTTAGGAGAAATCGCAAATTCCTGCGACTGCCGACCTGGATAAAATTGTCGAGAATCACAGTGTGCGGGCTCCCATTTAACCATGTGTAACTTGCGACAGAACTGCGACTATATAGTCGTAGTCTGATGCATCCCTAAGATATATTAGCATATCTCATTCCAGGAACAAAACGGAACTTTAGGGTTCGGCCACATTGCGATTTTCCTGTCGTAACCAACGATTTTTAAACGCAAATACGAACATACTGCGACAAGATCTCCGAAGGAACTTCAGGCATGCGCAGAACTAATATGCTCATTTGAAGGTATGTCTTTGCCAGGAACACATGCGCTAACTCATTTCTGCGCTATGCAAGAAACTTCCATGCACGTCAGCGTCAAATGTCCAAATGATGTGCGCCTGCGCGAGTATCAAAGAAACTACCTGCTAAACTGGTTTTAGGAAAAATCGCAAATTCCTGCGACTGCCGACCTGGACAAAATTGTCGAAAATCGCAGTGTGCGGGCTTCCATTTAACCATGTGTAACTTGCGACAGAAGTGCGGCTAAGTAGTCGTAGTCTGATGCATCCCTTACAGTAATATAGACGTTATCACGTTTAAAGCCCGGTCCAGACGCTACGTCTTGCTCAACGTTTTGCCTGCGCAGTCATATTTAAGCCCTACCAGCTCAAACATCGCTACAACTGCACAGTTCTATGCCAAGTTCTAAAACGTTGCAATTTTCTCGTCCACACACATTTTGCCTGCAACGTTTTAGTTTGCGCAGGCAAAACGTTGTGCAAGACGTAGCGTCTGGACCAGGCTTAATGTGACGGTTACGACTAATTTTTTCAGAAAAATGATTTTCATTTCATCCAAAAAATTACTCTCATTGTCGATAACTCAAACGAACTTCGACTAAAATAGCTAATTTTAAGCCATACCCTATTAGGATTACATACGAGTATGTAATTTTACTGTTTCAAACTACATTCGCGGCAATGGAATCTCCAACCTAGAATTTAGCAAGCTCATATTGTTATTGATCTAAAGCTAAGTAATTGGGCGATGGTGCCTGGTGTAGTGGTTAGACTACTGACCTCGTGAGCCGAAGGTCCCTGGTTTAAATACCGTTGGTGACAAGGAGATTTGTCACGACTGATTCTCCGGACTGACTATAGGCCCATTCAGTTCTGATACGTACTGGTTTAAAATCAGAACGTATCGCAGCTGGGTAGACGGATACACGGCCAAGCGGGGTAATAACGATATCACCTTCTCAAATGCCGATACGATCAAGATAATGAGATACTCTAACTAACTCCACCGTAGACGGTCCCGAGCCTGTTTGAGAAAGGGGGAGGGAACCCCCTGAAGCCCATAGCTTCCATGATTCCTCGCCATAAACAGCATAAAAATATAGTAGCAAATGTTCTCGGGGTCGCACATAAGATTTACTGGTTTCCCAATAATGGAACATTAAATTTTGCTGGGATTTATCAAAATGAAGGCCAAGGAATTTAAGAATATTTGGGCGGCAAAATCGTTATACACATCACAGGTATGTCCTATTCTTGAATACGCCTACTTAATCTGGAATCCTGTTTTCGATGTTCATGCCAATAGGCAATAGTGCAAAAGCAGTTTTTACTCTTGCTTGGCGTCCTTTTATAATCCCAGGCTTTTCCATAACCTATGAGACTCGACTCCGGATGATAAATCTAACATCTCTCTCTTCACGAAGAACCGCGTTGTCTTCATGTCTGGCTTTCAATCACTATTAATGTAAAAGTTATCTGCGATTGAATCCATTTAAACGGGGCTAATAGAAAAACAAGGCACTCTCCCATGCTTACCACTAGAAGACACCAGACGAGTTATGGATACAATGCGCCAATCATTAGATATTGTACAGATTTCAATATGTTTAGTGACCATTACTCTCCATCCATATCCAAGGTCCTATTTAAATCAAAAATAATAAAATCCCTATCACCCGCAGTACCTTAATGTAATAATTAGTTTTGTATAGATGCAGTCTAATAATTATTTTATATAGATACAGGTATGAAGTGTAATAATTACTTTCATAGAAATGATCTGCATTGTTTTGGCAAGTAAAAAATTCCAAGAAATGCTAATGACTATAAATACATCTATTGCTCTGCTACTAAATCCTACTTACAACTCCTTTGTGGTGACGTAAGAGGATGAAGGTGAATCTTCCGTGCCTAATAACGGAATTGTAAAATAACCACCATGTCACCGAAATGGAAGTAAGATGACGGGCTAGCTCCCCGTCTTTGTAAAACTCTGTACTATTTCGGAACGCACAGAAAAACCTCGGAATGGATTGGACCCACGGCAATGACCTTGTGACCGAAAAAAAGGACTATGGCATTGGATCCTGGAATGTCAGATCACCTAACTACCTTGGCACTGTTAAAGACATTTTACATCAGGCCAGTCAATATAAATCAAAAATACTAGCAATCCAGGAAACTAATATTTAAGATATGAGATTGCCAATAATATTCAAAAGTGGGAAGCCTACTGGAAAACGAGGATTTGGAGTGGCCTTCATTGTGAATAGGGAGTTCAAATCACATGTTATTGATTTTAAGACAGTTAATGAATGGTTTTGTGCGACCCGTATTAAATCAAAATTCAGCTGATAAATTTATACACACCTACTAAAGAAAAGGACGAAAAAACCAAGGAAACATTCTACCATCACCTCGAAAGACTAGTCGACTCATTGCCTACAAACGGCACAAAATAGTTCTGGGTGATTTCAAGGCTAAGGTTGGCAATGAACTATCTCATCGGGGAACGATTGGAGGATAAAGCCTCCACGCCTGATTGACTCTACATGTAACACGAACCTAGTCATACGTTCAACTTGCTTTCCTTAACGACGCATACACAAAATGACCTGGATATCACTGAGTGGCAACACATAAAGCCAAATTGATCATATTCTGATCCAATAACGTTGGGCCTCGAGCATACTTGACGTCCGTACATACCGGGGAGCCAATTGTAACTCTTACCATTACTCAATTAAACTAAGCTATCAATATCGTATTTCAAAGGTGTATTCGGCGAAGACCAGCCCGCTAGAAAAATTTGAAATCGAAAGGCTCCAAATGGCGTCTGTGGCGAAACATCGCTGAAAATAAGCAACGAGCTATGGATGGCAGTGAAAGTGGCAATAAAGGCCTGTGAGTATCACACAATACAATACAAGCGTTGTCTCTGTATATAACTTTATTTAACTTAATAACTAAAAATAATCACGTATCGGCATGTACACGGTCGGAATTGCATGTTGCTTGCATCGAATAACGTCATCAACTGACTTTTGCTTCTCAACTCATGCGTTGTTGTCTAATTCTCTTTTGAGCGTTGCATCATCTCTGGTGGTGGATCCATAAGATCGAAACCTTGTAGCGGCGCGCTGTTTTGTCCCCACAGTACTCCCTCCTGAGTCATGTCGTTCACGATATAACGTTTAACTGGTGGATATGTGCGCGTGATCCTTGGTGGCGGTGGATTAATTGGTATCCAGGGCTTGGGCGATTGTGGCACGGTTGGGCCGGAATTCGCAGTTCGGATGCTGCGATGTGGTCGCTGCAGCACTTGGTTGGCTAATTTCGGGGTAGCTGTTCACATTTTGGACTTCTACGAAGAACGCGGGCTTCAAACGCTCGGTGGAGACGTTTATGGAGTGCACGTTTACGTCAATTTTGTATAGTAGTTCTGATAATCGGATTGGTGGTGATAGAGCTCTGCATACGGCGTTCACGTGAAGGACGACGTGTGAGCAATTGTTTAAGTTTTTGTGGCGGAATGCTGGTGAATTTCTGTGGTTGGATGTTGGCGTGGGTTGAAGTTCTTGCATCGTTTGACGGAGGTCATTTAAAAACGTGTGAGGACTTATTGTTTCGTTGCCGGTATGAAAAATTCACATGGAAGCGTAAGCGTTATCCCGTATACCATTTCTGCCGAGTATGTACCAATGTCTTCGTTCAGTGTGTTTCTAAGGCCCAACAATACTGTGAGGAGTACGTCAACCAAGGCTGAGTTCTTTTCATGGCACATGATAGCCTATTTCAAGGATCGATGCCATCGTTCAATCGCCCCATTAGACGACGGGTGCTATGGCGATATTCTGGCACGTTTGCAGCCGATGAAGTTAGCTAAAACTGTGAAAAATGACGACTCAAACTTTTTGCCTTGGTCCATAGTTACGATCTGCGGGGCTCCAAGCCTTGCCACCCAATTGTTGAAAAATGCTTTGGGGACTGATTTGGCCATTTGATTGCTAAGCGGAACTGCCTCGGACCAACGTGAAAATCAATTCATAATAGTGAGGACGTATTTGAATCCCTGGATGTACTGAAACCTATCAGCTGGAACTGCGAAATGCTGAGGTGAATTTCTTTGATGTCAGCCTACTTTGGAGCGCTTGCACGGTATGCAGTTTCGGTATCGGTGTGTATCTCTTTGCATGCAGGGCTAGACAAAACTTCGGGCAACAGCTTTGTATGTGGCGCAGCCGCTAGGGTGTGATGGCTGATGAAACGCATTGAATATTTTTTTTCGCAGGGAAACTGATACGAAAGGGCGAGTCCTTCCTGTCGATGTATCGCAGTATAGCTCAGATCTACCATTGAAGGTGATGACTTTTAATTGAAGAGATGACGTATTGTTCCTTAATAGGGCTTGAAGCTCTTCGTCTGAGTTTTGTTGATGTATTGATTCATCAGCTCCAACGGACACGGGCATTGATATAGTCTCGATACGTGACAAGCGTCTGCAACACAGTTTTAACCACCAGCGATGTGTCTAATGTCCGTTGAGAACTGAGATATAAAGCTTAAATGGCAGAGCTGTCGAGGTGATGCCTTGTCGGGTTTTTGTAGGAACGCATAGACGAGTGGTTTGTGACCCATGTATATTATGAAGTTGGTGCATTTTAGCGCGTGGCGAAAATGACAAATACTGCTGTAAATGGCTAAAAGTTTGCAGTCATATGCACGGTATCTCTATTTTGGGGGTGATTGAAAGCCAATGAGAGCTATTGGTCATTTTGGCGTTGTTCCAGGACGGCCCCAATAGCGTTGTCAGATGCGCCTGATACTAGCCTCGTAGTGTACGAGTAAAGTTGCATCTGCCAAACAGTTCTCGCAGTCCACGAATGCTTTGTCAGTTTCTGGGGTCCATTGAATCAGTCGCTTATCACTGTTTTTAGTCTGCGACAAAAGTTTATGCAGAGGGGCTTATCTCAAAACTCGAGATTTGTTAAAACTACGTCCATAAGTCTTTGGACAGACTGTGCCGCGTTTCTCAACCCAAACGTCATTGCCATAAATTCATATAATCCAAATGACGTTGTTACGACAGTTTACGGGACGTCTTGTTCGGCAATAGGGATTTGGTTACCTTGTTAGCTGCGATAGCAGTGATATATCCGATGTTCTGCATTAGGTATGGATCGGGTTGAGTTTTTTTGTCCTTTTGTTGATCGTCCAGTGGGACAATTAGTATTGGCCAAGATACAGTATTGGCCAAGATACAGCAGTGTCGTGAAATTTCTAAGTCAGTGGGTTAGGTAGTCCCAGTGACAGCGTCGTCTCGTATGTGCTTATTGCACTGCCGTTTGCTGCGAATAATTTGTAGCTTGACGCGTATTTTCAATCTGGCGCGTAGGAGTTCAGAATGACTGAAACATCAGCTCCGGTGTCGAGTTAAAAATTTTATTTCGCAATTTCTATCGCGCACTAGCAGGTGATTTGTCACTGCGTCACTGATGCCCACCTGATTCATCAGTGACGGCATTCGTTTCCCCTCTTCTCTCGAAAGGAGCAGGGTGGTTGGCTGCCGTGCCGAAACGGCGATGGAAATAACATGTTGTTGTTTCAGATTTTCGCGGAGAATTATTTAGTCCTACAGTTGCACTTGACTGATTTGCTTGCATGTACTTACATTCGGCATGGCAACTGCAATTATTGACATTAACGGGCTGGACATGAGTTTGTTGTACCGTTCTTCAGAGCTCTGCAATTTCTTTTCTCAATGCATCTTCGTTTCATATGTTGTCATGACGCGTTTCTGCGTATCGGCTTGGGTTTATTTCTAAAATGGTGTCGTCATTGAAACTGTCAAAAATCCGATCAGCTGCTTGTGCCAATTTGCTTAATGTTGGGGTGTCCACTTTTGACCGCACCCCTGATGGCAGACGTTTAACCCACATATGACGCAAGACTCCTTTGGATATGTTTGCCTTACCTACGTTTTACATGTGGCGAAGGAGTTGCGATGGGCGTTGATCACCTAGTTCGAACCCGTGCAATAGTTCACGCGTACTCTGCGATTCCGATATGCCGTAACACGACAGCAGTTGTGATTTAAGGTTGTTATATTTATGACTTTCTGGCAGCGACTTATATTTATGACTTTCTGGCAGCGACTCGATGAAATTGGCGATTTGCGCGAGCACGGAAACGCCGAGCTCCGCTATCACCCTGTCGAAGCGAGTACTCGTAGCATCGTCTTTAATTTTATTTGCGTAAAATTGTGCTTCAACAAGTGCGAACCCTAACGCCAGTTGGCTTTGCCAGAATGGAGGTAATTTCACAGCCCCCATACTATGCAACTCCGTCAGTGTATCGATCGCTATTGCACTTTGGTCTGTACTATGAACATCATGAAATTGTTCATTGCACGAAACCTTAGGGTCGCCAATTTTGGGTACAACAATAACGACAAGCGTCGTTATTGTATCTAACTTTATTTAACTTCATAACTAACACTAATCACATATTGGTATGTACGCGGTCGGACTTGCGTGTTGCTTGCATCGAATGGCGTCATCAACTGACTGTTGCTTCTCAACTCATGCGTTGTTGTCTAATTCTCTTTTGAGCGTTGCATCATCTCTGGCGATGAGTCCACAACATCGAAACCTTGTAGCGGTGAGCTACTGCGTCCCCACAAACTCATCTCTAAACATAATATGATAAGCACAGCATATACATACCTATCCTAATTTCAACACAAACAAACAACAACACTCTATTTAGCAATAATGAGCTGAAACTCAAAACTATGCAATGGAAAACACAAATCAAAAAAATTAACACAAATAATTTAGACATTGTCATTCAGCCAGCAGTACCTAGATTGCTCCGTCCCAGCTCAACCAGCCTCAACAAATCTAATAAATGAGTATCTGTATTGAAATTGTTGGTCTCGTGAACTCAAATTCGGGGGATGTTTTATCTTCTTATCGGGGGCTCGTCTACGTATGTGATATATAATTGGGACGCCGTCAGAATCAAAAACATATCGATTTATGTCCAAATGCATGAATACTTCTGGATGAATGAAGCCAGTAGCTAGGCAAATCTCAATATACACATCTGTAAGGTGGAACAGCTTTGAAATCAAGGGGTTTTCACTCACAGTTACAGGTCTTGCGATATGATTCCGAAGAAGTTTCAATATGAAGATATTGACTCTCAATGATTCCATCTAGTGTTTAGGGTTCACGCCGATACCATGACACCATTTCTATGAATTGTTACGCACCCGACACTCCTGCCTTAACGACAGCCTCATGTGTAGATCCGCACTAAAAATCGTTTTCCTGTAAATTTCAACAGTACTCAAGCTCGAATTTAACTTAGTCGAATTACATACTGTATCAAAATTCATTGGGAGGCTATGTCAGAAAGTAGAATCAATGAAAACACAGGCAGTATGAAACCTTGATTAACATCATATGCCCGCAAATTATCGCGCATATCACGAACACCTCTTGTCGCATGGCGGGAACAACTATTCAAATTCGGATTTCCTCCCAACATTGCATGTTATTTTGTTTGCGACGCGATTTCGATTGCTTCGAGGCGTTATATACTTTATGCTGCCACATATGTTGGTTGGATGTCAAAAGGAAATCAGCATTTCGTTTCGAGCTCGCGTTGGTTCTTGATGCTTTCGGCACGGGTTATTGCTCGCGTTGTCCATAATGTGGCATATAAATCGGAAGCGACCTAGCTACTTAAGTTTAATTACATGACGTTAAAAGGCAAAAACATATTATGTGGTGTTTTCCGTAATCTAACAAGTAGTCATTTTATGAATGAAAATCTAAATTACTTGCTGTTGGTTGCATTATTAGATTATCAAAAAAGTTAATGAAGTGCGGCTCGGTATTGCGTAGCTTTGAATCTTACGAATTCGTGTATGTTGAGGTTCAGTGTGAGCAACACTATGAAATCTCAATGCTCACCCGTAACATTTTCGCCCTTGGTTTTAATGGATTTCTTTGAAATTCGCTACATTTCTACGGTTGTAAATATCCTCATGACTGTCACAGTCCCACAATGACCGAAAGCCATAAAGGATTCCTGTTCCTTTAGTAAATCCTCATTGCAGATCGACCTGCATTTTCCCCCCTACCACTATCTTCACACAAGTACTTAAATCTAACCTCCTCTTAGTGAGTCTTAAGTCTGTACGAAGAGTGCCACTTATCTCTTCCAAACGCCAACTTTTACGGAACAACTACTCCAATGATCTACAAACCTATTCTGACTACTGCTAATCTCTAAGCATAGAACTACGGTGCTTAATCAGAGACCCACCACCATCTTAGACCGCTAAACTTATTCGACTCTGATTTAAAATACTTCCCATACTGGATACTCCTAATTCCTATCCAATTTCATCTTAGCAAACACAAAATTAGGTACCCACCACTATTTTTTTTTGTTTTATATTATTTTATATAGTTTTTTTTCCTTTTATGTTTATGTTTTCTATTCCCCTTCGCGAAAAATTTTAACTTTAGTTGATAAGGCCAAACACCCTTACAACCATTCACTAATGTACCTTTCCTTTGCTAAAATGTGCCTCTCGCTTGATTTTTCCTTTTATTATCCCTACTGGTATTGAACTAAATTAATGATTACGCCACTCAACCTATGTTAGCTGATACTGCTGAGGAAGACACCAAAACGAAAAGAGAGAGAGGAAAAAAACGTTCCACAGCCCAACAAAAGTAAGGGAAAAGGCACATGGAAGAAATATGAAAACGAATAGGGGTGAGGAAGGAACAACTAGCATGACAAAGCGAAATTTCACTTGTTAATACCCGTGTTTAATTTGCTTTCGATTCATTTCCCCCTAACTTATATATATTTATTTTAAACTCAAAGCAATTCAAGTTGTTCTAGTATTCTACCCAATTTTTCAATTGCGATTTCCACTACGACTAACCTCCAACCTTTTTTTTATTTCATTCCAATTTATCCCTACAACCCATTCGCCATGACTTACATGGATGTAGACACACTAACCGATGCTACCCAATTATTATATGAGAACTAATTCTACCTACAAATTCTCTTTTAGGCCTTCTTTCACAATTGTAACGCCACAGAAGAGCAAAATAAAAGTAAGGAAAAAGAAAAAAACGAGGAAAAATGGTAAAGCCCCAAAAGAGCGGGAAATTACTCCATGAATAACCCAATATAGCTACGGGACACATGCAGACGATGAAAAGGTAACTATTTGCATTTCACTTCAATGCTTTTATTTTGTGCCGTCTTAATGCCTACCCCACAACTCATTGCACATAGAATTTAAGGTCTTTCGCGCGCCAAGTACCTGCGTTTTTGCAGTTCAAATCAAGCAACTTGAACGGAGATGAAGACTCGCGTTTATCCATTTTCAAAGTTCCCAGGTACTCCGGAGCTAGCTTAGTGGAGTAGTATTTAGCCACGTCCGACAGTGCGAAATTCCGCCTCCAAATAAGGTCGTTGGGCTGAAATGGAGGCTGTCTCCTCCGCAGGTTATACCGCTGATTACCCTTCCCTGCAGCCTCCTTCAAGCGCTTCATTACCTCCTCTCTCACTTCTCAGAGCTTTTCCGCCCGCTCTAGCGGATTATTTAGAATATCTCCATCATCAGGCGGTCTCGGTCCTTTCCGCATAACCACCATCTCCCGAACGAAATTGATGAAACAGGGCGTGTTGCCCATTGCCTCATGCGTGTAGGTGTGCAAGTCACAACCAATTTTTGAGAGATGCTCGTCCTATTTCTGATGGTTATTTCCTACCATAGATCTCAGAGAGAATGGATACGAAATGCATCGAGAGAATTGAAGCAATTTATCATGTAGCGTGAAGTTGGCGCGTTATTAGCTGTTGATTCGAATTTCAAATAAATTTGACGTGACGTCTCTCACTAATTTTCGCATCTTGAACTAAATCAATTTTCCGTGCGGGTATTCTAACTTGAACGATATAAAAGATTGAACATGACACCATACGAAGGATACGTCCCTCACATGCTTCCTAGAGCTGTTTTCACAGTCCCACACACGTCACTACATTTTTCATTTTTCGACACAAAAACACTCGCGATCCGTAACAAACTCTTCAGTTTGATTAATTATCACATTTGCAACGCTTTTGCACTAGTTTCAACACGGTTTATCTTAAATAAAATGTTTTGTGTACAATTTCAAATTCAACTTGATTAGACGTTTCCCATCAATGTTGAATTTTCGTTGACAATTCGGGAGTTAAGGTGTAAGAGTAGTGGGATTTTCGTGAGAGCAACTAGAGAGCCAATTGAGTGTGTGGATTCTCTAGCGGCGTGAAAGGTAGGGGGATTTCAATTCGCATGCGAGAGGAAGGCATGTATGTAGTAAAAGTACTTCACTCACGTATGGATGAAAATAAGCTCATTTCGTATCCATTACTTTATATGTCTTTGTTTCCTACATACACTTTCAGCAATCGTTTGGTTGATCTGTTCCGCTGGATTCACTCTAGGATGGTTAAATGGTGTGAACTGGATACTGCCCCCGTATCCGTTCACCAAGCTATGCAGTTCCTTTAACCTGAATTAGACGCCATTGTCACATACCACCACCACTTTCCTCTAGACGCTTAGCTACCTCACCCGCAGTCGCTTGTCTCAGGGGGAAGATTGGAGGCATCTTAGTGAAGTAATATATAGGTGTTGCCCCGAGTAGAACGCGGCAACGGTCCAACTAAATCCATACATATAATTTCCCACGGTTCATTGGCTTGGTCGGCCCGAGAGGACATAGGCCCATAAGGGGGTTTCCTCTCTACATCAATTGCCTGACAAGTTTTGCACTTTGTCACGTACCGCTGAAAATTTGCTTTCATTTTGGACCAATAGAATCGGGGCTATGTTATTGTAGGTTCTGCTAATGCCCGTATGCCTTGGCGTTGGAATTCCCACTAAACTCTGGATGCCGTACGGGTATGTTCCGCCATAATGTCTCCCCCTTAATCCGCCAGTCAGGAAACTTTGCAGGGCTCTTTAGAGTCCTGGATCGCATGTCTGTCAGCTTGTTCCATCGCACTCACTTCTGGAAATGCCTGAGATAGCGTATCCAGAACCAGTGCTCCTTGCCTTTACAGCGCATGACATCATAATCAAATTGTTGCAGCTTTACCGCCCAAAGAGTCAGACGCCTATTCGGCTTCCGTAATCATCATAAAGTGTGACCCAACCAAATAGGGCCTTAGTTTTTCCAATGCTCACAATACTGCTAAGCACTCCTTTTCGGTGGTAGAGTAATTCTTCTGCGTCTTTGAAAGACCACGGCTATGGTAACATACTACCTACTCTCTCTCTCCCTCTCTGGGTGGCTCTAGCTTAACACTGCACCCAAACCATGATCGGATGTATCCATCTGGAAGTTAAACGGCAAGGCAAAATCAGGGCACGTGGGGATCGGCGCTGATGATAGCATCGCCTTCAACGCCTGAAGGCCAACTTATACTGTTCCGTCTATACAAACTTCTTGTTTTTGCGAAGTAAACGAGATGCTGTGAGCGTGGCGAGATCCGGAATAAAGCCCCGATACCACGACAGCATTCCTAGGAATTGTCGCACTTCTTCGGCGCCAAATATTCCCAATTCTTTTGCTGCTTCACCGATATATTGGGGCTACTCTGGATCAGGCTCCACCGACCCAACCAACTCATCAAAAGACGGGCGTGGGTGCCGCTCTTTCGATTAAAATTATCTTTACTTCTATATTTTATTACAAACTCGACCAATATAAAATAAATTTAAGCTACTTACATTTATTTAATGCCTACTCTCGTAAGGGGACCCTTTCTTCCGTTTTCCTGAATATCGCCACGGCCGGGTGTCAGTTGTCTCGTCCTAATTTATTGTTCCAAAATTTGGGGTTCGTCTTCAATTCGTAGTAAATGTTGCCGTTGAATATCGCTCCGTTTTTATCCTTCGGCAGTTGCTCGAGAACTCCCAAAAAAAAAAGAGAAAGCGCGCCAACCTTCCAGGACTTAAATAAACTCCGGGTTAACGTTTTTCCTCCCGTCCACCGGGAAAATCATGATTTCGGAGTGGTTGGAGTAGTTCCCCTCACATTGATTTCACTCACAACAAGTTCCACTCGATGGTGATCCTTGTGGGAATTAAGTGCATTACGCGCTAAATGCATTTAACTAACAGTTTGAACTGTCAGTAATGTTTATTTAAATCATGACGCGAGGTAAGGATTTCGACAATAATCCTCCCTTTTCCTTTTTTTCTTGAGCCGGCGCAAGTATTTCCCAGTTTTTCTCGTCCTCACCAGTAGCTTTATTGCCATGCCAACACGTGGAGCGTCGTGCATTTATATATATCCGCCAGTTTCAAGTGATTTCGGCCGTCAAATTTCTGTGGTGGATTTTAGTGAATTTGTGCAAATATATTCGAAAGTTGTATCCGTGTTTCGTCGCGATGTTCATTTGAAAGTATGATTTCTGACAGTTTAGCGAATTTATCAGCTTCCTCTTGTTTGAGCTTGTCGTAAGCGGCGGTCATTTGTATGTGTGCCAAAGTAAGTTTTGGTTGATATCTTTAAGCTCATTCATAGCCTCTTGTTTAGCTGAGATCTCATCACGAAGCTCTGCCAATTGTTTTCTGTGGGGATCACGCAGTTCATCCAGTTGACTATCGAACATCGCGCGTAACGCTCCAGCCTTTTGTTTTTCTTAAGCATTAATTGCTGAAACATGCTCCGCTGCTATCAGTTTCGCACATACTTCCCGAAGACCATCGGTTTGTTCTTCAAGAGTTCGCATCTTGTTCTTGGACTATCGCATTGATTCCTGCAATGACTTCATTCTGACTTCATGTTGTAAGCTCAACAAAAGGCATTCACCTAAATCCTTTTCATATTCAGAAACCTTTTTATTTGAATTTGTTTGCAACGCCTCCAGATTTTGACATCTTTGCGCGATATTTGTAGCTTCCATCCTGACATATTTGTGCAATATTTTTAGCTTCCGATTTCATTTTACTAATATAAAGTCAAGACACTGTGAATTCCTCTTCAATCTTACCACCTGGATCAGGTGTATTCATTTTCATACCACTGTAATATCCGTGCATAAGGCTTGTCCAACTTCCGAAAGATCACACAAAAGACTTGAAAGCACTTCATATATTCGTTTCTTTCGATGCGCTGACATATCTTTCAATTGTTGCAACTTCGACGTAACGACATTCAATGTAGCCAATTTCTGTTGCAATTCCTCGTTCATAGTATCAATATCTTTGTTTTTGGTCTAGGTTTCTTGTGATTTATGATCGTATTTAACAGCCAATTCTCCTAGTGCTTGAAGTACTTCTTTTACCTCCTCCATAGCACTTTCGTTTACTTGTTGCTGCTAATTTTAATTTACGTTCCGCCTCAAGTTCGCGGTTTACTTGTACTTTACTTGCCACCAATGAAGTGTTCAATTCGCAAGTGCCTTCCTTCGGTATGCGTGCCATTGCTGCCTCAGCAGCATCTCTGGCTTCGTTACTCGGCTAGTTCCTCTTTGGTGGCATGTATGCATCTCTGCTGGATCTGCGTGAGTGTGAAGATGTTTGCATCATTAAGTATATATCCTTGGCCGGAAGCCCAGTGACTACACATCTGATAGGAATGCCGGCTTTAACGACAGCCTCACGTTTAGATCCCCACTCAAAATCGTTTCCCTGTAAATTTTGATAGCACTCAGGCTTGGATTTAACTTAGTCAAATTATATACTGCATCAAAATTCATTGGGAGTCTATGTCAGAAAGTAGAATCAATGAAAACACAGGCAGTATGAAACCTTGATTTACATCATATGCCCGCA
Organism: Odontomyia ornata; assembly: GCA_963969285.1. Classification (NCBI taxonomy): domain Eukaryota; kingdom Metazoa; phylum Arthropoda; class Insecta; order Diptera; family Stratiomyidae; genus Odontomyia; species Odontomyia ornata. The sequence continues at coordinate 402,120,446 of OZ017738.1, forward strand.
AATTATCGCGCATATCACGAACACCTCTTGTCGCATGGCGGGAACAACGATTCAAATTCGGATTTCCGCCCAACGTTGCATGCGACGCGATTTCGTTTGCTTCGAGGCGTTATATATTTTATGCTGCCGCATATGGTGATTGGATGTCGAAAGTTTCCGCTACCGTGTGACCTAGTTGTAGTGGGAATTTCTCGTTTCGTTTCGAGCTTCCGTTGGTTCTTGATACTTTCAGTGCTTGTTACTGCTCGCGTTGTCCATAATGTGGCATGTAAATCGGAAGCGACCTAGCTACTTAAGTTTAACTACATGACGCTAAAAGGCAAAAATATATTATGTGGCTTGCTTTCCGTAATCTAACAAGTAGTCATTTTATGAATGAAAATATAAATTACTTGCTGTTGGTTACATTATTAGATTATCATAAAAAGTTAATAAAGTGCGGCTCGGTATTGCGTAGGTTCAAATCTTACGAATTCGCGTATGGTGGGTTTAGGGTGAGCAACCCTATGAAATCTCAATGTTCACCCGCAATACTAGTTAAATTAGTACTCAAAATATTATAACATATCAAGTCAGTAGTTTAACTTCTCTTAAATACTATCTGATAAACTATTGTGTATTTCTAGGACACCCTTTTGAATCCATGGGAGTACAATGTTAACTTGAATTGATTGAGTCCCCTCGATTCAATCATTTTATTCTTCTTAGATTGATAGTATTTCCAGTCTGTTAAGTAAGAGCGTGTCCAGCACAGCTTGCGATCGGTAAGTGATATCGACTTAAATTTTTTTTTGATCGGTAGAAACAATCCTCGCTTTGGCGCTTTGAAAAAAAATTTCAGTTGAAGTCAATCTTCCGTCAGGAAAACACTAAAATCGCGATGATTGCCATTTACACAAAGCGCTTCGAGGCCGTGTTCTTTTGCACACACCCTAAAGGACCAAAAATGAACTATGTAGTCGCGGCTAGATACATTAAAAAGTATGTACCGTTTGTCAAGAAGTGGATTCAACGATTTAAAGAGTCCAAAACCGTCGATGACCTTCCAAATCATGGTTCGGTAGGAAAAGTGGCCAAAAAAGACGAAAAGCGAATAGCGGCTTTGTTTTCGCGCAATCCTTGCTTGGCCTTCCGTCAAGGACAACCGAAATTGAAGCAAAAAGGTCTCGAGTTATCACACGTCACCATTCAGGAACATCTTTGCGCAAAAAATGAAAAATTACGGCGTATCGTTAAAAAACCACTCTTTTCTGAACGTCACGTGACCAAACGGCTCGCCTGGGCTAGAAATGAAAAATGCATTGTGGTACTTGATTGGCCTTCGCCATCGCCTGATGCAAATCATATTGAAAACGTCTGGGCCTACCTCAAGCAGAAGCTCCGTGGAAAACGTGTTTACACTTTGAAGCAGCTCTCCCGATAAATTCGACTCATTTGGAAGGCGCTTCCCCTCGAATACGCCGAAAATTTTGTGGAAAGTATGCCTCGGAGATGCCAAGCAATAATTAATGCTGGTGGTGATTGGACTCAATATTCAACTGAAAGCACGTTACCTCAGAATGTATTTAATGTATGTATAAGTCAAAAACTGTTGTTAAATAAACTATTTCAGAATTATGAGTGAGCCTTGAAAGTGTGGATAACTTTTTATACCTTGGAAACAATTTGAATAGAAGGGGCACCGAAAAGTTGGACGCCGCCCATTGTAAGATCCAGAGTTGTGCACAGGTAAAATAAGCTCCGCATTTACAAAAAACTGGTCAAACCTGCGCTGATATATGAAAGTAAAATACAGACCCTGACAAGAGAATCCGAACCGCAGTGGACACATTTGAACGCAAAGTGCACCGGAAAATCTACAGTCAAGTGAAATAAGGAACAGAGTGGAGACTGCGTTACAACTGTTGTTGTGCACTGATATATGAAAGTAAAAACAGACCCTGACAAGCGAATCCGAATGGCAGTGGACACATTTGAACGCAAAGTGCACCGGAAAATCAACAGTCCAGTGCAATAAGGAACAGAGTGGAGACTGCGTTACAACTGTTTCCTCTTGCGTAAAGTTACGTAAATTGCAATGAGCGGGCAATGTATGAAGAATGGATGAAAATCGACTATTTAAAGGAGCATTAAAGGGTAGCGCATAAGGTACATGCCCAGTTGGAAGACCAAGGACTCGGTGGGAAGGCATGGTAGAAGCTGACAGCAGATCCTTGTTGGGAGGAAACAACTCACGGACGAGGTCCCTGAATCGTGATGATTGGAGTAAATTAATCCTGGAGGCCAAGGCCAAGCTTGGGCTGTCGCGCTATAGATGATGATGAGTGTCAAGTGTTCTACGTTAACCAAACGACAATAATTGTAGGTACGAGATACAAAGTGCGTCTGAGCTATACCGACTAACCATGAATAACATGCAGGATGAGTACGACATTACCGGGACAAAAATGCGTCGACCCAGACTGGTTATAAATGGGCTGGATAATCAATTTATAAATGAGGAACTACAAAACGAAATACAAGCGCTAAACCCTTATGTTGGGAATAGATAAAACAAGTTGGGTAGACAGACCTATGCTCATGTCAGAAGGGTTTTGTACTCAACTTACACAATGCAGTAACCAGTAATGAATAAAATCAAGAAACATGTCATGTTCGAGGATCATACTATTATTAGCGAAGTTAAAAGAATTTTGACTTCTGAGGTATTTGTTATAGTTATACCCACAAATATCTCCCTTGATAATTATTTCAGATTTTTTAAGATCACGGGTGTCCATTCGCGAGGGAGGAAACACATTTTTCATGTATTTCCCCGCCCCCCATGTTCCCACAGAAGCAAAATATGTAAGTTTAAGAACTGTTTTGAAAAGCTCTCATAGAGAACTTTCAGTTGATACTCATATCAGCTACCTTTCATGAAATTTTTTTTTCAGGGGCCACTCCTCTGTACTGTAATCATCGATTCATGGCCTGTTTTTTAGAATCTTAGAATGGTTACAAAGCCCTTTTGCTAGGAGCTTTCTCCTGCCTTTCCGACTTGTTTCAATTGTATGTACTCATCTTCATGATACCTATCATTCCTGAAATTTTCATGCAAATCCTAGCAAAGCTGTAGTTTCTAAGTCGGTAAAAAGCGCATATGGCTCCATAGCCATATGTTTCCATAGTAATACAGGGCATATTGTTCCATAGTAATGCAGGAAAATTCAAATCGCTATAACTTCGTTAAATATTATTCGATCTTTATGAAACTTTCAGAAAAGATCAACCTTTTAAATAGTCATCTGTGTGCTAAATTTTATTGAATTTAAGGGTACCGTCTAGATTTTATTCAAGAAAACATAAAATCAATAAATCATACTATTACTAACAAAGTTGAGTGAATTTCGACTTCTCATGTATTTGTTGTTGTTGTACTCATTAAGGCCTACATCCATGATTTTTTTCAGATTTTTCGGATGGAAGGTGTCCAATCGCGAGGGGGGGGTACGCGAAAAGTTCGTACATTTCCCCTTCCCCTGCCCCCCTCGGTACTCATAAAGCAATTTTAAGACTTGTTTTGAAAAGATCTCATTGAGACCTTTCCAATGACACCCTACTCGACTACCAATGGTGAAATTTTTTTTTTGGGGGGTCACTTCCCTATATGGGGAGACCCCCCTTAAACCCCTTTGAAAATTTTTTTCACCATTGAACTTTCAAGAGGTCACCACTTCTGACCTTTTCACAAAGTTGCGTGACTGTAGCTTCTATAGTTTCGGAGAAAAAGTGCTGTGACATACAGACGGACGGACGGACGGACGGACGGACGGACGGACGGACGGACGGACAGACGGACAGACGGACACAGGTCGTGATTGCAATAGGGTTTTGTATTTCAGTACAAAACCCTAAAAATGGAACTCATTCATGCCAGACAGACAAAAAAAGGAAAATGGTTACACATTATTGAGGTAAATGGAAGCATGTATAAAAGATTAGCTAACAAATACGTCAACATTGATTATGGATCATATTTTGTGTAGGAAAACTTCAACATTACGAGATGCATTAAGTGCCAAAAATATAACCATAAGACGTCTAAATGCGAAAGAAAACAAATTTGTTTGAAATGTGGAGGAAAGCATGAGCTCAAGGAATGCAAAAGCCCACATGACAAGTGTTACAATTGTATGGGTAATAATAAGATTACTGATTACTCACACATAGCAGACTCGTGGGGGTACCCAGAGTATCAAAGAAGGATTGTAATTGCTAGGAGGAGTACTGACTACAATTTTGATGATGATTATTAATCCCGAAATTCAATCAAGTGAAAAATTAACTATCTTTTATGCCAATATAAGAAGCTTAAGACACAAGCTGAGTGATATTCTAATTTATTTGCAGCAAAATCCTGAAACGGATCTGATTATACTAAACGAAGTATGGATCCATCCTGAAGAAGCAAAGTATTACAATATTCCAGGATATAGCTCCGTTTTCTCCTGTAGGCCCGGAAGAGGTGGAGGTACAGCAATTTATATAAAAAATACAATTAATTTCGTGACAAAGAGAGTAACTTCTGATATATAATATAATAATAATTGAAATAACCTACGCAGGTGAAAAACTAAAAATCGACACTTACTATAATCCCAATCGTCTTAATGCGCAAGACTTCTGCACAGTAATAGATGCAATACACTCTACTGAAAAAAATCTAATCACAGTTGCTGACACAAACATAGACCTGATTGTAGAATCTCCAGAATCGAGAATGTGCAAGGATACCCTGGAAACAAACGGAGTGGTCATTGTCAATTTGGATAAAATTACTCGCCCGACTTCAAGTACCTGCCTACATCACATAGCAACAAAAAAATAAAAAATTGCTGAAAACATTAAATTGACACTTGCAGACTGGCCGGAGTTAGATCATCGTGTCCTAAAAATTGTCGTCCATGGTCAAAGTCTCAATAAGCAAAAACCTACTCACAAAATATTCCGATATTTAGACAAGGATCTTTTCAAATCGAAATTTCAGCAGTTGCTAACAAACCGGAAACCAGAAAAACTTATGGAGCTCAAAAATATGATTACAGACTCCAAGCATGATTCTACCATTGAGAAAAAGATCAGATGTCGACAATATACATGGATAACAAAGAAAGTTATTGAGACCAGCATTAACAAAAGGAAGGTTTATAAAAAATACAAAAAGAAGGCTGAAGATCAAGCACTTAAACATCTGTATAACCAAGCCCTAAAAGAATCAAAACGTCTCATAAAAGAAGCTCAATTTTCATATTACTCCAGAAGATTGGAAGCAGCGGCGGACAACTCACACGAAATATGGAAAATAATAAATGAACTAAAAGATAATTCGTCACCCAGGACCACGACATCAAATGCTGAATTTTTTGGCATGGACTCTAACAATGCAGCACGCCCATGTGGAACAGCAAACTCGCTAAATCACTTTTTTTCAACAGTTGGTGAAAAAATTAACAGAGAGCTTGGTGAAAAGTCAACTAGCTATTTCAATATCATAAATAGCCAACCTAAGTCCATCTTTCACATTCATCGACCAACTTAAAGAGAATTATTAGATACAATCGAAAATTTGGGAAAAAAATGCAGCACCAGGTATTGACAACATCGCCACACATGAAATTATTCTAGTCAAAGAGGAGATAGCTGAACCACTGGCAAATTTTATAAACGAGCATATTAGAAATGGAACATTCCCGGACGAAGAGGAACTGGCAAAAATCATTTCAATATTCAAAGGAGGAGATCATCTGGGCCCGAGTTATTACCGCCCTGTTGCACTTTTGACACCCTATAGTAAAATATTCGAAAAACTTGTAAATAATCATTTAAAATCTTTCTTAATGGACAATTCTATCATAAATCCGAAGCAGTTTGTCTTTCAAAAGAACAAGAGTACTTTCGATGTGTTACTTTCTGTCTCACGATACATCAATGAAAGTCTTGATAAAGGAGATTTTGTTATTGCAATTTTTGTGGACTTGAAGAAAGCTTCTGATACGGTTGATCATGACCTGTTACTTCAAAAACTTGAATCGTGTGGTATACAAGGAAAACCGAAACAGCTTTTTAAAAGTTACTTGGAAGGAAGATTCCAAAGAACATTAGTTAATAATGTCTTGAATAATCTTGCACCAATGCAATCGGGGGTTCCTCAAAGATCCATACTTGGACCAACCTTGTTTTTGCTATACACCAATAATTTGAATATATGTAAACTGAAAGCTCACCACACATTATATGCTGGTGATATTGTACTTCTTTATTCAGGACATGAAAAAGTTGTCATGGAGAATATCGTCAACAAGGATCTAAATAAAAAAAAGCTAGCATTGAATACTACAAAGACAAAATACATCATTTTTAAACAGAAGAATAAGGAAGATATAGAAGTTTACCTAAAAATTAACAGCGAAAATTTGCAAGGAGTGTTTGAAATTAAATATCTCGTTTTTATCATAGATCATCGTTTGACATGGTTGCCACACATAAATAATTTGAAGAGACAACTAGCACCAATGATAGGAGTGATGGAAAGATATGGAGGTTTTCCAATGCATATAAAGTACTAACAAAGCTACATTATGCGGTGGTCATTTGGGGTCAATCATCAAAGCAAAACCTTAATATTATATCCAGGATACTAACTAAAGCCTATAAAAATATTCTAAACCTTCCGATTCTCACTCCAACAAGACTAGTGTATCAACGGACCAATGCACTCACCTTCAGTCAAATCCAGTGAATCGGAACGAAGCCCCTTTATAAAAGTATGATTTGTAGCCCTACTAGTTTCGCTTCGCTGTCCAGTTTTAGGAAGGGTTCTTTGATTTTAGAAAATATTTTGTACTACGTACAAAGTAGTGATATGCCTCTATAATTTTCGCACTGCAGCTTGTCACCTTTTTTTGTGGAAAGGGATTATAATTGATTGGCTCCACTCTTTCGGCATATGTTCTTGTTGCCAAATGTACTGGATGACTTTGTGAATAGCTTGTTGAACACTACTGCCACCATATTTGATGAGCTCCACTGCAATCTCATCAATGCCCGGCGCTTTATTATTCTTTTGGGCTTTGATGATGGAACAAACTTCGTCCAGAATTGGTGGGGCCAATGGAAGCTCTCCGTGGACATCTATAGGCTCCGATGTTCTGGAGCTGTGCGGAGGATTAAGGAAGTGCTTGAAATATGTTGCCCATCTATCCTTAATCTTGATTTCATCAGCGATTATATTGCCACTGTCATCACGACAGAGCGTGGTTTTGGGCTGATAACCACGTTTCAGGCTTTTCACTACTTTGTATTCTTGTCTTGTGTTGTTGCTCGCTAAACTTATATCTATAATTCTCAATTGGTCATCATAGTATTTTCTTTTCTTAATCCTAATTATCTTATTCGCTACTCTTCTGAGATTTTCATAGTGTTCTCTCTTCGTCCTGGTTTTCCTACCTACGTATTCTTTGTACGCCTGATTGTTTTTATCTAACGCATTCTGGCACCCATCATCGAACCAATCATTCCTCTTGCGCCGGGCTTGATGTCCGATCATCTGTTCTGCCACGGTCCTAACAGCCGCTTTCATTTCCATCCAGAGCTCGTTGCTCGTCTTTAACGATGCGTTCGATAAGATGGGAGCCAGCAGGTTGTTGAGGGCCTCCATGAAATTTTCGGCCACAGACGCCGTTTGAAGCCTTTCGATGTCAAATTTTAGGTGCGGGCTGGTCTTCGCCGAATATGCCGTTGACATACGACATCGATAGGCTAATTTGATCAGGTAATGATCTGAGTTACAATTGGCTCCTCGGTATGTACGGACGTCAAGTATACTCGAGGCCCAACTTTGTTGGATCAGAACATGATCGATCTGGTTTTGTGTGTTGCCATCCAGTGATACCCAGGTCATTTTATGAACACATCAATGTGGGAGCAAGTCGAACGTATGACTAGATTTCTGCTACATGCAAAGTCAATCAGGCGCTGGCCGTTGTCATTTGTTTCATCGTGGAGGCTATATCCTCCAGTGATTCCTCGATGAGGTAGCTCATTGCCAACCTTAGCGTTGAAATCACCCAGAATAATTTTTGTGTCGTTTGTAGGCAATGAGTCGTCCACTCTTTTCAGGTGATTCTAGAACGTTTCCTTCGTTTTTTCGTCCTTTTCTTCGGTCGGGGCGGGGATATTAATCAGAGAGATTTAAAAAAAAAATTTGCTTTTATACGGACCGCACACAACCGTTCGTTTATTGCCTTAAAATCAACAACGTGCGATTTGAACTCCCTACCCACAATTCAACCCACTTCGAATTCTCGTTTTCCAGAAGGCTTCCCACTTTTGAATACTGTGTGCGATCTCATGTCTTGCATGTCGTTTCCAGTCCAATTCGTTTCCTGGACTGCCAGTCTTTTTAATTGATATTGACTGGCCTGTTGTTAAAGGTCCTTAACAGCGCCAGGCTAATTGAGTGATCTGACATTCCATGATCCAATGCCATAGTCCTTTTTTCATTTGCAAGGTCGTTGCCGTGTGTCCAATCCATTCCGAGGCCCATCTGCAGGTTTCGAAACATTTAATGATTTTCCAGGATAGGGAGTTCGCCCGTCGCCCAACCTCCATTCCGGTGGCATGGTTATTACGTTGATTCCGTTATCAGGCACGGAAGATTCACCTTCACCCTCTTACGCCCTCACAAAGGAGGTGTAAATAGGATTTAGTAGCAGAGCTGTAGATGTATTTACAGTTATTAGCATTTCTCGGCGTTTAATGTCTCATTATTGGGGAACCAGTAAACCCAATGTGCTACTCCGAGAGCATTTACTACCATATTATTGGGGGGTTTGGGATACGGAATCATGGAAGCTATGGGTTGGGGAAACAAGGGGTTCCCTCCTCCTTTCTCAAACGGGCTTGGGACCTTCTACAGCGGAGTTTAAAATATGCTTATATGCAAAGTTCAGGCGGCTTTATCAATTTTTATTTTTGACGAATGGCTTCGTCCGGGGGGCTCGGTCATTAAAATTATAGTTTCTTGGTATACGGTTCATGGTCTCAGCACAGTATTGGGCAAAATTTATTCGAATGATGAACAACGAATAAATAAATTGCTATTTCGTTATTCACGAATAATAAATAATTTCTTTTATTCAAAGGAAAATTATTCGAATGACGAATAAATTATTTTATTCGTTAGCCGGTTAATGAATAAAAATAAAACAAGGAATAATGGCATTTAAATCAAGTATTTATTTGCTTTCAATTATCATGTATTTACAGTTATGATTCTTTCTTAATAGTCGTTTTAATCACTACTCTTTCTTCAAACATATTGTCAGACAATCTGCTTGACTTTGGCAGGTTTATCATAGTGGCGTAAGAAAAAACGCGTTCTACTGATGCAGATGAAGGAAATGGTGTATTGTATTTTTAAAATATGGTTTTTATTTCAGGATAGCAATCTAAAACATTGAAAGTACGATCTTTTTCAGCAAAATATTGAGATACCATTACATTAGCCCTGGTTTCCAGTGATTGCTTTTGTATGTCAGTTTCGCTTTCTGAGTCTGATTCAAAATCAAAAAATGAGTTTTCTGAATCAGCAGCAACTCTATTTTCAGAATACGAAAGATTCTTGGACACTTCTTTTTCTATTTTATGTTTAAATAATGTTTTAATTCTTCTTTGTTCATATGGTGTAATGCAACTAAACTATTTGTTCTTGAATCTCGGGTAGAACAACGTTGCAATTATAGCATGTTGACCTTTAGGCGTAAACAGTTTGAAAAACTCGTCGAATCTTCTTTCAACGCTTTGCCTGTATGCTGCTGCTAAATCATGGCAGTACGTTAATGGAATGTTCTCTAGTTTTTGCAGTTTCTTGATATATTCGTTTATATATTCATATTCACGGTCACTGATATAATTTCTGAGGCACAAAGCTCTATGCAGTTGAATGTTCTTGTCTTTGATGGAGTAAATTTGCTTCATAGCGTCATATAAGCTGTTCCATCTTATAAGGCCAGGTTTGCTAAGTGTATGTCCTAAAACACCTTGAATGATTTCGGCTGACTTGGGACGTCCAGCAGCATTCCACAATATGTTACATTTTTCAATAACATTATGATGCATTTCAGATAATGATGTATTATTATCTACTTTAAGTATTCGATTAGCATCTGTAGTAGCAGACAAATTCAGAGTATGAGCAGCGCATTTGAAATGACACGCTAATTGAAAATCACGTGGATCAATAATTTCTCGTAAATCATCTTCTTCATCATCCAAATCATCTTCTTCTAAATCGATCGAATCTGACTATAAAATTGATACACCAAATTCGTTGAATGCTTTGATGAAGTTGGAACCATTATCAGCAACTGTTGCGACTATCTTCGTGGAATTCAGATTAAATTCAGTATAAATTTCGTCAAGTATCATGGCAATTCGTTCATAATTATGAATTCCAGGAAACCTCCTGGAAGCTAGTGTTTTGCATTGTCAGCTGAGATCCGTATCTATCCAATGAGCAGTTACTCCAAGAAAACTTCGTTTACAACTCGACCATATATCAACAACTGTGCATATATATTGTGTAGCTTCTAACGTCGGTTTGATCGCGGACATTTGCAGCGCATGTTCAGCATCAATTTTTCTGCTGAATGTTCTTCGGCTGATGGCATTTATTCCGTGGTTTTGCAACCCCAAATTATTTAACATCGTAATTAAAAAATGGATCTTCTACTGCATTCAGTGAAATCATTGAATTAATGAAGAAAAGTACCAAATCATGTTCAAAGTTTGTTTGAGAAATTGTGTTTGACTTTGAAGTTAAAAAATTTTCGCTTCGAGTGTTGGCACTATGACTTTTCTTTTGTTTCATCTTCTTGGCATACTCGTGATATTCAGCAACGGCTTCATCTCCATGTTCTCTTTTTAAAGGGCTCAAAAAGTTTGACGGCGAGTTTGGACAACCTTTAATTTTTACAACTTTAGGTTCACACTTCACACAGTTCATCAGAATGCTTTTTCCATTCGAAGATGAAGAGTCATACTTAAAAAACTTGCTATCTAACAAAGTTAATGTCGTTTTTACATTGTTTTGATTCACCGAAACATTGGCAACATTTTCATTAGAACTTTCCACATTGATTGAACTAATTTGATTTGACTGAGAGTCCAAACTCTCTAACTCCATAATTTCGATGAATAAATTACACACTTTCAAAATCCAAAAATACCACAATATAGTACTTGTGATTTGATTAGCCGCACCGCTTTGGTAAACACATTCCATATGACTGGCGAGAGTACCAAGAATATTAGCAATTTACCAAAACAAAATAATTCTTTTGTGACCACAACTGATAAGAAAGTGCGCTCTCTCTCTCTCACACTTAAATACAAATCACGCTCTCTCGTATTGTAATGATCCCTTTCTTGTGCCGCTATTATTCGTTAAATTCCGGAAATCGGGCAGGCAGTTGAAGATATACGATTAGCACCAATTCGTCTTATCGCTTTAATATTTAATATTTAAAATAAGGAATAAAATCACAAATAATTTATTCGTAGGAAATTTATTTATGAATAATTTATTAGTGAATGAACTATTCGCGAATAATTATATTGCGAATAAAATTTTATTCGAATAGTTATCCATATAACAAGTTATTTGAATAATGCCCAAATCTGTTTCAGCATTGCATTTTTTATCAAAGTCAAAGTCAAAAGCGCTTTATTTAATACTAATCGTTATAAATTTTAAAAGAATATAAATCAAATTCCAAACAATAACAATCAAAAAACTTAATGGCCCAAATGGCTCTCTAAATTTGTACGTTATCGTTAACTCATATCATCAAAAAATAACCTATAGCAAATTCAATTAATTACGATTATTACATATTTTTAAAATTTAATTGGAAAAAGGAGAAAAAACCAAACAACACTATCCTAAAATTATTTATAATCAAAACACAACAGTGAAGCTATGATCCTACACCTAATATGTTGTAACTTATTTCTAATAAAATACAATCAAAAACTTTATCTTATACTAAAAAAATCAATAACAATGTTCCTAACCTAAGTGTTTAATCTTATCTCTAACGGAATATAGTAAACATTACATATACCTAACCTATACCTAATTTTTAACAAAAATAAACAACAACACTAAATGTAGCAAAAATGAGCTGAAACTCAAAAACTAAATAACGAAGAACACCAAAACTGAAAATAAACACGAATAATTTAGACATTGTCATTCAGCCACCAATGCCTAGATTGCCCCGTCTCAACTCGATCAGCTTCAACGAATCTAGCAAATGAGTATCTCCATTGAAATCGTTGGTCTCGTGAACTCAAATTAGGAGGATATTTTATCTTCTTATCGGTGGCGCGTCGATATATGTGATATATGACTGGGACGCCGTCAGAATCAAAAACATATCGATTCATGTCCAAATACACGAATGTTTCTGGAGGAATGAAGCCAGTAGCGAGGCAAGTCGCAATATACCCGTCTGTAGGGTGGAACGGCTGTGAAATCCAAGGGTTTTCACTCACAGTCACAGATCTTGCGATATGATTCCGAAGAAGTTTCAATATGAAGATATCGACCCTCGTCACTTCAGCAGTTTGATAAATTCTTCTATTCGATATATAATGTTTCCAATCCGTCTCAGGCTTTCTGTAAAAACCAGTACATGCACGAAGACATTTCCTTTCGAAAACTCTTAATTTTTCCATAGTACTAGCACTCTGGTTGTACCAGATCTGACATCCATATGTCAAAACTGGTCCAACCAGTGTTTTGTAACAGATAATTTTGACCTTTTGATCAATGTATCTGGAATGAAAGAGCTTTCGAAGGGCCATGACTACTTTTAGTGCCTTACTGAGCATGATTTTCACATGTTCAGTATAGTACAGATACTGATCGAGATAAACACCGAGGTATCGAACACAGGATTTATGTGTAACCCGTTCTAGACTACTCTCACCAGCCATGATGTGGAAATCTTTCCAATTATGTTTCAGGTCTTGACTGACCCCCTGCAGCGTTGTCCGAAACAAGATTGTTTCACACTTCTGCACATTGATTTTCATTCGCCAATTGTCGGTGTACAGCTGTACATCATTGAACATTTTTTGGAGATTGCTCTGAACTATTGTAGCTTTTCGGTCTGCCGTATAGATGATCAGATCATCAGCAAACGCTACCAATGATCGCGTTGGCGAGACGTTAAAATCAAAGCCGTTCAATAGCTTGCGAATGAAGATTGAAAAGAGCAGAGTCGCAGTAACTGTTCCCTGCTGTAGACCATTCAAGACCTTGAACTCGCGCATTGTTGTCAGATTTCCATCAGTTACATCAAACGATTTCCCGTATAACATATTACACATCATGGCGACAAGGTGTCTGGGGAACTTGTCCTGAAGGAGTTTAAAAACTAGTCCATCTAACCATACCGTATCAAAGGCTTTCACCATATCAATGAGACATGCTCCAACACATTGTCTATCATTTAGTTTCCAACAGATGTCTGAGGTTACTTTCGTTATTGCATGTGTGGTCGAATGCCTGGCACGAAAACCAAATTGGCAATTCGGCATCAACTCATTTTCCTCAATGTGGGCGTTTAATGCTCTGTTGAGTATCACTTCAAACATCTTGCTGATGTTAGGCAGCAAGCTGATTGGGCGATAGCTTTTGGGGCATGAAGATTCTTTTCCTTTCTTCAAGATCGGAAATACCTTAGCTTTTTTCCACTCATTTGGGAAATATGAGTTGCTCAACATGTTGTTGAACAATATGCAATAGTTCCTAATAGCAACCTCAGGCAAATGTCGGAGAACTACATTTGGAATACCATCAGTACCACATGATTTCTTGTTGTTTATCTTGCAAAATATGAAACATAAGTCTTCATAGCTGACAAAATAATCAATAAGGTTCAAGCTCGGTATGAGGTCAGATGTTAATGTTTCATTGAAATGAAGAATTGATTGGCCGTTCAGGCTTGATTTGAAGTCGGTAACTTTTGCTTCAACGACCTCTGAAAAAATTTCGTTCCCTCTCTCAGGGTTTGGTAGATGAACCAATTCAAAATGTGTTCCAATCAGGGCAAGTTTATCCAATCCTTCACAAATAATCCTGTTTCCATTTCTATCCGGAGTCGTACTATAAATTTCGATACCAGCCCTATCGAGAAGATTTATCTCAACACTAATGACTTCAAGATTCGATACCTTCACTCGAGACGTCTTGCGGAATATGCTATTCACTTTCGTGAACACGCTGTCTGGGTTGCATTTTTTATCTGTCCCAGTAAATATTTCAACTACCAATTTAGGAGCCCATGACTTAGGCTTTCCCTGATTATCAGACTCATTTGAGATTTTGTTTGATACATTTCTAACGTGTTTATTATATCTTTTTTCATTAGAAAATCTTTAAATTATAAGTTGGACTGTCGGTGAGCTAAAATTAACAATTCCGCTAATTATGCGTTGAAATTCACTGTTTTCAAATTGATGAATTTCTAATTCTTGCTATTCAAGTGTTGTCTTTGTACTCATTGTAAATATAAGACAACTTATTCAGTTTTTAGCATTCGTGAATAAATTTTTTTTTTAAGAATAAAATTAAAACGGACGAAAATCGATATAGTGAAAAAAAATATACAATGCAAAGCGTGTCTTTTAGACGCTAGTGGACAAAACAGCTACCAGCTATTCTTTGTACGCGCTTTTGCGTTGTTCTTGCCAACGGGACATTTGAAACACTTATTTCTTACTTTCTTGTATGCTCTTAATTCTAAAAATGTTCATTTTGCAAACTGCATCAAAAATTTTTTCAAATTATATTGATTTACATAAGGGCAACCGTTTGTTTGATTTTCATTCAAGTGCGTCAAATAGGCTGTGAGCCCCTGTATGTCTATGCTTTTCTAATGCATACTTGTAAAATAAAGATTTTTTGTCAGTATCTATAAAAACCATTCCCTATCGAATAGTTTGCAGGACATTCCAAAATGTAACACATTCTTTCAATGCATATTCAATGAGACTACAAGGTGAAACTTACGATCATACCCTCACAAAACGACCCGAAAGTAGTTCATGACCGTTGATCCTACACTCCAACGCCAAATCGCGAGCACTTTAAACCTATTCTAAAACCCTCCAAATTAGAGCACTCGGCATTTCTAACAATAAGTGCGCCATTGTCAAGAGACATCCAAAGCTGGCATTGACAACTCCACCACCGCATGCTGCATCCAAGTGCACCATGGCTAAATTTATTGCACTAGAATTTCAATAATTATAATAATAGGTTTCCAACCTGTCGACCGCAATGGAGTGAATTTTTGGGGACTGTAGCATTCGCGCACATTGGAACAGATACATATTGAACAGCTGCAACAATCGAAATTATCTTCTTAAGACCACCGCGGCCCAACAGCACCAACGACTTTGGCCATTGACTAGCTTTGGTGCGGCGGCGGTAATGGCAATCATCAGAAAAGTGAACGTCTTCATCTGAAACCGGGAAAAAGTCCAAATCGCAAGATTTTTGAATCAGTTTCGAATCGCGTCTTCACAGGTGAACAGCTAAACTAGTGCTCGCCTACCTTGCGGCCCCAAACGTGCTGTACGTGCCAAAAGGTGTCGAACTTGAAAGTTTGTCTTCTGAATCATTCGTTTCTGATGTCTTCCTTATGATCCGAGTCGGTTTTAGTTCGCGACGGTTGTTTTGATTTTTTCCCGCGAAAAGGTCAATTCTATATAAATCTTAAGTCGTCTATGTACAAAGTCGTGAATATCTTTTTATTTGGTCCGCAGTACGGGACTAATTGAACGAACATCGCACGAAGTCTGAAAAAGTGAATGTGAAGAGTGTGTTCGTTACATCTTTCCAAGTTTTCTGAAGTGCTTGCGAATCTGGGTACCATTCTATTCTTTCCCCCGATTCAATTTACTGGATTTCTAGTGAGATTCTAATCTTAATACTCAATCGGTGACAATAAACTAAACTATCAACAATAACGCAGTAAATTGCTGATTAACATCCAGCGGGTATGTACATTACGCTTTATTTCAAGTTAAGACAATGTGTAACATACCATTCATGCAAGAGAACTCGACAAACACACATTCTAATTGTAGTCTAAGGTCTCCTTAAGACACTTCGTGGGGTGAATCCACGAGAATGTGCATTCATTCAAGCGTGTCGCGAATGTCGTATGGAAGTGGATTGTTTAGAAAGAGATTCATGATGTTCTCATCCGCTTATTGGACCATGTTGGGACGTACTAAGATGACTGTCGAACGTGATTTACACATAACTCTGCAAAGTGCATACAATGTCTTTGGGCTTGCATTCCAAAGATGGAGTATCGGTAAACAAGTTTGCATTGCCAGGAGCTTGAAGACGTTATTATCCGGAAAATGGTTTTCATCCTCCCGTTTGAAAATCTGCGCGTATAAGGTCTTAGACGCAAATGCCTGTCATTAGGCGATAATAAATCAAACAAATTAATAATAGTTGTATTTATAGTATCTTTATTTTATCTGGGACTGTGCCCGGTGAATAAGATGCTTATTCATTGAGCATTTGATGTCAATATGCTCGCTTAGAATATGGTCAATTTTAATTTATGCAACAATTTTAGTACAACTGAGGCAAGAAATCTTATTAAGTTTATTTAAATACGAGAAAGTTTAAATGCAACAAATTCCTTGTTTCATTTTTTCACTGGCCTTTGCTGCTACCGTTTCATCATGAAACAATTTGTTTTATTTTCATAAACATTCTAAAATTAATGCAAATATTTTTTAATGTTTTATGAAAAACTGGCAGGGATTACTTTTTTAACCGACTACCAAAGGAAAGAAGGTTATCAATTCATCACGTATACTTTTGTTGTTGCTTTTTTATGTACATTCACACATAACTTTTGATCGGAGATAGACAGAAGAGTCTTGTCTTCGACAAATGATACATCTATCTTGCTATTAGGTCCCATTTAAAGGATAAAAAATTCAATTAACGGTACAGAACTTTTACCGTTATAGCTAAAAAAATTTCCGACTGTCACCCTGATTTGTCAGCATAACTGATCGACGCGTCTAAGGATTTTGAATATAGAAGTTTCAAATGAAGAACCACATTAAGAACTTAAATGTATCGGCACAGAATTGTAATCCTTTCAAGGACTCTGCAGATATTAACAGTTGAATATGATACATTGATATCGAGAAATTGAATTTTGATGATCTTTCGTACGAAAAACGCCAATTATTTTATACTCTTCAAGGATTTGATGGAGATACGGAATCTTTTGGTGATCGATGATAAAAATGATCAGTATCCTTAATTTTCTGTACAACGTGTACATTTCAGTCAATCGTTTCTACCGGAAATAACCAATAAATTAATTCTAAATTCAGCATAAATACAATTCAACAATAGTTAGAGGGAATATTTCAGGATGCTTTCCTCTTCCGCATTCATTCTCTGCTTACCGATGAGCTTAGTAAGGGATCCTTCTTACATTCTTAGACGTAAACGTTACACATTGAATTTATGAAATTCTCGGAGGAAATAATAAGAATTGAGTGATTGTAAATTATAGAGTTGATTCGTTACTTTCGAGTTAATATTGGATTATACATTACAAGTATATCATATGCCCAGAAACCTTAAATTATTGATTTCCATACAAAAGACCGACGAGAAACGCAGCCCAAAAAGATATACTTTTCCTTCTATAACTGATCATAACTTGACAGATGAAGATGAAAATGCATAGCCGAGTTTTCATTGAATTTTCTTGAAACTTTCATGAAATATTTTGTAGAAACATTTTGGAACGCTACAGATTTTAGTAGTAGTGAGTAACACATCACAGTTAAAAAATCATATTTTAATATACATAGTTCTTGTACAATGTATTCAAGAAACTGCATTTTTAAAGATTTGAATTGAAAAAAATTAGCCACTAAAAAGGGTGAAATAAAAAAACTTTTAGAAAAAAAACAGACAACCGATTTCAAAATGCCCTAAAAAGAATGAAATAAATTTTATGGAAGCGGTGCCTAATCAATTTCCCCATTCCAACATAAAAACTGCCAACATCACAAATAAAACGGGGAAAAACTTATATGGCATCACTTCCATAAAATTTAGTTCATCTTTTAAGGGCATTTTAAAGTCAGTTTCTTTTTTTTTGAGTTTTTTTTATACCAAATATTATTCAATCTGAGTTTCTCCAGAAATATAATTCTGTGACCCGAATAGGAATTAGTGAAGTCGTCGGATATAGTACAGATTAGATAAAATATTAAAAAAGTCTTGGTTGAATTCTTTAGTTTTTAAATCCTTTGAATACCTTACAGAACTTTGCTGAATAATATCG
The DNA here is from genome assembly GCA_963969285.1 of Odontomyia ornata. Lineage (NCBI taxonomy): Eukaryota > Metazoa > Arthropoda > Insecta > Diptera > Stratiomyidae > Odontomyia > Odontomyia ornata. The sequence continues at coordinate 402,138,904 of OZ017738.1, forward strand.
TTCATTAAAAAAGTTCCACAATATCGAGATACTTAATGTCGACTTTTTCAGGAAGAACAATTCTACTTGAATGATTGACGTTGATTTTCTTAACATAAGACATATAGGAATCAAGTTATGATTAAATATTTTCTTAATCATCGCTAAAATATTTTTTGAAAATTTTTTGATTCCATAGTCAATTTTATTGTGGTAAGCTTTGTCAATTGATGTAACCTGTTTATAAATAATGGAGTTTTTTAGTGACTATATCTTCTTCTTCTTCTTTGTAGCCCTACAGTGGGCCTTCGCTTAGAGATAGTTAGAGTATCGCACTCCACAAGGTGATATGATCATTATCACGCTTTGGCCATGTGTCCATCCACCCAGCTGCGATACGTTCTGATTTTGAACCAGCACGTATCATAACTGAACAGACTTATAGTCCCGTCCAAAGAACCACTCGAACTAAATCTCGTTGACGCCAACGAGACTTGAACCAGAGACCTTCGGCTTACGGGCTTAGTGCTTTAACCATTAAGCCACGCGGACTACACACATGTAGTGACCTTATACAGTGAGTAAAAAAAGCCTCCACACCATCTTTCGCTCTGACACAAAACAACATGTCTTAGAAAAAAAAATTGAGTAGACAGAACTACGCTCGTGTCAGAAGGGTTTTGTACTCAACTTCTCAGAAATGCAGTCACCAGCAACGAATAAAGTCAAGAAATATGTCAAAGAGATGTGCACGTTTAAAAGAAAATCCATTGTTTTTCTATTTTCAACGGTCGACATTTTGTTGCAAACTAACAAAAACTACTCAAATCATGAATTCCAAAAAATATTAATATTATTTCAAAATTTCAAGAAGATCAAATCAAAGCTGCAGTGACTGATTCGATGGAAAGTCCATAAAATACCAAAATCATGTGTTATTGTTGCTGTAATTGGAGAAATTTCAAATGGCTATAATTTCCGTGTATATCATTCGATTTTCATCAAACTTATAAAGCATAAGGACCTTTTGTAGGACTACTTAAATATTGCATTTCGTTGAGTTTTAAGGGTACCTATACGATTTTATTGTGGAAAATGTGAAATTCAAATATCATACTATTATTAACAATTTTGAGCGAATTTTGACATCTAATGCATTTGTTTTTGTGGTACTCATAAACAATTTTTTCATGTATTTCCCGCCCCTGCGCGCCCCTCGGAGCAAAAAGTGTCAAATTAAGACATGTTTTGAAAAGTTCCTATCAAGACCTTTCATTTGATACCCATATCGGTTTTTATGAAAATTTTTTTCGGGGGCCACTCCCCTATATGGGGAGACTACCCTTAAATATCTTTTAAAATTTTTTTGTAGTTGAACTTTGAAGAGAGCACCAGTTTACACCTGCATACAAAGTTTGATGTTTCTAGCTTAAGTTGTTTGCGAGAAAAAGTGCTGTGACACACGTACGGACGGACAGACACGACGCGATTTTTGTAGGGTTTTGCTATTTTACAAAACTGTTAAACATGATGGAAGCACCACACCACTTCCATCATGTTTAACAGTTGGTGATAAATTTACTTTCTCGAGGGCACTACCACTTTTCCGTTACACTAGCTTTTTAGGTCATTGTAAAATTTTTTTTGCAAAGTGGACCCTCGTTATAACGAAATGGCCCTCCTTATAACGAAATGGCCCTTAAATTTTTTTCTTAATCCAAGGTAGTCGAGTGGGGTATCAAATGAAAGACCTTAACTAAGACTTTTGGAATGTGAAAGAAAAAAGTCATTTTATGCATCAAAAGATCCAGGGAGAGGTTAAATGAAAATTATCTTGGAGGCGGGTCTTTATAAGTACAAGAGCAACAAATACCTCAGAAATTGAAATTCACTCAACTTTGCTAATAATACATAGTATGATTTGTAGATTTTACACTTTCGCCCATAAAATGAAACCGGTACGTTAAACCTTCTTGAAATAATTATATAGATTAATGTAAGATGTTTCGGCTCACAAAATTTCATGGAAATCGAATCATAATCAAGTGAGTTATAGCCATTTCAATTGTATGGAATTACAACAACAATAACTTGTGTTTATGGTTGATACATATTTCAAATTGACCTAGGTAATTTTATTTTCCTTCATTTAAGCTGTATTTAAGCTGTATCAAAACGGCGGCTGCACTGTGCTTATGAAAGAAACTGTGCACCTTTTGCATAAATTTGAACGCTTTCATATTCAATTTTTGGATGAATCATTCAAGTTATCAATTCACGCTATTCACAAAACTTGTTCCGAACCCTAGGATGCATACAAAAACCTTCTGATACGAGCACTCTTCTGCTTACTCAACTTGTTTCTATTCACTTTCAGTATGTACGGTTTCTTACGTGCAACTGGTGCGAAACACCCAGCTCTTTTTAATATTTTTCGCCCAGTGCCTTCATGGAGATCCTTGCCAAATGATTTTTTTAGGGTTTTGTACTAAAATACAGGAGAAGGGAAAATATACGAATATATATATATATATATATATATATATATATATATATATATATATATATATATATATATATACTAATGACTATTTAGAAGATTGACCTGTTCTGCAAGTTTTATAAAGATCGAATGGTATTTAACAAAGTTATAGCGGTTTGAATTTTCCTGTATTACAGGGTAAGGCAGCATAACTTCCTTTTTTGAAATGCCCGCCCTTAAAGTGCTAACTGTCATAGCGCGTCTCATTCGAGAGAGGTGATTTTAAAGTTTTGCTCATCCCTTGGTTAGTCGCTATCATGCGTTGGAACAGTGCGGAGCGTGCATTTACCGCAAGTACCGCTGAAAATTTGTTTTGTTGAATTTTGAAAAAAGGAAGTTATGCTGCCGCACCCTGTACTATGGAGTAATATGCGCTGTATTTCGATGGAAACATATGGCTATGGAACAATATGCGCTTTTTATCGACTCAGACACTACAGTTTTTCTAGAAGTTGCATGAAAATTTCAGGACTGATAGGTATCATGTATATTTTTGAAAATTGGTTCAGCTAGTGGTATCAGTAATCGTAAAAGAAGATTGAATAATTTTGAGTTATTTTTCCCCAACTTCAACGTTTAATGTTCATGCTTTTAACACTTGATTCAATTTAATGAATTACTGAAGATGAGTGCTTAGAATTAATACTCATATGTGAAACAAGTCGAGGAGGCAGAAGAGAGCCATGTATCGATGATTACAGCACAGGAGAGTGGCCAACCTTACACAAGGTCCTAATACTCTGTAAGTTTGATGAAATTCCTATCATATTAACGGAGGTTACACCCATTTGAAATTTCTCCAATTACAACAACAATAACACACTATTTTGGTATTTTACGGACTTTCCATCGAACCAGACATTGTAATTTTGATTTAATCTTCTTAAAATTTTCCCATAATGTCAATGACATAAATGCTTTTGGAATATCATGATTTGAGTGATTTTTAATTAGTTGAAAATCGAGAAACAATTGATTTTCTTTTAAACGAGCAAATCTCTTTGGCATGTTTCTTGATATTATTCGTTGCTGGTGATTGCATTTTGTTAGTTGAGTATAAAACCTTTCTGATATGAGCGTAGGTCTGTCTACCCAACTTGTTTCAATTTACGTTTTAAAATTTTTAAATATGATTGTTTATCCATTGCCCTTTGAATGAAATGTAATTTTCCAACACCAGATGCTGCCATTGAACCCCACAACATCACACTTCTATGGCCATGTTTTACAGGTTTTTTGTGGTATTCTAAGTTCTAACTCCTTGTTTTCCCCTCCCCACAAAAACTCTTCCATCTGACCCAAAAAAATTAATTTTTGTTTCATCCACGAATATAACATTTTCATTTTCAACATTGTTTATATTGTTTTTGGCGAAGCTATACCTTGCTTTAATATTTTCTTTCCTTACATAGAGTGATTCATTGTGAGGTTTGGTTTTTAATTTCAAATAAAAGGCATAAAGTCGAATTCTATAGTAATAATTTTATTGTGAGCCGAACAATCTATGACATTTACTTTTCAAAGATTATCTTGTTTAAATGTTGACCACAACTATGCCGTAAATGGTATATCCTGAAGGTCTAGTATTGGACGACCCGTTCCAGCATAGCGACTGACACGAGTAATGTTGGCTTCTAAAGCGTCGACTGAAACTGGCTTATCCCTGAAGGTCAGAGACTTCGTGTGATCCCAAAGAAAATAATCTCAGACAATCTAGGCGGCCAATTAACTGATCCAAATCGTGAAATCAGGTTCTCACTAAAATGATTTCTCAATGCACACCATAAATTGCTCTGAGAGCACGAAAAACATATTTCACAGAACGCTGATTTTCGTAATACAGCTGAACAATCTGGATACGTTGTTGCGGTGTGAATCTTTCCGTGATGATTTATCAAACAATACTGAAGAAAAATTACATTGCAATTTGACAGGAGCCACCCGTGATCTGTCATAAAAGCTTATTGAAAATCAAACCTAATAATAGATCAACCTTTATATGGCTTTTTCCTTGCAACCCTGCCGTGAAATCCGAAACTTTACAACGCATTTCTTACTGTTTGTGTTGAAACTGTCTTCTTAAACTCTTTTTAGGGTTTGGTACTAAAATACAAAACCGTATTGAAATCACGACGTGCGATCATCTGTCCGTCCATTCTCTGTATGTCACAGCAGTTTTCTCCAAAACTTTAGAAGCTACAGCCATGAAACTTTGTGGAAAGGTCAGAAGTTGTGATTTATTGAAAGTTTTGGGGTTAAAAATTTTTCTGATATTTTAAGGAGGGTGTCTTTATATATGAAGGTGACCATTCAACTTTTTTCCACCATTGGTAGTAGAGTAGGGGGTCATTAAAAACGTCTCAGTGAGATCTTTTCAAAATAGGTCTTAAAATAACCTTATAAGCACCAAGGGAGCCAGGGGAAGGGGAAATATACGTAATTTTCACAGACTCCCCTCACGATTGGACCTTTCCATCCAAAAAATCCCAAAAAAATCATTATTTTAGGCCTTCATAAGTAAAAACATAACAAAAACATTAGAAGTCGAAACTCGATCAATCTTGGTAGTAATACTATGATTTATCAATTTTACATTTTCTTGAATAAAACCACGACGGTATGTTTAAATACAATAAAATTTGATATACAAATGGATATTTATAATGTTAAATTGTCCTGAAAGAGATCAAATGGTATTTAATGAATTTTCCTGTGTTACTATGCAAAAATATGCGCTGTATTACAATGGAACCATATGACTATGGAACAATATGCGCTTTTTATCGACTTAGACACTACAGGTTTGCTAGGATTTGGATAAAAGTTTCAAGAATGATAGGTATCATGAATATTTTGGAGATTTGTTCAACTAGTGATATCAGTAATCTTAAAACAAAACGGCAGCAAGATTAAAAAAACAGAAAAGCCTTCTTCTCTTGCGCGTCAAAAATATTTATCGGTGATTTTTGGACTACAACTATCCCTCGTTGGCTTTGTTGAAATTACCTGAAGAATATCCGGAACTTAATCCGTTCATACTTTAGGAGTGAGGTCAGCAATCAATGGGCGGACAACTGAGGGGTATTAGCCCACAGGACCCAAATGGCGTTTTCACAAAAGTGAATAGCTTATTCCATAAGAAGTCTCGAGTGAAGGTATCGAATCTTGGAGTTGCTAGTGATGAGATAAATCTTTTCGATAGGGCTGGTATCGAAATTGATAGTACGAGTCCGGATAGAAATGGAAACAGGATTATATGTGATGGATTGCAGAAAAGCCCTGATTGGAACTCATCTTGAATTGGTCCATCTACCAAACCCTGAGAGAGGGAATCAAATACTTTCAGAACAGAGGTCGTTGAAGCAAAAGTTCTTCATTTCAATGTAACATTGACTTCTGACCTAATACCAAGCTTGAATTTTGTTGATTATTTTGTCAGCTATGAAGACTTTTGTTTCATATTTGGCTGGATAAACAACAAGAAATCATGTGGTATTGAGGGGATTCCAAATATATTTCTGCAACATTTTCCTGAGGTTGCTATTATTGTATATTGTTCAACAACATGTTGAGCAATTCATACCAAACATCCGATGACGAAAACAACCTCAGATATTTGTTGGAAATTAACAATAGAGAATGTGTTGAAGCGTGTCTCATTCATATGGAAAAAGCCTTCGATATGGTGTGGTTAGATGGACTAGTTTTGAGACTCCTTCACGACAGGTTCCCCAGACATCTTGCCGCCATGATGTGCAATAGGTTAAACAGGAAATCATTTGTTGTAACTGCTGAAAATCTTACAACAATATGCAACTTCAAAGTCTTGAACAGTATTTTTTTTTTCAGGGGTCACTCACCTATATAAAATTTTTTGTACTTGAACTTTGACGAGGACACTACTTTACACGTACATACAAAATTTGATGGTTTTAGCTTATATATTAGTTTGCAAGAAAAATTACTGTGACACACGGATGTACGGACGAACAGAGAAGTTGCTATTTAAGTAGGTTTTTGAAAAATCTTCTTACAAAACCCAAAAAAGGAAGCACTTAATGGACATGAAATGTTTTATCAAGGGTTCCAGACAATGCTGACAAAGGCAATCAGGAATACCACCAAAGAAGCCTACAAAATGTCCCAGAAAATAAATATTTCATAGATGCCCAACAGAAAGAAGTTTGTGATGTGAGGCAGAAGAGAAAAAAGCCACAACGTAGATCCTGGCAGCAAGCACTGCTTGAGAAACCTAAGGATAGCCAATTCTACGCAGATCTATTGCGGGAGATCAGGGGAGGTATTAAGCCCGAGGACACCAAAACTGCCATTAAAGTAGTGCGATCAATGTGGTTTGGCCACATACTGGTTGAATTTGGAGCAGAGGTTGAAAATAAACAAGCTTTTTGCGACACAGGCTACAAGGTTCTCGGCAAAAGGCATCTGTCCCCTCGCTCGAGTTGATGGCAACTATGGAACACAGGGACATCACAGATCTGACTGAGGTATAGGAGGTCATCAAAAGGGAGCTTCCTATTATAAGCTCGGTTAAAGTGAGGCTGACTCCAGAAAACTATAGGGTGCAACGTATGGCCATAATCGACCTGACTGAGAAAGACGCCGAACAACATCGGAACAAGGGAAAAGTATGAATACGATGAGTCATCTGCAAGGTATGTTGAAGAGCGGTACCCCTCCGATCATTGAGTGCTTCGGTTATGGTCATACCGCACAGGGAGGTAAGGGGCTCGATAGAATTCCCTTTGATGCAAATGTGGCCATATGGGACATAAAAGAAAAGAATGTACGAGAAAGACTCACTGCATACTTTGAAAGGATGCCGATCTAAAACCGAATTAGAAGGATCTTAGGATCAGAAAAGTGTCGGGTTTTCCAGGTTGCTTGGACTCGTTTTACTTGGAGCTTGTGCGATTTAGCACCCTAGCTCCCTTCTATCGGTGATCAATTAGTAACGAAATCATATTATTTTGTTCTTGTTTGTAGTTAATTATGTTTTTTAAAGCTACCGCGGATAGTTGGATGGATTTCATTTGGCAGTGCTTTGCGTGTTAGGATTCCCAAGGTAGTGTTAGGATATCTGTCTACTGTGTCGAGCAGTTTAAGTGCTTTGTCACGTACGTACATTTCGACAGGTTGTGCTTTGTCACGTACGTATATTTCGACAGGTTTGATTCTGAGGTCCTTGTATGTATCCGTATTTCTAACATACCATGGGACTCCAAAGATTTGTCTGATGATTTTGTTTTGCATGAATTGTAGTGCCTTTTCGTTGATCCCTGTGGTCTTGTAGAAGGCTGCACTACCAAATAGTAGCGTCGGTCGTATTATTTGTTTGTAGATCAGCAAACGGTTCTTGAAATTGAGTTTTTTTACCTTAAGGAGTGAACAGAGTTGGGATAGCATGCTATAACAATGTCCTCGTTTTTTACGTATGTGATCGGTCCAGGAGAGTTTGTTGTCGAATGTCAGTCCTAGGTATTTGGCTGTTCTTGACCAGACAATATTTTCGTTGTCAACAGTCAGAGTTTTCGGTTGTTCTTGTCTTTTTCTAGTTTTAAATAATGCCTGGGTCTTGTCTGTGTTCAAGTTGATCTTCCACTTGCGAAAATACTTCAACAGTATGTCTAAAGAGAGTTGCAGTTTGATGGTGATGATTCTTGCTTATCTGGATGAGTATAAAATACAGGTATCGTTGGCATATAGGGACTTGCGGACATTCAAAGGCAGCCGCGGTAGGTCTGCAGTAAAGATATTGTATAGTATGGGGGAGATGGGTGATCTTTGTCGAACTCCAGCTTGAATTTGCCGCATGGTTGAGAGGTGGTTGTCAATTTTGACACGAAATGATCTGCTTTTAGGAACGAGCCAATGATTTGGATGAGCTGCAGTGGCATTTGGGATTCATATATTTTGTAAATAAGTCCTGCACGCCAGACTTTATCGAAGGCTTTGGCTATATCAAACATAACCGAACCCGCTGATTTCCTGCGTTTTAGCCCTATTTTAATGTCTTGGACCACCCTAGTAAGCTGGAGTTCTGTGGAGTGTGCTAGCTTGAAGCTAAATTGCTCTTCTGGAACTATTTTTTTTCGGTAAAAATCTCAGTTAGTCGATTTAGTAGCACCCGCTTTACTTTTTTCGACAGAGAGGATAATAGGCTAAAAGGTCGCCAGTTTTGTTTAAACATGAGGTTTCTAAAAGGTTTTGTAGTGAGTTAGATGATTAAATGTCTGTTCAGGACTGCAGCGATGGCCTTCTGCCTCGGCGAAAGAGGATGGTAAGATCCGCCGAGATTTGCCTTGTCTGAGGATGCATGAATGCGCTGGCAGGCTAGCGTTGCGGTGTCATGGGGCGGGTTCTTTTACCTCTACAAAAAAATTTCGCATCCACGAATTTGGAGGGCCGAAGAAATATCAACCGAAGTCGAGAAGGAGGTAACCTACTAGGGGTCAAAGAGAATTGCTGACTCACCGGACAAACTGGACCTGGAGAAAACAGACGGACTTAAAGGTGACTCCGTCGTTACCGACGTTAAATAATAATACATAATTGCGTGTTTTAAAACAAAGGTTAATTGGAAATTTCTCGCAAACGCTTTCTTTTCGACGAATTGCAATTAGTCTTCAAGAAGCAACCTTTGCTTGTATGTGAAAAACTTCAAAAAAATCTAGCAATTACATTTTCGGCATTTGAAATGGCATCAAAATTTAAACGAAAAAAATTGTGGTAATGTAAACTGAGGGCCACCTTACCCGGGTAGAGTGGCCTTCCGCTCGCGTGCCTATTCATGGCATAGTGTTATGTGGTTCCTCAACCTAATACTATGACATAAATTTGTCATGTTTATATTTTTCATGTAAAGGAAAAATTCATTCAAATTATGTTTGTATGAGTTTTTCACTTAAATGAAAAACATTGCCACGCTTACATTTAGATCTTAATCCGGTTGGGAGGGTGCGAGGGGTCACCGTTACCATCTGGATGCCCCACTCTTATTTGGGGGCCATAAGGCTCATCGATAACGACGAAATTATCTTAAGTCCGTCTGTTTTCTCCAGGTCCAGTTTGCCTTCTGAGTCAGCAGTATTCTTTGACCCTTAGTAAGTTACCTCCTTCTCAACATCGGTCGATATTTGTTTGACCCTAGAAATTCGTAGATGCAAAATTTTTTTGTAGTGAGTCCTTTTTTTTGTAGTGGGTGCTGGAGAAAAGAACCCGCCCCACGACACCACAACGCTATCCTGCCAGCGCATACACGCGTCCTAAGACAAGGCTAATCTCGGCGGATCTCAAGATTCTCTTTCGCTGAGGCAGCCATCTCTGCAGTCCTGAACGGACATTTAATCTACCTATTTCACTACAGTTTTGGAAGAACAATAACAATTGCTGATTTCCATATTCTGGGGTATTTTCACTGTTATTTCATCGAGACTGTTATCCGGGAGCCTTTTTACCATGGTATTTGATATTTAATCAAATTCCGGTGCTTTACGTCTGTTCAGTATTTGTATGATGTCTTTTACTTCTTGAAGGCAGGTGCTTTGTATTAGGTCGGAGTCTGCAATGTCTGACCTCATGAGGCTGCTGGTCAACTGATTGACGTGATCTTCATGTTCGTCAAGGTCCTCCTCATCAGATGAATTTTCACAGAATTGTTGTTCTAGAGTATCTGCGAAGGCCTCCGCCTTACGTGAACCGACAAATTTGAAACAGTAAGGGCCGTGAATTGGTGGTATTATAAGCTGGTTTTTATTGCGAAAGTATTTGGAAACCCTCCAGAAACCGTGGCATCCAAGCTTCTGGCTTTGCAAGAAGCTCTCCTATTGTTCATTACGGGATTTCGATGTCTGATCATGAATTTTGTTTGTAATTTAATTTGCTTCCTGGCGTAATCTCGGATCATCTGTGTTCCTAGCGCTTCTTTGAAATCGATTTCTCCTCCTTATTAATTTTTTGATGTCGCTAGGGAGTTCTTAGGAATTTGTCACCCTTTTCAGAGTTGTGACTGTCTTGTCCTCTTTTGCCCGTATTATTTTGTCTGTGCTTTCTTCTATAATTTTTTCCGTGTCGCTGGCTGTTTCAGGTGATTGAATAGTGGTTACTTTAGCCAATGCGACTTGGAAAGCTTGCCAATCAGTTTTCTTCTTTACTTGTAGGGGTTCGTCTATGTATATTCCTCCTTTTAAGAAGAGCACCGCTTTGTGATCGGATGAAAGTTCTTCAAGGGCTTCGATGCGTACATCGTGTTCAAAGGTACGTGATAAACCAACATCGAGAGGATAACTATTTTGGTAGCCGTAATGTGTTGGCTCGCTGGGGATATGCAGGCTTAATTGATTATCTGTGATGAATCGATTTAACTCAGTCCGAGCACGGTTGCTTCTCACAGCTCCCCAACTTCAGTGATTCTCCTAGTTTTCCAGGAAGCCCTAGCCAAGATTAAAGCAGAACTTTGCTGACCTGTAGCCTGCAAGCAAGCGTATACCCTCCTCCTTTCTCAAACGGGCTTGGGACCGATACCGCAGCACAACTACCCAAAACTTGCTTGAGTAGTTTGCGATTGACATGAAAGCTGATTTTTTTGCTACTGAGTGAGCAACACCACGACAAAAGCTCGTTATTATGGCAGGGAACAGGCCTGATTTACTAGTGGAGAACTATGGACGGAGGGATGGTTTAGTGTGGGTTCGGTGTTCAGCGACTACATTCTTTAGTCTGTAGCTAACGCCGAAAGAGCTAATGTAATCTTTACAAGTCAACCTTGATGCTTTGGAGGACGCTCTCTCGAACGCAGCTGGCCACGTACTCGTAGGGGGAGACTTCATGTTGCAGTCCCTAGTACAGAGGGCAGATCATTGGGGAGCGTTAGAGGACTACTCAGCCAGTGATCATCAGTGCATTCTGCTTGAGATCTTTGATGCTGCCTCCAAACGACTATACTCTTGACCTTCCACAATTAGATGGAAAATTGCTACCGGCAGGTACGCCGTTGTTAGAAGATTCACAGGGGACTGAAGATTTAAATTCGTTGATTGCTTCCATTTTTAGCGCTTACTAAAATACTTGTAAGAAGAACAATTTTAAAACGCTATGTTATTTGTTTTAATGACAAATATACATTCCGGGAGTAAATGTGCTCTCTTCTTCAGTGTTTGATTTTTTCTGAAGAAAAAGAGCTACAAGGTTTACATTTATAGCCGAAAATTTTGTTTACTTTTGCAGTTTATACTTGAAGTATGCTTAAGGTAATAAGCACTGAAAAAGCTAAATGTTTTTTGGCTTGACCGTTTTATTGCTTCACAAATATCTGGTTTTAATCCTAATTGTTATAATACTGGCTACTTTCACAACTTGTCTTTCAAATGTACTTTAAGTAATTAGCTAATGTTACTATTTTTTTTTATTTACAATAACAAGAAGAAGCAAGGAACATCATAACTGTGTACCAACAAAAAGACAGATATCACGATGTACATGAACTCAAAATTCTGAAGGAGTTGAAAGAGAAACCAGCCTATTATGAGTAGATATAAAGATCGCTCAGATGAGTTGGTTTTCGAAAATTTTTCAAATGCTAATTTCTTTAAATTATGGAATGACCCACTACCGCACTCATTGAAACGGATAGAGAGAGCAATCAAAGAATGCAAAGGGCTCATCGGAGACATCAGCAAACTAAGAGAGTCTAATTCTGTACTGCCGAGAATAATATGCCTCTCTAAAGTGCACAAAGAAGGGAATTAATTACGGGAGATCGTCACACCTGTGGATGCGCCTACTACTAAAATTGCCAAATGGATACTAGAAAAACACAATAAATTGGACAGGACTCCTAGTGAATATGCTATCAAAAAAAGGGAAGACTTCATCAACAAACTGGCAGCTAATCATAAGATCAGTGACCACGAAAAACTAACTTCCTTTGATGCCAAATCGTTGTTTCCCAGTATACCCATAAAACAAGCATTGGCCCTGTTGTATGGCTGGTTAGTGAAGAAAGCAACAAAACCAATGGAAGGAAAAAAGCAAGGATGATGACAAATTAGCTACTCTGTGCATGGCGGAAAATATTTCATTTTTAGGGGACGATTGTTCAAACAGAAGTCTGTCGGACCGATGGGAACCCCTCCGTCACCATTCCTTAGTGAAATATTTATGGAGCGGGTTGAAAGTAAAATTTCTGATGAAGGATGGACGCCTCGTGTATGGCTACGGTACGTGGATGATGTGTTCGCTAATATTGAAGAAAATGAAGCACTGAACCTACTAGGGAAGCTGAACTCCATACATAAGAATATCCAGTTTACAATGGAGGAGGAGATCGAGGGATCAATTTCATTTTTAGACTTGTTGATCACGAAGAAGTCAGGCACTATGGAATTTGATATATTTAGGAAAAGTACGAGCACACAACGGACCCTACCGGCTACATTAAACCACAGCTTCCCGCAGAAAATGACATCCTTCCAAAAGTGGCTGCACCGCATGCTAACGGAAGAAACTGACATATTAAACAAAGAAAACCGGAAGAAGGAAAAGGAGTTTGTGGTTGGCACAACAAGAAAGAATGGATATGACCCAAAAATAATCATATCAATATGTAGAAAAATCGAAAAACGAGTAGAACGGAAGAAATTGACATATTTAAGCACGAAAGAAGTGAGCAAACCTTCACGGAAAATGATGAAGAAAATGGAATCGAGATGGTTACAAGGAGTTCGCAGTTTCAACTAAAGAATATGATCACACAATACAAAGAGACGAAAAGCAGGCGAGACAAGCGCGGAGTCTACAAAGTCAATTCTCAACTGTGGGCAAAAGTATACATTGGTCCGACGAAACGCAGCCTCAAAGTGCGCTTCAACGAACATATCAGAGAAGCACAATCAGCAATCGCTAGAAATAATACTACATGCGTTTGGTCATCGTTGCGCGACATATTTGCGATGGACACAATATTCATTGAGAAGACCGCGATTGAAGCAAAGAATGCGACAGCGATTGAAGCAAAGAATGAACGAGGATATTGGAAATGGTTATTCTTCACTTTGAAGTTTGTTATTTAATAGTAAATCAAAAAAAAAAAAAAAATAGCTAATTACTTTAAGTATATTTAAAAGATAAATTGTAAGAGTAGCCAGCATCATAACAATTGGGATTCAAATCGGATATTCGTAAAGCAATAAAAAGGTTAAGCCGAAATCCCTTTTTTAGTGCTTATTACTTTAAGCATACTTCAAGGATAATCTGCAAAAATGATCAGAATGTTCGACTATAAATGCAAACCTTATAGCTCTTTATCTTCAGAAAAAACCAAACACTCTAGAATATATATAGAGTGGTTCAACTAAAACGCACAATGTTAATTGTAAATAAAACAAAAAGTTTTCAGGGAATTATGTTAATGTTTATTATAATAGAAACATCTATGACAACCATACCTGAAACAAAATATCGCCCAAATGCTTGCCACGGCTACGGTGGAATACTTCTATCCGATGGTCCATATTTTCAATGATTCTGAGACATAATTAACGTTCAATGTCATTAATGTGCTGAATTATCTCATCCTTTAGCTCTTGAATTGTTCTTGGCTTCTTGAAGTACAGTTTTTCTTTTAAATATACCCAGAGAAAAAAGTCCAACGGTGTCAAATTACATGATCGTGGCGGCTAATTAACATCGCTACAACGTGAGATAAGGTCATTGAATTTCTCGCGCAAAAGAGCAAGTGGCACCATCCTGCTGCACCAAACTGTCACTCTTTGTGGATGCATCGGCTTTTCAACAATCGTTAAGGTTTCCTATTTGGCCCAAATATGGCAATGCTGTTCGTTAACGAATCCACTGAGGTGAAAGTGTGCCTCGTTGCTGAAGATGATTTTCTTTTTCAAGTTACCATCCCCTTCTGTCTGTTCAACCAACCATTCAGCGTATTACCGACGCTTGAAAAGTTCAGTCGGCTTCAGTTCTTGAGCCGATTGAATCTTGTAAGCGTAAAAATTCAAATCTTTATTCAAAATTCGTATCAGTAATGTTCGTGAGATGTTCAATTGTTGGGCACGACGAGAGTCGAGGTTGACGGCTCTTCTGCCACACTATCGCGAACAACAGCAATCTTTTCAGCAGGACAAACTGAGCGAGCACGCACAGGTGATTTTACATTTCCTACAGACCCGGTTTGCTGAAATTTGCGCACCATTCCTCCGATTATGGACACATTTGGTCGATTATGCTGATCAAAAAAGTTACGAAGTGCACGAAATGCATTTTGATTTGAACACCCATTTTCGTAAAAGGCTTCATCAACCTTAAAACGCTGCTCAATCGTGTACCTCTCCGTGGTTGAATTTGAAATGTCAAATTGAGTTGGGCGAATAACTTGACGTTAAGGTATGGCTCACAATCAACATCGTACATAATGGTTTTACCACCCTCTATATTTGTCATAAAAACAAATAACATAGCGTTTTAAAATTATTCTTCCTACAGGTTTCGTGAAGATTTAATTTAAATGGTAATTTCTTAACTAGGAAAAAATCGTCTGAAATCCTTTAACAACAAAACTTGTGTAAGCCCACGACTTCTGATCTATTCACAAAATCGGATGATCTTAGATTTTAGAAATTCAAGTAATATTTGAAGCATGTTGAGCTTAGTTTGATTTACAGCAGTAAAAACCAACGTGTCTTGCTCAAGGGGTATATTCAGTGCGACTGATTCCTTTTACAAAATAATAATAATATAAAAATAATAATAATTCTTAGGTGTTTTACTGTTGGTTTTACTCCATGCCAAGCTTGAAAGGGTGAATTTTTCAAGTAATCTGGTAGGCGCTCGGTTTCGCAAATAATATGCCGTATTCACAGCCTCCGCCCAACACGACTCCGGTAAATTTGCTTGAGCCAACATACACCGAGCCGTTTCGATCAGTGTGCGATTTGCATGTTGGACAACATATATCACTATGTATAAGTTCTAGTGGCTTTTGACAACGATTTCCCGAAAATTTTGTAAACGGTTTCACTGTCATCTTTCCTTTTTAACAAACTTCGCAATTTTCTAAGCGGTCAACACTTGAAATGTTTACGTCAAGCCCATTTTATTGTTATACAATTCACAAATACTTTTTCTATTTATGTAGATGACCATACCGACTATGTCACTTCAAACAATCATCATTCAATGCACTATTTATCGCGTTTACATTCGCATACTGTGCATCATTGGTACAAATAAACAAATTACTGACCCTTTTCGCTGTTAAAATCACCGATTTTTTTGGTTAAATTATACACTGATTGCGTTTGGAACTCACTTGCATTTTTTGCGCTGTTGCTTTTGACAATGAAATAAAATTTGCATGAAAATCAGGTACATACAACACATCTTTTCGATTTACCTGTTGATTTTTGGATGTTAATCTCACTGTACCTCTGCCTTTTGCCTCAATTGTTTTATTATTCGTAAGAATAATTGTTTCCTGGTATAATTCGAACTCAGCAAACAATTGTTGTCGTTGCATATATGAGCTGTAACCCCGCTGTCAATAATGCAAGCATTCTTGGTGATCAATTCATTCGACGAATTCGCAGCAAGCGAAGTGTTCATTTCGGCTAATGATACGTATACCGGTTTTCCTTTTCACTTACTCCTACAATCGGCCGCGTAGTGGCCTGTTTTGTGACGTGACACACAAAATACTATTTTCTTTCTAAATTGGTCACTGTCTTTTGTTCGGGTATTCCGTCGGTCCGATTTCGCTTTTGACATTAAAACATGTTCGAATTCTTTACTTTTGTCTTTTTTGGCATCTCTCCTGGGGCCTTCGTCGATTAACCTTGTTTTTACATTTTCCAAAGTCGGCAACTCATCTCTTGTCTCCATCGCGCCCACATAATTGTCGAATGATTTTGGCAGGCTCCCTAAAAGAATAATAGATAGTAGGTCTTCTTTGAGTGATATATCTAACTCTTTTAATTTTTCCGAAATGTCGACAAAATCGTGTATATGTGTGGAGATAGATGAACTCTCCGCCAATTTGAATGAAAAAAGTTGGTTGGTTGGTTTCTACCAGGCCCAGCAGATTGATGAATTCCCTCTAGAATTTTCCAGGCATCTTTTGCACTTTTAGCGTTTTTAATGTGAATAAGCTGTGAAACACTTACATTCAGGATAATGGTGGCTAAAGCTTTTTCGTCTTTGTTCGACCATTCCACTCTCACGGTAGCTGCGTCGGTTTCCTCCGGTTTCGGGCCATTTACATATTTCCGCAGATCCTGGCAAATTAAAGCGTTTTTCATCTGGAGCTTTCAGCTGCAATCATTTTTATCGTGCAGTTTTTCAATTATTGAAACAGCCGTTGCACTCATCTTTCGCAATCACTACTTTTTATGGTTTCACGAGATTCACTTGAAATTTTTTACTTTTTAATTGCTATTGTTGGGTCTGGGCCCATAAACTGTTGAGGTTAGTTAGATTTACAGCAGTATAAACCAGTGTGTCTTGCTCAAGCGGTATATTCAGTGCGACTGATTCGTTTCACAAAAGAACACAAAGTAATGATAATGCAGTAATCTGATATACATGTAATAGAAGTGAAAGAGAAAAAGCAAAGAAATTTTAGAACTAGTACTGCATTTTTATAGTGTTATGTAAATGTATTTCAACAAAGCACTTGTTCTATTCAGATGTAAAATATACAATGAAATCTTTAAACTCATACAGGTTTTCCAATTAGGTTTGAACTCATATTTCATTTAAACCAACATTCCCTTCATATGCGATGATGTTGCAAAAATAAAAGAATCATAAATAACCTTCTTCTTGAAATTTACTCTACCAACTAACCATAAAAGCAAACATTCCAATGTATCTTCATTGAACTTATCACGACACCAAATTATTGATATCAAGAAAATTCATTAAATTATAGAAAAAGTTACAAACAAACGATACCCAACACATTCGATGGTCTTGATTAAACATTTGCTATACCTGCACATTACGCAATAAATTTAATTGGATGCTCTGAATCAATGCTTTACGTCAATACGTGCAAAAATACACAAGGCTAATCAATGTGCCATCTATTCAATAAACGTAAAATTTTTCATAAATTTTGCCCTCGTTTTTGCCGTATTCAATTAATCAATTAATGTTCTATGAGATGAATAGCAACAACCTTGCACAATTCATAACTATTATAATAAACTGGAAACAGTAAAATAAAAGAAGTTAATGGAATTGGCGTGATCTAATTTCTATGAGCGTTTTAACAATGAAAGAGAAAAGGCAAAAGAAACACGTGATACATTATCTTTGAAGGTTCCGTTTATCTTAGTAAACCTTAAAATTTTTTGTTTGATTAATGGCAAGAATCCATACAATACAAATTAATTTTATTTCTTTTAAATTCCAAATGAAATTTAATAACTATAATAGCTTAAAATATAAACACCTATCCATCAATATTTCAATAAAAAAATTAAATACGAGTAGTTATAGATAAAAAGGAAATATGGCGAAAATAGAGATGATGTTATCTGTGAAAAGAGATAATCGTTAAGGTAAATAAACTTTTTCCAGCATCTTTCCTATTAATTTAGAATATTTCAATGTATTTAAATTAATTATCTCCCCTACAAAATCCACTTGTTTTGATCTTTTCTTATTTAAATTCCTGAAACAAAATACTACTCATATTTCTGCTATATTCTAATACAAACAATGACTTTTATAGTAAAATTTTTTATGAATTCATTCCGGCGTTATAAACAAAATTCAAAAATTCTTAAAATAATCTGTGACTATGCAAGCATGCATGAATAATCCTTGCAATAAATTCAATCATTCAAAGCAATTTCTCATCGTATTACCATAATTTATTTCAAATTTTCCACTGTTGTTATCTAATTTATTAAAATCGGAGATTGTATTCAAAGAATTTAAATGTGTGAAGTAGCTATTTTACATGATAATCTGCAACTTGCTCTCGCGCTGGATGCATTAACGAATTTTTTGTTGTTTGTTGTCTGAGGTCGCATGCTAACTAGTGCTAATTTGTCATTTGAAATTGTATGGAACAAAAATGTTGTACAATAATGTTTCCATTTGACAAATTTATTTAACTGATCTACTTTCTTTCGGCTGGTAGATGATTTTTTTTTGCAATGGGAAAGGTGCAATTGTTATCAGAATTTTAGGCATACGTTTGTCTGCATTGAAGTTTTCTCACGTTTGCGAAATTTCTTTCAACCTTGGATGGGCTTACTAACGTTAGACAGAACTTTACAAGATGGATGGTAAATTTTTTTGAGAGAACTTTATCTTTACTGTATTTGAGGAGTAGCTACAGTAGTAAGTAAACTACAACATATGCAAGCTTTAAAAATAAGGTGTAAAATATTTTTTCTGTAAGAAGTTTGAGTGCGGGAGTGTTCACTAGAGATATAACAGACAGTAGACTTCTGCAAATCAATCTTCCGAATTGGTAGGATGTTCAACCTTTAAAAACATTTTTTTTGTTAGACTTCAAGGTTAGTTTCTCGAAGCACGACAAAAGAAATTTATTTAATAGTATGTTAGATTATTATATAGAATATCTGATGATTGTCAACTCTCTACAAAACGTCTATTGAAATTAAGACCTGCTTGTTTAGACAGCTAAAAACACCAAATTTTGTGGAATTATCTGAAGTGTTGGCTTTTTGAAAGATATCATATGTCTATTGAAATAAATAAGCCGATGTGGTCTATGAACTTTTACGAAATAGGATTGAATGGTCGTTAAGTATTCTTCTTGGAATATGGGGAGGTATGGAGTTAGTGCGGTTTACGAGTAGCACCTGAACTCCCTCATATCTGTGATTACCTCAGTACCCATCTACCTTTCTGAGTCAGTTTCAGTCATTATGTGATTTTAAGAAATCATTTTTAAAGTGTTATTGGTTCTACAACTTAATTCGTGCGGTTTTTTCAAAATTTGAGCGTTTATTTAAGAAAAAAATTGTACAATTATTCAAAGTATTGCCCATCTGAAGCTATGACTTTTTCCCATCTTTCTGGCAATTTGTGGATCCCATCCCAAAAGAACTGTGCCGGCTTGGCAGCCAAGAATGAATCACGCCAATTTTTGATATCCAGCTCTGATGTGAACCGTATTTCAGTGAGGGCGTTCTGCATCGATCGGAACAAATGATAGTCAGAAGGGGCAAGGCCTGGGCTATAAGGTGGGTAGGGTAAAACTTCCCATCCACTGTTTTCCAAATAGTTCTTAACCGGAAAAGCAACGTGGGGCCGAGCGTTGTCATGATGGAAAATTATTGCTTCGTGTCTGGTCGCATATTCCAGGTGTTTTTCAGCTACTGCTTTCTTCAAACGGATTAATTGTGTTCGGTAGCGTGCTCTATTGATGGTTTCAACCGGTCTTAGCAGCTCATAATACAGCACACCCTTCTGGTCCCACCAAATACAGAGCGTTACCTTCGCGCCATGGATATTCGGCTTTGCCGTTGATTTGGCTGGTTGGCCGGATTTCACATATGATTTTTTGCGCTTGGGGTTGTCGTAATGGATCCATTTTTCATCACCAGTAACAATCCGATGCAAAAATAACTTCCTTTTGTTGCGTTGCAGCAGCATTTCGGACATGTAAAACCGCCTCTCGACGATTTCCTTGCTTTTGAACATATCCAGCTGCTTTTAAACGTTTTGAAATGGCTGTTTGAGTAACACACAAAGATTCTGCGAGCTCTTCTGATGTTTGGCAACAATCTTCATCGAGTAATGCTTCCAGTTCTTCATCTTCAAACTTTTTTGGCTGCCCAGGACGTTCATCGTCTTCCAAGCTAAAATCACCCCTTTTAAATCGTGCAAACCACTTTTGGCAGTTTCGCACAGCTAGAGCATGTTCACCATAAACTTCCACCAAAATACGATGACTTTCGGCAGCAGTTTTCTTCATATTAAAATAATGAAGAAGAATTCCCCGCAAAAACACTTTTTCAGGAACAAAGTTCGACATATTTGAGTGAAAAAAATTATTGTTGTTAACGCTTCAAATGAATGGCATACACTGAAAAGACGTACAATGACAGTAGCTTTCGAACGCAGGCTCGAAATATTGGAACGATGTAATATTATACAAGTTACGGCATCTCTTAGCAAACCGCACGAATTAAGTTATAGAACCAATATTTTTCGGATGATTGGGAACCTTAATTCATCCCTGTTTCGTAAAGTTCGGAGGAATCCCATGATACTATTCGTATGGTTGTCAATTGTATCAAAGAGAGAGATTTTTCAACCGTTTCAATTCTTAGGTCCTTATAGATGTCAGTTTATCTCATAGATGTCAGAGAGAATGGATACGAAATGCATCGCGAGATTGAAGCACTTTACGATGTAGTATGAAGTTGGCGCGTTATCAGCTGTTAATTCGAATTTCAAATAAATTTGACGTGACGTCTCCCACTAATTTTCGCATCTTGAACTAAATCAATTTTCCGTGTGGGTATTCTAACTTGAACGATATAAAAGATTCAACATTTATTTATTTATTTATTCCATCTTACAGACTGAGTAATCCAATAACAAAATAGAACGCAAAGAATAAATACAGCAATATATAAACGAAAAAAATAATAAAATGTCGATAATTGTAAGTTAAACTAGTAGTAAGTCTCTTAGTTTTTTTTCTTAAACGCTATGTAAGAAGAGTGAAAAGGACCAAGCTCGTGATTATTATGATTTCGTACGGTTCTTAAAATTATCGAATGGAAATATAAATCAGTTCTAGCATATGGGATAACGAAATAAGAATTCATCCGAGATGAACGAGATGTTTGTGGGAAACGCAGCTCAGAAAAAATATTTAACGGGACTTGATGGTACCAGAGTTTATACAAAAAAACGTTGGTCTAAATAAGTTCGTTGGGATATTAGAGATGGAAGAGATAGGAAGGATAAACGACTTTCATATGGCTGATACGCCAAATTAAACTTAAGGAAAAGAAAACGCGTAAACTTTCCTTGGACAGTTTCTAAAGAAGACACGAGATAGGAATATCGAAGGGACCAGATAACAGAACAGTATTCAAGCAAAGAGCGAATAAGACAAACAAATATGTTGATAGAAGAAGAGATGCTATTGAATTTGTGTACATGCCTAAGGATAAACCTGGAAACTCTAGACGCCTTAGTAATCACATTTAAAATACAGGGTTTTCCAATAAGAGGTGTTATTTTGACATTAAAAGAACAATGCCATTTTATAATATAAACGATCATTATAAAGAAGAAGGTTCGCCGTTAATAGTGAAAAATAACATCAACTAAATGACTACCACGATCACGCTTATAGGACCATATCCTTTTCATGAGATTTTCATAACCAAATCGCAAAGCGGCTGCTCTATGTCCTCGATAGCCTCACGTATTCCATCTTTGAGGTCTTGAATTTACGCTGGACTGTTGGCGTAGACCTTCTCTTTCACGTGGCCCCAAAGGAAAAAGTCGCAAGGTGTTAAATCACAAGATCTCGGTGACCAATTGTGATCACCTCTTTGAGAGATAACACGGTCCGGAAACTTTTGCCGTAAAAGATCAATGGTTTCGTTGCTTGTGTAGCACGTTGCGCCGTCTTGTTAAAAGTAAACGTTGTCCAGATCAATACCATCTAATTCTAATTTATAAGCCTTAAGACCCAATGCCTAATTCCAACGAACGACGAGGAATGGACAAACCTGGGTTTTCTTCAACACTTTCGGCTACAGCAGCAATATTCTCGGCTGTTCTTAAGTGACGTGCACGAGTTTTATTCTTCACATCACTAAGTTGTCCCAACAGCTCGAATTTTTCCACCAATTTCTGTATTGCGGCCCGACAAGGTGCTTCACGACGACCCAAAAACGTTCCAGTTTTACGAACCGTCTTTGCCAAACTTTCACCATTTTTATAGTGAATTTTAATAATTCCAATGCGTTGTTGAAGCGTGTATTGTTCCAGTTTTATTAATGGCGTAGTGTTTACTTGTCAAATGTCAAAAAATGACAGCCTTAAAAGTGACATCTACCGAAATAGCGATGCATTCAAAATAACACCTCTTATTGGAAAACACTTTATGTGCATCAAATTTGACTTTTGGATCAAAAGTTACTCCAAGGTTTTTATGACTGAACACTTCAGAGAGCAAAGTATCATTTAATATATAAAATTAAAATATATAAAAGAGTCCTTAGATAAAAAGTCATTTTATGACATTTAGTAGTGTTAAGACATAAATAGTTTGAAGCTCAACATTTATTTAGAGCATTCAAATCAGTTTGGAGGAGCTGACAGTCTAAATGGGGTTTGACTGCTCAAAATACTTGAAGTTATCAGCATATAAGAGGCAAGAGGAATTAATTACAAAGGGAAGATCATTTATGAACAACAGAAAGAATAGAGCCCCAAGAATTGAACCTTGTGGAACGCCAGATGAAGGATAAAAAGGACTAGACGTAGTACCAGAGAGACTTACTCGACAGGGACGACACGAAAGATAAGGTGACATTCAAGATAGAAGAGCACCCGAGATGCTAAGAGCTTCAAGCTTATGACAAATACGTAAATGATTCACAGTGTCAAAGGCCTTGGAGAAATCTGTGAAGATTACATCAACTTTCAGTTGATTATCCAAAGCTCTTGCAATATTATATGTCAACTCCATTAGAAATTAGAGGTAGTGGAGTGTCCTTTGAGAAAGCCATGCTGCTCTGGAGCAATAATAGGAGCTAATAAGTTTGAGAGCCGATTATGAACCAGTCGTTCAAGTAACTTTGGAAAGCAGGAAAGTAAGAAAATAGGGCGATAATTGGAAACTGACGTAGGATCACCCCTTTTAAAAATAGGCACAATATTAGCTGTTTTCCAACGGTTAGGGAAAGTACCAGTACTCAAACTTAGATTGAAGAGGAGAGATAAAGGAAAACTAAACGATGAGGCTCACGACTTTACAAATATGTTTGGCAAAGCATCCGGCTCAGGGTTGTTATAAGGGTCAAGAGCATTGTTCAAAGATTCGACTTCAGATGCATCTGTAAAAATAAAGGAAATTGGGAAGGGAAGATCATATCTCATGACTTACCCTACGGAGGATACGTCCCTGACAATGCATCCTATAACTGTTTTTACAATCCCACACACATCACTACATTTTTCGTTGTCCAACACAACAACACTCGCAACCCGTAACAAACTTTTCAGTTTGATTAATTATCACTTTTGCAAGGTTTTTGCACTAGATTCAACACGGTTTATCTTAAAAAAATTGTTTTGTGTACAATTTCAAATTCAACTTGATTAGACGTTTCCCATCATTGCTGAATATTCACGAATATGTTTTCAATCATATGGTTGATATTTCGTTTGACAATTCGGGGGTTAAAGTACAAAAGGAGTGGGATTTTCATGAGAGCAACTAGAGAGCCACTTTCCTTCATTTATTTTGTATGTGTTGTTTCTATGTGAATTTCTTGTCGAATGTGAGTCCAAGGTATTTAGCCGTTGGTGTCCAGTCCACTGTCTTTATCAACGATAAGTCCCTGTGGAGTTTGCCATTCTTTCCTTGTGATAAATAGTACCTGTGTTTTGTCCGGATTAATCTTAAATTTCCGTTTACGAAAGTATTCCAATAAAATATTTATTGATCGTTGCAAGTTTGAAGTGATGACTTTTGCTTGTTAAATAAAGGGTGGTCTAACCAAAACGCACGATGTTAATTGTAAATAAAACAAAAAGTTTTCAGAGGATTATGGTAATATTTTTCATTATATAGAAGGATCTATGACAATTATATGTGAACGTGAGATAACACGGCCATTGAATTTCTCGAGCAAAAGAGCCATTGTTTCGTTGGCTGTGTGGAAAGTGGCACCATCCTGTTGGCACCACATATCGACCAGGTCCATAATCTCAATTTCTGGCCACAAGAAGTCCGTTATCATCTTGCAATACAATCAATCTTGCGAACATCATTCATGGTAACTGGTTGGCCGTCTTTATTTGCAAAGAAGTGCGGCCCGATGACGCCACCAGCCCACAAACCGCACCAAAAAGTCACTCTTTGTGGACACATTGGCTTTTCAACAATCATTGGTGGATTCTCATTTGCCCAAATGCGGCAATTTGACTTGTTAACGAATCCACTGAGGTGAAAGTGTGCCTCGTCGCTGAAGATGATTTTCTTTGCAAAGTCACTATTCCCTTCTATCTGTTCAACCAACCATTTGGCGTATTGCCGGCGCTTGTAACGGTCAGCAAACTTCAGCTCTTGATTCAATTGAACCTTATAAGCGTGTAAATTCAAATCTTTATTCAAAATTCACTTCAGTGATATTCGTGAGATGTTCAATGGTTAAGCACGACGACGAGTCGAGGTTGACGGCTCTTCTACCATACTATCGCGAACAACAGCGATGTTTTCCGCAGAACGAACAGAGCGAGCATGCACAGGTGATTTCACATTTCCCACCGACTCGGTTTGCTGAAATTTGCGCACGATTCTCCCGATTGTGGACACATTTGGTCGATTATGCTGACAAAAAAAAACCTAGAAATGCACGAAATGAATCTTGATTTGAACACCCATTTTCATAAAAGGCTCAACAACCTTAACGTGCTGCTCAATTGTGTAACTCTTCATTGTTGAATTTGTCAAACACTGAAACAAAGAAATGTCAAATTAATTGGGCGAAAAACTTGACGTTAAGGTATGACTCATAATTAACATCGTGCATTATGGTTGGATGACACTTTATATTCACCAAAATGTTGGTAGTATATTTTAATAGGTATATTTAAACCGTCTTTGCAATTTATTTCACTTTCTTCGATTTTGGAAAACGTACCCTGTAATTGTACAAAAATTTGACATCCAAAGGCTCCAAACGGCATCTGTGGCCAAAAATTTCACGGAGACACTCGAGAACCAGCTGGCTCCCATCTTATCAGACGCATCCATAAAGACAATCAACGAGCTCTGGATGAAGTGAAAGGGGCTATTAGGAACGTGACAAAACAGACGATCGGACATCAAGCCCGGCGCAAGAGGAACCGATGAGAATGCGTTAGATAAAAAGAATCAGGCGTACAAAGAATACGTAGGTGGGAAAACCAGGACGAAGAGAGAACATTTTGAAAATCTCAGAAGAGTAGCGAATAAGATAATTAGAATTAAGAAAAGAAAATACTATGACGAGCAATTGAGAAGTATAGATATATAAGTTTAGCGAGCAAAAACACAAGACAAGCATACAAAGTAGTGAAAAGCCTACCAGCCCAAAACCACACTCTGTCATGATGACATCGGCAATATCATCGCTGATGAAACCAAGATTAAGGAAAGATGGGCATCATAATTCAAGCACCTCCTTAATCCTCCGCACAGCTCCAGGGCATCAGAGCCTATAGATGTCTGCGGAGAGCTTCCATTGGCCCCACCAACTCTGGATGAAGTTTGTTCCGACCACAAAGCCCAAAAGAATAATAAAGCGCCGGGCATCGATGAGATTCTAGTGGAGCTCATCAAATATGGTGACAGTAGTGTTCATAAAGCTATTCACAAAGTCATCCAGCATATTAATCTTTCCAATTTTCGCCAAATGCAATATTTATGATGTCATATACGGCGATTTGCATATACTATGATAATGCTTAACTACATGCAAATCATCATCCACTCCGAAATATTTGCATTTAACGAAACTTAAAGGATGTTTGCCCTTGAGAGAATTTGAACCCACGGTCGCAGTAGAACTAAGATTAATAAAAAAATAATATATATTTTTATTGGGGAAGGGAAAATAGGATATTTATATCATAAGAAAAGTTGTAAATAAGTTGCAAATTAATGACTTTGAAGGATTGAAACAAAAGAAAATGAGAAAGTAATAATAGAAACGACATCACTGAGTATTTAAATTAATGAATGGAAGGACGTCGGCACGCCCAAAATTCGCAATGAAACTCATGAATTTGAAATGGTTAAGGGTTTTTTTGTTGTTGTAAGAAGGTGAATGCTCATTTACGCACTGAGGATGGGACCCCCATGCCCGCAAGAGTGTGACTGACTACCCACTAAACACCTCCCATGTCCGTTTGACGCATTACTTCGGGCCAGGTCTCGTTTTTTTTACGCCGTGTGGCGCCTTTAAGCTGAGGGATCCCTCTTCTAGTGGGGGCGAGGTGAAGAGGAAGTGCCAGACAAGCGATCCACCCCCCGAAACACCCGCGGCTGTTGTGAGTCCCTTTTATCTTTCAGGAGTGCCCGACCATAATGTGCGACCTGGTTCCATTTGTCAACCGAATCGAGAATCACCCCGATTTTATTATCCAGGCTGAGCTCTTTTGTCTCAATGTAGAGGTCCCTTCGCAGCTTATCCCATTTTGTGCACGCAAAAAAATGTGTGGCAGGCATTGCCTTCCTCTCCGGGGCAAAGATGACAATCGAGGGACTGTGACTTACCAATCTTGTGCAGGTAAGACTGAAAACACCCATGTCCGCGCAAAAAATAGAAGTCAGTTTCACTATGCCTTCAATATAGCCACGGTTTCACATTTGGGATGAGACGAGCAGTCCACCTTCCCTACGTGCAATTCACCCAAAACTACTGCCAATCGTTGAGTGAGCGCTGTCTCTTCTCACGGACAACCGTCTCCCTCTCATCTCCGTTTGGATGCAGGTAAATAGCGCGGTGCTCTCTAGCAAGGAGGGCAAAAGGTATAACGCCTGCAATAACTCTCACCACCGAATGAGAGACTGTCGGATACGAAGATGCAATTCTCAGTGCTCTTCTTCCCTGTACCTGTGCCAAGCGTTTTTGGTATACCTCCTTACTGAAAGCGTTGCCCCATATTTCTGCTCCGTACAGTAGCACTGACCCTACAGCAGTCATGAAGAGGCGTCTTCTTGATGGGCTGGGTTCCCCTACATTGGCTATAAGTTGACTCAGAGCCGATACTCTCGAAGCAGCCTTCTCAGCCGTTACCCTGATTTGCTCGGAGAAACTCATCTTTGAGTCGATCAGTAGCCCCAGGTACTTCACCGCTGGCTTTGACTCGATTAATATGTCTTCAATACTGATCATCCTTACTCTATGGATTCCTTTTTTGTCAAGATGATCACTTCGGTTTTCTCTAGTGCTAAACTGAACCATCTTGCAGTCAACCAGTCTCTCGCTCAGCGCATTAGCATATATAGCCTAATTTGCGCTTGTTCAACGGTGCGTCTAGTGACCAGAGCCGGAATATCATCCGCAGAGCCGATCAAGCGCGACTCATCTGGCATCACCAGTCTCAGTAGTCCGTCGTAAGACACATTCATCAGGTCCGGACCAAGGAAAGATCCCTGGGCAACACCCGATGTAACTTCCTTCGTTGGGCTGGTTTTGTGTCGTAGAGCAGGCTTCGTTCCTTCAGGTAGTCTCTCAAAAGCCGCATTAGGTATTCTGGAACTTGAAACGGGTTTTCCAGTGTATTCAGAATGCCCACCCATCTAGCGGTGTTGAAGGCGTTCCTGACGCCGAGTGTCACCAACAGGACGATCCGTCAGTTGGTGCGACTATGTACCTCTGCCTTTTGGGCCGCGCTGGCCACGTCGTTAATCGCATTAATGGTGGAGCGTCCTGCCCTAAAGCCATACTGCCGAGGAGATAGGTCCCCAGTAGCACAAATCGCGTCAATGAGTCTTCCCTTGATGGGTTTTCTTAGCACTTTCCCAGCCATGTCTAGCATGCATAACGGGTGGTATGCAGACGGTGGTCTGGGATTCCTCTTCCCCTTGCTGATCAGCAGGTCATCACTACCTTCCATCGTATTGGAAAAATCCCGTCCCGTAGGTAAGCGTTGAATATGCTGAGCAGCAAGTCAGGACAATGGTGATAAACAAGCTGCAACACCTCAGCTGGAACACTACCCGGATCTGGAGTCTTCCTCGCTTTCAGTGGAAGGACTGCTTCTTCCAGTTCCAGCTGTATGAAGAGTGGACACTCGATAGCTATTTCACCATGGACAGCGTCAACACAGACGGGATGGGCGGGCAAAAGTGCCCGCACTATCTTGTCCATCTTTTTCGCATCATGTGTGCAAGGTTTCCGTAGGGCACCAAGCTTTTACATAACTAGCTTGTAGCCAAGGCCCCTCGGACCCTTAATCACATTGTCCTCTTAATCTTGCCAGCAGCGAGCCTTGCTATTGTTAATCAATTTGCGAAGTCATTTCCTGACCGACTTATATGCTACCACCCGGTTGCATTCCTCATCCCGGTTTGTACCCGTTGAGCCTCACGCCGAATCTTGTGGCACTCTCTTTGTTTTTCAGCGATTTCAGTCACCAACAGTACACCAGGGGCTTGCCTTGCCGGGGTTTTCGATGGGGTATAGAAGCTTTGCAAGCAGTCGTGATCATGTTCATAGTTGAGTTCACCATGTCTTGATCTGCCAATTTCCCCTGTAGCGGGGTGCCTGCTGTGAGCACCGCGACGCACGTCGCGACGTTCATCCTTCCGCTTTTCCATCCAATTCTAGAAACTCGAGACAACATCACTCATCTCAAGCATAATGCACTGATGATCACTGGCTGAGTAGTCCTCTAATACTCTCCAATTGCATATCCTCCGTACTAAGGACTCCGAGGTGGATGTCACGTACGGTGTGGTTCCTTCACAGTCGATGCGGCGAGAAGTCGCGGTATTTCTGGTGTTAAGTAGGACGAACGTCGTCCTGGTCGCTATTTCTAGGATTCGTTTTCCCCGCAGATCTGTTTGAGGCTGCCCTATTCGATTGCTTTAGCTTCTGCGTTCGAGACAGCGTATTGAAATAAAACAAGTTGGATAGACAGACCTACGCTCATTTCAGAAGGGTTTTATACCCAACTTACAAAATGCAATCACCAGCAACGAATAAAATCAAGAAACATGTCAAAGAGAAAGTTCCAACATTTCCCCTTCCCCTGCCCCCCACGGTACCGATAAGGGAATTTTAAGACTTGACTTGAAAAGATCTTATTGAGACCTTTCCAATGACATATTTTTGAAGGATCATCTCCCTATATGACCTTTAAAAAAACTTTCCCCCCAAATTTTTCATGAAGTCACCACTTTTGACCTATTCACAAAGTTTCATGGGTGTAGCTTCTATAGTTTCCGAGAAGGTGCTGTGACATACAGACGGGCGGACAGAGGGACACAGGTCGTGATTGCTATAGGGTTTTGTATTTTAGTACATAACCCTAAAAAAATAATGAAATATGCTAACATTGAATAACTGTGAAATAGAATTTTTAAGAATAAAAATCGTTTTGAACTGAAATGAGAAAGCAAAAAATTATTTCGAAATAAAACGTTCAAGCAATTTTAAGGAAAAATCTAATATTGAACGTATATGAGTTGGTCGCCTTCTATACTATACAAGTAAATGTAAAATACTAACACCAATAAAAATCGCCTTCTAAATCAGATTTCCAACTGTGAAATATGTAAGCATGAGTCAAAGAGAAAAAAACACTTATGATAAATCCAGTGACTTTCCCGAACGATATTTCTCTAAAAGTCGAAAATTTGGGCCATTAAACATACATGGCCAACAAATCAATGAGAAGTAGAAAATTTTTAGTATATATTTATATTTAATCACTCAAATAATATAAAAGCAGTCGTTATTGTTGCAGCGCTACAACCCTTTTCGGGCGTCCGCTTAGAGATAGTTAGAGTATCTCATTATCATGATCGAATGTGTCGGCACTCCCGAAGTGATATGGACGGTATCACGCTTTCGCCGTATGTCCAACCATTCAGCTGAGATACGTCCTGATTTTTAAACCAGCGCGTATCATAACTGAGCCCGTTCAGTCCGGCCAAAGAATCACTCGAACTAAATCTCGTTGTGATAATTACGTTTTGCTTTTTTAAAACTGATTTTTTCGTAAACTAGATAAAAATTAATTTTGTTTATTTGATAACATCACACCAATTCTCTTTTTTCTTTGTTGTGTGAGCAGACGCGTTTGGACTCCTTTGAGTCATCATAACTCTTTAAACACTGAAAATGCCTCAAAGGT
The DNA here is from genome assembly GCA_963969285.1 of Odontomyia ornata. Classification (NCBI taxonomy): domain Eukaryota; kingdom Metazoa; phylum Arthropoda; class Insecta; order Diptera; family Stratiomyidae; genus Odontomyia; species Odontomyia ornata. The sequence goes on from OZ017738.1 coordinate 402,169,541, forward strand.
GTCAAAATGCGTCTGCTCACACAGCAAAGCAAGGCCCGACGGCTTCAATAGAAAAACGTGGGAGAATAGAGTAGTCGTTCGCCGGCCGGGAAACGAGTAAGACGTAGAAAGAGCGATCATTGAGCATTAAATAAAACTGTGTGAATTTGTTAAATTGTGTGTTTCTTTTAAATTGCTCGAGACCTAGTCCTGATCCCAAGCCATACCTGACAGTCAGAAATAGGATACGTGTGATTTAAAAAAACGGTGTGAACGACAAGTCCGAACTTGTTCTAAGTGGAACTTTGTGAATGACGCGGCGATGCTATGTGAAAGACTTGTGTATGCGCTGCCGATTTCTACTGTGTGCGCGCGCGAAAAGGTTGGGTTACGTGGCTACGGGTCTGTACGGTTGACTTAGTGGTAACTACGTGTGGACTTATTTTGCTCGGTGTGCGCGAATTTTCTTGGTGAACATTAGTCATAAAAAAAATATATATACGATGCTGGTCGTTAAAATATGTGAATTAACAGCTAGGGCTATAAAAAGACATCTTAGTGCAAAAGAGTTGTCGACGAAGGGGAATAAGAATGACCTCATTCTGCGGCTCACAGAAGCCATTGGAGCTGATCATATCGATGACGACGAAAATGATGACTGCGACGTTCTCGGAAGGCTGTCCGGAGGCGTGAAAAATCTCCGTACGCTAATGGAATCTCTGGCAAACACAGTGAAATGCATTGACGAGAGGCAAACCCAAGGTGCAAGCGGTAAAGTAAGTACGCCGTCGAAAAATAACGAATGCGAGAAATCAACACAAGATGGTTTGGTTAGAGAGACGTGTGTATTGGATCGAAAAGTGGAGCGATCACATACAGTGATGAGGCAATCAAATATACACTGTGTGCGAGATATCATTGACATCCTCCCCACATTCAACCCGTCATCGCCAACCTCGCTCACACCATTACAGTTTTTGGGAAGAGTACGTCGACTATGGGAAGCGTATGCCTGGGACGAGAAGATGCTTATGTGTGCAGTCATGGCGAAGATGAAGGGCTACGGAAAGCTGTGGTTAGACGGGATCAAAGAGATCCACAACGGATGGGAATCATTTGCAGAGCAGTTGTTGCACGATTTTCCATCGTTGGAAAGCAGTGCTGACGCCCATCTTCGTATGATCGAGACATGCCGACAATCAACCGAAACGATCGAGAGTTTTTATTTCCGACTGGTAGCAATTTGTAGACAAGGCAACTTGGGTTAACCAGACGTAATTAAATATTTTCGGAGAAATGTGAAACAACAAGCATTGCAGAACAGCATCGGAAGTATGTATTTCAAAACGACAACAGAATTGCTGTCCGCAATTAAGCAATTTTGCGCGGCTGCAGCAACGGGTGGAGCTACGTGTGCAACAACTTTGCGGCCACCTGTAAACAACCCAACACAATCGAATACGGAAATTAGGAGCAACGATAGACTGCGAGTATGCTACAACTGTCGTCAACCAGGACATAGATCTTGTGATTGTCCAAGACCACAACGACGCGAGAGATGCCAAAAGTGTTAACAGACGAATCACACGACAGCTGAGTGTCGTATGTCAAATGATCGGGTCAACCAAATCAGCAAGGCTACCTCACGAATTGTGCGAATGCAAGTTTGGATCAACGGGCAATCGTTAGATGCGATCATCGATACAGTTAGCGACAGATCACTCGTTACGGAGTCTGTCATACAGTAATTCGAAATGTCAACATAACCTGCGTGGACGATTTTGAATTGATTCGCCGGGAGACGTATCAACAGTAGCGAAAAGATCGTGATAAACATCTGTGTGGATAAGGCCAGCGTAGAAGCTGAGCTTTACTTAGTGAAAGACGAGCATTTGGATGCTGACGTATTGCTGGGCATCGACGTGTTAGGCAAGGATGAGGTATGCTTAGTGATCGATTGCGGAAGCTGCTCAATCGTTTAAAATTCTCCAAAATGTCAACATCGTGATATTGAGGACTCCGTGAAGGCACAACTTAATGAAGTCTTGAAACGATACCAACGTTGTTTAAGTGATGAGTTATCGCAACTTGGACGGTACAAGTATGCGGATATGGAAATTGTTCTCAACAGTAGCAAGGTGGTATATCAACGACCTTATCGGATACCATTTTCAAAGCGAGCTGTTGTAGACAAACACGTTCATGAGCTCTTGGAGCACGGAATTATTGAGAGAGCTAACCATACGATTCTGCAATATCTGCGGACGGCAGATAACGACAAACGTCAATGGGACACAAATCTTCATGTGATGCAGTTCAATTTGAAAAGTCAACAAAATAGCACGACTCGTTCCACCCCTAACGAGATCATATTCGATTTCAAGTTGTTGGACTTGGTGTCGAACCGCATCGTACAGGCGTTAAGCGATGAGAACGAAATGATTAACAACGACGTCCAAGAGAGGCGGAAAGTAGCATTGGAAAACATTCATCGCGAACGATTCAAGTGGAAAGCGAGATTTGACGCAAAACATCGGACACCAACGAAGTATGAAGAAGGCGATTTAGTGGTTGTTCGAAACGCCCCAGCAGCAACGGGTGAATCGAAGAAGTTGGAGCCGACATTCAAGCGCCCATACCAGGTGGTCAAGATTCTTCGACACGATCGCTATGTGGTCGAAGATATGCAGCGAGGTACCAGTAAAAAAAACCGTATGCGACAGTATTTGCTATAGAGAACATGAAGCCGTGGTGTTCGCTCGCTCCAGGTATTAGTCCGTTTGAAGATGATAACGACGAGGAAGATGATGACCACGGGACGAGGTCAGTGCAGGATGGACCAGCTGTCACAGCGACTGAGTGATTGGGAGAATAGAGTAGTCGTTCGCCGGCCGGGAAACGAGTAAGACGTAGAAAGAGCGATCATTGAGCATTGAGCATTATTAAATAAAATAAAAATAAAATAAAAAGATTGAATACTGGAAAAAATATTCTCAGTTTAAGCCATCGTTAAGTGAAACTGATGAATAGGACGTAAAGAGAGTGATTTGAAAACTTTATAAAAAAGCATAAATCGGTTGTCTTCTTTTAATAGTGGGTAGTGTTTGTAGTTTTGTACAAAAAAGAATGTTATCTTAATTATTAAGTACATAGAATTTTGTTTAACAGCTTTCATGTTGAATCAACCTTCTCTCCTAGTAATCACTTCTTTGGAATTCATATCTTTAGGCCTTTAAAGATTATATTACTTTTATATGGCATCGCAACCACTTATAGTCAATTAATTTTGTATAGTTTTCAAGGATACACTCTCTAACTCTTTATCATACCAAAATTAGAATTGACTTCTAAAGTATCTTACTACTGAACTAAATATACTAAAAGCAAATCACTTAAATTTAATTAGAGTAAACTTTCACAATTCGAAGGATAATGACTAAATTTGCATAGATAGGCTAAAAAGCGCAACAAGTAATGCTAAAGGGCAAATTTGCTTTCCTTCAAAATGAATTCAAATTTGGGTCAATTATCATCTGTACAGAGTAATTATCGATAAAGAGCAATGCCTGAATTAAAACCAACAAATTCCTTTGATAAACTTTCTGGCATAATTTACTACAAATCATTCAAGCTTGGAAAAATAATAAAACAATTCATTAAAATCAACACGATACAATAGTGAGTCATTATTAAGATAGTGTGAATAAGGTTCGCATGTAATAATATGGTTGATTAATTGACCATATTGTACATGCCTCCATTTCTAACTTCATTGAAAATTAACACATCATAATTCCAAATATTTACTTGTTCAACACTTGAAATATCTTAAAAGCGCACCTCATGCCACTCAGGCGCACTTAATGGCGGTTGTCGTAAAACAGGGGCAAGCACCGAATAAGAAAATAAAGCAGTAACTTGGAAATTCACAGCATACTCGTATAGTGTATGCTCGGATCTTGTAGTACGGTGTAATTTGCTTTAAAATATGCAGCATATGTTAACGTTTTAATCTGGAAAAATATTTTACATTGGCGTCATTGGATCATATAAGTACGTCATAATTGTTGTCTTGATACGCTTGACAAGACTTAGGCGGTAAATAGGATGTAAACTAGATAGTTATTCGATTATGTTTTAATTTGAAAGGCTATTTAACCCTCATCCTCCCACTAATATTTTCTTACTGTAACTACCAGGTCGGTGCATTCACACTTCACTTCTTTGAAGGTCTAGAATAATTTGAAACAATCAATTTTTGTAATTGCAAGGATACTGGACATTTATTTACATCGAGAAAAACCAATGCAGAATACAAAAAATTATTTTACTAACAATTTAAGCATTACAATTTTGGCAAAACAATTTTGTGAAGAATGTTCAGCCCACACAAACTTTTTGCGGATAGTGCACCGTTGCCTTGCCTCTCTGTCACGTTTTCTGCAGCAAAGATTACAACGATATTGCAATTTTGTTGTAGCTATGAGGGCGGCCCGTTAAGTACTTAGCCTTACCACCCGATGGCGCTTCTATCACAGGAGAGATTCATTATCGTGTAGTACATTCTCGTGGACGGCTATTGTTTAAATTTCCACTGAATCGGACTCGTAGTTTTGTTTTGACTGCGTGCGGAAGCAGGTGTGGTCCGCGGATTTTTGAAAAATGGAGAATGAACAATATCGGTCGGTGATTCGATACAATAACAAAATTAAAAAGAAAGTTACGCTAATCATTAATATTGAGAGCACTTCGTGCTGCAGATTTAAAAATTCGCAAACAATGCGATGGAATCCTAAGCTGAAGTCCGATGCTAAGAGGCCTCTGGAGAGCTTTTAAAGGAAGCACAAATTCAAAAATTGTCTTCTGAGATCGAGAGGTGGGATGTAAAGGAAATTTAACGCTCACTGTTGGAGCGATAGGAAAAATTATATTTATATAAAAGAGTGCATGTGAATTTGCGCTGGATCGACTCAACACTGCCGATAGATAAATGAATCGGCGTGACCATACTCGGCAGGCATACTCGTTTCAGGGGTGGACCTTGGGAACAGGATAATTGTATAGGGAAAACAATAAACTAACGCGCACCGTTTGTTAATAATCAATTTATTGTGTTCAAATACAATGACTCATTTAATGGATCAGATGCGACTGACTCTTCTCGATTTCTTCCGTGGCCGGTGCACTTCAATTGGTGTTGCCATGACACTCGACCATCCTGACATTGAATCGTCTTGATTCGTTACTCCGTGTCTGAATCCGCAGCATCATCGTAAACATCGAGTTCAGGACTCTCGACGATCCACGGTTTCAACTTTTCGATCGTATACACGGAACAGAATTTCCGTTGGTTGAGACTTGCGATTCCCACGTCCTCGACAAGATATCTGTCGTTTCGTAAAACTCTCGAAATGATGTAGCGCCTACGATATTTGGGCTCTAACTTTCGAGATTCTCCCGTAGCAGCAGGTACGTTCTCTAGAACGATGAGATCTCCTTCCTTATAAATAAAAGGTTTCTTGTATTTCGCGTTGAACCTCTATCTCCATTTCTCTCGTTCGGTGCTAACTCGCTCTGCAGCCAATTGTCTTCGGTTAACCATATCGCATTCCATTGGATCAGCAGTCGCTTCATCTGATGTTACAACCACAACTAGCCGATTCTTGATGACGTCTCGAAGGCGATAATCGAATATCAACTTGATCGGACTGAACTGAGTAACAGAGTGACATTGCGAATTCAGAGACCACTGAAGATTGCGCAATTGTAAATCGAATCCTTATGATCAGTTGGTGCAGTTCTTAGAAATGATAAGATGGACTGATTTGCACGTTCAATTTAGCCATTCGCTCGAGGGGTTCTGACGGCAACCTTAATATGTTGAATCTCATTAGATGCGCAGAATTCAGCGAATTTTCGTGATGTAAAAGCTGTGCCTCGATCGCTTATTATGCACTTAGGTAGACCGAAGTACAACGTCAGATCCCTGAATGCGTCGATAACGGGCTTCGATTTCGTAGTTTTGTCAGCTCTCAAAATTAAGTACTTACTGAACGAATCAGATATTTCAATGATGTGCAAATTACCTCGACGACTGTGTGGAAAAGGTCCCAGGTGATCGACGTGTAATGTCCAGAACGGAATAGGTGTCACCTCATCGGAATAGAATTGACCCTCCGGTTTGCCTGCGATTCCTTTATTATAGCAGCATTCTAAGCATGCTGGGATGTACAACTTGATGTATTTTCGGAGATCGTTGGATCGAAAATCTTGCCGAACTTGATTTATGGTATCCTCAAGACCAAAGTGGCTCATGTCATTATGGTACATGCGGATGATTTTCCACCTGACTGCAGATGGAACTGCGTATTTGAGATCTTGGTCGATCTTACGATAAAGCCAACCTGTTGATCTGTTTCGATTGGGCGGGCTCAATATTACCTCTCAAGGCTTCGATTAACTTCTTCAATTTCACGTTTTGTCGTTGTAGGAGCACAAGCCAGTCTTCGTTTTCTTCCACTCGCATTATATTCCCTAATGCTATCTCTGGCTCGTTCGGTGGTTCGTTTGGAATCCTGCTTAGAGCATCTGCGTGACTCATGTGTTCAGCCAATCGATGTATGATGCGGAAATCGTACTCCTGTAGCTTCAGAAACCATCGACCGAAGTCCGACCGCAATGGCTTAGACGTTCTTGTGGCGCTAATTGCGGCGCAATCGGTCATTATCTCGAAATGCTTATCGAGCAAATAAATGCGGAATCTTTCTAACGACTCGATTATAGCCAAAACTTTAAGCTCATAACTATGGTATCTGCTTTGGGATTCGCTATACTGGCAGCTGTAGTAGAAAACCGGTCTGAAATCGCCACCGTCGTCTCGTTGCATCAGGATTCCGGCAAGACCCAGTGTGAGCTTGATGTTCCTTTGTCGGATTGTATGCGCTGAGCACTGGATCGCAGCAAAGTGCTGATTTCAATTTTTCGAATGCGTCTCGTTGTTCGGTCGACCAACAAAATTGTAAATTGTCCTTCTCCTTCAACAAAAGTGTAAGCGGCCTTGATATTAGAGAATAATCGCGAATGAATTTGTGGAAAAACCCGCTCAATCCCAGAAACCTTTGAACTTCTGTAACGTTGTTTGGTTCCAGAAACTCTCGAACTGCATTAGTCTTTTCAGCTCCTGGTTTTATTCCGTCCTCATCGACTCGATGACACAAAAACGTGATTTGTTTAGACAAAAATTTATACTTAGAGGGCCGAAGCGTCATACCGGCATCTCAAAGTATAACCAGGAATTCACGGAGTTTGATTATACCCTCGGCGATGGTTTTGCTGGGCAGAATTACTTCATCTACGTAGCTAACTGCTCGATTTCCCATTTGTCGTACCAACTTCGTAATGACCACATGAAAATAGCTCGGTGCACAGTCCGAAAGGCATCCGGTTGAATTCGTATTGGCCTGCATGCGTGACAAGTGCAGTGTATTTCCTGCACTCTTCTGCGATTGGTATTTGATAGTAGCCCGACATTAAATCGAGAGTCATATAAAATAAATTACCAGCGATCGATGATAGCTGCTCCCCAACAGTTGGCATGAGAAACGGACGCTTTTCAGTGATAGAATTGAGCTCACGGAAATCGACACAGAGACGGTCCTCACCATTTTGTTTGCGAACGAGGACAATTGGTGACGAATTTTCTGATGATGATGGGCGTATGATATCGTTTTCGAGCAGTTCGTTTACTCTTTCTTGAACGCGCTCACGCTTTGCGAACGGTATCCGGTATGGCTGGCCTCGGACAGGTTTTAAGGACGTTAACCTTATCGTCATCGTTACCGAGTTGCATTGACCTAACTGAGCAAGCGATTTAGAGAAGCATTCTCTATGCTCACTGATGAGCTGATACAGTTGGTCCTTTTCTTTGACGGATAGCGTTGGCTCAAAAGTTGGAACGTTATAGAAAGCGTTTTCCAATCGATAAGCTCCCGATTCAATGATCAGCCGTTTGCCCGATGTGCAGAGTAGAACTGACCCCAATAAAAGTGGCTCCGAGATCAAGTCGTCATCCACCGGAAAAATCTTCGCATTTAGATTCTTACCATCGAACTGAATTTTGGCCTCAAGTATCTGGTTGCACGTTACCGAAGCTCCTCCAAATCTTCGTAGGATGATTGGTGAACACTGCTTCACGCCTCCCATCGACATTGTGATTGTTCGAGAATGAGTGTTGTTTCGCTGCCAGGGTCAATGAAGGACTTAATTTTGTTTCCATTGAGAAGAACCTCCTTAACAAGCGGATTAATTCTTTCTGTTGAATTTATGCGGCGGACGTTACTGACTAACTGCAATGCATTCAATAGAAGGGGAGAAGGTGATGTCTCGACAGAGGAAATTTTCGAAAGTTTTACGGACCGCAATCAAGACACCTCTGCCGTGGGATTTACCAGATATAGCTCATTCGCTTTCTATCTATGTAGCGGGAAGAGTTTTTCATTCGCAGTATACTTTGAAAGAAACGTCTCAGTTAAATATATTATGTCATCATTTACCAATATGGATGCTAAATTCATATCGTTCATCTTGGTTCTCATAACGCGAGCATTTTGATAATACATGTTAAGGTGATCAGTTGATGTGTGATTGTATTTTCATTCAGTTTCTGGTTCTTGTGCTGTTGGCTGATCGAACATTTTTGTACGGCCTTCGTTCCAAATGTTAAACAAGTATACTAGTTGGCCAAAAGTCTGGTAAAGAGAGTTCCTGTAATTCCATTGGAACTGTGAGTTTAAACGACGCTACGATTCTATTTGTGTTATCTTTCTTTGTTAGTTTAACACAGAAGGCGTAAAGCTAAGTTTAGAAACAACGATTGATTGAACGAGTTTCAACGTAGTCGCACGTCGTTTTTTAATGAGCCACACCCAGATGCTCCAAAAAAGGCTACCACAGAGGATAACGTGGCAAAAATCCAGGTGCGCGAGATAGCTGAGACAGTAGGCATTTCAAAAGACTACGTGGGTTAAATCCTGCATAAAATTTCGGGTATGAGAAACCTGTCGGCGCGATGGATACCACTTTTGCTCACTTCGGGCAGCAAACGCAATTGTGAGGCCACTTCAGAGCAGTGTGACGCTGTTTAAGCGTAGTTCAAAGAATTTTCTGTGTCGTTTGGTGACCGTTGACAAAACATGGCTTCACTGGTACACACCAGAGATCAAGAAGTAGTCGAAACAGTGGACTTCACCCGGCAAACGTGCTCCAAAGAAGGCCAAGACTGCTCTATGGACCAAAAAGGTGCTGGCAACTGTTTTTGGGTTTCATACGGTGTGATCTGCATCCACTACCTGGAGAAAGGCAAAAGAGTCACAAGGCTCTACTATGCTGAATAATTGGGCCGATTGAAGGCCAAACTACAGAAAAAAGGCCCCATTCGACGAAGAAAAAAGTGCTTTTCCATCATGACAACACACCGGCTCACCCCGCTGTCACAGCCAAATTTGTAGAATTGGGCTACGAACTGCTACCTTATCCACCGTATTCGCCAAATTTTGCCCCGTAGGACTCCTCTTTGTTTTCAAGCTTGAAAATGTCACTCGCCGGGCAGATGTTTGAGTCGAATGAACAAGTCATCACCACCACGGAGGCCTACTATGCAGACCTCGATAAAACGTATTTTTCAGATGGGTTAAGAAAGTTGGAGCATTGCTAGGTCGAGTGTATCGAGCTAAAAGGAGATTATGTTGGGAAATAAATTGCGACTCTTCCAAAATGTTTGTGTTTCTTTTGTTGGCTAAGTACTTATTGGACGGTCCTCGAACTGTTGTGTTCATAGTGGGTTGGTTACTTTGTAGTCCTGGAATAACTTATATCATACGCTCTTTTAGTTGCTGTGATATATTTTTATTGTTGTAACGGAGAATGATGCTTTCTTTTACCAAGTCCTTTGCCAACTGAAGCAGAAATTTTCTTCTTGCATCTTTATCATTCTGTTTCCAGTCAGGATTAGTGAGCATTCATACCTTGAATACATTGATAAAAGCTATATCTGGAATTTTATAAAAGCGAGTCATAGGCCATCTTTTGGTTGTTGTTTGAGCAAATTATTGTTGTGCAAACTGACCGCCTACATCAACAGCACCTTTGGTTTTGTTGTACAATGATATAATTTCTGGCTTGTCATTTTGATCTTCCCCTCCGACCTTATCATCGGTCTGTTGGCTCGACAACAATATTACTGCTCTATTTTTTAGGCACGTATGATAGCTGAGTGCAAACAGAGAAGAATTCACAGATTTTATTTATCTATTTAAATCCATTTTACAGACGAAAATCCAATTACAAAATAGACTTAGACAATTAAATATCGTTTAGAGTACAACACATTTATACAACAATATCAAGCAGAAAAAAGTTAAGAATATTCACTAAAACATCTAAGCAAACAAGTTAGAAGCTAGATTGTAGTTTGAAAAATTGAATGATAAGGAAATATTAATCGCAATTCGCAAGAAGTAGGGCATGGAAAGAGAACCAAGCTCGAGGTTGTTATGCTTTTTGATAATTCGCGGCATAATTGCCTGAAAATATAAATCTTCCCGGACGTACGGAACCTTGAGAATGCTATTAGATCGACTAGGCCGCGCATACTGTCTGTAGTGCAAGTCTTCGCTTAGATTGGAAGCAATTTCTTGGTGGTACAACTTGTAAAGGAAACATTGATCTAAGGAGGCTCTACGGGACGAAAGAGAAGGGAGACGCGGTATGGATAAAAGCCGCTCATGGAACTCATGAGTTAAGTTAAACTTGAATAACAAAATATGGGTAAACTTACGCCGAACAGGTTCTAGCGAGCACACAAGATATAAATGTCTAGGAGACCACACTGCCGAGCAGTTATCAAGAAGTGGGCGGACAAGACATGTGAACCAGCAAGCAACAGTTGCAATATTTGCAAACTTGTGCAAATGCCGCATAATAAAATCAGAAACTTTTGATACCTTGGTAATTATGCTAAAAATATGGGCATCAAATTTAAGCTTGCGATCAAATATTACACCAACTCCTTGCATGAGTCTGCAAAAGAGAGAAAAACATCACATAGGGTGTAATTGTAAGGTAAAGGAAAAATGTTCAGAGTAAAAGTCATTCTAAAACATTTTGAAACATTGATACGAAATGAGTTTGCATTACACCAGTTATAGAGGTTAAAAAGATCATTTTGGAGTTGCTGAAAATCTTCAAGGGATCTAATTATCCCGAATACCTTGAAATCATCAGCATACAGGATATAAGCAGAGGAAATTACAGGGGAAGGACCATTGATAAATAGTAAGAAAAGAAGAGGCCCAAGGATTGACCCTTGAGGGACGCCAGATGTAAGATTGAATGGAAAGGAGGTTGTGCCATAGAGATTAACACGACATGAACGATAGGAAATCCAGAAATGTAGGGAACCGGAAATACCGGACAAAGCTAACTTTCGACAGAGAAGAACATGGTTCACGAATACAAAAGCTTTGGAAAATTCCGCGAATATTGCATCAATTTGAAGCTGTTTATCTAGACCTCCTGCAGTATAATCTTCGAACTTTGCCAAGTTTGAGGAAGTTGAACGACCCTTCAAGAACCCATGTTGCTGCGGTTTGACAATTGAACTCAATGACTCAAGTAGCCTGTTATGTACAAGTCACTCCAGCAGCTTAGAGAAACAGGAGAGGAGTGATATGGGACAACAGTTTGAAACAATTGATTGGTCACCATTTTTAAAGATAGGAACTACATTTGCATCTTTCCAAAACGTAAGAAAAGTGCCACTACTAAGGCTGAGATTGAATATAAGGAATAGAGGAAAACACGAAGAAGAACAAAGTGATTTTATAAATATATTTGACAATCCATCGATTCAAATTCAGAAGGATCAGCAAAGTAAGATGTCATTGATGTTGGACAAGTTTGAATTGAGTTTATGGAAGAGTATAGTATATCATAAGAGGAAAAAGTAGAGGCTATTTTGAGCTCTTTTTTTAGCCAAAGAACGCAGTCTACGAAAATCCTGTTTGGCATCATCGTTTCCGGTTAATGTATAGTGTTTATGCTCCTTGTCTTTGGCATTTAACGCACAGAGAACTCTTCGAGTAAGCCAAGGTTTCATTTTAACTTTGCGAGGAGCTTGTAGTGGACTATAATGAGAAATCCGATTGTTCAGGTAGCCGTAAAATTTATTCAAAGCACTATCACAGTCAAGATGAGAGAAGAAAGTGCACCAGTTGATCGAGTCCAGATTGGTTTTAATTGCCTCATAATTTGCTCTAAAGAAGTTGTAACGATAAACTGGAGCAATTCTCAGAGGTTAAGGGTGCTAGATACAAAGGTGGATGGTAGAGATTAGGTTGAATATAAGGATGTAAAACAGGAGTTTGTGATAGACAATCAGATTGAAAATTTGGCAAGACAGGGTCCAGAAAGCGACCATTAGGTTTACGGATATGGTTAAACTGTGAAAAAGAACAAAGGGAAAGAAAGGAAGAAAGTAACATAGAAGGATTATTGCAGAGCGCAGGTGGGAATCTTCTGGCACATGGGTCATCGAGCTATAAAAACGACCGGGCTCAGCTAACTAGCACGATCAAATGGGGAGAATTCTTCGTCATACCACAAAGCTGTGCTAGAAAACATTTATCATGCGTACTCTACTTTACAAGACATTCCGATCAATTTTTATAGTCTTTAGGAATTTTCTATTATGTGTCAATTAAGTTACTGGTCAGTGATTCCAAATTTTTGTCTCGTTAAAGTTAGTGAACACAGAGGCTTAAGACCAAGCAACCGTTACTTTCCCTGAAGAAGGTCGTTGCATTTTACAACGAGAATGTCAAACTTATCGTCATTGAAGTAGTTAAAGTAAACGACTTATCTCCACCTAAATAATAGAAACTTGACCGTTGTAGTTAAGTAAACCTAGTAAAATAACAAACTGAGCAGTTTTGACGGAATGATCAGCTTTTTTTATCAGAAACAGCCACTTCTGGCCCCCACGGGGCTGCTCGACTGCTTAGGCTTACTACATCGGACTGTAATATATATGGTTTTCCAAGTAAAGTCAAAGTCATTATGTTGTTGGTTAATTCTTCAGCTCTTTTTGATGCTAGAGATGTGAAAATCAGAAATTTTCTGAGACAACCTTGGTGGACCGTAAAAAATGTGAATTCTCTTTCTGGCTAAGGCTAAAAGTTAGAAGGTCAATAAGAGAATTAAATTCAGGAAAATCATAGGTTTCACAACAATGCCCTTTTTAATACCTTTCTGACTTTTTCTGGCAAAGTATACAAATGTAGATGTACAGTTCAATATCATGACGCCTAACATTTTTGTATTTAATTGAAAGTTCTTTCAACATTCTATCACATCCTCTGTGTCCAATAGCCATATGATTTCATAAAGTACGCGAAATCTGAGTCGGTGATGTAATACTGTATAGCACTAACGCCTCCTTCAACAGGACAAACGAGTTAAGTTTTGTTTTCCACAATCATCACATCATAGCGATTCAACAGTAGTAATTTTGGCTTTTTCTACATGATTTATTAACTTCTGGTAAATAGTTTCAGATAAGAAAAACTGTTTTTTGTACCATTAACTCGAATTTTGGGCAATTTCATTGTTGAATCGTTGCTTCATATCTATAGACCAAGACGCCTTCCCGACAATTGAGCTTGATATTCCATTAACCTACAGCACAGTAAAAAACTAATTTTTTTGATGAACACATTTCATTAAAATTAAGCATTGCGACATTCTCGTACAAATGCAAAATTCAACTAATTTTTCGATGAAAAATTTTATGTAGAATTGCGTATTACGACACTCTCGTACAAACGACAAAATGCAACTAACAAATTGTGATCCGGAGGCGCGCAACTGTCAAATTCAGTAGAACTGCCGGAGGAGTGCCTGAAAGCCACATAGATTAACACTTAATATTCGAAATCAATCGGAGATATATTTCATACTTTGCCGGCGTTTTATAGAATACTTAGGCAGTCTGTGAAATATAACTCATTACACTAAAAACTAGCCGGCAGTGGCTAGATTTAGGCATTATATATGAAGACTGTCTATAAAGTAACAGAAGTTTTGAAATAAAACTAATTTAAAAAAAAACAATTTTTATTACATGTATGGATTTTAGAGGTAAACTCTTAGGCTATTTTCAACATAATCGCCGTTTAAATTAAGGCATTCATCATAACGAGGTACAAGCTTTTCAATACTCTCTCTGTAGAAGTCTGGCACCTGCAAGTTCAACCATTGGCTTATACTCGCACGCAGCTCATCGTTAGTGTTAAAGCGTTTTGTTTTGGCCAAGTATGAACGAGCGTTGTCGTTGAGAAACAACATTTTCTCGCTAAGCTTTCCTGACGCTTGTTTTGTATCGCACGTCTTAATTATCTGAGTTTTTTGCCAATAAAACAGAGCTTGCACTTCACAACTTGCAGGATTTTCAATTGCGGCGCTAATTTTAATACTCTACTATAAACAAAGTACATTAGGCATGCTGCGCAAGCTACCAAGACTAGTTGCGTACAAAGTGTAGAAACACTCTAACGCCAAGATAGCGGCGCTGTAACTTTCTGGACAAACCTCGTACAATGCCTAGGAATCCTGTAGAATTCCGGATTTCAAAGTTATATATACAAAGAATGTGTAACGAACAAATTCGTTAACTTATAATTAAAGTTAACGGTGAAACTGTCTACACCATGCAGATGGGCTTTGCAAAAATATACCCCGGCAACAATTTTGATATTTTCGATAACTGTATTGTGATTAGTCAAATTCACAACATACAGTCATAGAATTCATTACTTAGATTTCTCTACAAGCATAAACACGACACCTAATTCAAATGAATGTGTCAAACGTATACAGGTTCGGTTCTCAGGTTGACAGCGGATGTGTTTCCAGGGTAGTCATGATCCTTGAGGAACAAGATAAAACCGGAGTGGACATCCATATGTAAACGTTGTCGCAACTACCCCTGCGACCGCCTACCTAACTACGTGTCTTTATGCACCTACCCCTGCGACCACAATTCTAAAGCTAGTTAAGGGGAACCCAATTGGTTGTCACAAGAAAGTAAACAAACGCTTATGCACTCGTAAATATGATTTTTTTGCGAATAACACTTCACAAAACCAGAAAATAGCATTTAATACATATAAAACATTATGGCTACTTAGGATAGAAAACACTTTCGTATCGATAACCCATCGTTTTCCAGCAATAACGCACATTACACTTTTAATTGAGTTCCTCGCTCCGATTTACAATGTCACTCCTTAAAATTTTGTTATCCCTATACCAGGTGTAATATTACTTTCACTACAGTCAATATGTACCTCCGGACACGTTCTCGAACCGAAAAAATGACTAAATTCCGAATCGTATCTCACGCGCCAGGTAAATTTCGCGTCCATGTTTAGTCGTCAAATTGACAATCGGGCTCTCGAGAGGAGAAATTGTGGAAATTATTGGAAATGAAATGACAATCATGCTCAGAAGGTGGTCGTTTCATTTTCTATGGAGCTTATATGAGCATAGCCTCTCCATTTGTTCCGTTCCTCAAAGGTCATGATATGCGCATCTGTTAGCCGCACACACAAGTCATAAATGACCTTCACCAGCCTACTAAAAAATATATATGACTTTAGATATATTGGTAAGTCTAAAAAGTACTGAGCCTTTTTTGTCATTTTACGATTGAATATTTCTTTTATTTAAAATGGATTTTATTTAAGTACATTGCCATTTTTGGGTAGAGCCTTCATTCCATCTGTGTAGAACTTCAGTGGTTTATCGGCGAAAAACTTGGCCAAGTGATTTTCGCAGCCCCTTTTTGAAGTGAATTTCTTTTCATAAAGGAAGTTTGCAGAGACCGAAACAAATGATAGTCTGATGGTGTAAGGTCTGGACTATACGGTGGATGCATTAAAACTTCCCAGCCAAGTTCTGTCAATTTTTGCCGGTTCATCAAAGATGTATGTGGTCTGGCATTGTCATGATGGAAGACAACACCCTTTCTATTGATCAATTCTGGCCGTTTTTTTTTGAATTGCTTGTTTCAATCTGGTTAATTGCGGACAGAACAGAGCTCAATTGAGTGGTTGGCCAGGTTCTAGTACCTCATGATAAACAATTCCCTTCCAATCCCACCATACACACAGCATAACCTTATTTGGTGTCAATCCTGGCTTTGAAGTCGTTTGTGATAATTGACCTTTTTTTTACCAGGAACTTTTTCAAACGACATTCTGGTATCTTACCCATTTTTCATCGCCCGTAATGATTTGCTTCAAAAATGGCTCGATTTCGTTGCGTTTTATTAGCATTTCGCAAACTGAAATTCGGTCGATCAAATTGTTTTGTGTGAATTCATGCGTCACTCAAACGTCGAGCTTCTTTGTGTATCCAGCCTTATGCAAATGGCTCGAAACTATTTGATGATGCATAGTCAGTGCCTTTGCAATGTCATGGCTGCTTATGTATCGGTCTTCTTCAAATTTTTGTAAGATTTCATCGACTTTTTCAGTGATTGGTCGACCTAAGCGAGGTGCATCTTTGACATCAAAATTTCCAGAACTAAAGCGAGCGAACCATCTTTTGGCTGTGGCTTTTGATAAAGTATCTTGACCATAGGAACTACAAATTTTTTCACGAGCCTGCGATGCATTCTCATCTTGATCGTAGTGATATTATAAAATATAACGATTTTTTTCGGAAATTTTACACATTTTTAAATGAATATAACTGTTGACACGAATGACGAAACACAAAACTGTCCATATGAGAATTGTAGACTGGAATGTAACTTTACAAACGCATGTCAGTTTGACTCAATCTGATTAGTATTGCCCTATATATGACAACGAACACCATCTAGTGACAAAAAGGCTCAATACTTTTTAGACTATCCAATATATTAAGAATTTCTTCTCGCACTATCGGACTTCTTTTTATAGTAAGAACTTAAAGTGTGATTGGTCATCCTGATGACACATGATGACTTTTTTGCTATAATTTGCTGCATGATATTTGATTATTTTTTTTTTTTGGATTCTGTGATCGTTTTTCGTATAATTTGCTGCTGTTTTGGATAATTTTATTGCTTTAACGTGTACGCGAACAATGGCTACAATACCTAGTGAGATTATTTAGAAACTGTTGCGCAGGAATAATCAAGAAAACAAAGGAAACGAAACAGCGTTACGACAAAGAATAAAATAAAAAACGTGTCTACTCGTTGACGGTCAAAAACAGACTGGTTTATTGTGTACTGAACTGAAGAACATGAGATGACTACGTTATAGAATTCAAACAAAGAAAATAGATCAGAGAGAGTAGAGAACGCATACATTAACACTCCCACTCGTTCCTTATCTCTCAAAAGAATACAAATTATTTTATATTTAAAGTATTACGTAGCTTCATAAAATGATCGAATTTGATATGCCATTGTCGAGGAGCTTGCTTTAAGCCATACAAAGCCTTCCGTAAAAGATGAACTTTGCCTGTTCCATCGTCAAAACCATCAATCTGCTTCACATATATTTCTTCTGCTAGTTCGCCATACAAGAACGCTGTTTTGACATCGATTTGGAATACTCGATACTTTTTGGCTGCAGCAACTGCTAACAAAGTACGAACTGATTCAAACCGTGCCACCGGTGAAAACGTATCATCGTAGTCTATTTTCTTACGCTGACCGCAACCACGCACAACTAAGCGTGCTTTGAAGCGATCAACAGTTCCATCAGGGTGTGTTTTGATACGATACACCCACCGTGTTGAGATAGCTTTCTTACCACTAGGCAATTCGACCAATTGCTCAAGAACACCATGATCGCTTAATGATTTCATCTCGCCTTTCATACAAAGCTCCCACTTGTTAGCATCGGCACAAGACCGAGCCTCTGATACGCTGTTAGGAATGACAATATCTGCAATGAAAGCACAACCGGCATTTAGCAGTTCTGCCATATTTACGGAACGAACATGGGATCTTGTCCTTTTCGAAATCGGAGCTTCCTCAATAGATCGACTTCTCGTTCGAATCGGTGAAATATTCGGTAGATTATTGTCATCGTCAATCGCATCGTCAATATCATCAATGTTTGAGCCATCACTGACTCTGATTGGTTCGTTGATAATATCAACGGTTTCTGGCGTAGTTCGCTTCGCAACAGTTTCCGCATTTTCGCTCGTCACATATTGAGTTTTCCGTAAATGAGGATCTTCTTCTACAAATACGACGTCACGACAGGTAACTACTTTGTTAGTACCAGGACGCCACAATCGATAGCCTGCAGGCGCATACCCAACTAAACGCAAAATTTCCGCTTTTGGTTCTAGTTTCGACCGCTTCGATTCATCAATCAGAGCGTATGCCTTGCAACCAACTGTTCGTAATTTTGTAAGCTCTGGTTTTCGTCCGTACTATACTTCAAATGGTGTAAGACCGCGAAGACGATTGAGCGGTATCACGCAGCGTAAGTTAGCTGCAGTTGATAAAACTTCAGCCCAAGCTTCGTATGGCAAGCCATTACACAACATTGTGCGTGACGATTCTAAACAAGTTCGATTTTGCCGTTCTGCAGGACCATTCATCTGTGGACAATATGGCACTAAGTTTTCCATTTTGATCGAATGCCGTAAAAGTAAATCACGCATTGGTTTCCCCGTAAATTCACTCGCGTTGTCGCATCTGACCCGGCGAATATCATGTCCGACAGATTTAGAATTTATGATCAGTCGTTCAAGCGCGTCGACTACTCTGTCTTTTGTTTTTAAAGGTTCGGCAAAAACACTTCCACTATAATCATCAGTAAATGAGACCGCGAAACGATTTCCTCCCCAAGACGGCACTTTCATCGGACCGATAATATCGAAATGGATAAGTTCTGCGCACTTTGTTGCTCGCTTCTCATTTTTTACATATGGTAGGCGATGCATTTTACCTAATATGCATGACTCACAAAATGTGTTTTCGCTCGCGTCGCAGGTAGAATTATCATTTTTACTGTCTTCTTGCCCTTCAACTTTAATGTTTCCGAACAAATTTCTTTTCAACATTTCACGAACCGCGCGATAATTCGGATGACCCAATCTTTCATGAAGTTGTCGAACACTTACAGACGCGACACATGCATTCGACGGTTGAACTTCTTCATAGTCCATTTCAAATAGGTTGTTGTTTACTTTCCAGGCACAGCCAACTATTTTACCATGTAATTTCAATACGGCTTTAGATCCTTCGGCTTCGTGTCTAGCACCCTTCTTCGAAATGAACGAACCTAACGACAGAAGTTTTCGTTTTAAGTGCGGTACATGATATACCTCTCTGATCGTTACGAGACCAGCCGACTTAGATACGAATTGTAGCGATCCCTTGCCAACTGCATAAATTATATGATCGTTTGCTACTGCGATAGGTTTCTCGTCTCTGCATAGCGGCACATAGTTGAACATGTTCGAGCAATCGTTTGTCATGTTGTCTGACGCTCCGCTGTCTAATAGCCATTTAGAGTTGTTGTTGTGTGTGTTAGATGCATTGAATACAACATCTTCAGTGATTGCACATTTTGCACACGCGCCGTTAGTATTCTTCTTGTTCTTTCAGCGATAACAATTTTTAGCCATGTGGCCAAGTTTGCCACATTCAAAGCATTTTATTGCTTTACGTTTAGGCTTACTTGCATGCAATGCTTCGTTTGGTTCGACGTTGTTGGTACCTGCACCTGGTTGCAGTTGGTTTTCGATTATCTCTAATTGTTCACGCAATTTGTCAAAAGATAACGAAACTCCTGATGCGGCCGAAATCATGTACGTCTGCTTAAAAGTGGTGAATTTTGCAGGTAATTCGTTGATAACTTTGGCTACCATGTGTCCGTCGGTTATTTCATCGCCAGCTGTATGTAGCCTTTGTTTCAAAACGGCCAATTCAGAGCAAAAGGCACCGACTCTTTGACCTTCTCCGAATTTCTTGCCCATAAATGCCTGAGCCAACAAATATTTATTTGTTTCGGTTTTCGCTTCGTACAGCGATTTGATTTTTACGAATTTCTTGCCCATAAATGCCTGAGCCAACAAATATTTATTTGTTTCGGTTTTCGCTTCGTACAGCGATTTGATTTTTACGAACATTTCTCTTGATGTCGTACACTCACGAATAACCGCGTGATCATTCGCGTTCAGGCCTGCTGATAATATGCGTCTCGCTTTTGCATCCCACATCTTCCATACTCGGAGATCAGCAGCTACTTGAGGCTTAATTACGACGCCATTAGCAACCTCGTCAACACCACACATTTCCAAAGACGCGCCACTCTCCGTATGTCGCCTTGCTGAGTTACGGAACAGAAATCTTTTCTTCTTGTCCAGCCATTATCAAATTTCAAAAAAAAAGTCTAACACAAAAGAAACCACAATAAAATACAAATGTCACTATGTCCGTAAAATACGATCCCGATTTTACACTTATTAAACTTTCGATTTTTGCACTAGAACTGGGCCCATTACCTGTTGCGCAGGAATAGTCAAGAAAAGCGTTACGACAAAGAATAAAATAAAAAACGTGTCTACTCGTTGACGGTCAAAAACAGACTGGTTTATTGTGTACTGAACTGAAGAACATGAGATGACTACGTTATAGAATTCAAACAAAGAAAATAGATCAGAGAGAGTAGAGAACGCATACATTAATAGAAACAATATATATGGGTTAATAAATCCCGGGATTTTCAATGAAAGCAAGCGTTTTTTTGGGTGGATTTATATTTATTCTTTAACATAGTTATCTTGAAGGGCGATACACTTCGTATATCAATTTTCCAGTATTTCGATTCTATAGTAAAAAAGGCCAAACATTTAAAATACGCCTCAATATTTGCAATGACTTCGATCTAAAGCTCATTAACTAGAGCCACCGCTTGAGGTTATGGAGCAGACGATAGTCGCTGCTGGACAAGACGGAGAATACGGTGGGTGAACAATTTACTCGAATCAGAATTGGTCCAGTATGTGTAAGCACGTTATTGTGATGATATAGAACATTTTTTGCGCCACATGGGGACTTTTTTCTCTATTCTGCCATTCAGTGTTTCCAATAACGCTGCATAATACTCTCGTGTGACTTCTGCAAGTAATCGGTTACGTTTGTACAATGCGCATCCCAAAAAATAAGCTGCAGACTGCCTCTTGAACGCAAGCGTTTGGTAATGGATCTGCGTTTCATCCATCGTTACAAAACGTCAAAAAAAGTCTGCGTCAATTTGCTACAACAACGCTGAATCGGCCTTTAGTGGACGGTCAGCAAGCGCATCACCCATCGCGCTGACAGCTTTTCATCTACAAAATATCGGGCATAATGTATCCCGCCCGGACTTTTGAGATTCCATGGCCTCAACTAGCTTGTGCAACTACACATTACGATCCCTCAGTGCACTTGCTTTACAATTTCCACATTCGCAGCCTCTTTTGGCTTTCCAGTATCTTCGGTGCTTATACAACCCATTTTGACTGCACTAAACCACCGATAAACTGTTGTTCTTGATGAAACAGATGCGGAATAACATTTCTGCAACCATTTCAATGATTGTTCAGAAGTTTTTTCCATCAAAAAACAATGTTTGGTCATGATGCGATATTCCGGTTTTTTTACGAAGGCAAAAGTAGCTTCTGTCTAACGACGATAATTTGTAAATGAATGGACGAAATGTCATGAAATCTCATACACAAACTAGCGACCGATAAACCCCACGGAATCAATCCTGTTCATTTTCCAGTATTGCCACCTATTGAAATATTCCAGGACTTATCAGCTCATGATGCATATTTTTCAGAACTTCTTTATAGAGTCATTATTGTTATTCTCCAGACTATTTTTTTGAATACTTAGATAATTATAGATTTTGAGTATTCATAGCGTCATGTGGTATTCTTTTATATGTTGGAAAGCAAAAATAGCAGCCACAATTTTTACAGCACATCGGAAGCGGTATGAACGATGACAAAAACGACAATGAATACAATGATAGTGAAGACGGATGAACAACAATGATTAACAGACAGTCTCGTCCAAACTGTGATTCATAGTGCGTTTGGTTGCAGTAAAAAATGATGTAAACGCCAGAGTGGGAAACCCTGCAGGACGTGCTAGATATCGAGTGGTTGGGAAAAATATAAACAAAGTCAAGAGATCGAGGGTTACTGCTGCAATTGCTACCAATACGACCGAAGTGAGGGTCGCAAGTCCCGAAATAATAACGAACCATCCTGAAGTCCACAAAGAGGTTACGGCAGGAGCAAAAAGATAAACAAAGTTCCGCTGTATGATTTTACCACCACCGTCAAAAATGTGGCGGAAGTACTGTACTTGAATACGAAAGCCGATAACTTCTCCCAAGAAAGAAGGTTGCAAAGTACAATTGCCGTTCAGCGGCATGAAGAAGAAGGGCCAATTCAAAAAGTAGATATTTTAAAAAGAATAGTCTTTCTAGCATATCCTCCACTTTTTGGCTTAGCCTTTCTTCTTGATGTCGCTGAACGGCAATCAAACTTTGCGATCTCCTTTTTTGGGCGATGTTATCGGCTTCAACTCCCGACTACAGTACTTCAGCCACATTTTCAATGGTAGCGGTGAATTCACATAATGGCGCTTTATTTTTCTGGTCACGCTTTCCTTTTCCTGCCATGATAACTGTGTGGACATCTGGACGGTTCATTTTTATTACGAGACTTAAGACTCCTGCTTCAGTGGCTTCGGTAGCGCTTGCAGCAGTAATCATCGAGTTCTGGGTCCTGGCGCGTCTTGCAAAATTTCTCGTTCTTCCTTTTTAGGATATTCTAGCGTCTGCATCATTGTTTTTGCTGCACTCGAATGGTGCAGGAGTCTCATTCTGGACAAGGCTGTCCGCTAATCTCCGTTTTTTTTGTTCGTCTTTACTGTCATTGCATTCATCGTCATTTATGTTGTCATTAGTAGTGCCCCCAATGTGCTGTGAATATTTTGGCTGCCGCTGCTGCTAGTTGCGCCGTCGTTGTTGATAGTTTTACTTGCTTTTTTGGATTTTTCTAAATCTATTTTTAGGATTTTTTAGTTGGAATTGCTCTAGTTTTATTGGGTCCCCCCTCGGAACCACTGTCTCCATTTGTGTGTGTAGTCTTCTTTTTCGTTCCATGGTTATCTTTGCAGAGCGGGGCTGTTCAAAATTGTAATCAATTTGTAATCTATCCATAAAATTAATTATACAGCAAAGCATTCATTATTGAAAACATTGACCTCTTGATTCATTGAACTATGTAATTTGCTTGCTTCTCCATATTTCAACTAGTCAGCATTTTTTGTCTTCATCGAACATCGTTCAATTATTTAAAACGTGTACACATATGTGCAACAGTAAGCACATTCTTTGCTCGATAATTGAACTCTGTTCTGGTTAACATAATTGATGAGCATGTTGTTTTAGAATATAAATACAATTGAATGTTGAATGAAGGAGTTCAGTTTTGGAATCAGATCAGTGCGTGTTTTATTCGTGACCTTTCAAAGCGTGTTATTTTTATTTGTGACTTTCACAGTTTGAGGAACAAGTATTAGTTTCTCAACATTTTTGGTCCGTCGAGCCGGATTACGAATTGGATATTTGTGGATCCGGATACGAATTTTTTAGTGGCAAAGCATCGGAGACAATTATGATTTGGTTCTGGTGATATTTGATAAAATCGATTCTTAGCGCAACCATTGCTCAAAATCTCCACCGTTGAATTACTTTATACAAGTTGGTGCAGACGAGTTTTTGGCTCCGCTGTTATAAGAATCTGAAAGTAATCAACACCAGTGCTGAACTACATCCTGAGGAGGGTCTTTGCCAATATGCCGGAAACAAGGGTCGACAAATCCACAACTGCATCTGCTGCCACGAAAGATGATAAGGGAACTTCATCGACTACGGTCACACAATACGACCATTTTTGCAACATTGCGAGGCTGAAGAAAAACTTCGGGAAGGATAGCAAGGATCGTCATAATCTTGGCTATTTTGAGGCAAGGCTGCAACGACTGCAGGAGTTATGGACAGCATGTCAGGAGCATCATACTCTCATGCTCGACTTGACGGCCGACAATCCTGCGCGACGCAACTCGTATCTTGAAGATTTCGAGACCAGCGAGAACCAATATTTGGACCTGCTAGGGGCGTTCAAAGGTGGCATCAGGCAACATCAGGGTGAATCGAGCATCAGTATTACTGAGAAACCTGCATCTGGAACTACAAAGGTTCAACTTGAATGTTTGGTAATTCCCAAGTTCGACGGGAGTTACAGACAATGGCGGATGTTCATCGATTTGTTCACGTCAATGGTGCACAATAATGAGTCATTATCTGCAGTAGAGAAGATGCAGTACTTAAAGACTCATCTGACTGGAGAGGCGACACGTGTCATCCAGCATATGGACATCAACAGCGAGAATTACGAGGCAGCATTGGAAATGCTTCGTAAACGATACGACAACAAACGATCCATAGCGTGGAGCTATCTACATACGTTCCACAAACTACCGGCAGTTGAGGAGGAACGCGACTTCAACATTAAGCAATTCATGGACACTACGGCTGAGCTCATTGCCAATATGAAGAGCATTGGTGTAAACACGGAGCATTGGGATATACTGATCATTTATTCAGTTACACAAAGACTAGACCATGAAACAAGAAGATTATGGGAGACGTCCATTGGAGCATCATCAGAGATACTAACTCTAGCAACGTTCATAGATTTTTTAACAAGCCGTTTCAGGACATTAGAAGCGTCGAATGGTCCTAAGAAACCCCAAAAAGTTGATGCACTCACGGTTCGTGACGTAACGACTTGCGACATTTGCAGCAAAAGTCATCACATAGATCAATGCGATACCTTCAAGGCATTAAAGTTGGAACAGCGACAAGAGGCTGTGAAACGAAATAAATTGTGCTTTAATTGCTTAAAGAAAGGACATGTCATCAGTAAATGTCCATCTAAATCCAGATGTCGAACCTGCTCCAAACAGCACCATACATTGCTCCACGACAGCAATAAGACAACGTCTGCAGTATTATCTAGCGACGCTAAACCATTTACACCATCAACAAATTCACTTTTTGCCGAAGAAAATTATCTTTGCCAGCAAGTGCTATTGGCGACAGCCCGAATCAAGGTGGAAAACGCTTCATCGGAGTTGGTAACATTAAGAGCACTTGTTGATTCTGGTTCACAACGGACATTCATCACGGAATCAGCTGCTCAACTGCTCGGACTGAAACGCGAATACGCTAAAGTTACGATATGTGGTCTAGGAGCAACCTCAAAGTTCAAACAAAGGGAAGCGTGCTGCTGAATATCAACCCAAGATGTGGAGATAGCGTGTTCACTGTATCAGCTTTGGTGATACCCAACATTACTAATATATGTCCTTCAATCGACACTAAAGTGAAGCTTCCAAAGACATTGTCACGTGCTGACTTAGCGGACCCGTTATGTGGCACACCTTCACGTATTGATATGTTGCTTGGTGCAGATGTTTACAATTCTGTAGTTCTGCCGGGATTCAAGAAAGGATCGCCTTGCGCTGTCAATACTGTATTCGGATAGATTTTACTCGGACCGACATCCATGGCAGCAACTTCAAATTCTTTGGCAGGAATTGTATCATTGGTCAGTATTGAAGAAGAAACAGACCAACTTAAGAAACGGTTCTGGGATCTTACAGACGCACCAGTCAATCCTATTCTAAAGCCTGAAGAAACTGCTGCTGCGGAATGGTACCAGAAAACAACCAGACGAGACGACTTTGGAAGATATATCGTGAGGCTTCCATTCAAGGAGAATCTTGAGCCTCCAAAAACTCTACGCGATTCTCAACGAAACGCTCATATTAGGTTTTCACAGCTAGAAAGGAAACTAGCCAACGACGGAAAGCTACGGCAACAATATATAGAGTTCATGGAAGAGTACAGGAGACTAGGACATATGGTAGAGGTACCTGCTCAAGAGAAACACTCGAAGTACAGTTACTATTTGCCGCATCACGCTGTGGTTAAGGCAGAGAGCACAACTACGAAACTGAGAGTAGTCTTCAACGCGTCTGCAAAAATGCCATCACGGAAATCACTCAACGACACACTCTTAACTGGGCCGAGCTACCAAAATAACATCATTCACATATTGATGAAGTGGAGGACATACAAATATGTTGTAGTAGCTGACATCGAAAAGATGTACAGACAAATAATCATAGACCCCAGAGACCAAGATTATCAACGAATTCTGTGGCGAAACCATCCTTCGCATCCAATGAAACACTACAAATTGACAACAGTTACGTATGGAACAGCTAGTGCTCCATTCCTGGCCATGCGGACGTTACATCAACTCGCTGATGACGAGAAGTTGTTTCATCCCCAGGCGTGCCATTCGATAAAACACGATTTCTACGTGGACGATGTACTTACCGGTGGAGACACGACTGATCAAGTGAAATGCCTTCAACAAGAATTAATCACAGTACTCCACAAAGGAGGTTTCAACTTGCGGAAGTGGACTGGTAATGACGACACTCTTTTGAATGCAGTTCCCGTTTCTGACCGAGAAACAAACGTACCGCTTAATATTCACGAGGATGCTCATATTAAAACACTTGGTTTGCGATGGCATCCAGCCAGAGATTCATTTTCATTCAAAGTAAACCTTGAACCAGTGACCGATAACCCACCAACTAAACGACAGCTTCTGTCAGAGATAGCCAAATTCTTTGACCCAGTAGGATGGTTGCAGCCCTGCATCATTTTTGGCAAAATCATCATGCAACAACTGTGGCTTGAAGGAACGGAATGGGACGAGCCCGTACCAAATCAACTCTCGGGAAAATGGCGAAATTTTCGTGACCAACTGCCGGCAATCGAAGAAATTTCGATTCCCCGCTGGCTAAATTATACCAGCATCGAGTCGATCCAGGTTCATGGATTTTGTGATGCATCCGAATCGGCATATGCAGCAACTATCTACTTGCGTGTTCAAGAGAATGGTGGAAAATCACTCGTTAAACTAATAACAGCGAAATCAAAAGTGGCCTCCTTGAAAGTACGATCAATACCACGTCTCGAACTGTGTGGTGCAGCCTTGTTATGCGAACTTATGAACAGCACTCTGAAAGCGCATGGATGGGATTGTCTCAGACCGTACTACTGGACTGACTCTACAATTGTGTTGCAATGGTTACGTCAACCGGCAACCAAATGGGAAGTCTTCGTAGCAAATAGAGTTGGAGAGATACAATCAAGCTCAGAGCCAAAACAGTGGCGACATGTGGGTAGCAAATCAAATCCTGCAGATATCGCATCCCGTGGAGCACTGCCTCAGGCTCTTGTCAACGACAAGTTGTGGTGGAATGGGCCAGACTGGTTGAGTGAAGACCCCAGTAAATGACCAAAAGGGAATTCGTTTACCAACAGTGCTATGATTGACATCGAAAGGCGAACCAACGACGCGCGTTTGACGAGTGTCTCAGCTCAAACCATCACACCTGAGCAAACGCCCGATATCTTCCAAAGATTCTCATATTTTACAAAGTTAGTTCGAGTAATTGCGTATTGTCGTAGATGGAAAACCAAAAATAGTAGTACGTTCTTGACCAGCGACGAACTAAAGGAAGCGGAAATCATCTGCGTTCGCATAGCTCAACGAGAAGCATTCTCAGATGAAATTGAGCAACTGGAGAATCACAAGCCACTGCGTAAGTCAAGTCGCCTTATAAGGCAGCGACCATTCTTGGATTCGGAAGGACTGCTGAGAGTAGGTGGAAGGACTCAACAGAGTGCATTGAGCTATGACACTAAGCACCAAATTGGTTTACCTAGGGGACACTTAGCAAACCTAATTATCAAACACTACCATCATCTTACGTTGCATGGAGGTCAACAGCTGGTTCACGCTACAATCCGAACGAAATTTTGGATAATAGACGGAGCAACAGCAGTTAAGGCATTAACTAGAAAATGCGTCACATGTTTTAAAGTCAACGCGAAGCCAAGCCAGCAGCTAATGGGTCAGTTACCATATGAACGAGTTCAACCAGGCAAGCCATTTGCTCGCACGGGAATTAATTATGCTGGACCCATTTCCATTAAATGGAGTAGTGGTAGAGGCAGCAGAACAACAAAAGCGTATATTGCCGTCTTCGTATGTCTTTCAACAAAGGCAGTACATTTGGAGTTAGTGAGTGACTTAACGGCAAAGGCTTGCAATAAGAAGATTCATTGCAAGAAGGGGCATGTGTCACACATTGATAAGCAACAATGGTACTAACTTCGTCGGAGCAAATAAACAGCTGAAAGCAGCCACCAAAGAGATGATTAAGGAAGCACAACAAATACTCATTATCAATAACATCGACTGGGAATTCATCCCACCAGGAAGTCCGCACTTTGGAGGAATTTGGGAGGCAGCGGTGAAATCAATGAAGCGGCATTTGACGAAAGTAATAGGATCACGTTTACTTAATGTCGAAGAGATGTACACGTTGCTTGCCCAGATCGAAGCCTGCGTAAACTCGTGACCATTGACACCAATAAGCACTGACTCGAACGATCTAAACGCTTTAACCCCTGGACATTTCCTAACTGGAGAAAACCTATTCGAATTACCTGATGAAAATACACAAGATAACCCAATTAAGAAATGGCAACTCGTCCAGAAATTGAAACAACAATTTTGGCAACAATGGAGCTTAGAATACCTTACGCAGCTACAACAACGTGCAAAGTGGTTTACCGAAAACCGAAACATAAAGGTTAATGACCTCGTACTCGTCAAACTTGAAAATTGTGCCGCTACTCAATGGCCTCTGGGCAGAATTTTGGCTCTCCATCCCGGAGAGGATGGGTTGACGAGGGTTGTAACAATAAAAACGAGTGACAGAACTATGAAGCGACCCATATCAAAAATCTGTCCACTACCAATAGATGAGGGACACAAGGAGCCTAAAACATCTGAAAACTCCACTATCGATCCTCACTGTACTACTAGAGAGCGAAAAACTGGCATTTCGAAGAAATCATCAACTCTATCGAAACTCATGGTTTGCTTACTGGCAGTTCTAGTTTGCGTAACACGAACTAAGGCAAATTTTACTATAAAACACCCTGAGTCTGGTCTGTACATAGAGCATATCGGTCAAGTACACTTGATGAAGGGACAAATACGAATGGATATTCACATTTCACCTGAAGAAATCAAACAAGACCTTTCCAATCTTCAACAAGTACGTCAGAACACATCGTACATTTGCGAACAAGGTGTTCGACTTCATCAGGATACACGATGCAAGGAGCTAGTGGAGCGACTGAATCAGGGAGTCAATAGTACCTTTGAGTCAATCACCTCATGGATTCAAAATCGATCACGGCGTGGAATTCTGGGAAACATCCTGCAAGGAATATTCGGAGTGAACGATGAAGTCTACACAGATATCGACAACTTAGATGAAAACCAGAAACGCCTTATTGACACCATGCAACATCAAGGACATTTGCTATTAACCACGACTGCTAAAGTCAACGATACTCAACATGCACTGACAACCAAACTAAATGCCATCATTGAGAAATTCAATCACGTGTCCAAAATATTGACAAAAATGTCCTCATGGTACAATTCCATCGACCAGAACCGAATCAGCCTTGATTTCTTAACCACATATCAATTAGCGTTTGAATGGCTAGAACAGATTCAGAATCGTTACAATGGCTTATATAAAATTCAATCAGGAATTGGAAGTCTTGCAGAAATATGCTCACCAACCACCATGCATAAAACACTGGCACTAGTACAGTCAAAGTTAGGAAAGGGGTTATTTATCGAACCAAGAGAGATATAGAGGACACAAATTACAAAAACATAAAACGGCATACTCATATCAGGGTTCTTCCCAATAGTCGAACAAAGGAACTTCGAGCTTCTACATTGTACAGGCATCCCACATAGTTTAAACGATGGAAATTACTCAGTCCCTGACGTCTCCACGAATTATTTTGGAGTAAATTACGATGACCAACTGTATTTTGAACTGAGCCCTAAACAATTTGACCAATGTGGAACAGTTTCAAACAACAGGCGTCATTGCTCAGTCAGCATACTCCAGAGTATTAGCGAGCATCCTAATTGCATCTTAGACGAAATTTTCGAGCGAACCAATAAGATCTCATGCCCACTCAACAGACTACACGTGAAGGATTTGCTATGGAAGCAGCTAACCCGAGCTAACAACTGGCTATTTTTAAACTCTAAAAAGCAATCAATCGCCATAACATGCAGTGGACATTGACAAGATGTTAAAATCCAAGGAGTGGGTATAATAGAAATGGGCTCTCATTGCAGCATCAAGAGTTCAACCGCCATAATTCGCGCCAACTCTCAAATTATGGAAACCGTATATGTGCAGTCAACCTACATTACACCCATACGATTGATGCAAGACACCGTAAAAAACACAAATCTATCATATCTTTACATCGCCACGGAACCACTACTCAAACAAGACGATAGATTTATTCATGAAACTCAACAGCAAGAAGCGCTCCTGCGATCCGAGTTTTCGGCTACCATTTGGCATCAGACGCGACATCACATCATTGTTCTGGGCGCAAGTGTTGGCCTCACCTTCCTAGTTGCATCTATCATTATCAGCGTCCTAATATGGAGATTGCGAAGACCACCAGTTACAAACAATGCTAATCCGAAGACGAGATGGTACGAAAGTTAACAAACTATCCTCTGCTAGAAGAACCAGCGGTTCTTGGCGGGCAGAATGTTCAGAATTATAATCAATCAATCAATTATACAGCAAAGCATTCATTATTGAAAACATTGACCTCTTGATTCATTGAACTATGTAATTTGCTTGCTTCTCCATATTTCAACTAGTCAGCATTTTTTGTCTTCATCGAACATCGTTCAATTATTTAAAACGTGTACACATATGTGCAACAGTAAGCACATTCTTTGCTCGATAATTGAACTCTGTTCTGGTTAATGTTGAATGAAGGAGTTCAGTTTTGGAATCAGATCAGTGCGTGTTTTATTCGTGACCTTTCAAAGCATGTTATTTTTATTTGTGACTTTCACAGTTTGAGGAACAAGTATTAGTTTCTCAACAGGGGCTTTTATGGGGACAAGTGCTCAGGGCCGGACTAGCGTTAATCAGGAGTCTGTCTCAACCGAACCTACACCACCAACCAAGCGATCTTCGAACCTACTCCGAGGTTTTACCGGGACGAAGACGGTATGACAGTTGAATTACCGTGCAAAGTAACTATGTCCAAGCCATCATGTCCGCCAGCCCAAAGCATCAATTCCAGTTAGTTGTCCAAAGCGTACACCGGGTTTAGTCAGGCTCAATACCTATCATCCCAGGAGGAACCTCACGACGACCTCCATATCCTTGGGTCTAGCCTCCCAGAGCATTCCTGTCAACCGGCATTCCCCTCTTTTGGTAACATCGATCAAAACTAAGTTGTTACATGTTAGTTGTAAGCTCAAAATAGTGTTTTAAGGGCTTTGTAAAAAAATTTACAAAAACTTACTAGTTTCACGTCCTATCTGTCTATCCGTGCGTCACAGAAAGTTTTCTCAGAAACCATAGAACCAAAAAGCTCAAACTGTTTGTGAAGGGTGGTCTCTAAAAACTTTGGATCTTATCAAACATTTCAAAATTTTTTAAGGGGGTCCAGCCGTATGCTGAAGTGTCCCCTAAATATTTTTTTATCAAATGTATTCAAGTGGGGTATGAAATGAAAGGTCTTAATTTGAGCTTTCTAAACCTGGAATATGATAGTCATTTTATGTATCCGCGGGCCCAGGGGGAGGGAAGATGTTCGGAATTTGGAACAAATTTGGTTGATTTTTCGCCTTTTTTCGAATTAATTCATAAAATTAGTAATTCTCATTTGATAGCGTATTGTTTTTATGACTAATTATTTGATTGTATTATATTGTAATATTGTTTAAATTTAGAGTGCTATATAGGCCATGAAGCTTTTGAGTATTTTTAATGTTTAAAACTTGTTTAATATTTTCAAAAAGCTTATAACGATTGAATCAATATAGCGCATTTCAATTTCAATCTTGAGCTGCAAAGTTTTCCTAAATAATGTTCTAAGTTAAAATTGGCTAATATCTGCAATAACAGTATATATATACAATTAATGCAAGGTTTTATTCATTGATTAATTAATAGGGTGAGTTTCGTCTGAACTTGATTTTTCAGGGTCGTGCAGAGTATTTCAGTACGTAAGGTTTTTACAAAGCAACCAAAATTGAATGCGCTACTTACAGAAAATGTGGCATTACTGGCATCGCATATATTGTGAGTTGTTGTACCTTCTGAGAAAAACCGTGGCGAGATAAATAATTTCACCGCATACCCACAACTCTTTAACACCATTGAATTGAGACCTAGATTGCATATCACATCACTGTTAATTTTTTTTAAACTGTTTGATATGTTTATGTTGGCTATGTTGAAGTTAAAATTTCCGCAGAATTTAAATTTCCTCCGCGTAAGCTCAAGAATTTCCGCAACCACGAATATAATTTTTTACGGTGAAATGAACTTTTCAACCAAAACTGGCATGAAGTGGTTGTTCAAAAAACTGAAATGTCCAGCTCTTGAAATACTACCGAGTATATTGAAATGAAAATATCGAACTTTTTCTACATATGTCTGCTTTTTGCACAAATTCATTAAAAACTTTTGCATCTTTAATCTGACCCCCATTGCTTTACTTCAAAGTATATCGTTCCTGACAGCACTCAAAATTCTTGGTGTGTTTTTCACAACAGACCTCACCTTTTTTGCCTACTCAGCACGTGCATATTACGGAAATAAATAATATTCCTGCAGCATTATTATAGTTAACAATCAAACAAAACACAAACAATACTTTGACAAGATTTCACAGTACCGCGGCAGCCAGTATGCGGAAATCGAATAGACAAACACAAAAGTCCTCTATTCAAATCAAAAGTGACCGTGAACACTAAGCTTAATTGCAATTTATGTATATTGAAGGGTCCCTAATGCGTCTTGCATCGATGATCCTAACCATCAGCGATCCCATCAACACATTCAAATGATTGACGCTCTAATGACTGTCGTAAGAAAAAATCCAACATCATTATGTCGTTTTTCGGCTTCTTCAAAAGTTACAAGTGCGTCAAAATTGATACCCAATATTTTGGGTAACTAACTATCCACTCATCAAGTCAGATCTGCCAACGAATGCAAAGACCTATTCAAAATTGAAATTTTTACTCACCGCGGCGGAACCTTTCGCATCATTACAATTGTCTTCAATTTTACACCAATCTAGAAAGCCTCCATACATTAGCCCTTGCATAAATTACAATTACTGTAATGTATTGTAGATACATAGATTTATTGCAAATTGCGGAGATTTGTTGTGAGTGGCGCTACGCGAATTTTTTCTGTAGTACGCCAAGTGTAATCTAAACACTTTGAAATTTATTAGAGTTCATATATTAGCAATACTATCAAGGTAACCGCGGTGGCCAACACCGCTTTAATTTAAAGTACCTGCGATCCGCACTGTGAAAGAATCTTCCATCCTTTTGCTGGTAGCGAATAACGGTCTTTGCGAAAAGCTTTCGAGAGAGTTCAGAGGTGATGTTCCGGGCTCATCGTCGTTTCCTAATAATGAAATTTCAAGAGGTTCGATAATTAATTGCAGACCTTGTTCAGGTGATTTAACAATGACTATTTACATTATCATGCAGAGAGCCAGCAGTACTCGTATTTGTATGACTTAGGTAAATTAAGCCTACGTTAAAGATAACGTTGAATTAAAGGCGTCATTTGAATAGCGGACCAACTATCTCTTTCGGTAATTTCATGTTAATAGTAACTCCTCGGAATGATGCCATGATTAAAGTGTTCGATCGTTGGCAAGAAGGATTAGAGATTTATTTGCAGGTGCTTGTTAGCTTTGAGTCATTTTGTCGAATCAATCACTTTCAAGCGGGTCCGGAACAATTGACTTTCATTAAAATTTAAGTACAAATGCTGGAGCCGGCAGATACTTCATAAAATCGAAAGTCATCTTTGGCGCACGTTCAAGTTAAATAAGATTCAATTAAATGTAATCGAACTTGATGATTTAGACAATTATTTCAATAAAATAGAAATTAAAGGTTAATTATTTACCTCCAGATTAGAGGATGGAAAGGATTGTTGAAAGTATTAGACCCTCTCTAGCTTGAAGCTTATATTTATTTTACTTTGCTGAAGAATTAAAACATTCAAGTGATATCAAATTGCAAAAGTGTTATAAAAATGTTCAAAAGTAACCACCAATTTTCTCAAATTTTTTAAATTTTAAGCACATACCTACGAAGAAAAAATTCCTCAAAAAAATCCAATTGGCTCCCCTCAGCACCACATCTTGCGCACCTCTACAAAATTTATTATTCGCTTCCTGAGAACCCCTTTACATCGCGGGCGCAACTTCACCGCATGATGGAATTGTCAATGAAGCTGCTGAACATTTTTGCAAGGTATTATTATAATAGCACTTACCAATACAACACTATGTCATTTCGGAGTGCTTTGACTCGACAAGCATTCGAAAGGTTAAGAATGCTTGCGGCAAACGTACAATGATATCTTTAACCTTAGTAAAAATTTAAAATTAGCTACAAGTGATTTGAAAATCGGCGGGTTTTATACCGTTAATGTTTCCATTGCGCTTCGATTCAAATAAATAATAATACGCGAGAAAATATTCGCCGAATTGAGGGAGAACGTCTGTGTATGTACCAGTATGTCTATGTAGTGAGGCGTGGAAAAGCAAATAGATTAAGTTATTCTTAGAAACGGATAGGGAAGTAGAACTGCCAACTTTGAAGTTTGGCGCTAAATTCTCATACTTGGTGTAATTTAAAGCAGATTCTTCAGATTTTTTGTTACAATTTGAGAATATTGAAATATAACTATTGGATTTTGAAGAGGCAAAATAATACGATAATTTAACCGAAAGTATTGTACGGCTTCAGAATCAAAATTTGAATGGCAGTAGCTTGGATTTCTTTTGGATTCACATTAATATTTTAATGCTGTTACTATTTTAGATATTTGCTTTTGGGCTCCAATATGTTCAAACTGAAATGGAGACCTCTTATAAGAACGCTTATACAATTCAACTGACTGACGATACTCAACTCAAATAAACACTTGATGATCAGCTTAGCAGCGGAAGAAGAAATTTTCAGCACAGAACTCGCAACACAATATGCCTGCTAAATTTTTTGTGGTAGGGAGGTAAATGCCCCTTTACGCACAGAGTATGGGACTCCCATTTTCGCAAAAAGGCGACCGGACTACCCACTAAACGACCGGACTACCCACTCCTGTCAACCTGAGAACCTAGCCTGGAACCGTTTGACACATTGCTTCGGGCCAGGTCTCGTTTCGTTACGCCGCGAGGCACCTTCAAGCTGGGGGGTCGCTCTTCAAGCGGGAGGGGAGAGGGAAAGAGGAAGTGCCAGACAAGCTATCCCCAGCCCCAACACCCCCGGTTGCTGTGAGTCCCTTTTATCTTTCAGGACTGCCCAAACATAATGTTCCACCTGGTTCCATTTGTCAACCGGTTCGAGCATCACCGCGACTATATTATCTGGAGTGAGCTCTCCTGTCTCTCTGTAGAGGATTCTTCGCAGCCTGTCCCATTTTAAGGACACAAAAAATGTGTGGCAGGCATTGAATTCCTCTTCTGGGCAATACTGACACTCGGGGGACCGGGACTCACCAATCTGGTGCAGGTAAGACTGAAAACACCCATGCCCGCTCAAAAGCTGGGTCAGATAGAAGTCAATCTTGTTATTGTTTTATAGACAATAATATGATTTTAATTAGCCAACGTCTTAACACAATGTTTATTGACAGACAGATTGACAGAAGTGAACAGAGTGACAAATGACAGTTCAAAATATCAAAGTTTTACATCAATATTTCCTCTAAAACACGGTGTTTCAATTTTTCAATAACAAACTAAATTCAAATTCAAAATCAGATCAGATCATTCCAAGGGCAGAACGTAGATCAGCAAATCTCAGACGTGGCAGCAGCTTCGTCAGGATATCAGCGAGTTGTTGATCACTAGAAACATGTTGAATATTCAACCTTCCATCCTGCAATTCCTTTCGAATGAAATGGTACCTCACTTCAATGTGTTTGGTCCTCTTGTGAAACTCGTGGTTCTTCGCTAATTTGATTGCGCCTTGATTGTTCACAAAAAGGATTGGAATGTTATCTAAGGGAGAGACTTCTGCGAACAGTCGAGACATCTACACAGATTCCCTGGCAGCTTCACTAGCAGTGACATACTCAGCCTCAGTTGTGGATAGAGACACACACTCTTGACGTCTGCTAGCCCAGGATATCGCTCCTCCACTGTGCATGAAAACAATTCCACTAACAGACCGACGAGTATCCGGCTGACTAGCATAGTTTGCATCACTGTAGGCCTTCAAGACACTTCTTTTGGAACCAGCCTCGTACCTGATACCAACTGACGCAGACCCTTCGACATATCTCAGGATTTACTTTACCAGCAACCAGGGGACACCTTCCGGATCTTCCAAGAACTGCGACGCATAATTGACTGCAAACGCGATGTCAGGACGAGTAGCAACAGCTAAGTACATCCTACAACATCACGATAAGGAGCAGATGTTCTCAAACCAGTTTTCTCTTTCAACTGCACGTACTTGTCAATGGGCGTTGAAACAGCATTGGCTTCTGCCATGTTGAACTTCTGAAGAAGATTTTCCGCGAACACCTTCTGATTGAAACGGATTGAACCATCTTCTTCACGTTCAATGAGCATATTCAGGAAACAGCCAAGCGGTTCACGTGTAATCTTGAACTTCATCTCCAGGAACTCTTGAATCACACTCTTCTGTGTTTCAGCAACCAGGCCATCATCAACATAAAGGGTAATCATCAGTTTATCTTCACCAGACATACAAAAGGAAAGACATGAATCAGCTTCACTCTGGACGAGACCAAACTTGATAAGAATCTCCTTGAACCGGTTGTTCCAGCACCTCGGAGATTTCTTCAGTCCGTAGAGACTTCTAATCAGCTTGCACACACGACCAGAACCATCTTCAAAATCTTCAGGTTGATCCATATATATTTCTTCATTCAGAACACCGTTAAGGAATTCCGTCTTCACATCAAATTGGGCCAACTCCAGACTTTCCTTGGCAGCAACACTTAGAATCGCCCTGATAGTATCAAATCGAGCTACGGGACTGAAAGTTTCAAGATAATCAATACCTCATTGTTAACTTTAACCCTTCGCAACAAGCCTAGCTTTGTGGCGACAAGGCTTCCCTTCTGCATTTCGTTTCATACGATAGACCCAGCGATTAGCAATTGTCTTCCTTCCTGGAGGTAACACCGTTAAAACCCAGGTTGGATTTCCCTTCAGTGAAGACATTTCTTCTTTCATCGCAGCCTTCCAGTGTTCACGATTACACGACTCCATGGCTTCTTTATAGTCTCGAGGTTCCTCCAACTCTGCAAGAAACATTTCACTCAATTTTACAGGTTTCTGAAGTTTACTTCTATCTCGAAGACGTCGTGGATTGGTATCTTTTGCAGCCTTAGGAGTTTCTTCAATTTGCAGTTCAGCAGGAACGACTGGCAATACGGGATCCGGGACCTCAGGCACGTGCAGAGCTTCAAATGAGTTCAGGACTCTGGGAAAATCGCGGGACTCGACAGGATCTTCAATTTCTTCAACAGGAAACAAAACTAGAACTTTAGAGGAATGCTGCGGACCAAAAACTACCTCACGACTTCGGATCACCTGCTTTGTAGCCTTCTTCCACACACGAAAACCATCGATGTCTTCCGAGTACCCAACAAAACTGCTTCGATGCCTTCAGCATCCCACTTCTTCCGACGTTCTTTAAGCACCATCACCCAGCATGTGGTTCCAAAAATATGAAACCTGTTCAAATGAACACTCTTCTCAACGAACAACTCGTACGGAGTTTTGCCCTCTACAGAGCTTCGACCAGTTTGGTTGAGAAGGTAAACCGCAACGTTGACAGCTTCAGCCCACAGAAACTTCGGCAGATCCTTGCTAACAAGCATTGTTAGTACTAGCTCACCAATCGTCCGATTTGATCGTCCAGCACAACCGTTCTGCTGAGGCTTATGAGGATTCGTAATCAACACCTTCGTACCTTCCGAGTCCATGAGTTCTCGCATCTTCTTGTTTTCAAATTCCTTGCCTCCGTCACTCTGGAACACCTTCACCAGTCGACCTCGTTGAGTCTTCACCAGCTGCAACATTTCTTAGGTCTTGTCAAACACCTCCGATTTTTCCTTCAAGAAGTAAACCATACGAAATCTTGGATAATCACACGTGAAGCAGACAAAGTACCTGGCACCAGCAATAGACTCCTGTCCAAGTGAAACACCGACATCAGCATGGATCACTTCTCCTGGCACAGATGAACGCTGTTGACGTGACTTGAACGGTTCTCGATGTTGTTGTCAACACGTTGATCAGGTTATCGAGGGTCTGCTGATCATCCGACCTGAAACTTTCGAAACTGTTAGGCAACGTTTCCAGCAACTTGACCATCAAAGCTTACTCGTCGGGCTTAACTTTCAACTGCTGCATGCGTAGAATGAAACCTTCAGATTTAGCAATATGACTTATCATATCATCCGCTAAATTCATGTCAAAACTCAAAAACTCAGTCTGAACTGAACGAACGGCTTGCCGTGTTTGTTGTTCATAAATACCGTGCAATTTGTTCCACATCTGATGAGCAGTCTCGCAAGCGACGATCAAAGTCAAGACACTCGAATCAATTGTCTTGATGATGATTTGACAAGTGGCGCGATCTGCCTTATCCCAAATTTGTGAGCATCAATCGCAGCCGCATTAGCATTAGCCGCCAGCACCGGTTGAACTTACTCTCCAATACTCACTTCGTATGCTCCTTCAGTTGCTCGCAATAAATTGCGCACCATGAACTTCCAAATATTCCAGTTTTCCGAACCTTTTAACTTCTCAATACCTTGAAATTCCATGATTGTCAGTCACCAAAATTCCAGCAACTATCACCTTCAAGTTTTGAGAAAATTTCTTCGAAAAACAATATTTATTTTGCTAAACGTTGGTTCACTCAAATCGAACTACGCTCTGCTACCATGTTATTGTTTTATAGACAATTAGATGATTTTCATTAGCCAACGTTTTAACACAATGTTTATTGACAGACAGATTGACAGAAGTGAACAGAGTGACAAATGACAGTTGTAGCATTATGTTAAAGGAACATAATTTTGAACTGAGTATATCAACGTTTTACATCAATAAGTCTCACCATGCCTTCGATTTAGCCACGGTCTCACATCCGGAATGAGGCGTGCAGTCCACCTTCCCTTCGTGCAATTCACCCAAAACTGCTGCCAATCGTTGAGTGAGCGCTGTCTCTCTTCGCGGGCTACCATCTCCCTCGCATCCTCGTTTCGACGCAGATTAATAGAGCGGCGTAACCGCCATCTTTCGTTGGCACTGTGTCGTGTCGTAGAGCAGGCTCGGTCTTTTAAGTAGTCCCTCAAAAGCCGCATTAGATATTCTGGAACTTGAAAAGGGTTTTCCAGCGTATCCAGAATATCCACCCATCTAGTGGAGCTGACGGCGTTCCTGACGTCGAGTGTCACCAACAGGACGATCCGTCACTTGGTGCGACTATGTGCCTCTGCTTTTTGAACCGCGCTCACCACCTCTGCAATCGCATCGATAGTAGAACCTCCTTCTCTAAGGCCGTACTGCCTAAGAGATAGGTCCCCAGCAGCACGAATCGCGTCAGTGAGTCTTTTCTTGATGAGTTTTTCTAGCACTTTCTCAGCTGTGTCTAGCATACATAACGGGCGGTATGCAGACGGCGTTTCGGGATTTCCCTTCCCCTTGCTGATCAGCACGAGCCTCGCCACCTTGCATCATACCGGGAAAAACCCATTCCGTAGGCAAGCGTTGAATGTGCTGAGCAGCAAGTCAGGACAATGGTGATTGACAAGCCACAATACCTCAGCCGGAACACCATCTGGACCTGGAGCCTTCCTTGCTTTCAATGAAAGGGCTGCCTCCTCCAGTTTCGGCTGTGTGAAGAGTGGACACTCAACAGCTGTTTCACCATGGACAGCGTCAACACGGGCGGGATGGGCGGGGAAGAGTG
Source organism: Odontomyia ornata (assembly GCA_963969285.1). Classification (NCBI taxonomy): domain Eukaryota; kingdom Metazoa; phylum Arthropoda; class Insecta; order Diptera; family Stratiomyidae; genus Odontomyia; species Odontomyia ornata. The sequence continues at coordinate 402,209,894 of OZ017738.1, forward strand.
CCCGCACTATCTCAACCATCTTTTCCGCATCATGTATGCAAGGCTTCCGTAGGGCGCCAAGTTTCCGCATAACTAGCTTGTAGCCAAGGCCCCACGGATCCTTGTACACATTGTCCACTAGGTCTTGCGAGTAGCGAGCCTTGCTATTGTTAATCAATTTGCGAAGGCATTTCTTGGGCGACTTATATGCTGCCACCCGGTTGCATGCTTCGTCACGGTTCTGTACCCGTTGAGCCTCACGTCGAAGCTTGTGACACTCCCGTCGCTTTTTAGCAATTTTAGTTGACCACCAATACACTGGGGGCTTGCTGTGCCGGGGCTTCGATGGGGCATAAGAGGGCAACAAGCAGTCGAGATGATGCTTATAGTTAAGTTCACCACGTCTTGAGCTGCCAATTCTTTGATCCCCTCCGAAGCTCCCTGCAGGGGCTCACCTGCTGTGAGCACCTCGACGAACGTCTCGACGTCCATCCTTCCGATGTTCCATCCAGTTGTAGAAAGCCAAAAGTACGGACTTCGGGAGACAATATTGCTTATCTCAAGCAGAATGCACTGATGATCACTGGCTGAGTAGTCCTCTAATACTTTTAAATTATATTTCCTCCGTACTAAGGACTCCGAGGCGAATGTCACGTCCAGTATGGTTCCCTCGCAGCCAATACGGTGGAAAGTTGGCGTATTTCCGCCATCCTGGCCGCAATTTCCAGGATTCGTTTTCCCCGCGGATCTGTTCAAGGCATACCCCATCCGATTGCTTTCGCGTTGAAGTCTCCCCCAACGAGCACGTTGCCCTCTGCATTCGAGACAGTGCCCTCCAGAGCATTAAGCTTGACTTGGAAAGATGATATCGATTCGCTCGGTACACACTAAAGAAGGTGGTCAATGAGCACCGGACCCACACGAAACCATCCCCCCGTCCACAACTCTCCGCTTGGAAACCCAAATGGTGGCAGTACCAGCTTTGTCAGGATACCATAATGCAGGACTTTTATCATGGTGTTGCTTACTCAGCAGCATAATGTCCCTCGCAAACTGCTCAAGCAGATTTTGGGCAATTCAACTGCGGTGTATGTTTAGCTGCAGGATGCGGGTCATCGAGGTTCTGATTTTGCCTTTGCTAGGGCTGCCTGAAAACCCGGCATTTCCTTGATCCCAAGACGTGTCCAAAATCAGGTCTTGGATCAGCATGCTTGCAAACAGTGTGCCTCCATCGTACACTCTTGTCTTTTATGTCCCATTTCACCAGATTTGCAGCATAGGGAACTCCTATCGGGTCCTTTGCATACTTGTGTAGTGTGACCATAGCCAAGGCATTTGAAACATTTGAAACATTGGTTTATAAGGGGTCTTTAAATACAAGCGTCGGCAGATTCTTTTCATGTCAATAAATACCCATGTGGTGTTACGAAAATTGCAGTAAGAAGTTTAGTCGTACGCAAGCCAAATTCTTTTCCGAAATCTTGCGGTACATACGAGAAATTTACCTTTCGGGCTGGTGCTGCCAACGGGGGTTTTTTTTCTTTGCTGTCGAGTTTCTTTGGCAGTTGCTAACGATCGGGACAAAATATTGATGTCGTCCACAATCGCTATCTCTTCGCTTGATTTGTATCGTAATAGATATTTTGTGTCGACAGATAACTTTCTCATATAGCAATGGTATTTGTGTCTAAAGCATCGCTGAGTTGGTTATTGGTGCGGACTAGGGAGCATAGTATACTCAACTAGTAACCACACTCCATCAACCCTCCGGAAAAATCCGAACACAAGCCGAACAGCGAGCCATAAATCTTCGCTAGCAGGTAGGTAGGTAAATACTGACGCGAAGATTGGCGCGAATATAAACATATGCTTCGATGAGAGATTTCAGGATTACCATATCTCAAAAAATCAATAACTTTGCAGAAAAACAAATTCGTTCCCTGCAATCTTTTCGTTTTTTATTAGGATCTGGCAGCACTCCTATGTTCTGAAATGTGTAAAAGAACACGTGCGTCGAAAATTTTATTTGAATTTTGCTTTGTTTCTTGAGCGCGCCAAACATCGGATCAGCTGTAAATGAAAGGTGTGGGTACTGAGTATACTATGCTGGGGAGGTTGTCGCCGACATTATTATTTTGGTAAGACGGACTAATTTGGCTAGGATACCAAAACGAAGCATTATTCGGTATCGTACGTTGCGATCAATATTGTCGTATGCTTGATTAAAGTTAACGAAAAATTGGTGCACGTCTATGTTGAACTCCCAACAATTTTCAAGTACCTGCTTGGCTGTGAACAATTTGTCTATCGTCGATCTACCTGCTTTAAGGCCACGTTGATGATCCCAATAATACTGTTGGCGTCTGAACTGATTTTATTTTCTAAGATCTTTGAAAATATTTTGTACGCCGTAAAAGGTAGTCCCATACCTAAATAGTTTTCGCTTTGTAGTTTGTCACCTTTTTTGCGGATAGAGAGTTTAATTGATTGGCTCCACTCTTTTGGCATATGTTTGGCATATGTTCTTGTTGTTGAATGTGAGGAAGGGCTTTGTGGATTGCGTTCTGAATATCGCTGGCACCATATTAAATGAGCTCGACTGGAATCTAATCGATGCCCAGTGCTTTATTTTTCTTTTCGGTTTTGATCTGGGAACAAACTTCATTTAGAGTGTGTGAGGCGCATAGAAGCTCTTCTGGAATATCTATAAGCCCCGACGAAAGATGATGCCCATCTTTTTTTATACCGTTTTCATCAGCGATGACATTGCTATTGTCATCAAGGCAGAGCGTAGTCTTGAATCGGATAACCACGTTTCAAGCTTTTCACTACTTTGTATGCTTGTCTTGCGGTGTTGCCTGCTAGACTTAAGTCAATATTTCTCAATTAGTCATCACAGTATTTTCTTTTCTTAGTTCAAATTAACTTATTCGCTCCTCTTCTGAGATTTTCAAAATGCTCTCTCTTCATCCTGGTTTTCCTACCTACGAATTTTTTGCACCTGATTCTTTTTGTCTATCGCATTTTGGCACTCATCATCGAACTAATCATTTCTTTTGCGCTGGGCTTGATGTCCGATTGTCTGTTCTGCCACGGTCTTAATAGCCACTTTCACTTCCATTCATAGCTTGTTGCTTGTTTTCAGCTATGTATCCGATATGATGGAAACTAACTGGTTGTCGAGGTTCTCCGTGAAATTATTTGCCCCACACGCCGTTTGGAGCCTTTTGATTTCGAATTTCTATTGAGGGCTGGTCTTTTCCGAAAATACCTTTAAAAAACGATAGCGCTAAATTAATTTGTCTAAGTAATGATCCAAGTTACAATTGGCTCCTCATTATGTGCGGGCATCACGTATGCTCGAGGCCCAATATTGTTGGATCAGAACATGGTCGATCTGGCTATGTGTGTTGCCATCTGGTGATACCCAGGGCATTCTTTGTGTGCGCCAATGTGGGAAGCAAGTGAAACGTTTGACTAAATTTCTGCTACATGCAAGGTCGATCAGGGGCTGGCCGTTGTCATTCTTTTCATCGTGGAGGCAGTATCCCCCATGAGTTCTCCGATGAGATAGCTCATTGCCAATCTTGGCGAATTATTTTTGTGTCGTTTGTAGGCAATGAGTCAAGTAGTCTTTCCAAGTGATTGAAGAACGTTTCTTTTGTTTCTTTGTCCTTTTCTACAGTCGGGGAATGTACATTGATCAGCCAGATTTTGAAGAATTACGCTTTTATGCGGATCGCACACAACCGTCTATTGATTGCCTTAAAATCAATGACGTGTGATTTAAACTCCCTTTCCACAAAGAAGGCCACTCCAAATTCTCTTTTTCCAGTAGGCTTCCCATTTTTGAATATTGTTTTCGATATCATGCCTTGAATATCACTTCCAGTCCAATTCATTTCCTGAATTGCCAGCATGTTTAATTAAATTAACTGGCCTGTTGTAAAAATTCCTTAACCGCGCCAGGGTTGTTCAGTGATCTGACATTCCAATATTCAATGCCATAGTCCTTTTTACGGTTGTGAAATCCATTCCAATGCTCTGTCTCAGGTTTCGAAATAATAAAGGGTTTCACAGGGACGCGGAGTTAGCTCATCACCCAACCTCCATTCTGGCGGCATGGTTATCACTTTCAATTCCATTATCAGGTGCAAAAGACTCGCCTTCACCCTCTTACTTCACCACAAAGGAGGTGTAAGTAGGATTTAGTAGCAGAGCTGTAGATTGATTTGCAGTTATTGGGATTGCTCAGCATTTAATGTCCCATCATTAGGGAACCAGTAAACCCAATGAATTCTAATATTATTTTTAATAATTTGAGTGTACTTCGATTTATAAGGTATTTGCTATTATTGAGCCTTTTATCATGAGTTTGTTGCCTATAAAATGTGTGCTTTCATCAACGATTAATGGCCGGTAGTTTTGATGTTCAAATTGGCGAAAAATAACGCAAATTTGCTCAATATTCTCATTTAAACCAGACGCCATTTTATTTCACGATGTCACTCGTTGTACAAGTATGAATTCTCAAAGATATGCATGATATATTGTTTATTCATCCTGAACTATTGATGCAAATCTAAGCAAACACGTAGAGTGTAAGTCAATTTGAAGTGCGTATTGTTCCAGCGCTATGTATTGTTGTTGCTATAAAACAGGAAAGTTCAAACCATCTGATCCATCTGAAACATAAGTAGATATAGCTGATGAGTCTTATAAATAGCCATGAGGATATCAAATTTTATTGAATTTACGCGTACCCTCACGATTTCATTCGAGAAAATGTGAGACTGAAAAATCATACTATTACTAACAAATTTAAGTGAACTTTGACTCAGGAGGGATTTGTCGTTGTTGTACTCGTAAGGGACCACGTCCATGATTTTTTTTTCAGATTTTTCGGTCGATGGGTATCCAATCGCGAGGGGGGGACACTATTTTACCGTGTTCTTTCAGCTTTTTCTTTCTACCCCGTTATCGGTATAGCAGTTTTAACAATGGAAATTAAAAGAACTTATTAAAACCTTTCATTTGATACCATACTCGACAATGTCTTCGAAAAAAAATTGTAAGGGCTCATATATTTACGAGTATATGGGGAACCCCCCTGAAAATACTTTGACATATTTTTGACTATCAAACTTCTAAGCTGGTCACAAAATTTGATGATGGTAGCTTGTCCAGTTCCTGAGAAAACTTACTGTGATGCACTGACTGACAGACGGATGGACGTGCAGGCGGACTGACAGGTACCGATGTTAACAGCGTATTGTTAAAAAAGTTTTTTTACAAAACCCTAAAAAGCACTCACAGTAGCTGGAGCCATCATGGCTACCTAGCAATTCCTCTTCCTTACTCCCCGGTGAGTCCCCGGCTTGAAGGCGCCTCACGACGTAGAAAAATGAGCTCTTGCCCGAAGCAATGTGTCAAACGGTTCGAGGCTAGGTTCTCCGGGGGACAGGGGAGGAGTTTAATAGGTAGTCCAGTCGTTCGAGAGCATGATAGTCCCACACTTAGTGCATAAATGGCATTCATCTCCTAACCAAAAAAAAACCAAAAACAAACCCTCTCCGGTGGCATGGGTATTGCTTCGTTTACATTATAAGGCAAGGAAGAATCACCTTCACCCTCTTGCGTCAGCCTTTTACGATGAAGCTGTTGGTGTGAGTGCAATTATTGGCATTTCTCTTGAGGAACCAGTCAACCCGATGTGCGACACCGAGACCATTTAGTACAATTTGGTCACTTTACTATGGATGCAGTGTTTGATTCTTCTTAGCAAATTTCCAAAGCGACTCTGCACAGTTTTTAAGCTGTTAGTAAGAAATGATGTTTGCCATTAAATAAAAGTATCTGCAGACCATCATTATTTCACCTGTGGTATATTTACAATTAGCGAATACGGCTTCAATATAATAAATTCTTTTTATGATATAGTAAGCTGGGAGAGTTGCAACAACGCAGGGATAAGATCTCTCTATTAACTTCGTGTTTTTCCTTTTTCCTCCGGTAATGTACGTTACGTAAGTTGTCTTTGCATTGAGGCAGAACTTAAAAGAACTTCTTTATTAGTAATTGTATGTTTTCGAATGCATTTATCAAGTTCCCTCCAAACATTCTCGATCGGGTTAAGATCAGATGGTGCGGGAGTTTCTATGACTTTTTCACAATCATAAAGAAGCCACACTCGAAGAATGGGTGATTTTTGTTTGGGGTTATTGTCCTGGTAAAATTTAAAATTATCACTTGAGCCTTTTTTGATAGCATTTTGCTTTAAGTTTTGTTTCAAAATGTTACCGTAAACTATCTTATCGATTAGTCCAATGATAATATGCAGATTTTCAACATCAACCCCAAACTGAAGCGAGACCACCACCATGTTTTACGATGGCAAGCTGATTTTGCATGTGAAGCTCTTCAATTGGGTTCTTCCAAACCATCGTGCGTCCATCTGATCCAAATATATTAAATTTGGAGGTGGTTTTTTTCAGGCCATTTGTCCGCTATAGCCAGCTCTTCTTAGTACTCTCCGTATAGTTTCGGCACACACCCACTTTCCTGAATGCTGCTCAAACACGGAGGCTAACTTAGGTGCACTCAATTTAAAGCTTTCATGAACTAACCAACGACTCTCAAAGTTTTGCGACCTGTCTGTCCATCTGTCCGGCTGCCTGTGCGTCACAGCAAGTTTCCTCAGAAATTATAGAAGCTAGAAAGCTCAAACTTCGTGAAATGATCAAGAGTGGTGGTCTCTCAAAAATTTAGGTCTTCTCAAACATTTCGGAATTTGTTTAGGGCCCCCCCCTCATAACAAACAAGCCCTTAAAAATTTTTTAAAATCAAAGTTAGTAATGTGGGGTATCAAATCAAAGGTCTTAATTGGAACTTTTATAATCTAATTTAAAAAGTCATTTCATACATCAGGGGATCCAGGGGGAGGCAAAATGTACGAAAATTTTAAAGAACCAGTTTTTGGGTTTTTGTTTTTCTTAGCAAATTTTTTACAACTCGAATTAAAATCAAATATATACTTTTATGTCCATTGATTAACTTTAGGTATAAATGGTTATGTAATTTTACTCATATCAACACTGGAGAAGCTGGACAACTGGCAACAACGGATGCCAGTCAGTCGAGCAGGCCAGGGAAGCCGAGTAGACGTGTGTTGCTTACGGAGAGAAATAAATAAAATAAAAAAGCTAAATTGGTTGAACTCGATTGGATTTATTGGTTACCCATTCTGCCATTCTGACATTCCAGAAGCGGTATCAGTCATGCATGCGATTAAAATGAAAAAAGAGATACAAGACTTGTGCCACGGGCGTGGGCTGCCGATGTCAGGAAATAAACCCGAATTAATCAAAATGTTAGTGCAATCAGATTTCCCAGAAGCAAGCAGCACTCCAAGGCAGATGACCGAAGTTCAAATTGTGCGAGATTTAAGTGGCAACGCGAGTGGTCATGACGACGCGCACCCCGAGAAGCCGAGGAGGTGATGCATGAGCATGAAGTGCCACGACGATTAAATCTTTTACAGCACGAACGCACTTTGCTGGAAAGGGAGCAGGCATTCCTAGAATCAACATTTCGACAAACGAGAACGTTTTTCTCCGTCCGCAACATTGCAGAGATGTTGCCATGTTTCGACCCGAACAAGCCAGACTGGACGGCAGAACAGTTTATTAACCGCATATGCGAGTTGAAGGAGGTATACGCTTGGGAAGATAAATTCCTATTGTTTGCAGCACAATTAAAACTGTGCGGATATGCAAAAGTATGGAACGATGGACAAATATAAGTATATAAAAGTTTCCCGGAGTTTGTGAACCAACTACTGATCGACTTTCCTACTCGAATTGACGAAGCCGATGTGCATTTAAAGTTGATAAGAACAATTCGTGCAAATTCGGAAAGTTTGGACAAATACTTTTATGAAATGACAGCAATTGGACGACGGGGTGAAGTGTCAGACGCAATCGTAAAGTATATCCGCCAAGGCCTCAGTCATCCAGCACTGCAAAATGCTCTTCCGGGAAGAGAATTCGCAGAACTACAAGAATTTCATATAGTCATTAGCCGCTTCGAGGAGAATGTTGTGCCGGCTATAGATCGGCATCAGATGCGTGTATCACATAGTGTATTTGTACCGCTACGCGACCAGTCGGTACGAGTGTCGAATACTAGGCCAGTCGAAATGTGCGAAACCGGACCGACATGTTTCAATTGCCGTCAGCGAGGTCATTTGCCAGTGCGATGTCCGCATCCACAAAGACGTCCGCGTTGCGATCATTGCCGTCATATGGGACATAGAACGAGCGAATGCCCCGACAGAGCTCAACAATCGAGAGGATCTACACCACAGCAGTCAGATGTCATATTGCAAATACAGGAGGAGGAACATTTATCAATTGTTTCTAGACCGCTATTGCCGCCGAAAAAATAACTGTCAAGGGAAAAAGTATATTCGCAATAGTAGGCTCAGAAAGCTCACGTTCATTATTAGCTCGATCCGTTGCTGATGCCATTGGGCCAGTCGAACCGACTGAAATCGAATTTTCTGGCCTTGGTGGAGGAAAATATCGCTCTACGGGGAAAAAAAATGGAGATGCAGTTTGATAATAGGAATTTTCTTCACACATTCTATATCGTGGAAGATGTTATGTTGCCTTGTGCTGCTCTGGTGGGAGCCGATTTTCTAAAAAATCAACGTCTAAACCTAATAATTGGAGATGGAGTTTGTAAAATCGAAGACAAAAAGAACTTGAACGAGGACGAGTATCGCAATTTAGATAAACTATTATGCGAATTCAAAGATTGTTTCGCCGAGAATCTATCGGGGATTGGGAAGTGTAAACTGGGACAGCTGAAAATCAGGTTAATATCAGATAAACCCATTTACCACAGACCTCATCGCATTACTTTTGCGAAAAGGCCTGAGGCGACAAAAATTATAGACGAATTGTTGGAAACAAACATTATTCAGCCGAGTGAATCGTCGTATGCTTCTCCGGTGATACTTATAAAAAATCAGATTCAAAAGATAGACTATGTGTGGACTATCGCGAACTAAATGACATTACGGTGAAACGTCCCTTCTTGATACCTGTAGTGGATGAGCTGCTAGCACATCTTGCAGATGCTGAGTTGTTCACAACTCTGGACCTGCTATCCGGATACTACCAAATCGAAGTCGAGCCAGAGTCATGAAAATGTACTGCCTTTATTACGCACGATGGGCATTTTGAATTTCTTAGAATCCCATTCAAAGTTGTAAGCGCACCAACTGTGTTCCAGGAAGTAATGAAAAAAATTGAGTGTGTGTTGCCCCCTAGGATACTCATTACATTTTTCGCCTACTTAATGATCAAAAGCAAAAATTTTGCCCAAGGCATGGAAATGCTGCGGAAGGTACTCGAAGTGATTCGAGCAGTCGGAATTACTCTTCGCCGCTCAAAATGCAGATTTTTGGAAAGTGAGATTAACTTTTTGGGCCAGCGAGTGAACGTCGAGATAAAAGTAGCAGCGATAAAAGATTTCCCAACACCCGAAAATATTAACGACGTTCGAAGATTTTTAGGGTTAACCGGATTTTTTCGAGAGTATATTGAAAAATTTGCCGAAATAGCACGACCAATCACCCACCTACTGAAGAAAAATGCAACTTTTCTATGGGATGCTGATCAAGAAGCCGCATTTAGCCGTCTGAAGGAGATGTTATCCAACGAGCCTATTCTGTGGTTGTACGATCAGACAAAACGCCATGAGATCCATACAGATGCGAGTTCCAAAAGGCTGGCCGAGGTGTTGTTCCAGGAATAATCTTCGGGTGAGATTAAACCGGTTTGCTATTATAGCCGTTGTTGTAGCGAGGCAGAGAAAAATAACCATTCGTATGAGCTGGAAGTACTCGCTATCGTAGAATCGTTGAAAAGGTTCCGAATCTATGTGTTAGGGAAACCTTTCACGATTGTAACAGATTGCTCTGCAGTTACCACGGTGCGATTAAAGAAGCCCCTATCTCCAAGGATGGCACGTTGGTGGCTGAAGATGTCCGAATATGATTTAAAACTAATTCACAGGGACAGCCGCAGGATACAGCATGTGGATGCCTTAAGTCGTGCACCTACCGAAAACACCATTGAAGTTGTTGAGAGGATTTTAACGGTCAATATTACCGACGAAGACTGGGTGGTTGCAATGCAACAACAGAAAGAGGCACAACGAAATATCACGCGGATAATTCGAGGCGAGTAATGTTCCGACCAGCTGGCGCAGTTACGGGAGGATTACGTACTGAAAACCAACCGACTATATCGGAAAGTGCGGGGGGAGCTTCGATGAGTCGTGCCAAAAGCTGTACGCTGGAGAGTTGTGAAGAAAGCTCATGATGATCGAGGACACTTTGGGGTGGACAAAACGTTAGAACAGATATAGCCCTATTATTGGTTCAAGCGAATGCGAAATTACGTTAATGGATATATCGAATGCTGTTATTTTAAAAGGGCTACTGGGAAAACTGTTTGTTAGTCCGGTTGTCCCTATCCCGTTCGAAATGATACGCGTAGACCGCCTAGGACCCTTTCCTAAAAGTAACGCTGGAAACCAATATGTGCTAGGAATAACTGACTCATTTTCGATTTATAATGTAGTAAAAGCTGTAAAGTCAGCGAGTACGCTCCCAGTATTTCATCGCTAAATGATCTAACTGCCTTTTTTGGGCTTCCGCGACGAATTATTTCAGACCGAGGCGCAGCATTCACTTCCAAAAAGTTTGAAAGTTATTGCGCTGCCATGTTTTAAATACGGTTAGGACCCCCAGAGAAATAGCCAAATCGAGAGAGCGCATCAATCTGTTCTTCTATATCAACGATTGTTCTAATCTGTATTCCACGTGGAGCTGTTGAAACCCTGGTGTTCCTTGGGACCAGCAGGGAACAGCGACGATGAATCAACGGATGACGAATCAGAAGTTAGTTTCGATCCCGCCTTGGTTGATGATGTGTCTCGGGACGAGCCACTCCAGGATGGCCAAGCTGTCAACAATGGAGAAACTGGACAACTAGCAACAACGGATTCCAGTCGTGAAACGCATTCAGTCGAGCACGCCAGCGAAGCTGGGAGACGTGTGGTGCTTACGGAGAGAAATTGATTAAATAAAAAAGCTAAATTGGTTGAACTCGATTGAATTTATTCATTACCCATTCTGACACTCAAAAAATTATTTAATTCAAAATGAACTTTTTGTTAAAAATAAGAGACTAAAGTATTAAAATAGAAGCCAATAGCTTACTGTTAAGCCGAGTCATTCATTTACAGTATAGGGGTGCCAAATCCTTCAGTTTAATCCGCAAACATTTTGCATTTATTGTGTATCGTATGCTTGCTTCACTTCGTACTCTACGTGAAGTCCTTCGCATTGAAACGAAACACACTATTAACAACTAACACCGAGAACCAATCAAACATAGACATTCACTTTGCTCTGGTTACTGTGGTCATTGATGCTGCCTGGATAGGGACAGGACAATCACCACAAGATTTTTCGTCTCTGGTACTTTTCTACACCTTTGTATGCGGTTTTTGATCCGGTTCCTGAATTTGAAAGAAAAACCCAATTTAACTCGAGAGAAAAAACCTCCGAAAAAAACAGGTTCTTGGAAACAAAAAACCCGGTTTTCAGTTAAACCGGTGTGGTTTTTCCCAATCCTATTCAGAGCCCGTCGCTCAAAGGCGTTCAATATATTTGCAAAGGTTTGAGTTAGGGTCCATGTTTAACACTCATAGAATAAGACAGGTCTTATCACAGATTTGTATACTTGGAGCTTTGTTTTCCTGTGTATGAAGCTGTTCTCCAAGATCGCCAAAACTGAAAAAAAATATTTTATTTGCGAGCTTTACTCTTTGACGTATTTCATCTCTTTCATTGCCGGCTCTCATTATTTTGGCACCTAAAACACAAATTCGCCCACATTTTCGATATTGTATTCGCCAAGTGTAATATTTTGTGTATTTGAACTATTTTTCCTCCATTCACTAAAATCAAGTATTTTGCGCTGTCTAGAGTAAAACTCCGGTTTGAACCAGATCTGGCACTTCGATTGATGAGACTTTAAGACACATTTATTTAAAAAAAAATCTAAAATCAAATGCATAAAAGTATATTCAAAATGGCGGCCCCCAAAATTCAGAAATTAAGCGAAATTCGCAATTTTAGTAGCAACTGAAATGTTGAATATTTTTTCACGAAAACGTTGAAAATGGCTCATATTGGAAGTATTTATTCAACAGACCATTTTACTTCAACAGTGTTTTACTTTCAAAGTGGCGGCCAATAAAATTATTATTTGCTGGGTACCTATGAGAAATTTGCCTTTCCGCCTGGTGGTGCCAACTGGGTTTTTTTTCAAAAGGCATGTTCTGCTTATACAAATTTTTTTTGGCTGAGACCAAATCATCTGCGAATATGATTGTTACTACTGGGTATCGCTACTCGCCTGGTTCAATATATTTTTTGTGCTTGTTTCAGTCTCGTATGTTTTAAAGGCCGTTTCAGACATTGAAAATTTATTTGTAAAATAAAAGCTTTTAACTCGTTCTTATCTTTAATCAAAGGGCTCAAACAGGTTCGATATGAATGTTATGAAGAGACCTGATTGTGAATATTCTATCATCTATAATTTCCTACTAGGCAACGAGTTTCTACTTCGTCATATTTTATTTCGCTAACTTTAACTAAATTCTGTTTACAGCTGTAAACGGATCTGAGTCTTATCAATTTTTTTTTTTTTTTTCATTTAAAGCACTACTTAAATTTATATTTCCGAAATGTTTACAACGCTACAATAAATCTTTTTAAAAGCGAACGTTCTTGTTTCAACTTTATAATTTTGAAATATAAAACCTTGGAAATACGATAAATGAATGAGCCCCCGCAATTTCAATCATATCATCTCCAGACATTCAACATCTTCAAATTTAAATATTTTAACATGGAAATTAATTTGATATAACGTAATGCCCATTAGCATTCTTAATACGTCAATTTATACACGGAGACCAAATCTTTATAACCAGGCATTACATAAATTCATCATGGTGTCGATTTTGCCCGAATGATTTAATATTATAAAATTCCTTTTACGGTCAATTCGGTTATACGATCATGTTCAATGTGGGAATCTCTCCAGCGTGACTAATTCAACAGATGTGGTTAGATGTAATATAAAGACGTTATAATATGATTTACTTGGGAACACATCGCGATGTAATAAAGACATTTTTGGCAACCTTCATCGATGTAATATGGATTGCGAGTTATGGGCGCCAAATTAAAAAACACAACCGAATAAATGCTGTACCAACCCAAAAATCCGGAAATTTCTTCACCTGATGCAGCTCTGTAATTTAAGTAGTTCACAATCCAATAAATGATTAACAAATTATCTCCTATTCAGTGAAACTCTATTCAACGGTTATAGGTAACTTTCAATATATAATCAATAAATAAAGTTTCAATTATACTTTGTGCCCCCGCAATAAAATTGAACATCAATACCAAATTAGTGCGTCATTAAAAATGTATTGAATAAAACTGGATTGGATATACTCGTATAGTATGTTATTTGCAGAAATTCATGACTCCCGGATGAAAGGCATTATTTTTCATAATTTTAAAACTTAATTTTATTGTTAGATTAACAATTTTACGGCCAACTGAACAACAACAAGAGATTGCGGAAAAGAAAGTGATTTGCCTTGGACCGGTCAAGGAACTTGGATCGGCATTCCAAAGATGCTCATAGAAATCATAGGAAAATTCCAATACGGTTTATTTTTCAAAATTATTTTTGGACTTTCAATGAACTTCGGTTGCGCAAGAACCTATCTGTGAAATGAAGAGAAACTCGCAAAATTTAGATTTTACTCTTTCATAATTTGAATAACCTTATTTATTTAATTGGAAATATTAGATTTAAGGAATAAGAGCTTTAAGCTAATAGTAAAATTTCATTTTTATTTTCAGATATCTGTTAGTATTGCTGGCCATCAAAAAAGGATTTATAAATAGAAGCTAAACAGGTATGTACTAATAGTTGCTCCTTTTCGTATGTTTATTCAATTCGTTTTTTTTTCATCATATAGAGAAATAAAATAATTTTTTGGAAACAGTTTTTACAAGTGTTATGTTTGAAAATAAAAATCCTTTTTTTACTGGAGTTTTGAGAAAAAAATTGACGGAAATACATGCAGATTGGCGTATTCTGAATATAGGGATCACGTGAAAAATTGAGGTCAGAATACTTTAGGGCTGTCGATTTTGAGATCCTAACAATATACTTGAAAATGATGTCATCAATATTTACAGTACAATTTATACTACGTACCTAAAACATTCCATCCTGTTAATATCAAAGACGGTTTCTGAACAGCTCTCATAAAAGATTTGTAGAATCAATTATTTTGCTGCTTGCTTCCAACTTTCATAAGCTTTATTTTATTAGAAAATGGCCATTCGTTTTCGTAGAACGTAGCTTGAAAAGCTGTTAGATCAATTCTGATACTTCTTCGCAGCATTACAGCCCCTCTCGGGGCTTTACTTCCTGTAAAAAGCGCCACCAGCTCTCTCAGCCCATCCGTCGCGTCCTCCAATTTCGAAACTTGAGCAGCGATGAACTGTGTTCGTCGATCTAGTCAGAGCAGCGGTTCGTCGGTTTCCCCACTGGTCTTTGTCCTTCAGTTCTCCCAACGATTTCTTTTCTGAGTATGCACGTGGCCAGCTCATTGCAGCTTCCGCAGTCTTACAATCATCGAAATCTCCGGCCCGTCAAAAATTTCATACAGCTCTTGGTTGTATCAAATTTGACATTGGTTTTATTTCAACTTGCTTTATACGGTTTTGTAAAAAAATTTCAACAATACCCTATTAAAATCGGTAACTGTCCTTCTGTATGTCCATCCATCCGTCATGCATCACGGCAAGTTTCCTTATGAACTATGGAAGCTACAGTCATCAAATTTTCTGAACGGCTCAAAAGTTTCTGGTTAATAAAAGTTCCGTTCAAATGCTTTTAAGAGGGTTCTCCCCATATAATGATGTGAGCCCTTAAAAAAGTCAAATGTAAGGTCTTGATGAGATTTCTTGATATCTATTATTAAAATTGCAATATCAATAACGGAATAGGCAGGTACAATGGAAGAATACGAAAAAATTGTGTGTCCCACTCGCTATTGGACACCTGTGGACCAAAAAATCAGAAAAAAAATCATGGAGGTAGTCCCTTGTTAGTACAACAACGATAAATACATGTAAATTTGGAATTTACTCAAGTTTGTTAGCAATAGGATGATTTATCAATTTTACATTTTGCTGTATAGTATCGAAAGTGTACCCTTAAATAAAATGAAATGTTATATCCACTTGGCTACATATCAGATCAGTCAACCGTAAAAATTTCAAAAAGATCAACACTACGTCGACTCAGACACTATAGCATTAGGATTTGCATGAAAATTTCAGGAAGAGTGCTTTTCATACACATCTTTGAGAATCTCTTTAACGGATGATCCTAATCGTACAACAAAATGGCGGCTGTTTTAAATGGGATAATTGAAAAAATTCAAGTTATTTTTCCTCAAATTCAGCATTGAAAGTGCAGGGTATTATCTCTAGGTGAAAACATCTACTTCAAAGGCGATACAATCATAGTCGTGAGCTCTTATAAGAATCACCATAACAAATACCTTTTATTTTTGTGGTTGGGAGGTAAATACCATTTACACACAGAGTGTGGGACTCTCATGCTCGCAAGAAAATGACTGGATTACCGACTAAACAACTCCTCTGTCAACCTGAGAACCCAGCCTGGAACCGTTTGACACATACGGGCCAGGTCTCGTTTTGTTATGAAGTGATGCGCCTTCATGCTGGGTGATCCCTCTTCTAGCAGGAGTGTAGAGGGGATGAGGAATTGATAGACAAGTGGCCCCGTAGCAGATAATGTCCACCTGGTTCCATTTGTCAACCGATTCGAGCATTACCGCGGCTATATCCCGTCTCCCTGTAGAGGTCCCTTTGCAGCCTGTTCCATTTTGTGCACGCAAAAAAATGAGTGGTGGGCATTGTCTTGTTCTCTTGGGCAAAACTGACAATCGGGGGACCGTGACTTACCAATCTTGTGCAGGTAAGACTGAAAACACCCATGCCCGCTCAAAAGCTGGGTCAGATAGAAGTCAGTCTCACCATGCCTTCGATTTAGCCATGATCTCACATCTGGGATGAGGCGCGCAGTCCACCTTCCCTTTGTGCAATTCACCCAAGACTGCTGCCAATCGTTTAGTGAGCGCTGTCTCTCCTTGCGGACAACCATCTCCCTCGCATCCTCGTTTCGACGTAGGTAAATAGCATGGCGCTCTCTACCAAGGAGGGCAACAGGTATCACGCCTGCAATAACTCTCACCGCCGAGTCAGCGACTGTTGGATACGAAAATGCAATCTTCAGTATTAGTCTTCTCTGAACCTGTGCCAAGCGTTTTCGGTATGTCTCCTTACTGAGAGCGTCCCCCCATATTTCTGCTCCGTACAGCAGCACTGCGGTACATAACTCATTAAGAAGCGTCTTCTTGATGGGCCGGATCCCCCTACGTTGGCCATAAGTAGACTCCGCGCCGATACTCTCGAAGCAGCCTTCCCAACCGTCGCCTTGATTTGCTGAGAAAAACTCATCTTTGAGTCGATCAGCTGCCCCTGATACTCCACCGCTGGCTTCGATTCGATTCGTATGTCTCCAATACTGACCATCCTTACTCTAGGGATTCTCTTTTTTGTCAAGATGACCACTTCGGTTTTTTCCAGTGCTAGACTGAACCCGCGAGCAGTTATCCAGTCTCTCACTCAATGCATTGGCATGCCTAGCCTAAGTTTCGCTTACGTAACGATGCGTCCAGCTGCCAGAGCCACAACATCATCCAGATAGCTGATCAAGTAGACCGTCGTAAGACACGTTTCATAGGCCTGGACCAAGGATAGATTCCTGAGCGAAACCCGCAAAGCAAGCTTCGGTCCTTCAGGTAGTCCCTCAAAAGCCCTATTAGATATTCTGGAACTTGAGAAGGGGTTTCCCGCGTATCCAAAATATCCTTCCATCTAGTGGAGTTGAAGGCGTTCCTACCGTCGAGTGTCATCATCATGATAATCCGTCACTTGATGGGGCTATATGCCTCTGCCTTTTGGACCGCACTCACCACCTCTGCAGTCGCATCAATGGTGGAGCGTCCTGCTCAAAAGCCATATTGCCGAGGAGATAGGTCCCCAGCAACACGAATCGCGTCAGTGAGTCTTCTCTTGATGAGTTTCTCCACCACCTTCCCAGCAGTGCCTAGTATACAAAACGGGCGGTATGCAGATGGTCATCCGGGATTTCCCTTCCTTTGCTGATCAGCACGAGCCTTGCCACCTTCCATCGTACCGGGAAAACCTCGTGTCGTAGGCAATCGTCAAATGTGCTGAGTAGCAAGTCAGAACAATGGTGATAGACAAGTTTTAACACTTCAGCTAGAACACCATCTAGATCTGGAGTGAAAGGACTGCCTCTTCTAGTTCCAGCTGTGTGAAGAATGGACACTCAAGCGTTTCAACATGGACAGCATCAGTATTTGTGGGGAGGAGTGCCCGCACTATCTCGTCCATATTTTCCGCATCATGTATGCAAGATTTCCGTAGGCCACCAAGCTTCCGCATAACTCGCTTGTAGCCAAGGCTCCACGGATCCTTGTGCACAGTGTCCACTAGGCCTTGCCAGCAGCGAGCTTTGCTGTTGTAAATCAATTTTCGAAGGTATTTCCTGGCCGACTTATATGCTGCTACCCGGTGGCATGCCTCGTCACGGTTCTGTGTCCGTTGAGCCTCACGCCGAAGCTTGTGACATTTCCTACGCTTTCAGTCGATCGCCAGTACACTTGGGGCTTGCCGTGCAGGGGTTTTCAATGGGGCAGAGAAGCGTTGCAAGCAGTCGTGATGATGCTCATAGTTGAGTACACCACATCTTGAGCTGTCAGCTCTTCCATCCCTTGTGATTCTCCCTGCAGTGGGGCACCTGCTGTGAGCACCTCGGCGAACCTCTCGACGTCCATCCTTTCAATGTTCCACGCAATTCTAGAAAGCCGTCAGCACGGACTTCAGGAGACAAAATCACAGATCTCAAGCAGAATGCACTGATGATCACTGGCTGAGTAGTCCTCTAATACTCTCCAATAGTGTATCCTCCATACTAAGGACTCCGAGGTGACTGTCACGTCCGGTATGGTTCGTTCTCAGCCAATACGGCGGAAAGTCAACATACTTTGGGTGTTTACGACAAGTGCTGTCCTGACCACCATTTCAAGGATTCTTTTTCCCCGCAGGTCTGTTTGGGGCATGCCCCATTCGATTGTTTAAGCGTTGATGTCTCCCCCAACGAGCACGTTGTCGAGTGCATTCGAGACAGCGCTCCCGAAAGCATTCAGCTTGGCTTGGAAAGATGATGTCGATTCATTCTGTGTTAGGTACACATTGAAGAAGGTCGTCCCTGAGCACTGAATCCCACACGAAACCATCCATCCATCCACAGCTCTTCACCTGGAAACCACTATTTCGAACCCAGATGGCGGCAGCACCAATTTCATCAGGATACCATGATCTGGAGTATTTATCATGGTGTTGCCCATTCAGCAGTATGTCCTTCGCAAACTGCTTAAACAGATTTTAGGCGGTTGAACTGCGGTTTAGGTTTAGTTGCATTAAACCGGTCGTCGTACTTCTGATTTTGCCCTGGCTGGGCTTCCTGGAAAACCTGGCATTTTCCTGATCCCAAGACGTGTCCAAAATCTGGTCATGGATCAGCATCCTCGCAAAGAGTACAGTGTGCTTAATTTGTGCACTCTTTTCTTTTATATCCTATTTCATAGGGAACTACTATCGGGTCCTTTGTATGCTTGTGTGGTGTGACCATAGCCAAGGCATTTAAAACATTGAAAAAGCGCTGCTCTTCGCCGTACCCTGCGCACAACCCGCCCTATTCTTACTTTGCCTTTATTCAGAAATTATTCGGCGCTCTTTTCGGTGGAGTCAATGAGTCCATGCGTTGTCCCCTTTGCTTTTCTGGTGCCAGCCTCCCTTTGATCCTGCTCACGCTAGGGCCTCTTCTACCTTGGCCCGATCCGTGACGCAGCCGATGTCTCTTATTTTGGTCGTTACCATCGGTTCAAGCGAGGCTATAGTTGCGCCTTTCCCGAGGACTTTTTTCACTGCGTCGCAGAACGCTTCCCTATTGCCAGCCTCTGCTCCGTATTCGACCATTATGTGGCCCGATCGCGTAGTTCGTACTACTTTAATGACAGTGTTGGTGTCTTCACGCCTTACGTTTGCCCTGATATTCTTCAGCGGCTCCGCGTAGGATCACCCATCTTAGAGTTTTTCGAAAAGTGCTTACTGCCGAGATCTTTGTTGGGGCTACTTTTTCCTCCTGTTTTGCATCAGGTCTTTTTTTCTTTTTGGGCGTCTGTGCGAACTTTAATTTCTGGCACTTTTTGAAGGAGTTTTGTAGTGGCTTTCTGCGCTTCTTTTGTCAGCACTGCCTGAAACCCCTATTTGGGCGTTCCGCGCCTATCAAGCGCCACTTCCTTCCTTCTTTTATCCCAATCTCCTTCGATTGCGCTTGACGCTATTCTTCTATTGATGTTTGATGGTGGAGCTAGCTACGTGTCGCCTTTAGCGCCCTCAGCGCTTGTTTAGCCTTCTTCGGTCTTCTGGTCATCTTCGGCCTTTAACTAGCTCCTCCAGTAATGCCCTATGTGGTCTAAGAGCTCCTCTAGTTGAAAGAGCCCAACCTCTACTCAATTGCTGATTTTAGGCGAATTGCATGCAGATTTCATTCTTTTTTTTAGAACATCTCCCGATTTTTGGGTTAGCCTTTCTTCTTAATGTCGCTGGGTGGCAATTCTTCTTTGTGACCACCTTTCTTAAGAGAGTTTATTGGCTTCCGTTTTCGAGTACAGTACTTCCGCCTCATTTACAATGGTGGCGATGAAATCACACAAAGGCGCTTTATTTGTTTGGTCACTGCTTTCTTTTCCTGCCATGATTTCTCTGTGGTATTCAGGATGGTTCGTTATTATTTCGGAATTTACGACCTTCGATAGCGATTGCAGCAGTAACCATAGAATTCTTGATGTTCTTTATATTTTCCCCCGCCGCTCGAAAATCTGGCGCGGCCTACAGATTTTTCTGCTCTTCCTTTTAGACCGCTCTGGCGTTCGTATCATTTTTTTGCTGCATTTAAATGCCGCAGGAATCTTAGTTTGGACAAGGCTGTCTGTTAATCTCCGTTTTTTGTCCGTCTTCACTGTCATTGTATTCATTGCCATTTTTGTCATCGTTAGTACCGCTCCCGATGTGTTGTGAACCTCGTGGTTGCAGCCGCTGATTGCTCCGTCATTATTATTTTTCTTTCTTTTCTTGGATTTTTTTGAACCTTTTTTTAGTTGCTCCTCATTTATTGGGACCCCTCTTGGAGCCGCTTTCTTCATTCGTGTGTGTGTGTATGTGCAGGGAGACCATGTGTGGGTTGGCACAAGCCCTTATGGGGACAAGTGCTCAGAGCCAGACCAGCGCTAAACGGGAGTCCGTTTCAACCAAACCTACACCACCAACACCATGGTGGGAACTTTAAACGTAACCTGAGGCCTGCAAAGGTTTTTTCGGGACGGAGACAGTACGATAGTCTAATTGGAGCCATTCACGTATGAGTGTCACCTAAGCGCTACCGTTCATAGCAACAAGGTCCAAACCATCACATCCGCCAGCCCAAAGCATCAAGTTCAAAGCATTCAGTTTGTTGGCCAAAGCGTAGTCCAAATTCAGTCAGAGTCGTTACCTATCATCGCAGGAGGTAACCTCCCATACCATTGGGTATATGGGGGCGGCACTCTCCAAAGAATGCTAGCCCCCAAGAGTATACTTTTTGGCCAGCTGGCAAACAAGTACATAAATTGCTCTGATTTGTTCAATTCGAGAATTTTTTATTAAATTTTTGTTTCTTGAAATCTACGTATGCTTTTTAGGGTTTTGTACTGAAATACAAAACCCTATTGCAATCACGACCTGTGTCCGTCTGTCCGTCTGTCCGTCCGTCCGTCCGTCCGTCCGTCCGTCCGTCCGTCCGTCCGTCTGTATGTCACAGCACTTTTTCTCCGAAACTATAGAAGCTACAGTCACGCAACTTTGTGAAAAGGTCAGAAGTGGTGACCTCTTGAAAGTTCAATGGTGAAAAAAATTTTCAAAGGGGTTTAAGGGGGGTCTCCCCATATAGGGAAGTGACCCCCCAAAAAAAAAATTTCACCATTGGTAGTCGAGTAGGGTGTCATTGGAAAGGTCTCAATGAGATCTTTTCAAAACAAGTCTTAAAATTGCTTTATGAGTACCGAGGGGGGCAGGGGAAGGGGAAATGTACGAACTTTTCGCGTACCCCCCCCTCGCGATTGGACACCTTCCATCCGAAAAATCTGAAAAAAATCATGGATGTAGGCCTTAATGAGTACAACAACAACAAATACATGAGAAGTCGAAATTCACTCAACTTTGTTAGTAATAGTATGATTTATTGATTTTATGTTTTCTTGAATAAAATCTAGACGGTACCCTTAAATTCAATAAAATTTAGCACACAGATGACTATTTAAAAGGTTGATCTTTTCTGAAAGTTTCATAAAGATCGAATAATATTTAACGAAGTTATAGCGATTTGAATTTTCCTGCATTACTATGGAACAATATGCCCTGTATTACTATGGAAACATATGGCTATGGAGCCATATGCGCTTTTTACCGACTTAGAAACTACAGCTTTGCTAGGATTTGCATGAAAATTTCAGGAATGATAGGTATCATGAAGATGAGTACATACAATTGAAACAAGTCGGAAAGGCAGGAGAAAGCTCCTAGCAAAAGGGCTTTGTAACCATTCTAAGATTCTAAAAAACAGGCCATGAATCGATGATTACAGTACAGAGGAGTGGCCCCTGAAAAAAAAATTTCATGAAAGGTAGCTGATATGAGTATCAACTGAAAGTTCTCTATGAGAGCTTTTCAAAACAGTTCTTAAACTTACATATTTTGCTTCTGTGGGAACATGGGGGGCGGGGAAATACATGAAAAATGTGTTTCCTCCCTCGCGAATGGACACCCGTGATCTTAAAAAATCTGAAATAATTATCAAGGGAGATATTTGTGGGTATAACTATAACAAATACCTCAGAAGTCAAAATTCTTTTAACTTCGCTAATAATAGTATGATCCTCGAACATGACATGTTTCTTGATTTTATTCATTACTGGTTACTGCATTGTGTAAGTTGAGTACAAAACCCTTCTGACATGAGCATAGGTCTGTCTACCCAACTTGTTTGTATTTACTTTCGATTCTGTGCAGTATTTTTGATTAAGAAGCGTTCGGTAAACGGTGCTCAAAATTTGATTTTGAAACAAGAAATGAACATAATATTGAAATGGAATATTTCTGACAACTATGAGTTGACAAAATGGAGCGAAGCTATTGTGTGTCATCGCCCATCTCTAAGCAAATACAGCGAAAATAATTCATTCGTTTTAACTTTGCTCTAATTCATTGATTGAACTTAATTGGATCGGCATTCGTATTTATAAGAAAAACCTCAAAAGAAAAGGTCAGCTTATAAAAACAAACATAACTATACAAAACATGCTTAGTCAAAACCTAAAATCTAACATCAGGAAAGTATGTACCAAATTAAAAAAAGCATCTTAATCCTTTTTAGGGTTTTGTACTAAAATACAAAACCCTATTGCAATCACGACCTGTGTCCGTCTGTCCGTCTGTCCGTCCGTCCGTCCGTCCGTCTGTATGTCACAGCACTTTTTCTCCGAAACTATAGAGGCTACAGCCATGAAACTTTGTGTAAAGATCAGAAGTGGTGACCTCTTGAAAGTTCAAGGGTGGAAAAATTTTTCAAGGGGGTTTAAGGGGGTCTCCCCGTATAGGGAGGTGACCCCTCAAAAAAAAAATTTCACCATTGGTAGTCGAGTAGGATGTCATTGGAAAGGTCTCAATGAGATCTTTTCAAAACAAGTCTTAAAATTGCCTTATCGGTACCGAGGGGGGCAGGGAAAGGGGAAATGTACGAACTTTTCGCGTACCCCCCCCTCGCGATTGGAAACCTTCCATCCGAAAAATCTGAAAAAAATCATGAATGTAGGCCTTAATGAGTACAACAACAACAAATACATGAGAAGTCGAAATTCACTCAACTTTGTTAGTAATAGTATGATTTATCGATTTTAAGTTTTCTTGAATAAAATCTAAACGGTACCCTTAAATTCAATAAAATTTAGCACACAGATGACTTTCTATAAGATTGATCTTTTCTGAAAGTTTCATAAAAATCGAATAGTATTTAACGAAGTTATAGCGATTTGAATTTTCCCGTATTACTATGGAACAATATGCGCTGTATTACTATGGAAACATATGGCTATGGAGCCATATGCAATTTTACCCGATTTAGACACTACAGCTTTGCTAGGATTTGCATGAAGATTTCAGGAATGATAGGTATCATGAAGATGAGCACATACAATTGAAACAAGTCGAAGAGGCAGGAGAGAGCTCCTAGCAAAAGGGCTTTGTAACCATTCTAGGATTCGAAAAAATAGGCCATGAATCGATGATTACAGTACAGAGGAGTGGGCCCTGAAAAAAATTTCATGAAAGGTAGCCGATATGAATATCAACTGAAAGTTCTCTATGAGAGCTTTTCAAAACAGTTCTTAAACTGACAGTTTTTGCTTCAGTGGGGGCACAGGGGGGGGGGGGAAATACATGAAAAATGTGTTCCTAAAAAATCTGGAAAAATTATCAAGGGAGATATCTATGGGTATAACTATAACAAATACCTCAGAATTCATAATTCTTTCAACTTTGTTAATAATAGTATGATCCTCGAATTTCACATTTTCTCCAATAAAATCGTCTTTGACATGTTTCTTGATTTTATTCGTTGCTGGTTACTGCATTTTGTAAGTTGAGTACAAAACCCTTCTGACATGAGCATAGGTCTGTCTACCCAACTTGTTTCGTAACTGAGACACAAATTTATGAGTTACATTTATTGATTGCGTTTAGCATAAATAGAATCTTGAAAGGGATGAAATTCTATTCAAAATATCGAACTTCCAACGGGAGCTGTGAACATTTAATTTGATTTTGATTTTGAATAGATGCGTCAGTAAATAACACGTTTTTACTTCCATGCCTGTTCATTGATTAAGTAATAGTCATTATACTCGTACCAGTCTACATCTCTTATAGAACCCATCAATCGTAAATCAAATCAAATCATATGCACGGTGTGCACTATATCAGTTCTACGGCATTACCATTATGTCCAAAAACTAACGGATGGACGCAAATACAAGTTCGCACATGTTACGCCAACGATAACTTAGCCTCACCGCCCGATGACGACACTGATGCAAGTGAGATTCACTATCGTGTAATACATTCTTGTAGATGTCTATTGTCAAAATTTCAGCCGAATCGGACTTGAAGTTTTGCTTTGACCCCGTGTGAAAGTGGGCTCTCCGCGTATTTTAGAAAAATGGAGAGAGAGCAATATCGGTCAATCATTCGATTCTTATTTTTGGAAGGGATATCACGCAGCGAAATCAAAGGGCACTTGGATGCTCTGTACAGTGACTCTGCTCCTGCTATGGTGATCCTGAAAAATTGGGTTAATGAGCTTCAACGTGGCGGAATGTTGGCTTTGGATGAGTCATGCCCAGGAGCTCCAAAAATGGCTAGCACGTAGGATAAAGTGACAAAAATCCACGAGCTCGCATTAGCAGACCACTGACTGAAGGTGTGCAAAGTAGCTGCGATAGTACATATTTCAAAAGACTGCCTGAATCATTTCCTCCATGAAATTTTGGGTATGAGAAGGCTGTTGGTGCAATGGGCGCCGCTTGTGCTCACTCAGGCCGACTAGTGCAACCATAAGATCACTTCAATGTAGTGTTTGATACTGCGCAATCCAAAGTAGTTTCTGCATCGTTTGGTGACCATTGGCAAAACTTGAACTCACTGGTATACACTCGAGACCAAGGAGCAGTCGGAACAATGGACCCGCCCCGAAGAAGGCGAAGACTGTCCTATCGGCCAAAAAGGTCGAGAAGGGTAGAACAATAATAACAACAATAATTCACAAAGGGCTCTACTTTGCCGAATTATCGAGTCAATTTGTTACCAAATTGCAGAAAAAAGCGCCATTTGGCGTAGAAAAAAAGGGCTCTTTCACCATGAAAATCCACCGGCTCACACCTCCACCGTGGTCGCGGAAAAATAGGTTGAATTGTCCCGTGCAACTTCTTTTTGCTTTCAAACCGGCCCGGGCCGGGCAGAAATTTGAGTCAAATAAGGAGCTCGTCGCCACCACGGAGTCCTACTTTGCAGATGTATCGAGCTAAGAGGAGATCATGTTGAAAAATAAATTGTCACTTTTCCAAAATTTTCGTTTTATTTTTTAGGCTAAATACTTATCGGACCGCTCTCATACATATACAAGCTACACGGGAATAACAAGCAAACGTTGTTTTAAACGGTTAATGGCTGATACTGATTTAACCTGATAAATTTTGGTGGTATCGAATTTGATTATCAGTGACAAAGTATCAGACTGATACAGTACGACTTACTCTGTCCGTGATGGATGATTACACGGCAGAGGAAAATGCAAAGTTAAGAAACTCAAAATTTCTGCCTCATCACGAATACAATTAAAGTGCGGGAACCAAGCAAATATACTCCTTCCGGTAAGTCTAACGGAGTAGGCATTCTAGTGAGTGTACATATTTCCCTTACTAGTAGATCCTGTCGTGATTTTACTCTATGTTCACCTCTTCAGTGTATAATAGTGCTAGTCTGTCTATCTGACACTCTTTTCCTCCTTGTATCATCTATGTACATCACGTTTAACAGTCCTGCTTTTATTTACAAACGTTTTTTGGCGGGATTCTCTAGCTACATTAACACTCGCTTCCCATCTACCCCTGTGTTGATCTGTCTTCTTCGTCTTCTTCTACGTAGCACTACAGCCTCTCTCGCGCCTTCGCTTCCTGCAAATAGCGCCTCCAACTGTCTTTGTCCATTGATCGCCTCCTCCAAATTTTGAAACCCAAGCAGCGATGAGCTTTCATCGTCGACTGAGTCAGACCAGCGTTTCCTCAGTTTCCCCACTGGTCTCCGGCCTTCAGTTCCCTCAACGAATACCTTTTTTCGGTATCCGTTGTTTGTCCATACGATTCATGCCCATTGCAGCTTCTTCAGTTATACAGTCGTTGAGACCTCCAGCTCGTCAAAAATTTCATACAGCTCATGGTTGTATCGAATTCGCCATTGATCCCCGTCTGGCTTCACTCCGATTATTCGTCTCAGGACCCGTCGCTTAACGACGTTCAAAATAGTTGTGGATGCTTGGGTGAGGGTCTATGTTTGACACTCATAGCATAACAAAACTCTTATCACAGAGTTGTATACTTGGAGCTTTGTTTTCCTGTGTATGCAGCTGGTCTTCAAGATAGTCGAAACAGAGTAAAATATTTTATTTGCGAGCCGTATTCTTCGGCGTATTCCGTCTCTTTCACTACCGGTTCTCCTTATTTTGGTGCATAAATATAAAAACCCACTCACATTTTTGATACTACATTCGCAAAATGTGATATTTTGTGTATTTGAGGTATTTTTCCTCGACTGCGTCACGAGTTTTGTTTTATTGTTATTGATTTGTAGCCCTACTAGTTTTGTTTCGCTGTCGAGTTTCAGCAAGAGTTGTTTGGCAGTTTTTAATGACTGAGACAAAATGCTGATGTCGTCAGCATAATAATGTACCTCGTGTATCGACGGTTAGCTTCTTTCTAACATACTCCAGAGCCAAATTGAATATCAATAGGACCAGCCCATCGCCCTGCTTTAGTCCGATATTTGTTTCAAAGGCATCGGTGGGTTGGTTATCGATGCCGACTCAGAAGGTCGTCGACTTCATTGTCATTTTGGTAAGATGGACTAATTTGGCTGGGATGCTAAAGCAAATCATTATATCGTACAGTACTTTACGATCAATACTGTCGTATGCTTGCTTAAAATCAACAAAAATTTGATACACGTCTATGTTGAACTCCAACAAATGGTCTATTGTCGATGCACCTGCCCTGAAACCACTTTGATACTCCTCAATAATACTGTTGGCGTATGATCCGATTTCATTTCTAAGATCTTTGAAAATATTTTGTACCCCGTACAAAGTAGTGATATGCTTGTCACCTTGTTTGTGGATATGAAATATAATTGATTGCTTCTATTCTTTCGGCATGTGTTCTTGTTACCAAATGTCCTGGATAACTTTGTGAATAGCTTTATGAACACTGCTGCCACCATATTTGATGAACTCCACTGGAATCTCATCGATGCCGGGCGTTTTATTATTCTTTCAGGCTTTGATGATGAAACAAACTTCGTCCAGAGACAGTGGGACCAATGGACGCTCTCCGCAGACATCTATAGGCTTCGATGTTCTGGAGCTGGCTTGGGATTCAGGAGGTTCTTGAAATACGATGCCCATCTTTCCTTAATCTTGGTTTCATCAGCGATGATATTGCCGATGTCATCACGACAGCGCGGTTTTGGGCTTATAACCACGTTTCAGGCTTTTCACTACTTTGTATGCTTGGCTTGTGTTGATGCTCGCTATGCTTACATCGATGCTTCTCAATTGGTTGTCATAATATTTACTTTTCTTAGTTTCAATTATCTTCTGCTACTTTTCTGAGATTATCATAGTGTTCTCTCTTCGTCCTGATTTTCTTACGTACGTATTTTTTATATGCCTGATTCTTTTTGTCTATCGCATTCTAGCCCTCATCATC
Organism: Odontomyia ornata; assembly: GCA_963969285.1. Lineage (NCBI taxonomy): Eukaryota > Metazoa > Arthropoda > Insecta > Diptera > Stratiomyidae > Odontomyia > Odontomyia ornata. Next base: position 402,237,860 of record OZ017738.1, read on the forward strand.
CATTGATTCCTCTTGCGCCGGGCTTGATGTCCGATTGTGTGTTCTGCTAGGGTCTTAATAGCTACTTTCACTTCCATCCGATCTTGTTACTTGGTTGCAGCAATGCGTCTGATAAGATGGGAGCCAGTTGGTTGTTGAGGGTCTGCGTGAAATTTTTTGCCATATACGCTGTTTGGAGCCTTTTGATGTCAAATTTTTGTAGCGGGCTGGTCTTTGCCGAATATGCCTTTGAAAAACAACATCAGTAGATTAATTTGATCAAGTAATGATCTGAATTATAATTGGCTCCTCGGTATGTACGGATGTCAAGTATGCTCGAGGCCCAACGTTGTTGGATTAGGTGATACCCAGGTCATTCTATGAATACATCGATGTGGGAAGCAAGTCGAACGTATTACTAGATTTCTGCTACATGCAAAGTCAATCAGGTGCTGGCCATGGTCATTTGTTTAATCGTGGAGGCTAAATCCTCCAGTTTTTTTCCCGATGAGACAGCTCATTATTGCAATCACCAAGAATTATTTTTGTGTCGTTTGTAGGAATTGAGTCAACTAGTCTTTTCAGGTGATTGTAGAACGTTTCCTTCGTTTTTTCGTCCTTTTCTTCGGTCGGGGCGTGAACATTTATCACCCAGGCTTTGAAGGATTTCGGTTTTATACGAATCGCACACAACCGTTCATTAACTGCCTTGAAATCAACAACGTATAATTTGAACTCCCTATCCACAAAAAAGGCCACTCCAAATTCTCGTTTTTCAGTAGGCTTCCCACTTTTGAATATTGTGTACAATCTCATGTCTTGAATGTCGTTTTCGGTCCACTTCTTTTCCTGGACTGCCAGAATTTTTAATTTATCCTTTGTGAAACCTGATCCCTACCATCCACCACTCTCCATTGAGCTTGCTATCACATCTTTTCGTTCTTTGAGGAATTCCTCACCTTTCCGCTTTAATTTTTTAAAAGTTGATTCATTGAGCATGGAAGCTAGCCTTAAGGCCGTGAATTGTTATTCCTTCTTCAGCAACCTCCACATTGAAAATTGTGTTGATGAGCTCTATATGTTCCTATCGTCCTTAATCTGTCAATTTGCTCCTGCGTTTCCATCAAAGAGGCCTAAAGATGCTCCTTGATTAAATTCAGATGTTGCAATCACTTCTCACTGTTCAATTAAAGCAAAATATGCTGCCCGCAGAAAATCCTTATCCAGTGATCTTCCAATTGACCTGGCTAAATTCAAAAAGCATCATGCCACGGCCAAGAAAATTGCCACCTTTGCACTTCATACATATGTAAGCCGCATTGAAACTTCGTTAATGCTGAATCAAACTCGCACATTCTGGTCGTACTTAAAATCAATCATCATATCCCTGATCGGTATCATATCACTGATAATTTCAGTCTTGATGGCGTGACATCGTCTATTCCTCACAAATCTTGTGAACTCTTCACTTCTTATTTTCTTCCTTTTTCGGCAGAGCTAAGCATTCCCTTCCTTCAACCATTCTTCTTCTTTTCAAGCAAACCCCTTCCAGGTTGAACTGCTCTTAAATGATCTTGGCAAGAATACCAGTGGGGGCCCCGATTGGATTCCAAATTTTCTGGCAAAATCTTAGTCTTCTTCACTTTGGGTTCCCCTTTCAACTGTTTTCAATTTGAGTTTATCTAGTGGGGTTTTACCCTTCCAATAGGAAGTTGAACGAATTTTTCCTATCTTCAAATCTGGTGACCCTCCTTCCTTGCTTTGGTGAAATCCTTGAAAATACCATTATCCTTTTATCTTTAGCTGATCAACAGCATGGTTTTTTCAGAGGCAGATCTACCCTTTCGAACATACTTTCTTTTACCCATCATATTGTAACTGTCCTCGATCAGCAACAAGTAGACGTTATTTGTACAAATTTCTCTAATGCCTTTGATTCAATGGATCACTCTTGCCTACTTGAGAAACTTTTAGGGTTCAATGTCCCTGTTTGTCTCTATGCCTGGCTTCTGTCCTATGTCCTGAATCACCCCAGCTTGGGAGCTCCACAAGGTTCAATACTTGGCCCCATACTATTTTTAATTTTTGCCAATGATCTACCTACTGTTATCACATCCCCTGACTAAGATTTTTCGAATTATTGTCTCCCTCTGAGACGTTGATATCCTTCAAATCAATTTTCAAAGTCGTAGTTACCAGTGTCAACCAAACCATCTCTCCGTAAATGTTTCCAAATGCCATCAGATTACATTCTCTTGCGAAAAATTTCCTCCTATAAGCTTGTTGATATCTCTTTGAGCAATGTAATCTCCTTTAAGGATCTTGGTGTATTTTTGGATTGTAAACACAAGTTTGATCTCCACATTGCTCTAATTTTTAAGAAAGCCTCCCGTTAAACTGGGTTTACTTAACAATCTGCTACGTCATTCCAACATATCACCTCCTTATGTATCTTCATTTTTCACTAGTATGTAGTGAATTGGGAAGATAAAGTGTCCGTAAAGGACGGCAGCGATGGTCTGCTGCCTCGACAAAAGAGCATGGTGAGATCCGCCGAGATTGGTCTTGTCTAAGGACCCGTGAATGCGCTGGCAGGCTAGCGTTGCGGTGCCGTGGGGCTGGTTCTTTTCCCAAGCACAAGGACCTACTACTAAAAAACTGCGCATTCACGAATTGAAAAGGGTCTAATGCCGGTCGACTGGTGTCGAGGCCGAGGCATCCTACTAAGGGTTGAAATTGCTTATAGCCAGTAACAAACTGGCTCCAGGAAAAGCAGACGGTCTTGAGCGGACTTCGTCGTTATCCACGATACTTATGGCCCACAAATAAGAGTGCAGCATCCAGGTGAAAGCGGTGCCTCCTCACCCTTCCCAACCAGATCAAAAAAAACTGATACAAACATAATTTGTATGAATTTGTTCGCTGAAAAGATTTCTTGTCGAACAAAAAATGACAAAGGCCGATATAACTGCAGGCAAGGTAGAAAAAACAATAAATCCAAAATCAAGACAAAAATAAATGTCCAATGTAAAATTTGAACTTATAAAATAATAATGTTTGAAAAGCTGATAGTTTGAGTTTTCTTGAATAATCCCTTTTTTTTCTTTTGTAAATAAATCTTATTAGAACTTAATTTTTCTGATATTAATTAAATATAATAAAAACAAACGGGTACTCACCCATCCTCCTCAACGAGCGTTCGCAGATGGGGAGCGGGTACGGCCTGTAAATTTCTGAGTTAACGGTATGAATTTTTTTTTAACATGACTAATATATTCCATATAAAAACATTCCTTTAGCCATTTTCAACAGCAAGCTCTTTACAACTAAAATTCCTACTCAATTCACAGATTAATAGTCTTGATCAAGATAAATCCAAATTCGTCGGCGTCAAACTTTCTACCATCATTAACATCATTGAACAATTCATTGATTCTACTGCATAACCCATCAGCAGTTATATTATCTTCTTAATAAATCTCTCGTGAACCAAGCGCCAAAAAATTCCGTTAGTTTTGTATAATAAAACCATAATGAAAAAAATATGCTCTCCAATAAAAATCTATTGTCTCGTGATTAGATTCCCACTTGCCAAACAATGATGTCATTAGGTTCCCTCGATGGCTTTGTTTCCCAATTCGACTCCAATTGCACTGCAGACTGAATTAGCAAAGCATGACGACAGTTGCGCTGATCTTTGCTTTTTCCTTTAACCCTTTAAGTCTTTGATCCCTGAAAGTTTGAATATCGTCGATGTTTAAATTGTCCAATTTTTCAATCGCTTCATCCAATTGTTTTTCTCATGCGAAGCGACTGTCATCAAACTTTCTTGGAACATCTGTGCAAATACAAAATGAGTCTTACGAATTCCACCCAGAAAATGCGAGCAAACAGATCGCGACCCCTCATTGCCTGGATCAAGCCAAGATTTGTTTGGTTCAGTTATGAATGCCGGGGAGAACGGATCAGCATTTTTATCGCGATACATTCACGCGAACCCGACACTATTGCCTACATTAAATGACAGCAACAATAATCAAATTACATTGAGCCTTTGTATTGGGGAACCAAAGAGGCATATTTAATTGCCGAAAATAATCTTTTAGTATTTTTCTTCACTGCTAGAATCCAGTGACTGTAAGCTAAGTTAATTCATACTATCATTATAACTAAAGGGATTTGACCGCTGTTTTCTCTACGACTTTTGCCAACTATTTCAAATCACACCTACCGCCAGCGGAAAGAGCTCACAATTGCTCATTCATTTACTATTACGGCACTACTTTCAAATTATGCTAATTAGATACACATGTGAAATCCTTAACTTTTGCTGGGAACATTCTGAACAGTCCTTAATTTTTATCGAGGACGAACGACACAAGCCGTCACAACAGCAAGGGCGCTCCGATCAATTATTACTGAAGTGAACACGTTGGTGATTCTCAAATTTAACTGCACAGTAAGAGCCCCAATGCAGAGGCTGACGGGAGATGGTATCCGGCAAAATCTAGTTCATGTGACCGTACCCGCGAGAACACAGCTCCTCTCTCCCAAAATCACTTTCAAACCAACACAATGCACGCACAACACAACCAAATTGGATTTCCCTTCTTAAACCGAAATGCATTTACTGGTGACCTTTCCGTGGAAATTATTCGAAAATTGATTCAAGGCCACAAGCGGAGATGTAACTTTTTACTGGTCGAAAGTGCTCCTGAATGTAAGGAAGCTAGCCTGTCCAAACACTTCCTATTGCTCGGTACTGCACTCCCGGAGGAATTCTTTCGACCCCCAAACGTGGTTCTCGCGGCGTGCTCAGTTTCGCGATCCGTCATAGACTCCCTTTGTTACCCGTCGTCGTCTTGCGGGACTACTCGCAACGGCAATTGACGAGCCTTCCATCTACTCTCAATTACATTGTGGAAGTGCAATTTGTGAATAAGCTCCATTGTAAAGGGTTGCCGTGTCCAAGTTTCAATTGCAAATTACTGATTATTATTTTTAAATTTACAATCAAAATTTGGATCAGCATTATGGTGGTTTTCAAGCAGTTTGCTTAGGTGATCTTTCCTTGATAAATGTCTTTTATTCAAGTTTTATTCAAGTCTTTTACCTCAAAATGTATGCGGGGGAAATTAATACATTCGACCCTGCTCGCCCTAATAGATCCTCGCCACAATTCCATGTGCCGTATGCATGTACTTCTTCCACTCTCCCTTACTACGCTTACCTCATATACACAACCAGCGAAGTCTTGATTCTCTACTACAGCTTCTAGTCGTATTTAAAAGTTTCATGAAAAATGAAAAAATACTCCTGTAAGTCTTAATTTTTTTATATCATTGAATTGTAATATTTTTTCTTTAATCTCTTCTCTGTTTTGAATTTGTATAGTTTTGTATTTATCTATTTAATTGACTTTTAATTGGATTATTAGTCTGTAAGTTGATTTTGAAATAATTAAATAAATATCTTCATTGCATTGAAAAGATGCACAATGAACAAATTTTTAAATTTCTATTAATTCTATGATTTATTGGGTGTACAACTTAATAACCGGATTTTTTTTTAGCGAAATTTGATGCTTTATTGTGGAAAAATCTTACAATATATTTTATTTAAAGTATTTTCCATCGGAAGCTACAACATTTCCCCATCTTTCAGGCAATTTATGAATTCCATACCCAAAAAATTGCACCGGCTTGGCGGCCAAAAACGAATGATCCAATCTCGGATGCCTTGCTCTGAAGTGAAGCGTATTCCGGTGAGGGCGTTTTGCATCGAGTGAAATAAGTGAAAGTGAGACGGAGCAAGGTCCGGATTGTAAGGCGGATGGGCCAAAACTTCCCATCCACTATTTTCCAAATAGTTTTTCACGAGTCTTGCAGCATGCGGCCGAGCGTTGTCATGATGAAAAATTATAGCCTCGTGTCTGGTCGCATATTCCGGTTGTTTTTCGATGATGGCACGCTTCAAACGTATTAATTGTGTTTAGTACAGGTCACCTGTGATTGTCCGATTTCAACAACTCATAATATAAAGGCCTCTTCTGATCCCACCAAATACACAGCATAAGCTTGACGCCATGGATATTTGGCTTCGCCTTGGATTTGGCTGGTTGGCCGGGCTTCACGTTTGACTTTTTGCGCTTGAGATTGTCATAATGGATCCATTTTTCATCCCCAGTCACGATCCGATGTAAAAATGATTTCTTTTTATGGCGCTCAAGCAGCATTTCAGACATACAGAATAGCCGTTCAACGTCTCTCGGCTTCAACTCATAGGGGACCCAATTACCTTGCTTCTGAATGTATCCGGTGGCTTTCAAACGTTTCAAAATGGCTTGCTGAGTCTTTCCCAACGATTTGGCAAGTTCGTCTTGCGTTTGACACGAATCCTCATCGAGTGGCGTCTCCAATCCTTCGTCTTCAAACTTTTTTGGCTATCCTGGGCGTTCTTTGTCTTTGATGTCTAAATTGGCACTTTTGAAGCGTTGACACCATTCAAAACACTGTGTTTTCGCTAAAGCATCGTCGCCATAAACTTCTAGAAGCAAACGATGACATTCCGCAGCAGTTTTCTTTGCAAAAAAATGACCCAACAGAACCTCCCGTAAATGCTGTCTTTTTCCCCAATTTTCGAAGTTATTCATCCTGAAAAATAATAATGATGCACACAAGATAAAATTGTTTTGTTGACTGATTTTGATAGCTCTCAAATGCACCTTCAAAATGACTTATAGTATATATAATGTTCGAGCTTTCACAATATTTGTTAGTACAGACATCTAGCGTCAAATTCCGGTTATTAAGTTGTACAAACAATACATTCACGCAATTCTAATAGTTTATATTGTAGTATGTACCATATCTTCCTATATGGAAGTGGGAAAGAAACATTGAAAATTTCGTGCATTCTTACTCCGCTCAAGGACTCAAAGGAATCAAAAGGAAAAGTATTCTTGAAATTTTTCCCGAATATGTTTTTCTTGTTGCGAAACAAATACAACATACTCGTATATACTTACGTTTCACCACTGAAGTAGTTGCGAGCTTCACCAACGAAATTAGGCAAGCAAGCACATTGAAAAGGATTAAAAGGATTAAAAGTAAAATTGAATTCCGGTAATCTTCAAATGTAAAAATAATTGTTTTATTCTCAAGAGGAAGTGTTCTTAGACCGGCAAATTATATTCAGCCTATAGTTCAACATCTATATCAAACGAAACATTAACTTATGGTACTAAACGAGGCATTAAAACATGATTATATCAATTAACGATTGAATCAAACAAAGCATTAATACTTAATTGTAAAAAATCAAACCTTAACTTATTAATCTGTAACTGTAGTAATTTATGAATGCAACATGGACATGTAATACATACTAATTAACATTAACTCATGATACCAAACAAAATATTAAAATATGATACATAACTGTATAAAATCAAACCTTAACTTAGTAATTTTTAATTGTAGTAATATACGAATGCAACATTGACACGTAAGACATATTAATTAGCATTAAGCTATGGTATACCAAACGAAATATTATTATATTAATTTAGGGTTGAATCAAACAAAACATTGCGTAGAATTAAACCAGACATTAACTTATTAAGATAATGTCAAGCGAAAAACATTAATGGATAATTAGACTGATTAACGATTGAGGCAAATAAATCATGAATCCATAATTGTATAGAATCAAACCAAACATTAACTTATTAATTTATAAATATTGAAACTTACGATTTTAACGTTCACTTGTAACAACATATAAAGTAAGGTCAATTGGAAGATATAAATACACGAAATTAAGCGATAGAATTACGTTAGCATCTAGAAAATTAAACCCAAACCAGCAGCAGAGCAACGGTCAACAATAAGTAGTGAGAAGTACAGTGGACAACAGCAATGGCCGTAGCAGCGCGAAATATAAGTACAAATGATTTGCACAAAAGGGTATGTAACGAGAATCAACTAACAACCAAATTTGCTACTCCAGATCATCGGAGTAGAGCGACGATTTATTGTACTCCCCAAGTACACTAAATCCTATTTTCAATTGCCGAAAGAAATGTTGCGAGTGAACAAATATAACATAGTCGTATATACTTACGCATCATCATCGGAGTAGTTGCGAGCGAGCAAACACTGCCTATATACTCGCCTTTGCCAATGAAATTGGGCAAGCAGGCCCATACGCCCATTTTTATCGAAGCATGTCGTCCAATGATCGTGTAAAATAAATAAGCAAGCGGGAAAGTAAGTAAAAAAGATTAACCCGCAATGCGCTTCACACGAACTATCACATCGTGAACGACAAGCTTTGGATGTGCTTCAAAGAGAGTTAAGCTGAAGAGAAAGCTGAAAGTTCAAGCGAAAACGTGCTGTTGTTCAATGTCCCCAGTTTTGCCAATTCGTCCCAAAAGATCGTGAAAAAGTCGAAAGCTTAAGCGAAAAGCACTCCTCCACTCAATTTCCCCAGTTTCGCATATTTGCCACCCGAGCAAGCGAGACGGAGAGGGGGAGAAAAGTTTTCGTGGAACGAGAGCGTACGTATTCGGCTACTCTGTACTTTTTAAGAGAATTGAGGTTGAGAGCTCATGAAAAATCGATATTTAAAGTTCTTAAGCAAGCTATGGAAAGCAGTCTTGTTCGAGTCAAAAAATGGAGCGTACTGCTACTCATTCATTAGTTTAAACGTACGAGTAATTACGCGATTGAATTTAAGACGGAAGTGTAAAACGAAATGGTAAGGGGTGAGGTGTTGGCTTGCGCCGCGATCCTCAATCAGCATTTTGGCGTTCCACGCCGTGTGGCCACCCCCATCCATTAGCTCGTCTAGTTCATTCTCTCTACAGGCTGGCGCTCACCTGTGAAGCGCGACAATTCTAGGTAAAAGTGAAAAGCACTTCACTCAATACTGATAATTGGAGGTTTTCAATATTAAAATAAGTGAAAATTTAATTAATCAACTCGGTTGTAATTTAAATTTAAAAAAAAATGAACAGTGAAATAAAATTAATTCTTTAAAACAAACTTTTACCTTTTTTGTTGTAGTTTAGATGGATTGAGTAGCAGGTAAGTGTCGTATAGGGAGATCTCTTCCCGGGAGCCTTGATTGTGTATAAAGGATACACATCAAATCGAGCTCCCTATTCATACCAGTATACATAGGGTATACTGGTTATGTAGCATTCTTACGAATCATGAATTTAGTGACTTATGCAACATGCGATAATTGTGTCAAGAAAGTCATTTTGAGTGCTCATTTGCCTTTAAGGGAACAGTCTAAGAAGGTGCAAACATAAATGCCAACCCAAATAGACATTGATTTATGTTAAATCTCACAATACCATCAAACAATAAAGTTCTGATCTTTAATTCTTACTCTATAAGTGTGATGCAACTGAGTGTACATGAATATTACATTAAACAATTAAAATGCAAATTCATTATCTTAAGTGGCATCTGTAACATGCCCATAATCAATTCACCTACATAAACAAGGAAATAATTCAAAGGTAAGAATCTTCTTTATCCAAACATTTATTTCTATTGCAATTACTACTCCTACAACTCGATTAAACAGAGCGTTGTAATGGATAAATGCACACAAGAATGAATACGACCGCGGCATCCTACATAGTGGGTCAACAGCATCCTCCGCTGTACCATCATCATCACCATCATCATGAAAAGTCGATTCAAAGATCAAGACGAGCCCAACATCATCTTCACAAGTTGTTAATTTCTTCGCACGTCGGCAAGGCCAAAGTCAAGTGTGTCTTGCAGCTTCCACATTTGCTTTGTTTCAAACCAAACGGAATTAAACACTTATCAACGATGGAGATTAACAATACAACCCATACCAAATATGTAACTGAAATGAATGAAAGCAATTTGAGATGATAACATAAATACTAGTATGATTGCGTAATAAATGAATTCGAGTTGATAATAATTGAAGATGGTTTCGATTATAAGATCTTCAGTTGACAAGTTGTTTATTGGAGAGGTCAATATAAGACTTTCGTTTGAATCACCTCCTCATATGCCAGGAGCCTTGGAGACGAGCGTGTGAAACAAATAAACTGTGACTTTTCTTCAAAAATAAATACAATTGGGATTTAATTAACCGATATAAACACGCAAGGTAGTTTTATGAGCACTCTTCATATAAATTTTTTCGGTGTGAAATTTCGTGCCTGTGAAAAAGTCCTTATCTATGTATCTTTTCTGTAAAGTAAGCACAAGTAGTATCTATTCTCTCAACTTCAAGTGATTTGTATCTCCATGAAATATTTCGTTAAAAGTTCAAGGCAGCGATTAAAATTATTGTAGTTCAATTGAATTTCTACTTCATGCTCAGGCAATCTGCTGAAGCGTTGAGTATTTATTTAAATCATCGATTTTAGATAAAAGTCCGGTTCTCACAAAAAATGTTGCCTTTAATCTATGCATGCCTATTTTTATGGTATTCTATGCTGGGTGTTCTCTATCACATCGCAAAAGAATTTACACGTTAAAAAAAACATAACAAGAGTTGTTTCAAAGTAACTTTACTCGTAAGTGCTTTACAACTACCTTTGAGGTGTTTATTAAAAAAATTGAAATATGGCATTTCCACGTTCGATTGGAAACGAAGCGAACGCAAAAAGAAATAAAGAAAACTAGAGGTGGGCGCAGTGGGGGGATGAGGGTTGGTTAGGGATCATATTGTGTGGTGAGGGAAATAAAAAATAACCTCTGCGAAAAAAACAAAAGGTGGGTTCATATCCCACCAAATTATTTTGGAAAATGAGGTTAAAATAGCTTCGGTTTTCAGTAAAATTTAAAGGTTGCAATCGTAGTATCTGAGGTAAAAAAATTAATTTTTTAACGGGTGCTTAGCTCCAAAAATACTGTGTACTCAACAAAAACTATAATGTAAGAAAATATTGTTTTAAGTAGACAAATGAGCAGAAGATTTATTCATGAAAAAACGACAATTATTATTTTGCACTTAATGACACTTTGCTATTCGAATTATAATACCAAGTCCGATTTTCAGGGTTTTAGTCAGAACGTTCAAGACTTCTTCAGAAGACACATTAATGTCTTTATGGGTTGGCAAATGAGCTAGTCCATTCAGACGACTATGTGACAAAGCGTTTCGCAGTGTTTTGATGTATATACATTGTGACAACGAAGTATCCGGAAGTTGTAATTTAAATTCCCCGGGTAAATTATATTTCAAAAAAATTTATTTTGCTAAGTTGTAATGAATCTTGTGACGCCGCTGGCGACTCACTAACACACCTTGCCACCGAGTGGCTTGGCATCTCAGGTCGGTTGTGACGGTTGCACATCCCACGTCAATTTTGTCGTGGGATGTCAACCGGAAAAATTGACAGCCACATGGCGGAAAGTGTGGTTGTGAGTCGCGCGGTTGCCATGTACTCGCAGGGTGAAAATCGTGGTACGATAAATTATTAAAATAGAAAGACTTAAAATTACCTTTCGCAGGAGAACGTAAAACACGACGTTACTTATATTAACCTTTCTTGTAGAGATTCCTTTGTGCACACTTCTTCATTCATCAGACACACGACCAAATTAGTTGAAAATGATTCGATACATCCTTTCTTGTTTCAATGATAATTCCGTTCAGCAAGGAAGATTTAAGACATTTTCTGCACATTTTACCCTAAATTATAAGAAAATACAATAAAAACGACATATTCAGTGCCAGTGCAATTAACTCGTATCGTATCGTGAAAAAGCACACATCAAAACATAACATACATATGCATAACACCAATTAAAAAGTGGATGTGAGGTGGTGGCCGCCACCCAGGAGGATATCCCGGTTGAGCCCCCAAAGGCAGCGACACCTGCTAGAAGGTACCAAGTAAGTGTTATGAGAAAACTATTGGTGTAAAATACGAATGTAGAGGATCTGGATGCGAACGAGAAACTGTGAAAGAAAAGTGCGCGAACGAAAAAAACAAATAAAGTTTCCGATATTATAGTTGCCGCTTCCTTAATTCTAACCAGCTACCTGTTACGAATCGGGTCGGATGTCTTAAACCGTATCTCGGGGAAACGTTGGGAGTTTCCATCCTGAGCCGAGTTTTCTGACCGCTGTTTTTGTTGTCGTGTTTACTCTTACCGTGGTGCCCCGGGTTGGTTAATTTCGGTCTTGATTTTATTCGAACCTGGTGATTTGCGCTTTTTCTGGAAAATAAAATTACAGTATTTTCAAGCACTAAATTCGAACGGGCTTTATGTTCATATGCTGGGTTGAACCTTTCGACTTGTTGTCTTGTTGACTGCACACGCGACCGCATTGGAAACTTAGGTGGCATCTTCCTTCGATAAATTGTGATGCTTGTTGGGAAAGTTTCTGCGAGTCGAAATCTGCTGGTCGGCAAACGTAATGACTTGTGTTTTTTATTCACCCCCAGAAAAACCCAAGGCATAATCGAACAAATTTTGGCTTGTCCTGAATCGGGTACCTGATCGTTTCTTTTCATAAAAGTGTGAAATAAACTTTTCTTCAAAGGAAAATTTGCAGGCGTTCCCCCTATGTCTTGTCCATTGTACTGGCCCCAATACAAATCCTAAAAATCTGTTTATTGCAATATTTCAGTTGGCCGTATTTCTAGGTGAACCCCAAGTGCTTCATTCGAAATGTTTGGAGCAATGCTAATGGATCACTCGTTACAGAGGCATGTTCAAGTCGAACAACACCAAAACCAAGACCCCCTCCAACAACTACACCACGACCAAATATAACATTCCACACGTATAAATGCCCACCAGCATATGCAGCTTGGTATTGTTTAAATGAGGCAACTTGTTTTACTGTGAAAATTGGTGATGAAATTTTATATAATTGCGAGTGTGCTGATGGTTACATGGGACCACGGTGTGAATACAACGATCTTGATGGATCATATTTGCCCACTCGACCACGTGTCATGTTAGAAACAGCAATTATAGCCAGTGGTGCAACGTTAGCTCTCATACTTGTCGTAATTCTATGCCTAGTGATATACACAAAATGTCAACAACGTCGAAAATTAGAACGATTGGCTGGAGACGGTGAAATAGATATTGACAGTGTCGACAGTCAAGTGCAAATTACAAGAAGTGAATCGGAAAAGTTGAGACCATACGAAACACCTCATCATCATGGCACAATAGCAATGTCGGCGACATTGAAACGATAGGAGAATTCTTTCTTTCTATAACTAAATGAAAATATTTTAATTTACCTAATAGATACGATTACGACTATAATACTATACATTACGACTACGCTATTACTATAATAGTTATTGTTTAGATTCCTTTGGGTGTGGGTGTTATTAATTTTATAAATGAAATGAAGAGAAGAGATGATTATGTATAACTTAGTCCTTCTATATATTCTATTCTCCTGTATACAAAGTTTTCTTCGGCTATCATCTCTCATCGTTATCATTATTATTTTTGTATTTGTTGATAACAGTAGGCTTTACTTTGATTTAGACATTGAAAATTTGATATAAATATATATTTATAGGAATATTTAACTCTAATAAGAGAATAATAAAAATAGTATTAACAACTCTGCGCAGCATTGTCATAACCCCATTTAAAATCCAAGTTGGAATGGTTCCTCTACATGACTACTACTCGTAATTTGTCATTAGTTTTGTCGTCTAGCTACTAATTCCCATAGCCCTCTGTTTTCACTAACCATGTGGCAACAAACTTGTATGTAATAATATTAGCAAATTTCCATGTAGATAAGTAGATTAACACAAGCCGGAAGAGGCCGGTCTTCTCAATGATATTGAAACTAACCCTGATCTCGAGCATGAATGAACCCAAAGAAGAAGAAATTGTAGCCCTATAAATACGGATCCGTTTCTAAAGACAAACTAGTGACAATATTACTAACCATACACGCTTCTACTCAAAATATTTTATTGAATACCGAAATGAACGTATATATAACATTGAATTATATAAGGAGTCACAGTTAGACATTATGTTTTGTTTCTATTGTCGTGGAAACCAAAATATTACTAACTTTAGAATTGTTTTAAATTGGTAGTATTATTTTCTGTTGAGAAAAATATTTGTCTACTCCTTTTTAAGTTTTATGTCATTGAAATAATTAAAATAGACAACATGAATTACCAATTAAACACGACTTTCCTTTCCAGTAGCTCTGCTTTTCAGTGGGAAATGAGGTGCAGGGTAAGTATGCCGTCGCGAGGGTAGGTTTGAGAAAATCCGCTGAGGTCGGTTTCGCGTCGCGCGTGGTACGCGGTGCCTTAGTTGACTTTGAGTTTTCTTTAACGTAGTTTTCGTCGGGTTGAGCTAGTGTAGCATACTTTTCGGTACCGCGTCGGAGATTCGGGAACGCGAAATAAAAATTAGATTTTGTGCTTTTGACTGGTTAATGAAGAAATACGGAATAACGTAGAATAGGTTTCCTCTCCGTATGGTTTTGCTTTTGTAACGCGTTTTGAAAACGGGCGTGTACAGGTGGCTGAATATTGTAATTGAGCGTAACCCATTCGGAGACCCGCGACCGAAATCCTCTCCGATCTAGCTGGCCGACAAGCAGCCACCGTGTGAATGGGTTACGATGCACGGATTGGTTGACCGGTTGGTACCATCTGTTGGCACTACTCAGACTTAACGTCTAGAACCGATGAGAGGTCGGTTCCGCGTTCGCAAAGAAAGTTGAAAATCATTACAAAGTTGCCAGGACTGTCCTTAATTACTATGCCAAATATGAGCGCGATCTGTCAACCAGATTGTTTACAGCAGCTGCTTAAGTCGGTACACCTCAGTAGTGCGTTGCAATTTTTGTGATTTTTTTTTATTGAGGCCAAATTTAAAGCCAAAAACGCAATAACTACCATCGATCAACCACCGTATTCACCAGATATGGCTCCATGTGATTTCGATGAATTATTAAATATTTTGCGTGTTATTTGCAATTTCCGGGTACTTTTTTGCCACAAGGTATATGTAACACGTTATCCAAATTATATTCTACTATGATTTATAGATTTATGTAGCCTTAAAGTTCGGTTTTTTTTTCGAAAATTGAAGCTTTATTGTGAAAAATTGCTTTTAGACAATCGGAAATGGTTTGTTGAGCGACGCCAAGTGATTTTGCAAGTTTGGGATGGATCTTGGTCGAGCAATGTCTCCAACTCGTGATCTTCAAACGCTTTTGGCTGTCCGGGTCGTCCATCGTCCTTCAAGTCAAAATTGCCACGTACGCTCAGCTAGAGCATGCACACTATACACTTCAATCAAAATACGATGACTTTCGGCAGCCTTTTTCTTCATATTGGACTAATGAAGGAGTACCCCCCGCAAAAACACTTTATTCGGCACAAAATTCGACATTTTCAGAGTAAAAAAAAGTATTGTTGTTTACGCTTCAGCTAAATGACTCATACTGATTCTGAAACTATATGACAGTAGCTTTCCAACACATGTATGGAAAGGTAAATCACTGGAATAAAAATCAAGTTACGCCATCTGTTAGAAAACCGTACGAATTAACCGGTACCCCTATTATATGTATTAAATGTAAATTGTCTTTAATTGATGTAAAAGAGTACATATTAGAATAAGAATTCTCGTAAATATTAAATCCATTCAAAAATTTGATATATTTCGATATTAATATTTTTTAACTGTAAAATAGGCAACTAGAAAGCATAACGTGATGGCGACTTTTAATGAAAAACTGAACTAATTAATTACTGAAGTTTACCTTCGACATTTTAGGAATATTGCTATCCAGAGACAATTAGAAGTCATTAGGAACTTTGCTTTTTTCCTTTATCACACCACATTGTCTTCCACATTACCAACTCAGTCCTCATATGGGTAGGGTCAGTAATAATCGGTGCCCACTATTCTGTTAAGGCTATCAAATAGGACTCAATTTCTTTAGCATCGGACTTAAGTAGTTTTTCTGGTAGAAGTACGGGTAACTTTGCCAACATATCTTTATGGCTCAAGAACCTTTCTGACGTTTCTTTTAGAAAGTAGTCAAGGAAAGCAATGTAAATAGTATACGTATGCAGTAGTCTTCTGGATTGTTAGCTTCATAGTTTTCTTTTTGTGTTTGACTTTTGATGATTCTGGATACTTCAACTGTCCTTCTACTCGTAACTAAAAGTGTAATAAAATATTCAGAAATTGTAAAATCTTGAAAAACGTTTGAAGTTTCATGTGGAACTGGAGATAATCTTAATCTTTTATAAATCAAACTAAGTTTTTTGATTCAAAGCTCAGTTGCAAAGACTAATACTTCTTAAATGCAAATACAGGAAAGACGAAAAAACATACCTCGTCAGGATTTTAGTTGGCCTCTTGGAAAATCTTACGAAAATTACTTTCAGCTTAGCTTGATTAAGGCTACTAAAATAGTTTACAGCTTGTGACAGATCACCTTCCTTTAAATACTTTGTCTACCCAAAACACAAATAGAACACCCTGCTTATGATGACAATAGCGACTAAGAATTTGCTATTCCTCAAAGCCATTGCTAGACACTTGAGGATCATAATCTTCGTTTTGAATTATACAGTGGTGGACAAAAGTCTACGACAACTCCTTATATTGAGATTCTGGTTGATTGGAAGCTTTAAACAAAAATCCATTGATGTGCATTTTTCAGTAACGTAAATATATTTATCAAAAAAGAAAGACAAAAATATTTCATAACAAACTTCGTAAAAACATAAAAAAAGAATGGAAAAAAGTCTACGATGGTCAGTTCTGGCTTAATATTTGGTTGGACCCCCTTTCGCATTAATTACTGCTTGCAGTCTTCGGAGCAAAGAGGCAACTAAATTTAATTTTCTCCCATTCTGTAACCAGCGCTTCTTCAACAAATTTTTATTTTTAATACTACATTTTCGAATTTTCCATTCCAAAAGTTCCCATGCATGCTCTATTGGGTTTAAGTCCGGACTTTGCGGAGGCGTATTAAGTTGCCTGGGAGCGTAGTACAACAACCAGTTCTTGACGAAAAGTGCTCTATGTTTTGGATCATTGGCTTGTTGGAAAATCCATTTCTCTCCAAGACCCAACTTCTCCACTGATGGCTTCAAATGTTGTTCTAACGGGCTCTTGTAAACATAACGGTCCATCGTAGTTTCAACAAAAACCAATCTGCCAACCCCAGATGCAACAATGGATCCCCAAACTATCACATTACCTCCACCGTGCTTGACAGTAGGAATCAAATTGCTGGTCTCTAAAGCCGTGTTCTTTTTCCTCCATACTTTACTGCGACCATCACCGCCAGAAATGTTGAATTTGGACTCATCTGTGAAAAGGACGCGATTCCAAAAATCATTGCTCTTGTCAATATGAGGCCTTGGCCAACTGTAGACGCAGAAGTCGGTTTTGGCGGATATTAATGGCTTTTTACGTGGAGTTCTACTTTGAAACCCATTAACATTTAATGCTCTCGTGATGGTTCTTGCATGGATATCCTTTTTCCTTTCCGTAGCCACTTGTTTCGCCAAATCTGGAGCACTTATTTTTGGATTACTGTTCACTTCTTTTAGAATAAGACTGATGTCTTTTCCGGTCGGCCAGTTCGCGGCTTATTTTCAATGGAACCACTGTTTTCAACGTTTTTGATGATACTAAACACAGAAGTTCGTTTAAGTTTCAGTGATTTCGTGATTTCCGAGCACAATTTATTGTCTTTATTATACTGTGCGACCAAATTTCGGATATCACTAGAAATTTCTTTTCGCGATGTCATTTTGCGGTTCTTACAGTTACGTAGCGATAAAACTAAAACAGAATTGCAGCAGCACATATATGGAATGATAATAATAACAAATAAATAAATATTGATGACATTCCGTTACGTTTAGGTGGGAATTTTTTGTGTATAACTGAGTCAACACTGACTGTCGTAGACTTTTGTCCATTTAATTTTTTATGTTTTTAGGACTTTCTCCTTAATTCTGGTATTAAAAGTTTTTATCTTTATTTTCTTATACATATATTTACGTTACTGCAAGAATTCACTTCAATGTATTTTTGATTAAAGCTTCCAATTAACTGGTATCTCAATATTAGGAATTGTCGTAGACTTTTGTCCGTCACGGTATGTAGTGCCTTAAAAATTGGAAAGGAAAACTCTGAAAGAAATAAGCAGATTCAAATGTTCAAACCATCTAGTCTCGTAAAACTTTAAGAGACGGGTCCTTTTCAACTAGGTTCATCTTTTAAGATTTCCTCATGCGAAATTGCATTACTTTTCGGCGATACCCTAAAGTTAATTATTTTTTTCATTGTAGCTAAGCAATTTCTCCCCGTTTGTTCGAACATCACACGCATGACTGAGCGCTAGGTTATGTGTATGGCTAGAACAATATACATACAGAGCTTCTGATGAGTAGCTTTTATTATAGCAGCACAACCTTTATATTGACCACTAATAGCTCTAGCCCCATGATAGCCTTGTACCTTTAACTGGACCAGACAGATACCGACTGATTCTTGGTGACTTAAAAGTTTCGATGTAAGAGCAGCTCCTGAGGTATCGTAAACTGTAACAAATTTTTAAAAATCTTTCTTTTGTTTTATTAATGTCGTCGAAACTCATCTTTAGCGTCTTTCCAGCGAATAAAAGGGGAATTTGCAAAGGCCCCTAGAAGCACATGTTTGACATAGCCTACTTCAGTGTCCTTTGTGAAAATTGTACGAAATTGGCAATTATTCCCCTGAAAAAGCTAGCTAACGTACTGTAAAAAATAATGCTTTGCTTTGGCATCCCAGCCGAATTAGTCCATCTTGCTAAAATAACAATGACGTCAACAATCTCCCAAGTCCACATCTATAACCAACTCATCGACACCTTTGACACAAATATCGGACTAAAGCAGGGAGGTGGGCTGGCCCCAATGTTATACAATTTGGCTCTGGAATACGTCATTAGAACGCTACCTGTCGATACAAGGGGTACCTTATTTTACAAGTCGAGCCTATATGGACGACATCAACATCATTTTTATCACGGTCATTAACAATCGCCAAAGAAATATTTCTGAAACTCGACAACAAAGCAAAACTAGTAAGGCTACAAATCAATTAGAATAAAACAAAGGTCATAACGTAATAGAGGAAAAATATTTCAAATACACAACATATCACCCTTGGCACATACAATATCAAAAATTTGGGCGAATTTGCGTATTTAGGCGCCAAAATAACTAGAAATGCTAATAAAAGGGACGAAATACGCCGAAGAATACATTCGCAACTAAATTTTTTTATTCAGTTCTGAAATGGATGGGGACCAATGGCGAATTCGATACAACCATGAGTTGTATGAAATTTTTGACGAGCCGGAGGTCTCAACGATTATAAGACTGCAGAAACTGCAATGGGCTGGCCACGTGAATCTTATGGATGAACAACGGATACTCAAAAAAGTATTCGTTGCGAGAACTGGGGGGGGGGGGCGGAGACCAGTGGGGAAACCGGTGAAATGCTGGTCTAACTCGGTCGATGAAGACAGTTCATCGCTGCTCGTATTTCGAAATTGGAACACGCGGTCAATGGACCGAGACAGTTGGACGTGCTTGTTGCAGGAAGCAAAGCCCCGAGAGGGGCTGTAGTGCTACGAAGAAGAAGAAGATATATTTCTTTTTAATTTTCAGCCAATGTGAAGTTCAGCTTAGCGGAAGATTACACCGACTATCGCATCGACAGAAAAGAAATATTCTGTTGAGGAAGTTAATTCTTAAGATTTTGTACTGAAAAACAAAACCCTATTGACATCATGACCTATGTCAGCTCGCATGCCTGCATGTTATAGCAATTTTTCTTCGAAACTAAAGAAGATTTAGCCATCGAATACTGCAAAAAGACCAGAAGGGATGGCTTCTTGAAAAATTTGTCATGGAAAATTTTTTGGAGAGTCTCCGAATATAGCGAGTTGAGCCTAAAACAATTGTTTTCATGCAAGGTAGTTGAATGGTGTGTCATACAAAAGTTCTCAATTAGCTCTTCTTACGGGTGAATTTCTGAGTACGTTAGATACACTGACCCAAACACTACCTCTCCCGATTTTTAACTTCATTAAAAAAAGCAATATTGAGCCAAACTTAAGCTTGGAAAGGGAATGGGATTGAAATATATTTAAAAGATAATTATTTAGTAGGAGAAGCATCAGTCAAGTATTAAATACAGGGCTTACCAATGAGAGGTGTTATTTTGATATTAAAAGAAAAATGCCATTTTTTAATATAAATGATCGGATGTTTATTTCATTGTAAAGAAGAAAGTATGCCGTTAATAGTGAAAAATAACATCAGGCAAATGACCACCACGACCACGCTTACAGGACCATATCCTTTTCATTTCATTTCATTTTTTTCACGTGGCCCCAAAGGAAGAAATCGCAAGGGGTTAAATCACAAGATCTCGGTGGCCAATTGTGATCAACTCTTCGAGAGATAACACGGTCCGGTAACTTTTCCCGTAAAAGATCAATGGTTTCGTTGCTTGTGTGGCACGCAGCGCCGTTTTGTTGAAAGTAGACGTTGTCGAGATCAATACCATCCAATTTCGGCCATAAAAAATTATTAATCATCTCTCGATAGCGCAATCCATTCACCGTAACTGTTGCTCCAGCCTCATTTTCGAAAAAGCACCAAACAGTCACACGTTGAAGATAGAGAGGCTTTTCAACAATAACTCTTGGGTTTCCCGAGCCCCAGATGTGACAATTTTGCTTGTTGACGAAACCACCGAGTTGGAAATGGGCCTCATCACTCAAGATGATTTTGCGATGGAATTCCGGATCATTTTCATGCATTTCAAGGACCCAATCAGCAAAGATACGACGTTGTTGATCATCGACCGGCTTGAGTTCTTGTGTTAACTGAACTTTATAAGCCTTAAAACCCAAATCTTTATGCAAAATACGGTGTAATGACGTTTGTGGAATGCCTAATTCCAAAGAACGACGAGGAATGGACAAACCTGGGTTTTCTTCAACACTTTCGGCTACAGCAGCAATATTCTCGGCTGTTCTTGAAGGATGTCCACGGGTTTTATTCTTCACATCACTCAGTTGTCCCAACAGCTTGAATTTTTCCACTAATATCTGTATTGCAGTCCGACAAGGTGCTTCACGACGACTCAAAAATGTTCGAGTTTTACAAACCGTCTCTACCAAATTTTCACCATTTTTATAGTGAATTTTAATAATTTCAATGCGCTGTTGAAGCGTGTATTGTTCCATTTTCATTAATGGCGTAGTGTTTACTTGTCAAATGTCAAAAAATGACAGCTTTGAAAGTGACATCTACCGAAATAGCGGGCTATTGAAAATAACACCTCTTATTGGAAAACCCTTTACTTAGCAAATCGAGGAAAAGTGTGTTGGATTTATTACACCAATCGCATTTTAGTATAATGACGACCAAGTCGCTAGCCCGGTCATATATTTTGTGAAGACTTGTGATTTGCGCTAGAAGACACAAGCAAGCCCAGAAAAAGCTGCTTTAATTCTTTGAACTTGTACAGATTCAGCATGACAAAAGACCCGTATTGATTATGGTGGCCCAGTCAGAGGTTATTGTCTTTTGTGAATTGTGGATTCCTGTTCAAAGTTTAGGTTATTAAGACTGAAGACATAACGTCCTCTTTCACTATTAGTAAGCTTCGAAAAGTACAAGGTCGGTTCAATAAGTACTCGTGTTTGACGACAGAGGCCGTTCCTGAGGGAAGTTTGTGGTGACCCTCGAGCGATCGCAGCACATCTGTTGGTGATATGTAGCGGCTTCAGTCGTTTAGTGGATATAATGAATTTCACAACTCCTGTCAATCAAGCGATCACTTGAATTGTAGCATCCATGAAGTAAAACGCGTAATCATGTAACTTTCGACATTCTAGTCTCAGTTCATATTTTTGTTTGTTAATAAAGTTATTATTTATTTTTTAACTTTTCTTTCCATCTTGTATAGGGAACGCGCATCGCATTTAGCTAAACCCCACAGTGGTGACCCACTGTGGGTCAAAGTCCAAAAAAGGAAAAAGACAATATAAGTTATAGTGACGCTAGGAAGTGCATAGTGTCGCTATTTTTAATATTTCCACAAAAAATATTTAAACTTTAATAATATCTACGCCTCCTGACACACCAAAACTGAGAGGAGAAAACCCCGCGCGATCTGAAATCCTCTTGCATTCCATGAACAAAGTTACAATTCTGCCATTTATTAAAGACAGTCCGGGTTTGTGGTTCGTTCAAGTGGAAATGGCGTTTGAAATTTCCCATGTGGTGTCGGATAAAGCTAAATTTCGATGTCATAGTGAACTTGGACGCTTCGGTTTTGCAAACAGTTTCGGGTAACGCTATTAATCCGCCCGGGCATGGAGAATATGACGCGATTAAAAGGAGAATTTTAGAATCTTTCGCGGAATCAAGTGAAGCAAAATTGCCTTGCGTGGTGTTGACATTGGAGAAGAGAAACCGTCTCTTTTCTTACAAAAACTACGAAGTTTGGCCGGTGACCAATTCTACGACGTGATTTTAAAGGCATTGCTCTTTGAAAAAATGCCGGAGTACGTTCGCAGGATCCTAGTGGGCAGCGAGGTAACGGATATTGCCAAATTAGCGGCGCAGGCCGACAAAATAATGGAAATTTCGCGTCCATCGATATTGGCTACATCAACAACCGCATCGAATGATGCTATACAAATAGAAACGTTACAAAAGGAAATCGGAAGGCTGTCCCGCAAAATTCAACATCTACGGCGTAGAAGTTCACAGTCAAGATCTAAGTTTAGATCATCTTCGCCAAACAAAAATTTCGGGGAAAATGGTATGTGCTTGTATCAATTTGGAGCAGCAAAAAAACTAGTTTCAACGGCATGCAAATCGGCGGACACATGTCAGAATGAAAAAACTGGCTGTCTTTCCATTTAAGACAGAAAATCTGGATATAAATTCTTGATTGATACGCGAGTGGGAATATCAGTCATACCCAAATCGTCGTGCAACAAGCAACATTCCACCAATTTGAAACTCTACGCCGCAAACGGCTCAATTATAAAAACATCATCAGTGCATCAGTAGCCAGCCGCAATGGAAGTGCCAGCAATCCACACGTATGACACAACTGATGAATATCTTCAATTTTTGGCAGAGTGTCACCAAATAACACAGTTTCATGTACAAAAAGCTGTGCCACATTCAATCTAGCACCACATCATAACACAAGGTGCACCGGTCGCAGAACGTGTTTGAAGGCTATCTGGGGAGAAGCTTAAAGCTGCGAGAAAGGAGTTTGATTTTATGTTGCAAAAGAAGATCTCGCAACCATATGACAGTGAATGGGCCTCGCCCTTGCATCTAGTCTGGAAGAAAACAGGCAAATGGCAGCCTTGCGGGGATTACCGTCGACTGAATAGTATCACCATCCCTGACCGATACTCTATTCCTCATTAGGGCGATTTCACGACGCAGTTAGATGACTGTACAATTTTTTCAACGCTGGGTCTCAATCGGGCCTACCATCAAATCTCCATTGCTCCTGAGGATCGCAAAAAAACAGCCGTCATCACCCCGTCTGGGCAGTTTGAATTCAAAGTGATGATGTTTGGCCTCTGTAATGCGGCGCAAATGTTTCAACGTTTAATGGATACTGCTCTTCGTGGATTTGATTTTTGCCACTGTTACAAAGACGACATTCTTATCGCCTCCAAAGATTCTCAGCAACATCGCAATCATTTTTTGAAGGTCTCCAAAAATATGGTTTAAACATTAATGTGGCAAAATGCGTTTTTGGACAGCAAGAGCTTCGATATTTAGGACTTAATGTCAATGCACAAGGCGTTAGACCTCCACAGGACAGAATTGGAGCTCCAACTAAACTTGAAAAACCTAGAACTGTCAAAGAACTACGTCGCTTTATTGGCACAATCATCTTCTACCGAAGCTGTTTCCTGCATGCGGCTCATGTGCAAGCACCACTCCTTGAACTCATAAAAGGATTGCGAAAACGTGACAAACGACCAGTGCAATGGACTACGGAAGCGAAAAAAGCATTTGAAAAATGCAAAGAACTGGTGGCAAATGCAGTTTTATTTGCACATCCTAACGGAAATGTTCCACTTACTCTTTATTGCGATGCCTCAGACGTGGCCATTGGAGCAGAAAGTCAACGGAAAATTAATGCCACTAGGCTTCTTTTCACGTAAATTGGGCCGAACGCAAAAGCGATATAGCGCATACGACCACGAACTTCTTGCGGTGTATCAAGCAGATAAATTTCTTCGTCATTTCATGAAAGGCCGTAACTTAACAATTTTCATCGACCATAAGCCGCTTACATATGCATTTCTACGAAAATCCGACAAAGCTCCACCTCGTCAACTACGACAACTAGATTTCATAGGACTATATACAACAAAATTGTTGCATGTTAAGGGCAAAAATAACATCGTGGCCATCGACAATCGATTTGCAAGAACTCGCAAATTAGCAAGCTACTGACGAAAAACTGTAGCATATTTTAAAGGAGTCTTTATCATTGCGACTAACCCCCGTGAGGATTAGAAATTGTGTAACGTATGTCTACTGTTACATATCTGCAGGTGATAATCGTGTCTTCATTCCAAGAATGATGCCCAGGAAAATCTGTGAATTATTCCACCTGATGTCACATTCCAGTTGATGAGTGACAAAACGGATGATCAGGAAAAAAAACGTGTGGCCTAGAATGAATAAGGACATTTAAGTGTGGGCAAGAAATTGTCTGGAATGTCAAAGAAGTAAAGTTGGGCGCCACCTCAAAAATTTTCCAGAGTCGATTTCAATTCCTTCGAACCGATTCCGACATGTACATTTGGACATAATCGTGATGCCGCCATCAAAAACCTTTAAGTATTGCCTTACAATGATTTATCGGTTTATGCGTTGGCCCGAGGCAATACCGATCATTGATTTGAGCGCTGATACAGTTGCAAGTGCTTTCTTCCAGCAATGGATCTCGAGATTTGGAGCACCAGAAAAGGCAACAACAGACCAAGGTTCTCAACTGGAATCACAACTTTTCGATTTATTAACAAAATTTATTGGTTGCACCAGGAACAGGACAACAGCATATCATCCGGCATCCAATGGATTAGTTGAACGATGGCATTGGTCTTTTAAAGCATCCATCATGTGTCGTCAGAATAGAGAATGGGTTGATGCTCTTCCATTCGTCCTTTTAGGATTGAGGACCAGTTTCAAACGGGGCAACATTGCGAACTCCTGGTGAAATTTTTTTTCGACGATCTTTATGACGCTCTATTGGATCCGGCAATATTCGCGAGGAAATTTAAACTTTCAATAAAATTAATCAAGCCGACTCCTACAATTCACCATAGCCATCCAAAAAATTTTGTCTTCAAGGATATGGAAACTTGTAGTCACGTTTTTGTTCGAGTTGATTCGACTTAAACGCCATGCCAACAACCATACGATGGCCCTTTTGAAGCAGAAGAAAGACTGTCAGATCGAATTTTTTGCATCAATAGGAATGGAAAGCCAGAAACAGTTTCCACCGAAAAATTAAGCCGGCATATGTTGAAAGACATGCAGTTGCTACCAAAAATGAGGAGTCCGCACTAACAGCAACATCTTTTGCAAATATTCCCAAGCCGATTCGAACATATTCGCGCATTAAAAATGTCGGATTCGCAACTCAGCAACCTTCTAAACAGACTTCGTCTGGCTGTCAAAAATCAAGTTAGCTGAGTTACTTGAGGGAGGATATTGTGGCGACACTCGACCGATCGCAGCGCATCTGTTGGTGAGATGTAATGAATTCCACAAATCCTGTCAATCAAGCGATCACTTGAATCGTAATCTCCATGAAGTAAAAAGCGTAGTCATGTAACTTTCGGCATGTTAATTTCAGTTCATATATTTGTTTGCTAATAAAGCTATTTATTTTTTAACTTGTTCTTTCCATCTTGTATGGCGAAGCCGCTACGCATTTAGCTAAACCCAACAAGTTGTTATTATCATCGTGTGCTGCCATCTATCAAATGACGGTAAAATAAATTTCAGACTGATTGATAGATTAGTTTAGATTTGACAGCCATTCGAGTAAGACGTGTATCGTTATTTTCCCTAAGATGGAAAAAGAGCAGTATCGTTCGGTAATTCGCTTGATGTTTTTGGATGGAAAAAAACATGAGGAAGAAAAAGCAAAGTTGGATGCACTTCATCTTCTATGACCATCATCATCTTTGACCACAGTTGGATATGGGTTCAACGAATTTAAACGTGGGCGAACATCCGTTTTTCATGAGGAGCGACTAGGACATGACTCTCGCTGGTCGACGAACGAAAGTGCGTGTGGTAGCAGAGGCTGTAGGTGCGTCGACTGGAATGGCAATTGATATTTTACATGAAAAGTTTGCGATGAAAAAATTGTGAGCCCGATGGGTGTTGCGGTTTCTCACGGTCGACAACAAGTAAATGCAGCTGTTAACTTTGAAGCAGTGATTCGAGAAATTTAAGCGAGATCCAATGGAGTTTTGGCATTGAGTTGTCACCGTAGATGAAACCTGGATTTATCATTACACACCAGAAAGTAAGCTAAAATCAAAACAATCAATTTCTCCCGGTTAATCTGCTTCAAAGAAGGTCCCATCGGTCGGAAAGCTCATTATGATGATTTTTTGGGATGCAAACAGCGTCATCCTCATGGATTTTTTAAAAAGGAAGAACAATCACTGGTTAATGCTACAGTGAGTTATTGGACCGCTTTGACAAAAAATTGAAGGAGACCGGCCACATTTGGTGAAAAAGAAGGTGCTGTTTCACCATGATAACGCACTAGCACAGTCATCCGAAGTTGTCGCTGCCAAACTGCATGAATTGCGTTACGGATTGCTGCCGCACCCCCCGTATTTACCCGATCTGGCTCTCTGCGACTTTTTCTTGTTCCCTAACATGAAGAAATTGCTCGCGGGAAAAAAATTTAGCTCAAACGAGGAAGTCATCACGGAGATAGAGGCGTATTTTGGAGAGTTTGACAAATCCTATCTTTTGGAGGGGTTAAAAAATGGCAGGAACGTCGTGAGAAGTATCTTCCTAAAAGGGGACTATGTTGCAAAACAAAAAAAATTTTTTGAAAACACGGGTACTTATTGAACTGCCTTCATATTTTGCCGCTTTAGTTTGATCAAAACACTTGGTTAGCGACAATGGTAAGCAGTTTACTTCTCAAAATTTCAAAAATTTGTAGGTATGAATAGAATTAGACATATTTTCACTGCTCCTGGTCATCCCGCTACCAATGGTCAAGCCAAAAACTTTGTAGAAACTCTAAAAAAAATCTTTACAAGCAGCATTGCAGACTGACTACTCTGATTTTGACGTTATTTTAAATAGATTTCTATTTGATAATTGCGTAATGAAGCATTGTGCAACTGGAAATCATCACCAAAATCATTATTTAATAAAGAACTCAGATCTAGACTTGTCTGTTAAAACAAAAAAAAAATGTTAAAAGATCTCAAGGAATTGCTATTTAAAACCTCCGTAGATACCGAAAGAAATTCGAAAAAAGAGAAGTAGTAGGGCTCCTAGAATGCTTCAATCAAAGCTAGACAAAAAATGAGAGAACAAAAGTAAATTTAGGAATAATTCATTTTAAACTTATAAGCAATGAAGTATTTGAATTTAAATATCTATCTGAGCTTTTATTGAAGATCAAGTCATATACTGATGTTAATTATTCTAGCTTTTATTTCTTTAAGATTTTTATTTTTGAATATATTGTTACATGTACAAATAATTCTGCCAGCTACTGTTGCAATCGTTTTTATAATCATTAAGAACGTCAACAAATGAATTTACTCGAACCCACGAGAACCCAACAAGCATGATCAACATCTGCAAGTGACGTCACTCCATTCATTAATTTGCTCGAATCTACCAGGTACCTCTCGGTAGAACATTCGCCAATGTACGAGAAACGGGTGAATAGGTGGAGACCCTATATAAAGGCGAGCTGAATGAATGGGGGGATCATTCATTACAACCGCGATAGAAAACTGCGATATAGTGGAACGCGAAGTAAAGACGATTGATTGTTTGAGTGCGAAGTGATTTTAAGTGGACAGTTGAATGACAAATTTATAGACTTAGTAAAAATTAAAATTGTGAAATACTAAAATAAGTAATTGTGCATTTTTGTGATTAATTGAATAAACTCTTTTAAGTTAATTTAAAAGACATTGCGTTTTCACTTCCCCGGAACATTAAAATTATTGGCCGCGAACCGAAAACACGCGATAGTGGTGGCAAGAAGTGCGAAAGAAAAATTTTTAATGTGAATATTTGAACATTTTTATAGTGCACAATAGGAAAATTTAAAGAAACATTAAAAATGCCACGAAGCTTAAACTTAAAAATTAATGAAATGACCATGTCGGAGCTTAAGGAAGAGTTGGAACAGCGAAACCTGGCTACGCAAGGTACAAAGGCCACACTGTTTGCACGATTGCGTGACACAATTGAATCGGAAGGCGCGTATCTGGATTAGGGTGAGCCCTCAGATGCAGAAAAAGGCGCAGAAGGTGGTGAAGGAGAAATAAAAAAACCAAAGGAACCAGAAAATGCGCTGATGCAAATGTTAATGCTGATGCAGCAAGAGCAGCGACAACAGTCGTCCAATTTAGCTGCGAAGCTAAATGAACAATCAGCGCAGCTAAATGAACAGACATCCAGTTTAGCTGCGAAGCTAAATGAACAATTAGCAAAAATGGACCAACAAGCGATTGAAATCAAGGCGGATTTGCAAAAACAGTCAACCGAAATAAAAGCGGAGCTCAGTAGTCTCAACGGCCAAATTAAATGCGTCGAGGAAAACGTATACCAGGTCGAGGAGAGAATCAACCTTGAGATCAGCCAGGTCGAGGAGAGAATATACCATGAGATGGAAAAAGTGAAAAAGGACTTGGAAACAGCGAAGGCAGTAGTAACCGCCTCACCAGCCCCACTTATAACCGCAGCGCAAAGCTCATCTAGAAATGCGCAAGCACCAATATTCGATGGGCAAACGGTCTGGACTATTTACAAAACCCAGTTTGAAGCAGCCGCTCGCATAAATCACTGGAATGAGCAGGAACGAGCAACTGCATTGATTCTTGCTCTAAGAGGCCCAGCTGCCGAGCTGTTGCAGACGATCCCCGTTGAATTACACTCAAACCCGAATGCTATAATGAACGCGCTCGACATGCGTTATGGAGACGATCATCTGAAGCAGATTTATCGGTCACAGCTAAGGCATCGGGTGCAGAAGACTGGTGAAACCTTGCAGCAACTAGCCCAAGACATTGAGCGACTAGCACTTTTAGCTTACCCAGCCTACGACCCAGAACATCGAGATGATGCAGCGACAGAAGCATTCATCAGCGCACTAAAGGACCCGGAATTGCAACAAGCTGTGCGTTTAGCTCAAAAGCAAACGGTTAAGGACGCATTGGCTTACAGTCTGAACTTTGAGGCAGCGAAAAATGTGACTCGTACCACTGCCCGGGCTCGTGAGGTAGTGACAGACGAGTGCAGGTGTGAACGCGTGGAAATTGAGCGAGACCCGCATGTAAATGGTGCGCCTAGATGCTGGAATTGCGGAGAGAAGGGGCACTTGCAAAGAGACTGCAAGAAGCGAAGAAAACCGAGCTATTGTCCAGGGTGTGCAGCTAGGAGGAGATCCAGACCGAGTCAGGAGCCCAGAATGGAAGCCCTTCAAACAGAGGGGTCGGGAAACATGTAAGAGCCAACTTCGTGGGGCAGGGGTTGGCTAGGAGGATCGACGTCCCCAACACCACCATCATCGTGTCAAGACTACATCGTGGAGAAGCGGACTTATGCCTTCCGGGTCAAATTGACGGAAAACACTGCACCATAACAATCGACACTGGTGCAACCCGATCGATTATCCGACCAGACATAGTTTGACAGCAACAACTTCACAAGGGCAGAATTTTCTCACTACGGACAGCTACGGGAGAAACTACACCTGTTCATGGAGAGGTCAACCTCCAGATACAGTTGGGAGACCTCGTGTTCCGACATAATTTTCTGGTCGCGAACATTATGGATGACTGCATTCTCGGAATGGATTTTCTGCGACCACATGGAATCACGTTGGACTTGGGCAAACGGGTATTGAAATGGCAGAATTTCGAAGTACTGATGGAGGATCCCAGTGTCCAAATTCCCAAGATGAATGTAGTGGTATGTACTGACACTGATGTACCGAATTCTTCCGAAAGCATTGTATGAGCCAAGCTTGATGGTGATTCTGGAGACCACCGATCTTATCTGGTGGAGCCAACGAAGACATCCGCATTGCGCAGTTTGATTGTAGGACGAAGCCTTGTAAGATCTTTAAGGAACGGATATGTGCCGGTTAGAGTCCTTAACACCGCAGACTTAACCACGAGCATCAAAGCGGGAGAAGTCATCGGCAGCTACCAGCCTGTTTCCACCATCACCTCTTTGGAAGCTACTCACAACCATCATTGGAAAAGGAGGCAAGACACAGACAAAGCCCGGGAATCCACGTCTGCAATATTGAAGCAAGTCAAATTGCCAGTGCAGCTATTCAAACGAGCCTCTGATCTGGTCACCAAGTACAGTGACATCTTCTCAACAAGCCCGGATGACCAAGGCCGAACGAGTTTGGTAACCCACGTCATAGATACACAGGGAGCCAAGCCGATTCGACAAGCACCAAGACGTCTCCCTATAGCCAAACAAGGAGAAGTGAGCGCGCTGATCTCGGACATGGAAAAACAAGGCATTATTGAACCTTCTGTAAGTCCATGGGCCGCGCCTGTAGTTCTAGTAAAGAAAAAGGATGGTAGCACTCGCTTTTGTGTCGACTATAGGCAGCTTAACGACGTCACCAAGAAAGATAGTTACCCACTCCCACGCATCGATGACATCATGGACACTTTAGCCGACGCAAAATGGTTTTCTACACTCGATCTCAAGAGTGGCTACTGGCAGGTAGAAATTGACAAGAAGGACCGAGAGAAGACCGCATTTTCAGTTGGGACCGGATTGTGGCAATTTGTGGTGATGCCGTTTGGGCTTTGCAATGCTCCAGCCACTTTCGAACGCTTGATGGAATATGTGCTACGTGGTCTAACCTGGAAAACGTGCTTGGTATACCTAGATGACATCATCGTCATCGGTAGAACGTTCGAAGAGCATGTGCGGAACTTAGAAGAGGTTTTCTCCCGATCACGACTGGCAAATTTGAAACTTAGTCCCGACAAGTGTACTCTTTTCGCAGATGTAGTAAAATACCTGGGACACGTCGTATCAGCAGAAGGGGTCAAAACAGACCCTGAGAAAATTGAAGCCGTGAAAAGCTGGCCAACACCAAACAACAAGCGCCAACTACGAAGTTTTCTGGGTCTGGCGACCTACTATCGAAGATTCGTCAAAGACTTTGCCAAAATAGCTAAGTGTCTCCATCAGCTAACCGAGAAAAATCGTCCGTATGTCTGGAATGAACAATGCCAGACAGCCTTTGAGACCCTGAAGGAAAAGCTGTGTGAATCACCCGTGCTGGCGAAAAAATGTTTGTAGTTGACACCGATGCAAGCAACGGCGGTATTGGAGCTGTACTCTCCCAGCAGATTAATGGCGAAGAAAGAGTCCTCTCTTATTACAGTCGAGTTCTCTCAAAAAGTGAGAGGAATTACTGCGTGACCAGGAAGGAGCTATTGGCTATAATAGAGGCCACCAAGCAGTTCCACAAGTATCTATATGGCCAGAAATTTGTTCTTCGAACGGACCATGCATCACTGAGATGGTTGCTCAACTTCAAAAACCCCGAGGGACAAGTTGCGAGATCGAAAGATTGCAGTCATGCGACTACGAAATTGTTCATCGGAAGGGCGGAGTTCATGGAAATGCTGACGCCCTATCCCGCCGTCCATGTTCAGCTAACTGCAAGCATTGCCGACGGATTGAGGAAAAGGAACCGCTCGTTGGTCTGCGATTGATAACGGCTGAATTCGATGAAGGTTGGTCATCGGAGGAGATTCGAAACGCCCAGTTAGCCGATGAAGATATCGGACCATTGCTCGTATGGAAGGAGACGACTGGGCGACCTGAGTGGAAAGACGTTTCAATGCATGGCGCAACCCTGAAAAGCTATTGGGCACAATGGAACTCCCTTCAGATGGAGGGTGGCGTACTCAAGCGGAAATGGGAAACGGCGGATGGTAGCTCCTATAGGATGCAAACTATACTTCCCAAAAGCCGAATCCACGATGTGGTTAAGGAAATACATGAAGGATCCTCGGGAGGCCACCTTGGTGTTAACAAGACCTTAGCGAAATTGCGGGAACGGTTCTACTGGCTCCACGCTCGAGAAGACGTAGAGGACTGGTGTCGCAGATGCACAATTTGCGCTTCCGTCAAAGGCCCAAAGCGACGACTGAGAGGACAAATTCAAACCTATAACGTAGGCGTGCCATTCGAAAGGATTGCTGTTGACATCGCAGGACCCTTTCCTGAATCCGATTGGGGAAATCGATACACGCTGGTTGTAGCCGATTATTTCAGCAAGTGGCCCGAGGTCTACCCCATTCCCAACCAGGAAGCAACTACCGCAGCTGAACAGCTAGTGTTAAATTGGGTCAGTAGGAACGGCGTACCTTGCGAATTACATTCAGATCAAGGCTGAAACTTTGAGTCACTAGTTTTTGGCGAAATGTGTTAACTACTGGGAATAGGGAAAACGAGGACAACACCGCTGCATCCCCAATCCGATGGAATGGTCGAACGGTTCAACGGCACGCTCAATAAACATCTGGCCAAGATGGTTGACGAGAACCAAAGGGACTGGGACCGACATATCCCACTATTTTTGATGGCGTACAGAGCTGCCGAACATGCATAGACGGGCCAAGCCCCAGCCAAAGTCATTTTTGGAAAGACTTTTCGTTTGCCAGCCGATATAAAGTTCGGAACACCCCCTGAGAAACCACAAACCGTCTCGGAGTACGCAAGTGATCTAAGACAACGGTTGAACCAGATACATCGGACAGTGCGAAAACACCTCGAATCGGCTACTGACCGCATGAGGACCAGGTATGTTCTAAAGGCTAATTCTACTGGCATCCAGCATAATGACTTGGTGTGGCTTTATAACCCGCAACGGCGAAAGGGTAGGTCTCCAAAGTTGCAACATAATTGGGAGGGACCATACCGAGTTACAAAGCGAATCAACGACGTCGTATACCGAATACAGGAACATCATAAGCCGAGAGCTAAAATGAAAATCGTGCATCTGGACCGTCTTGCCCCATATTACACCCAGGGAGAATTGACTACAAATAGCGACACATCTTTTCGGGGTGAAAAGAACTGAGGTGGGGGCAGTGTTACATGTACAAATAATTCTGCGAGCTGCTGTTGCAATTGTTTTTATAATCATTAAAAACGTCAACAAATGAATTTACTCGAACCCACGAGAACCCAACAAGCATGATCAACATCTGCAAGTGACGTCACTCCATTCATTAATTTGCTCGAATCTACCAGGTACCTCTCGGTAGAACATTCGCCAATGTACGAGAAATGGGTGAATAGGTGGAGACCCTATATAAAGGCGAGCTGAATGAATGGGGGGATCATTCATTACAACCGCGATAGAAAACTGCGATATAGTGGAACGCGAAGTAAAGACGATTAATTGTTTGAGTGCGAAGTGATTTTAAGTGGACAGTTGAATGACAAATTTATAGACTTAGTAAAAATTAAAATTGTGACATACTAAAATAAGTAATTGTGCATTTTTGTGATTAATTGAATAAACTCTTTTAAGTTAATTTAAAAGACATTGCGTTTTCACTTCCCCGGAACATTAAAATTATTGGCCGCGAACCGAAAACACGCGACAATATGTTGTTTTTTAAATTGTTTAGATTTTCGTGAAATTGTGAAAAATTTAGGGAAGAGGTTTTAGAATATTGGCAGATGAACAATAAAATGACGTTTAAATTACATATTATGACCATTGGAATCGAGATAGCTTAAAGTATTCAATAAAAGTATGTGTTGCTCTCTTCCGCCACATCCATTGACTTGACAAAATGTGTTTGTCTTATCTCTCCGAATACGCTATACCTAGTACTCGTACATCAAAACTGCAAAGTTGATTCATCGCTTCCCAGAAACATTGCAAAAAATACCTAGTGTATCAAAACGTAGTGTATCCAATACTTTTGTGGTGAAGGCGAGTATGCTTTTCATTTAATGATTACTGGTAGATATTTGTATGTATTTTCTAAGAGTGGGATTCCCTTATTAGATAGCCTCGACTAGACTTCATTTGTCACCAAATATTCAACCATAATTGATACTACAATATCGACTTCCTTCAGCCAAATTTCACACAATAATTCACTATGATAACGCTTCAGGAGGGTACTCATCTTAATGTAACGATGCTTCCTTATCTCCCTAACTTGACTACCTTATTACTTTGCGTCCACAAAATGACTCCACTCAAACTCAATATAATTATTTACCTTTTCTTCAAACACCTACTTCAACTATCTTAAGCTCCGTAATTTACAAACTTATGACCCTTAAAACCAATAAATATTTTAACAATCATCGCAAGAGCTCCATTAAATTAATTGAAATACATAAATCGATTACTCGAAATCTCAAGAGCAATACTCCAACAAAGTACTAATACCGACATGGTTAATTGGAAACCAATACAAATTATTATGTTAATTGGAAATTAAATGGAATAATTAAATCAGATTACAGTTAAGTGCAGCACATCTTCTTCATTGCTTGGAAATCTTAAGCCTTGTACTATTTTTTTCGTATTTTTTTTTTAAGTCTTTAATGAAGATGATCTTCTGTGAATACTTGTGTCACCTTACTCATCAGCAATCGGAATTGATGATTTCAATTCCATTTAAGGGTTGTTAAATTAGTGTTTCTTGAGAAGCATATGTACCAAGTGTAGGCCAGCATCGAATTAATCTATAATGAATGGGACCATTAGTGACCACCGAACGATTGGTCGAGCTTAACGTGCTAAATTAGTTAATGGACAAATATGATCAAATTCAGAAGACTTTAAATGGTCACATGTGATCGGATATGCTTTCGCAGAATGTGATGATTTTCAAATATAAAATCAGCGACTTTAATCACTTTCGCTTCAAGATGTTATATTTCTTTTTAATAATCATCTGTTTCCTTTTATGGTTAAGTTTTGTGATCTGGATTGGGAAGCAGCTAAAGGTGAAATCTGGATCGACTACTCATACTCGTGGGTTTGCAGAAGATGAATGTTTCCTGTTCCAATTATCTGGATTCTACAAGCTTTCAATTTAAGTTTGATCTTTGAATCAGGATATACTATTGACGTATAGAGGCAATTAATTAAATAGAAAAGATTTTCGGATGAGGGCGTGTATTTGCATTTAATTCATTTTAGGCGCCAAGTGTCAGATATGGTCATGTCAAAGACATGGTGCTGCATTTAAATTTCCAGATTACTTTAAGCCGTGTGTAGGATTTGAATCCTTTATTAGAAATCAATTTCTGGAAGTCGTATAACAGGCTATAATTCATAAAAGAAATAGACAAAATGCAAACCATGGACCCCGAATAGATAGTGGGTTGGTACAAGTTTAATATGATTCCTAGTTCCACCATAAAGATCTACTATCAAATATTTATTTTTCATCTCCCCTAATTCCATTGTAACAATCTGTCCTAGAATTCTGCGGAGAATATTACTAGCTTGAT
This sequence comes from Odontomyia ornata, assembly GCA_963969285.1. Taxonomy (NCBI): domain Eukaryota; kingdom Metazoa; phylum Arthropoda; class Insecta; order Diptera; family Stratiomyidae; genus Odontomyia; species Odontomyia ornata. The sequence goes on from OZ017738.1 coordinate 402,273,708, forward strand.
CTATAAACATCAAAACCTCAATTTTACGTTGATTAAATTTCTTTCTTCCATAAACTTTCTACAATTCTACTTTTCCTTCGGTTTTAAACAATCTCGTCCTTGATCGTTTGCTTCGTTCTACACACTTATATAATTCTTGCCTGAAACTCCCCAGAATAAGGATGAGTGATTGTGAGCTCAATGTAGTCTTCCAAATCTTGCTCTGAACTGGATCGAAGTACTTGTTTGCGGATCTAACAATGATCTTTATTAAGAACATTATTACACAGCCAATCCTGACCCATACAAACTAAATACTTAGTGCTGGACTATCCTCGAAAAGCAGCCACTTTCTTTCACGACAAGGTCATTATTCGGTCTTACGAGGGCGGTCCCAAAAGTACCCGACGTTTTTTATTTTTCAACATATTCTCCTTTCAGCTCGATACACTTTTCCCAACGATGTTCAATAGCTTCGATACCCGCTTTATAGTAGAAACCGTCAAGCTCCTCAAGATAGCTACTAACCGCAGACTCTACCTCTTCATTGTTGGCAAATCTTTTGCCACCGAGCCACTTTGTCAAATTTGGAAAAAGAAAATAATCCGAGGGTGCCAGATCTGGCGAATAGGGTGCGTGAGGAAGCAATTCGAACTTCAACTCATTGATTTTAGCCATCGCAATGACGCACGTGTGGACTGATGCGTTGTCGTGATGAAGCAACAGTTTCTTTTCCGTCAGATACGGCCGTTTTTTCTAGATTTCATCACTCAAATGCTGAAATAAGGCTGCATAATATGCGTCGTTGATTGTTTTTCATTTTTCGAGATAATTAATAAATATTATTCCACGCGCATCCCAGAAAACGGATGTCTTTGCTTTCTTTGGAGTCGGTTCTCCCTTTTCAGTCCACTGCTTTGACTGCTCCTTGCTTTCACGTGTAAAATGATGGACCCATGTTTCGTCCATGGTTATGAATCGGTGCAAAAACTCGGCTTCATTGCTGCGAAACATTGTCAAACACTCGACGAAAACATCCTCACGTTGCTCTTTGTGCTCCATTGTGAGCAAACGCGGCACCCATCTTGCGCAAAGCTCTTTCACGTCCAAATTTTCGGTCAAAATCCGATGCACAACACTTTTTGAAATCCCTGCCATGTCTGCTGTCTTGCACACTTTTGGTCGACGGTCGTCCAATACCATTTTGTAGATTTTCTTCACATTTTCTGACGTAGTGACCTCACTTGGTCGGCCACTGTGGTGTTCATCTTGGCAGCTCATCTTGGCAACTCAGCTACCCAATATTTGACCATTGTAAACGAAGGAGCGGACTTTCCCAGAGTAGAATCCAACGCGGCTTTGATATCGGTTGGACTTAGACCTTTCAAATGAAAGTATTGTATCACATAACGATGCTCGATTTTTTCCATATTTACAAATTCACTGAAAGCATTCACTTTGGATGTCTGTAAAAAAAATAATAACTAACGTACCGTTATGAATTTTTCACATTAAATTGTTGAAAGGTGGTATTATCAATCGCAGTAATTGTTTTTTTAAAACTACCGGCACTCATAAGTCAGGTCGGGTACTTTTGAGACTGCCCTCGTAATTTATTTATCTTAAATTCTGGTAGTAATCGAGCTGTCAAACAAGCAAACTGCTCGATAACCTTCCTATCTCATATCCAAAATTTTAATGGCAGAGTTAGAAACATATTTAATTACTTCCATTCATAATCGTAATTTGTAAGTGTGAGCAGCTGATGCGATTTTACCGTTTACACGGTAATGGAAAGAAGGAAGGTTGGAAAACTCTGGGACGGATCGAGGGTCGACAGGCAGCCGCTACTCGAGAAAGACAAGTTTTAGACGGATTGAGAAGTGCACGAATTTTTACTTGGACCGTGCCACGGGGATAACGCGAGGAACAACTGGATATTTTCTTGGCCGCGTTTAAAGTTTTGGGAAGAGATGAAATTAGATTCCCAAATCGTTTTAAAGTTTATAAAATGTACAGTTAACTTTTCCTCGGAGATTGTTCATTCGGTGCCATTACGCGAGGATTCAATTTGAAAATTGTGAAAAGATAAAATGCAAAGTGTTGTGCTTCAAGTGCTACTTCGACGTACGAGGGTCATTCAACAAGTACTTAGCCTACAGAAGAAAAACGAAAATTTTGGAAATGTGGCAATTTATTTTTTCACATAATGTCCTTCAAGCTCGATACACTTGGCCCAGCAATGCTCTAACTTTTTCAACCCGTCCAAAAAATACATTTTCTCGAGGGCTGCAAAATAGGCCTCCGTGGCGGCGATGACCTCCTCATTCGACCCAAATCTATTCCCGGCGAGTGATTTTTTCAGGTTTGGAAACAAAAAGTAGTCACAGGGGGCCAAATCTGGAGAGTAAGGTGGATGGGGCAGCGATTGGTAGCGCAATCCGTTCAATTTGGCCATGGCGACGGCGGAGGTGTGAACCGGCGCGTTGTCGTGGTGGAACAGCACTTTTTTCTTCGGCAAGCGGGGCCGCTTTTTGTTCAATTCGACGTCAAATCGGCCCAATAAGTCTGCATAGTAGCGCCCCGTGATTGTTTTACCCTTTTTGAGGTAATCGATGTGGATCACATCTTGTGAATCCCAGAAAACGGTGGCCATCACCTTTCCGGCCGATCGAACAGTCTTCGCCTTCTTCGGAGCACGTTCGCCGGGTGAAGCCCACTGTTTTGTCTGTTCCTTGGTCTCTGGTGTACTCGTATACCAGTGAATCCATGTTTCGTCGACGGTCACGAAACGACGCAAGAACTCCGCCGGATTGCGCTGAAACAGCGCCAAACAGTCGCCGACGTGGTCTCACGGTTGCGTTTGTTTTCCGGTGTGAGCAAACGTGGCACCCATCGCACCGACAGCTTTCTCATGCCCAGTTCTTTGTGCAGAATATGATGCCCCGTTCTTTCTGCGATGCCCACAGTCTCAGCTATCTCGCGAACCTTCAATCGACGGTCTGCCAACACGAAATCGTGGATTTTTTAACGCTTTCCTCCATAGCAGCCGTTTTCGGGGCACCTGGGCTCATCAAAAACCGACGCGCGGCCACGAACAAACTCGTTGAACCAATTCTTGACGGTCGCCATCGAAGGAAAAGAGTCACCGTACACAGCATCCAAGCGATGTTTGATTTCGCTGCGCGTTTTCCCTTCCAAAAACAAGAATCTAATCACTGACAAAACTAATGAAGGGAATTGACTGAAACTTTGACAGTGGGCTACTAAAATAATGTACTGCACAATAGTAAAACTCTTTTGTAATAGCAGCGCCATCGGGCGGTGAGGCTAAGCACTTGTTGAATGACCATCGTACTTCCACCGTTTTCAGTTAATCACGTCTCTAATTCTATTTGCGTGAACGCAGAGACTGGGGGGAAAACGAAGACTTCAGCTAATGAAGATTCTGCTGAACTTTTTGGCCCACGACATTGCATTTAGGATTATCAGTGTATACATTAATTGAAAAATTTGATTCTCAGAGTGACTCGAAGTGAGCAGTGAATTTGAGCAGTTTAGAATCTCCGCAATCGTGGATTACTTTTATAGTATTTCTACCCATTCAGTGATGGTGTTCTATTGAAAGATTCAATTTTTCCCCAAAAATACCCAACCTGACAATGAAAATCGGTCCCAAAAATACCCGACCCGACAAAGAAAACGTTTCTAGAGCGCCTTCCATAAGAGTGTGTGTAGAGGGTGACTGTCATGCTGTCATTATTTATTGGCAGTGTTGAATTAGTTCTCTGAACACGGCCAGCAAATCAACAAAATAAATCGAAGTTAATTTCTTAGTGTACTTGAAAAGTAAATTTTCCCCTTTAATGAACGGAGTTCCGTACTGTGGTTGCTGCGATTAAAACAGGGATACCGAAATCAAAGTGTCCGAGTAAACAAAACTGCGGGGCAACTCATTAGAAACTTTGGACGGAACCCTATTAAGTTCCTTTGTAAATAGCTCTTCAAATTCGGTGAGTCTTGACGTAAACGGAGCCATGATGTAATGCATCGTGGTCACAGTCGCGCTTTCAACGAGAACTGGTGTTGAAGTTAATTGGAAGAAGTCCTTAGCGAAGGCGGTCATGTTCGAAGTCGCCAATTCGGAAGCCGAAACGCGTTTATTGATGTCTACGTGATTGGATTGGCACGCTTGGCTAAGGAAATAAATCAATATCATCGTCCCTTCGATTTTTGACGTCCTCAGCCCAAACTCGCTTCAGTTATTTGCATTGCGATGAATGGTTCGTGTTATCGTTTTGGCTGAGGATATGGTCTTCTCAAAATCATGCAAGGCACAGCAACGCAATTAGTGAGAAGGGAGTAGTCAACCATACTTGTATAACCTTGCCAAGTACATGTATTAGACTGAAGCATTTGCTGGAGTTCATTACTATAACTAGCCTTCAATTTTATCACAAAACCATTGTGATTCTGATAATGCGTGGTTGCTCAGTCGTCAGATACCGGAAACGTGTATCTACGTATAGGTGAGGGGGCCCGAATAGACTTTACTTTTAAATGAAACTTAGTGGCGTTAAGACCACGGATTACGAACATTTATATTTCAAATTGGTGACTCTCAGACAGTGAATCGCTAATTATACATTCGAATTGTATTTGTGCTTTTTTTTTGTCTATCACGGCATGAAAGGATTGAAGGAGATAAATGCGCAATTATATAGAAATCAAAACGAAACACGCTAAGTTTTTACTAAAAATCATCCTGTGCCGTGTGGAAATTCTTGCTCAAGCTTCCATAAGGACTTAAGTCCCTACTCTTCCTATGAAAATCATCCTTGCTCGAACCTGCGCTACAATCACTTCTTGCCAACGACATTTCATTTGGCAGAACTAAAAGCGAAGAAGTTGGAGGCTATACTGCAGCGAATTCGAGGACAACTACAGTTAAATCTTTTAAGACATGGAATTCACTGCTAGTAGATGATTATCCTATTTCACCGAGAGGAAATTTACTTGATGAACAATAAAAAATCTTAAATAGAAATCACATGATAGACTAAGAAAAATCTATAAAACACTATTTTAATTGCCATGCTTATATTCTATGGAGTGAGAAAAGCAATTTACTATATTAATAATTGTAATGATAACAATATAGGGTTACAGACAAATCAAAATTTAGCTTTTAATGCATTTTTCATAGAGACCATGAGTAGATTATCAAAAATGAAAAGATTTCATTTTTAAAAATGATTGGTTTGAAAGATGAGTTGTCATTTAAGCTATTAATTCGGTATGATTTGAGGCAACAATTTGTGGATAAATACTCGAAAGATTTGGTTCTTCTCATTCATATTTTTAACGTTAGGTCTTCTAGCGTTTGCATACACTTCATTTTTATTGTAGCTACAATAATCCAAATAATTTTATATTTATAATCAACTTCATTTTGATGATCACTTACAAATTACTTTAGGTTTAAAGTACTATTAGCAATAACACGAGAGTCATTCAACAAATACTTAGCCTCACCGCCCGATGGTACTGTTATTACAAAAAAGTTTTACCAGCGTACTGTCAAAGTTTCAGTCAATTCCCTTCATTAGTTTTGTTTTGATAGCCTTTGGAAATTGTACATAAATGGAAAAAGAACAATATCGTTCGTTGATTAGATTCTTGTTTTCGGAAGGAAAAACGCGCAGGGAAATTTTGATTTTGCTGCGATCGCTTGGATGCTGTGTACGGTGACTCTTCTCCTTCGATGGCGACCGTCAAGAATTGGTTCAACGAGTTTGTTCGTGGCCGCACGTCGGTTTTTGATGAGCCACGCCCAGGTGCCCCGAAAACGGCTGCTACGGAGGAAAACGTTAAAAAAATCCACGATCTCGTGTTGGCAGACCGTTGATTGAAGGTTCGCGAGATAGCTCAGACTGTGGGCATTGCAGAAGGAACAGTGCATCATATTCTACACGAAGAACTGGGTATGAGAAAGCTGTTGGCGCGATGGGTGCCGCGTTTGCTCACACCGGAAAACAAACGCAACCGTGACACCGAATCGGCGACGTGTTTGGCGCTGTTTCAGCGCAATCCGGCGGAGTTCTTGCATCGTTTTGTGACTGTCAACAAACATGGATTCATTGATACACACCAGAGACCAAGGAACAGTCGAAACAGTGGACTTCACCCGGCGAACGCGCTCCGAAGAAGGCGAAGACTGTTCAATCGGCCGGAAAGGTGATGGTCACCGTTTTCTGGGATTCACAAGGTGTGATTCACATCGATTACCTTGAGAAGGGTAAAACAATCACGGGGCGCTACTATGCAGACTGATTGGGTCGATTTGACGTCGAATTGAAGAAAAAGCGGCCCCGCTTGCCGAAGAAAAAGGTGCTGTTCCACCACGACAACGCGCCGGCTCACACCTCCGCCGTCACCTTGGTCAAATTGGTCGAATTGCGCTACAAATTGCTGCCCCGTACTCTCCAGATTTGGCCCCCTGTGACTCCTTTTTGTTTCCAAACCTGAAAAAATCACTCGCCGGGAATAGATTTAATTTAATTGCCACCTTTCCAAAATTTTCGTTTTTCTTCTGTAGGCTAAGTAGTTGTTGAATGACCCTCGTAAACCACAGAATAACGTAATGAATAATTGCGGTAAAGTAAGGCCAATCTAATATCTTCTACGAAAAAGCTTTAGAATACTAAAATATATCCGCACCAATTTGAAGGATTGTAAAAATAAAATGAATTGTTAAACCTTATCCGACGGTCTTTCCATTTCTCTCGACCTAACCGGGTGCATCGGTGGTGGGCTCTTCCACTAGCATGGGCTAGCCATCGGGCGCGCTCCTCCGTTTTTTGTTGCTAACAGGGGCTCTTGCCGGGCAGAGTGGCCTTCCGCTCGCGGGCCCTTTTGTGGTATAGAGTAATGTGATTCCACCACATAGTTCTATAACATAAATTGGCCACGTCTACAAGGTGTGCCAATTAAGTAATCAGACTGATTCCATGAAAATCGTATATTTAAAAATTATTCTACAAGTCTGCCATCCCCTTCAAAGTAGTCCCCTTGAGCAGCTATACAACGATTCCAGCGCGTTTTCCATGCTTCGTAACATTTCTGGAACGCTTCGACTGGGATGTCCGCGAGTACCCTCGTCACGGCCGCCCGGATGTCCGTAATCGACTCAAAACGGGTTCCTTTAACCACCAAATTTTGTTTTAGGGAACAAAAAAGTCACAGGGTGACATATCGGGCGAATAAGGCGCCTTTGCAACACGGTGATCCCTTTAGAGGCCAAGTACTGGGACACGCTGAGGGCTTCTCAGAAAGGTTCTTTGGAACCATCTTCGCGCACAACTTTTTCATCCCAAAATCGTCGGTTACAATTTTTCTGACTGTTTCACGATTCATACCCAGTTCTGAGACCAACATTCAAACTGTTAAACCCCGATCTTCGCGGATTAAGGCACGCACACGCTGCGCATTCACGTCAGTCGGCACTTCGACTGGTCTTCCACTCCGCGCCTCGTCTTCTACGCTTTCATGCCCCTCCTTAAACTCTTTATGCCATCAAAACACCTGAGCATGACTAAGAGCACTATCACCATGCAATTTTAGCGTACGTTTCCGAAGTTGTTTTTTTCCAATCTGGCCCAAAATTGTATCGCGACGCGTTGCTCTTGATTTCGTTTCTCCATTTTCGTGAAGAGCACCACCAACACACGTCTACTCAACATGACACAGCAGGCAAACCAAACAAACCAGAGCGATGATAAATATATCAATGGAGAGAGAAAATGTGCCAGAAAAGGGAAAGGGAGTTTCAAGGTCGCAGGTTTACCAAAAGCGCGGCAATAAAATTAGTTTGTGTATTAAATCCTTATAAATATAAGAATTCAGCTGGGACGACTCCATTTAGTCGTAATAACCGATTTGTCGTTCCAAACAATGTCCCTATATCCGGCTGATGTTGTTGCAGGGGGAATACCTGTTGTGCAGGAGCATTATTGCCTGTTCAGCATATTAAAGGCTTTCAAATCCAAACTGAAACCGGGGGGTTACGGCTGACGAGAATGATTTGAAGCTACGGAGGATAATTCTTTCCAGAATTTTTCCCAGGTTGGGTAGTACCGAAATTGGTCTAAAGTTATTCATGCGTCCATCGCAATTAGGCTTTGGGACTGGTATTAGCCTGCTGGTTTTCCGTGATTGTGGAAAGTACCCATTATGAATGCAATGATTGCATATGTTGTCAGAAACATGGAGGTATAGTATCCTTGCATTTCTTAATAATTTTGCTAGCTACTCCATCTGGGCCGTTTAATATTGTGTTGCTTAGGTTAGTCAGGGTTTCCTCTATCTCGTTCTTCTAGTTGAAATACTCGCTGAAGATCGGGTGGTGAGGTGAAGAAGCTTGATTTGTATTCGTTAAGATTATTAGATTTGACCCAACATGTCCTTGGAAGTTTCTGATTTCTTCATTTGTCCTGATGTTTAAGGCGACGTTATCAGAATCGCGCCTCCTGTATAGTTCTTTATATAAAGGCTCGCAGCCGCTGAGTTTTTCGTCATTGTTGGTTAATATCTCATTATCTGTCTTAACAGAGTCCTTTTCGATGTTTTATTTGGATCTCCTTCGGCCTGTGAGATTATCAATAGTTTTAAAGACGTTTGACGAGGGTCTCATTGATCTGAGGTATTCTTGTATACTTCATTGACCTCGTGTCTTATCCGAATGTTAATCTCTCTAGAAATGATGGAGATATGCTGCTTGAATTCCATACACTCCTGGAAGATACTATAAGTTTTAGTCTTTGGAGCATCTGCTTACAAGTTTTCACCTTTAGTAGGAGCCGTGAAGCTTTTGGAAGGGAGCGTGTTGATTCATGCACTCCGTTAAAACTATTGTTAGTGCGTTGACGTGCTGGTCTACCTCGGCATTTGATAGGATTCTATCAACTTGGGGGAGCTCTGGAAGGAACCCTTTAACGTCTCTTTTAAAATTTTCTCATTCTATTGCCTCATATGCATGACAAAGACGTGGGCATACTGGTGTTGGGATGTGTGTTCTTCTTAGCACTTCAGCCACTCTCGGGCCTTCGCTTCCTGCAAACAGCGCCTCCAACTGTCTCGGTCCATTAACTGCGTCCTCCAATTTTGAAATCTGAGCAGCGATGAACTGTCTTCGTCGACCGATTCAGACCTGTGTTTCCTCGGTTTCCCCGCTGGTCTCCGCCCTTCAATTCTCCCGACGAATACCTTTTTGGGTATCCGTTGTTCGTCCATACGATTCATGTGGCCTGCCCATTGCAGCTTCCGCAGTCTTACAATTCTTGAGACCTCCTGTTCGTCAAAAATTTCATACAGCTCATGGTTGTATTGAATTCACCATTGGTCCCCGTCTAGCTTCGCTCCGATTATTCGCCTCAGGACCCGTCGCTCAAAGGCGTTCAATATATTTGCGGAAGCTTGGGTTAGGGTTCATGTTTCACACCCATAGCATAACACAGGTCTTATCACAGATTTGTATACTTGGAGCTTTGCTTTTCTGTGTATGCAGCTGGTCTTCAAGATCGTCAATACTGCATAAAATATTTTATTTGCGAGCTGTATTCTTCGACGTATTTCGTCTCTTTCATTGCCCGTTTTCGATGTTTTGGCGCCTAAATACACAAATTTGCTTTCGATACTATATTTGCCAAGTGTTATATTTTTTTACTTGCGGTATTTTTTCTCGACTGCGTCATGAGCTTTGTTTTATTTTCGTTGATTTGTAGCCCTACTAGTTTTGCTTCACTGTTGAGTTTCAGGAAGAGTTCTTTGGCAGTTGTTAGTCACAATGAGAGAATGTTGATATCGTCCGCATAGGCCACTACCTGGCTCGACTTGTGTAGTAATGTACCTCGCGTATCGACAGGTAGCTTTCGTGTGACGTACTCCAGAGCCAAATTGAATAGCAATGGGGCCAGCCCATCTCCCTGTTTTAAGTCCGATATTTGTGTCAAAAGCATCAGCGAGTTGGTTATTTATGCGGACTTGGGAGGTTGTCGACGTCATTGTCATTTTAGTAAGAACAACTAATTTGGCTGGGATGCCAAAACCAAGCACCTATAGGCTCCGATGTTCTGGAGCTGTGCGGAGGATTAAGGAGGTTCTTGAAATATGATGCTCATCTTTCCTTTATCTTAATTTCATCAGCGATAATGTTGCCGCTGTCATCACGACAGAGCGTGGTTTTGGGATAATAACCACATTTCAGGCTTTTCACTACTTTGTATGCTTGTCTTGTGTTATTGCTCGCTAAACTAACATCTATACTTCTCAATTGGTCGTCATAGTATTTTCTTTTCTTAATCCTAATTATCTTATTCGCTACTCTTCTAAGATTTTCATAGTGTTCTCTCTTCGTCCTGGTTTTCCTACCTACATATTCTTTGTACACCTGATTTTTTTTATCTAACGCATTTTGGCACTCATCATCGAACCAATCATTCCTCTTGCGCCGGGCTTGATATCCGATCGTCTGTTCTGGCACGGTTCTGATAGCCGCTTTCACTTCCATCCAGAGCTCGTTGCTCGTCTCTAACGATGCGTCTGATAAGATGGGAGCCAGCTGATGGTCGAGGGTCTCCGTGAAATTTTCGGCCACAGACGTCGTTTGGAGACTTTCGATTTCAAATCTTTTTAGCGGGCTGGTCTTCGCTGAATATGCCTTACACAGACGTCATCGATAGTTTAATTTGATCAAGTAAGGATCTGAGTTACAATTGGCTCCTCGGTATGTACGGACGTCAAGTATGCTCGAGGCCCAACGCTGTTGGATCAGAACCTGATCGATCTGGTTTTGTGTGTTGCCATCCGGTGATACCCATGTCATTTTATGAATGGATCGATATGGGAAGCAAGTCGAACGTATGACTAGATTTCTGCTACATGCAAAGTCAATCAAGCGCTGACCGGTGTCATTTGTTTCATCGGGGAGGCTCTATCCTCCAGTCGTTCCCCGATGAGATAGCTCATTGCCAACCTTAGCATTGAAATCACCCAGAATAATTTTTGTGTCGTTTGTGGAAAATGAGTCGACCAGTCTTTCCAGGTGATTGTAAACCGATTCCTTCGTTTCTTCGTCTTTTTCTTCGGTCGGGGCGTGAACATCAATCAGCCAGATTTTGAAGAATTTCGCTTTTATACGGATCGCACACAATCGTTCATTGACTGCCTTAAAATCAATAGCGTGCGATTTGAACTCCCTACCCACAATGAAGGCCACTCTGAATTCTCGTTTTCCAGTAGGCTTCCCACTTTTGAATATTGTGTGCCATCTCATGTCTTGAATGTCGTTTCCAGTCCAATTCGTTTCCTGGACTGCCAGTATTTTTAATTGATATTGACTGCCCTGTTGTAAAAGGTCCTTAACAGCGCCAGGGTAATTGAGTGATCTGAAATTCCAGGATCCAATGCCATAGTCCTTTTTTCGTTTGCGAGGCCGTTGCCGTGAGTCCAATCCATTCCGAGGCCTATCTTCAGGTTTCGAAACAATTAAAGGTTTTCCAGGGATGGAGAGTTAGCCCGTCGCTTAGCCTCCATTCCGGCGGCATGGTTATTACGTCGATTCCGTTATCAGGCGCGGAAGATTCGCCGTCACCCTCTTACGTCCTCACAAACGAGGTGTAAGTAGGATTTAGTAGAAGAGCTGTAGATGTATTTACAGTTATGAGCATTTCTCGACATTTCATGTTACATTATTGGGGAACCAGTAAACCCAATGTGCACCCCGAGAGCATTTACTATCATTTAATTGGGGAGGTTTGGGATGAGAAATCATGGAAGCTATGGGTTGGGGAGACAAGGGGTTTCCTCCTCCTTTCTCAAACGGGCTTGGGACCGTCTATGGCGGAGTTGCAACCAAAAGTATCAAAATAGAATTTTACTATTTCCTTTGAGTCTGGAATGGCATGTAAAGTGGGGAGGAAATTTTATATTTTTTGCAGCAGGTCTGTCATTGACATTCTGAGCCGTTGAGACGTGGCTTGTTCAAACATTACGAAGGGGTTATTTGAGGTGGGCGTTGGTGAAGTATTTTGGCTGTCCTGCCCTGTGATATTTGATATCTTCCTACGTTGGTGGAGAGGTGGAAAATGATTCGGTATGTTCAGCTCTGCTTGATTACGGGAAAAACTTGGCGTTAGTGGAAAAGAGACTGGGATGGCGGACCTTTGGACCTCTTCTCCACTGCTCTTTCTATAAGCCTTTTCCTTTCTGGACATCCAGAAAAATTCGCTGGGTGGCCTTTCGTTTGGCATATGATGCAGAACAGGTCCGCATCAGTACCTCCCGGGTTTTTATGCGGGCAATCTTTAGAGGCGTGAGATTCTCCGCATGCAGCACAACGAACATTGAATCCGCGATTGGATGATACGTGGCCGAATCTTTGGCACCGGTGGCATTGAAGGAATTCGCTCCGCTTTGAGCGCTCGCATATTGCGCTTTGATTGAGCACATATCTGATTTTTATAATTGCATTCTGGCTTGCTTCAGAGAGGACAGTTATCCTGTAGAGGTCTAACTCTATTTCGTTATCCCTCGACCATGATGTCGTTAAATGATTCACTGACTCTACTTATACTTCCGGAATGGATTCTTTAATGCATTTTAGGACCTCATCTGCCCCACATTTAGAGCTAATGCCTTTTACTATCACAACGAATTTTTTACGTTCTTTAGGCATAAATGAGTACCTCGAAGCGTTTGAAGCTTTTATTAGTTTTATCAGATAGTCATGGGCTGATAACCTGTCTACAGTCTCGTTATTCGATACGATAAGTTACACTTATTTTCCGTGTTGTATTTGTCCATAGTTTGTTTTAGGAGCATGGCTTGTAGGTTTTCTACAAAGATTGGGGGGTGACAGGTCTTTTACGGGAGCTGAGCAATTTGGATTTATGTTTTTCTCATTTGAGAGTAGGTTGAATGGGTTCACACACGGGGTTATGTTAAGGGTTTTCTTAACCGGGGTTCTTGGTTTAGCAACCAAACGGCCCTTAGCAACTAAAAAATTTTCGTTTATTAAACTAACTTATTCTTGTTGTACCACCGGTGAGCACTCTGCGTCGGTCTCCATGTCTTTTGCGTCAGGAATTTCCTTCCTCGCTGCCTGCGTTTTTGGTTGAGTCTTCATTTGAATAGTCGATCCATTTTAATTCAGATGATGCTTGGTAGGCTCCTGTTGCAGGGTTCGCACCTGCTCCAGTCGCCATTTGCCGTCTTCCCAGTACGTCTTGATATTGGTGTTTTCCTTTTATTCGATGTGAAATTAAATGTAGCTATCGTGTTGGAATATCCAAACTTAGCTCGCTACTAAGCCGTTCAAGAGTACTTCTTGATATTTTTGAAATTTTGATATTTTAAATCTCGAGCGCATGTCTTTTCCGTTTGTCAACTCAAACGTTTCTCAGGCCTTCTTAGTATCAACATGGCCTAGCACCAGCAATTCAAAAATTACAGCTGTCTAAAGTTGGTTGCTGTTCAATTGCCTCACCCTGTAATAAATATGTCGGATCTAGCTTTTGTGCTTTCGCCATCTTATTTATGAAAAATTGAGATTGCCTTCATTCTTGATACATATACGAGTCTGGAATAACAACATCACAAAAATATTTCAAATATTTCATCGTACCTTCTAATTTGATCAAAGCACAATTACCCAATAGGTTCAAGGCTTAACAAGAGTTCACTTAAATAGGCTAGATAACCTTACCAAATACCGTTCGATTTGCTACACTTAAAATTTCAATATATTCCAAACTTTAAAATTAGGTATGACATAAAAGATCGATAACTCTAAAACAGCATTCCACCTACTTTGTGTGCATCATCCCAAAAACAAGCCAATATACCTTAACCATCTTCACTAATTCCACTACAAATGACCCAACCTGCAGCAAAGTGTAATAAAGCATCTTCGATTTCGTAATTATGCTAATAAATCCAATTATACTACACGTTGACAACAATTTTTTACGGAACTTGTTGAAAAAAATCTGAACCATTTTTCCATAAAACGTGTTTCTCCCAAAAAAGCCGCAAAAACGCGAGTCGTTAAAATGGAGACGCTTAAAAAAGTAAAAGTGATTTACATTTTCGACATCTACAATCTGAATATTTTATCAATTCGAATGCATATGGATATTTCGTAAATTGGTAGCCGTTGATTGGTAATCTTCAGTTTAATATTTTTTCCAGCGGCATCATCTGCAAAACGGGTGCATACGTAATTTCGATAGGCTTTATGTAATTTTACAGTTTGATTTTAAGACAACATTAACCTTTGAATGTGACCTAATGTTTATTCACATAGCATGCATATGTTCACCAGAAGGCGCATCTTCAGTTTTTTTTTCATGCTGCTCCCAGTGCGTGAGTTCAATGCGATAAGCCCGCTTCAGTGGTTTTATCAGATCAATTAACATTTATTGCATCTAAAGCTTTTTGAAACTGTTTTTCGAATCTGAGATTAACTATTTCAAGTGTTTGCAATAAAAAAGTGAACCATGTTGTTACTTTTATTTCAATTTTTTTCTTATCAATAACACATTATTAGCGTGTAGTAACATACTCGTATGTTTGTATAAAAGCATCTTTCAGAAATCGTAAACTGATTTGAATGAAATGTCACTAATAAATTCCTAATTAATATCCATTAGCAAAATGTGAATACAAAGTCCAGCATTCTCAATGGATTAATCTGCAATACAATATTTAGAATAAATTAAATATGCGTAAATAAAAGAATTCCTCTGTCGCGTGATTCTACTAATTCTAGTGATTGTACTCCAGCAGAAGATCTTGATCTCAAAACTGGTCGCGCATCATCATCCTGGCGATAAAATCAGTATCAATTACCTATAAAAGCCGATCACAATGAGAGGTAAATACATTTTCTGATATATTCCTCCATACAAAGTATGTGAACTCGTTAATGATGGTGTTAACTTTAGCATATTCAATACACTACATACCAGCATCAAACTTTTATGATAACACGTTATTAATGTCAAAGTTAACATTCTTTGAGACACGTTATGCGAATTACGTAATCATTTCGTTGATTAATGTTTCAAAAAAGATAAAGTTCCAGTTTTCCACCTTAAAAAAATTTTACGAGGATTTTCAGAGTGCATGCATAAATACGAGTACTGAGTTATATCTTAAAATCATTGTACTATATGAATGGAATTTCAACAGAAGAAAGGAAGTTGACAAACAGGTGTGGCATGTCATTAAGAACATCTCGATTCCCGTGTAATTTCAGACAAAGGATTATTGTTCATCGATTATGCAAGCGTTAACTCTTTTTGGAACGTCTCCATATTGTTTTAATATTTTAATGCTAAACCATTTAAAATGAAAAAAAAATAAATAAATGTTCTTAATTATCTTTGTCATGAGAGAACTCGATGACATTTGCCAGAGGAAACTAGGCAAACAAGATAAGGTTTTTTTGTGCAAAGTTGGTTCACATTAATCCAATCGAAGGCAAACATTAATTTTTGAAATTTGATACTGGGCTTGGTATTTGGATACAAGTATAGTAGTAAAGTTATGCCGTAACATACTTGCGGCTCGTGCGGAACACAAAACGTGTTAACTACATTAGAGGTTTCATTTCAAAGTATTAATTATACATTTCGTAGTGAAATGCCTCTTGAAATCCTCTGTATTAAGTGCAAGTTAGCAACCCTTTATCAGTGACTTCCAACATGTCAGATGAATTCAGACCTGTACGGGCTTAGTGTGCACACAAACCATCGATTCTGAGCGTAGTGACCCGATAACAAAATACAACTTGTGTGCTGCGATTTGTTGCTCAAGAATCAAAAATTATCATCATTCAAAAAAAATTTCCCCAAAGAAAAATCTTTAAATCGTCGTGATTTATTAGTTTCAATTAGAATTCTAGCACATTTTTATGCTGGCTCGATCAGTCTTGCAACTTTTGTTCGAATTTTATCAGTATATTTTAAGCCACTTGCTTGAATGCACTTTTGAGTTGCACGCAGCAATGACGGCATGAAGGGACACTTCCACTATCTGATGCCTACAATAACAGTCTGTATTACTATCGAATTTTCTTTCCCAATCTTCCCTTAACAAATTAAATTACGTTCTAAATATAAACAATCGGATGCTAGATCTTGTAATATCGAACATTGATACTGGGCATATTCACGTAGGCGCTGCACCTCACTCCTATGTATCTCCTGACCCCCATCATCCCCCTCTGTTGGTGGACATCAGCATGAGCATTCCAAAAACACTTAAATGCTATCAGCCGCTCAAGATCTACTTCTGGAAAACCAATTACAGCGCATTGTCGGAATCTTTGAATTCACTTGATTGGTTCTCGTTTTTTGACTGCTTTGATTGCGAAGAAGCTCTTACTAAATTTTATTCCCACCTCGACTCAATTATCCATCAATCTACACCCCCTATGTAGGTCCAAAAAGAGCAGTCACTTCATTCCAACCAGTCAAAACCATTCTGGTCATATATCAATCATCTAAAGTCCTCCCCGCACTTTCCTAGCACCATGTATTGGAATGATAAACAAAGTTCAACACTGAAATCCATTTCCAACTTGTTCGCGGACTTCTTTTCCACTATAACTTCCTCTTCAGCATCTGATTCTTCTCATGATTTCCTTCTTCATTTTTCTCTGGCTGATAGTGCTCCTGCAGTTAGCCCTGCAGATATCGAGGCCATAATTAATACTCTTGACCCATGCATTGGTTTAGGACCACACGGAGTTCCAAATGTGTTCGTCAAATCTCTGTCCTCTTCATTAAGTGTTCCTCTGGGTTTTATTTTTAACGCCAGCTTGTCCTCCGGAGTTTTTGCTCGCTTCTGGAAGACAGCCAACATCTTTCCAATTCATAAATCTGGTCCTCTTTCGTGTGTTTCCAACTACCGTCCAATTTTACTTCTATCTTGTTTCCCGAAGATCTTAGAACGTTTCGTTCATAGTCACATTTATGAACTTATATACTCCTAGATATCTCCTGCTCAAAATGGCTTTCTTCCAGGTCGGTCGACGACTACAAATCTACTTGAGTTTACTCACATTATTGGTGAAGTCCTTGATAAACACTTTCAGGTTGACGTCGTTTATACTGATTTTGCCAAGGCGTTTGATAAAGTAAATCATAACATACTATGTAAAAAGCTAACACAACATAGTATTTCTGGTTGTTTGCTCTCTTGGCTTATCTCATACGTAAACAATCGTTCATGTAGAATAAGTCTCTATGGAGTGTTATCTCACTCCTTCTATCCACAGGCTGGAGTCCCTCAAGGATCCATCCTGGGGCCGCTTTTATTCCTAATATACATTAACGGCTTGCCCTCCTTAATAGATTCTCCATGTCTTCTCTATGCTGATGATCTTAAAGTTTTTTAAAGTGATAAGATGTATTGATGATTGCATTTCCCTCCAAAATGACCTGAGCGTCCTATGCGATTGGAGTGAATCAAATTCTCTTCCCTTAATGTGGGAAAATGTCATAAAATGGCCTTTTCTTTACAACTGAACCCAATCTCATTTCCATATAGCCTACACAATGAGCTGCTGTCTATAGTGACCAAGTTCAAAGACTTAGGGGTGATCTTAGACCCGCGACTCAAGTTCGAAGAGCACATCCTCGACATCATCTCACGTGCTTCTCGGGTTTTTGGATTTGTTCTTCGTCACTCTTGCATCTTTGGAAATATCCTGTCTCCAGTACATCTTTATATAAGAACTGTTCGGCTTATCCTCGAGTATTGTTCCCAAATTTGGATACCACATTATAAGTACTTAGACTCACTGCTGAAATCTGTACAACGGAAGTTCTCCCGAATATTTAAAGTCCAGTACCAATCTTATGAAGAAAGACTTTCTTTTCTGCACCTCCCATCGTTATCATCTCGTAGACACTTTCTTGATGAAAGTCTCCTATATAAACTTCACCATCATTAGTTGCATACAAATGTAAGAGAGTAACTGGCAATGCGACATCTAATTATCCCTTTAGAAATGAAAGATCTTACCAAATTCCATTTACAAGAACGGAAACATTTTACAATTCACCACTGCTGCGTCTGCCAAGAAACCACAATGCTATGGAGTTTGGCCCGTATCCTCCATCTTTAGTAATTTATAAGCATAGACTTAAGAATTTAATTTTAAATACCTAGCCTAGTATACATATTATACAGTACATTTCATTTATATTGTTTGAACCAATCTTGTAATTGCACTTTAGTCTGTAAGTTGGTCAAAATAAATAAATAAATAGATTGATGATAAGCAAGTGTAGTTGCAGCTGCTACCGGGAATGTTTATCATCAATCGACAGCATAAATGTACGGGAATGAAATAAATGTGATTGGGTTTTATGTACTGAAAACACTTGAAATTGAAATTGCTGTGTGTGCCATTAGTTTTCCAAGGATAACAGCGGCGGTAGATTTATCCCGCATCTTAAATGGACTTATATGAGAATACTGGGACAAACTGCAAGCGGGATATTTGACAGAGGCAAAACCTAGTGAAACTGTGGGTCCTCGTATCGCCCAACTACTAACGAAAGTGATGTTCACCTTAAATTGTATAGTGCTTTGTGGCTTGACCTATCCGAAAACTAACACAGGTTCGTAGGAGAACATTCTACCATTTCTAACCTGGGAGAATTCATAACACGATTGCCCACACCCTTGACTTCAATGGCCAAATTGATAAGGTCTATGCAGATTTCACTAAAAGTAGATCATAGCATCCTTGTTGCCAACCTCTGCCAATTTGGTATTCAGGGAACAGTACTTTCGTGAATCACCTCTTTTCTCTGTCAACATTTCTGTGCAATCGTCTGGAACGTAGTTTGTATTACCCACTCACTCGGGGGTGGCTCAGCGATCAATTTTAAGTCCACTTCTATTCAACCTCTTTATAAATGATCTCCCAGCTTGCTTTGCATCCAACGCTCTATTATATATGTGTGATCTAAAAATATTCAGAGTAATAAACTCAACCCAAGACTGCCATACTCTTCAAGTTGACTTAAATTGTCAATCCTCTTCGTTTGAGAGAAATCATCTTTCACATACCCATCTCTAATAAAACATATCCCATTATATGCTCGATCAATAGCTCAGTTCTCGCATCGGTCAATAGTTTTAAGACTCACGTTCTTGGAATAACTGAAAAAGCCTCTCGAATCACGGACTTTGCTTTGCGTTGCTCTCACAAATGTTTTAGTGTCTGAACCCATGTAAGTTTTGTTCGTCTTATACTTGAATATGCATGTCAACTCTAGTCCCCTCATCAAATGTATCTTGTGACGGTTGAATCTGTACAGTGTAGTTTCTCCCGCACTCTCCTCTACAAATACAGAATTCCATTTCGCACCTTCGACGATTGTCTGAATCTTCTGGGAATATTTTCGTAAGAAGGCAATTTCTGGACCAGTCATTCCTTTTCAAACTGTTGATGAGTGTTTTATTAACCAACCTAGTGAATGCCCCATAAGCGTATTCCCTCTTCTGCGTACTAAATCATTGCAACATATTCTCATACCATTCGCCAGAACCGTAACTTACAGTCACTCAACATTTGTTCATATGGTAAAAGAACATCAGTCTTCAGCTTAGTCCCTCCTTAGATTCATTTGCTTCCTTCAAATGCAGGCTGTGGAGAGTAGTCCTGGATAATGAGTTTTTAGAAATTTAATTGAATTTCGTTCCTAAGTTTTTTCTTCTTCATAGCACAGCAGCTCCTCTCGGCCTTTCGCTTCCTGCAAATAGCGCCTTCAATCGTCTCAGCCCATTGATCGTGTCCTCTTATTTTGAAATCCGAGCACCGATGAACTGTCTTCGTCGACCGTGTCAGACCAGCGTTTCCTCGGTTTGCCCACTGGTATCCACCCTTCGTCCATACGATTCATGTGGTCAGCTTATTGCAGCTCCCGTAGTCTTACAATCGTTGACGCCTCCGACTCGTTGAAAATTTCATACAACTCATGGTTGGTTCGAATGCACCATTGGTCCCCATCTAGCTTCACTCCGATTATTCGCCTCTGGTCCTGACGCCCGAAGGAATTAATATGTTTGCGTATGATTGGGTTAGAGTCCACGTTTCACACCCATAGCATAATACAGGTCTTACCACAGATTTGTATACTTAGAGCTTCGTTTTCATGTGTATGCAGCTGGTCTTCAAGATCGTCAAAACTGAATAAAATATTTTGTTTGCGAGATGTACTCTTTGGTGTATTTCGTCTCTTTCATTACCGGTTCTCATTATTTTGGCGCCTAAATACACAAATTTGATCACATTTTCGATACTACATTTGCCAAGTGTAATAGTGCATTTTATGTATTTGAGGTATATTTTCTTGACTGCGTCATAAACTTTTTTTTCTAATTGATTTGTAGCCCTACAAGTTTTGCTTCGCTGTCAAATTTCAGGAAGACCTCCTTGGCAGTTGTTAACGACCGTGACAAAATGTTGATATCGACCACATAGGTTACTCGACTTGCATAGCAATGTACCTCGTGTATCGACATGTAGCTTCCTTGTGATGTACTCCAGAGTCAAATCGAATAGCAATGGGGCCAGCCCCTCTCCCTGCTTAAGCCCGATATTTGTGTCAAAGGCATCGGTAAGTTGGTTATTGATGCGGACTCATTTTGGTAAGACGGTCTAATTTGATTGGGATGCCAAAGCAAAACATTATTTAGTACAGTACGTTACGATTAATACTGTCGTATGCTTGCTTAAAGTCAACGAATATTTGATGTGCGTCTATGTTGCACCCCCAGCGTTTTTCGATTATCTACTTGACAGTGAACGATTGGTCTATTTTCGATCCACCTGCTTTAAAACCACCTTGAAACTCCCCAATAATACCATCCGCATATGATCCGATTTTATTTTCTTAGATTTTTGAAAATATTTTGTCACCGTACATGCAACGAATGATGCTCTGCGTATATACAACAATCTTCCAGAAACAGTGAAAAACGCAAACTCATAATTGATTTTACGAAAAGACTTACAGAACATCTAATGAATTCAAATTAGTGATAAGTCCGGAGGGTTGAAAGTGCAGTATCTTACGGCACTTTAAACCGTAACATCGAGATACTTAAAGACAGCTAGTTTTTGTAAACTAAGAGTTTTTTTTTACTGCGTCGTATTATAATATTTTTTTTATCTCTGAGAACTTTTCACGAATCAGACTAGACTAGCAGGAAAGGAGTACTTCACCGCATTTTGTGTGCCTCTTATACCGATTTTTTAAGCATTGCCTGGAGGCAATGCTTAAAAACTCCAGTGCAGATCGTACGAGTATTATGCGACGATGAAATAGTGATGGAGAGAGTGGTAGGGAGTGGAGGTAATTAAAAAAAAAGAGATAGGGAATATAATTGATTGGCTCCGCTCTTTCGACACATGTTCTTGTTGCCAAATGTGCTAGATGACTTTGTGAATAGCTATATGAACACTTTTGTGATGAATCTCATCGATGCCCAGCTCTATATTATTCTTTTGGGCTTTGATGGTGAAACAAAGAGATGGTGGGGCCAACGGAAGCTCGCCGGAAACATCTCAAGGCTCCGATGCTCTGGAGCTGTATGGAGGATTAAGGAGATTCTTGAAATATGATACCCATCTTTCCTTAATCTTGGTTTCATCAGCGATAATATTACCGATGACATCACGACAGAGCGTCGTTTTGAGCTGATAACCACATTTCAGGCTTTCCATTACTTTGTATGTTTGTCATGTGTTGTGGCTCGCTAGACTTACATCGATGCTTCTCAATTCGTCGTCATAGTATTTTCTTTTCTTAGTTCTAATTATTTTATTCGCTACTCTTCTTAGATTTTCATGGTGTTCTCTCTTCGCCCTGGCTTTCCTTCCTACGTATTCTTTGTACGCCTGATCCCTTTTTGTCTGACGCATTCTGGTACTCATCGTCGAACCAATCATTTCTCTTGTGCCGGGCTTGATATCCGATTGTTTGTTCTACCACTATGAGCCGCTTTCACTTCCATCCAGAGCTCGTTGTTTGTTTGCAGCGATGTGTCTGATAAGATGGCAGTCAGCTGGTTGTCGAAGGTCAACGTGCAATTTTTGACCAAAAGCCCCATCTGGAACGTTTTATGTCAAAATTTTGTATTGAACTAGTTTTCGCCGAATATGCTTTGACATACAACATTGGTAGGTTAATTTGATCAAGTAATGATCTGAGTTACAATTGGCTTCTCGGTATAGACCGACGTCAAGAATACTTGAGTCCCAACGTTATCGGATCAGAATATGGTCGATCTGGTCCTGTATGTTGCCATCCGATGATACTCAGGTCATTTTATGAATGCTTCGATGTAGGAAGCAAGTCGAACGTATGACTAGATTAATGCTATATGCAAAGTCAATCAGGCACTGTCCGTTGTCATTTGTTTCATCGTGGAGGTTCCTCGATGAGATATCTCATTGCCAACCTTAGCGCTGAATTCACCCAGGACTATTTTTGTGTCATTTACACGCAATGAGTCGACTATTCTTACCAAGTGGTTGCAGAGCGTTCCCTTCGTTTCTTTGTCCTTTTCTTTGATCGGGGCCTGTACATCTATCGGCCAGAATTTGAAGAATTTCGCTTTTATATGGGTCGCATACAACCGCTTTTATATGGGTCGCATACAACCGCCTTAAAACCAATAACGTGCAATTTCAACTCCCTATCCACAATAAAGGCCGCTCTGAATTCTTGTTTTCCTGAAGACTTTTCACTCTTAATATTGTGTGCGATCTCATGTCTTGATTATCGATTCCAGTTCGTTTCCTGGATTGCCAGTATTTTTAATTTATACTGACTGGCCTGTTGTAAATGGTCCTTAACAGGCCAGGCTAATTGAGTGATCTGACATTCCAGAACCCAATGCTGTAGCCCGTTTTCCATTGTCGAGATCGTTGGCGCGAGTTTAATCCATTCCGAGGCCCTTCTGCAGGTTTTCCGGGACAGGGAGTTAGCTCGTCGCCCAACTTCAACTCTGGCGGCATGGTTATTACTTCGATTCCGTTATCAGGCGCGGTAGACTCGCCTTCACTTTCTTACGTCTCCACAAAGGAAGTGTTAGTGGGAATTAGTAGTAGAGCTGTCGATGCATTTCCCGGCATTTAATGTCCCATTATTGGGGAACCAGTAAACCAAATGTACGACCCCGAGAGCACGTACTACCATTTGGTCGTGGGATTTAGGATGAGCAATCATAGAAACTGTGGGTTGGGAAACAAGTAACTCCCTCCTCCTTTCTCAAACGGGCTTGGGACTATATAAGCCGAAGTTGTGTGATGTATGGAATAGTTAATGGCAAACTTGACTTGGCAGTCCACATAGTGTAGTGGTTAGAGCACTTACCCCGTATTTCGAAAATGGTTTCATTGCTCTAGCTTATGTGGTTTGCTAGAAAATCTGCTGAAACGCACCGACGGACTGGCGGACAGACACGTCGCAATTTTAGTTGGGTATTATTAAAAATATAATGTATACCTGAATACTACCAAGTTAAGTCATTAAAAAAATTTCCATGAAAAGGATTCATTAATTCAGTTGCTACTAAAAAGTTAATTACGCTTGCTTTCTGACCTTTTGTAGTGTTTATTGATGGAAAAATGTCCGTAAAGAACTGCAGCGATAGTCTGCTGCCTCAGCGAGCAAAGATATCAATGCTCGCCGGAATTCGCCTTGTCTGTGGACGCGTGAATGCGCTTGCAGGCTAGCGTTGTGATGTCGTGGGGTGGGTTCTTTTTCCCCAGCACAAGGGCTCACTACAAAAGATTTTTGCATTCACTAATTGTATGTCAGATCGATGGTGTTAAGGCCGAGGTAACCTTACAAAGGATTTGATATTGGAAAACCACACCGATGCTCGATTAACGCTCGCGGGAATCGAGACAATTTCGTCCTTGCTCTGAACATTTACGACCCCCAAATAAGAGTAGTGTATCCAGGTGGAAACGGTGCCCGTCGTACCCCCCATCTGGATCAAGATCCATTGTAGACGTGGCCATTTATAATTTACAAGAAAAATTCATCTAAAACAATTTATGTGAACGTTTCCTGTAAATATAAAATAAAATTTTTTAGATTTATATTGAAATGTTGTATTATAAAATTATGTAAAAATTTACCATAAATAAAAAACTAGAGTGGAAGCCCACTCTACCCAGCAAGAGCTCCTATAACTACAAAGAAAGAAGGAGCTACAGCCCGATGGCTAACTCAAAAGTGGAGTGTCCAGCCGCCGTGGCCATCAGAAACCCTCCAAACGAGAATACCGACTTTTATTGTTTAATAATTTATTTTATTTATTTATTTATTTTTTTTTTTTTTTGTTTGTTTGTCGGAGTTATATTTCAGAAAAGTCAACTCCATACTCCTTTATTTCTATACAGTCGTATAAATATCAAGAACCTGCCCTCATGAAAGCATGTTAAAATGTTACTGGGATAAAAAATTTTTAATGGCGCAATATTCATCGCTAAAGAAGCATTTCTATAGAATTTAAAGTAAATTCACATGTTCTAAATAAAACCGTGGACTTCAATATTAGAAATAGGAATGATTTGTTACTAAAACATATTAAAGAAAAGCTATGCTATATTTTGTAAATAGGCAAACATACGTTAAATTACTTTGCTCAAGTATCTCAATAATACATCAATTTTTTTCTGTTTGTGAAAAACATTTAAAAGCACTGGTTATATTTATATAATTAATTTTACCTACTTCATTTGTAGTATTTTTAAGGACTTGTCACTATGCCCTGCCTGAAAGCAAAACTTTCACATGTTTCAACATACCGCATGACTAAACAAGATATCAAACACTAAACATAAAACCACAACAAACCGCTCAACTAAGTTAAATCATATTTAGCAGAAAACATATGTAACAACAAACAGCATGACTAAGAAAAATATCAAGCAATACGCATAAAAACCAAAACAAAGCACTTAACTAAGAAAAATTATATCTAGCAGAAAGCGTCCATAACCCCAACATACAATATAACAAAAAATGAAACAAATTAAAACGCATCGCATGAGAGTGACATACGAGACATGCAGGCGCAGATTATGAGCATGTGTCGTCACGACTTAAAAAATAAACAATGCGGGTAAGGTGGGATCCCACGATCGAATTTCATAACAACAGATATTGGGATCCCTGATCCTAGTAAACAATTGAAATGCTGACATGATTTTATGACCGAAGTGGAATGTAATGCAAATGCATACTGTGCAGATAAATTGTATTGAGGTATTGAACGTGCGGTTGTTTAACTTACGGAATTGGGTTTTTGTTCAGCATGTCAAGTAGCTTTGTTATATCGTTGGGTCGTAGCCCATAGCGAGATCCATTTTATAAGGTCGGTATCATCCAAAAAAAAGATCATGCTGCAAGATACCGCAATCATTTGTAAGCTAATTTTAATAATTAACATAACGAAGAAATGGATTCACTTATAAGCACACCAAACAACTCTCAAAGTGGCTCGGACGATACCAATGGACTTCCCAAATGACTAAGCAGTATTTATTGCTCGCATCCCATGTGAAAATGATAGAATTTACTTTTGATAGCACCGTTGGTAGGCATCGGTTAAAGTTTAGATTTCTGAGCTCATTATTTATCAATGACAAACACTTTCATTTCAATACCACATAACTTTTCATCTGAGTCTTCAGTTTTGTTGGAATATGTTCTTTTATGGTTTATCTTATAGATGGTCAACAGTAGCTACACTTCCCGGCAAGTACCAGTACAAAAATAATTTTCCAGTTGGCCATTTCACGAATTATATGCTCCCATTGTGTTTGTATGGCGAATGTACTGTTCTACTAGCCTTCTAGTATATTTTTGGCCTTATTGTAAATCAATGAATGACCTCAAGAACGAACCAATATTTCACTAGATTGCACAACAGCCCAGTATAGTTCTAATACAGGATCCCAACTATTAAACAAAGAATATACAAAACAATATCTGGATGTGGCGCGCTAGTCAAGTAAACAAACAGCACTAGCCAAACGCCATGGGGCTCCTTACGGCGCACAACCCAACAATAAGCACTGAGTACTTAAGGTGCGAAGGTTAATGATCCCCAGGCTCACGCGGAGGGACAAATCTTCAGCATCCTAAACCGCACTTCTCAATTGCAACCACTACGTATTTCTTTTCGTCGCCCGTCTTTTGTTTTTGAGCTATCTCACCCTCATTTTCTTCCCGTGACTGCCCTCCTCGCACTCACCCTGCAACAGATATTCCTTTCCTCATGAAAGAAATCATTAACCTCAAATTAGACAAGCTAACCTACTATCATTGAGTAGTTTGCGGGACGAACTGCTCGATTAATACACTTTGAGAGCCGCCACTTTGAATGCATGCATTTAATTTTGGATTTCTTCAAATGTTTGTGTCTTAGACTCTTATCAATCAATGTGCCAGATCTTGTTCAAATCGACGTTTCACTCTAGACAGGGAAATAGTATTATTTTTTTAGTGAGAAGGGTAGCTTAAATTATTAGGTTTAAATCTTTGACTATTTTGTTTTTAAATCCGATTATGATAATTTTTTGTGCAATACAAGAACTTGGTACATGAAGTCGATCTGCATTTACGTGGGTATCTGCTGCATACGAGCCTACCCTCACGGTCACGATTAGACTGCGATTGGTTTAAGCGCCAATAATCGCCCCCAAGCAAGGTTCCAATTTACATTGAGGGAACTCACAACTTTTATACTGGTAGATACGAGACTTAGCTGTATCTGACGCTATAAAGTCAACGCCAACTTTTGCTTTTAACCACAACTACCAAGATACTCCCCGATCAGCTGACCATCCGAAGATGGAGGCTCATCAGCTGCCCGTGGTACCTGAGTATAGCTCCAGGGTTGAGGTTCGCAGTTATGAGTTGATCTTATTGTCGAACAATCATATAGCCACTATGCTTCGGATCAAGTTCCTGTCCTAGTATTTTTACTGAGTGATTTGGGTACCCCGGAAACGCCAGTCCCCGTTGATTTCACTGGAACCGGAGACGAAAACCCAACAATAGCAGTTGCACTCCTTTGAATTATCAGTCTTGCCCTCGGAGAAGGAACTTAGTACAGTTAGTCCCCAAGCTTCTTCAAAATCCATTGAAAAAAATAGCCGCTGGAGGGCCAAAAAACTTGAAAAAAATTACATGTTTAAACCGCCAACATTTTGAAACCTGCTCATAAATAATCACCACAATGACAGAATCTTTGGATCAAAACTGCCAAATTTCATCAACATTGGTTGAAAGATTTGCTGACAACTACAACATCAAATTTTTGCACGTTTTCCGACCTTAAGGTGACCACCATTTTGTTTCAGAAGGTTTGACTCTAAATTTTTTATTGTGAGATTCATCACACAGGTCAATGAACCTTTGTACCAAATTTATTCCAAATCGGAGCTATACATTTTCCAGAACAGAAATTACAATTTTTCGTCTAAAATGGCCGCCATTTTTTTTATATACATATAAGGTACTCTACGCAAAAGGTAAATTTTTCTCGAGAAATTTACCTATAAATAATCAAAAAATTAATGGCCCACTTGGCACTCCAAGTTTAAACAATTGCTATATCATCTTGAGACCGAGAACCGATGTGAGCAAAAGTTTTTGTATTTTTAGTTTTCCTACTTTAGAAAATGGTTCAAATGAAAAAAGAATCAGTTTATTTGTATAAATTGTATATTTCTTCTTTTTAAATACGAAGGTACACAAATGTACACCTCAGGTTTATCTGTGTGGAAAATGTTCAATATTTCTCATTTTTCCGTGTGATATATTTTAAAGCTAATAGTTTTTTAAATATATAAGTATACGCTGCACTTGATGCAAATTATTCGGCAACGGGACGAACATGTTGGATGCCTACATTTTGAAGCGTACATGTCTTCCATGAATCGTGGCAGATGTTTGATTCCATCAAGGCGTACTTTTGGTTTCGGCTGTTGTACGACGGTGCAATGTTTTTTTTTGTGGTTCCTCGTTTGCGCCCGATTTCGCCTGTTTTTCGGTAGCTTCTATGCTCATGCCTAGTTGCAGAAAAAGTGGCTCAACAGTTCCACCCTCATATTTGATCATGGCTGTTGCAACATTCAGCCTATATTCCATCAAACCTAACCAGTTCTTGGCAGGTACTGCTTCTTTGTCGCAACACCGTATATACATTATCCAGCAGTTGACGATGCATAAATCTTTAAAATGGCTAGAAGCGCGAACTGTCTACCTCCTAGTTCGCATAGCAGTGTGATAATAAGCGATCAGTCTATCACTTAGATCAATCGCGCCAATACATTTGTTGTAATTTCTAACCACGGCTGGCTGTGCCACATCTATTTTATGCTTTGTCTGCTTACACCATCGTTTATATGTCCCGTACTGTGAGTATAGCATAGTAGCGGCTCTTTCCACTTCAAAACACAGACATTCTCATCACTTCTTACCTTGTCATCCCATTCGCCTCTTTTGAGCTGCTTGTCATTTTTCAATTTTTTGGAAACTTCATCAAACCGGTTACTCATAACTTTCCCTGTGACGTTCTGTTTGTTTGCGTTCAAAAAGTCTGCAAGTGTCAGAAAAAATCTGTCCGCATATAAAACATAATTTTGATCAATCGTCTGGCACAGCAGTCTGACGATACTTCCACCTATGCCAAGTTTAGTCATGTCCTGTGGAGGCATCGTGTTAGAGCTACATAAATGACAAAGTCCAATGCAAGACCGTCCCTCGCAGCCAAAACAAAATTTTTTAACCCTAAAGAGTTAGGTTTCGACGGCAGATATTGACGAAAGCCACATCTTTCTAAACATGGTATCACCTGCTCGTCGATGGACATGTGTGTTAACCG
The DNA here is from genome assembly GCA_963969285.1 of Odontomyia ornata. Lineage (NCBI taxonomy): Eukaryota > Metazoa > Arthropoda > Insecta > Diptera > Stratiomyidae > Odontomyia > Odontomyia ornata. The sequence continues at coordinate 402,302,682 of OZ017738.1, forward strand.
AGGCAGACTGTGGCATTTTCGAAGGATTTTAGATAATAACAGCCTGATTTTCCAGAGTTTGTCTCCATCTTGATTTTCTGCAGTGTTGTCAGCGAAATGAATGTGGTTTCAAAGTTCGGAGAAGCGATCGCGCGTCATAGTTTTGCTAATGACGGGCACAGCAAGGTCTCTTCTCCAACACATTCTCACTTGAGGGTAATTTGGCGTGCCCATCATGATTTGTACACCAATGAAGTTGATCATTTCTACTTGACTTGTTTTCACCGATCAAAGGTCCCTTTGCTGCGCTGAATATAAATTTGCTTGATCTGGCACCAACTTCCAAAACTCGAGGTCCAAATACTCAAAAAAGGAGCATAGACAACTAATCTCTGAAGCTTCTTCACATTGCAGTTTGTCATTAGAAATATCTGGACCACGAGTAGTCATTTGCTTTGATAGCCCGAACATTTTTGAATTGCTACCTTCAGGTTGTTGCATTACATCGTCCTGTTCCTTTTCTGTTCCCAAGATGGCGGTTTCCGCAGCATTCTCGACCGGCATTAAATCTCTATCATCGTTACCGGAGAGATCATCATCACTACAATTCAAGAGCTCCACTATCTCTTCATCCATTAAGAAACGCGACATGATTTCTCCTGAAAAATAGAAAATCTGTCATATTAACAAAAACTGTAGTTCAATCCTGAGGTGCACAAGTGTTTACCTTACAAAAAGTACGTGATATACTAACGAAAAACTTACCGAAGCTGAACTTTTCTACCAGTTTTGTTACCTTTTGTCCGATCCGTCTTCAAAACACGAAAAATATTAGAACTTTAACGCTTATCTGCGTTTTTCACTTCAAATAAACGTCCACTTGTCAACCACGCTCAAAAACAACTGGACATTGAATTCAAATGCTATCCTAACGATATTATTCTTACATTCAGTAACCATCTTCTGCAATTTTTATGAGTTAAAAAACATCGCAAATCTTCACTTATTGTTTTTTTTCGCAATGGATGGATCTATCAAGAGAAAAGCGACAGTAAAGGCAGGTGTACATATGTGCACCCAGGGTCTGAAGAGGATATTGTTATTAGTTAAAAAATGATATCTTTTTTTTTATCAAATTAAAATTATTACAATACATATGTTCAATAAATTGAAAAAACCAACCAAACCCATTTTTATAAGGCTAAACAACAAGCTGATAAGTTAAGCAAATCTAAAATTTCAAGTAAAGAATGTAATAGTGTTAATATCGGTCACGTACGAAGGACATACAAATCAATACCTCTTTCATGCTCATATAAAAAGGATAAGGAGGAACATTGTGCTTATATTTTGCCTATAAAACAGCGAAACATATTCAATCCTTTCCTTTCATTCAATATATTTATATTGAATGAAAGGAAATATATATATATATATATATATATATATATATATATATATATATATATATATATATATATATATATATATATATATATATATATATATTTTTCCTAAGTGTTTGCATTTGCTGTATAGGATGCATGTATCCAATTTTCAAACTAATGGAGAGTTTTTAATAATGGTTTCCCTTCATAAATTGAGTGCTTTTTCTAATCTTCTTCAAACTTAACATTTCAACATAGATTCAGCGTAAAGATACATTTAATAATATATCTGTATTTTCTTTATTTTCAGGTATGTATCTAAAAGGAGAAAAAACTTACCTCAATTTGTTGAAATCGGAGAAATTCCCGGTTAGCACCGCCAGTCAAAAAGGTACTTTTCGATGAACAAATAATGAATCACGCTACTAGAGTTTTAAATGGAAATATTTCAAAATACACTAAAAAGCGTGTAATAAAATTAATGGAATCGTAGCCAAATCAGTTTTTCTCCGTTTTAGTCAGGATTGATTTATAAGTTAGTGCTATTTACTCCTCAAAACAGGGAAATTTATTTGGCTCCGCTTCAATAAATTTTGTTTCATATTTTTTAGCGCGTTTTCGAAGTCAATTTCTTTGTTTTTTAGGGTTTAGTGAAATAAGTTTACAAAACTCTACTAGTTTCGCGACCTGTCTGTCCGTCCGTCCGTCCGTGTGTCACAGCAATTTTTCTCGCAAACTACTTAAGCTAGAAACATCAAATTTTGTATGCAGGTTTAAAGTGGTGCTCTCTTCAAAGTTCGACTACAAAAAATTTTATAAGATATTTAAGGGGGGTCTCCCCATATAGGGGAGTGGCCCCCGAAAAAAAAAATTTCATCAAAGGTAGCCGATACGGGTACTAAATAAAAGGTCCTGATGAGAACTTTTCAAAACAGGTCTTAATTTGATATTTTTGCTTCGAGGGACGCGCAGGGAGGGGGAATACACGAAAAATTTGTGTCCCCCCTCGCGATTGGACACCTGTGATCCGAAAAATCTGAAAAAAATTATATTGGTAGGTGTTTATGAGTACAACAACAACAAATACCTTAGAGTTCCAAATTCGCTCAACTTTGTTGATAATAGTATGATATTCAAATTTCACATTTTCCCCAATAAAATCGAAGCGGTACCCTCAAACTGAACGAAATTCGATATTTACGTAGTCCTACTAAGGGTTCTTAAACTTTGTAAGTTTGATGAAAATCGAACGATATACACGAAAGTTATAGCCGTTTGAAATTTCTCCAATTACAACAACAATAACACATGTTTTTGGTATTTTATGGACTTTCCATCCAATCAGTCACTGCAGGTTTTACTTGATCTTCTTGAAATTTTCCAATAAGGTTTATAACATTAAAATTTTTGAGAGTTCATGATTTGAGTGATTTTTGTCGGTTTGCAACAAAATGGCGACCGTTGAAAGTAGAAAAACAATGGATTTTCCTTTGAACGTGCACATCTCTTTGACATATTTCTTGACGTTATTCATTGCTGGTGACTGCATTTCTGAGAAGTTGGGTACAAAACCCTTCTGACATGAGCGTAGGTCTGTTTACCCAACTTGTTTCTCTAATCACTTTTTTATTTCATGATTTTTAGTGAGAACATGATCCCTCAAAAAAATAATGACCTAAATTTTCGAGCTTTTTTTTAGGGTATTGTAAAATCATTTTACAATACCCTACTAAAATCGCATCCTGCCTGTCCGTCCGTGTGTCACACCACATTTTCTCGCAAACTACATAAGCTAGAAACATAATATTTTGTAAGAAGGTGTAAAGTGATGCCCTCTTTAAAGTTTCATCACGAAAAAAAATGTATGTAGTGTTCAAGGGGGGTCTTCCCATATAGGGGAGTAGCCCCCGAAAAAAAAGTTTCATCGCATGTAGGCAATATGGATATCAAATGAAAGGTCTTGATGAGAACTTTTCAAAACAGGTCTTAAAATGACAAATTTTGCTTTGAGGGGTGCAGAGAAGAGGAAAATGTACGAAAATTTTATGTCTAAGTAAACAACGGGGCCAAAACACTTGAAATAAAATGGCGACGAATATAAAAATATAATAACCATAATAATTCTTCCAACTCAATTTATGGAATCTGTATATTAGTCAAGTTTTGATATGCAGAATATATTGTTTGATTTACTAACTGTTTTACAATACCCTTCTGGCAGGAGCACTCTCCTGCTACTTCTACACATATACATATTATAGAAGGTTTTGATATATCTTTACGTTGAATCCATTTTAAAATGTATTTTTACGCTGAATCGTTGCCTTCCTAACAGGCCCATAAAGAAATCAACTAACGCACCTAACGTTACTCCGCGTACCAGAAACAGCTGCTCAGTATCCATCCCAGTAGGCCGAAAGTACGCTTTCGAGATTGTCAAGTATGCCATTTCTCAGGTAACATTTAGCCGAAATGATACAAATGAGAAGGAAATACATAAATTTTGCGCTAATGTTTTCGACGCCACAAATCAAAAATAAACCATTGACTTAGTACTGGTAAAATTTCAAACGTACTGTCATATTTACTGTCAAAATTTTTTAGAAAATTTAGTTGATTTGAACAGCACTAGATGGGTCTAATGTTGGGCCTCGACCATACTTGACATCCGTATATACCGAGAAGCCAATTGTAACTCGGATCATTACTTGATCAAATTAACCTACCAATGTCGTATGTCAAGAGCGTATTCATGGAAGACCAGCCCGCTACGAAAATTTGACATCGAAAGGCTCCAAACGGCGTCTGTGGCCAAGAATTTTACGGAGAGCCTCGACAATCAGACACATCGCTAAAGATAAGCAACGAGCTCTGGATGGAAGTGAAAGCGGCTATTAAGACCGGGGTAAAACAGACGATCGGACATCAAGCCCAGCGCAGGAGAAATGATTGGTTCGATGATGAGTGCGTTGGACAAAAAGAATCAAGCATGCAAAAAATATTTAGGTGGGAAAACCAGGACGAAGAGAGAATACTATGAAAATCTCAAAGGAGTAGCGAATAGGATAATTAAAACTAAGAAAAGAAAATACTATGACGACCAATTGAGAAGCATTAATGCAACAACACAAGGCAAGCATACAAAGAAGTGAAAAGCCTGAAACGTGGTTATCAGCTCAAAATCACGCTCTGTCGTGATGACATCGGCAATATCATCGCTGATGGAACAAAGATCAAAGAAAGATGGGCATCATATTTCAAGAACCTTCTTAATTCTCCGCACAGCGTCAGAACATCGGAGCCTATAACTGTCTGCGGAGAGCTTCCAGTGGCCCCACCAACTCCGTATGAAGATTGTTTCACCATTAAAGCCCAAAAGAATAATAAATTGCGGACATCGATGAGATTTCGGTGGAACTCATCAAATATGGTGGTAGCAGTCTTTATATGGCTATTCACAAAGTCATCCAGCACATTTGGCTAGAGTAACATATGCCGAAAAAGTGGAGCCAATCAATTATATTCCCTATCCACAAAAAATGAGACAAGCTACAGTGCGAAGATTATAGAGGCATATCACTACTTTTTACCGCGTACAAAATATTTTAACAATCTTAGAAAATAAAACCAACTCAAACGCCAACAGTATTATTGGGGAGTATCAAGGTGGTTTTAGAGCAGCTGGATCGATAACAGACTAATTGTTCACAATCAAGCAGGTACTTGAAAAATTCTGCAAGTTCAACATCGACGTACACCAAATTTTCGTTGACTTTAAGCCAGCATACGACAGTATTGATTGGAACATACTGTACCAAGTAATGCTTTGCTTTGGTATCCCAGCCAAATTAGTCCATCTTACCAAAATGGTATCACGAGTCCTTCATCAAATCCAGAAAGTATTGTCACGAATCTATCATCAAATCCAGAAAGTATTTTTTAATTAAAAGAATAGGTTTCGCATCCATCAACAAAGCCAATTTAATGATTTTTGCATTTCCTTTCACACCTTTATCAATTAGAGTAAATAATGATTTTGCTTGCTAATGGATTTCATATACCCCTTCACTAATTGATCTTTGATCCACGCATTGACATTTGTCTAAATTCTAATCGATTAATAGATGTTACTTACACCTTCAATAATTGATTTTCGATCTCATCTACGTTTTGGCATTTTTCTAAAGCTAAATAAACAAATAATAATGCATAAAAGTATGATGCCAATAGTGAAGTAAGTCAGTTTTTAGTCAGTTTTGTGTAACAGCTTGAAATGTATTTCTAAATAAACGGTTGCAAATAAAAAGTTAAAGTCTGGTTTTAATCGAAGATACACGCATAATAATAACTATGGCAATGACATCGACGACCTCCCAAGTCCGCATCAATAACCAACTCACCGATACCTTTGACACAAACATCGGACTAAAGCAAAGAGATGGGTTGGCCCCATTGCTATTCAATTTGACTCTGGAATACGTCATCCAAAGGCTACCTGTCGATATACAAGGTACATTACTATACAAATCGAGCCAAGTAGTAACCTACGCGGACGATATCAACATTTTGTCACGGTCATTAACAACTGCCGAAGTACTCTTCCTGAAACTCGACAGCGAAGCGAAACTAGTAGGGCTACAAATCAATGCGCTTTTTTACACGCAGCGTGAATAGTAAGCGCGAAACGGGTTATATGGGCAAGAAGAGGGAGAGAGGCATAGAGGAAACTTGATGGTATAAACACTCTAAAAATTTTTAGGGTGAAGGAGTATAATATACATACACAAACGCATTTTGTTGATCATTTGGTTGGGGGAATTTTATACAAGCGCCGGTGATCATTCCGAATTGAACATTCGGTGAAGAAGCTAGTCGTCATAAAACGATTACCTTTCTTTAAATTGCGTGCAAAAATGGATGGGTGGATGCGAGAAGCTACGCTTTATTTAATAAATTTATAAAAGCAGAGAACATGTTAAATTTCAAGAAACAACACGACGGATATCACGATTTTAATAAAGTTTTATTGCCCATTATAAATCCAGAGAAAATAAACGATGCCTTAAAAAGTACAAAAAGTTTTTTTTTTATTTTTTATTTGCATTGTTGGAAGAATAAATTTTGAATATATTTTTCAGAAAGCGAAAAAACACTGAGAATTCAAATAAATCCAATTGAGTTTGAATCGACAAACTTAAACAATCATAAAATCCATTTTTCGTTCCAGTTTTTATTACCTCGTGCACAATTTAAGGCTAAAACATCAATTCTGATTCGCTTATCTCTCGGTCTTCGCTTTCATGTTGTCCGCGCGATGTTCAACGATCAAACGATCCTTTTGACACATACACTCGCAACTATGACGACGTGTAAACATAAGCGCGAAACCTGTTTTACTATGGGTGAGCTCCATTCCCGTGTGAAAAAGCCCAATGAGAATAAAACGAAGCTCACGACGCAATTGAGAAAAAATACCTCAAGTACACAAAATATTACACTTGCCGAATACAGTATCGAAAATGTAAGCGGGTTTCTGTATTTAGGCACCAAAATAATGAGTGCTGCCAATGAAAGAGACGAAATACGCCCAAGAATACAGTTCGCAAATAAAATATTTTTTTTTCAGTTTTGACAATTTTGAAGACCAGTTGCATAGACAGGAAAACAAAGCTCCAAGTATACAAATCTGTGATAAGACCTGTGTTGTGCTATGGGTATGAAACATGGACCCTAACCCAAGTATCCGCAAATATATTGAACGCCTTTGAGCGACGGGTCCTGAGGCGAATAATCAGAGCGAAACTAGGCAAGAACCGGTGGCGAATTCGATACAACCATGAGCTGTATGAAATTTTTGATGGACTTGAGCCGATGAAGCTACTTGTAGAAGCTAGTCCGTGGCGTGACGTTGTGTTTCCGTTTTTGGACCTGAGTAAGAAGGCAACGACTGAATCCATTTTGAAATGTTCAGTTGGATGAAAATTCAAAGAAGCGCTCAATTTATGAAGAGAAACCATAATTTAAAACCCTCCGTTAGTTTGAAACGTCGAATACATGCATTCTGTACACCAAAACACTTAGATTAGATTGAATATGTTTCTTATTAATTTTTATAACTGAATGCTGTTGTTAATATCAATGATGTCTCCTATTAGAGAGCCATTGAATTTTCACACTATTAACCATAATATATCCGCTAGAATATGCAAATTACGAAAATACACATTGTTCTAATGGCAAATGTCCTTTTCCTTTGTCTGATTAGCATGTCCTTTGGATTAAATCTTACCTAAAGCAAATCCAATAACTTGCTGAGAACAAAATTCAACCCTCTTTCGTCGTTCAAAAATATGGGGTAATTTATAGCGAAATTTTAAGAAATGCTATTTTCTTGCCATGTGCTAGGGTTTATATTTGCAAGTACGGTCAATAAATCGCCACCAAAATCTAAAAGAGAATATTATGTCCTAATATACTTCCTTTCATATGCAATATACGTAACTAGAATCTACCCAAAAGTCGGTTTCCAGTGAAGAGAAGTAGTTCCCAAAGTCGGAAAATTGAACTTTATCTAACGGATCTTGTCCTTTACGTTAACTTGATTTAAATGTCCTTCATATTAAACCCAATGACAAGAAAGCTTCGCAGGTTGGCGAAAACAGAGTCCTTTTACAGGGTCTGAATAATAAGTAACCGGACTGACCTCAGGAAATTTTTTATTGACAAAATATGTACAATTTTTCTTTAGAAATCTTCAAAGTAGTCCCCATTGGAGTCGATAACACGCTGATACCGGATTTTCCAATCCCCGAACGCTCCCTGGAAGTCGGCAACCTCGATGCTGTCTAGAGCGCTCGTCGTAGCACGTTGAACGTTTTCCAGAGTCCCGAACCGCGTCCCCTTAAGGTGTCTCTTGATCTTGGGGAACAGAAAGAAGTTCGCTGGTGCCATATCCGGGCTGTAAGAACTCTGGTTCGGTTTGCAATCGATCAAGGATTTCCGAAGCGACAGCAACACGACGCTCCTTTTGCTCATCAGTCAGGTGTTTGGGTACCAGCTTCGCGCAGATCTTTCTCATGCCCAGATCGTTCTTAATAATGTTGTGAACGGTCCTCTTATCAATTTCAACCTCATCTGCGATAGCCCGAATGCTCAGACGACGATCGCTGTTCAACACATCACGCACTTTTTGCACATTTGTGTCCGTGTGACTCGTTGATGGAGGACCGACGCGCTGTTTGTCATGGACGTCATCGCGGCCCTCCCGGAAATTTCTGTGCCACTGAAACACTTGAGTTCTGGACAGAGCATCCTCACCGTAAGCCTCTTGAATCATTTGAAGAGTTTCCGTGGCCGTTTTCTTGAGTTTGACACAAAATTTGATGCTAACACGTTGCTCGATCGTACTCTCCATTTTCACTCCGACGACGTAACTGAACACGCACTCCGCTCTCGCTCGATGCTATCTCTCCAAGCGCTTGGAGGCAACTGCTGCAGCCCGGTTCCCTTTACCTAGACCCCCAGCACCATATACCAGTTAGCAGACGCTTTGACGGCGCGGGGCAGGCTCAGTCCGGTTACTTATTATACAGACCTTGTACCTATCCGCGTTCAAAAGTTATGCGCTAACATAGGGGAAAGTGCGGGAATTGTGCGCACCTAAAAGAATAAAAAAATTCTCGGAAACTCTTCAAAAAAAACTACCATTACACATGTAAAGCCGTTTGGTATGTAGTGATAATGATTAATAAAAATCACCATTATGATACCTGCTGACACAAATTAAATATATAGCATTATATAACAATATGCACTTACACACGATTGCCCTACCCGTAAGGTAATTGTGCGTATGTAGCTGGGTAATGGTGCGCAGGGACGAAGAATGGAAATAATTACAAACAAGTTGGGTGAACAAAACTACGCTCGTGTCAGAAGGTTTTTGTACTTAACATACGAGTATAGAATGATTTAATTCAGAAAATCTTTAATGACATGCACAACAAATATATTCCTGCTTTAAAAGTAAAAAGTGTTATCCATTTTAACTGACCAATATTTTGTTGCGATATTGTTAAAATCACTAACTAACCCGAATCTTAAATGTCTTTTTGTTATATTACATAGTTCGAGAAAATACAATTAAAAGTGTAGTGTCTAGTTTGATGGAAAACCCATGCAGTGGGAAAACCGTGTTGGATTGTTATCGGATTCAAACGGCAATAACTTCTGTACATTGTATTAAAACTCATAGAGTATAAGGACCTCAATGGCTACTTAAATATCAATTTTCATCCAATTCAATCATACTAATACAGTTTTACTGTCGAAAATATTTAATTTACAGATCCGACTATAAGTTGAAAGAATTTCAACCATTAAGTTATTTGTTATTGGATCTACCTTCATAATTTTTTCACGGATTGTTTTTCGCTGCTCTTCTTCAACTATTCATTAATAAATTCAATCAAGTGTTAATGTTCGCGATAAAGATCACAACTTTATGCAATATTCTCATTTAAAACGGCCGCCATTTTGTTTTCGGGTTATGGATGTCACCCGTTGAACAAATTCTCAAAGATATTCATCACGAATATAAGTGTCTGCGTTGATTGGAAGTGCATATCATCCCATAGCCAGTAAAGTTGCTGTTGTAATACAGGAAAATTTTAACCCCCCATAACTCTGTTAAATACTATTCGATCTGTCTGAAATTTCTAGTAATGCTTAAACTTGTAAATTGACATTTACACATTGAATTTGATTGAAGTTGAGGGTGCCCTTACGATCTTATTCCCAAATCATACTGTTACTAACAAACTTGAGTAAATTTCGACACCTGACGTTTTTGTTGTTGTAGTGCAAATAAAGGTCTACATTCATGATTTTTTCAGATTTATCGGAAAGGTTTCCAATCGCGACGGGGGTTCGCCTAAATTTCATGTATTTTAAAACCTATTTCGAAAAGGTGTCATTGAGACCTTTCATATGATACTCCACTTGATTTCCTTTAATGAAAAAATTTTTTATAAGGGCCACTCCTCTATATGGAAGAATTTTTTTTTCACCCCCAAAACTTTCTAGAAGTCATGATTTCCAAACTTTGCACGAAGTTTCATGGCTATAGCTTCTATAGTTTCGGAGAAAAACTGCTTTGATGGGCTGACGGACACAGGTACCGATTTTAGTAGGGTATGTATTTTAGTACAAAACCCTAAAAATGGTTTCATCAAAACTCAATATTTTGCATATAGGAAAATCTCTCTCTCAACTCAAAAGTACTTTCTATCTGTCTGATTCTTCAAATAGTTCAAGGTCATGTTTTATCTTTCTCTTAAATTTGTTGGCTTCTCTTGCTTTGTTTTATCCTTTTTATTGTAGAAACCCAAGCAATGTGCAGCTTTTTTCATCTCTCTTCCCTTTTTAGGGTTTTGTAAAATAATTTTACAAAACCCTTCTGAAATCGCGTCCTGTCTGTCCGTCCGTCCGTCCGTCCGTCCGTCCGTGTGTCACAGCAGTTTTTCTCGGAAACTACTTAAGCTAGAAACATCAAATTTTGTATGTAGGTGTAAAGTGGTGATCTCTTCAAAGTTCAATTGCTAAAAAATTTTATAAGGTATTTAAGGGGGGTCTCCCCATGTAGGGGAGTGACCCCCCGAAAAAAAAATTTCATTGAAGGTAGCCGATATGGGTATCAAATGAAAGGTCTTGATAAGAGCTTTTAAAAACAGGCAAAGTTTGGCAAAGTTTGCTGCGAGGGGCGCACAGGGAGGGGAAATACACGAAAAATTTATCCTCCCCCCCCCCCTCGCGATTGGACACCTGTGATCCGAAAAATCTGAAAAAAAATCAGGAATGTAGGCCTTGGTGAGTACAACAACAACAAATACGTGAGAAGTCGCGATTCACTCAACTTTGTTAGTAATAGTATGATTTATCGATTTTATGTTTTCTTGAATAAAGATGACGATTTATAAGATTGATTCATCCTGCAAGTTTCATAAAGATTGAATTATATTTAGCGAAGTTATAGCGGTTTGAATTTTCCTGTATTACTATGGAACAATATGCGCTGCATGTATTACAATGGCAACATATGGCTCTGGAACAATATGCGCCACTACAGTTTTGCTAGGATTTGCATGAAAATTTCAGGAATGATAGGTGTCATGTATATCTTTGAGAATCGGCTCAGCTAGTGGTATCAGTAATCGTAAAACAAAATGGTGGCTGTTTTAAATGCGAAGATTGAATAATTTTGAGTTATTTTTTCCCAACTGCAACGTTCAAGGTCCATGCTTTGAACACTTGATTCAATTTAATGAATGACAGAAGATAAGTACCTACAATTATTACTCATAACTGAAACAAGTCAAGGAGGCGGGAGAGAGCTCCTAGTAAAAGGGCTTTGTAACAACTCTAGGATTCGAGAAAATGGCCATGAATCGATGACAACAGTACAGGAGAGTGGCCCCTGAAAAAAAGAATTCATCAAACGTAGCCGATATGAGTATAAAATGAAAGTTTTCATGGGAGCTTTTCAAAACAGTTCTTAAACTGTCAGTTTCTGCTTCAGTGGGGCACAGGGGGGGAAATACATGAAAAATGTGGTTTCCTCCCTCACGAATGGACATCTGAAATAATTATCAAGGGAGATATTTATGAGTATAACAATAACAAAAACCTCAAAAGTCTAAATTCGTTCAACTTTGCTGATAATAGTATGATCTTCGAATTTCATATTTTCTCCAATAAAATCGTCATTGACATGCTTCTTGACTTTATTCAATCTGGTGACTGCATTTTGAAAATTGAGTACAAAACCCTTCTAACATGAGCGTAGGTCTGTTTACCCAACTTGTTCTTTATATTATTGGCCTTTCTTTTATGTATGCAAGTTCTAATTTAACTTTTATAGTAATGCTTGCTATTATCTCAGAGTGTTCCTTTGTACGTGCCTTGGTTTTTCCGGGCTTCAGCACTTTCTTTGAAATTGAGGCAAAGGTCACAAAGGAACTGTCTTTGGACGCAGATATGGTCAAGATATATGTCGGCTAAGTTCCTTTTGCTAAATGGAGGCCTATTTACTGAGCTATATACAGGTGGAGCATCATCCATCTCAATTGTATTGTTCGAGCTTTTGGGACTTGGGTTTGAGGTGTCACCAGCAGCAGAAATGTCTACCAACTCAACAGAAAAATTCTGATCATTAGCCTCGTCCCGAGTAGAAATTCAATTGAGGCAGTCATTAGGCCCTAATTAGGCATGCCTAACCGGGCCTAATGTGGAATCCGCATTAGACTCCTAATGCCAAATGTAACGCATTACCCCATCACTGCCTAAATTAGGCAGTGATGGGGCTTGCCTAAACAGTTCCTAATTTAGGCTGTGATGGGGCTTGCCTCAGCAGTTTCAAATTTAGATAGTGGTGCGGCTTGCCTGAACACTTCTTAATTTAGGCCGTGATGGAGTTTGCCAAAACAGTTCCTAAAATCAAACAATTTTCTTGGCTAAATCAACACATGAGATATACGAGTATACTGGTTCATAATTCTTATCATTCTCTTCACTTAAAATACCAGTTTATAAATTTTTCAATGAATTTCACATACATGATAACCCTAACACATATATATATATATATATATATATATATATATATATATATATATATATATATATATATATATATATATATATATATAACCTTAACACTATGGCTCTGGTGCAAATTATATGCAGTGAAATATTTGGATTCAATTTAGGCATGCCGCATCAGGGCCCCATTAGGCCAATATTAGGCATGCCTAACTTAGGCATGCTGCACTAGGATCCCATAGAGGTACATACAGGAGACTTTCAATCCCTATGGAAAGCGTTGAAGTCGCTTAACACAATCAAACCTTCCGTGTACGTACACATTCATTTTCGAAAGCTTTTGCAATTTTCAGCTGCTGCTATTTTAAGGGATGTTTAAAATTTTTCAATTGTCGAAATTAATATCAAATTGAAAATTCAAGTTATTTATTAGCACGTTCAAATGTCATCGTAAGTTATTACTTCTTATTTCATACACAAGGTATCGTTATCTATCCGCAAACCTCCACCCTTATTAACAACTTTTAACAAAATCATGCTTCGAGCCATATTTTCAAAAGTATTTGATCCATAAAAATTGCGTGGGCACCCCTGTTCTCGAAGCGGAAGTATCAGCTGGCGTGGAGCTGTCAGTTGCCATATCCTTCGTAATATACGAGTTTCGCATTGAAAAATTGAAAAATTTTATAGGAAAAACATATTACATGAAAGTAAACGCGAGTGAATTACAAAGTGAAGTGTGTTGTTTTTCATTCTTTGCTGAAAAAAAACAACTGACGTGCTGTATTTTTCTTTGCTCAGGTGGGTAGAGTATATCCAAACATAAAATCATGAGAAGCCCGCTCAATTTAAGTGGATATTTTACTTTGGTCAGAACCACGCTATTTTTTATTACAAAAAAGTGAAACTTTACTGTATTTTGGACTTGTGCCGTGTGAAAAAAGTGGTGTCACAGCTGGGTTTGATGATTGACGCGAGTGAAATACGTTTCATGTTCGTTCCTTGAACATTAACATATGTGTAATAAATACGTGAAAATATTTTGATTAAGTACTTAATTCGTGGGTGTTTCAATCAAATTAACTTTGAATCAATTTGTTTTATGATTTCGTGTTTACGTTTTGTCCTGAGTGTACTTATTTTTGTAAATATTTTGATTTGAATCGTTTGCAGTGAGGGTCATCGCGGAAATTTTTAATATTACGGGCCGAGTCGAACGAAAACTTTAAATAACGTCCATGAATATTGAATATCGGGTTGTTTTGAAGTCGTTGAAAGAATCAGGTTAGACGACACGATAAAATTCCATTTAGATTGGCGAATACTGCAGTCCGAATAGTTTTTATCTCAACACAGTGCAACGTGATCTGGGGACCTCTAAAACTTATTTTCGTAATATTGCGGTTTAATTTGAAAATATTTGCTTATTTCCGGAAAACTAAGAAAACCGACTTCAAAGTGCCCTACAAAGGATGAAATGAATTTTATGAAAGTGGTACCAAATAACCATGTAATATCACTAACACAGCACCGTTTTCATAAATTTAATTCATCCTTTTTACTTTGGAATCGGTTTTTTTAATGTTAAGTGAATTTCTCAAGAGAAACTACGATTTGAAAGAGATTCGGCAGATTGACTGATGAGACTCTAAGATAGCAATATTTAAAAAAACCCAAAATCAAATGCATGCATGGATCCCCCAAAGGTCAGTAAGTAAGCGCAATTCGCTATTTTAGTAGCAACTGAAGTAATCAATATTTTTAATGGAAACGTTTATAATGGCTTAACTTGGAAGTATTTTTACAACAGACCATTTTAGGGGATTGTAAAATATTTTTACAATACCCTATCAAAATCGCGATCTGTCGTTTTGTTCCGTCTTTCCGTCCGTCCCTCCGGCACAGCAAATTTTCTTGCATACCACACTAGCTAGAGTGGTGAAATTTTCTAAGTAGATCAAATGTGGTGCCATCTCAAACAATTGCAAGAAAATTCCATCAGAATAATAATATCAACACATATGACAATTTTTTGTAGTAAACAATTAATTTGCACGCTGCATTCTCATAAAGTTTATCGCCAAGAATATGAGAAACCTCATCATATGATGAACAAAATGTTGACCCCAATTTCGAAATTAGGTTCGAGCCTATGCAAGTTATTACAATAGCAAAAGCAAAAGCTCGTGGCTTCATGAATTTGATCTTTCGCTGTCTCCTGTATGTACCTCTATGGATTATCCCATTCGACAATTGAAAAATTTTACGCATCCCTTCTAATAGCATCAGCTGAAAGTTGCAAAAGCTTTCGAAAATGAAAGTGGGAGAAGCGGTTTCGGTCCCGGCTATCATGGCGAAGGTACTTGGCAGCCTACCGGTAAAATATAATGCTCTCCAGATAGCATGGGACAGTGTACTCGAAGAAAGTCAAACCCTTGATAATCTACTAGAACGATTATTGAAGGAAGAAAGAAGACTTGAAGGTGACGATGACGTCACTCGAGCATTAGCCGCTGTTAGTCTTGGCGGGAACAAGAAGAAAAAGTTTGCCGCGAATCAAAACAATAACAGTGAGAAAAACCGCGAAAGTAGAAATACGAGTGTCGAGTGTTTCTATTTTAAAAGGAAGGGGCATCTAGCTCGCGATTGCCGGAAAAAGAAAAGGGACAAGGACAATGCCAGTGAAAATCCTCACGAGTGTGCGTTCGTCACTTCGACAAGTGAACAAAAACAGCGACAAGCGAAATGGGAGACAGTGCCGAGTAGCGAGGTTGTAGAACGACTCGTGGCAGTCGACACAAGCGATGTCTGGATTACCGACAGCGGTGCGCCCAGGCATATCACTTACCGACGGGACTGGTACAGTGAGTTTGAACCAAGTAGTGGCGATTCGATATCGCTCGGGGACAATGGCGTGTGTGATGTTACCGGTAGTGGCACTGTGCTCATCGATAGACTAGTGAACTGTAAATGGTGTGTCGCTCGAATCGAAAACGTGCTCTACGTTCCAAAGATTCGAAAGGACTTGTTTTCAGTCGGCGTATACACTGAAAAAGATTTTGATGTTTTGTTTAGAGGAAAACTAGTAACAATTAACCATAACCGTGAAGTTTTCGGTGTCGGTGTGCAACAAGACAATCAGATTTACTGAATGCTCTTTAAAGTGAGAAAACCAAGTGCTGCGAGAGAAGCAAACGTGTCAACTGTCCACTTGCGTGTCTGCCACGAAGAAATGGGACACGTAAACAACAAAATTTTGTGCGAAATGACGCAAAAAGGACTAATTCGAAGAGTAAAATTAGCGGATATTGGCAATTTCTTCTGTGAATCGTGTACTTTTGGAAACGCACACAGGCTACCGTTCAAAAAGAACGAGGAAAAAGGAACACAAAACTGGGAGAATACATACGTTCGGACGTATGCGGACCATTCTCAACAGAGTCCATCGGTGGTACAAGATTCTGCATAACCTTCAAGGATGACGCATCAGGGTTTCGGTATGTTTACTTCATGAAACACAAGTCTGATGTTTTCGATATTTTCAAGAAATACGAAAAGTTGATCGACAACGAATTCGGCAAGCCGATGAAGGTGTTACGGACCGACAATGGACGAGAGTATTGGAACCGTGAAACGAAGCAATATCTCGAGGCTTGTAGTATAGAGCTGGTAAACACGGCACCTTACACTCCTCAGCAGAACGGGAAAGCCGAGCGCGACAAAAGTACGATCATCAAGAGTGCGCGCACGATGATAACGGCAAAGAAACTTCCTCTGTCGCTATGGGCGGAAGCAGTAGGTTCAACAGTGACCGTGGTCAACCGAATTCTGGCTACCGGTAAAGAGAAAACGCCATACGAGATCTGGTTTGGGAAAAAACCAGATCTGTCCCATTTTCGAGTGTTCGGATCCGGATCGGATGTATACATGCATATCGACAAATAATTTCGCAAGAAGTTAGATCTTAAGGCTACAAATTTGATCTTAGTTAGGTATCAGAACGACTCGATGAATTACCGTTTGTACAATCCACAGAACAAGAAACTATCTGTATCGAGAGATGTCACATTCAACGAGAAGTTGCAACTTGGGGCAGAAAAAGGAAAAGAATTCGAATACATTCTTCCAGTGGACGAAAACGAAGATGTGGCAGAACCCGTCGAGCAGCAACAGGAGGCAGAATGCCAGGAAGCTCAGGAAGAACTTGAAAGAAACGAACAACCAGAAGATCCTCGAGAAGAAGATCATAATCAACCGGATAATGACAGGCAACTGCGGGATCATGCAATCATCCGATGACCGATAAGGTATCAGGTCGACTTCGCTGAATAATATCCGCCAAACACATTTCAGGAGGCGATGAACAGTGCCAAGGCAGAAAATTGGGCCAAGGCGATTCAGGAAGAGTTCGACGCGCTCGAGCAGAACGAGGCTTGGTCAATCGTAATCAAGGAAAACGGATTGAAAGCCCATGGATTTGAAATGGGAGTTCAAGGTTGTACGAGACACGTCAGGTGACGTATACGCATACAAAGCGAGACTTTGTGCACGAGGATTTCAACAAAAAGAGGGACTCGACTACACGGAGACCTTCTCGCCAGTCGTGAGATACGACTCGCTGAGAGTTCTATTGGCCATGGTGGCTGAACAGGACTTGGAGCTCACACAGTCTGACGGGAGAACAGCCTATCTTCACGGTGAGCTGAAGGAAGAGATCTACATGGAAATTCCGGAAGGACTCAACCTCAAGAAAGAAGAAAAACGTGGTTTCGTGTGTAAACTGAACATGTCCTTGTAGGGCTTGAAACAATCACCCAGGTGCTGGAACGAAAAGTTTCGTGAGTTCTTAGAGAAATATCAGTTTTGGGAGACGGAAGCCGATAAGTGTATCTTTCAAGGACGGCTAGACGGTATAGATGTGTTTTTAGTGCTTTTTGTAGATGACGGACTCATCGCAGCAAAAACAAGTAAAGCCCTCGAGTCAGTAATCAAATCATTGGGTAACGCGTTCGAAATTACGATCGAGGATGGAAAGGTATTTGTCGTGGATGAAAAGGTATTTGTCGGGGTACAAATAGAACGAAATCGAGTAAAGAAAACCATGTTCTTCTTGCATCAAGAAGCGTATGAGAAGAAAATTCTTAATAAATTTAAGATGATCGATGCAAAAGTGGCAAGTGCGCCTGCCGATCCGCACGTGCGACTAGTTCCAAACGATCGCGACGATAAAAACTCAAGTACGGCACCGTTGCGAGAAGCAGTGGCTCGTTAATGTTTCTTGCAGTTGTGATGCGGCCGGATATCGCATATTCGGTGAATTCAGTTAGTAAATTTTTTAGCAATCACCACGAGAGCCACTGGCAAGCGGTGAAATGAATCTACCGGTATTTGGTCGGAACAACGAAAGTCGGGATAATGTACAAAAGCGGCGGGAGTTACTCGGAGTTACAGGGGTTTTCAGACTTGGATTTTGCGAGTAGCGCGGAGACGCGTAGATCTATCACGGGGTATGCGTTTTGTCTATCGAACGGAATTGTGACATGGTCATCCCAACGACAAAAGCTAGTCACAGTCAGCACAATGGAGGCTGAGTACGTCGCAGCAGCAGCGGCTGCAAAGAGGCCATTTGGCTGAAAAAATTGTTAAACGATCTCGGGTGTCTACCGGTAACTATGGCAGTTCTGCAACTAGACAATCCAAGTGAAATCCGATTTATAAAAACTCCGGAGTTCCACAAGCGAACCAAGCATACAGACATTAAGCATAACTATGTTCGCGAAACGGTGGAGAGTGGAGAAATGTCGGTAGAATATGTTCCTACAGATCAGCAGCTAGCTGATATATTTTCCAAAGCAATTCCAAAGAGACAGTTTCAGCATCTATGTACTGGTTTAGGCATAGGGTTCTCGACGCACTCAAACGGCGAGAGTATTGAGAAGTAAAGTTATCGTACGTCGATAGGCTCACCGCGCATGCGTAAGCGAAACCCAGTATTAAAGCCCCGGAGCGCACTACTTGCGTCATCAGTAATTTTTGGTTAGTTGGTCTGTGACTGTTGCCCACAAGACGTGTACCATAAGAAGTTCCTTTATGTAAAACAAATAAAGCGTACTCATATATATTCAAAGTTATTTTCTCTTCAAACCTATCGTCAATCTGTCCCATCAATAATCTCAACAGATGACACAAATTTTTCATATATTTCCCCTCCCTGTGTGCCCCTAAAGGCAAAAAGTGTCAAATTAAAACCTGTTTTGAAAAGTTCTCATCAAGACCTTTCATTTGATATACATATCGTGTACATTTGATAGAATTTTTCCGGGGGCCACTCCCCTATATGGGGGGACCTCCCTTAAATACCTTATAAAATTTTTTGCAATTGAACTTTAAAGAGAACACCACTTTACACCTGCATACAAAATTTGATATTTCTAGCTTAAGTAGTTTGCAAGAAAAAATCAATTCTTCCCAAAAAATGATTCAATTCTGATCAATAGTTTTGATCAAACATCGACTATGAACTTCAGAAAATAAAGTACAATCTTTGACATAATTTGTAGCATTACATAATTCCAGTTCGTATATAAAATATATAAAAGCTGGTTCAAAATTCAGTTTTTCTTAACTCGAGAGCAATCAGATTAGTATCTCAGTTTCAATGCTTAAGGCTGTCTTGAGTAAATATATCAATTAGGGATTAATTTACCAAAAGAAGTTGTGGAATTTCAATTTCAAAACATATGATCAAGCTATAATACTGTTAACAACCGACTTAACAATCTATCTCAACATTACTCAAACGGGTTACAGGTTTTTCCGTCTCATCAATTGTATTTCAATCAGCCGAAAATCTACTGAAGTAAATTTTTGTTACTATATCAAAATGAAATTTAATAGAAACCAATTTGTAATACAAATTGACCCATCGCTGCACCATTCCAGCATTCGTCAAGGTTTTTAAATTGACCTCTTATTCACTTCTAACAATTACCAACCGTCTTGGTGCATTTGCAAGTCGTTTTTTCGATTCTTTACCATATTGACCTTAAAAACGAAATTCACATTCATTTGTTACACTCACATTTTTCGTGCTGTGCTTTCATCGCCGATGAAACGAAGGCGAGTCTATCGACTTTCTCCCCTCGCAAAAGAAGTTGTAACTGAACAATCAATGAGAGCCATACGTTCTGTTACCAGACGTGGATTTTAATATAATCCCACGAAAGGGAAAAAATCGATTAATAATCCCAAAGTATTTTAATCCTCACGAAGAGAAAGAATAATCCGCCAATAATTCATCAAACATTTCACCAGGTATTTTGCCATTCAAATTCTCAACGTAATGAGAAATGCAATTATTCCCCATAAAACAAACGAACATTAATCTGCTGATGAATAAGAAATTGGAAATTGAAAAAATCGTTAGTTCTTGTAAGTCGAAAATGATCACGTGATAGAAACGATTGAGGATGCATTTGATTGGGTTTTTCATTTCCTTGGAATCTGCATGTGTAGTAACCGTGACTCCGCGTTTGGGCAGAAAAGTTACTCTTCACTTTTTGATTAATAGTAATCGATAAATCCAACCCAACCTAACAATTTCAATTCTTTCGCTTTACTTACTTCTCTAAACTTCGGTTGCCATTGACCCAATTTTGATTGCAGCTCATATGAGCGCACATATGAGTATATTTATCTTTAGGCAAATCTTCTTGATAAAAAGTGATGAGCAGCTCTTGCGTAGGCAGTGTACAACTAATTAGTACTGAAGACAGTTATGTGATGTGAACAATTCCTTATCGGGCATCAACACCTCAGCGAATTGGAAAGACCTTGCCAATCGATTCCACCGAACGTTTCCTATGTTGCAAACAGCGCTCAATTGTTTAACCGTTTGGAAGCACAAAGGGTAATTATTTGTCTATTATGTTTTTGCAATTGCTCGTTTTTAGGTGTTGGACCGAAAACGAAAGACCAAAGCCCAAAAGTACTTACATTCCTTTCTATTTGGACAGATTTTGTGTATTTGCAAAATCGTTGGCTTCTTCATTTTACATTTTTTCAGTGATTTCTTTATTCCACTCTTAAACCCGCAGGCGTATTAGAAGTTTGCATTTAACGTAACATTCCGTTTTTTTGCCTAAACAAAGATTAGATAAAAGGATAGAAACATGCATCTATGGATTCATGCGTTCAAGAAGAATAGGCCATTAATTTTATTTCGCAAGAACGTTCAAATTCGCGCTGAGATTGATGACGACTGCCATGGGAAAATGAAAGGAGTTATTCGGATTTTCAAGTCGTTTACGTAGAATGAATGAAATTTACACGTGAATTGGACATGTTAAATTTAAATTTAGTTTTGGGGCCGCTAAAGCCTAGTTTGTACTATGCCAGTAGTTTAGTTAGCAGCGAGTAACTTAGTAACTAAACGTGTATGAGCAACAATAATTTAGTCCAGTAGTTTAGTCGTTGGATTTTTTAAGTAAAACAAGTCGAGGCAACGGGATAGTACATCTGCTAGAAGGGTTTTGGGAAATTAATTATTGAATCAAACAACATTCTACAAATAGCCACTTCACCTACAAATAATATCTCTCAATTAACTTGGAAAAAATCGCGTTTTACGGTTCGCGGCCGATAATTTTAATGTTCCAGGAAAGTGAAAACGCACTGTCTTATAAATTACGTTAAAATAGTTTATTTATTAAGAACGCACAATAATTAACTTCACTGTTTTACAAATCACACTTTAGTTTACTTTTCACTTGTCCTATCAATTTATGTTTCCAATATCTTCGAATTTATCACGAAAAATCTTTACTTCACTATCAACCAATATCGCCTCCAATTCGCGCTCTACACTATCGCAGTTTTTACTATTCCGGTTTTACTATTGCTCTATATCCGCCATCCATTCAGCTCGGCTTTATATAGGGTCTCTAGTTATTTGATCCATTTCTCGTATATTGGCGAATGTTCTGGCGAGAACTACCTGGAATATTCGAGTAATTCTGAATACTGACGTCACTGCGACGTCACTTTCAGATATTGATCATGCTTGGTCGATTCTTATGCTTTCGAGTACATTCGTTTATTGATCATGTTATTAATTGTTGCGACAACAATTGCAACGATAGCTCGCAGAATTGTTTGGACATGTAACACTGCGCCCACCTCAGTTCTTTTCGCCCCAAAAACGGCTTACGGTGTTCCTGTGTGCGATATATGACGTCGTTGATTCACTTTTTAGCTCGGTATGGTCCCTCCCAATCGTGCTGCAACTTTGGAGACCTACCCTTTCGCCGTTGTGGTTTATATAGCCACACCAAGTCATCTTGCTGGAAGCCAGTAGAATTTGCCTTCAGATCGTACCGGGTTTTCATGCGGTCAGTAGCCGGTTCGAGGTGTTTTTGCACTGTCCGATGTATCTGATTCAACCCTGCCTTAGCTCACTTGGGTACTCCAAGATCGTTTGTGGTTTCTCAGGGAGTGTTCGGAACTTTATATCAGCCGGCAGATGAACAATCTTTGCAAAAATGACTTTTGCTGGGGCTTCGCCCGTCGATGCATGTTCGGCAGCTCTATACGCCATCAAGAATAATGGGATATGCCGATCCCAGTCCCTTTGGTTCTCGTCAACCATTTTGGCCAGGTGTTTATTGAGTGTGCCGTTGAAACGTTCGACCATTCCATCGGATTGGGGATGCAGCGGTGTTGTCCTCGTTTTCCATATTCCCAGTAGCTCGCACATTTCGCCAAAAACTAGTGACAAAAAGTTTTTTTTTAATACCTCCATTCCCTACCACTCTCTCCATCACTCTTTCATCGTCGCACAACGCTCGCGCGATCTGCACTTCACACGTCGTCGATTTCTACGTGTGCCTCCAGGCAATGCTAAAATATCGATATAAGGGGCACATAAAATGCTGTGAAGTACTCCTTTCCTGCTAGTCTAGTCTAATTCGTGAATAGTTCTCAGAGATAAAAAAAGTATTATCATCTAACGCAGTAACAAAAAATTCTGAGTTTATAAAAACTAGCTGTCTTCAAGTATCTTGACGTTAGGGTCTACAATACCCTAAGATACTGCATTTTCAATCCTCCGGACTTATCATTAATTTAAATTCATTAGATATTCCTCAAGTCTTTTCTTAAAAACCAATAATGAGTTTGCGTTTTTTACTGTTTGTTGTATATACGTAGAGCATCATCCGTTGCATCGTTCTTCAGTCGATCAGTTCTAGCGTAAGTTATTAAAAAATTGTTGGCATTTCTTGAATTATATGGATTTATTTGTGATACTTTTATAAAGGCGCTTCGTTCCAATTCACTGGAAATAAGACTTTTGAAGATAAAGTTAGCTTTCTCCATAGTTCTCCATAGTTTCGGCCTTGTTCCGAATGTAGTTCACAAGTACCTACTGACCCAATTTAATACTAGCTGTTTGGCTACAGTAGTTGCTTCCTGGTTGGGAATGGGGTAAACTTCAGGCCACTTGCTTAAATAATTGGCCACAACTAGCGTGTATCGATTTCCCCATTCGGAGTCAGGAAAGGGTCTTGCGATGTCAACAGCAATCCTTTCAAATGGTACACCCACGTTGTAGGTTTGCATTTGTCCTCTCCGTCGTCGCCTTGGACCTTTTTTTTGTGGTAGGGAGGTGAAGGCATTTACGCCCGCCGAGTCTGGCAGTGTGGGACTCCCATGGAGGATACCCTTGGACTACCCACTAAACACCTCCCCTGTCAATCTGAGAACCTAGCCTAAAACCGTTTGACACATTACTTCGGGCCAGGTCTCGTTTTGTTACGCCGTGGGGCGCCTTCAAGCTGGGGAGTCCCTTTCCTAGCGGGAGGGGAGAGGGGAAGAGGAAATGCCAGAAGAGCGATCCCCCAGCCCCAGCACCTCCGGCTGCTGTGAGTCCCTTTTATCTTTTAGGACTGCCCGAGCATAATGTGCCACCTGGTTCCATTTGTCAACCGATTCGAGCATCACCGCAACTATATTATCCGGGGTGAGCTCTCCCGTCTCCCTGTACAGTTCCCTTTGCAGCCTGATCAATTTTTCACACGCAAAAATGTGTGACAGGCATTGTCCTCCTCTCCTGGGCAAAACCGACAATTGGGAGACCGTGACTTACCGATCTTGTGCAGGTAAGACTGAAAACACCCATGCCCGCTCAAAAGCTGGGTCAGATAGAAGTCAGTATCACCATACCTTCGATTTAGCCACGGTCTCACATCCGAGATGAGGCGCGCAGTCCACCTTCCCAAGACCCAAGACTGCTGCCAATCGTTGAGCGAGCGCTGTCTCTCCTCGCGGACAACTATCTCCCTCGCATCCTCGTTTCGGCGCAGGTATAACGCGGCGCTCTCTAGCAAGGAGGGCGACAGGTATCACGCCTGCAATAACTCTCACCGCCGAGTCGGAGACTGTTGGATACGAAGATGCAATTCTCAGTGCTCATCTTCTATATTATCCGGGGTGAGCTCCCCCGTCTCCCTGTAGAGTTCCCTTCGCAGCCTTGGACCTTTAACGGCAGCTCATATTGTGCATCTACGACACCAGTCCTCTACGTCTTCTCGAACGTGGAGCCAGTAAAACCTTTCCCGCAATTTCGCTAAGGTCTTGTTATCACCAAGGTGGGCTCCCGAGGATCCTTCGTGTATTTCCTCAACCACATAGTGGATTCGGCTTTTGGAATGTACAGTTTGCATCCTATAGGAGCTGCCATCCACTGTTTCCCATTTCCGCTTGAGTAAGCCAGCCTCCACTTGAAGGGAGTTCCATTGCACCCAATACCTTTCAGGGTTACGCCATGCATCGAAACGTCCTTCCACTCAGCTCGCCAACTTGTCTATTTCCATACGAGTAATTTTCTGAGGTCTTCATCGGCTAGCTGGGCATTTCCAATGACCAACTTTCATCGAATTCGGCCGTTATCACTTGCAGATCAACGGACCACTCCTTTTCCTCAATCTGTCGGCAATGCTTGCAGTTATCTGAACATGGACGACGAAATAAGGTGTCAGCATTTCCATGAACTCCACCCTCCCCTTATGACTGCAATCTTTCGATCCATCTCGCAATTTTTCCCTCGGGGCTCATGAAGTTAAGTAGCCATCTCAGCGATGGATGGTCTGTTCGAAGAACAAATTTCTGGCCATAAAGGTACTTGCGCAACTGCTTGGTGGCCTCTATTATAGCCAACAGCTCCTTCCTGGTCACGCAGTAGTTCCTCTCAGTTTTTGAGAAAACTCGACTGTAACACAAGAGGACTCTTTCTTCGCCATTGATCTGCTGGGAGAGTACAGCTCCAATCCCACCGTTGCTCGCATCGGTATCAACTACAAAATTTTTTCCGGTTTTTGGATATGCCAGCATGGGTAATTCGCATAGCTTTTCCTACAAGACCCCAAAGGCTGCCTGGCATTGTTCATTCCAGACAAACGGACGATTTTTCTCGGTTAGCTGATGGAGACACTTAGCTATTTTAGCAAAATCTTTGACTAATCTTCGATAGTAGGTCGCCAGACCCAGAAAACTTCGTAGTTGGCGCTTGTTGTTTGTTGTTGGCCAGCTTTTCATAGCTTAAATTGTTTCAGGGTCTGTTTCGACCCCTTTTGCTGATGCAACGTGTCCCAGGTATTTTACTTCAGCTGCGAAAAGGGTACACTTGTCGGGACTAAGTTTCAGATTCGCCAGTCGCAATCGGGAGAATACCTCTTCTAAATTCCGCACATGCTCTTTGAACATTCTCCCGATAACAATGATGTCATCTACGTACACCAAGCACGTCTTCCATGTTCTGCCCCGTAGCACGTATTCCATCAGCCCAAATAATGGCATTACCACAAATTGCCACAATCCGGTCCCAACTGAAAATGTGGTCTTCTCTCGGTCCTTCTTGTCGATTTCTACCTGCCAGTAGCCACTCTTGAGGTCAAGCATAGAAAACCATTTTGCATCAGCTAAAGTGTCCTTGATGTTATCGATGTGTGGAAGTGGGTAACTATCTTTCTTAGTGATGTAATTAAGCTGCCTATAGTCGACACAAAAATGAGTGCTGCCATCCTTTTTCTTTACTAGAACTACTGTCACGGCCCATGGACTGACAGAGGGCTCCATAACACCTTGTTTTTCCATGTCCGAGATCGGTGCACTCACTTCTCCTTGTTTGGCTGTAGGGAGACGTCTCGGTGCTTGTTGAATCGGCTTGACTCCCTGTGTATCTATGACGTGAGTCACCATACTCGTTCGGTATTGTTCATCCGGGCTTGTTGAGAAGATGTCACTGTACTTGGTGACCAGAGCGATCAGAGGCTTGTTTGAATAACTGCACTGGCCCTTTGGTCTGCTTCAATATTGCAGACGTGGATTTACGGGCTTTGTCTGTGTTATGCTTCTTTTTCCAATGATGGTCGTGAATAACTTCCAAAGAGGTGATGGTGGAAACAACCTGGCAGCTGTCGATGACTTTTCCGCTTTGATGCTTGTGTATCCGTTCCTTATAGATCTTACAAGGCTTTGTTCTACAGTCAAACTGCGCAATGCAAACGTCTGCGTTAGCTCTATCAAATAAGATCGATGGTCTCCAGAATCACCATCAAGCTTGGCCAATACAATGCTCTCGGAAGATTTCGGTACATCACTGTCGGTACATACTACCACATTCATCTTGGGAATTCGAACGCTGGGATCTTCCATCAATATTTCGACACTCCGCCATTTCAATACTCATTTGCCCAAATCCAATGTGATTCCATGTGGCCGCAGAAAATCCATTCCGAGAATGCAGTCATCCATAATGTTCGTGACCAAAGAATTATGTCGGAACGCAAGGTCTCCCAACTGTATCTGGAGGTTGACCTCTCCATGGATAGGTGCAGTTTCTCCCGTAGGTGTCCGTAGTGAAAAAATCCTGCCCTTGTGAAGTAGTTGTTGTCCCACTAGGTCTGGTCGGATAGTCGATCGGGTTTCACCAGTGTCGATTCTTATGGTGCAATGCTCTCCGTCAACTTGACCCGGTAGGCATTAATCTGCTTCTTCATGATGTAGTCCTGACACGGTGATAGTGGTGCTGGGGACGTCGATCCGCCTAGCTAACCTCTGCCCCACGAAGTTGGCTCTTACATTTTTCTCAACCCCTCAGTTTAAAGGGCTTCCGTTCTGGGCTCCTGACTTGGTTTGGATCTCCTCCTAGTTGCACATCCTGGACAATGGCTCGGTTTTCTCTTTGCAAGTGCCCCTTCTCACCGCAATTTCAGCATCTAGGCGCATCATTAACCTGTGGCTCTCGCTCAATTTCCACGCACTCACACCTGCACTCGTCTGCCACTGCCTCGCGAACCCGGGCAGCGATACGAGTCACATTTTTCGCTGCCTCAAAGTTCAAACTATAAGCGAATGCGTCCTTAACCGTTTGCTTTTGAGCTAAACGTACGGCTTGCTACAATTCCTGACCCTTTAATGCGCTGATGAATGCTTCTGTTGCTGCGTCGTCTTCCTGTTCTGGGTCGTAAGCTAGGTAAGCCAAAAGTGCCAGTCGCTCAATGTCTTGGGCTGGATGCTGTAAGGTTTCGCCAGACTTCTACATCCGATGCCACAGCTGTGACCGATTAATCCACTTCAGATGATCGTCTCCATAACATATGTCAAGCGCATGCATTACGGCAGCCGAGATTGAGTGCAACTCAATGGGGATAGTCTGCAAAAGCTCGGATGCTTGGCCTCTTAGAGCAAGAATTAACGCAGTTGCTCGTTCCTGCTCATTCCAGGGATTTTTCCTAGCGGCGGCTTCAAACTGGATTTTGTAAATACTCCAGACCGTTTGCCCGTTGAATATTGGTGCTTTCACATTTCTGGATGTGCTATGCACTGCGGTTATAAGCGGGGCTGGTGAGGTGGTTACTACTGCCTTCGCTGCTTCCAATTCCTTTTTCAATTTTTTCCATCTCATATTTGATTCTCTCCTCGACTTAGTAAACCTTTTCCTCGCCGCATTTAATTTGGTTGTTTAGACTACCGAGCTCCGCTTTTGTTTCAGTTGACTGTTTTTGCAAGTTTGCCTTGATTTCGATTGCTTGTTGGTCTAGCTTCGCTGATTGTTCCTCCAGCTTCTGTGTGATGTCTGCCTTGATTTCGAATGCTTGTTGGTCCAGCTTTGCTGATTGTTCATTAAGCTTCGCTGATTTTTCATTTACCTTCCCTGATTATTAATTTAGCTTCACTGATTGTTGATTCAGCTTCGCAGTTAAACTGGATAACTGTTCATTTAGCGTCGCAGTTGAACTGGACTGTTGTCGCTGCTCTTGCTGCATCAGCATCAACATTTGCATCAGCGCATTTGCTGGTTCCTTTGATGTTTCTGCTTTTCCGCCATTCGCGCCTTTTTCTGCATCTGAGGGCTCACCTGAATCCAGATACACGCCTTCCGACTCAATCGCGTCACACAAGCGTGCAATCAGTATAGCCTTCGTACCTCGCATAGCCAGGTTTCGCTGTTCCAACTCCTCGTTAGGCTCCGATATGGTCAATTCATTAATTTTTAGATGTAAGCTTCGTGACATTTTTATTGTTTCGGCTATTTTCCCACTAGTTCCCCCGTTATATTTCACTATTGTGTACTTTAAAAATGTTTAAAAGTTTTCACTTTCGAAATTTTCTATCCCACATCTGACACCACTGTCGCGTGTTACGGTTCGTGGCCGATAATTTTAATCTTCCAGAAAAGTGAAAACGCACTGTCTTATAAATTAAGTTAAAATAGTTTATTTATTAAGAATGCACAATAATAAACTTCACTGTTTTACAAATCACACTTTAGTTTACTTTTCACTTGTCCTATCATTTTATGTTTCCAATGTCTTCGAATTCATCACGAAAAACCTTTACTTCACCATCAATCAATTCGCCTCCAACTCGCGCTCTACACTATCGCAGTTTTTACTATCGCGGTTTTACTATTGCTCTATATCCGTCATCCATTCAGCTCGGCTTTACATAGGATCTCTAGTTATTTGATCCATTTCTCGTTCTGGCGAGAACTACCTGGAATATTCGAGCAATTCTGAATACCCCGCAATGACGTCACTTTCAGATATTGATCATGCTTGGTCGATTCTTGTGCTTTCGAGTACATTCGTTTATTGATCATGATGTTATTAATAGTTGCGACAACAATTGCGACGATAGCTCGCAGAATCGTTTGGATATGTAACATTGCCCCCACCTCAGTTCTTTTCGCCCCAAAAAGATGTGTCGCCAGTTGTAGCTAAGTCTCCCTGGATGTAATATGGGACAAGATGGTCCAGGTGCACGGTTTCCATTTTGGATCTTGGCTTGTGGTGTTCCTGTATGCAATATATGACGTCATTGATTCGCTTTGTAGCTCGGTATGGTCCCTCCCAATTATGCTGCAACTTCGGAGACCTACCCTTCCGCCGTTGTGGTTTATATAGCCACACTAAGTCATCTTGCTGGAAGCCAGTAGAATTTACCTTTAGATCATGCCTGGTCTTTATGCGATCAGCAGCTGATTCGAGGTGTTTTCGCACTGTCCGATGTATCTGGTTCAATCGTTGCCTTAGCTCACTTGGGTACTCCGAGATCGTTTGGAGTTTCTCAGAAGGTGTTCCGAACTTCATATCAGCCGGCAGATGAATAGCCGTTCCAAAAATGACTTCAGCTTGGGCTACACCATCAAAAATAATGGGATGTGCCGGTCCCAGTCCCTTTGGTTCTCGTCAACCATCAGGGCCAGCTGTTTATTGAGCGTGCCGTTGAAACGTTCGACCATTCCATCGGATTGGGGATGCAATAGAGTTGACCTCGTTTTTCGTATTCCTAGCAGTTCGCACATTTTGCCAAAAACTAGTGACTAAAAGTTTCGGCTTTGATCCGAAAGTAGTTCGCAAGGTACGCCGTACCAACTGATCCAATTTAACCCCAGCTGTTCGGCTACAGTAGTTACTTCCTGGTTGGGAACGGAGTAGCCCTTGAGCCACTTGCTGAAATAATCGGCCACAACCAGCGTTTATGGATTTCCCCTCTCGGATTCAGGAAACGGTCCTGCGATGACAACAGCGATCCTTTACCCCCACGTTACAGGTTTGCACTTGTCCTCTGAGCCGTCACTTTGGACCTTTGACGTAAGCACAAATCGTACATCTACGACACTAGTCCTCTACGTCTTCCTGAGCTCGGAGGCAGTGAAACCTTTCCCGCAATTTCGCTAAGGTCTTGTTATCACCAAGGTGGGCTCCCGAGGATCCTTCGTGTATTTCCTCAACCACATAGTGGATTCGGCTTTTGGAAAGTGTAGTTTGTATCCTACAGGAGCTGCCATCCGCCGTTTCCCATTTCCGCTTAAGTACGCCACCCTCCACCTGAAGGGAGTTCCATTGTGCCCAATAACTTTTCAGGGTGCCGCCATGCATGGAAACGTTCTTCCACTCAAGTCAACCAGTTGTCTCTTTCCATACGAGTAATGGTTCGATGTCTTAATCGGCTAACTAGGCATTTCGGATCTCCTCCAATAACCAAACTGCATCGAATTCGGCCGTTATCACTCGCAGATCAACGGGTGGCTCCTTTTCCTCAATCTGTCGGCATTGCTTGCAGTTAACTGGACATGGACGACGGATAGGGCGTCAGCATTTACATGAACTCCGCCCTACCGATGAACAATTTCGTAGTCGTATGACTGCAATCTTTCGATCCATCTTGAAACTTATCCCTCGGAATTTTTGTAGTTAAGTAGCCATCTTACCGATGCATGGTCTGTTCACAGAACAAATTTCTGGCCATTTAAGTACTTACGGAACTGCTTGGTGGCCTCTATTATAGCCAATAGCTGCTTCTTGGTCACGTAGTAGTTCCTCTCACTTTTTGAGAGAATTTGACTGTAATACGAGAGGACTCTTTATTTGCCATCAATCTGCTGGACGAGAACAGCTCCAATCCCGCTGTTGCTCCCATCTGTGTGAACTAAGAACATTTTTCTGGGTTTTGGATATGCCAGCATGGGTGATTCGCACAGCTTCCCCTTCCCCTGCCTAGCATTGTTCATTTCAGACATATGGACGATTTTTCTCGGTTAGCTGATGGAGACACATAGCTACTTTTTTTTGTGGTAGGGAGGTGAATGCTATTTATGCACAGAGTGTGGGACTCCCATGCGCGACTGGACTACCCACTAAACACCTCCCCTGTCAACCTGAGAACCCAGCCTGGAACCGTTTGACACATTACTTCGGGCCAGGTCTCGTTTTGTTACGCCATGGGGCGCCTTCAAGCTGGGGAGTCCCTTTCCTAGCAAGAGGGGAGAGAGGAAGAGGAAATGCCAAAAGAGCGATCCCCCAGCCCCAGCGCCCCCGGCGGCTGTGAGTCCCTTTTATATTTTAGGACTGCCCGAGCATAATGTGCCACCTGGTTCCATTTGTCAACCGATTCGAGCATCACCGCAACTATATTATCCGGGGTGAGCTCTCCCGTCTCCCTGTACAGTTCCCTTTGCAGCCTGATCAATTTTTCACACGCAAAAATGTGTGACAGGCATTGTCCTCCTCTCCTGGGCAAAACCGACAATTGGGAGACTGTGACTTACCGATCTTGTGCAGGTAAGACTGAAAACACCCATGCCCGCTCAAAAGCTGGGTCAGATAGAAGTCAGTATCACCATACCTTCGATTTAGCCACGGTCTCACATCCGGGATGAGGCGCGCAGTCCACCTTCCCTTCGTGCAATTGACCCAAGACTGCTGTCAATCGTTGAGCGAGCGCTGTCTCTCCTCGCGGACAACTATCTCCCTCGCATCCTCGTTTCGGCGCAGGTATAACGCGGCGCCCTCTAGCAAGGAGGGCGACAGGTATCACGCCTGCAATAACTCTCACCGCCGAGTCGGAGACTGTTGGATACGAAGATGCAATTCTCAGTGCTCATCTTCTCTGTACCTGTGCCAACCCTTTTCGGTATACCGCCTTGCTGAGAGCGTCGCCCAATACCTCTGCTCCGTACAACACATAGCTACTTTGACAAAGTCTTTGACGAATCTTCGATAGTAGGTCGCCAGACCCAGAAAACTTCGTAGTTGGCGCTTGTTGTTTGTTGTTGGCCAGCTTTTCATAGCTTAAATTGTTTCAGGGTCTGTTTCGCCCCCTTCTGCTGATGCAACGTGTCCCAGGTATTTTACTTCAGCTGCGAAAAAGGTACACTTGTCGGGACGAAGTTTCAGATTCGCCAGTCGCAATCGGGAGAAAACCTCTTCTAAGTTCCGCACATGCTCTTCGAACGTTCTCCCGGTAACAATGATGTTATCTAGGTACACCAAGCACGTCTTCCAGGTTAGGCCTCGTAGCACGTACTCTATCAAGCATTCGAAGGTGGCTGGAGCATTGCAAATCCCAAATGGCATCACCACAAATTGCCACAGTCCAGTCCCAACTGAAAATGTGGTCTTCTCTCGGGCCTTCTTGTCGATTTCTACCTGCCAATAGCCACTTATGAAATCGAGTGTAGAAAACCATTTTGCGTCGGCTAAAGTGTCCATGATGTCGTCGATGCGTGGAAGTAGGTAACTATCCTTCTTAGTGACGTCATTAAGCTGCCCATAGTCGACACAGAAACGAGTGCTACCATCCTTTTTCCTTAATAGAACTACTGTCGCGGCCTATGGAATGACAGAAGGTTCGATAACACCTTGTTTTTCCATGTCCGAGATCAGTGCGCTCACTTCTCCTTGTTTGGCTATAGGAAGACGTCTCGGTGCTT
Source organism: Odontomyia ornata (assembly GCA_963969285.1). NCBI lineage: Eukaryota > Metazoa > Arthropoda > Insecta > Diptera > Stratiomyidae > Odontomyia > Odontomyia ornata. Next base: position 402,335,421 of record OZ017738.1, read on the forward strand.
GTTGAATCGGCTTGGTCCTTGTGTATCTATGAGGTGAGTTACCAAACTCGTTCGGCCTTGGTCACCCGGGCTTGTTGAGAAGATGTCACTGTACTTGGTGACCAGATCAGAGGCTCGCTTGAATAGCTGCATTGTCAATTTGGCCTGCTTCAATATTGCAGAAGTGAATTCCCGGGCTTTGTCTGTGTCTTCCTTCTTTTTCCAATGATGGTCGTGAGTTGCTTCCAAAGAGGTGTTGGTGGAAACAGGCTGGCAGCTGCCGATGACTTCTCCCGCTTTGATACTCGTGGTTGAGTCTGCGGTGTTCAGGACACTAACCGGCACGTATCTGTTCTTTAAAGATCTTACAAGGCATCGTCCTACAATCAAACTGCGCAATGCCAATGTCTTCGTTGGGTCTTACAGATAAGATCGGTGGTCTCCAGAATCACCATCAAGCTTGGACCATACAATGCTTTCGGAAGAATTCGGTACATCAGTTACGGTACATACTACTACATTCATCTTGGGAATTTGGACGCTGGGGTCCTCGATCAATACTTCGAAATTCCGCCATTTCAATACCCGTTTGCCCAAATCCAACGTGATTCCATGTGGTCGCAGATGATTCATTCCGAGAATACAGTCATCCATAATGTTCGCAACCAGAAATTTATGTCGGAACGCAAGGACTCCAAACTATATCTGAAGGCTGACCTCTCAATGGACAGGTGCAGTTTCTCCCGTAGCTGTCCGTAGTGAGAAAACCCTGCCCTTGTGAAGTAGTTGTTGCCCCACTAGATCTGGTAGGATAATCGATCGGGTTGCACCAGTGTCGATTGTTATGGTGCAATGTTCTCCGTCAACTTGACCCGTAAGGCATAAGTCCGCTTCTCCACGATGTATTCCTGACACGGTAATAGTGGTGTTGGGGACGTGGATCCTCCTAGCCAACCTGTGCCCACGAAGGTGGCAGTTACATATTTCCCGATCCCTCTGTTTGAAGGGCTTCCATTCTGGGCTCCTGACTCAGTCTAGATCTTCTCCTAGCTGCACACCCTGGACAATAGCTCGGTTTTCTTCACGTCTTGCAGTCGCTTTGCAGGCGCCCCTTCTCTTCGCAATCCCATCATCAAGGCGCACCATTTACCTGCGGCTTTCGCTCAATTTCCCCGCGCTCACACCTGCATTCGTCTGCCACTACCTCGCGAACCCAGGTACGAGTCACATTTTTCGCTGCCTCAAAGTTCAGACTATAAGCCAATGCGTCCTTAACCGTTTGCTTTTAAGCTAAACGCACAGCTTGTTGCAATTCCTGGTCCTTTAATGCGCTGATGAATGCAGCAACAACGTCGTATCGATGTTCTGGGTCATAAATGGGTAAGCCAAAATTGCCAGTCGCTCAATGTCTTGGGCTAGCTGCTGTAAGGTTTCGCTAGACTTCTGCATTCGATGCCGTAGCTGTGACCGATTAATCTGCTTCAGATGATCGTCTTCATAATGCATGTCAAGCGCATCCATTATAGCAGCCGAGTTTGAGTGCAACTCAACGGGGATAGTCTGGAAAAGCTCGGCAGCTGGGCCTCTTAGAGCAAGAACTAACGCAGTTGCTCGTTCCTGCTCATTCCAGTGATTCGTCCGAGTGGCGGCCTCAAACTAGGTTTTGTATATACTTCAGACCGTTTGCCCGTCGAATATTGGTGCTTTTGCATTTCTGGATGTACTTTGCACTACGGTTATAAGCGGGGCTGCTGAGGTGTTTACTACTGCCTTCGCTTCTTCCAATTCCTTGTTCATTTTTTCCACCTTATGATTGATTCTCTCCTCGACCTCGCTGATATCATCGTTGATTCTCTCCTCGACCTAATGATCCTTTTCCTCGACGCACAGAATTTGTTTGTTCAGACTACCGAGGTCCGCGTTAATTTCGGTTGACTATTTTTTTTCAAATCCGCCTAGATTTCGATCGCTTGTTGGTCCAGCTTCGCTGATTGTTCATTTAGCTTCGCAGTTAAACTGGATGTCTGTACATTAAACTTCGTTGATTGCTCCTGCAGCTTCTGTGTGATGTCTGCCTTGATTTCGGATACTTGTTGGTCGAGCATCTGGTCTAGTTTCGCAGTCAGATTAGATTACTATTCATTCAGCTTCGCAGTTAAACTGGATGACTGTTCATTTAGCTTTGCAGTGAAACTGGATGACTGTTGTCGCTGCTCTTGCTGCATCAGCATCAACATTTGCATCAGCGCATTTCCTGGTTCCTTCGATTTTGGTTTTTCTGCTTCTCCACCTTCTGCACCTTTTCCTGTATCTAAGGGCTCACCCGAATCCAGAATCACGCCTTCCAATTCGATTGCGTCACGCAAGCATGCAATCAGTATGGCCTTTGTACCTTGTGTAGCCAGATTTATTATTTACTAAGAATGCACAATAATTGATTTCACTATTTTAAAAATAATTAAAATGTTATTCACTTATCTATAAATTTATATTCCAACTATCTGCATCAAGAAAATCACCACTATCAATCAATATCGCCTTTAATTCGCGCTCCACACTTATCGCAGTTTTACTATCGTGGTTTTACTATTCATTTCCATTCATTCAGCTCAGCTTTATATAGAGTCTCTAGTCATTCAATTCATTTCTCGTATATTGACGAATGTTCTGGCGAGAACTACCTGGAATATTCGAGCAATTCTGAATACCCCACAGTGACGTCACTTTCAGATATTGATCATGCTTGATAGATTTTTGTGCTTTCGAGTACATTCGTTTATTGATCATGATGTTATTAATAGTTGCGATAACAATTGCGACAGTAGTTGGCAGAATTGTTTGGACGTATAACAATAAAATAGAACAAAAATACATTTAAGACTCGGCTTAGTCAAGGATTTCGGCAGTATTGCAACAAAATGTTGGCCAGTTAAAATGGAGTTACACTGGTCTTCCTTCTAAAGCAAAAATATATTTTTGTGCTTGTCATTAAAGTTTTTCTTGAATTAAATCCTTCTATATGTCAGCATTCTTAGGTTTAGTACAAAACCATTCTGACATGCGCGTAGTGCTGTCTACCCAACTTGTTTTACTTCAATTGGATCGCATTATGTAAGCATAAATAAACACTATTTCACAAAAAAAAATTATTTCATCTCTTTAATAATTCATGCGGTAAGGGGTTGAGGTTCTCAGGTACATATGAGGTATGGATCCAGGATACATATCCTTTCTGCCGCCTCAGCGATTGCCAACCTCTGATTGACTGCCACCTAAAATACATCGTAATATAAATTTCATTCCCGCTCTTTCTCCTTCTACATAGTGAACATCCTCCTGGATGGTTATGGACTGAACTTTCGCTGGCCAAATAAAGAATAATGAACCATAAGGGTCATCATTCCTTATCATAAGTACAATCAAGTGTCATTTAACAACAGCTTTCATTCTGAACTATCTGTAATTGAGTTCGGGGGATTTATGGAGGAGTTGAGTTACTCAGGTTAATATCAGCAGAACTCGTGAAATTATATTGAAGACCAAAGTCGGAGTTTCCTTACTCCCATTATCAACCTTGATTGACAGCATACATACTCCAGACCAGCTTACCATATCTCACTACCGAAATCTGTGAACAAACCTACATTTGTAGTTCTAAATGACAAAGCACTTTACAAACCGTTCGTGGGTTCATTTGCGGTAATGCAAAAAATGGTCTATTAACGATTCACAGCTTGGCATAGTACTTGAAATCTTTTTTGCGAAATTTCAATGTTTACGTTTATTTATATCTTGACTGATTTTTTCCGTGAAAACTTTCACTTTTTTCTAATAAATAGAAAAGGAATAACCTTTGCGTTTGGATCGATCATGCATGAAACGCATTGTTGCATATGCAATCGTTGGAAACGCTAAGCGAGATAAATACAAATCAAACGCAAATAAATTTACTTTTGATTCGCTTTGAGGAATAATACAAATTTGATTTGTATTGCTTTATTGTGTATTTGGTCCGTGTTAAATCTTTTGAAGAGTTTATAATTGATTTCAAACCGTTTAATATTTCTTTAAATGATCATTTGTTTGTGCTTTGAAGTTTATGTGGAAATGATTTGGTCGAACTCTAAAATTCGACCTGAATGAAGATTCTTTTACTACAAACACCTATTGTGAATTGTTTAAAAATCTGTTCAGTATACCAGTAAAGTTCAAGAGAATTCTCTAGTACGTCCAAAAGCATACGGTCTGTTTGAAAGAATTTCATTAAAAGTCAAACTGAATGTTTTTACATCAAGTGAAACTAGTTCTTAGTTTTCAATTGTTTTAATCATACAAATAATGACGTGCAAGAAATTTTCAATAGCAAGGTCATTGGTAGCGCTTCACATAAGCTTTGAGGAATGTAAAACCCGCATGTAAATCTTGAATGAAAATTTATTATTTGCCTAAAGCAGTCCAAGCACCATCAACATCTTCTCAATAAATTCTGCAAAATGTTAAACTTTAGATGCCAGATAAGGTCAATAAATGATTCGGAATTCCGATGCAACAACAATAAATTTATTGACAATATTCATTGTTTAATTGTTACTTCTGTATTAGCGGCAGGTATTGTGAATGTCTTCACAAACTCGATTCATTGGAAATTATCGAAAAAAGACGTAACAAAAAATTATGTGTAGATTTAATGTTATAAAGAAATACTCGCAGATGGCTAATAGCATTGACGATAAAAAATGCCGATCATTTAATTCTTATATCGCTTCATTAATTATGTTCGGCGCACAATGGGGTTGAAAGGTTGAATAAATGCAGATACTATTTTTCTAATTGAAGGTTTATTAACACATCAAATCAGATAATGCGCACACCATGAGGGGCATATACTAGTTAGTCATTTAAAGGGAGAGACAAGTATAATTCGCCTCTTGAAAAGATGCGGGTGCAACAGGTGAAAGTTATTGTGCTTTTCGATAAAACATGCACGTTCGGATGAATGAATTAGTGTCTAAATATTTCTTTAAGGTTGTCTTCCTGACAAAACGTTTGAAGTCGTTTTTGTTACCTTGAAACAAGTTCCTACATTTCTGGCATTCTTTAAATAATCTGCTTGAAAATTGTAAAGCATTCATTCCATTATAGTTTTTTGATTATTTTGCAATTGATGTTAATCGAAATTCTTTTCATTTTCAGATACTGATCGAAGACAAGCTTTCAAGATGCTCCCTTTAAATAGGGCATTTGGTAAGTTTTTAATAGTTTTAATGAATTATGCTGAATTCTGTTTGACATACGAGGTCTGTTCAAAAAGTACCCGGAATTTGTAAATTTCGCGGGTCTGGAGAGTCCGATTGTCAAAATTTTTTTTGTTGTGTTGGTATACGTGCCCCTAAAGTAGGATAAAATTTTCAGCCATATTCACTGTTTACTTTGTCCGTGGTAGTCGCTAAGGTTCGACGTGTTTTTATGAGTTCGGCGATTTTTGCTGAAACTGCTGAATTTTGACCAAAAAAACAATCGCATGAACATCGCTCAGGAGCTGTTAAATGACGTCAACGACGATCCAAGTTTGCTTGAAAGGATCATAACTGGTGATGAAACATGGGTGTACGGTTATGATGTCGAAACTAAAGCACAATCGTCCACCTGGAAGCATTCAACGTCACCAAGAGAGAAAAAAGCACGTCAAGTTCGATCAAATGTCAAGGTTTTGCTTACTGTTTTCTTCGATTATAATGGCATAGTGCATCAAGAGTTCTTACCACAAGGCCTTACGGTTAATAAAAAGTATTACCTTGAAGTTATGCGACGTTTGCGTGAAGAAACCCGAAAAAAACGCCCCGATTTATGGAAAAAGAATTCATGGCTTTTGCACCACGATAACGCACCTGCTCACTCGTCGTTGCTTGTTCGTAATTTTTGGGCCAAAAACAATACCGTAGTCATGCCCCAACCTCCATATTCAGATATATTAAACTCGCCAATTGCTGCATGTGCAATCTCGTCTGAATCGATGGGTATGACGAGAAGCAAATCCTTCCAACCCGATAGACAGAAAAGACTCAATCTACACCGGACGCTAATCGTGTAATTCATACCAACAACAACAAAACGATGCTTCCGAAATACAGCCGTGCTCAACAAGCTGCAGGTAGCCCATCTCTTAGGAGCTGTGCCAACGTAAATAATGGTGGTTCAGCTGATGTTTTACCCTCAATCAGGATCGTCTCTCCACCATTATCTCCTTGGTCTCCCGTGTAGCTTCGGACACTTCGGTGGAAGAATTAAAATTATACATTACTGCTAGACTAGATCATCCTCCGCAGTTTTTGGACTGTATTAAATTAACGTGTGACTATCGTCCAAATCGTATTTTTGGCTCTTTTAAATTAACAGTTCCGGCAAACTTATCATTCCTGCTTAATCTAGACTTCTGGCCTCCCGGTATTTTAGTAAAATGCTTTGAACAGACTCCGCGAAAATCATCAGGCAAGTCTCAACGAAAAGATTAAATCGCCTTGATTCATCTCTCTCTCTCTTAATTTCTTCTATCAAAACGTTCGCGGTTTGCGGACTAAGCTGAACGCTATAAATCTTGCATCTTACATTGCCAACGATGATATAATCTGTTTTTCTGAGACTTGGCTTACAAGTGATTTTACGGATGAAGAAATTCTCCCTCTTCATTCAGTCTTTAGACAAGATAGGGATCGCCTATTATCTGGGAAATCAGATGGTGAGGGTGTGCTAATAGCGGTCAACAATTGCTTTCAGACTTCGAGTTGTTCTGATTTGACCATTTCTCCGCCTGTAGAAAGTATCGCAGTCCAAACAAACTTCTCTACCAATCTTCGAGTTTGCGTGATATGTCTGTACGTTCCCTGTAATATGCCACTTCGCTCCTATGAGCGGCTTTTTAATGAACTTGCCTTATTCATAAATAATGCAAATCCTTCTCTCCAAATCCTTATCTGTGGTGATTTCAACATGCCGTCAGTAAGCTGGATCGCTTCTTCTATAACTTCAGTTAATGAAATTTCCATTGCTCTTTCATCTTTCTTGTCCCTTTGCTCCCTCACTCAACTAAATCCTGTATTAAATGCTAACAATCAAATTCTCGACCTCATTTTGTCGAATAATCCTTCTTCCGTCTGTCCAATTTCTCTGGTGGTATCGCCGTATGTTATACCGGATATTCATCATCCCCCATTAGAAACACAATTAACGCTGCATTCAATACGTTTGCACCGGAAATCAAACCCTCGTCGTTTTAACTTTTTTAAAGCAAACTACGAAGGAATATCATCAATGCTTGCGAACATTGATTGGGTTTCGATTTTGGATCCAATTAATCCTGAACTTGCTGTACAATTTTTCTACTCTACGCTGTTCAACATTATTGCTCAGTTCACGCCATTAACTCGTACACCAAGTCATAAGAATCCAGCTTGGTTCAATGCTGAGGTTGCACAAGTACTGCGTGTGAAAGACAAAGCCCGTAAAATCCACCTTCGTTCGAGGTCCAATATAGATCTTTTAAGATATAAACTTCTACGATCTGATGCCAAAAAAGCCATTTCTCAAGCTTTACTTGCCTATTACTAGTCCATCGAAGCCTCCTTCTGCTCCAATAACCCCAAATCCTTTTGGTCATTTGTTCATTCACTTAAATCTTCCACCACTCTTCCTAATTTAGTTTCATTGCTTAATAAAACAGCATCCAATGATCAAGACATATGCGATCTCTTTGCCGAATTTTTTTCATCCAATTTCAGATCCTCCTCGCCTTGCTCCATAAATTCCTGTAGCCCAGCTCCCTTCAATTTTGCCTTTATCTCTACCAATTCGATAGAAGTGGAAGATATCATCGCCTCGATAGATGCAAGCGGATCTATGGGACCTGATGGCCTTCCCAACTTCTTCATTAAAACGCTAAGCCCTTCTCTGAGTTTTCCTCTATCCTTGATTTTTAATTTGAGTCTTTCGACTAGTGTTTTCCCAGATGCATGGAAACGTGCTTATATTTTCCCGTTCCATAAATCCGGCAACCGCAATTCCGTTTCAAATTATCGGCCAATATCTCTCCTCCCATCCTTTGGCAAAATATTTACAATGCTTTTACAATGCTTTCCATACAAATCTCTCCGTTGAGCAACATGGGTTCATAAAAGGTCGCTCAACCACTACTAATCTACTAGAGGTTTCCAATTTCATAGCTCTTGCCCTAGATTCCAGTTGCCAAGTTGACGTGACTTATACCGATTTTGCCAAAGCGTTCGGCAGCATCGACCATCAAACTTTATTATACAAACTTGGTCAATACGGTATATCTGGTCCTTACCTGGATTAGTTCCTTTATCCATAACCGCTCTTGCTCAGTAATTTGGAACGGGTGCTCTTCTGCCCCTTTCGCTCAGACTTCTGGCGTGCCACAATATCTATCCTAAGCCCTCTCTTATTCAACCTTTTCATCAATGACCTTCCTAGTACTTTTACTTCAAACTGTCTTCTCTATGCAGAGGATCTTAAAATCTTCAGGATCATTCGCTCGATGAATGACTGCTTGATACTCCAAAATGACATTAATGTATTGGACGAATGGTGTCATATCAACCGTCTTGCTCTCAACGTTCCTAAATGTTTCCATATGTGCTTTTCCAATAAACTAAATATCTTAAGCCTCGACTATAAGATTCAAGGTTCAGTACTTTTATCAGTTGACCATTTTAAGGATCTTGGTGTGACGTTTGACAAACATCTTAAATTCGACCGCCACATCGGCCATATGACATCTAGAGCAGCTCGAATCGCAGGCTTTGTTCTACGCTGTTCCCACACGTTTTTTAGCACTCAAACATATGTCCGTCTATTTATCTCACTCGTCCGCTCTATTCTAAAATACGCATGTCAAATATGGTCTCCTCGTCACACATACCTTTCGAATGCCGTTGGATCCGTACAGAGAAAATTTACTCGCTCGCTTTTCTATAAATACAAACTATCCTACCGTCCATATAGCGAACGTCTTATCTACATTGGCATCCCTTCCTTGGAGTTGAGGCGACAATACCTCGACCAATGTTTGCTCTTTAAGCTTACTCGAGGTTTTTTATCATCGGATATTCAAAACGCGATTTGCATACGCCTTCCATCTAGAACTAGATCTACTCATTTCCACACGAGTCCTTTCACGCGTACAGATATTTATTTTCATTCCCCATTGGTCCGACTCGTCCGAGACCATGAATACCTTCAGCTTGGTCCTCCCTTGGAGTCGCTCGCAGTGTTCAAGTCCAAGCTGCGTAGGATTCTTAATTTCTAATTTTATTGCGTTACCTTTCTCATATTTGCCTAATTATCTTTCGTTCATATCTTTTGTAATAATGTTTATTTTACGTTAAATTGTAGCTTTCTTTTGTGTTAGCTTTTTGTCTATCTATTTTGTAATTGGAATGTTTTCTGTAAAATAGATCTGAAATAAAAATAAAAATAAAATAAAATGGCTCCGTGTGACTTTTTCCTGTTCCCAAAGTTGAAGAGACCCATGAAAGGTCGGCGTTTTTCTTCGATTGAAGAAATAAAGGCCGAATCGCTGAGAGTGCTCAAGGACATACCAAAAAGTGAATATCAAAATTGCTTCGAAGATTGGAAAAAACGCTGGAATAAGTGTATTATAACTGGGGGGGACTACTTTGAAGGGGACCACGTTAATGTAGACGAATCAATAAATATTTTTTTGAAAAAAACGAAAATTCCGGGTATTTTTTGAACAGACCCCGTATTCACGATTTTTCAAAAGACTGTTACGAGGAGATCGATTCACTCTCCACCACTTGTGGTCACAGAAGACCAATGAATTATTCTCCCAATTAACTTAGCTTATTCATAAAAATAAGTTAGACCATTCAGCTCATTTATTAATCAATTATTAATCCATCCGGTTTTGTGGCGCCATCCCTAAATGACTTATTTTAATCTTTTAGCCCCCTAACGTCAGAACCATAGTACCAAGTCTATGTGTATTAAGACGTGTTTTGAGAATTTTTCTTCCAAATAGTTGAGTAGTTAAAAGTATCAAAGTACGTCTGAAACCAATGTAAAATCAGATCCTTTTTACTTACGAAAAGTGGCATAAATTTTCCTTAATTCCATGTCTAGGCACATATCAGGAAGTCAATTTTAACACACATTAAGGATTGCATCCTATTTGATATATATTCCAAAACTACCATAAGTTAGTAAATACTATTACGTAACAGTGAATTTTTATGCCTTTGTCATTACAATCGTGGTAATTAAATGCAATGGCTATTTTTTTTGCGTTAGCACTACAGCTCCTTTCGGGCCTTCGCTTAGAGATGGTCAGAGTATCTCATTATCGTGATCAAATGTATCGGCACTCCACAAGGTGATATGGCTAGTACCACGCTTTGGCCGTGTGTTCGTCTGCCCAGCTGCGATACGTTCTGATTTTAAATCAGCATGTATCATAATTAACGCGTCCGAAGAATCACTCGAACTAAATCTTGTTGTAGCCAACGAGACTCGAACCAGCGACCTTCGGCTTACGGGGCGAGTGCTCTAACCATTGCACCACGCTATTATCACAAAGAAATGAAAATTCATTACAACGTAAAATAATATTCCCTAAAATAATATTCACGATGGGAAAAGAGAGTCAGGGCCAATTACCGTTCCTGGATCTTTTGATCATAAAGGCCAAAGGTGGATTAGAGCACAACTATCCAGAGAACAATCCCCTGTTCTTCTAAACATTCTTATGCACAGAAAATGGCTGCATACAATTGTAAGCTCCACCGAATGTTAACAGTACCATTGAATAACCAGCGTCTGGAACGAGAAAAACAATACTTCGTGGACACGGCTAGCAAAAATGGTTGATCGAGCAACGTATTCGAAAAATGGAGAAACAACATTGAAGAAATGGGCTCACTTCACTATTTCTATAAGAACGATGACAAGTACGAAAATGGATGCCAATCACTCATTCGTCAGCTACCAAAAGATTGGAACGCATTTTGAGAAAGACAGGATGCAATACGGCTAGTACGAGCAGAAAATACAGCGTTGAAACAATTCCTGGATCAACTAACGATGGCGAGAAAAAAGAGGAAAAGAGTGGAAGTTATAGGATCAGTTGCCCGAAATGCGATAAAGTATATATTGGACAGACGTGACGCTTGGCAAAAACAAGATTCCAAGAACATATTAAGAAGGCTGAACAGATCATCAGAAGAGGTGGAAAAGAAACAGCAGTATCATCATTAGCCAGACATATTATTGAGAAATCTCATACTCTTCAAAGGGCTAATGTAGACATAGTGCAGGAAGTCCGGGACTGGTAAAAGTTGAATGCTTGCGAATCCTTATGGATCTCGAGAGTCCCCAGTCCCCAATACGGATCTAGGGAATGGATATAGTGACCTAGTTAAAATAATCAAATAACTAATTTTTTGTAAAAAATCTCCACAATTATTTTACTTGCCATAGCTAACCCGTAATTACTTTACAACTTTTTGTAATTCCCGGCAATAAATTTACCTTTAAGCTCTTTGTTAATTTTATACCTGCCTCAGCTAACCCTTAATTGCATCATCATTGTTTGTTATTTCCCGTAGTAGTACTTCAGGATATTTATGTTTATTACCATTAAATGTGAAAGATTTGAATATTCGGATGATTGTAAGAAGAGCTTCAGAATACCGCCACTGATCAAGAAGAAGGTTAAGAAAATTAAGAATGCATAGCGCTTAAAAAATGAAATTTTATTATTTTTTCAGTATTACAACGTTATGTTATTTCATTCATTCATGATAACGTAACGGTATTTCAACAAAAAAAGGGGCCGCAGGCGACTATAACCATGAACAAACGGATAATTTTATCTTGGAGCCAATCTGAATACAAGAAGCGCCCAAAAAGGACGAGATTGCACGCCACATAAATGCTGCAAATGAAGCCTGTTAGTCCGTACTTCCCATTCTAAGGTCCAAAGTTATGCCTAGGCAAAATAAGCTCCGCATTTACAAATCATTAGTCAAACCTATGCTGTTATATAGAAGTGAAACATAGATCCTAACGAGCGAATCCAAAAAGGCAGTGGACGCAAAGTGCTCCAGAAAATCTATGGCCCCGTCAAACAAGGAACAGAGTGGAGACTGCGTTACTAAAATGAGTTATATGAACTGTTTGACGACCCATCTGTTTCCTATTGTGTAAAATTACGTAAATTGCAATAGGGCAGGCCATGTAGAAAAATAGAAGAAACCGGATACTCAAAAGAACATTAAAGGGCAGAGCGCAAGGTAGAAGTCCAGCGCGGAAGACTGACGACTCGATGGGAAGAAGAAACGATACAAGCTGACAGCAAATCCTTGCTGGGAGTGAACAACTGGCGGCCAAAGTCATAATGATTGGAGGAGATTAATCCTGGAGGCCAAGGCCCGGCTTGGGCTGTCGCGCCAGATGATGATATTCATCAATTTGTTTATAAAAAGTACCCATGCAAATTGATGTGAATTGATACAGTTATTTTGTTTTTTGCTCACATTAGCGCAATGAATACCCGAATAACTGTGATAAACAACATCTTATCTACCATTGAGATCAAATCGTTTCTTAACTCGTGCCATAATTTCGTCAAGCACAATAAACGATTGAAAAGCCGATTTTGCGGACACTGAAATTTGTAAGATGGAATAGGATCTGGGTTATCAGCTGATCGGTGCAATTTTTAGGGCCAAGACAGAAGATAAGGCTACCATTAAAGCCTTATCTAGTAGTATTTACGAAATAGAAACATAATTATTCTGAGGAGGAGGTATAGGTCAAATAAGAAGCTGTCATATTGAAAAGTACCACCATTTTTTTGTGGTAGGGAGGTGAATGCCTATTTACGCACAGAGTGTGGGATTCCCATGTTCGCAAGAAGGCGACTGGACTAAGCACTTCCCCTACCAACCTGAAAACCTAGCCTGGAACTGTTTGACACATTACTTCGGGCCAGGTCTTGTTTTGTTACGCCGTGAGATACCTTCAAGATGGAGGATCCCTCTTCTAGTGGGAGGGGAGATATGAAGAGGAGGTGCCAGACAAGTGATCCCCCAGTCCCAACATACCCGGCTACAGTGAGTCCCTTTTGTCTTTGAGGACTGCCCGCACATATTGTGCCACCTGGTTCCATTTTTCAACCGATTCGTGCATCACAAAGACTATATTATCCGGGGTGAGCTCTTCCGTCTCCCTGTAGAGGGCTCTTCGCAGCCTGTCCCATTTTATGCACGCAAAAAATGTGTGGCAGGCATTGTCTTCCTCTCCTGGACAATACCAACAATCGGGAGACCGTGACTTACCAATCTTCTGCAGGTAAGACTGAACATACACATGCCCGCTCAAAAGCCAGGTCAGATAGAAGTCAGTCTCACCATGTCTTCGATTAAGCCACGGTATTACATCCGGGATGAGGCGTGCAGTCCACATTCCCTTCGTGCAATTCACCCAAGACTGCTGCCAATCGTTGAGTGAGCGCTGTCTCTCTCCCCGGATAACCATCTCCCTCGCATTCTCGTTTCGTTGCAGGTAAATAGAGTGGCACTCTCTAGCAAGGAGGCCGACAGATATCACGCCTGTAATGACTTTCACCACCGAATCAGAGACTGTCAGATACGAAGATGTAATCCTCAGCGCTCCTCTTCTCTGTACCAGGCGTTTTCGGTAAACCTCCATATTGAGAGCGTCGCCCCATACCTCTGCTCTGTACAGTAGCACTGACCCTACAGCACTAATCAAGAGGCGTCTTCTTGATAGGCTGGGTCCCCCTACGTTGGCCATAATTCGACTCAGAGCTTATACTCCTTAAGCAGCCTTCTCAGCCGTTGCCCTTATTTGCTCAGAGAAATTCATCTTCGAGTCGATCAGTAGCCCCAGTTACTTCACCGCTGGCTTCGATTCGATTCGCAAGTCTCAAATACTGATCATCCCTACTCTTACATCGTACCGGGGAAACCCCGTCCCGTAGGCAAGCGTTGAATGTGCTGAGCAGCAAGTCAGGACAATGGTGATAGACAAGCCATAACACCTTAGCCGGGACACCATTTGGACCTGGACCCTTCCTCGCTTTCAATGAAAGGACTACCTCCTCCAGTTCCGACTGTATGAAGAGTGAACACTCGACTGCTGTTTCACCATGGACTGCGTCAACACGGACGGGATGGGCGGGGAAGAGCCCCCGCACTATCTCATCCATCTTTTCCGCATCATGTATGCAAGGCTTCCGTAGGGCGCCAAGCTTCCACATAACTAGCTTGTAGCCAAGGCCCCACGGATCCTTATTCACATGGTCCACTAGGTCTTGCCAGCAGCGAGCCTTGCTATTGTTAGTCAATTTGCGAAGGCAATTCCTGGCCGACTTATATGCTGCCACCTGGTTGCATGCCTTGTCACGGTTCCGTGCCCGTTGCGCCTCGCGTCGAAGCTTGTGACACTCCCTCCGCTCCTCAGCGATTTCAGTTGACCACCAGTACACTGGGGGCTTGCCATGGCGGGGTTTTTGACGGGGCATAGAAGCTTTGCAAGCAGTCTTGATGATGCTCATAGTTGAGTGCACCACGTCTCGAGCCGCCAATTCTTCCGACCCCTCGAAAGCTCCCTGCAGCGGCTCACCTGCTGTGAGCACCTCGACGAACCTCGCGACGTCCATGCTTCCGGTGTTCCGTCAAGTTGTAAAAAGCCGAGAGCACGGACGTCAGGAGACACATCACTTATCTCAAGCAGAATGCACTGTTGATCACTAGCTGAGTAGTCCTCTAATACTTTCCAATTGTGTCAGCTCCGTGCTAAGGACTTCGAGGCAAATGTCACATCAGGTATGGCTCCCTCACAGCCAATACAGCAGAAAGTCGGCATATTTCCGGTATTTAGTAAGACGAACGTCGTCCTGGCCGCCATTCCTAGGATTTGTTTTCCCCTCGGATCTGTTTGAGGTATGCTCCATTCGATTGTTTTAGCTTTGAAGTCTCCTCCAACGAGCACGTTGCCCTCTGGGTTCGAGACAGCGCCCTCCAGAGCATTAAGCTTGACTTGGGAAGATGATATCGATTCGTTCGGCGTTAGGTAAACACTAAAGAAGGTGGTTCCTGAGCACTAAACCCACACGAAACCATCCCTGCATCCACAACTCTCCGCTTGGAATTCACTGTTCCGAACCCAGATGGCGGCAGTACCAGTTTCGTCAGGATACCATAGCACAGGACTTTTAACATGGTGTTACTCACTCAGCAGCAAGAAGTCGGCTTTCATGTCCCTCGCAAACTACTCAAACAGATTTTGGGCGGTTGAACTGCGATGTACGTTTAGCTGCAGGATGCAGGTCATTTAAGTTCTGATTTTGTCTTTACTAGGGCTTCCTGGAAAACCCGGCATTTTCCTGATCCCAAGACGTGTCCAAAATCATGTCTTGGATCAGCATCCTTGCAAAGAATACAGTGTTCCTCCTTCATACTCTCTTTTCTTTTATGTCCCATTTCACCGCATTTCTAACATAGGGAACTCCTATCGGGTTCTTTACATACTTTCTTGGTGTGACCATAGCTAAGGCATTTGAAACATTGAAGGGGCGTTGCTCTTCGCCGTATCCTATAGACAACCCACCCTATTCGTACTTTGCCCTTGTTCAGGAATTGTTCAACGTCTTTTTCTGTCAAGACAACTGTGGCCATGCGTTGTCCCCTATTGTTTTCTGTATAAGAATAGGCTCAAGTAGAAGCAAGTACCACGAAAGAGGCTCATTATCTTGAAGAGGAGGGGAGGAGTGTATTTTTCAATAATTTTTATTTATCAGCTTCGTGACTTTGTTGTATAAACGCTGTAGTGTTTGAGTGAAATATGTTTTAATTGTCCGTTAATGACTGCAGCGATGGTCTGCTGCCTCGGTGAGCGAAGATATGCCGGAGTTAGCCTTGTCTGAAAATGCATGAATGCGCTGGCAGGCTAGCATTGCGGTGTCGTGGGGCGGATTCTTTTTCCCAACACAAGGGCCCACTACAAAAAAAAAGATTCGCATTCACGAATTAGACGTTACAACTATCTCGGTTCAACGGTATCGAGGCCGAGGTCACCTACCGAAGGGATCGACTAAAGAAACACTCGACTGGCCGAGCCTAATTAACGCATGCGGAATGCGAGAGGATTGTGTCTTTGCAATTAATATTTACGACCCCCAAATAACAGTGGGGCATCCGGCAACCCCTCGCATCCCCCGACATCCGCATCAAGATCCATTTTCCATCTAAACGAAAAATTCACACAAAATTAATTCGTATGAACTTTTTCCTTAAATGAAAAATAAAAATGTTTCAAATTTATGTTAAAATGTTATATGACTGACTCATATAAAACTTTACCATAAATAAGAAACCTGCGCAGAAGGCCACTCTACTTTGCAAGAGCATCTGTAACAAAGAAAAAGGGTGTACTCACCCGATGGCTAGCTCATGAGTGGAGGGGTCAGCCAACGTGGCGGGGCTTATTTCAGGTTAGTAATAATTACATTAATAAGTTGCATATCAAATCGTTCTGCACTTATTGCATTACGACTATTATGAAATTACTTCTTTACGTGAAGGTGCCTCGAGCAGTTTGCCTTGGTGGGCTGCTCGATTACTACAGGGCAACTAATTTTCTCACGACCCTAAGGAGGTGAAAATTTCTCATGTAGATAACCGATTGTGTTCAAAGCAGGAATAAGAATCAAAAACAACAAAAAATAACGATTATTGGACGAACAGACTGACGCAAATACTTTCGACCTGCTGCAGATGGGAAAATCAAAGTATGTGATTGAAACTAAGTATGGACGGAAAAAACAGATGTATGTACTTAAACTATCAACGCAAGTCTTTTGCGTAGTATACACCCACTTCTTTGCCAGACTGGTCTGTGCAAAGATAGCGACCAGGTCCTACACCCTTATATACCCGGCTTTTCAAGGAACGTCGATCCAACTTCGCATTATAATGCCCAGCTTTGGCGGAAATTGCGATGAAATATTTCATCCCCTTCTCTAAACTCGGATGGCCGGGATCTTGATCTATAATGCGTTTCACGTGCGCGTCCTGTTTCCCTTATCTTCCGTCTGATTTGTTGGTGGAGATCGCCTAATCTTTTGTGGGGCTCCAGCGCAACGACGAGAACTTCCAAACATTTTAATTGGCGCAATAGCTTGTACGATTTGCCGTCGTAAATCATGCGCTGGCTGAAGGCGGCAAAATAAAGCGAGACACCCGTGACGGAATGATAAGACGACCACAGAGCGCAGGTGATGGCAAACAATCTGCTGTCCCAATCCTTCTGATCGCAGCTTACAGGGTGCGATTCAACCATCCTGATGCGTTTGATTGAGCAGAGTATATTAGCGTCAGTTGGTGTTCGACACCGTACTGTTCGCGTAGACTCTTAAACTGCCGAGATCGGAACTGGACTCCGTCATCCGAGTACAAGGTTTCTGGAACACCAAGTTCATGGAATACTCGGCTCTCTAAGAATTTCACGATAGGTGGAGTCGTAAATTTTTGAATGGGTTCCACCAGCGAGGACTTAGATAGTTGATCTAGAACATAGCTCCAACGTCTCCCATAGAAGAACGAGGGTATGGACCGAGTACATCTATATACAGACGTTGAAATATACGCCCCGGAACGTTGAGTTGGCTTATGGGGGAAACGGGGTATCAAAGAGGCTGGTTGGTAGCCTTAGTGCCTTTACAGGTCGCACAGGCGCCTACATACTCCTTGACCTGAGATGACATTTTAAGTCAAAAGAAGTATTTCATAAGGTGCCGAAGCGTCCAACTGTAGATGCTGTGGGCACTTAGGGGATGGTCGTGTGTCCGAAGGATCAGATTGTGAGTCATCTACTTTGGCACCCAAAGCTTCGAAACCTCTTCTTCATGCAACGAGTCACCGGTTGCATATTCATTAAGTCGGTAAATATAACAGTTGACATTTTCAAATAAGGTAACTGTGTTTATTGAGATACGGTGGTTTACATCAACTTGTTGTAGTGGTTTAAATTGAAATGCGGGCTGTTTAAATCTATATCGATGGGACTATCGTCATTTAATGCCAATTCCGCTTCCTCGGGTGAAAACATTCGGGAGAGAGCATCGGGCACGATGTTTTGTGTTCCTTTTCGGTGTTTAATGGAAAACTTAGGCCCATCGGGCCAGGCATCCGTGTAGGTCCGCATGGTTCATGAGCCATTGTAACGAAGTGTGGTTGGTGATGATTTCCAACGGGTGGTCTTCTATCTACGCTCGGAATTTCTCGACAGCCATCACCGCTGCCAGACATTCTTGTTCAGATACGCTTTCAATGCCTGAGTCCGTAGCTGGCCTCGTTCTTCAGACAGTACCTGAGGTGGTCGCTTCAGAAATGTTTTTGAAGAGGCCCCCGAAAGAGATGTGTCATCTGCAGCATCATGGACCAGCAAAGGTGTCGGTGTAATTGTAGCTAGAGTATTTACTGGCCAAGAGCTCGTCGTAGTGGAACTGTTAGTAGACGGAACGGAGTGACTTTCCATTACTGGGTCTTTCTCGAGTGCTGCTGGTTGTCGTGGGCGCTCGCTTGCAAGTTTCTTGGCTCCTTGCAATTGGTGCAATTCGGCGCATATGTATCTGGCTTACCATAATGCGGTAAAACGATGTCCCTTCTGCTGCCAGCTCCAACACGTGGTAAGTCGTGTCTAAGGTGCCAGTTCATGGACTTCTGTTTGATGGGCTTCATCCAGCTTCATGTGTGATGGAGATATGGTCTCCGAAGCGCTGCCCCTTATGTAGGCTATGAGGCCAGACACGTTGTGTTCGAAATCAGCCACTGGGCGTCGTTCCGGTTGCTCCCTACGGTTAAAGAATTTGCTTTGGGGCGTTGACCGCTGGGAGTATTGCGCGGCTTTCAGCTCTTTTTCTGAGGCGCAAAGCGCACGTACGTTGCGGCGAGGAGCAAAACCACTCGCTCTCGTAGCTCCAGCCTGCTCCCTTCTCAAAAGAGACTTAAGAACTCTGACTCCGGCATGGGGCTCATTAATTGTTCCAACAGACAACATAGAGGTCCGTAGTAGTCGTCTACTATCTCCTGAGCCCGTTGGTGTCTACTCTGTAGCTTTTGTTTCAATATATCATCACTCTCGACTGGTGTGAATTTCTGCAATGCGGTATACCTCAAAGCTTCCCAACTGTATGTTGAAAATGTGTCAAAGAAACGCCAGAACCATCGGAGAGTTCTCCCAGTGCATTTGGGCGCATCTTGCAATGCAGGTTGAACGACGTCATGTTTCCTACCCTCCATTCCGTAAGAAGGCACCTATGGTCGAAAGTTCAACCTGGCCCAAAAACACAAATTTCCAGCTAACTATGATATGTGCCACTTTAGTTGGTGGAATTATGCGCGGGGAACGATAACATTCACAGCTGGGTAGTCGTGGTGCTATCTCATCTCGGTGCGTGTACCTTCCCATTCGATGACTTTCTGGCTGAGTTGATGTCAGGAGATCTCAGGTGTACCAGGGCATCGAGCCACGCTTAGGGTCTTTCTGTTCAAACCTCTGTCGATCAGGGCTCCAGGCACGCGTGTTATTCTGGTGGTGTGGAAGTGAAGTTGAAGTACTTACTCTGGGCCTATATTCTGCGGCCATTGGGTTCATCACTCTGCTGAGCCTTGGAGGTGCTGGGTCACTAGCTAGTGTTAGGGATAGTTCTGCTGTCTCCGCATTGTCTACTCTTGACGGTAGTATAAAAGGCTGGGCCTGTGGTCGTAGGGAAGATACGTTTTCCAATTATTTCCTCATTTGCTCCATACCGGCAGCTATTGAATTGTAAGTCCGACTGGTGGTAGTGCTCCTGCTCCGTCTGTGTCGCTGAGCGTAACCACTAGATTTGATTGGCTGAGCCCGATTTCAGGCACTGCTCCACAAGCAATGGGGGCTGATTCTGCCCTGACTCTGTGGGTGTTAGCGCTAGGGGTTGTCGGCAGAGAGGGCATGTCGACGATGTCTGAAGTAACTGGCCCATATTTATTTGGTAGAGACGATGACCACACGGCAACGTCTGACTGGACAACTTGTCCATGTTTTCATGACATATTGAACACAGGAGTATCGGTCCAGCGTCCGGTCTAAGTTTTCTCCTCTCTGGGGCTCTTTAGTCCACATCTTTTTCCTAAAAATATTACAATATCTGAAAGAAACTAGTGTTAAAAACAAGTATCACAAAATAAGTATTATATATATACAGTATATATTTCTTATAACGACGTTGAAGGGACCAGTGAAATTCCGTCGTTATAACCGTAGGTCGCTATATCCAAACATAATAATAATACTCAAATATACTCTTTATTTATGATAGAAATGAGAAAGTTAATTGAATACAACAGAAATGATACATACTAAAGAATGGACACAACAACTTAACTTAGCCAGATTTAATTTTAAGAAAAAAAATCGGTGATCATTTTTTGTTTTTGTGATTTTCGGTTTTCTAAAAAGTGTTGTTCAATTACTTTCTCCAAATGTAGTAAAGCGAAATCTGTTTTAGCCTCTTTTAAATCCTCATTAAATGTAAAAAAATGTTGTACCGTTTGAATCGCTGAAAAAGCATCTTTAGAGGTAGGTGGTTGGAAATCGATAGTTGGATTCATTTCCTCTTCGTCGTTATTTATACCCGACTCCAAATCTTGATTTGAGATAGCTAAAATTTCCTCTACCGTCATGTCCTCCGCCGTTTCAAGTTCTTCATCAATGCTTGGAAAATGTTCCCAACATTCTTGTGATGCCAAGTCATCTACAGCCAAAGCGCAGACCCACTGAGCCAAAGATAGATTATCCTCAACTTCATTTTGATCGTTTTGTAGCCGTCGCCATTCCGCTAAGGGTAGGGAATCATCTTGATCAAAAGAGTTTTCTGTTGCGTTTAAATAAAATCCTGCATGTGCAAAACAATTGGTTATTGTGCGTTGAGAAACACGATCCCAAGCTTTTGAAATCAGAAAAATGGCTTCAAGGATATGCATTTTTTTAGGCACACCATTTTCGTCGATGTCTTTTAAAAGTTTCATAATTTGAACTTTTCTAAAATGTGTTTTCAGTGACTTGATTACGCCTTGATCCAATGGTTGGAGAACTGCCGTAGTATTTGGAGGAAGAAAGACTAATTTTATTGCTTTTAAGTTTTGAATATTCGGGTGAGCGGGACAGTTGTCTAAGAGCAATAAAATTTTCTTTTTTTGTCGAATCAGCTTACTGTCCCATCGCAAAATAATTTTTTCAAATAAGGCTGATGTCATCCAGGCTCTTGGGTTATTTTCATATTCGACAGGTAGTGATTTAACATTCTTAAAACATCGAGGCCGTTTAGCTTTGCCAATAACCACTAGTTTTAATTTTTCCGAGCCAGTCATATTTGCTGTTACAAGAACAGTCACTCTTTCTTTAGAAAGTTTACCTCCGACACACTTTTCTCCTTTAAACTTCATTGTTTTATCAGGCATCATTCTAAAAAACAAACCGGTTTCATCTGTGTTGAATATTTCTTCGTCTTTATATCCTTTTCTTAAATTTGGCCATACTGTTGTTAACCAATCGTTACACATCCCTTCCGGTACATCTGCCGCTTCTCCACTTATTTTGCCAAAAATAATGTTGTGCCTTTTTCTAAACCTTTGGATCCATCCCACTGTGCATTTAAAATCTTTTAATCCAAGTTTTCTTGCAAAATCGTCCGCTTTTGCTTGCAAAATAGGACCGCTGATGGGAATATTGCGACTTCTTTGAATTTTGAACCATTCAAATAAAGCGTCGTTTACTCTAGATTGTTTACAAGACCTAACCTTTTTTAATTTTAATGATTTAGAGCTATTTTCATATACACTCTGTATTTTATCGCGATTTTTCCACATCGTGGAAATTGTTGAATGTGCCACCTAAGATGAAATAACATGCATATACAGTGTTTTTACTAACTGCATATTTATTTAGAACTTACATCAAATTCTTTGGCAATGCAGAAATTTGACTCTCCAGCTTCCAGACGCCAAATAATTGCTGCTTTTTCAGCGATTGTGAACGCCTTTCTTTTTGCCATGTCGACCTTCGTTAAGCTGTTTAAATATTGGACCTTTTATAGGAAACTAAGAAATCAACTTCCACTAAACAAAACACTGAACTGACTGTTTATGTTCTGTCGCGTTTGTTTTCATACCCCGGTGATTCCCCTTATTCGATAATTCCTTTGAGTAATCTTACTGTATTCGTGAGTCCGTCGTTATAAGGCTCAAATTTAACCGGTTCATCTTTCAATTTCCCGTCGCTATATTAGTTTCGTCGTTATATCCGATGTCGTTATAAACGACAGTTCTTACATACAAAAGTGCTTTTCCCGGCCGGGACTTTTGAAATTCGTCGTAAAAGCCGATATGTCGTTATATCCGATGTCGTTATAAATGATATATACTGTATATATATATATATATATATATATATATATATATATATATATATATATATATATATATATATATATATATGTACATATATATATATATATATAAATATATATACATATATATATATATATATATATATATATATATATATATATATATATATGTACATATATATATATATAAATATATATATATATATATATATATATATATATATATATATATATATATATATATATATAAATATATATATATATATATATATATATAAATATATATATATATATATATATATATATATATATATATATATATATATAATAATTGTCCTTAAAGGACTGCAGCGATGGTCTGCTCCCTCAGTGGAAGAGGATGGTAGTATCCACCGAGATTTGGCCTTGTCTGGGGACGCGTGAATGCGCTGGCAGGCTAGCGTTGCGATGTCGTGGGGCGGGTTCTTTCCCTCTAGCCCAAGGACCCACTACAAAAATATTTTGCATTCACGAATTGAAAGGGTCAAATTTCAGATCGACTGGTGTCGAGGCCGACGTAACCTACTAAGGGTTGAAATGGTTGTTGTAGAACAAATTGGGCCGAGCAAAACAGGACGGACTGACGGAGACTTCGTCATTACCGACGTTCCTTATGGCCCACAAGAAAGAGTGGGGCATCCCTCGCAGCCTCTCAACCGGATCAAGATCCAGCCGTTGGCGTGGCCATGCATTTCCCATTTGAGTGAAAAACTCATACAAAAGTACTTTGTATGACTCTTTCCCTCAAATGAGAAACGCAAACGTAACCGATTTATGCGATAGCGTTATGCAATGAAATCACATAACCCTATATCATAAAAGGGCACGCGAGCGGAAGGCCACTCTACCCGGCAAGAGCCCCTGTTAACAACAAAAAACGGAGGAGCGCGCCCGATGGCTAGCCCATGATATACGAGGAGCCTGCCATCGTTGCGGGTCCTATACTCGGTCAGGTAAAACGAAATGGAAAGACTGAGTTTTTAACGTTTAATAATTCATTTTTAATTCTTTTTACTTCATCGGAATTAATATTATCACAGAAAGATGTATGATGTTTCGATATTTGAACTGACATGAAATAAATGTGAAATTCAATTGCTATCACGGATGATATTTACTTTACTCATAAGATTTAATCGAAGTTGCTCTTGAATTTGCTTCCAGTCAGATCCAGACTTCTTACCCATTCCGGCAACGGTGCAACATGATGAAGGCTTTGTTTTTTTTGCATTCGAAGCAGTCACCAAGGCAGGTACGTGGTGATGAACAATAGTCAAAAACTGATTCACTAGATCTTAGCTCTTCTAACAAATCGCAAGCATCCAACTTTCTTTCGCTTACTTAGACATTTATAAAACGACGCCAAAGTCGCTGATTGGATGTCGTTAATAGCAGCGACCAAACTTATGAGCAACAATGAAAAATTCAGCGCAGTAAACACGAATACAATGTTGATGTTCAGTAGCCAGTGAAAGGAGTCAATCATGCTGCACACAACACAGCACTTTGTCCTTTATTCCAAAGGAGTTTTTCTACAAAGATCAACAATCTCCGTCAAAATCGAATTGCGTTGCATGTGTAATGGAGTTTGTGCACGATTCCATTAAACGAAAGCTTCAATGTTGCATCTTCCGACCGGCAAAGCACTTGTCAATATCAACTCACTTGCATAACATTTTTGTAGCGCGTGTTTTCTGTGTACAAATGACTTAAAAATCTGGTCTTGTTAACACCAATTCTCGACCATGAATCTCCGAGAGCTTATACTTATAAATCCGTGCTGTAGGTGTCACAATGCTGCCAACAATTTATGATGGCGGCCGTTCTCCGCGTCTTTGTCGGTTCGCGGTCTCCAGTGGACTTCCCTCCTGCTATTCTTCTTTTCATTACCGTGTATACAGTAATCGCCTCAGCTGAGTCCAGCCTAGTTAGCTTGCCTTCCGTGACATACTATACCGGTGGCTGTACTAGAACAGCATTCCCATACTCGAAATTTTATGTGGCAGATTTAAATTATGTGTAGTCTGTGTGGTCTAGTGGTTAGAAAATGAGACGCATAAGTCAAGGTTCCAGGTTCAAATCTCGTTGGTGAACAACGTGATTTATTTCAGGGGATTTTTCGGACGGACTACGAGTGTTCACTCAGTGGTGATATGTACTGATTTAATCTGATCATATCATAGCTGAACAGACACACGGGACCAAACCAACTTCCAAAAAAAATCAATACAGTCATGAAAATGATATACTCTAATTACCTCTAAGCGTAGGCCCGAGAGGGGCTATAGTGGTAAAAAGAAGAAGAAGATTTAAATTATTTAAAAACAAAATTTAAATGAAGTAAAGAAAAATGAAGAGGATTTAAAATAGTAATAAAATTTAAATCTCATGGAGAATATGATTAAAGGGAAACATTTAATTTTAATATAAAGGAAACATTGATATAAAATTACATTTAATAATAATAAGAAAGAATTTTTTTTTAAAAATTACGATTAGGATTGTAAATAATTAAATATTTTTCTAAATCTGCCATCAAAATCTCGAATAGGAGATACGAAGGTTTTCGAGCAGTTTGCTTATGTGACTGCTCGATCATTACAGGTTAACTAAATTTTCGATTTACAGGGATAACAAGCGATATCAATATTAAATTCGGTCTTCCCATTTTTCTTTCCCCCGTCGCAGGCAGCAATGGTGGGCTCTTCCCATACATCAC
Source organism: Odontomyia ornata (assembly GCA_963969285.1). Classification (NCBI taxonomy): domain Eukaryota; kingdom Metazoa; phylum Arthropoda; class Insecta; order Diptera; family Stratiomyidae; genus Odontomyia; species Odontomyia ornata. The sequence goes on from OZ017738.1 coordinate 402,360,665, forward strand.
AGGTACTACTCTCTTGAGGCACCGTAAATATTATAGTTCGGAAATGGTCTCTTCTTCACTTGCGTTAACTAAGGACAGTTTGTCGGCCCAGGGTTGGTTCCGATCCGCAAGCAGCGATGTCTTATCATGGATAGTCACAGCCTACCTAAGCAACCAATCACGTGATATCAAGATCCATATACTGAAAGACACTAATGCACCGCTTGGTTTGGGGTGCAAATCAGAATCCGCCGCAAAATGATGTTAGGTAACAACTTCCGAGTACACAAATGGAGTCTAATATCTTTTGGCCTTGCTAGTCATACAACGGTGGTAAACCACCAATGTGTAAATCAAAAGCAAGTCCAAACGATATTGATGTCCGAGGTCAACACAAAGCCCGGAAGTTGTTATGGATGCTGCGGCACGTTTAGTGCAATATCCTTCAGTCGTTACCTACCCGCTGAAAGTGTTGACACCTAGTAAGGTAACCTAGAGACGATGGTCTGTCTTAGACAGCCGGACCGTTTTTTACCTTCTTATCTTCACGTTTCATCTATGGCTAAACATCCCGTTTCGGATTTTGTCTTCCTGAAGTAATCACTTCAAATCATCGCGGTCCCTCTACCTTGTTCACTGATTTGATATTCGCAGAATGGCTCTATTTTCAGCGTCCACAATATCTTGCCATCGTTGCCTCGTCTTTATAACTTGATGTCTTATTTATGCCCTCCCTTGTATAGTTCTTTTGGGTAGTCACTGTTTTTTCATACGTGGCACATTGCCCACCTATTCAAATTTCGTAGTTTTTCGCATGTGGTTACTGGTGGATCGTCAAACAGTTCATACTTCGCATCATTGTAATGGAATCGCCATTCCGTTCCATTCTTCACAGGGCCAAGAATCCTTCTGAGTACTTTCTGTTCGAATATGTCCAGGGCTTTTTCGTAAATCATTTGTCAAGCTCCAGGTTTCGCGCCCATATAGCAACACAGGGTTCCTGAGAGTTTTGTACATGCGTATCTTACTTTTTCTGTGTACATTTCTGGGGTATATGATAGGAAGACAAGTAATGTAAGCTTTGTTAGTTGCATTGAAAGTAGCCATGCAAAAGGATTCAGAAATAGAGACGGAGGAAAGAGCTGCTTTGCTTAAGGGAGGAAAGGAATTATTCTCATGCAATTCAATTTATTAATTTACGCTTTTTCAACACACATATTTGTATTTTGGCACCAATCTAATATAATTACAAAAATTTATTAAACGAGAATGTGATCGCTGTCGTGGACCCCGCTAGTGGTACTGCAGCTATGGGAGATTTTCGTTTGGTGAAGGTAATAGCTCTGGATCACAGCTGTTTAATATGAGGTGAGAGAGAGCGAAACCTCCGAGTGAGATGAAGCACTGAGGATGAGACAAGCTTGAAACTTGGAGTTGTCTGTTCTCTCTACTCATGGGAACGGGTCCTGGGATACTATTGTCTGCACGATTTCTGTTACATCACCAAAACATTACATTACAAAACATTTTATTGAAATTTTTGTGCTTGCTTGGATTTAGCTATTTGTTAATGTTTGGTGTTAAATTTGTAACTGAAAGCAGCAGGGAGCTCTTCAAATTCGAGTCAGTTATTCGGGACCTAGTTTTACTTTTAATCAATTGCATGGAGGCAAATGCTTGTTCACATCTGTATGTTGTTCCAAAGTGACATATATAACTTTATGCATATTTTCTCAGCTCTGAGAAATTTTGACTAGATAATTGACAAGATAGCAAATGCCAAATAGTCCGCGTGGCTTAGTGGTTAGAGCACTAAGCCCTTAAGCCGAAGGTCTCTGGTTCAAGCTTCGTTGGCGTCAACGAGATTTAGTTCGAGTGGTTCTTCAGACGGACTATAAGCCTGTTCAGTTATGATACGTGCTGGTTTAAAATCAGAACGTATCGCAGCTGGGTGGACGTACACACGGCCAAAGCATGATAATGATCATATCTCCTTGTGGAGTGCCGATAAATTAGACCATGACAATGAGATACTCTAACTATCTCTAATCGAAGGCCCGAAAGGGGCTGTAGGGCTACGAAGAAGAAGAAGAACAATTGCCAGAAACTAATTATATCAGAATCATTTTGATCTAAAAAAACTCATTAAACTTCATTTTCAAGAAAGAATTTGTTTTAAGATCGATTAGTTCCATTTGTATATCCCTAGGCATCTGCATTAAGTTTTGTTCACTAAATGAATATGCCTTTATAAATGCGAGCATGCAGTCTTCTTCAAAGTTATGAAAACAACTTTTAAATGACTTACAATATTTTGCTTTTTTCAACATATTTATTCAAACTGTTATTATCCGCAGCACATTCACTTTGCTCTTTTAAGTGCGGAAATTGACTTAAGTCCTTTTTTTCTAACTGGAGTATGAACAGTTTTAATTTCATTTTAAATGAACGGATGCTTTTTACTAAGCTAGGAAATAATTTATTTCTGCCTTGAAGTTTTAAATTCAGATCATTGAGGAGGCCTGTTATATCAATTAAAAATGCCAGATTAAATAGCCAGTTATGATCAAGTAATAAAATTCTTTCATTAGGAAGTTCAGTCACAATTCTCAACTTCCAAAATCTGCTCAAAACTTGACCTCTAGAAAACCAGCGCAGTTCACAATGAAGGATGAGTTCATTATATTCCAAATCTAACAATTCACAGTACTCTCTGAATCCTCGTCTTTATAAGGCCCTTGCTCTAATTTTATTCACAAACTTCACAACTGGTAACACAACGTATTGCATATTTAATATTTTCCCACATAGTGCCTCCTGGTGTATGATGCAGTGGTATTTCAGTAAAGAACGTTTTATAAAATTTTCAAGTAAAGTTGTAGCACCATTGACTTTACCTATCATTGATGGCGCCCCATCAGTACACCCACTAATAAGTTTATTGTAATCTACTTTTAGATTTTCCAGGCATGATTTTACCTTCCCAAATATGTCTGATCCTCTCGTTTAACCATGCAATGCCTCCAGACTGTCAGGTTCTTCGAAAACATTGAAATTGTCATTAACTCCTCTTATAAAAATCTTCGACTGAGCAACATCATATATGCCCGTTGATTCATCCAATGCTAGTAAAAACAAAGTACATGAATTGACAAGGTCTTCCAGTTGCTGAATTATATCTTTAGCGAGTTCCTCAATACGTCTCGTTACTGTCTGCCTTGATTAAGCAAACTACTTTCTTTTCAAATCCTTTGTCGCCAAGATGGCGTGCAAATATCTGAAGACAAGGCTTAACAATTTCTTCTCCATCAGGAAAAGGCTTCTTTTTTGTCGCCAGTGCTCAAGCAAATTCATATGACGCTTCTGTCATTGCGAAATCTTCACTGCTTACTTTGACAAATATATTTTGCCTTTTTTTGATTTTTTCTGTTGTCTTGCTTATATAATCTTTTCATAATTCAGACCCGAGAACAAGCTTCATCTTTTCTTCTATGGTAGTCTGATGCTGTGTTGTATAGTGTCTCTTGAGATCAGATTTTCGATTATGTGAAAGAATGCTTTTACAAACAATGCAAAATGGTTTTCCTCATTTTCCCACTGCTCGTTGAATTCGCGCTTAGAATCACTTTCATGGCTTCCTGTGGTAATTTTTTTGTACAATTCAAAAACCACACTAGCCCACTCAATAAAACACTACTTCAAAATTCACGCTACGATTGCCCACACGGAACTAACTGCCCATATCACACGCTTGCCGCTCTTTTGCACGAGAATGCAAACTTGTGTGGCTAGTGCGCGGTGTCTTGTTGTTGGAGCAGGAATATGCAAAGTCAACACCGTTAAAAATATTTAGAAACTAATATGTCACAAGTTCCATGCCAAGTTCCAGAACTCGAAAAATTGAATATTACCGAAGGTAATGATCACTTTGATGTGGAAAATTTAAGGTGAATTCAGCTATGACAGCTTTTAAAAAAATTAATAAACGCAAAGATGCAATGCGCCACCTGTAATCATCCAATGCGCCACAATTTTGCCACCACTGAATCTAGCACCTAGGGTTATATATCAGGATAAACATGCTTCCACCCCTACCCCGGGTAACTAGTCGACCCGCTTAACTTTGTATGCTATTTGAAAATGCATATTTGCTCTGTTCTTGCCGTACCAATAGCTTAACTATACCCGGTGCAACGGTGGCCGGCCGATTTTCGTGGCACTGTTTGAAGCCTAGTTTAGGAAAGCTCTTTTCAAGGTAAATTTTATTTTGAGGGATCCCCCTTCAAATGGGGGACCCCTTAAACAATTTTCTAATATCTGGAATTTTGAAAATCCATAACTTCTGATATGCACACAAAGTTTGGTGTCCGTAGCTGGTATAGTTTGGGAGGAAAAATGCTATGACACACAGACGGGCGAACAGACAGTCGCAATTTCAATAGAATTTTGTAACTAGTACAAAACCCTATAAATACAGTAACAGTTACTCAAAACAGAGTTAAATTTGAAATCGAGAGCATTTGTTAAGCTTAAAATAAACATCTTAAACGTGATGGAAGTCGCTCTTACCAATAACGGTCTTTTGCCGTTTTTTTGGTTGATTCAAATGAGCATCTAGATTCGACCTTCCAGTTTCACTGCTACTCCCTTTTGGTACCTTTGTAGCTACTTCTTAGAAGCCACTTCTCAATAATTATTTAACAAAAAGAGTAACTCGCGGTTACTAATCAAACATATGTATGCAGAACTACAAACAAATGAGCAATGCCAACGCTCACTTGAGATCAATATAGCTGCCGCATTCGCATGGATGGCCTAGTGGAAAAATACGTGAGCAGTACAGGATGTAGATGTTTTTAGTTTTGTAAACCATTAATATTTATTTCTTATTGAAAGATACATATATTTGCATTTTACAGTAATATATTAACCTGCTCAAAATAATTTTGCTCTTATTTTCAAATTGTCCGAAGGGGGATATACCCCGATACCCCCCCTTTGGATATGCCACTGCGGTTTAGTGAAAAAACTAAGCATACTGATAGTCCTTATCATCCATAACCACAAGTAAACTTTATTGAAACTTTTTATAACTTGACATTACAGAGTATGCTTAGTGACATTTGACAGTATATGGATGTAAAATTAACTTTGCCGGTTAGAATATATGTACTTTATAATTATATTACATCAGTGTTTTTGGATATATAGACTTTGTCATTTGCTCTTATGGCTTACGACTTTAACCATTTGACAAGTAAATACGTTAAAACTAAAACTAAATCTAATCCCAATATAAATTTAATCTATTCTTACATCTATACTAAAACTATAAGTCTGGAGTTTTTATCAATTGAAGAGTCTCCTGAGTTAGATATCTACAAAGCGGGTGGCGTGATTTCTGGATGGAGACATGCTGGACTAGATACTCTAGAATATTTCCTGGTGGGAGATTCGGAAGGAGGTCTTTGAGGTCTTTTTTTGAAGTTCGGCCAGTCTGTGGAATTAAAAGGTCTGTAGTGGGGTGAGCAAGAAGGAACTGGTATATATGATCTAAGCGTTATGTTAAGATGGAGGCCACGATGGTCCGATAACGAGCTAAATGTGGAGCAAGTAAAAGGAATTGCGGGATCGATGAGGTCAGAGGATATTATGAAGTTATCTAAAAATGCATTCTCTTTGGGAAATGTTGGGACCCCAGCATTTGCTATGGATGCTGAGAGGAGGAGCCGTTCGAATAGCTACTTCCCATTGGTATTCCTTGTGGAGTCCCCCAAGTATTCGTATCTGGCATTAAGGTCTCCTCCGAGTATAAATGAACCGTGGGATAAGGCTGTTGCGAGGATTTGGTTAAGTGTAAATGGGATGTGGGAACCTAGATTGCACGGGAGGTATAGGAAGCCAATAAGAGTTTTGTCATGATTTCAATTGGATCGCTTGGTGTTGAGAGTTGCTAGCGTACATGAGGAGTTACTTTGTTCAAAAAGGATTTGATGGATATCTAAATCATGCTGAAACAGTATCGCAGTACCTCTCGCACTGTCATTACGAAGCACATGGTAGTTCTCCACACGGAGTTTGTTTTGAGGGTTAAGAGCTATTTCGTTTAGAAAGAGGATGTTGGGCTGGGAGGTTTTGACCCAATCAGTGTTGGGAGAACCGAAGGGCGGGGACCAGTGGGGAAACCGAGGAAACGCTGGTCTGACTCGGTCGACGAAGACAGTTCATAGCTGCTCGGATTTTGAAATTGGAAGACGCGGTAAATGGACCGATACAGTTTGAGGCGCTATTTGCAGGAATTGAAGGTCCGAAAGAGGCTGTAGCGCTAAGAGGAAGAAGAAGCATTGCAGAGCTTCTTGTCGTCTGAAATTAGGGAGATGATATTTAGGGAAAGAATGGTAAGTCTGTTTGCAACAATCATGATTGAAATAGAAATTGAGGAAAGCCATTTGCTTCTCTTGGTCAGGAGTGGCGTCAAAGGATGGGAGGAAAGCCCTGACCTTGAATAGGAGTTGGCTGGGAGAGATTTCCATCCACTCCTAGGTTATCTGTTGTAGGCGCTCGATGAGACTAAGAGTCGGTGAAATCATAGTGTGGTGTAGATTTCCGGTTCTTAAAACTTCTGAATATGAGGTCCAATTGGAAAGAGGAGCAGAGTGGTGTGGGGTTGTAGGGTTTGGCGAACTATTTGCATAGCTGGGGAGCGGTAAGTATATGATCTGAGGCGCCATCCGTTTGGCTTTAGCTTTCATTGCTCTGTTCAACAATCTTTTTCGTTCCGGGCAGCCGAAAAAATTGGCTGTTTGTCCATGTGTCTTACACATAGTGCAGAATGAAGCCGTTTCTGGCTTACCCATGTTTTTTCTGTGGCAACTTTCTGAAGTATGCTCCTCCCTTCATGCTACACATCCCATGTTGAATCCACAATTGGTGGATACGTGCCCAAATCTTTGACAACGATACCATTGAACCAGACCGCTGCTTTTGGGGCGTTCCCATACGACTCGTTGATTTAGAATGTATCGCAGTTTTATTACTTATTTCTTATCAGCTTCCGATCCCACTATTAGCCTATACTCGTATAAGTCCAAGTCGATCCTATTTGCTCTCGACCATGCAGTAGTAAGTGCTAAATGGATTTAAATAAATAAATAAACTTTGTAATTCTGTACTCTAGACGACTAGCATCGATAGGGGTGTACCTATCCATAATGCCTTTAAGCACTGTTCCCTTCACATTTTCTATGAAAATTTGTGGGAACCACATCTTCCTTAATCGATTGTGAGTCGCGTTCGTTTTATTATTTTGATTATCGTTCTTGGGTGCGCTGAAGGGACTAGTACTAGATCTGGATGGGATTGACAAGGGAGCCGGGTTCTTACGTTTTACAACTAATTTACCCTTCGCTAATACAAATCCATTTACCTTACAGTTAATACGGTGAGCGTCTTGGTTAAAGTTTAATTCTTTGCTGTCGTAACGTCCGTATTCATCGTTTCCAAAGGCATTTCCTTGGGGGTGGCTTTGGTTGTTCTGCCATGGTATGTGCTTGCTCCGCCATCCTGTTTGCTTGTTAACAATAACTTGTAGTGATTGGAGGTATGGTTAAATGCCCGTAAAGGACTGCAGCGATTGTCTGCTGCCTCAACGGAAGAGGATGTTAAGATCCGCTGAGATTGGCCTTTTCTGGTGACTCGTGAATGCGCTGGCAGGCTAACGTTGCGGTGTCGTGGGGCGGGTTCTTTCCCCCAGCACAAGGGCCCACTACAAAAGAATTTCGCAACCACAAATTTCCGGGGTCAAATAAATGTCGACCGAAGTTGAAAAGGAAGTAAGCAACTAAGGGTCGGAAATTGCTGACGCAACAAACAAAGAAAAACGTTTGTTGGGAGAACCGAAGGGCGGGGACCAGTGGGGAAACCGAGGAAACGCTGGTCTGACTCGGTCGACGAAGACAGTTCATAGCTGCTCGGATTTTGAAATTGGAAGACGCGGTAAATGGACCGATACAGTTTGAGGCGCTATTTGCAGGAATTGAAGGTCCGAAAGAGGCTGTAGCGCTAAGAGGAAGAAGAAGCATTGCAGAGCTTCTTGTCGTCTGAAATTAGGGAGATGATATTTAGGGAAAGAATGGTAAGTCTGTTTGCAACAATCATGATTGAAATAGAAATTGAGGAAAGCCATTGGCTTCTCTTGGGCAGGAGTGGCGTCAAAGGATGGGAGGAAAGCCCTGACCTTGAATAGGAGTTGGCTGGGAGAGATTTCCATCCACTCCTAGGTTATCTGTTGTAGGCGCTCGATGAGACTAAGAGTCGGTGAAATCATAGTGTGGTGTAGATTTCCGGTTCTTAAAACTTCTGAATATGAGGTCCAATTGGAAAGAGGAGCAGAGTGGTGTGGGGTTGTAGGGTTTGGCGAACTATTTGCATAGCTGGGGAGCGGTAAGTATATGATCTGAGGCGCCATCCGTTTGGCTTTAGCTTTCATTGCTCTGTTTAACAATCTTTTTCGTTCCGGGCAGCCGAAAAAATTGGCTGTTTGTCCATGTGTCTTACACATAGTGCAGAATGAAGCCGTTTCTGGCTTACCCATGTTTTTTCTGTGGCAACTTTCTGAAGTATGCTCCTCCCTTCATGCTACACATCCCATGTTGAATCCACAATTGGTGGATACGTGCCCAAATCTTTGACAACGATACCATTGAACCAGACCGCTGCTTTTGGGGCGTTCCCATACGACTCGTTGATTTAGAATGTATCGCAGTTTTATTACTTATTTCTTATCAGCTTCCGATCCCACTATTAGCCTATACTTGTATAAGTCCAAGTCGATCCTATTTGCTCTCGACCATGCAGTAGTAAGTGCTAAATGGATTTAAATAAATAAATAAACTTTGTAATTCTGTACTCTAGACGACTAGCATCGATAGGGGTGTACCTATCCATAATGCCTTTAAGCACTGTTCCCTTCACATTTTCTATGAAAATTTGTGGGAAACACATCTTCCTTAATCGATTGTGAGTCGCGTTCGTTTTATTATTTTGGTTATCGTTCTTGGGTGCGCTGAAGGGACTAGTACTAGATCTGGATGGGATTGACAAGGGAGCCGGGTTCTTACGTTTTACAACTAATTTACCCTTCGCTAATACAAATCCATTTACCTTACAGTTAATACGGTTAGCGTCTTGGTTAAAGTTTAATTCTTTGCTGTCGTAACGTCCGTATTCATCGTTTCCAAAGGCATTTCCTTGGGGGTGGCTTTGGTTGTTCTGCCATGGTATGTGCTTGCTCCGCCATCCTGTTTGCTTGTTAACAATAACTTGTAGTGATTGGAGGTATGGTTAAATGCCCGTAAAGGACTGCAGCGATTGTCTGCTGCCTCAACGGAAGAGGATGTTAAGATCCGCTGAGATTGGCCTTTTCTGGTGACTCGTGAATGCGCTGGCAGGCTAACGTTGCGGTGTCGTGGGGCGGGTTCTTTCCCCCAGCACAAGGGCCCACTACAAAAGAATTTCGCAACCACAAATTTCCGGGGTCAAATAAATGTCGACCGAAGTTGAAAAGGAAGTAAGCAACTAAGGGTCGGAAATTGCTGACGCAACAAACAAAGAAAAACGTTTGACCACTTGTTCTGTTCATGAAACATTTATTCTGTTCATGAGGTATTGACTAACTCCAGTAATTGCAAATAATATATTTTTTATTAGTTTTTTTCTCACTGAAATGTTCAACAGCAGCCAACATATTTTATCAAAATTATCAATGAAAAAGGTACAAGTGTTTCAGTCTAGGCAGATCACATCATCGCTAATAGAAAATTGTCAACTAAAATGTCGCCAAATTGCATTTTTGATCGCTGGGTTAAATTAAAAGCATTCACAAATTGAACACATCTGGATGTTATGTAGCTGAGCATAAGAAAAAAAAGAAAAAGGCTTACTCGGTACCCTTTTTGTTTGCACTGCCTACTTAGTTCGCTATGTCGGAGAGAGTTTTTTACTCCGACGGGCAGCCAAAAATGATGATGTATTCGTACCACTCTGACTACCTCTGAATAATGAAATTACATTCAATGAAGCAATTTCTTTCAGGAGTTCCAGAATTTCGCTAGTTTTCTTTCTCAGAAATTATCCTCTTTGTACCTGCAGCTAGAGGAGCACATTGTCCTCTTCCTTTAACATGCCATGATCGAATAGTTCACCTAAAGGTCCACTAGTTTCTATTCGCCTCGCTTGTTTACCATCAATACCATCTTGTATCGTTCGAAGCACTTCTACGCATAATCAACCGAATGGCATGAGCGGGAAAATTCCTTGACCGGGACTCGTTTTGTCACACATAAAACTATAGCAGACGATGCTTGCACTGTTATCGCCTTTATCGTAACAAGGAAACGATTTTTTTTTTTTAATATCGATAAAAACACTACACAAGATGACAATTCACAAACGAAAGATGTCTCAGAAAAATGGTCGGACGAAGTTTGCTTGGTTGCACTTTGCACCGTTTGGTGGTTATTCCTGAAATAATCCGTTGTTTACAGCAGCAATCAGTCTTGTAATGTGTCACAAGAATATTGCACCACATAAACTTTTTTGCACATTTAGTTTTTTTCTTTTTAAACAAAAAGATTCTTCCTCTTGTATCAGAACTTGTATGAATAACTACCAAAACTGACGTAAGATAGGAAGCCATATGGAAGCAATTCGCATATGTATTAGTCGGCCTACTATGGACAAGCTTCCGTGAGCTGTCAGCCAAGTGCGGCATAAGCAAATGCTTATATCTCGTAATATGTACTATTTTCCCGAATGAAAACATACGAAACGCATTCCGTGCATGCTTAAAACTCACCTTGCCCTGTCCACTGCACTCCTAAACTTTTCAAGACGAGCAAATGAAGCACATTTTTTGTATCTTCCACTGAAAGCTCAGCATTGAGAAGTAAACAAACACATATTTATTCACTTTGGAAGGCGATAAAAATTAAACGGGTATAAGAACTGAAATAATTTTCATTTCACAAGGAGCGTTATTGTGTTCTCCGGGGACACTCTGGATTTCACTGTAGAAATCCGTCTCTAAGTCGTACAAAACATCAAATTTTCGTTGGCACCTCCATAATTCTTCATATACCGCCATGTAAGTTATCCAGCAAAGTCGGCCTACTAATGGCCATGTGTGTGGCAGTAAGCGCTGCTGCCATATGGCTTCCTATCTAACGTCAGTTTTGATTACTACTGAAAAGTGCAACGGGTAAACCGTAAAGATGTTTGATTTCCATTGCAAATTCATAAATATTGAACCGTTATAAGCACTAACGCTTCCTTTTCAATTTATAAAACAAGAAGTCTGAGCTCCGACTCGGTTGCTTAAAACGTTTAGTTTCAATTTCGATTGTAACTCCCTACACATGACTTGCAATCCGACCCGCATAAGATCCCGTCTCCAACTCCCCGATCTGTCGCCGAATTTTGTCTCCCTTTTTCATTACCGTGTACACGATAAGTCGTATCAGCTGAATTCGATTGCCTTCGCCAATGTAATATACCATTGGGGTGTACTAGATCAGCGTTCCCATACTCGAAATTTTATGTGGCAGATTTGAAATTTTTAAAAACAAAATTTAACTGAAGTAAAGAAAAATGAAGAGGATTTGAAATAGTAAGAAAAGTTAAATCTCATAACGAATATAATTAAAGGGAAACATTTAAATTCAATATAAAGGAAAATTGATATAAAATTACGTTTAATAATAAAAATAATAAGAAAGAAAACTATTTTACAAATTACGATTATGAATGGAAATAATTAAATATTTTTCTAAATCTGCCTTTCAAATTTTGAATAGGAGAAAGGAGCAGTTTGCTTGTGTGGCTGCTCGCTTACTACAGACTAGTCCATTTTACAGCCTCTGAAATTCTGTGCACGATGTATGCAATGGGCGCTCGCCCAAGATGAAGCTTCTGCTTTCTTCTAGCCTTCAACTTTCAATCTTTGTGTATATGATCTTGTATGATGAGATATACTTATAAATTTTTGTTTTCTATTAATTTTTTTATAATTTCGATATTGACAAATTCACAAACGTGTTGACAGTTTCAACGTCCAAACGTCCTGTCCTCCATCAAATCCTTGAAGGGTCGCAAAATAATTGGCATATTTCGTGCAAAAGTGCATTAAAATTACAATAAATTTCTCGACACATATGAGGGAAAATATTGATTACGATATACAACAGCTGGCATTATCGAAAACTTGATTTAGAATTTATCAAAAAACAACCGAGGAAGTCATTTGGGGTTTATTGTATTCCATTACTGATTTCAGCGTTATCAGTTGTTATTGAAAAATTAACAAGTTTTACCAAAAAACAAATTCTTTTTTTCCTCTTACTTAAAATGGCACTTCTTGTTTATAAATACTACACAAAATATTATTCCAATAGAGCTTCTATATGTTTTCATTCATTAAGGGATCACTTGACCAAATATTTCATTCTTTTATCAAAATTATGGATGTAATAAAAATTTCTGTTTTGTTCAATTTTTTCAGTATGCCTGCTATTAATTATACCTTTGGCAAGTTCGGAACTGAAAGCTCGGAAATTACCGCGCGATGTAACTGTTATATCAGGGAAAATTATGAGGTAAATTTAATTTGTTAAAATATCCGGTGGAATGAAGCGTGGTACATGCAAAAATTTCGTGTATTGTTTTTCTTATTTTTTTTCCTTTCTTTAACATGAATGCAGTTTCACTGGTGCTGGACAACAAGATTTGCGTGAAAGTATCCCCGGAGAGCCAGGTGTTGACTATCCAATCTATAGTTCACCGCCGGAAACAAGTTTTACATGTTTGAATCGACACGAGGGTAAGTAATACAAATAAATAACAATTCTAAATAGTATCAATAAATATGCAGAATGCTCTTTAATTAACTTGGCATGAGACTTTAATATTTCATTTGTTTTTATTGAATCGCTTAATCTGGATGATATAAACGTAAGGTGAGAAAATTTAAACTTTTCCACCATCTATGCATATTAATTTTGACGCTGGAATATGATTTATTTCTTTTCCTATTGTATTCATTTATACACACTTGATTGTTTTATTAATAAGACGTCAGCGAGGAGCAAAACTTGAGGAGTTTTCCTTGAAGTCATTCAATTTTTGTCAAAAAGAAATGTTTTCTGATAATGGGATGCACAGACATGTATTTGTAGAAAGAATTTTCTAATCAGATAATATTCGATATTCTGATAATTTTTTATTAGATAAAAGATAAAATTGTCCGCACCAAAGAAAAAAATAAATTCCTTTTTGATTCAGAATGATCTTGCCTATTATATAATCATTCTTGTTTGAAAACATTTAAGAAGCATCATTAATTTTCGAATAAATTATTTTTATTTTATGATTATGAATCTTATTGATATGCTTAGTCATTAAACTATGATTATTATCAGTAGGAATATGCTGCAGTCAGCAACCAATTAAGGAGCTGTTGTTTTGCGCAATTCTTTTGAAAATTTCACATTTCAATCGTAAAAGATAAAAAAATCCTGATATATTTCCCTTGTCAGATAAAGACCACATGTCACATAAAGACCACGTGACCACTGCCCTTGCAGATAAGGCTTTGTTAACAAGTTATCAAATCACACAATGTCCGCTGAATTTTCGTAACTTGGCTCTTATTATACATCGATTCATTAAATTCATTCAGAAACAAGTTAAGTAAGCAGGAGAGTGCTCCTACCGGAAGGTCTTTGTAATCATCCTAGGGCTCGAAACAAGTTTTCTAATAGTGTGAATCGATGACTTAAATTATTCATCCAATACTTGAATAAGAAATCGCTCAAATTCATGCAAAAGATGCAGAGTGTCCTTTACAAGCACATCGAAGCCGCCATTTTGTTCCAGCTTAATAATGTTTTAATGCTCGGCCGGTTAAACATATTCAAATCAAACACTTTTCCATAAATTTTCATGAAAATTGGAAGAAAATAAAAGTGCCTAGCTCAATTTGAAATATGTATCAACCATCAACACGTGTTATTGTAGTTGTAATTCCATATAATTAAAATGACTATAACTCACATTTTGTGAGCACAAAGATCTGATATTAATCTATATAATTGCTAAATACATAACCGGATAGTAATTTAAGAAATCAAAGAAATGAGCTGCATAAAATGGCAAATGAATTTAAATTGAGGTCGGGCCTAAGTTAATGTCACTGGTGAAACCATAGCCCAAACCCCCAAACAATTCTTTTTTTCTACGTCTAGCACTCGTTGCGTGTAGACGTGTTTTTAATTCGCTCCTGTCAGGAATTTTTATAAATTAAAATAATTTTTAAAAACGTCAATTACAAAGTAATTTCATAAAGAAACTTATTACATCGTCGAACTTTTCGAACAATTTATCGAGTATCTTGATTTTACCTACGAGAAAGTTTCAAGAAAGAAAAAAAGTTTTTTTCACCGGGGGGATGGAGGAGCCCGACGGCTTCCCATCGCTGGGGGACCCAGAGCCAGGCATTTTGAAAATTACAAATGATAAAATAAACAAGCGGAAAAATGAACAAGACAATTGTGAGCATGGAAAGCGAATTACGATTTCAAGCGAAGTTTATGAAAAAGTAACCATGGAGAATGCAAGGGTTACGAAACAAAATGACGAATTAAAACTCCGGATACAGAGTTTGGAAGATATGGTCCGGACGTTGTCAAATGGGAGCAAACAAAAAGCGAAGTCACAGAATACGTCCGGCAAAAAAGAGCCGATACTAACTAAGAAGAATGAAAAACAGGAAACAACAAGCAAGACCAACGGGAAAGGAGTACCAACATATAAAACGAAATCGCAAGATATGAGCAAGACAATCCATGATGCGGAAAATATCCTGAGCGCAGGAGGAGCGAACGACAGCGCCAATTATTATGCGGTGCTGTCTGCAATGCACGAAGAAATGGACGTCGAGATAGAGAGCAACGATAAGATAGGTAATATTGATAGCGATAATAATTTCATTAAATATTTAAAAGTAAAAAATAAGCAAAAGGAGAAGAAGCCAACCGGTGGGTCTGCTGGTCCTCCTAATAAAATTAATGTGGTAAATGAAAAAGTTCCTCCAATAAACGTTTTTGGGCAGCGTGGAGGAGATATGGTTCGGTTATTGGCAGCCGAACATAAAATCAAAAACTTTGAAATTAAGAGAGTGACCGGTGATAAGCTCTCGATCAAGACAAAGACACTGGCTGACTTCAAACAGGCGAAAGATGCTCTTAATAGTGTCCAAGCTCCCCACTTTACATATACGCCAAAGGCGGAAAAAAATCAGACCTTCCTGTTGAAGGGCCTGGACTGTGGAGAGAATACAGTTGATCTCCTTGAGATGTTGCAGGAAGCAGCACCAGCTGTTAAGTTCATGTGTGTGAAAAATTTTGCTACAAGGAGATCAACTGTAGAAGGTAAAATATTACCATTTTATTTGGTCCAAATTTCCAACGACAGCAGTCCGAGTGCCCTCCAACAGGTAAGGTACTTAAACTTTAGAGTTGTGAGGTGGGAACGCCTCCAAAAAACTGAGGTCAACCAGTGTTACAGGTGTCAACGATTCGGTCATTCGGCTGCCAATTGTGCAATGCACTATCGCTGTGTTAAGTGCAAAGATATCCACGCCCCCGGTGAATGCAAATTGGCTCAGATGGAGCCAAAAGAAAAATTGTATTGTGTTTATTGCGGTACATTTGGTCATCCAGCATCATACCGAGGATGCCCTCGGTATCAAGATGCAAGAGCTAAATTTTCCCCAAAGCAAACCAAAGTAAATCACAATCTGTTACCTCCCAACTTCATCAAAGCCGGGGTATCATTTGCACTTGCTGCCAGAGGACCAGCAGACAACAATATAAATAAAATAAATAATGTAAGTGGCAATAATGAGCTGCTTCTTAAAATCTACCAGCAACTTGAATCACTTTCAGATAGGATTAATACGCAAGACCAAAAAATCAATTTCGTTTTTCAAAGTTTAGGTCAACATGCTCCAAAATAGTTTGTCATCCAGTCACATTCCCATGGATAGGATTCGTCTCATCTCGATCAACGTCAACTCCATTGTTACTATACATCGGCGTGATTATCTCCTTGAATTCATTGTTAAGCAAAAGCCTGACATCATGCTTCTCACCGAAACCCACCTCAATTCATGGCACTCCATGACATTCAAGGATTTTGAATTCGTAAGAAACGATAGGGTAATAGGTGATGGGGGAGGTGGCACCGGGATATTGGTTCGAAGACCCTATCGTTTCCAAAATATTGAAAAAGTCGAATTCAAAAGCTTTGAATCTCTTGAAGTGTCCGTTATCAAAATTTCACTGCCAGGTGGGGATAACCTCTTCGTTATCTCTGCCTATGCAACTGGTGGAACTGTTCTCAGGCTCAAGGAGGAACTCAATTCCTTGTTTGAAATACTCGAATTGAACAGGCTTCATAATTATTATATTCTTGCTGGTGACCTGAACGCCAAGCATACATCATGGCTAAACGCCACCAATAATCCAAGAGGTGTATTCCTGAAATCGTGGATAACAGAGAACCAGATTGAATACAGGTGCAATCTATATGGGTTGGAGTTCCCAACATACCCTAGGACAAATTTATATTTGGACCTCTGCATTGCTGACGCAAGACTCGAATTCAACTTTGATAGTCCTCAACGGAAACTGCAGGTGCTTCCTTACGATAGCGACCATAACGCAATCGTAATGGAAATCAATCATCAGAGGGATGATTTCTTCCTCATTCCAGTTCAACACGAAAATCATCGGTTGAACTTCAAAAAAACAGACTGGGGAAAGTTTCAAAAGAAGTTTAATCGGGAGTACCAGAAGCAATGTCCCCCTTCTGATGGTGGCAACTCTTGCTCAATGGTTCCTAATAACAGGAATCTAACTAACGATGAAATAGATGTCTATTTGTCGAAGTTAGAGAAGCTGACTTTGGAAACGATTGAGAAAGTAGTTCCCAAGATTAAACTTCGAAACAATATGGAAGGATATGAAACACCAACCATCGCAAGGTTGAAAAGATTGAAAAGCCTTCTTCTCACACGCGTCAACAATATTTATCGACGATTTTTGGATTACAACCATCCCTCGTTGGCTTTGTTGAAATTACATCTGAAGAATGTCCGGAACTTAATCCGGTCATACTTCAGGAGTGAGGTCAGCAATCAATGGGCGGAAAAATTGAGGAGTATTAGCCCACAGGACCCAGACGGCGTGTTCACGAAAGTGAAAAGCATATTCCGCAAGAAGTCTCGAGTGAAGGTATCGAATCTTGAAGTCACTAGTGATGAGATAAATCTTCTCGATAGGGCTGGTATCGAAATTGATAGTACGACTCCGGATAGAAATGGAAACAGGATCATTTGTGAAGGATTGGATAAACTTGCCCTGATTGGAACACATTTTCATCTACCAAACCCTGAGAGAGGGAATGAAATATTTTCAGAGATCGTTGAAGCAAAAGTTTCCGACTTCAAGTCAAGCCTGAACGGCCAATCAATTCTTCATTTCAATGAAACATTAACATCTGACCTCATACCGAACTTGAATCTTATTGATTATTTTGTCAGCAACAAGAAATCATGTGGTACTGATGGTATTTCAAATGTAGTTCTCCGACATTTGCCGGAGGTTGCTATTAGGAATTATTGCATATTGTTCAACAACATGCTGAGCAATTCATGTTTCCCAAATGAGTGGAAAAAGGCTAAGATATTTCCAATCTTGAAGAAAGGAAAAGAATCTTCATGCCCCAAAAGCTATCGCCCAATCAGCTTGCTGCCTAACATCAGCAATGTGTTTGAAGTGATACTCAACAGAGCATTAAACGCCCACATTGAGGAAAATGAGTTGATGCCGAATTGCCAATTTGGTTTTCGTGCCAGGCATTCGACCACACATGCAATAACGAAAGTAACCTCAGACATCTGTTGGAAACTAAATGATAGACAATGTGTTGGAGCATGTCTCATTGATATGGAGAAAGCCTTCGATACGGTGTGGTTAGATGGACTAATTTTTAAACTCCTTCAGGACAAGTTCCCCAGACACCTTATCGCCATGATGTGTAATATGTTATACGGGAAATCGTTTGTCTTAACTGATGGAAATCTGACAACAATGCGCGAGTTCAAGGTCTTGAATGGTCTACGGCAGGGAACAGTTACTGCGCCTCTGCTCTTTTCAATCTTTATTCGCAAGCTATTGAACGGCTTTGATTTTAACGTCTCGCCAACGCGATCATTGGTAGCGTTTGCTGATGATCTGATAATCTATACGGCAGACCGAAAAGCTACAATAGTTCAGAGCAATCTCCAAAAAATGTTCAATGATGTACAGCTGTACACTGACAATTGGCGAATGAAAATCAATGTGCAGAAGTGTGAAACAATCTTATTTCGGACAACGTTGCGGGGGTCAGTCAAGACCTGAAACGTAATTGGAAAGATTTCCACATCATGGCTGGTGAGGGTAGTCTTGAACGGGTTCCACATAAATCCTGTGTTCGATACCTCGGTGTTTATCTCGATCAGTATCTGTACTATACTGAACATGTGAAAATCATGCTCAGTAAGGCACTTAAAGTAGTCATGGCCCTTCGAAAACTCTTTCATTCCAGATACATTGATCAAAAGGTCAAAGTTATCTGTTACAAGACACTAGTTAGACCAGTTTTGACATATGGATGTCAGATCTGGTACAACCAGAGCGCTAGTACTATGGAAAAATCAAGAGTTTTCGAAAGGAAATGTCTTCATGCATGTACTGGTTTGTACAGAAAGCCTGAGACGGATTGGAAACATTATATATCGAATAGAAGAATTTATCAAACTGCTGAAGTGACTAGAGTCGATATTTTCATATTGAAACTTCTTCGGAATCATATCGCAAGATCTGCGACTGTGAGTGAAAACCCTTGGATTTCACAGCCGTTCCACCCTAATATAGCGACTTGCCTCGCTACTGGCTTCATTCCTCCAGAAGCATTCGTGTATTTGGACATGAATGGATATGTTTTTGATTCTGACGGCGTCCCAGTCATATATCACATATATCGACGGGCCACCGATAAGAAGATAAAATATCCTCCGAACTTGAGTTCACGAGACCAACAATTCCAATGGAGATACTCATTTGCTAGATTCGTTGAGGCTGATCGAGTTGAGACGGGGCAATCTAGGTATTGGTGGCTGAATGACAATGTCTAAATTATTCGTGTTTATTTTCAGTTTTGGTGTTTTTCGTTATTTAGTTTTTGAGTTTCAGCTCATTATTGTCACATTTAGTGTTATTGTTTATTTTTGTTAAAAATTAGGGATAGGTTAGGTTTATATTATGTTTATTATATTAGGTTAGAGATAAGGTAAAACGCTTAGGTTAGGAACATAGTTATAGATTTTTTTAGTATAAGATAATGTTTTTGATTGCATTTATTAGCATTAAGTTAAAACATATTAGGTGTAGGATCAAAGTTCACTGTAGTGTTAAGACGATAAATAATTTTAGAATAGTGTTGGTTGGTTTTTTCTCCTTTTTCCAATTGAATTTTAAAAATATGTGTAACAATCTTCATTGATTTGAATTTGCTATAGTTTGTTTTTTTTTTTTTTTAAATGTGTTTAATGATAACGTACAAATTTAGAGAGCCATTTGGGCCGTTAAGTTTTTTATTGTTACAGTTTGGATTTTGCTTTATATTCTTTTAAAATTTATAACGACTAGTATTAAATAAAGCGCTTTTGACTTTTTTTTGATTTTCTGAACCTTAAATGGGATTATTATTTTTCGACCCTTGTGGTCAATAAGGAACTAAACCAAAATCAAGTATTTATACTAGACCGCAAACGGCTAATCAGTTACATAGATTAAATTCTGAACAAAAAATATATAATGTTGTCCAAACGTGAATTTAGCCAATACTTTCGTTTACATGCTCGCGTGAACAGAACCAAAGCAGACATTTTCATCTTAAAAGATTGTAAAAAACACAAAGGTTTTACGAAATTTATGAATATCAAGTGCACCATAAACAATTCCAGAACATGCCCTTTTATTCAAAAAGCCAAAAACAACTATTATGCTTGTTCAGACAAATTGCAGTTAAAAATCTACGAAGTGCATTTATATGAAAATCATAAAGAACTTGGATGAAAACAGTCACAGAGAATTTTTACAAAAGCAAGAAATAGTGAAAACTAGAGGCTTTAACATATTTAAGGAGAAACGTGCTACACAAAACCAGAAATTACGGTAATTATAGTCTGATAATAATACCATTCAACCGAATGTCAAATTGGTACCAGTTTTAGTTGTCAATCAATCCGATGAAATTTTCTCTAATGATGAATTAGAGTTGCTTAATCGTGGTTTGAATTTTTCTATCGAACCCAAAAACAAGCATTCAAAGATATAGTCGTAGACATTGAAAGACGATACCATACATGTCAGAGAGAATGGATACGAAATGCATCGAGAGAATTGAAGCACTTGATGATGTAGCGTGAAGTTGGCGCGTTATTAGCTGTTGATTCGACTTTCAAATAAATTTGACGTGACGTCTCCCACTGATTTTCGCATCTTGAACTAAATCAATTTTCCGTGCGGGTATTCCAACTTGAACGATATAAAAGATTGAACATAACTTACCCTACGAAGGATACGTCTCTGACATGCTTCCTATAGCTGTTTTTACGATCCCACACACATCACTACATTTTTCATTTTAAAATTCAACTTGATTAGACGTTTCCCATCAATGTTGAATTTTCACGAATCATATGTTGTCAATCATATGGTGGATATTTCGTAGACAATTCGGGGGTTAAGGTATAAGACGAGTGGGATTTTCCTGAGAGCAACTAGAGAGCCACTTGAAGGTGTGGATCCTTTAGCGGCGAGAAAGGCAGGGGGATTTCAATTCGCATGCGAGAGGAAGTCATATATGTAGTAAAAGTACTTCACTCACGTATGGATGAAAATAAGCTCATTTCATGTCCATTACTTTATATGTATGTCTTTGGACGATACAGTACCGTTCACTCGATGTGAAAAAGAGCATAAGAGACCGCACTATACCGCTTATTGAAAACGCACAACACTTTGATAGTCACAACACCGAAGGCACCATAACCAAATGGAACACAGCATTGAAAAAACTAAAGCAACGTTACGTATATTATATGAAATCAGACAAGGGGAATAAGGTTGTGGTGATGCCGAAAACTGTGTATGATGACAGTTATCAAAAATAGCAAAGTGGTTACTCAAAGACCTTAAAAAGTTCGATGATTTCGATGATTTTTCAGTGAAGAACACACTTGATTTTGATGACAAAGTAAAGAATATCGATATTGAAGACGCACTCCGTGTTCATTTTTGCAAGCATTTGCGCTACATCAAAAACAAAGAGTTACATAAAGCAATACCAGCTCATATTTACGATATTAACAACATTGAACCTCATCGCGTTGTTTCTTTTGCCGATAAGGTTAAATTAGTTAAAAGTGTAACCATTCCTTCTAAACTAGTCACATATGAAGCATTGTATACAACCAAAAACAAAAATATTATGAACTTAGACGAAAGCAACATTGTGTCACCGTTATTTGGTCTTTTGTGATCTCTCGCTTTTGCTCACTTCTGTTTACAATGCACACAACAGTGCATTGTGAACAGAAGCTGATGATGGACGCTCAATTGACGTTCGAAATGCATTCGATAATTTAAATGATAATAAACAAATTTTGTACAGTTTTTATATATTTGTGTGATTATTATTTTTCGATCCTTGTGGTCAATAAGGAACTAAGTATTTATACTAGACTGCAAACGCCGAATCAGTTACAGAGATTCAATTCTGAACTAAAAAGATTAAATGCAAAGCTCATGGCTATCCTAAATAAATGGCTTATAATGATATCGGTTCCTCTCTCCCTGAAGACACATATGATTTTTTTGCAGACCACTTTCAATCAGTATATTGTTTATCTGATACTGTACCTCATGCAGACCGCCATTTTGTTCAATCACTAACTAAAACAAGGAGCTTTGATCTTTTATTAAACCCACTTTTAAGCACAATTGATTTAATTTACCAGAAAAACTCTGACATTTTGAACATTGCTCAGCCTCATTATTTTTTGCGTGACAAGTTGCTGGCGAGTTCTTAAAAGACGCACACTTCCATCTAGTATGTGATGGCTAAAGCGTTATTCGTAAACAGTTAACTACACAGTTTTCGATCGTACATAATCGCCCACCAAGGACTTGTCCTTCATATACACAAAATGATCATAGCTTTTCAATTTTTCAAACTCAAATAAATGTAATATTGTAAAAACCAAAATTGAAAGATTTTAACATTATACAACTTAACTTAAAAACTAACCGGCCACCGTGCCAAGATACATTCAAGTCCGGATGAAATAGTTATTTCTAAAGCACACAAATTTTACTAACTGGTCTTTTCAAAACTTCATTCTTACATTTAATTGTTACGATTCTCGTGATATCATCAGGACCTGGAAGTTTCTGTATAATTTTAACCGATTACCCATTTAGCCGGTGGAATCATATCTTTTCTAATAACTACAACATCATTTACATTAGGTTCAGAAATTTTACTATTCCATTTGTAGCGTTGATTTAAGTTAACCAAATATTCTTTTGAACATCTTTTCCAAGAATCGCAAATCATTTTTTGACATAATTTCCATCTATCTAAAATGTTACGAGGTTGATGACAATAATTCTCATCAGATACATTTATCAATGACTCACCCACCAAAAAATGGCCTGGTGTCAATAGAAGAGGGTCATCAGGATCGTCATTTAAACACGCTTCTATCTGTGTCAAAACCGTTGTCAACTCCTCAAACGTAAACGTACTATCCCCTATGACCTTTTTTAGATGATTCTTTACACTGCGCACTCCTGCCTCCCAGAAACTACCAAAGTTTGGCACAAAGGGAGAGTTGAAGTGCCAGTTGGTTGATTCGAGTGTCGAAATTTGCACCACATCATCAGGGCATCTAGAATTAGCAAGTTTTGAACATCTCCATCAACTGTTTATCGGACCCAACAAAATTTGTCCCATTGTCGCTATATATGTAGGTCCTGGCAGTGTCCGTGACGTGAAGTAAACCTTCGAAACGTTGCAATAAACTCCTTGGCTGAGAGATCAGATACAGCCTCTAAATGCACTGCGTGTGTCACCATACATAAAAAAGGCAAATATGCCCTTGGTATGATATGGAACCTCTGCCAGGAGAAAACCTAACATTGATTGGTCCAGCATATTCTACGCCAGTTGATTTAAAAGGTTTGCTGAGCTTTTACCTGACTTCTGGGATCTGTTCCATTAGTTGTGTCCTGTTCGCTGACGAGTATCTTCGGCAAGTAACGCATGCTCTATATACCTTTTTAACCTGGATCCTTACTCTCAATATAGATTAATAACGTCTTCCTTGCTAACACGTCCTTGTCGATACATTTTAACAAGTCTGCAATAATGCAAATTTTGTGATCCCGCCATATTAACAAGAGATGATGTATATATTGCTGCAATTTTGGTCCGACTAGTAAGTCTTCATTAAGGAATACGTTATTTAAACCTTTACAGGAGCGTCAAATACGACACGAACCTTTGTCGTATCCTTGTAATCACGTATTAAGCATGATACGGTAGGTACACTGCTCGAGGATTTATTATGTCTTCTTTTGGTACAAGTTGCATCTGATTCTCCTCCATCACTTTAACAGATTCTTTGCCTAGTTTTAAATTATGATTTAATCTCTTCTCCATAGACATGAACCGTCTTGATGCTATTTGCAGCGATTGTCCGTATTATCACTCTGGATCTTCCGATTTGAACGGCAACCGTACAATAAACCGACCATCATCATCTCTTACAGTAGTTGATTCAAAAAGTTCTTCACATCTTATCTCTTCTTCGCTTAGTATCTTCTGCTGTACTTCTGGTTCTTTTTCTAACTCCCAGAATTTTCTCAACAACTCATCTTCTTTGACTTGTGTGTACTCGTACATGCTAATAATTCTATTCGCTAAAGTTGAATTTGGCGACACCTGACCTGATACAATCCAGCCTAGACTGGTGTCCTGAACAATTGAATTTCTAGAGGATTTTTGATTACGCCCCTCTTCAGTATTTCTCCGTATACTTCAGCTCCGAGTAAGATATCAATTTTACTCGGTATTGTGAATTCTGGAGCTGCTGATGGTGACTTCTCTAACTCAAACCAATCAGGTGATTTGATTATCCCAGATGGAACCACAGATGTAAGGGTTTTTAACACAAATGCATTTACTGAGATTGATTTACCTGATTGATGGTGTGATTTAAAATGTAAAGATACACAATACTTAACTCGGGTGTGACCATCTCCCACTCCAGAAACCAAGCCATTGATGGGTTACGCTTGAGACCCAGTAATTGTAATAAACGTAATAAACGAAGTCTGTGGCCCCTGATTACATAAAAAGTTCCGCAAGCTGATTGTGTCCTAATCACTGCAGTTGCTAATATAACGTTGCAGGATGATAATGTTTTAGAAAAGTTTGATAATATCGTCGTCGTACCTTGGTGTGAGGTTGTGCATTTTCTTTATCTCGTTTAGATGTCCCTTTTTCTTCCTTTTCTCTCTCTAGATGCAGTTATGAACGGTGGCGACGTCCACAACTCGGCAACTTGTCGATTGATGGCATCTACTTACCGTATGTGTCGGTGCAAGACAATTAAAGCATAATTTATTACTTTCTGCATAATCTACGCGTTATTTGGGAGTATATTTCGAAAATTGTTTGCACTGGTAAAGAGCATGTTGACCTTTGCACATTACGCATGTATAACTAGACTTCTTCTGTTCGGTTGCAGTGTGAAATGATTTTATTGGTACTCGCGTTGTCGAATTAGTTCCTTCTAACATCTCCATTGTTCTAAATCTAGTCTCCATAAACTTCTTAGCTGAAATTCCGATTGTTTTCTCGATTCTTGGTCTAACTTAGAAACCACGAGATCATTGATAATAACGTCCCATGAGTCCGTATCGATACTAAAATTTGCGAGAGACTTCCAACATGCTGAAGTAGTGTCCAATAGGTGTTTTATGGCGTTAGTTGTCTGGACGTTGATTGCTCTTTGTGCAAAAAGCCGCTTTAAAACTTCATTTGTATTGAACCTTTTATTGTTATAACGCCTCGTCAATAATAACCAAGCCTCGTTATAGATGGGTTCTGTAGTAGAAAGATTCTTCAACACAATATCAGCTTCTCCATGAAGACAACTCTTTATGTAATTTAGTTTTTGGACAGCACTTAGGCTCGCACTAGTATGTATTAGAGACAGGAACATGTCATGAAAAGACTGCCATTCTTCGTAACCTCCAGAAAGCTTAGGTAAACTAATCTGCGGTAGGCGTATTTCGCAACTCGGTCCTCATGATAGAGATGATGCTGAAGGTAAGCTTACTGATATTGAACCTCTGTTTATCTCCTTTAAATCATCTTTCATTTTGGCCTTGTATTCTATGTATGTTTCTTCAACTTGTTCATATCTATCTTCGGTAAAATAAGATAAGTCATCCTGTTCATCCTTCTCCAATTCATAAACTATTGTAGTGTGACGATCATTAAATTGTTTCCATAGTGACTCTACGACTTCGATTCTAGTCTCAATATATGAGGCTGTTTTTCTTGTCTTAGGAGACTTCTTATAGTTCCCAAACAACTTAATAATAAGCTTTAACAATTCGTCTTGATTAAGTATTAAAGAGTCAGTAGTAGTAGCCATCTTAATTTACTCCCGAACAAATATATATATATATATATATATATATATATATATATATATATATATATATATATATATATATATATATATATATATATATATATATATATATATACATATATATATATATATATATATATATATGTATATATATATATACATGTATATATATATATATATATATATATATATATATATATATATATATATATATATATATATATACATATATATGTATATATATATATATATCTATATATATATATATACATATATTCGGATTTACTTTAACACTATTTAATTAAGTTCCCAATTTCGCTTATTTTATACGGTATCGCATAAATTCCACTTTAAAATCAATTAAAATATTCATAAAGTCCGAATTTTTAAAAGTTGAAGCTCCATGAAACTATAAATTTTCACAAATATTACGAAGTTTGATCATCATTTTTCAATGTCCGTAGTGTAGATTCATAAAAAATTACAAATCCGAAAACACATAAAATATTCCCAAGTCACTGTAGTATGAAGCCGAAATTTTCACAAGTCCATTGAATAGAATCTCAAAAATTTTACAAGTACCAAATCGATAGAATTTTTCTAAGTTGAAAGATCAGTTCACAATATTTCAATCTTATGTTAAACATTTAACTCCTGGGTTTCGGCACCATGTTCATTTTGTTCAATCACTAACTAAAACAAGGAACTTTGATCTTTAATTAAACCCACTTTGAACAATTGATTTATTTTACCAGAAAAACTCTCACAATTTGATCATTATTTTTTGAGTGACAAGTTGCTGGCGAGTTCTTAAAGATGCACACCGCCATCTAGTATGTGATCGCTAAAGCGTTATGCGTAAACAGCTCACTACACAGTTTTCGATCGTACACGCCCTAATATTGATTTCATCACGGTGCTTCATACAATAAGCACACTTGATTTGAACCATAGTCTTGGCCCTGATTTATTCCCACCATATTTATTATTTCAGTGTAGAGAGCAATTATTTTTGCCTCTTTATATTATTCTTAATAAATCACTCTTCTGGAAGTCCTCTCATTTAAACCTAAACCAAAAAAACAAAAATAAAGATGCTGTTCAAAATTACAGAGGAATCGCTGTACTTTCTGCCATTCCAAAATTATTTGAAATAATAATAAATACTAAATTATCTCCCAACATATCGCAAAGTCTCAATGGCTAACAACATGGCTTCAGAAAAAATTGATCCACGATCACAAATCTAATAGTTATGGTCTCCAACATACTTTATGCAATTGTAAAAGGACTTCAAGTGGATTCAATATGCACTGACTTTAGCAAGGCATTTGATCGAGTCAACCATACGATTTTATCAAATAAATTGCAAAAATTTGGAATCACTGGCTACTTGTTTTACTACCTGAATTCTTATCTACAAAATCAGACTCAAACTGTCAAGTTTCAAGGATATATGTCCAAACAACGCTCACTCCGGCACACCGCAAAGTAGTCATCTTGGACCTCTTCTATTTTTACATCCGACCTGTCTGATGTGTTATTTGATACACCACACTTATTTTATGCGGATGATCTCAAATTAAATCATATTATAACATCCCAAACTGATTCAGCATTCTTACAAAATAAGATCAATCTTCTTCTTGAATGATCCATTCAAAATCACCTTTATCTAAATCTTGAAAATACCAGGTGGTTCATTTCTTCCTGAAAAACTCAATTTTGTTAGCTGACTATCACCTGAGTAATATACAACTCTTTAGAGTTGACAAAATAATCGATCTTGGTGTCTGCTTGGATAAGAAACTTAGGTTTAATTTACACTATAATCTTTTAAGGCCCATAAAGTTTAAGGTTTCATCAAATGGCGTACTAAGGAATTTAGCAATGCCTGGGTAACAAAAACATTATACACCTCATTCGTGAGGCCTCCTTAAGATAGCTTTTGGTGGAAGGAGGTAAACGTGTGCTTAAAAAATCTAGGTGTTAAGTTGATAGTGCAAGATGAATTTCAAGCATGTAAGGAATGTGTTTTGTACTTTTATCATGTGAAACATAGAATACATTACGTCATACAAGCATTTGCTTATGCTGAAGTTGACTGATAGCTCAAAGGAGCTTGCCACAAGTAGGCTGACAATTATCAATGCAAATTTTTCCTGGAAGGTTTATTATACTTGCGTCGATTTTACTTTCTCCATATCAATGAGAATCGCCCAAAAGCATTTATACTATTAATTGACGCTTTTTTTATAGTTAGGAGGTGAATGCTATTTACGCACTGAGTGTGGGACTCTCATGCTCACGAGAGACTCCTCCCCTGTCAATCCGAGAGCCGAGCCTGGAACCGTTTGATACATAACTTCGGGCCAGGCCTCGTTTTGTTACGCTGTGAGGCACCTTCAAGCTGAGGGAACCTCATCTAGTGGGCGGGGAGAGAGGAGGAAGAATTGCCAGATAAACGATCCCCCAAGCTCGACGTTCCCGGCTGCTGTGAGTCCCTTTTTTCTCCTTGCTCCTCTTCTCTGCACCTGTATCAAGCGTTTTCAGTACACCTCCTTACTGAGACCAACGCCCCCATATTTCTGCTCCATACAGTAGCACTGGCCCTACATCACTCATCAAGAGGCGTCGTTTTAATGGGTTGGGTCCCTATACGTTTGCCAAAGATTGACTCTGAGCCGATACACTCGAAGCAGCCTTCTCAGCCGTTGTCCTGGTTTGCTCAGAGTAACTCATCTTTGAGTCGATCAGTAGTCTCAGTTACTTCACCGCTGGCTCCGATTTGAGTAGTATGTCTCCGTTACAGATCATCCATACTCTAGGGATTCTCTTTTTTGTTAAGATGACCACTTCGGTTTTCTCCTGTACTAGACTGAACCCACGAGTAGTTATCCAGTCTCTCACTTGACGCATTAGCATGCCTAATTAAATTGCGCTTTTTCAACGGTGCTTCGAGCGACTAGAGCCGTGACATTATCCGCATAGCCAATCAAGCGCAACTCATCTGGTATCGCCAGTCTCAGTAGCCCGTCGTAAGACATGTTCCACAGTTCTGCACCAAGAATAGCTCCCTGGGCCACACTCGGTGTAACTTCCATCCTTTGTTGGCCCTGTACCATGTCATTAAGCAGGCTTCAGGTAGTTCCAAAGAATCCGCATCAGATATTCTGGAACTTGAAAAGGGTTTTCCAGCGTATCCAGAATATCTATCCATCACCGGAGTTGACGGCGCTCTTAACGCCGAGTGTCGCCTACAGAACGGTTCGTCACTTGGTGTGGCTAACTACCTCTACCTATTAAACCGCGCTCACCACCTCTGCAATCGTACTAATGGTAAAGCGTCCTGCTCTAAAACCATATTGCCGAGAAGATCGGTTCCCAGCAGCACGAATCGCGTCAGTGAGTCTTCCCCTGATGAGTTTCTCTACCGCTTTCCCAGCCGTGTCTAGCATGCATAACGGGTGGTATGCAGGTGGCAATCCGGAACTATCCATCTCCTTGCTAATCAGCACGAGTTTCGCTACCTTCCATCGTACTGCCTCTTCTAGTTCCTGCTATGTGTAAATTGGGCACTCGATTGCTGTTTCATCGTAGACAACGTCAACGAGGACAAGATAGGTGGGGAAAAGTATCCGCACTATCTCCTCCATCTTTTTCGCTTCATGTAAGACACCAAAATTCCACAAAACTAGCTTGTAGCCAAGGCCCCACGGATTCTTGTTTACATTGTTCATTAAATCCTCGCGTCTTGCCATGTCGAGGTTTTTGACGGGACACAGAAGTGCTGCAAGCAGTTGTGTTGATGCTCATCACGTCTTGAGCTGTCAGTTCTTCTGTCTCCTGCGAATCACCTAGCAGTGGAGTACCTGCCGTTAGCACCTTGACGAACCTCTTGATGCCCGTACCTGCTGATGTCCCACACAATTGTAGAAGGTTGAGAGGACGAACGTCGGTAGACAACATTACGGACCTCAAGCAGAATGTACTGGCTGAGTAGTCCTCTTATACTCTCTAATTGTGTATTCTCGATACTAAGGACTCCGAAGTGAATGTCACGTCCGGTTTGGTTCCTTCACAGCTAATACGGCGGAAAGTCGGCATATTTCTGGTGTTTAATACGACTAGCTGTCGTCATTTCTAGGGCTCGGTTTGCCGCGGATCTGTTAAAGAAATGCCCTATAAATTGCTTTAGCGTTGAATTCTCCCCCAATGGGCACGTTCCTATCTGCGCTCGAAACAGTTCCCTCCAAAGCATTAAACTTGGCTTGGAAAGATATTATCAGCGTTAGGTACAAACTGAAGAAGGTGGTCCGTGAGCATCGAACCCATACGAAACTATTCTCCCGTCCACAGGTTTTCGCCTGGAAATCCGTGTTCTGAACCCAGATGGCGGCAGTACCAGTTTCATCAGGATACCATGATTTAGAACTTGTATCGTGGTGTTGCTCACTCAATAGCAAAACGTCGGCTTTCATGTCCCTCGCAAACTGCTCAAGCGATTGAACTGCGGTGTAGGATGCGGATCATTGAATTTCCAATTTTACCTTGGTTAGGGCTTCCTGGAAAACCTGGCATTTTCCTGATCCTAAGACGTGCCCAAGATCCGGCCTTGGATGAGCATCTTTCGAAAGGATAAAGTGTGCCTCCTTCGCACACTCATTTCTTTTATGTCCCATTTTACTGCATTTGTAATATACTTACGCGGTGTGACCATAGCCAAGACGTTTGAAGCATTGAAGAGAGGCTACCTTTCGCCGTACGCTGCAGACAACCCACCCTATTCTTACTTTGCCTTGTCAAAAATTATTCGGCGTCCTTTTCGGCTAAGTCAATGATGGCCATGTGTTGTTCCCTATGGTTTTCTGGTGTCAACCTCGCCTCGATCCTGCCCACGCTGGGGAGCTCCCTTTTGATGGCCTCTTCTACCTCGGCCAGGTCCATGTCACGGTCAATGTCTCTTATTTCGATCATTGCCATCGGCTTGAGCGAGGCTAAAGTTGCGCTTTTACCGAGGACTTTCTTAACTACGTCACAGAGTGAGTATGTGGCCCAGCTAAGTTGATCGTAGTCCTTTAGTAGCAGCGTTTGTGTCTTTGGGCCTTACATATCCGCTTCTATCCCCCAACACTTCTGCGTAAAATCAGCCATCTCGGGGTTTTACGAACAGTGCCTGCTGCCGAGGTCTTCGTCGTGGCTTTTTTCTCCTGATTGGCATCGGATTTTTTTATTGCTGTGCTCCCTGTAAACTTTATTTTCTAGCACTTATTGAAAAAGTTTCTTTCCGGCGTTTTTTGCTCGTTTCGCCAATACTATCTGAAACCCCTCGTACAGCGTTATACGCCGTTTAAGTGCCTCTTGCTTCCTTCTTTTGTCCCGATCTCCTTCGATTGGGTATGACACCATTCTTTTGATATTTGGTAGTGCGTGCCCTTTAGGCTTAACGCTATGTGCTTCTGCTCTTCTTCAGCCTTCTCGTCCTCTTCAGCCTGTAAACAGTGCCTCCGATAGTACCCAATGAAGTCTAGGACCCCATTCTTTACACGTTTGCTGATTTTTGGTGAGTCGCATATTGATTTTATTCTTTTTAGAACGACTGCCGTTTCTCAGATTAACATTTCTTCTTTATGTCACTGGACGGTAATTGTAATTTGCATCCTCCTTTCCTGGAGAAGTTATCAGCTTCCGTTTCTGAGTACAGGACTTCAGCTAAATTTTCGACGGTGGTGGTGAAATGGTTACTCCTTTCTTTTTCTGTAGCGATCACTTTGGGGATGTTAGGATGGTTCGTTATTATTTCGGCATTTAAGGCGCTTAATTCATTCACTTCGGTAGCAGTTGTAGCAGCAATCATCAAATTCTCGATGTTCTTTATACTCGTATTATCCCTCACTGCGCGAACATCTGGAGCGTCCTGCAGAATTTCCCGCTCCTCCTTTTAGGACGCTCTGGTGTTCGGATTATTTTTGTGCTACACTCGAACGCCACAGGAATTTCAGTTTGGACAAGGCTGTCTGGTAATCTCCATTTTTCGTCCGTCTGTAATTGTATTCGTCGTGGTTTTTGTCGTAATTGGTACCGTTCTGAGTGTGCTGTCAACATAGTGACTATAACTGTTGGTTCCGTCGTCCTTGCTGATATTTTTACTTTTTCTTTGGATTTGTTTATCTATTTTCTGGTTTTTAAGTTGAAATTGCTGCAGTTCGATTGGATCCCTCTCGGAGCCGCTATCTGTAGTCACTTTTTTGGTCCCATAGTTATCTTTCAAGAGTAGGAGGCCATGCGAGGGTTGGCAAAATCCCTTATAGGGACTAGTGCTCCGGGCCAAACCAGCGCTAATCGGAAGTCCGTCTCAATGAAATCTACACCACCCACCCAATGGTGCGAACTTCGAACACACTTTTTAACCGGGACAGAGATAGTATGATAATTGAATTGGAACTGTTCATGCATAAGTGTCACTTCAGCGTTGCCATGTAAAGCAACTAGGTCCGAACCATGTCCGCCAGCTCAAAGCATGAATTCAAATTCATTATCCAAAAGGGTAGTCCAGATTCAGTCAGGGTCGTTACGTTACCGGTCATGGCGACCTCCATATCCTCGGGCTCGTGGGAGCGGCACTCGCTAAAGAATACTAGGCATCAAGAGCATTCTTGTTGACCGGCATTCCTGCGGGGCGGGGATTACCGCTTGGTATGAGATCAGAAGTCAGAGTTTCATTGAAATGAAGAAGCCTGAACGGCGAACCCACCATTCAGACTTGATTTAAAATCGGAAACTTTGGCTTCAAGGACTGGTGGAAGCTTTTGTGGCCTTCTCTCAGGGCTCAGTAGATGGACCAATTCAAAACGAAATCCAATCAGAGCAAGCTCCATACAAAGTTGAAACTAATATTCAGCACAATTACACAGGGATTGCTTCCTTCAAATGAATTTTTGCAAATTTTCTAGTAGATGCAACTTCACGAATAACAATACTGATCACCAAAATCCCATCACCTTTTTTATCTTGTTGAAACGTCACAAGCTAAATTGATTATATTCTAAGTAAACTATCAAAAAAAGAGCAAATTAATAAACAAAACCTGCAACGCATGTTCTTAAATATCTCTAAATTGCTTCCTTTAAAGTTATTTCTTTTAAACGAATTAAAAGCTTGATTTCTTTTTATTTAATCCACAGGCTACTATGCTGATGTTGAAACTCGTTGCCAGGTATTCCGGATATGTTCCCACACTGATCACACTGGCAAAGGTTTGATATTATTTTATTATTTTTATTCTCTTTCTTTACATAATTTTTTCAGGTTTTGCTTTTCTCTGCCCCAACGGAACTCTTTTCAGTCAACATGATTTTGTTTGTGATTGGTATCGGAACGTACCATGTGAAAGCAGTCCTAACTACTACTTCATGAACGAACTTCTAGATAAATCCATCAGTCCACACCCGGAACTTCTGATGAAGGATATTGTCGCTATGGTCAACTACCCGATGAAAGTAATCAAGCAACAAGAAACATACAAAAACGCATTTCCACAATTGGCACAGCTTGAGACACCAACTACAACACAAAGGCCTCTTATCATATCATTCCCAACACGGCCTTCTATAAATAAGACACCAGCTCCTATTCAAACAACACCTACTCCGGTAAGGAATCCATTTGAAAGTGAAATTCGTCGGCCACAGTCGTTTGTTTTTGGAAACCGATTGCCGAAACCTCAACAGCCCAAAGCTCAACAACCACGAGTCCAGACACCGCCACCGCAGCTAGCGCAACTTCAGCTATTTCAACCAGAGCAACCACAATATCAACAACCTCAAATACTTCCATCTTCTACTGAGAGCACTCCACCAGCTCCAGCATTTGAACAACCATTAAACCAACCAGAGCCAGCGAAGCTATTTACTCCAGAAATTTCAACAACTACAACAACAACTACTACTACTCCTGAACCAATCCCTGAAAACAAAGAATTCATAAGCAAATACGATCCAGGCAAAATATACATATCCAGTTTAGGAGAGCTGTCAACGGATCCAGGCTCAAACTTCGATCCAAATACTGCCATTATTCTGCCCGACAAATCAGAAGACCAATCACCGATATTTACACAAGCTGGTAACCAAGAACACTTACTTGAAGGCATTTTAGAGCCTTCATTGAACGTCGCTCCAAAAGATGTACGACTAAATTTGGAGAACGTTGCATCCAGTGTTCCAGGAAACCTTAACTCACAACTAGCTTTAGTCAGAGATCAACCCGCCGTTGAAGGACCAGTTATACAAATTCCAGGCACACTTCATGTTAGCTTAAACTACACGCAAAAAATCAACACAGCTCTAAAAAATGTTCTGATTCCGTCTTCAGCCCAGGATCAAATAGCTATAAATCCAATTTTGTCGGGTGATGGAAAGATTGTCAGCCAAATATATGGGCAAAACCAATTTCAAAACAATGGAATTCTGAAATTTGCCCACAATATTAATTCAGCATTTCATGTAGATAATCCACTTTTAGCAGCAACTCATTCCCAAAGCATACCCAAAGATTTCTTCAACTCAAAGGACATAGCACAAGATCAACAGCCAGCTAGTTATAGTGGAACAGGGAAAGGATTCGAATTTACCGCTCGCATTGCACCATTGATTCCGGATGGTAATGTCAATACACAGCCACTATCTACTCCTCCAGGTGGCCAGGAAGTACAAGGTGTTGGTTTTACTAAAAGTAACATTGCCGTCTCTACTCCTGCAAGTATTCTGCATTCTCAAACTATTTACATTCCATCAATCAACTTGAAGGTAAAATAAAACAAAATCTTTTCACCTACACAATTCTTTCTGTTTTACTTTTTTCTTATTTCATGGATTTTTTATGTATATATACACAAACACTTTACACTATTTTATTTCCTTTTTAATCTCTACTGTATATTCTATTCCACATCCAGCCAAATCCTGATGTGACTGCGACTACTGAAACTCAAATATTACTAGACCGTACTCCTATTACGTTACAAAGCACAATCAGCACCGATGATCTCACTCTAAAGCGTGATCAAGTGGCTGCCGCAAACCAACGTTACGGTTTTGACTCGGAATATTTAAGACTTAACGGACTTGACGATAGCAAAAATCATGCCAAACGCGCCGAAAACCTTTTATTAAAGGGAGTGCAACTTAGCATCTATGATGCCGCTGAAAATGCCCAACGTATACTGACTAACAATGAGATTGACAAAACTGCCAAAAAACGAAATTCTTTCAAGGATACAACGTCAACAATAAGTCCTTTAGCTATTCAAACTAACTTGAAAGTCCCAACTTCAACTAAACGTTCGATAGAAATCGAGCCATATTTTCTGGATGACAAAAATGATCTTCTACAAGCCGCATTAAGTAGTACGGAGAATAGTTTACTCAGTCTTGAACCACCAACGCAATCACCTGAATTTTTGCCAACAACTCAAGCCACATTACCCGAAATTGCGCTTAATCGGGAAGAAGAAACAAAATCGCCAGCAAATGACGAGAACATAACTGAGTTTACACCAACACCAGCCCGAGAAGACTTTACAACATCAGTCAAAAATAATTTCGAAACTTTTGAAGTAGAGACACAAAAAATTGTTTTACTAGATGAAACTAATGTAACAAGTCCTTCTCCATCCACCTCAGTCGAACCAACTATCGCTGTCAGTTTTCAAGATTTCAATGACATAGAACCACTAAAGCTCGACCTTTCTGAAAAAAACTCTGAAAGTGGCTTTTTCCTCCCAGTACCTCTCAGTTCTACCACTGAAACAAATTTTCAAGAAAAAACTACTGAAGAAGTAACAGATTTCATAACTAATACAGCTTCCTCAAGTACTACACCTACTAATTCAAATGTAGAAGAGGTTACCCTTCCTGAAACAACACCCACCATCAGAAGTTCGCCTTCTGTAGAATTTTTAGAAACATCTACGGTAGTTGAAGTATCTCCTACAACAGAGGAACCAACACTCTTAAGATTATTAGAAACATCCCCTGGGACTCAGATACCTCCTTCAGCTGAACAAGCATTTGAAACGTCTACTGTGGTTCAAGTGTTCTCCACAACCCAAGAAGCAACATTGCCAAACTTACTAGAAACTTCTACCGTGGCTCAAGTATCTTCTGTAACCGAACAGTCAGAACAAGTCAAATTATTAGAAACTTTTGCCACAACTCAGGTATCTCCTTCAAGTGACCAAGAATTCGAAACGACTACCCTGGTTCAAGT
The DNA here is from genome assembly GCA_963969285.1 of Odontomyia ornata. Taxonomy (NCBI): domain Eukaryota; kingdom Metazoa; phylum Arthropoda; class Insecta; order Diptera; family Stratiomyidae; genus Odontomyia; species Odontomyia ornata. The sequence continues at coordinate 402,396,807 of OZ017738.1, forward strand.
GCCTTCTACAACCCAAGAGACACAAGTAAGAAACTTACTAGAAGCTTCTACCGTGGCTCAAGTGTCTTCAGCAACCGAACAGGAAACACTACCAAACATATTAGAAACGTCAACAGAAGGGCAAGTGTTGTCTACTACCCAAAAAACATTAGAAACGTCTACTGTAGCTCAAATTTCTTCTTCAAGTGAACAACCGCCACTACTAGAATCAATATTTGATACTACCTTGCCAAAATTGAGTAGCTCAAGAAATCGTTTCTATTCACGCGCTCGAAAAACTAGACCAAATTTAACAGGAATCACTTCTACAACTGCTGTGCCAGACACAACAAAAATTCCAAGCAATTACAAAGACCGTTTTTTCAAACGACATAACAGACTTACCGTTACTCCAACTAGAACTACAAGTACAACAACAAATCCAGACATTCAAGGCATTTCAACCGGAAAACCAATACTCAATGAACCAGTGGAAATACCGGCTGCTCTGAATAAAACACGAAAAGTGAAGAAATTCCGAGTATTTAAGCGACGAAAGTTGACGTTCATTGAAGACAGCAATCATCCAAATCTATCTAAACTCAAATATACTTCTACTATCACTTCTACTACTACTTCCAACACTAGTACACTTCCTGCATCCACATCAACATCATTATCTTCTTCTGCTTCTACTTCTCTTCTCCCAAACAATGAAAATATCAATCACAACAACACAACAGATCAAAACAACCAAAACAAAACCCACAACAACAAAAGTAGTGAAGATTCTAGTACGACAAAAGAAACTGTTTTGAAAAAGTATCGTAATGCATATAAAAATCAACTGAATTCCAGGCATTCGGACAACCAATAACATCTAGTCGAGGAAGAGCTACGTTTAAACGTATTACAAACAGAGGTAATTTTTAAATAGTGAAAAGAAGAAAAGTTAACGGTAGAGTAAGTAAAGTTTGACCATTTTAACGGAAAGGACTAACAAGGAACCAAGGTGTAGTGATTTAATTCAATTTCAATTGGGATATGTACAATAGTTGATTACAGCATAAATTATTTAGAGGAAAGTTTAGATGACTTTTCGAGGCAAAACGTAGGTCGTTGTTATAGATCAGGATTCGGAATATACATACAACCAATAACATTTCAGCACACAATCCTTATATTCAATCAAATTTCAGTGTATGCTTGAAATATTGCGGAGCAACTTTGGAATATTTGACGCATACACGCTGATGCGAAAACTGCCTCTATACGAGTATTTTGAGTATTTACCAGCAATCCACAATACTTCAAATTTATTCACAGAAGGAAATCCTCTCCAACACAACTACTAACCTTATCAAAAAGTATTACATCCACCAACTTAATCACAAACCAATCTTTCACTTTTTTTTCAAAAACTGAATTCAAATATTGTCAATCGTAATAATTGTAAGTTGCATTTTTGATTTGATAGGCAAAGTTCTGATGAAAAAAACGAGGATTTTTCCAAGGCTAATATGTATTGCAGCATTTCAAAGGACTTCTCCATATTTTGATAAAAGTGCCGTCTTTCGAGAAAGATTTGAATCATTGTATCATGTTGTCGAAGACATGGTTAAGATTATAGAACATTTTATTAAATCAATTCAATAAGTCGAACTTACAAAGTCTGTACAACAAACCACATTAAAAGAAAACACCACCGCATTACAGTTCCAACTATCATTATGACTCGAATCATCAGACACACTCCTCCTTATACTGTCGACGACTATTCTTGAATATTGCATTTTGCTTTAGTTTCTATCATGCGATCTCAATGGCAATGAAATTTCCACATACTGAACCAAATACTCTCTTATAATTTTTATAACAGTTTTTTTCTTTTTTTTTTTTAATTTAAACGTGATATTAAACAAATTGCACTGAGGACAATTATATTGTTTATTTGATATTCGCAGGTCAATTCTCTTTTTTTTTTTCTTCAAAAGCGGGATGAATCGAAACGCGTCTGTTCGCACAACAAAGCAAGACCCGAAGGCTTTTAAAGAAAAAAATTGTATTGAATCTTTCACATTGAACCTTTGCTTTTGTATTTGGGTAATGTTTATTAAAAATTAAGCAAAGAATGCTTTTAATTCTGGAAAGCCATCTATATTCCTTACTACTTATTTTATATTTAATTTTATTATTGCATTTGTATCAGAAAAAGTAAGAAAAAGTATTAATTTATCGTACGATAAATGTCTTATGGAGTGATCCAAGTATTCATTACTGTATCGCTTTCCTTTTCTTTGCTTCACTGTGGTCTGTCTATTAAAATGGATCCAATCAAGTTAGATTTGAACACATCAAAAAATATTCTTTTTCTTCGGTCGTCTGTTGTCCACGAACGTTCTTTGGCTTTTAAGCACGGTTCTGAGTATAAGTTTTTTTTTAAATATCCTAGTGGAAAAGTGTACTTTTATGAATCTGCTTTTCGAACATTGGTATTTTAAGACCCATTTGTGATGATTTTCTTTCGCACACGAATCGAACGTCGGAATTTCCGTAGGAAATCTGAACCGATCTCTCATCGGTTCTAGACGTGAAGTCTGAGACGTGCCAACGAATGGTACCCAATCGTTCAACCAGTCCGTGCACACGTAATCCATTTCGCGGTGGCTGCTTGTCGGCCAGCTAGTTCGGAGAGGATTTCAGTCGTAGGTCTTTTAAATGGATTACGCTCGATTACTTGAATTCAGGCACCATTACTTACCCGTTTTAAACGCGTCTAAAATGCAACCATACGGAAAAGAAACCTATCTATACTTTATTCCGTATTTACCTTTCATTCAGTCAAACAACACAAGAAAAAGTTGATCGAATTCAGCGTTCCCAAAATTTATTTCTCTTGTTCCCGACGTGGTACCGAAAAATATTCTAATCTAACGCGAACTTCGAAACAACCTACTCTTATACTCTACTACTCGCGGATTACACTAACCCTGCCCTCGTAGCGGCATACTCGCCGTTCCTAATGTAGGTATGAATTAATTCTTTTTAATTATGGTTTTTTTTTTCATTCATTGCTACAATTCTTGATAGTTTGTCCACACCAAATACTACACATTTTCCATTTAAAATATTTACCTACTCTAGAGAAACTTTTGATTTATGTCATTATCTACGACAAAAAAAGGTCGCACTATATAAAAGAGCTACTATATATCAAGGCTTTGGTTAACATGTTCCTTAATCACTAAACTGGTCAACATTTTTGTCTCTTTGTTTTTCTCAAACCGATTTAATTACTAAATGTGTATGTTTATAAAATCTTTACATTTATTTGTTGTTATTCTTGTTGTTATTTTAGCCTCCCTACGCTTACACGTGGAACTTTTAGTTCATTATCCAATTTTTCGTCGAAATTCGTTTCAAATCGCATCTAAGAATTCAATCCTCCGGAAATAGCAAAGAAACTTTCAAAGTAGTTGATATACATTCGAAAACTTTCTTTCAAGGTCCTTTGATGAAAATAGGACACAGTACTAATCCCCTTCCGTCGTATGTTCCGTTGAATTAAAAATGTTTAAACTTATTTTCCCAAAAGTACTTCTTGTATACAAATTGTTTTTATAATCCGATCGTACCGTTTCGTAGATTTATAAATAAAAATCCTATCATCATAAATTTCGCTATCGTTCATATTAAATTTGTTATCCTTGTCTGAATTTTAATTTACTAACATTTTCCAGCAACGATAGAGTTGTTAAGTATATGAACTCGTGGTTGATATATATATGCACACTGCTTGTCTATTTCTACCAATTATTTTTTACAAATTCTAGTACTTACGAGCGTCTCTCTTCCTGCATAAAACGTCAGAAGTACTTGCATGAATTGGTGATGTTCCTAGAAGCACCGCTTGATGTTTGGTGCGCGCTACTGATTTCGAGCTGCCACGCGGACTCCCAGCTGGACTGAAATAAGCTGCCGTAGGCCCGTCCTAACGGTGCAATGCCGGCTACAGCCACTGCGCTTCCTTCGACAAGACGTGCAACGCGACACCAGATTAGCAAACACTTGTAAAGACGGCACCACCACACACTAAGACGTTCGGTTCTTCGTTTTCCTTCCTCCGGATTGACGTTGAGAAAGCTGGTGAAAACGTAGATTAATATAAACCCATTAATAACTTTACTCACTCTAACTATCCAATTGAGAATGAACGATTGCTGCCGCTTGGGGTACTACGCACGACCTCGTGTTGCTATTCGAAGGTGGCACAACTTTATGTTCGGTTCCACCTTCGCTTACTCTCTGCCAATTCGAGAACTTCCGCCGTCGCATACTCTGGGATATCTGCGGAACACCCGGCAGCTATTTCACCACTCGTTCGGGAGCCGATTCTGCCGACTTGGATCTCACGGCCAGCACGAGCCGAGCGGAATACTCCTTCCCTTCCTTTCTTGACAAATGTCAAATCGCGGTTCAATGTCAGCGAGTGGTTAAAGGGTTGCTCCTGAACCGTCGACGTCAATAGCGTAGGATACGTGGGCCTGCTGATCGGTGTCAGTGGCGTAGGGCTGATTTATTACACATTCATCTGTTGGTTTAGTTTTTCCAACTTTTGACTTCCGTTTTTCCGCTTTAAACCTTTTTCTGGTTTTTTTCCACTGGTCTCCGTCCTTCAGTTCATCGGACGAATTCCATCTTGTTGCTCATCGATACAAATTGCGTGGCTCAGTGATGCCAACTTTATTTCGTACCACAAACTTGAAAAAAATGGTATCTCGGGGGAAATATGAAACAATATCAATTGACTTAAACACCATGTTAGTTATTACCTACATTAATAACGATTCAATATTACACGCAAGTTTTTGTGGTTTCACAAAGATCAGAGTCAATGATCGCTACGGTAGCCGCAGAAGCCGAAGTGCTAATTTTCTTATACATACTTGAATTTAACTTGCGTAATATATCGTTAGATGGCTGGAAATCGATGCATGATCCTGCTTCTTTAATATGCTGTGCAGCCAACAATGTCCCGTTCACTGTGTCTGTCATCAGTTTATTGCGAAGCTTTGTTTTCATGAAATTAATACGACTGAATATTCTTTCGCATTAAGCATTAAAGTGGGGAATACATAAAGTATCCAGAGCGAACTGCAATAGTTCCTTGTAATCTTTACATAAATATAGCGTACTCCAAAATTCGTCGACCGGTAAAGTCAGATCTAGTTCACTAAATTTTGCTGGAAGGTTCTCCATTGGAAATCGATTTTTTGTATTAAGTTGGTGTTATCTTCCCGCACTACCCTGGGTAGTGACTGAATCAGTGGGAATATAGAGGGAGCAGTTTCTCTAAATTTTGACGACGCAGCCCTCGGAGCATATAACATAGAAAGTTTTGAAAGTAGAGGCTCATTCATGTGATAACGTTTTTTAATTTCTTTAGCGCACGTTGCAAGAAAATTGCCACAAACATTAAAAAAATTTTCAAGTTCAGACTTATTTATTAAAAGCTCTGGACTTTTGAGATCATTCAAAACCCTAACGGTTACGTATAGCTGGTCGTTTCTCAGCCACTTTTCTCGATTTTCTATATTAACTACTCCAAGTTCATGTCTCATAATGTATTCTCTATTTAGAAAACAGACTAGTATTTCTTGGTATATTTGCCGAATTTTGTCATTAAGTGAAGATATGAAAACACTTTCGGATCGAAAGCACTTATTGAACTCCGTGAATTTAGGTAAGACCTAGACTAGAAAATTGAAATATAGTTTGATGAACGGATCATAAAGGTTGTTAAATATAATTTCTGCTGAAACAAGCTTCTCGCTTAGCCATGTTTTCGTAACGAAAAATTTCAATGCATCCCACTGCTCGAGTATTCTCTCTACTATCGGGACAAGAGAAAGCCAACGAGTCTTAGATGGAACTCTGCAAACTGACACTGTCTCTTGGAACTACTTTTGAAATAACGTTTATTTCTCGACATAAACCCTCACAACTTCTTGGCAGCTCTTTACAAGCTTGAGAGGCAGAGTGTAGATTGGCAAACACACTTCATCCCTACTATACCAGAAAAATGCTCTTTAAGGCGACTGGAAACTGAATTATTCTCTCCCATCATCACACTGCACCCATCAGCCGCAAATTCGATTATGTTACCCATTGGAATGTCCGGTGGTTCCTTCATTAGCTAAGTCCGGATTTGAAGTGTCAAATATTTTCGGCAGCTCCCAAAGTCTACTTACAATTTGTTTTGATTTTTCGTCATAAAATCTCACAACGATACAAGACGACTTTTGGGTGCTTATATCAGTGGACTCATCACTTATCACGCTGAACTTAGTTAGTTTTAATTTTGATGCTAAGGTTTCTTTTTCAATCTCTCCTATGATCGCTGTGGCAATAGCAGTTGCTTTGGTTCTTTTCAAAGATATTTGTTGCGCTATCTTTAAATCAGGGAATATGGTCTTCAGTAATTGTATCAAGTGGTCTGCAACTTTGAATGCCAAATTATGTTCGATTAAAGAACCGGTCGATTTGACTTCTGCGTTTTGAAATAGCTGGTAATCTTTTCATGGCCTCAAGATGTTTTTGCCTATTTGCATGCATTTTCAGAACACTGAAATTAGCAGTTAAAATACAGCTACATTTGGCTTTACATACATCAGGACCCGGTTTTAGCCACTTCTTAAAAATGTCTAATTCCTCCCAATCCCGACGATATTTTTATGTTTTGTGTTTTTGACGATTTGATCTTGATAATTCTTGTCGTTTTTAAAGGGCTTTTTTGTGTGCTTTGCTTATGTGTTTCTGCCATGGTTCTGATGAAGAAAAACAATATATTCACAAATAAACTAAAAGAAAATAAAAGTACGTACATAATTGCATCAGAACAAGCACCAGAAGATTCAAAATGCAAGCCGCGCAAAGCAAAACCGCGAATTAAATAGCTGAAATATGAAAATTAATTGCGTGATCGAAATGACATAGAAACAGTTCCCCTTCTAATAAATTGCAGGAAGCAGCAAAGGGTGACACGCCTCAAGCTCTACAATCAAAATATCCATCGACAAATTGCTCATCAAAATATGCAACGAAAAAATTTGAAATAGAATAGGGCATCTTTGGATGCTTAGAGAAATAACTAAGGTAAAAAATGTTTAGGCAACTTAAGCAATTATCATTACAATATATAAAATTCGTTTGCCCTTAAAATGAATATGGTAACTTCAGCCATTTAAAAATTTTCAAATTATTACTATGACATCAAATCCCTATTTCTTTTTGGATATTTTAGTTCAAATTTTTTATTCCAGTAAAAAAATTTATTTTCGTGAACAATATGAAGTTTCGATACGTTAAAAGATCTCCTCAGATACCAACGCTTTCCTTCTAACGCATGGTAGACCTTCTATCGTGTTCAAATATAGTCAAATTTTCATCATTACCTGAGTATTTTCCGGTCAATGAAGTTATCACAATATTCCTTTTAAGACGGTTTAAACTCTTGTGTGCGAGTAGATCTAGCTACAACTTCGATTTTCGAAGCAAAACGCAATCAAAAGTTTTCGCACTATATTGAAAATTAGCACCGCGAAAACGCTCAAACGATTAGAGAAGAAAAATAACAAAAAATGCGCTGAATACGCCACCGTGGTTCCAACAATCGAAATATTCCTACATGTTTCTCCGCAAAACTTGTCTCTCGTTACTTATAAGCCAACAAGCGCACACAATACCAAACTAATAAAAACGCAACCACTGTAATGGGAATATTGTGCGGGGAATTCCCGAACCAGTGGCAATAAGGCAAGATCATTTCTGGACTTGTCCGGACAACAGTTTTTGGGAAAAATGATAAATGCCCCACTCACATATACAAATGAACTAATTTGATTTTATTTTTCACTTTATTGTGAAGATTCTTATTATTCGAGAAGGTTTCGAATCCATGATCGTCATCGTACCAGGGCTTAAAAGGTCGGATGAATACGATTCAAATCGTATGTTTGGTAATATTAGCGTGGCTATTCCTTTGTAGTTTTTGCAGTCCTGTCATCTTTAAGAACTTCAGCTCGTCAAATACTTGAAATTGCTCGTGGCTGAATCTTATTCACCACCGGTACCCTTCCAGCTTCGCTTCAAAACACGAATGATGTTTTTTAGGGTGTGTACAAATGTTTTTTTTCTATACAGATCTTCCAAGAACCGTAAATCATAAACCCTTGATTTCGTTCGGGCAGCAGTTGCATTTTAAAAATTTTGTTTTCGTGATTATACAGAGAAATCACTATTGCATTTTAATTTTCAAGCAAAGGTGTCAAGACAGACATTGAAGCTGATAAAGTGCATAGAAGACATTGTTTGCTATACGAGTTTGGTCTTCGACACTGTATAGTAGGGCCATATCGGAATATCAACAGAATTTATGGAGAAAATGTGCTAACAAATAAAAACATGTCAACAGTGGTTTCAGCATTTTCCTAATCCCAAACGGCAGCTAAAATTAGGCGGGACCAAAAAGCAGACTGATGGTGATTTATTCATAACAATACAAGAAAATGACACCTTTACTATTCAATTAGCAAATTTTTGGTCGATGTTTTACGAAAATTTATAAATTACGAGGGTGAATCAAATATAAACGGTAATTTAGCTTTTCTGCTTAGTACGCGCATACGAACCTCAATATGTAGTATGGCCGCTGGTGATTCGTTTATAATATTCTGGCCTCGGTACAGCCACGACTGACCAAGGAGTACATTTTTCTGTCGCGCAACGCGCGTCATCATAAAGCTTTCAACCAATGAAGGCGTTAAACCGTGAGAAATTTTTGCTGATTTAAAGGCACAGATCGGGTCACTACATTGTCTCAGAATCAAGCGTACATGTACGTGGGCCAATGAATTTAAGGGTGGGCGAGAACGCGTCAAAAACGAATGTCATAATCTTACAAAGATTTTTTTGACTCAAAAGTGATTTTCTTCACGATTAACAAACAATGGATGTGGCATATTATTGTCAGTTGTTACAGTCAGCGAAAACCTCCTACCGAAACAAAAGACAAGGTATGCCCATTAGAGAGGTTATCCTACATGGCAATGCTAGCCGCACACCGCGGCTTTAACAGGGGATAAACTGTAAGAAATGGGCTGGAAAACACTCGAATATCCTCTCTATAGTCCAGAATTGGCCCTCTGTGACTACTTTTTGTTCGCGCCCCTGAAAAAATCACTTAGAGAAAAACGATTCGAAAACAACATAGCAGTTGAGAGCACATGTGCAATTGGCTGACAATTCGTTGTAAAACTTTTTAATGAACAAGGAATATTCAAGCATCCAAAGCGATAACAGTAGAATACGCGTATGCTAAATTGCAAAGTTTGGGTGGCTTTACAAATTATTTTTATTTATGAATGGCTTTCTCGGTGGAACTTGGCAGTTAAAATTATGGTTTCGCAGCACACGGCGAACGGTTTTAATATCGCATTTTTTACCAATTCCAGTAAACACTTTAACCACCTATTTAGGAGGATAACTTAGGGTTTTTCTTTATTTTTTTTTATTTTTCTAACTATCCATTGTTCATTAGACTCATTCAAGATTTTGCTTGGTGCATTTCTCAATCTTTTTAACATTGGAAAACCTTTGAAATATATACTACACTGTCACTAAGCTTAAATTAACAATTCCACTTATTTTTCGAGGGATTCAAATTTTGTGCCGCGACCCATCGTATATATAGGACAATTTATCTACTTTTTAGCTACCACGTTTAAATTATTTTTTTTAAAAGAAAATAAGAAACACACGATAATTAATATAGCGAAAAAAATGCTGATGCAAAGCGTGCACCTTAGACGCTAGGAGACAAAGAACTAACTGCACCAAATAAGCTCTGAGCTATTCTATGCACGCGCTTTTGTCAAATCCTTACTAACGATACATTTGAAACCTTTTTTCTTACTTTCTCGTAGACTCCAAACTTTAGAACTATTCATTTTGAAAACTGCATCAAAAGGTTTATAAACTTATATTGATTTCCATAAGGAGAACTGCAATAAACATAAGCAGTCGAGTAGCCTTGTAATGATCAGGAGTAGCTGCTCTTGAGGAGAGAAACTGGTCACCTCGTCGAAACTGCTTAGTTTATTGTTTTACTAGGTTTGAGTTAACTCCATCCGTCAAGTTTCTATTCTTTAGGCAGAGATGAGTGGTTTACTTCAGCCACTTTAACATCTTTAGGTTTAACATTCCCCTTGTAATGCAACAACCTTCTTCAGGAAAAGTAACGGTTGCTTTTTGTACAATGTTTGCGTTCGCCTCAAACCTCCATGTCCGCTAACTTTGAAAACAAAACTTAATCGGAATGTCTGGTTGAGTAGAGTACGCATGATAAACATTTTGTAGTGTAGCTTCGTGGTACGACAAGAATCTGCCTCATATGATCCCGCAAATAGTTAGTCGATAAGCACACGTACGTGGTTGTCAAGCGAAGCAAGTCAGCTGATCTTGGTCTTCTTTATAGCTCGCTGACACTTGTGCCAGACAATCGGCACCCGTGTGCTACACGGGTTCGGATGAAAAAAAATCATTACAAATGGCGCTAAACGTGGGCCCGAAGGGGAAAACAACACCATTCTTCTTTGAGTTCTCACAGTTATTATGTTACTGTCGGCAGACGAACCGATTCACCTGAATATGCCGATGATATTACAGAGCATTACATCCCGGATTGTTGCCAGAAGAAAGGTTTGCACATTTTTATACAGTTTAAAGTCGAACAGTTCTAATTTTGAACAAAATGATTGCAACTGGGATTTTCAAATACACTGCTTGGAATTGCGTCAGTTTTTGCTGGTAGCTAATCTGATGACGGGCAGTGATGAAACCGGCATCATAAATTAGTCCTGAACGACACTCGATTTTGTTTTTATGATTGGGTAGCGGTTTGTATTAGCATACTTCTCATGAAACCAGGACAACAGCCGTGGATCGGATTGGATAAACGGCAACAACCATCGAAACATAAACAGAACTATTCTTTTGGAACTTGGAATGTTAGTTCATTGAACAGACCAGGTGCACTGCGATAACTTCTGGATGAAATAAAGAAATATCAAATCAACATCCTCGCAATGCAAGAAACCAGGTGGCACGATGAAGACATATTTGACATGCGAACACACACCGTGTTTAAAAGCGGAAAACTGCAAGGAAGCCATGAGTTTGGAGTGATTTTCATTGTTGACAGCAGATTTAAATAAATTTTTACCGACTTCAAGTCCATTAACGAAAGGCCCTGTGTGATTCGTATCAAGACCAAATATTATAATGTCTGTCTGGTCAAATTTCACGCGCCCACAGAAGATAAGGAAGTGGTAGTCAAGGATGAATTTTTAGTACCCTGGAACGTGCTTTTGATGCATTGCCGTCAAACTACATTAAAATTCTGCTGGGTGACTTCAATGTAAAATTGGGCCGAGGAGCGGCAAAGAACAACCGGAGGACACAACCACCATGCAGAGACCAACGACAACGGACAGTGGCTGTTAGACTTCACTACTACTAGTGGCTTCACAGTAAGCTCAACACGCTTTCCATAAGAGACCGTGGTCGAACATTCAACCAGATCGACGATGTTCTCATACACAAACGAGCAACAGCAATTCTGACACACGCTCGTTCCCCAGCGCTGTCTGCGATGCGGACCACAACCTTATAATAGGGGTCAAGTTCTGATGGCAAAACCAGATTGGATGTTGCATATTACAGCGTACTTCCCATTCTAAGTTCCAGAGTTGTGTACAGGCAAAAAAAGCTCCGTATTTACAAACCACTAGTGAGACCTGTGCTGTTATATGGAAGTGAAATATGAACTCTGACGAGCGAATCCAAGAAGACAGTATTTGAACACAAAGTGCTCCGAAAAATCGACGGCCAAGTGAAACAAGGAACAGAGTGGAGACCACGTTACAACAACGAGTTGTATAAACTACTTGATGAACCAACTATTTCCTCTTGCGTAAGACTACGTAAATTGCAATGGGCAGGTCATGCATAAAGAATGGAAGAAAACCATCTACCCAAAAAAACATTGACGGGTAGAGCACAAGGTAGACGTCCAGCGGGAAGACCGAGAACTCGATGGAAAGACACATTATTATTATTTGTTATTTATTAACATGGTTCGTATTATTTCTTATTATTATTTGTATTTTTTTTTAACTCTTTTTAATCCATTTTAATTAGTGGTGCTTCATGAAACCGTTGTAATTAATGATGTTAATGTAATACAATTTCCTTTTTGGTAAATACAACTAATAACAACAAATGACTTGTACAAAAAGTCAATCTTTAAATGAACTGTTGATTAAAAAATTAATTCTTACACATGCAATTTCAATGAAAATGAATCGTTGAAATAGATTCAATCGTTGAAATAGATTCTTCACAAAAATTCATTATCGAGTTGTTTCTTTTAATGCGCGGGAACAATAAAACTCTACTCTAAATAGTCACATTCAAAATCTAAAAACAAATGTTTTTCAACTGAGTTGATTGCCACCAATCGTTAATAAATTTTCTCTCGCAGATATTTAGCTATCATCTCTTACCAGTACATAATATTATTTTAATAAATTTGATGTATGTTTCGACATTTTCTTTTAACTTTATATTGAGTTACGTTATTTGCATCTTAATAATTTTCCAATCAAAATTTATTTCCTCCATAAAACAATGCGAGACTCATCTATTTTTATATTTATGTTTTATAATTGTTGGTCTCTTATTAATTTACAAAAAAAAATGTACTTCTTGAGTTGTGTTGCCTTATCATTCAATTTGTGTTGCTGCTGACTTGGGAATACAATCCCAGACCATTATTTCAATCCCGAGACTTCGGGACCAAGAAGCACTGATTCTGGGATTTCGGGACCAAGGAGCACTGATCCCGGGATCCCGAAACTAGACTTGGCCTTGGCAAAACTTTTAAAGCAGTAATGAAAATGACACAAAAAGTTTTATTTAATTGATTTCAGAGTGTAATAGGCCAATTTATTAAGAATCTAAACATTAAGAACTTAAAAATAAAATATTAATACACTTATCTGATAATTCAATATAACAATATTCAATTGCATTAAAACTAAATAAAAAATGTTATGAAACTAGCACATTCATTTGGCATTTTAAAGAATCAATAAATTTAGATATTCATTTATTTGACCTTTGAAAATAAGACCTCAACATGAGAAGATTGTCAAGGATGGTATCATTAAGCCGACTTCTCAACTTATTTGCAATGTATGAAGCAGAATAAAATGCTCTTTAAGGCTCAATGCTTGTAGGAAGGATGGCCATCAAGCATTTGTAAATTTTATCGAGATTAGGACCTCGAATAGCAGATCCGTTTTCTAAAAAGTTCATCTCCTTTCTAATAGTCTTCGCAATATCTGTGTCTTTGATATCTTTTTCTTCAACTTTTTTCAATTTCAGCCTGCAGTTTCTCTTCTAATATTTACTTTGTTTTCTCAACTGAATCTGAATCTAGAACCTGGAATAGATCACTTTGAGGGTCAGTTGGACAAAACTTAATTGCAAGCTTTATAATTTTGTCACTAAGGATCGTTTTAGGCGGAACTGCAAAAATAGATCTTATATCGAGAGGCAGATCATCAATTTGATTTTCCGGGTTTTGTAGGTAGTTTAGCAAACCTGAAACTCCGATTGTCTTCTTTCTTGTACTCTTTTCAACAGCGATACTTTAATTTTATCAGAAATTGTATTATTTTTCTCGTGTAAATCTTTTATCATGAATTTTAGTGCAGCATCTGCTGTACACAAGTTAGCGTCGGAACGATAAAGAGCTTCTACAGCAAATTTCACAGGTGTTAGTGTATCAACTAAATCCTTGATACTCTCGAAAGCTGCTTGGTTTATTGTAACAGGAAAGTAAAGATCAAGGAGAGCTTTTTGAATGAGAATTTTCAGTAGTAGAAAGAGTTTTAACATTGCCAATAGGCTGTTTCATCGTTACGGCAATCTAGCAAAAATGATAATTCTATATTGAATGCAGACTTTACACACTTTTGCAAGACAGTGTCATTGTTGGCGATCTTTTAAAAAGTAATACAATTTTACGGACTTTCTTTATGACATTATGAATGCCATAATTATTAGTGAAGTTTTGAGCATTAGCTGTATTAGCTTATGTTCCATCGATTTTTAAACAGCATTCAGGATTACCTAAATTTTCTTTCTCATTGTCGCTATCGCCTAAAGAGTCATTAACAACCTCAGTCAAAGAAGTGTATAGTTCAATATCTTGTTTCTTATAAAGTACATCACATACAGCAAGATGTATTCCATGTGCCATGCAAAGTTGATGTTCAGTTTTGGCGACAAGTCTTCCAACTTTTAGCATTACGTTTGCACCATTTGGGTCATAGCTACGATTTCTTGATCTAAAGATAGAGTGAATTCACCCAAATGCTGCCTCAAAAGTAGCAAACGGTTTTGTGCCGTCATAGAAACTTCAATTCGAAGCAATTCTAAGCTCCAAAATTTATTTTCTGAATGAACATTGGTATTCATGTACCTTTTGTTAGACAGCGATGTCTACTCGTCAAAAGTAATTGAGAACATGACCCCTACTGATTACAAAGTCTTAATATTGTCTTTCATGTGATGTCGGATGTTACCACTAAAATTCTGCTGTTATTCTGCTGCGAATTGTTGTTGCAGTTTTCGGTAATTCTGTATACCCCTTGGATAATAGTAGCTGTCTTAGATCATAAGAAGTAGTAAAGATACTAAATGGTAAACCATCTAAGGCAACCACTCGTGACAAAATTTCATCAAGTATGTCCTTTCTGCCTTGAGTTTCGTGAAAAAAATCAGTTATTTGCCGCTTTGCTGGAGCCAAGATAAAACTGGTCGAAGGCTTTTGGGCTAGCGATGGTCTGTCTGAAAGTTTTATGTTTTGCTTATGCTTGTAGCTAAATAGGTGTGCAATCCTTTTATTAAGCCTCCTATAGTCTTAAGAGTAAATGTGCATTTTTTGCATTGAGCACTATTTCCGTTTGTAGCTACCCTAGAATGATTCCACATTGAATTCGGGTCTGTATCTTTTTTGTGATTAACAAAAACGGTAGACTCCAATGATGACATCACGTTTTCCAATATTTTTTTGGTACTACGATTGTGGCCTATGAAAACAATATTTTTGGTTCAAGAAATGCTCATTAATCAACTTTTAATGCATAGTTTTTCTCGATTATTCATAAAAAATAGAAATTAAGTCAAATATAAATGTTCCGAGGGGGTACCATATTTTTTCCGAATTATGAAGCATAATTTGAATAGTTGAACAATTCTTTGAATGTAGACACGACTAAACCCGCAGAAAAATTTAAACAAAACAAGTCCGTACAAGCAGCATATTCATAAATGAAAATTAAGGAAACCGCTTTATTCTATTAATAGTAATATAGCAATGGCAGGGCAATACGAACTGCAAGCCATCATTATAATCGTCCTCATTATAATACTATCAAATCCCTTTGTATGAAAAGTCAAAAAATCCACGTGCTCCTATAGCAAACAGAACGCGACCAAAAAAAATCTTATCAAATCGCAACAATAACAAAACAAAATGAAGAAAAGAAGTACGAGAGCAAAACTAAACGCGCATCTGTTTTACAAAGAAAAGCCAAACGATTGTACGTTGGAAAACAAAGTGAAGACGAGAAGCTAGAAAAATCTGGGAATTTAAACGAGAAATGCATAGAGAAAATTGGAAACGATTGCGGAATATTCGATCTTAAGAAACGCGTTGTGATATTTTTATAATGAAAAAACTATTTTAAGGGATTACTAACATCCAAACATACCTTTTATTGATGTCGCAACTTCTCTTGGTTGCTTTACACGCATTGCATGACACAACATTACTCACTGCATGCATGACACAACACAAACTCACTCAACTGACTTGTGCTACCACACTGCCACTAGCTACATAAGCAAAATGCCGATGTGGGTATAAGAGTAAGTGGAAAAGGTGCAAATGAACACATTCATTACGCTGCCGAGCAAATAGGAAGTTATCCTAATGTTCCAAGTTGCATTTTCGCATGTAGAATTTGTACTTTTAATATTTTATCAATCCTGAAAATCCCGGGAATGTTTAAATCCCGGGATATCGGTATCAAAAGTTTTGCGGGGTTCCGGGATTCGGGATTGTATTCCCTATTGCTGACTGAATTTCATTTTTTCATTAGCATTGCTAGTATTTGCTTTTTTATCCTTGTCTTTACCCGATGGCTCTAAATTTCAAAATCCCCCATTGTCACCAATTACTTTCGATCCAATCAAAAAAATCATTACGCGAAGTGCATCAAAAAGGCTGTGAGCAATTGTATGTAAGTCCGTAAGCCGAAGGTCTCTGGTTCAAGTCTCGTTGGCGTCAACGAGATTTAGTTCAAGTGGTTCTTCGGACGGACTTTAAGCCTGTTCAGTTATGATACGTGCTAGTTTAAAATCAGAACGTATCGCAGCTGGGTCGACGGACACACGGCCAAAAGCGTGATAATGATCATATCACCTTGTGGAGTGCCGATACATTCGATCATAACAATGAGATACTCTAACTATATCTAAGCGAAGGCCCGAAAGGGGCTGTAGGGCTACAAAGAAGAAGAAGAACTGTATGTATGTTAAAATTGTGCATAGTTCTTAAAATAGCTTAAAAATATGAAAACCATTCCAGGCTCATATATTTTTGTAAACATGTATAAAATAATACAAATAAATTAGCTGCTCGTTTTTCTGAAGAGAAATTAGTTTCCAGCATTGTTTATTTACTTCAAAATAAATATGTTTGCCAATTCATCCTGAAAAACTTACCTTAATTCTGATGAATGATTAGAAAGTATTTTCATTTAAAAAGTCAGATGCAAGTCGTACAAGCATGATGTTTTGGGATTGCATTGATGAGAATAGAAACCGGTGTATTCAATGAATAGTGTAAATTTAAACGGAAAATTGTAAGTAAATGATCATTTCAGACGGACGGACAAAACAAATTTCACTGACATTACCTCAAGTAATTCCACGCGAATTGGGGATAGTCAGTACCTTTTTCTCCTTTTCAATGCCTTTTGGTTCTTTTTTCTGCAATTATTTACTTTCTGCTTTAATCACATGTATCTAATGGTTTTGCTATAATTTTTTCTGACTGCAACTTCGTTTTCTAACTACTTCCTTATAATTTTTGAAAATAAATCAGAAAAATATTTGATAGTTTGCTCTGTCTAAAATTATTATATCAGCTTCCTTATAAAACTTTCAAACATTCCTTTAACTTTTTTATCTACTTTTATGCTGCATTACATAACATTTCCAATATAAGTTCATATAACAAATATTAACATCAACATCAGATAACTAGCATTAAACGCAAGTTCGTAATCAGAATAACTGCTCATTTCCAGGACGACGCATTCAATCGACAACGCATATCATACACAATCAATCAAGGAAACCAAGTGATTTTAGCAACGCAGAAGATTCGTCCACATACGTCAACGTACCGGGCACCAAAATTTCAATAGCTAAATCAATTGAAGAAGGATTTTTCAGTGTTTCAAACTACCCTCTCTTGCCGAGTGATCACAAAGCAATGTCTTTCTCATCGATTTTCCCGGGCATTATAATACATCCGGGCTCGCCATTCACAATAAAAGACAAATCGGACATAGATTCCAATTTCCTCTTTCCATTCAATGGTGCAAGGACATCGCTATCCAGCTCAACAACAACAGTAAAACCATCATCAACACTAACACTTAGCGATATCATTGCAAGTACGCCAATTCCAAGCTTAACTTCAATTCCGCTGGCGTCGCATGCGGCGCAAAGGAGAGTTGATGCATTCAGCAACGAAGATGATGACGAGGACTCTTTCTTCAAAGGAGTGTCCTCGTACCATGTTCCCATCAGCAGTGTCGGAAGGTTACCAGCCGATATTCAAGGGACGAGGCGAAGATAGAAGTCACCCAGCTGCCATCATCTATTTAGTAATCCATACCATCCGTTATGTATAGTTTAGTTTCCACATATGCCATCATTTGATTTGAATGTTTAACTCTGGTATTGTTCATTTTATACCTGTAATGTATGCTGAGTCATCGTGAATAAGTCGACTACTATGTAATATATGTAGCAATAAACAAACTGTATTCCTCCCTCATTTAGATTTATTGATAGTCGTTCCATCAATTCTTTGTAGGTTTTGTGCATTGAAGATAAAAACAAACAAACAACAAACACCAACACACTTATGTTTAAATTAATTTGTATATTTTGTTTATTTATTAATAATAAAGAGTATATATGTGCTGTTAACAGTTATACATTAAAGACTTAATAATAAATGTTGGCTTGTATTTTTTTTTAATGAGGATACAAGAAAGTGTTGGGGCTTTTTAAAGCTGGTAAGATAAATTTTGTAGTAATCAAGCAGTCCGTATAGGCAACCTCCGCGAGGAACACTTGAAAAAAAGACAATAAAAGTAACGTCGTCTGGGTCAGCTTTTTCTTTCATTCTTCTAAGTTAGTAGTCTTGCAATATTTCCACCTGTCCTGCCACGGATAAGAAAATAAATGAAAGTATAGTTTGAGAACTTCTGCACGTCATATTGCAAATCGGCAAACCGAAAATATTTTTATACATACAGGGTGCATCAGTAAAATCCGGAAAGAACACGCAGTTTATAATAATAACTTTTTGTTACTTATAAACTAAAACTTACCACAAAAGTTATTATCTCAATTCTAGGTATTCTCCTTCAATTTATAACTCAATGTAACCTCCACTTGCTTCAATCACCGCTTCAATCCTCCGCCTGAATCGCAAGCACGCTTTCTTTAACTGCTCTTGCTGTAAATTGATGAATGCTGCTTCAACAGCGGCCTGTAGGGATGCCACATTATGAGGTTTGGACTTGTTAGTAACCCACTCAATAACGCTGCACACATAATAGTCCAGGGGGTTTGAGTCTGGGCTGTTGGGAGGACAGAATTCCAGAAGACCAACAGCTTCGTTCTTCAGTGAACACAGAAGCAAGTGACAGCGGGCAATTCTTTTTGTTTTCGCAGCCTCGGCCAGTATCTGTCGCACCTTTATTACGTAGGACGTGTACCCCAGGTCCTCTTAGTGTTTCAACGCATGGAAGCCCCACTTACACCCATTTTACTGTTTCAGCTCCCAGGACCCTCCGAGATGAGGTCTCGAGCCCTTCGAACAACTTCCGGGGTCCTTGCCATCTTCTCTTTCGCATGAACTTTCCTTGCTCAACTAGGAGAACCTTCCTCAGAATTTTCCGCGGCCGCATACTTCTGAGCAATATCTTCTTCTTCTTAGCACTACAGCCCCACCCGGGCCATCGCTTCCTGCAAATAGCGCCTCCAGCTGTCTCGGTCCATTGACCGAGTCCTCCAATTTCGAAATCCGAGCAACGATCAACTGTCTTCGACGACCAAGTCAGATCAGCGCTCCTTCGGTTTCCCCACTCGCTTTTGGCGCCTAAATACAGAAATTTGCGAGCATTTTCAATACTGTTTTCGCCAAATGTGATATTTTGTGCATTTCGGGTATTTTTCCTCGACTCCGTCATAATCATTGTTTTATTCTCATTGAGAAGAGAGCTACACTCACTAGTTTTGTTTCGCTGTCAAGTTTCAGGAAAAGTTCTTTGGCAGTTGTTAGTGACCGTGACAAAATATTGATGTCGTCCGCATAGGCTACTACTTGGCTCGACTTGTATCGTAATGTGCCTCACGTACCGACGCGTAGCTTCTTTATGACGTACTCCAGAGCCAAATTGAATAGCAATGGCGCCAGCCCATCTCCCTGCTTTATTCCGATATTTGTGCCGAAGGCATCAGTGGGTTGGTAATTGATGCGGACTTGGAAGGTTGACGACGTCATTGTCATTTTGGTAAGACAGACTAATTTGGCTGGGATGCCAAAGCAAAGCATTATGTGGTACAATAAGTCACGATCAATACTGTCGTATGCTTTCTTAAAGTCAACGAACATTTGGTGTACATCTATGTCGAACTACCAACATTTTTCAAGTAACAGCTTGACTGTGAACACTTAGTCTATTGTGGATCTACCTGCTCTAAACCACCTTGATACTCCCCAATAATACTGTTGGCACATGATCCGATTTTATTTTCTAAGATTTTAGAAAATATTTTGTACGCCGTACAAAGTAGTGATATACCTCTATAGTTTCTGCACTGTTGCTTGTTACCTTTTTTGTGGATAGGGAACATAATTGATTGGCTCCACTTTCTCCGCACATGTTCTTGTTGCCAAATGTGCTGGATGACTTTGGGAATAGCTTTATGAACACTACTGCCACCATATTTGATGGGCTCCACTGGAATCTCATCGGTGCCCGGCGCTTTTTAATTTTTTGGGGCTTTGATGGTGGAACAAACGTTATCCAGAGTTGGTGGGGCCAATAGGAATTCTCCGCAGACATCTATATGCTCCAGTGTTCTGGAGCTGTGTGGAGGATTAAGGAGGTTCATTAAATATGATGCCCATCTTTCCTTAATCTTGGTTTCATCAGCGATGATATTGCTGATGTCATCACGGTGGAACGTGGTTTTGGGCTGATAACCACGTTACAGGCTTTTCACTACTTTTTATGCTTGTCTTGTGTTGTTGCTCGCTAGGCTTACATTTATACTCCTAAATTGGTCGTCATAGTATTTTCTTTTCTTAATCCTAATAATTTTATTCGCTACCCTTCTGAGATTTTCATATTGTTCTCTCTTCTTCCTAGTTTTCCTACCTACGTATTCTTTGTACGCCTGATTCTTTTTATCTAACGCATTCTGGCACTCATCATCGAACCAATCAGTTTTCTTGCGCCGGGCTTGCTGTCCGATTGTCTGTTCTGCCACGGTCCTAATAGCCGCTTTCACTTTAATCCAGAGCTCGTTGTTGGTCTTTAACGATGCGTTTGATAAGATGGGAGCCAGCTGGTTGTCGAGGGTCTCCATGAAATTTTCGGCCACAGACGCTGTTTGGAGCGTTTCGATGTAAAATTTTTGTAGCGGGCTGGTCTTTGCCGGATATGCCTTTGACATACGACATTGATAGGCTAATTTGATCAAGTAATGATCTGAGTTACAGTTGGCTCCTCGGTATGAACGGACGTCAAGTATTCTGAGCAATATCGCAAACTATGAATTTCAGATACCCGAAAATCCTTATAATTTCTGTGGGCAACCGTTCAGCGCAGACTTTCAATAACCGCCGCTCTTCGATTTTATTCCGCACTCAATCGCACTAACTCTTCCATTTACAATTTACACACGAATAGACACACGTCTACTAAGTTGAAATGACAACTAATGACTTTTGTCGTTGAGATCCACTACAGTGACAAATTATTTGCTGACGCACCCTGTACTATATATAATTGTTGTAAACAATAAAGAGAATAATCGCCGAAAAATTCAAAAGAACTAATATTTCACGAACGAAAGAATCATTCAATTTTTTAGTTTTTTGTTTATTATGGTGAAATTAAAAATTATTTCCAGCATCTACCATCATCAGTTTCGTTCAACTTAACCCTGCAGTGGTCGCGCACGAAAATCACGTAACAAGTCGCACGGATTACAATTGTAATCCAATTTAAAGTGACAAAAAAACTGCAAAATATAGATTAAAATGTAAAATTTAGCTAAAAATTGAATGGAGTGACAAGATTTAATCCAATTTATAGAAAAATAAGTAAATTGACTTATTAATTTTTATTTTAAAAACAATTAAAACAACTTCAGCATATGTCTACTTGAAAATGGAACATTAATTATAAAATGGAGTTTGAAATCAGTTTCCCTTGTTATTTTCAATCTAATCATTGGTTTTCAAAGAAGACGACCATATGTATCTAGAATGATCCGGACAAACGAAAATACAATATGTAGTGCAGGATCGACGACTGCTCTTATTGTACGATGTTCCATAGTCGCTACAGCGACCCACTTCACTTGTTTGCACCGATGCTGAGGTAGATGGCAGAACTTCAGCTTGAGGTAGCTGTAAGGAATCTTTAATTTTAAAAGTCAGACTTTATGGCAATGATTTTTGTTCCAATCTCCTACAAGCTAATGGTTTCATCTATGCCAAAGAGAGAGAGAGAAACCAAAAAGTTATGGCGAAATATTCGTCCGAAATTTTTGTTGGCTGTATAAACGCATAATGCATTCAAAGCACTCAGATTGAGTAAGTCGAAAAATACCGTTATGTCAACATCTCCAATTCTTGGATAGGTCACATAGTGACACATTTTATCTACCAAGTCTATTCCATTCTTCGTACGATTATAGTAAGTGATCATTTCGGGCTGTTGGCAATCTCCTGTCCTCTAAAAGCCAGAAGCTGTTCGTCCAAAGTAATTTCTGCGCTTGGGCTTAAGTACTGCTGGAATTTGGTAACAAATAAATCAAAAATTTGTCGTACAGGAGCTAACTTATCAACAATAGCACGATCGGAGCGGTTACATATATCATCGAATCTTAAATTTCCGAGAATAGATTTGAATCGTGTCACGCGCATCATCAAATAGATTGCATTGATACCTGTGTGATGCCTAATTTTAATGCACCTGCTAAATAAAGTATTCCATCAGTTAATTTTGTATCTCTCTCCCTTGCGTATGTGTCTTGGATGCGCGCTATTTTTATGTTGGTACATTTAACAATTAATTCAATAATTTTGTCATCCAAAAACAGACATAAACTATTTTCTGCAGTAATTTTCCTCTGCGCCACTCCTTTCAGCCCAGGAGGCTCTAAGACAAAATGCTCACAGCGATTCCTTCCCCTACACAAAGGAATGCGTTTAGACCAGCGTGTGGTATCAACACCAGTGAAATATTCATCGCTTCCATGCTCTGTTTCATCTTCCGAGGAGGAAATTTCTTCATCTTGCTCCGATTTTGATTGGTGGTCCTGCTCCTCTTCAGCATCTTCTTCGTCGTGTGAGCTCGTATTGTCTTCAAAATTGTCGTCGCTACCCCTGCGATCATGAAGCCAAGCTTCGATTTCACTTACACTTTGTTCATCCATGATTTTTTCTTGAAAAACAATTGAATTATAGATATTAATATGCGAAGACCACATTCATTGGCGCCTTCAAGCTGGGGGACCCCTCTTCTAGCAGGAGGGAAGAAGAATTGCCAGACGAGCGATCCCCCAGCTCCAACGCCCCCGGCTACTTTGAGTCCCTTTTATCTTTTACGACTGCCCAAACATAATGTGCCACCTGGTTTCATTTGTCAACCGATACAAGCATCGCCACGACCATATTATCCAAGGTGAGCTCTCCCGTCCCTCTGTAGGGGCTCCTTCGCAGTCTGCTCCATTTCGTGCACGCAAAAAATGTATGACAGACATTGTCTTCCTCTCCTGGCAAAATCAACAATCGGAGCACCATGACTTAGCAACCTTGTGCAGATAAAGCTGAAAACACACATGCCCGCTCATAAGCTTTATCAGATAGAGGTCAGTCTCATCATGCTTTCGATTTAGTCACGGTCTTACATCCGAGATGGGGCGCGCAGTCTACCTTCCTTTCGTACAATTCACACAAGGCTGCTGCCAATCATTGACTGAGCGCTGTCTCTCCTCGCGGACAACCATCTCCCTCGCATCCTCATTTCGATGTAGGTAAATAGCGCGGCGCTCCCTCGCAAGAAGGGCAACAGGTATCACGCCTGCTATAGCTCACACTGCCGAGTCAGAGACTGTCGGATACGAAGATGTAATGCTCAGTGCTCCTCTTCTCTGTACCTTTGCCAAGCATTCTCTGCTCTGTACAGTAGCTGCAGTTAATTAAGTAATTTCAAATGTCCGTAAAGGATTGCAGCCATGGTCTGCTGACTCGGCAGAAGAAGGTGTCATTATCTGCCAAGAATACACTTATCTGGGGACGCGTGAATGCGCTGGCAGGCTAGCATTGCGGTGTCATGGGGCGGGTTCATTCCCCCAGCACAAGGACCCACTACAAAGAATTTCGCATTCACGAATTTCTGGGGTCGAATAAAAGCAAGGCGACCGAAGTCGCAAAAAGTGTAGGCAACTATACCAGCAACCCAAGCAAATCCACTTCAGCCGAAGACGCACGGCGAACACCCAAGTATAGTTTTTGTTGTTTTGCGTTTGCTGCGTGAATTCTGTGCAGCCGTAAACTCTTTCGGGAGGTTTTCTAAGACTTTGTTCAACGTTTGCTGTTGATATTTGTAACTCTCACGCAATCGTAGTACTTGATGAGCACTGAACTTTCGTATTTCGTTACGTTGGAATACATAATTTTCACGTACCCAATTTAATTGACCTGTTGAATAGTCTCGTGCTCGTTTCACCTGATCGTAATATTGATCACGTAACGATGAGATATGATGAGTACCGATATTTCGTATTTCTTTTAAATATTTCACTTGTGAATTATAACTGCCGTGAATCCATTCAATTTGTTGAGCACAATTTTCGCGAATACGATTAGCTTGTTGTGTATAATTTTCGCGTAGTTTTTCCAGCTGCTGACTTTTATAGTGCTCAATACTATCAAGCATTGCATATATTTGTCGGCCTCGCGGTGTTGATTTTTCTGGTGAACAACATGAACAGCATGTGTTGCAGAATTTTTCGCATATTCCAAATCTCTGAAATATTCGACGTATTCCCTGAACTATTAAAGTTATCGCTAGAAATGCTGCTGTGGCAATTATTCCACAAATAATGCTGCCGATTTTCACTCGCAGGAAAACAATAGGATCAATGTAAAGCCTTATATTAGCCGTCGCATTGCCCATTACATTAAACGCATAGCATGTATACAATCCACTATCATTGCGTTGAACATTATGAACTTGTAATGATCCATTCTCTAGAAGGGAAATGCCTGCCCCCCATTTTTCTGGAAGTAATCCACTTAAATTCAGTTCTTCTCGTGTTTCGTCGCTCAGCAAATCTTTTTCAATTCGCTCTTCGAATTTTTGTGGAGGAAGCAATTCAACTCTTTTGTCAGGATCTGCACTGTGACGCAAGATTTCATTGGATGGTGTGATCCAGAGAATATCTGGAGGCGGGTTTCCAGTGAAAACACACTCCAGAGTGGCAGTTGATTTCAAAAGATGCATACGACTATCTGAAGACTTGATTATGACAAGCTTAATGCATTGTAATTTTTTGATGACGGTTATCAGATCGCCAGGATACCCGTGTCGGCATCTCAGTGTTGCAAGGCTATTCAGGAAAATCATGTTGTCGGAAGTTACCACTGGTGACATTCTAATTTTGAGCGCACGTTGTTCAAGCCAGTCCGCTGTCCAATGCATGCGGCAATCACAAGCATAGTCATTGTCGTTCAAATTTACATAATCTAGCGCTTTGACCTTCTTCAGCTGTTCTGGTATGTATGTAAGCCTATTATTTGATATATCCAACCATTTCAATTGGCTAAGTTCGCCTATTTCTTTCGGCAAGTAACGAAGACCATTTCCTGATAGATCAAACCTTTCAATCACTGGCGTATTTTTCAATGTGCATGTCGGCGTATTGAACGGAGTTCACAACAAATTGATGATTGAACGCCGAGAAACGTGATGTTTCATAGAATAATTTGAGTACATATTCATCTGTACGAAATGGTTTCATTTGGAGATCATTGAAAATAAGTTTTTCGTAACTTAATAACTCAATCAACGTGGAGAACAGTTTACGCTCTTCCTCATATTTAGCATCATTTGATTGTAAAGCGGCCATTACTTCATAACCCGATTTTTTAGGATGTAAGCAATTTTGTTCATGTTCTGGAGCTTCATGAACTGGTCCCATCCATTGGCATCCAATAAGATGGTATTTGCATATTAGAAATTTCTTTTACACCGAGAACGGAAAGAAGAACTACGTGAAAAATCCTTTTTTCTCGGGGCGAACGAAGGCCGCCACAACCGTACCTGCTCGATTACTACATAGCACTGACTCTACAGTACTCATCAGGAGGCGTCTTCTTGATGGGCTGGATCCCCCTACGTCAGCCATAAGTCAACTCAAAGCCTATACTCCCAAAGCAGCCTTCTCAGCCGTTGAACTGATTTACTCAGAGAAACTCATCTTCGGGTCGATCAATGCCCCCAGGTACTTCTCCGCTGGCTTTGATTCGAGTGGTATGTGTCCAATACTGATCATCCTTACTCTAGGAGCTATCTTTTTTATCAAGATGACCACTTTGGTTTTCTTCAGCGCTAAACTGAACCCGCGACCAGTCATCCAGTCTCTCACTCGGCGCAACATACCTAGCCTGAGTTGCGCTTGTTCAACGGTACGTTCAGTGACCAGAGCCACCACATTATCCGCATAGCCGATCAAGCGTGACTCACCTAGTCTCAGTAGTCCGTCTTAAGCAACGTTCCACAAGTCTGGACAAAGGATAAACCCCTGAGCAACAACCGATGTAACTTCCATCTTTTGTTGGCCCTACATCGTATCATAAAGCAGGCTTCGGTGATTCGGGTAGTCCCTCAAAAGCCGCATTAGATATTCTGGAACTTGAAAAGATTTTTCCAGCGTATCCAGAATATCCACCCATCTAGCGGAATTGAAGGCGTTCCTGACGTCGAGTGTCACCAACAGGACGATCTGTCGCTTGGTGCGACTATATGCCTCTGCCCTTTGGACCGTGCTCACCATCTCTGCAATCACATCAATGGTGGAACGTCCTGCTCTAAAGCCGTACTGCTGGTGAGATAGGTCCCCAGCAGCATGAATCGCGTCAGTGAGTCTTCCCTTGATGAGTTTCTCTAGCACTTTCCCACCTGTGTCTAGAATGCATAATGGCCGGTATGTAGATGGCAATTTAGGATTTCCCTTCTCCTTGCTGATCAGCACGAGCCTCGCAACCTTCCATTGTACCAGGGAACCCCCTTGCCACAGGCAAACGTTGAATGTGCTGAGCAGCAAGGCAGGACAATGATGATAAACAAGTTGCAACACCTCAGCTGGAACACCATCTGGACCTGGAGTCTTCCTCGCTTTCATTGATAGCACTGCATCTTTCAGTTCCGGCTGTGTGAAGAGTGGACACTTATCTCCTGTTTCACCAGGGACAGCACCAACACGGACGGAATGGGTGGGGAAGAGTGGCCGCACTTTCTTGTCCATATTTTCCGCAGCATGTACGAGTACTTGTATGCAAGGTTTCCGTAGGTAACTAAGCTTCCGCATAACTTGCTCACAGCCAAGGCCCCGCGGATCCTTGTTCACATTGTCCACTGGATGTTGCCAGCAGTTAGCCTTTCTGTTGTTAATCAATTTGCGAAGGCATTTCCTTGTGTCCGCATATGTAATGTAGCAATTATATAAGAAAGAGAAGAAAAAGAGAAAATATTGCAAGAAATTCGGAAAACCGAATGTTTTGAATCTGCAAGACTAGCTGTACCTATACTAGCGTCATTGCGACGAATTGTGTAATTGTTGAATAATGGCTTATAGCTTTCATGCAGACCAGTCTCGTTTAAAAAAACAAGATCTGGAAGATACCGATGAAGAATTAACTGCAAAGCAATTCTTTTATAGTGTGATTGAAGAGAATTTATTTTTAGTGCAATAATTTTTAAGTTATTTACTACTCGCAATACTAATGAAAAAATTAAAAAGGGCTTCTGGTTGGTCATCAGAATTCAACAGGTTATAAGATAATAAGAAATCGTTGGTGTTTTTTTATGAGCACAGCTGGAGAGAATCCGAAATGAAGAAGGGATTCTCGATTTAATGGGGCTAGACAATTTTCCTGAATATTGTTATCCATATTGCCAGACGTAGGGGGTGAGGTTTTAGTAATTGCCGAATAGGATAAACCATCAGAGTTTAGAAAAAATGGAAAATCGTTATTCTTAGGAATAAGAGCAGGGAAATTACTATTACCAATAGACGAGACAAATCCGGTAGAGCTCGGTTTATTTGCATGTTTTTTTTGGCAATTTTCACTTTAAGTTTTATTCACTATGGACAGCCAAAATAATTTGCAGGATGTCCATTGGATGAGCACAATCTGCAAAATACAGAAGATATAGAATGGTCTGATAAATTTTTATCGATATATTCCTTAGCCAAATTACATCAATATGTTCGAAACTACATGCCACACCCCTGCTTTCATATCCACAGTCCATGGCCACATGTCCGAAACGCTGACATCGGTAGCATTGGGTCAAGTCTCCTCGTTTGGATTTCTCCCAAGTAATTTTATGATTCAAAACGAATCTTATTTTTAAAAGTTTCAAATATTGGTTTCAGAACGTAAAACAACTAGAAACATGTTCAATGTAACCCCATTACTACGAGACCAGGCTGTCGACAGATTTGAGACATCAAAATCTCCAATATCAGGAGCTTGCATAATTATATCATTCCAGATTTCTTCTATTGGGAAAAGTGCAGTCAAGTCTTCAATTATTAAAGTGGGCCTACGTCTTCAGGAGGGGTAAACGAATGACCTCCAAGTTTTTTCTCTTTCATGAGATTCATAAGCGCGTCATATGCGTTAGAATTATTAATTAAAACTTTATGAAAAGAGTTTAAAAGTGAATTCACCCGATATTTCGTTTCTGGGGATATTTTGAAAAAAGGAAAGAAATTTATTGCAGATATATTATTCATAAAACTTGTAGGTAACCACAATGATTTGATTTGCATAGAACTAGTTCGCTCAGGGTGATTATTAGCTAATGGTGAAAATCAATTCACATAATTTGGATTTAAATTATTAGAATTAACTTGGTTTTTTAAATTAATATTTCTTTCTGTAATCAGTTTTTCGGTAGCTAATTTAAAATTGATTAAGTCTTGATCTATAGAATCGCTGAGGGAAGAAGATGCGCCAGTACCATCGGCAACTTCTATTGTTGCTTCTTTATTTTTGTCGGTTCTATTCATGGTATTTTTAGCTAAAGCCACTTTAACTGATCTAAGTTCATTGTCCACGAACTCTTTAAAAAAAGGAGCTGTTCAGAACTTTTGAATTTGTTTGTGGTATTGTTTTAATTTTCCCGACACTAGATGGAATATTGAAAAATATTTATACCTCTTCCCTTATTTCTTTTGGTTTTTCCGTTTCTTCTTTTATCTTGAACGTTCCAGCCCCCTTTTTTCTGAATTTTCAAGTTCCTAGTGGTATCATGTACAAATGACAACACCCAATTCCCAAACAAAATCCTTGATTATAAATTGTTCCAAAGCAGGAAACGATCTGTTATAAAGCTACTACCTAAAATTTTTCACCGGAAAACTGCAATCGTGGTGAAAAACCGTTTCGACATTTTCAGTTTACTGACGTTGGTAGTCACGATTGATAATTTTTTCACCACTCTTCAAAGCTAACTTATTAAGTTTGTTTCAGTTGATGCTTTCCTCAGGCTTTCCCACTCAAAACCAAAAGTCTGGACATTTCTGTCTTTATTAAGTTTAAAAGCGAATACAGAATGGGAATGCTATACAATTAGCCAATCCTTTTATCTTTCTCAAGCCACCAACGGCCACTTTATCACTTCACCACTCCCAACAATTTCAACATGATTCAATCTATTACATTCGGCACCAATTCAGCTGACTCTCCTTCACCACAAATCATCTTCCTTCTCTACTTTGACGAGTTCCCGTGGTGAGTATTTGTGTGCGTACAGTTTTCTGGCGAAAACGACAATTTCGCGCTCCTAATTATACATGATCTAGATTAAGTGCGCTCGAAATGCGTCCCTAATGAAGTTTCTCGGTAGTAAATTTATAATTCCTCTAGTCCGGTGATTTGCTTTAGTCGCTAAGTGAAAAGTTCGTATGTGACGTTTGGCATAAATTTTTAGAGTTTAGGACCCTACTGTCTGAAGATTGTACAGGTAAGTTTGTTTTATTTTGTTCTTGGCTAGAAACAAAAAGAAGTCATTGGCATATTTATCTACTTTTTCGTATACTTATCATCTGAAGTAATTTTGAGATCGTGTGTGGGCCTAACTTGACTTTGTTTACTAAAAGCAAAAGTGCACAAAAGCTCCACTGCAAGCGGGCGATATTCCAGTTGCTCTTTGGTAATCCAATCGCTATAAACTAAACAAAAGTTCATAGTAATGCTCTCACTAGATCATTTCACAACTTATGATTCCAATACAATAAGAAGATCGAAATTTTAACGTAAATTAAGGCATTAGTGGAACTTTGTGAAAAACGACGCTGTTCGATGACGTTTAACCAATAGATGTCACTGGCGGTCCCCGTGGTAGTTTTTCACCGCATCGCGAATTGGTATGGCATGCGATTGGCTGCCTTCGAATAAGTTAATTTTTAATTATATCGCGACTCACGAAATTCTGTTAGATCTCTATTATGTTAATCTTGTAGTGATTTTCTTTTTTGTTTTGTGATGTTTTCATTTCAAACTGACTGTGTTATATAACAAAAAATGAGAATATAAAGTGTTCCCATTGTTACTCGTCGCTGTCTTTACAGCCAACAACGTCTTCGTAAACGAAACGAACATTTGCGACAAATTGTGAAAAACGCATCTAAGGACGGTGCATAGAGCACCGCAGACCCCAAAATGGAGTCATTAAAGCCTGAAATGCAAACAACAATAGCATCTGCGGTATCTGTAACCCCAACACAGAGCAGTCGTTTGGCTGCCATCCTTGAATTGCCAAAACTGGTTCCCGTCACTGATCCGAAGCCCTCAATAGAATTGCCGCAGCAACAGTCTGTACTGAAGAAATCAGTTACGACGTCAACAACGACACCGGGAGGACTGCAGAACCTCATCAAGCTCGTCCCGAGAACGATTCCAATCAAAACA
Organism: Odontomyia ornata; assembly: GCA_963969285.1. Classification (NCBI taxonomy): domain Eukaryota; kingdom Metazoa; phylum Arthropoda; class Insecta; order Diptera; family Stratiomyidae; genus Odontomyia; species Odontomyia ornata. Next base: position 402,427,729 of record OZ017738.1, read on the forward strand.
ATCCAAGGGCCGGTGAGTATTGTTTTTATTAGCTAAAGTTTAGTCCGTAATATCGCCTGTCAGCAAAACAGATGCCTGTTGCAGGCATTTATCTTGCTCGAGCGATCAATTCGCTCATTGCGACTCAAATGTATGATAAAAGCGTCGACAGCGTTTCTTCGAGTTTTTTTGTGTAGCGTTTAGTGCGTGTTGGGCGATATTGACTGTGCAAGTCTTTATCAAGCCACTGCCATTGTGAGCTCGGACCGTGTCTTGTAAGTAGCGTTACAAAATCAATATATTTGGCATTGAATGTTTCGGCTCTTCCCGCTATCTGTTAAATTCACGTTCACTTTCTGCTGCAGTGCGTCTCAAACAAGCATTCAATTAAAGATCATGTGCACATCCGCGGAAAATAATTGACATTACGGCAGCTGAATCGGAGAGAAAGTTAATTTTGCCGAAAATCGTAGCTCAGCGAATTTTTTTATCTTCAGTATCAACAGTTTTAATTACATAATTGAGCATTCTAAGTTTGGGTCACTGCCGGTCTAGTATCTAGTTTTTATCTAATTAATGCGTTAACGTCATGGGAGTATCGGTCACCGTCATGTTTAAATTGTTTTATCGATGCCGCTCGTGAGTTTTAAATTTACTTCATGCTCGCATAATTCGCGTTCTAAACTTGTGTTGGAGTGTTTCGAAAATCGTTTGCTTACTTGTAAGTTCTGTTGTTTTATTACTTTAGTTTGATTTTTGTTCGACTCACAAGCTGAATTGATCAAATATTTGGCTTGTTTTCATCAAAACATTACCGTAAAATTGAATTTATTTTTATACATTCACACGGAACGCTTTATCTGATGGGAGAAAATTTGACAGCTAACTCAAGTGATATCACTGGCTAGAGTAAAAAACAGAGTATTGCTAAACTGTGGCTTTTAAAAGCAATATTGCTATAGTTTTATTTGAGTTTGTTATTTATTCAGTTTCATAAGCTATTTCAAACTTATATTGAGAAAAGTAGAATTTTTTGCATATTTTCTTTGTGGAATGACAGCACTGGCATCATTATAACTTGTCGAAATTGTGTTTTGAAAATGGCGTAATGAAAAGCAGTTTGAGATAATTAAAGAATGTGGATGGCTATTTTACTAAATGTGTTCTATTCTATATGGGGTAACTCTTCAAATTTAAAATTGATATTTGTAGATATTTTAAAGATGAAATATTACTTTTAATGGGTAAATGAGAAATTTTACAAATTATTCCCCAAAAATTTAAGCTATAATGTATTAAAAAGAATCATAATTTACATCTTGCTCGAGTTCACAAATACATAGAAATTGGCTCTCTTGTAATTTAAACTATGGCATACAGGGTCCCTCATGTCTAAAACTTCATTCTAAAGATACTTTTAATAGACGAAATCTACGATTTTTAAAGGCTCCTTTAGAATTATCTTTCCAACAGATTATATGATTTGTGGAGCGAAAATCCCTTTAAGATCTTTGCTTCGAGGATACAGAGCTTCCTATTGTCTCGGTCCGCTAACTGCAATCGAACAGTCGAACTTATCTTTCTCCATGGTCTTGGCACCTCAATTTATCTATACCTTTCACATATACCTTTCAAGCCTCCTGACAAAAACTGACGATAGATACAAGCCATATGGTAGCAATTTGCATATGTATTAGTCGGCCTACTATGGACAAGCTTCCGATAGCTGTCCCCAACTGCGGCATTAGCAAATGCATATATTTCGTCATATATACTATTTTCCCAATAAAAAACGGGCCGAACGTATTCCGTGCATGCTATAAATTCACCTTGTATAGCCCATTGTGCTCCTAAACTTTCCAAGACGAGCAAATGAAGCACACGTTTTGCACCTTCGACTGATAGCACAGCGTTGAGATGTAAACAAACTCCTATAAATTCACTTTGGAAGGCGATAAAAACCAAATGGGTATAAGAACTGAAATAATTTGCACTTCACTAGGAGCGCTATTGTGTTCTCCAGGGATCATCTCGATTTCACTGTAGAAATCCGTCTCTAAACCGTACAAAACCTCGAATTTTTGTTGGCACCTCCACAATTCTTCATATAACGCCATTTAAGTTAGCCAGCTAAGTCGGCCTACTAATGGTCATGTGTGTGGTAGTAAGCGCTGCTGCCATATGGCTTGTATCTATCGTCAGATTTGCTCCTGACGCTTGTCCTATTGTTGTACTTCCGCAGTCATCGTGGAAGATCTGGGACATCAAATTCTTAAGACAATTCAAGGCTGCATCTAATAATTGTTCTCCTTCTTGTGTTGCTCCTGTATTTCACGTAAAGCCTCGATGCTTGAAGGTATATGCCTTGCAACGCACTGCACTTATCGAAGAGTAGTATGCTTGGAGCTATGTTTTCTGTATTCTTTAGGATATTTGGACCTGACTAAAAACGTTCTTCTTTTCCGTATTTCGGCGTATTATCAATTTTCGTATACTTTGTGCCTAACTATTCTATTTCCTCCACATTTTCTATTTCAGATCTTCCTAATGATGTAGCTCTATCCCATAGTATACTCCATATGGTAACCATAATCAACCACCTCCGGGGAAAAACTGAAGTGCGTACACCCAGTCCTTAACAGCTTGTAGATATAAAATACTTAACTCTACATTAATGTTAACAATATATGAAGCCCCGGCGAATAATACACGAAGCCCCTGTGCAAATTTGAAAAATTGGCAGTATAGGGTAAATGCAAAGTGCGTATACTTTTTGCATATACTGTGCTCTAGCCGCTTAAGGTGAAAGTCACTGGTTCGAGTCTCGTTGGCGGCAATGAGATTTTTTTTTGAGTAATGCTTCAGATGGATTATAAGTCCACCCAGCTGTAATGGGTACTGATATCAAAATAAGGTAATAATTACACGATCAAAGATATCACCTTCTAGAATATCGTTACTATCTGGACTAAAGAGCAATGGATTATTGTTCTTTGTAATATTCTACATGTGCTTCTTTTCTGCATGACATTTCTTATCCATTGGTTTATTTGTAACCTTACTTGTTCTGTTTCATTGTGGTGTTTCAGTCAGATGCTGCGTCCTTATAGACACCTATTTTTTTGTATCAACAAGTAACTACTATGAAATATTCTAGAGAAAATTTAACATGACATTGGTGTCAAAGATATCTGTAAGTTGATTATCAATGCAGACTTGACTAACGTTGTCATTTTAGTTATTGGGGCTTACTTGCCTAGGAGGCAATCCCTTTCCCAATCGCCCTAGAGGCTACATCTCCCTTTAGTGATCATGCATGGATCATCTTTAGGACGACTTTTTCCGCCATTTTTAACTTTTTTGTATTGCTAAAGACAAAAATTTATTTATTATGAAGTGTCGGTGTATACTTCAAAATAGTTTCTCGGCATCTTCGAGTCAATTTAACTAAACAGGCGAGTACTCCTAAAATTATTAAGTGATTGGTGTGAAGTGAAAAAAATTTAATAGTGATTTCGTGCTACCACATGCTCCATAACGAAGCAAGGAAAGGGGGAAGAAGCCTCCACCTGACCCAGGAGAGGTTAATAATGTTACAAATGGTTATAAATGGGCTAGATAATCAATTCAAAAATGAGGAGCTACGAAATGAAATACAGGCACTAAACCCTGATGTTGCGAATAGAGAAAAAATGGAGCTCATTCATGCTAGACAAACAAAAAACGGGAAATGGTTACACATTATTGATGTAAACGGAAGTATGTATAAAAGATTAGCTAACAAATACGTCAACATTGATTATGGGTCATATTTTAACGTTACGATATGCTTTAAGTGCCAAACCATAAGACGTCGAAATCTGTGTGAAATGTGGAGGAAAACATGAGCTCAAGGAATGCAAAAGCACTCATGAGAACTGTTCAAATTGTATGGGTGATAATAGCATGCTGATCACTCACACAGAGCTGACTCCTGGGAGTGCCCAGAGTATCAAAGGATTTTAATTGCTAGGAGGAGTACTGACTACAATTTCGATGATTGTTAATCACACAACTCAATCAGGCGACAAATTAACCATCTTTTATGCCAATATAAAAGGCCGTTGAATGATATACAAATTTATCTGCAGCAAAATCCTGAAACGGATGTGATTATACTAAAACGAAGTATGGATCTACCCTGAAGAAGCAAAGTATTACAATATTCCAGGATAACGCTCCGTTTTCTTCCGCAGGCCCGGAAGAGCACAGTAATTTATGTAAAAAATAGAATTAATTTCACGACAAAGAGAGTAACATCTGACATATATAATATAATAATAATTAAAAAAACCTGAGCAGGTAAAAAACTAAAAATCGGTACTTACTATAGTCCCAATCGTCTCAATGCGCATGACTTCTGCACAGTAATAGATGTAATATACTCTACTGAAAAAAATCTAATCACAGTTGCTGACATAAACATAGACGTGATTGCAGAATCTCCACAATCGAGGATGTCCAAGGATACCCTGAAAACAAACGGAGCGGTCATTGTCAATAAGGACAAAATTATTCGCCCGATTTCAAGTACATGCCTGGATCACATAGCAACAAATGAGAAAAAAATTTCTGAAAACATTAAATTCACACTTGAAGACTGGCCGTCAAAGTTTGAGAAAGCAAAAACGTACTCACAAACTATTCAGATATTTAAACAAGGATCTTCTCAAATCGAAATTTCAACAGTTGCTAACAAACCGAAAACCTGAAAACCTAATGGAATGATTACAGAGTCCAAGTACGACTCTACCATTGCGAAAAAGTTCGGATGTCGACAACCTACATGGATAACAAAGAAAGTTATTGAGGCTAGTATTAACAAAAGAAAAGCTTATAAAAGATACAAGAAGAACGCTGAAGATCACGCACTTAAATATCGGTATAACCAAGCCTTAAAAGAATCAAAACGTCTCATAAAAGAAGCTAAATTTTCATATTACTCCAGAAGATTGGAAACAGCGGCGGACAACTCGCCCAAAATATAGAAAATAAGTAATGAGGTAAAAGATAATTCATCACCCTGGATCAGATCATCAAATGCTGAATTTTTTGGCATGGTCTCTAATAATGAAGCACGCCTATGTAGAACAGCAAACTCGCCAAACTACTTCTGGTGAAAATGGGTAGATAACAATGTCCGTAAAGGAATGCAGCGATTGTCTGCTGCCTCGGCAAGAGAGGATGGTGGTGTTCGCCGAGATTGGCCTTGTCTGAGGACGTGTGAATGCGCTGGCAGAGTAGCATTGCGTTGCCGTGGGGCGGTTTCTTTTCCCCAACACAAGGACCCACTACACATTCGCATTCACGAATTTGCAGATACAAATATGTATCAATCGGAGTCGAGGCCGAGGTAACCTACTAAGGGTTGAGATTGCTATAGCAAATGGCAAACGGAGCCTGGAAAAAATAGACGAGACTTGGGAGGACTTCGTCTTTACCGACGATACTTATTGCCCCCCAATAAGAGTGGGGCATCCACGTGAAAGCGGTGCCCCCTCCACCCCCCATCCGGATCAAAATCCAATGTAGCCATGGCCAGATGTTTTCCATTTGAATGAAAAACTCATGCAAACATAGTTCGCATGAACTTTTCCCTCAAATGAAAATCATGAACGCTTCAAATTTATGTTATAGTCTTATGTGATGGAATCACATAATACTATACCATAAATGGGCAGGCGAGCGAAAGGCAACTCTACCCTGCGAGAGCACTGGAAACGACTTAAAAAGGGGTGAGCTCACCCGATGGCTAGCTGGTTACAGTGGAGGAGCCAGCTAACGTGGCGGGTCTCATACCCGATCAGGTTCACGAAACCCAAGTGGAAAGACCGAGTTTTAAATATTAGTAATTCATCTTTTCATTATTCATTTTTTCATTTTTTTTTTTTTTTTTTTTTTTTTTTTTTGTGATATTCACACGAAATATATTTTATTTTTGTTTTCCTTCTTCGTATAATTACTATGTCACGTCTTAATTCTTTACAGTGCAGAGTATACGTGCGAATTTCGAAGCAAATATTTACGGAAATAATAACTTGGATTTATACAGCATTTTGAAATATAAATTCTTTTTAAGTTGTTTTTCTTGTCATGTGCTTTACATCGTGTTTCAATTGAGTTTTTCTTGAAAAAAGATAATTCTCTGCATTTGTTTTCGCCTTCTGACACTTCTAACTGTAAATACATCCCACACAGGCGTTACATTACAAAGCGATACTCTATAAATAACAATTTTTTAAATATAACACGAACCCAATAGTCGTTACTTCAGTCTCAATCCACAGCGGCGCACTATCCATATAACTACTTCAATTTGCTTTTATAGTTGAATAATATCTTCTAGTTCTCAATATTTAATATTTTTTTTATATATTCGAAAAGTAATAAACTCTTAATTTATACATTTTCATACTATAATCGAAGCTCGCTATCACGCAAAACATGAACTATTTTCGTATTTGTTGCATTTCGCTTCTAAAAATAGTCTAAAGATTCCTCTTCAGTGTCTGCGAGCAAGTTTTCCATAGAAAATTTAATACATGCATATGATTCACAAAATAGTTTTCACGAACAGGCTTATGATAAAAATTAGAAAAGAAGTTTCTCCGAAAACCTTCCAGTTGCACACTTTTCAAATGAGTTTAATTACTTTTGATAATAATTGAAATTCACGTATAGCAACGAATAAATACGAAATCGATAAAAACTTCAACATTGAACAAATTAAATCATTACTAGGAGCTTCGATACAGCTAAAATTGATTAAAATTTGTAATACGTTTTTGGAATGATTCTTCTTCTTCTTCTTAGCACTACAGCCCCTCTCGGGCCTTCGCTTCCGGCAAATAGCAGGAAATGATTAAACATATAAATAATTTATAAAACAGGATACACATCCAACATCCTCGACGAGCGCCCGTTGATGGGAGCCGGGTACGGCCTGTGAATTTTCTAAGTTAGCATTATTTGTATGTAAATTGGAATTACCTTTAAATACCTTTAAGTACCTTTAAATTAATTAAGCACACAGATAGCATGAAGTATTATTTGTTTCGATTGCAAAGATACGGTGGATTGGTATCACTGAAAACCTTAACATATCATGCACTCAGAAAAAAAAACCGGAAAGTCTTGCTCGACCGAACTCAAAAACTGAAAAAGTCATTTTTTCTTAACCAAACCATATTCCATATTTTGTAACTATATTTTCTCTTTTAAAAGATACTTTACCGACAACTCACTCAATTGAGCGAATAACTTTATCTTAAGATGAAGAACAAGAAAAAATAGAAAATGTATGGCGTGAATTAGATTAAATTCTCATTTATTGCGAGTCTTTTTTTAATCTCGAATGTCCAATCCCAATTTAAGTGTTCATGCTTGTCGTCTTCCGTGAACCGTGATGACACAGAATAAGTACCACGTGCCATCATACCAGATGGCCTTTCGGTGGATATGAGCCAATCATGTGTGTTATTTTATCAACTGGAACGCCAATTCGATATGTTTTTTGAACGTATTTAACTCCATGAACTATTTCACGCTGTACAACAAAGTCAATTCGGCCCTTGTATTTAAAACCGTCTTTGATTGTGAAAACCTGTTTCTTAAGTGACGGTAAATCACTGGTAAGATCAAATACCATATCATCACGCTCATCTACTCATAATGCTAACTTTTTCACTATGACTTTTCGTGGATAATTTTTTTCAACAATAATCAATCCCGCTTGAGCCTCTCCTAAGAATGCTTCCTTATAACGCCGAAGACTTTCATCTTCTTGATCGGCAGCTAAGATTTCTTCATTCATTTTTTTTTGTCGCGATGGTTGATAGTTTAAATCGTGCTCCTCTTCATCACCATGCTCATGCGGATCAACTTTGACTTGTCTTTCTGTTGACATGTTCTAACGGTGGATCTTTTCTTTAGTTATACAAAAAGGAAGGTACACAAGTAATCCAAGCTGTGGAATTTATCGTGTTACCGCATTAATTAGAAAACGAGACTTTTACAGAACACTGTACAAATGAGAAATTATAATAGGTGTAAACAAGATAGTCCTACGGATTTTCAATCGTGGAGAACTCGATCTGTCAGACGTATTTCGCATTAAAATTTCAACACTTTATCCACTTTTTAATTGTTTTATTATACAACTTATTGGTTGTTTGGAATGCATTACGATCCCTTAGCAACTCTACTAAATTTCGCGTTCCCACATGGCCGGCCCGCACAAATACGTTTTGCTATTCCTTTCTTTTATAGTCTCGCGAGAAACTCAATTCAACTTTCTTCGCGACACTTCACTACCGTCGCTTGATCGCCAATCCATCTACTTCGGACATGATGTTGTACCTGTACGAGGTAAAAGAGGATTCATCCACTTATTGTTTTAAAGCGACCGTCAAGCACTTTATTATTATTGCTTTAAACTTTCGCGTGCAGCCCGAAATGAAAACTTTCACTCGCCGTAGAAGTTAAATTTTTCGTTTGCCGGCGCGGTTCTCGCGGAGTGCTCGCTGTAGTAATCCGTCATATACTCCCTGATCTGCTCACTTGTTGCGAATAGCCACCGTACGGTACATGTCGCAACTGTGTTTCACGAGCCAACTCATCCATCCAATGGAGATTGCATTGCGGCAATGCAATTCGTGGATAAGCTGCGTTATAAAGGTGTTGCCGTGTTTTTAATTGTAAATTTAAATAATTATTTTTAAAATTTGACATTAAAATTGGATCAGCATTATGATGGTTTTCGAGCAGTTTACTTAGGCGATGCTCGATTACTGCATACTTTTTTCCAACAATTGGTGAAAAAATTACCAAGGAGCTTGGTGACAAGTCAACTAGCTAATTCAATATCACAAATAGCCCACCTAAGTCCATCTTTCATATTCATCAAACGAAGAAAAGAGAAGTATTAAATACAGTCGAAGATTTGAAAAAAAAATGCAGGACCAGGTATTGACAACATGAAATTATTCTAGTCAAAGAAGAGATTGCTGAACTATTGGAAAATTTTATAAACGAGCATATTAGAAAGGGAACATATCCGGACGAAGAGCAACTGGCAAAAATAATTCCAAAGATCATCTGGACCCGAATTACTACGGCCCTATTGCACTTTTGACAGCGTTTAGTAAAATATACGAAAAACTTGTAAATAATCGTTTAAAATCTTTCTGAATGGACAATTCTATCATAAATCCGAAGCAGTTTGGCTTTCAAAATAACAAGAGTACTTTCGATGCGTTTCTTTCTGTCTCACGTTATATCAATTAGAGTCTTGATGAAGGAGATTATGTTATCACAATTTTTGTGCACCTGAAGAAGGCTTTTGATACGGTTGATCATGACCTGTTACTTCAAAAACTTACATCGTATGGTATTCAAGGCAAACCGTAATAACTTTTTAAAAGTTATTTGAAAGGAAGATTCTAAAGAATATCAGTTAATAATGTGTTGAGCAATCTAGCACCAATGAAATCGGTGGAAAAACACACAATCGGACATCGAACCCGGCGCAAAAGAAATGATTGGTTCGATGATGAGCGCCAGAATGCGTTAGACAAAAAGAATCACGCGTATAAAGAATATTTAGGTAAGAAACCAGGACGAAAAGAGAACTCAGAATAGAAGCAAATAATATTAGAATTAAGAAAAAAAATCCTATTACGACCAATTGAGAACTATCGATGTAAGTCTAGCAAGCAACAACACAAGAAAAGCATACAAAGTAGTGAAAAGCCTGAAACGTGGTTATCAGCCCAAAACCACGCTCTATCGTGATGACATCGGCAATATCATCAGTGATGAAACCAAGATTAAGGAAATATAGCATCATATTTCTAGAACCTCCTTAATCCCCTGCACCGCTCCAGAACATCGGAGCCTATAAATGTTTCCGGAGAGCTTCAATTGGCCCCACCAACTCTGCCATCAAAGCCCAAAAGCATAATAAAGCGCTGGGCATCAATCAGATTCCAATGGAGCTCATCAAATATAATGGCAGCAGTGTTCATAAAGCTATTCACAAAGTCATCCAGCACATTTGGCAACAAGAACATATGCCGAAAGAGTGGAGCCAATCAATTATATTCCCTATCCACAAAAAAAGGTGACAAGCTACAGTACGAAAATTAAAGAGGCATATCACTACTTTGTACGGCGTACAAAATATTTTCAAAGATCTTAGAAAATAAAATCAGATCATACCCCAACATTATTATCGGGGAGTATCAAGGTGGTTTTAGATTCACTGTCAAGCAGGTACTTGAGAAATGCTGGGAGCTCAACATAGACGTACACCAAACTTTCGTTGACTTTAAGCAAACATATGGCAGTAGTGATCGTAACGTACTGTACCAAATAATGCTTTGCTTTGGTATCCCAGCCAAATTAAACCGTCTTACCAAAAGGACAATTACGTCGACGACCTCCCAAGTCCGCATCAATAACTAACTCACCGAAAGCAGGGAGATGGGCTGGCCCCATGCTATTAAACTTGGATCTGGAGTCTGTCATAAGGAAGCTACCTGTCGATACGCAAGGTACATTACTATACAAGTCGAGCCAAGTAGGAGCCTATGTGGACGACATCAACATTTTGTCACGGTAATTAACAACTGTCAAAGAACTCTTCCTGAAACTCGACAGCGAAGTAAAACTAGTAGGGCTACAAATCAATGAGAATAAAACAAAGCTCATGACGCAGTCAAGGAGAAATATCTCAAATGTCCAAAATATCGCACTTGGCGAATATAATATCGAAAATGTGAGCAGATTTGTGTATTTAGGCACCAAAATAACGAGAACCAGTAATGAAACAGACAAAATACGCCGAAGAATACAGCTCGCAAATAAAATATACAAGTATACCAATCTGTGATAAGACCTGTGTTATCCTATGGATGTGAAACATGGACCCTAACCCAAGCATCCGCAAATATATTGAACGCCTTTGAGCGACGGGTCCTGAGCCGAATAATTGGAGCGAGGCTAGACGGGGACCAATGGCGAATTCGATACAACCATGAGCTGTATAAAATTTTTGACGAGCCGGAGGTCTCAACGATTGTAGACTGTAGAAGCTGCAGTGGGCTGGCCACATGAATCGTATGGACGAACAACGGTATTCGTTGGGAGAACTGAAGGCCGGAGAACAATGGGGAAACCGAGGACACGCTGGTCTGACTCGGTCGACGAAGACATTTCATCGCTATTCGGATTTCGAAATTTTAGGACGCGGTCAATGGACCGAGACGGAGGCGCTATTTGCAGGAAGCGAAGGCCCGAGCGAGGCTGTAGTGCTACGAAGAAGAAGAAAATATATTTGTGTACCTTGGATTATAAGCCTGCCCTGATGGACCACGTACTCGTACAATGTTTTTGCCGTTCTTACCGAAAAGGTTTATTTTCGTCTCATTGCACCACACTATACATATTTCTACATTGATTTTAGTTCAAGTGGAGGTCTTCCGGAAAGTGTTATAGTTTAGCGAACTAAATAAGCTTTTTCCGATGTATCTATTTCATCAGTAGAACCTTTCGAGGAGATCGGGTTTTTTTTGGAGAATGCGGCGAACAGTTCTGATACTGACATCAATGTCTGTCTGTTGAGCCAACATTCTGACGACATAAAAAAATCGGCTTTAATTTTTAAAAGCAGTGCATCTTTGTCTTTCTTGGATATTTTCGATGGTCGTCCTCTAGTTAGGTTTTGCATGAAGAGTGTTAAACACCATTCGTGTAGAGCGTTTCAAGACATTTACGATATCTGATCGTGAAGGACTCTTTAATTGTTGCCTTTTGGGTAGGTGTACAATGTTTTCCTCGACCCATAATTTTCTAAGATAAACCCTTTTTTTGAAAACGAAATATTTAAGCACACTTTTATACTCAATTTCAATCAAATATCTTAAATAAGTTCACCAAAAAATTCTTCCTTGAAGAAAATAATCACTACAGAACTAAATGTTGCTATTATTATGACCTGGCAATTTCACATCTTGTAACACAATATGCAAAGCAAAATGTAATATGCGAATTAACCAATTAATGCAAATTAACGATTGACTTTTGAATTTATTTTAATTAAAAGGGGGTTTAGTTTGTCCTTTTTTTCGGATTTCCATATTTCTCGTATTATATTCTTTTGAATTGTCCATTTATTAAAATTGAATTTACTCTAATTTGAATAAAACTGCCATTATGTTTTGGAGACGTAATTTTTTTCATTTCTTGTAATTTGTGCCCTCAATCCTTCCCATCCTCTCGTGTTTCGTCTTGATAAGTGTGTGAAAGGTAGCCCAACATGTACAGAGGATTTCCCGGAAGACTCGCGATACGAATGAGCGCTAGCCGGCCTCAGTATCCCACCCCAGGATATGTAATCCTCTGCCAAATTTTAATATTGCAAGTGCGATAACTTCCGTCGTTATAACAATATTTTAATCGATTCTCACTACGAAGAAAATTGACCCGAAGTTGCTGCCACCGTGGTGATAACGAGACCAGCTAACACTCACCAAAGGCAACCTTCCCAAACTGTTACACTACCAAAAAACCCTCTAGCATTGTTGTTTGTAATAATTGAGAGAGCCTGCTCTTCAAGGATTTATTGTGTCCTCATTCTCCTTAGAGTTTGCCCGACAAATAATCTTCTCGTAAAAATTACATGATCTTCGCTGGCCTCAGGTAACCTAATTGCTCTTCAGATTGGGGGCAGAATGCTCAGAATGTCCGCCCTTCTCCGGAATAAAGGTCCACACCACATCTGAAAATCCTCGGTGTTTCATTGTAGTATCTGCCTGTACGTTCTCCTTAAGGCCAATTTTCCTTAGATACCCTCCAAGTGTTCAGTGCTCAGTAAAAAATCTTGAAAGAGCTCTAACTTGATACTTAACCAGTTATATCGTTTCTTATCATAGACTCCCAAGGAATGCCTTCGACGTTTTTAATTCTAGATAACTTCTCCAGTATTTGTTGCGTTTCTTAGTCTTTATTTTCTTTAAGTGTTTCCAAGTGCATCCCGGTCGCACTAAATGATTCAAGACGAACGCTGTTATGTCCGTGCTGATAAGTCCGTTTGCTCATTGCCCTCAAGTTAACGAAATCGTGAAGGAAAGAACAGACATTTATTTTCAGAGCATGTGCATTTTCTATGAATTTCTCATCATTGAACTTATTTCGCGTGTTACTCCGTCAAAATATTTGTAAAAATGTTAAAAACCATGACGATACCCATCTTTTCTAATATTTTCTTCGAGATCTTAAATTTATGTATTTATCATAGATATATTTCAACAGACGTCATAATTAATTAATAAAGCATAATTCATTTTTATTAAATTATCTGCAGAATGGAAATCTTATCGTGCATGGTCCACACAACCGAATTCTTTCACTTCAAATAAAAGGAGGAAATCAACCAACATCTCCTCAACCAGCACCACTTTCACTGGTACCATTCAATTTACCTAAAGAGACTAAATCAGCTATGTTGAAATTGTCTGGATTAACATCGATTCAAGCACGCAAACTTGCTCCTAAAGAGGGCGTAAACTCTTTGCCAACAAAAGCAAGTGCACCGAAGGACTCCGGATCATCTTTAAAGCCCGGCAAGGATGTCACGATGACAAGCAAACCTGCATCATTGGTGAAAATTACATCACAAGAGTCGAATACACACTTTAAACCGCAACAACCAAAAGATTCACCTCCTGCATTGAAGCTTTCGCCAATTGTTACGAGTGGTTTACCAACAGCTACTTCACAAGTTATCAATACGTTAGTGTCGTCAAAAGCATTAGAAATAAAGCCTATCACAGTAACTGATTCTCCCAAATCTTTAACACCTGCACAAGCTGCTACAGTTCCCATGGGTCAAACGGCATCAACAAGCTTACTAACGAAACCAAGTGCTTCGAAATCAGAATTGAAAGAAGTGGACTCAGTCACAATTGAAAAGAAAGTTCCAACGAAATTTCAATTGAATAAAATGCAACAGCCGAAGAGAGATACTCAAAAAGAAGCATCAATTGATAGTGGCACTGCAATGAGGACCCTTCCAAGCAACAAAATGATAAGTTTGCAAATATCGAACGGACGGCTTTCAGATCCTAATGGGCCAATAAAATTAATTTCGGCTAGTAGTAATGTAGCAAAAGATCAGCAGAACAAAAAACTTGAAAAACCCAAAATGGATCCTGTTGAACGTAAAATAATTGAACCGAAATCAAAAGATTCAAAGCCAATAGAACCGAAACCGGTAGAACGGAAACCATCAATAGAACCAGTAGATTTTAAACCACCAGAATCAAAACCAACAGAATCGAAACCAGGTGACCCAAAACCAATAGAGTCAACATCGATAGGTCCAAAGCCTGTACTGCCAAAACCCACAGGAGTTACTTCATCTCAAAATGAATGGGTAGAGTTTACAGAAATTGAAAAACCCTTAACACCTCCTACTTGTCCGATCAAAACAGATTTAGATAAAGCTACAAACGACCCTCCGATGCCAAGCAAGCAAGTGAAGCCAAAACAACAATCGCTACTTCGAAACAAAGCAATCGAACTACTGCAAAGAAGTCCCCGTACGAAATGTCGTTCAAAATCTTTGACTGCCATTCGCAAAAAATTAGGACATCGTCGAAGAAGATTGTCTGCTGCATCGGATGGAGATATAAGAAAGCCAGTTTTTGCAAAGAAAAAAACCATATCACCTCTTGTTACTAAAAGTCCTCCTGAAAGCCATGTGAAAAAGCTCCTTTGCCCTGAGAAAATTTCAACTAGCAGTGATTCTCTTGGATCCTCCTCACCAACTGAAGAAAAGAATGTTGTCGCACGTCCTCCATTCGTCCCAACTGAAATTATTGAAATGAATAGTTCCGAAGACGAGTGTAAAATTGTGAAAAGTGATGAAAATCCCAGCCTACCCAAAGTTAATGAAAATGAAATCTACAGTTGTTTAAATTGGCAAGACGGAGTTGGATCGTTGAAAGAGAGCAGCCTTCAATTCCAATTCAACGAATTCGGTCTGATAGAAATCTTAGAATCGGGTAGGATTAAAAGTGAGCTCGATCTTCATTATGAAAAACCGATATTCGAAAGGGAATTTAAATCACAAAAGACTCTTGACTACAGCAATCCATACTTCTGTAAAGGTTGCAATTGCAAAGGTGCTGCAGTCGACTTTCTTACCCCTGAGTTTTGTAGTAGAGAGTGCATTCGAAGGTACACTGGACGAATGAATAACGGTGCTAACGCGAAGCAAACGAAAAAATATACTAACAGGAAAAAGTCATTGATACTACCTGAAGACATTAAGGAAGATCCACAGGAAGTAAAACCCGATATCTCAAGTCTTTCGAAGCCCTCAAAAATGTTCTCTTGGGACACTTACCTCAACACATGCAAAGGCGAACCTACTCCCATCGATTTGTTCTTAAATCCGTTCCCGTGCAGCTCAAACATGTTCCAAGTGCGTATGAAGCTGGAAGCAATTGATCCAGAAAATAGCACATTGTTTTGTGTTTGCACGATAGTGGAGAAGAAGGGATATCGATTGAAGTTGCATTTCGATGGTTATTCTAAGTACTATGACTTCTGGGTGAACGCTGACTCTATGGACATCTTCCCACCTGGGTGGTGTGCCAAAACCAACCGAGTCCTGCAACCGCCAAGAGGTATAAGCCCGTTGTCGTTCAACTGGCCGAAATATTTGAATCAAACCAAGGCTTTACCGGCACCGAGAAATTTATTTACACATCTCAACTCATCTGTAAGTAAAAACAAATCATTTAAAATTAGTTCTTATAAAAGCTAACCATAATTTTCTCAACATTTCTTCCAGTCGCAAACGCATGGATTCAAAGCCGGCATGAAAATTGAAGCAGACGATTTGCGGAACTCGGGAAAAGTTTGTGTAGCCACAATCGCTGATATCCTGGACAACAGGTTGCTGATAGTCTTCGATGGATGGGACGAGAGCTACAGTTATTGGATCGACGTTAGTTCACCCTACATTCATCCTGTGAACTGGCACAAAAAGAATGGATTTTCTATCGTCCCGCCACCAGATTTCGAAAATCGGTTCTCCTGGGGAGCGTATTTATCATACACCAACAGTGTACCTGCCACGGAAGACTTGTTCAGGACTCGCGAACCAATTGACTTTAAACCGGGCATGAAACTTGAAGTTGTTGATAAACGGAATCCTTCGCTGATTCGCCCAGCCAGTGTCGTCATGACTGATGATTATGAAATCAAAGTGCTATTCGAGGGCTGGCCCATGGAGTATGCATTTTGGATAGAGGACGATAGCCCCGATATTCATCCGATTGGCTGGTGTGAGATAACTAATCATGAATTGGAAGCACCACCAGGTATTTTGAATGAATATCGCTCGCTTCACCGACGTGTTGCATCGGTTTTGTTATCCCTAGGATTTGATTCTTTGCCAACCAGATACGAATGCACATTTCCTGGCTGTCGTGGCATTGGGAATGCGCTGCATCCTGAGTTGGATGTTCATACAAACATTCTGTCATGTCCGTATGAAGCTGGAAATTGGTCAAAAGAGATTGACAAGAGTGACCGGTTAACAAATTTCAATAGGTAAGTGTTGTTATTTCGCTCCAAGACCACCCAGTATTTGACGGTATTGATAATTTTACTAATTTTATTATTTCCACTTTTCAGATTTGACGAAACCTCCCTTGCAGAAATCAAACCTAAGGATATTATCCCTCGAAACAAACGGAAAAGTGAACCGATGTTGCGTCCCTCCGTTCCCACCAAATTGCTGAAGCATCAGGCACAATTTAATCAACCAATTGCCAAACCCGCACCCGTTCCAATGACAACAACATCCGGCATTTCATTATTAGCTACCAAAACGGAAACACCAGAATCCAATGCGGACACACGAATCAATATTGCGCGACATTTATTATGTGATTATGGTCCGCGCTTACAGCAGGTGTATTCATTATGGAAGCAAAACTCAGAATGTTTAGCAGTCAACCTAAATGAGAACAAGGATAATCGCAAAAACCCTCTGGAATGGAATGCGGATGAAGTCGCCGAGTACATTGGGAAGTTACCACGCTGCCAACCGATAGCGCAAGAATTTCTTAAACAAGATATTGATGGATCCGCTTTCCTGTCGATGCGTCAAAGTGATCTGACTGAAATTCTCAAAATAAAGCTGGGACCTGCCATAAAAATTTACAATCAAATCATACAGCTTCGCGAGGAAGTTGTGACGCGTTTCATGACAAGTACAACAAGAGTGGGTTAAATTTAAGATTGTCTTGAAGGATCTCCTGTAAAAATCGTGTATAAAAACTACGAATGTTCGATTCATCGTTTACATTGGAATATAAAATATAAGCGCCACGAGCAAATGTTTATACGAAATGACAATTTTTATTGTTAACATCCAAGGAAGGCTGTTTAATATGTTAAATATACGCCGGCTGAAAGGTGCAAAAGCAAGAAGAAAGTAATACAAGCATGACACTAACATTGAAAGAGCTTCACTTTCATAACTGAACCAAATAAAATAGAGAATTCGGGTGCCATTTTAAGACGAGTGTATAGAAGCATCGAATGATAATGAAAGAAAAAAAATCACTCAGATATCTGAATATACGTAAAATTACTTTCTACTGCTCTACGCCGAATATCATTCGCTCTGACCTGCAACATTATGAGAGCAGTAAACGGAATATATTAGTTTACACCATTTTTTTATGAATCCTACATTCAGATCATTAAAAAATTTTCATAAACATTTTCCATGAAAATATGAATCCTTTAACTCATTCTTAAATATTCATCGAGTTTTCTTTTCCATAGTCGGTAATAATCATTAACCACTTTGATTTCATGCAAGATATGTTTTACAAAAACAAACCAATGTTCTTCCTATAAGTAATATTTTACTTAGTGCGCATAAATAGATGATAAGTGCTTCAGATTATAATTTACTAAACTCAAGCTCATAATAAGGAGCTCATGTTTACTCTCATTAATTTTTACTTTAATACATTCAGCCCGTTCGAATATCTTCTTAATTGTAATGAAAAGTTAGCATAGTAATTCCTGCAAAGGGTATTCATTGTAATATTATGCTTAAAATGTATTATAACTATATATATTTTTCAATATGAAATTTAAAATATTAATTGAGTTATTAATGAATGATTGATTATTTATTTGTAAGGAAAACTTCCGTTTTCAATGTAAATACGAAAATGTTTTTAGTTATACTTTGATAAATTTAATAAAGTAAAATTAATAATTATTCTATTTTTCGTTAGAAAATGCTAATAATGAAAATTTTATGTTTACAGGTATCAGCCAATCGATTAATTTTTGGGAGTTTTGTAGGAATATTCCCTTTCAGATTTCGTACCTGGCTACGTGGATTTAACGCATTAAATCGATTTCTAACACTTGTTCCGAAGCAATTTCTTACACTGATATTAAGATATCTATAATCGTGATGCGCCTTAGGCCTCCAGGTTGGACTTGCTCTCTCTCTCCAATCGCTTGCAAACTGGTTAACCCAGCTAAACTTATTGCGCTGTTGGAATGCCTGCTAACCCGCGCAGACGGGTCGTGGGGTGCCACACGCTTTTTCTTTTCCTCCGAGTCACCTGGTCGCCCGAATTGTGAACTATCGACACCCCCGTCATCCTAGTGTCTCCACTAATCACTTTGGAACTTTTCACTTATAGGAATAAGCAGCAAGAAAATGCTAGGATGAAGCATTCGAACTTTCTCCAAATGCCCACCACACAACCCGAATATCTAGTGCAGTTTACTACACAATTTGCCGCTTATTTTAATGCTATGCATTCTATGCGGCACTACACTCGTTCTCTTCGACTACCCGTGCAACACAATTCAAATCAACGTATGCCTGGTAATAAGGCGATAAGCCAATTTAATCAGCGGCCGGTACAAGAAATCCAACAAAACCATTTGACGTTATCAAATATGGGAATGAATCTCGAATACAATAATTCTCACAGCGATCACCTTCACCATGCACATCATCTGCTTTATCAACATGTGCAGATAAATTGCTGGAAAGCCAACAAACTCACGCATGGGAGTGTAAAAGAATATTCCCAGTACTCTAATTTAATGAAAGCCAGAAATAAACACTGGTTAATAGGCATACAATTATCACAACGGAATACTGAAACACTATATTCACAATTACTATGAGCCTGTGCTTCGAAAAGGGAGGGCTACGCTCATCGATGGAATTAGAACAAGGCACCATAAAGATAATCATCCTCTTATTCACAGGCCATGTCCAACAGGTTTTAATTTTGATGGGAGAGAATGGTACGAATATTCGACGTGGGCAACGTTACCAGAGAACGACCATAACATTTGGGATAAAGTTGGCAAATCAGCTCTAGACCAGCAGGCGCAAGTAACAAATTTATTATTAGTTTTAACATCACACACAAGTACCGTTTCAACATAAAATTGAATAAGTTCATCAAATCAAATCAAAGGAACCAGAAGATGCGCTGATGCAAATGTTGATGCTGATGCAGCAAGAGCAGCGACAACAGTCATCTAGTTTAGCTGCGAAGTTAGATAAACAATCAACAAATTTGGACCAACAAGCGAACGAAATCAAGGGAGTGCAAAAACAGTCGACTGAAATAAAAGCGGAGCTCGGTAGTCTGAACAACCAAATTAAATGCGTCGAGGAAAAGGTTTACCAGGTCGAGGAGAAGGTCAGCCAGGTTAAGGAGAGAATCAACTATGACATCAGCCAGGTCGAGGAGAGAATCAGCCATGAGATGGAAAACTTGAAAAAGGAATTGGAAGCAGCAAAGGCAGTAGTAACCACCTCAACAGCCCCGGTTACAACCGCAACGCAATGCTCATCCAGACATGTGAAAGCACTAATATTCGACGGGCAAACAGTCTGGAGCATTTAGAAAATTCAGTTTGAAGCAGCCGCTAGGATAAATCACTGGAATGTGTAGGAGCGAGCAACTGCATTAATTCTTGCTCTAAGAGGCACAGCTGCCGAGCTTTTGCAGACTATCCCCGTTGAGTCACACTCAAACCCGGCTGCTATACTGAATGCGCTCGACATGCGTTATGGAGGCGATCATCTGAAGCAGATTTATCGGGCACAGCTACGGCATCGGATGCAGAAGTCTGGCGAAACCTTACAGCAGCTAGCCCAAGACATTGAGCGACTGGCACTTTTGGCTTACCCAGCTTACGACCCAGAACATCGAGATGACGCAGCAACAGAAGCATTCATTAGCGCATTAAAGGACTCGGAATTGCAAGAAGCTGTGCGTTTAGCTCAAAAGCAAACAGTCAAGGATGCATTGGATTATAGTTTAAACTTTAAGGCAGCGAAAAATGTGACTCGTACCACTGCCCGGGTTCGCGAGGATGGCAGACGATTGCAGGTGTGAGCGCGTGGAAATTGAGCGAGAGCCGCAGGTAAATGGTGCACCTAGCTGCTGGAATTGCGGAGAGAAGGGGCACCTGCAAAGGGACTGCAAGAAGCGAGGAAAACGGAGCTATTGTCCAGGGTGGTGGAGATCCAGACCGAGTCAGGAGCCTAGAATGGAAGCCCATCAAACCGAAGGGGCCAACTTCGTCGGGCGGACGTTGGCTAGGAGGATCGACGGCCCTAGCACCCCCATCACCGTGACAAGATTGCATCGCGGAGAAGCAGACTTATGCCTTCCTGGTCAAGTTGACGATGAGCACTGCACCATAACAAGTGACACTAGTGCAACCCGATCGATCATCCGACCAGACCTAGTGAGACATCAACTACTTCACAAGAGCGGAGTTCATGAAAATGCTGATGCCCTATCTCGTCATCCATGTCCAGCTAACTGCAAACATTGCCGACGAATTGAGGAAAAGGAACCGACCGTTGATCTGCGATTGATAACGGCCGAATTCGATGAAGGGTGGTCATCGGAGGAGATTCGAAATGCCCAGTTAGCTGATGAAGACATCGGACCATTGCTCGTATGGAAGGAGACGACTGGGCGACCTGAGTGGAAAGACGTTTCAATGCATGGCGCAACCCTGAAAAGCTATTGGGCACAATGGAACTCCCTTGAGGTGGTGGAGGGTGGCGCACTCAAGCGGAAATGGGAAACGGCGGATGGCAGCTCCTATAGGATGCAAACTATACTACCCAAAAGCCGAATCTACGATGTGGTTAAGGAAATGCATGAAGGATCCTCGGGAGGCCACCTTGGTGTTAACAAGACCTTAGCGAAATTGCGGGAAAGGTTCTACTGGCTCCACGCTCGAGAAGACGTAGAGGACTGGTGTCGCAGATGCACAATTTGCGCTTCCGCCAATGGCCCAAAACGATGACTGAGAGGACAAATGCAAACCTATAACGTGGGGGTATCGTTTGAAAGGATTGCTGTTGACATCGCAGGACCCTTTACTGAATCCGAATCGGGAAATCGATACACGCTGGTTGTAGCCGATTATTTCAGCAAGTGGCCCGAGGTCTACCCCATTCCCAACCAGGAAGCAACTACTGTAGCCGAACAGCTAGTGTTAGATTGGGTCAGTATGTACGGCGTACCTTGTGAACTACATTCAGATCAAGGCCGAAACTTCGAGTCACTAGTTTTTAGCGAAATGTGCGAGCTGCTGGGAATACGGAAAACGAGGACAACACCGCTGCATCCCCAATCCGATGGAATGGTCGAACGTTTCAATGGCACTCTCAATAAACACCTGGCCAAGATGGTTGACGAGAACCAAAGGGACTGGGACCGACACATCCCACTATTTTTGATGGCGTACAGAGCTGCCGAACATCCATCGACGGGCCAAGCCCCAGCCAAAGTCATTTTTGGAAAGACTATTCGTCTGCCAGCTGATATAAAGTTCGGAACACCTCCCGAGAAACCCCAAACCATCTCGGAGTACGCAAGTGAGCTAAGGCAACGGTTGAACCAGATACATCGGACAGTGCGAAAACACCTCGAATCGGCTACTGACCGCATGAAGACCAGGTATGATCTAAAGGCAAATTCTACTGGCTTCCAGCAAGATGACTTGGTGTGGCTATATAACCCGCAACGGCGAAAGGGTAGGGCTCCAAAGTTGCAACATAATTGGGAGGAACCATACCGAGTTGCAAAGCGAATCAACGACGTCGTATACTGAATACAGGCACATCGTAAGCCAAGAGCCAAAATGAAAATCTTGCACCTGGACCGTCTTGCCCCATATTACATCCAGGGAGAATTGACTACAACTAGCGACACATCTTTTCGGGGCGAAAAGAACTGAGGTGGGGGCAGTGTTACATGTACAAATAATTCTTCTAGCTACTGTCGCAATTGTTTTCACAACCATTAAGAACATCAACAAAATGAATTTACTCGAAATCACGAGAACCCACCAAGCGTGATCAACATTTGAAAGTGAGTCACTGCTCCATTCATTAAGCTGCTCGAATATACCAGATACCTCTCGGCAGAACATTCGCCAATGTAGGAGAAATGCATTGAACGGCTGGAGATCCTATATAAAGGCAAGCTGAATGAATGATTAGAACCGCGATAGTAAAAACTGCGATAATGTGGAGCGAATAGGAAAGCGATATTGATCGAGTAGTAGTAAAGTGATTTTCGTTGATTGTGAAGTGATTTTAGTGGACAGTTGAAGTAAAAATTGAGAGACGACTTGTAAAATAGTGAAAATTAAAATTATGAAATAGTTAAATAAGTGATTGTTCATTTTTAAGTAATTAAACAAACTCTTTTAATTTAATTTAAAAGACATTGCGTTTTCACTTTCCCGGAACATTAAAATTATTGGCCACGAACCATAACGCGCGACAATATGAAGTTATAATATTCTACGTCTAGCACTCGTTGCGTGTAGACGTGTTTTTAATCGCTCCTGTCATTAATTTTAAAAATTAATTAATTTTTCACAAAAGTCAGTTTCAAATAATTGAATTAATTTTGTACGAGTCAGTCAAAAGCAAGTTTTGATTTTATTGGGGAAGAATTAATCGTCGAAGGCATCGACCAACCATACCAATAAATCAAGAAAAGCAACAAACCAAAGACAACTCGGGACTGCTGTATGGAGGAGCCCGACGGCTTCCCTCCGTTGGGGGGCCCCGGGGAGAGTGACGGTGTGAAATTGGCAAGTGTCAACAAGCGGAGACACACGAGCACCCAGGATACCGCAGATACCGGTCGCAAAACACAAGTGCTCGAAGATAGACAGAATAAAAATAATGAAAGTAGAAATAGGGAGAAGAAGCCAGCCCGTAGTTCTGCTGGTCCTCCTCAAAAAGTAGCCAAGAATACCGAGAAAGTTCCGCCAATAAATGTCCGGTCAAAGCGGCAAAGACATGGTTCGGCTGTTGGCAGCCGAAAACAAATTGACAAATTTCGAAATCAAACGAATAAATTCTGAGAAGCTGTCAATTAGAACGAAATCACTGGTTGATTTCAAATCAGCGAAAGATGCTTTGAATTCTGGGGAGGTTCCGCACTTCACTTATACCCCCAAAAGCGAGAAGAACCAGACGTTCTTGCTGAAGGGCTTGGACTGCGGAGAAGATACCGTCGATCTTCTTCAGGTTCTCAAGGAAACAGCACCACAAATCGAGTTTATCTCAGTTAAAACATTCGCGACAAGAAGGTCGACGGTAGAAAAAAAAAACTTACCACTTTATTTGGTACAAATAACAAATAAGAGCAGTCCAAGCGCTCTTCAGCAAATCAGGTATTTAAATTTTCGAGTGGTGAGGTGGGAACGCCTCCAGAAGCGAGAAATCAACCAGTGCTATCGCTGCCAACGATTTGGGCATTCGGCTGCCAACTGCGCCATGCATTACCGATGCGTTAAATGCAAAGACGTGCATGCTCCCGGTGAGTGCAAATTGGCTCAGACGGAGCCAAAAGAGAAGTTATATTGTGTAAACTGCGGTGTTTTTGGTCACCCGGCATCATATCGAGGATGCTCCCGATATCAGGATGCAAGATTGAAATCTGCCCCAAAGCAAACACAAATACACCGCAGTGTCTTAGCTCCGAACTTCGTCAAGCCCGGAGTATCATTTGCACAAGCCGCTAGAGGACCAGCAGAAAATGCGGAAAATAGGGTAAATAATGTAAGTGGCAATAATGAGCTGCTTCTCAAAATTTATCAACAATTAAATTCCTTATCAGAGCGAATCGATAAACAAGATTCGAAAATTAACATTGTTTTTCAGCGTTTAGGACTTTCAAATGGCTCAAAATAAGTTGTCATCCAGCCACATCCCCACGGATAGGATTCGTCTCATCTCGATCAACGTCAACTCCATTGTTACTTTACATCGGCGTGATTATCTCCTTGAATTCATTGCCAGACAAAAGCCTGACATCCTGCTTCTAATCGAAACCTACCTCAATTCATGGCACTCCATGACATTCAAGGATTTTGAATTCGTAAGAAACGATAGCGTAATAGGTGATGGGGGAGGTGGCACCGGGATATTGGTATGAAGACCCTATCGTTTCCAAAATATTGAAAAAGTCGAATTCAAAAGCTTTGAATCTCTTTAAGTGTCCGTTATCAAAATCTCACTGCCAGGTGGAGATAACCTCTTCGTTATCTCTGCCTATGCAACTGGTGGAACTGTTCTCAAGCTCAAGGAGGAACTCGATTCCTTGTTTGAAATACTCGAATTGAACAGGCTGCATAATTATTATATTCTTGCTGGTGACCTGAACGCCAAGCATACATCATGGCTAAACGCCACCAATAATCCAAGAGGTGTATTCCTGAAATCATGGATAACAGAGAACCAAATTGAATACAGGTGCAATCTATATGGGTCGGAGTTCCCAACATACCCTAGGACAAATTCATATTTGGACCTTTGCATTGCTGACGCAAGACTCGAATTCAACTTTAATAGTCCTCAACGGAAACTGCAGGTGCTTCCTTATGATAGCGACCATAACGCAATCGTAATGGAAATCAATCATCACAGGGATGATTTCTTCCTCGTTCCAGTTCAACACGAAAATCATCGGTTGAACTTCAAAAAAACAGACTGGGGAAAGTTTCAAAAGAAGTTAAATCGCGAGTACAAGAAGCAATGTCCCCCTTCTGATGGTGGCAACGCTTGCTCAATGGTTCCGAATGACAGGAATCTAACTAACGATGAAATAGATGTCTATTTGTCGAAGTTAGAGAAGCTGACGTTGGAAACGATTGAGAAAGTAGTTCCCAAGATTAAACTTCGAAACAATATGGAAGGATATGAAACACCAACCATCGCAAGGTTGAAAAGATTGAAAAGCCTTCTTCTCACACGCGTCAACAATATTTATCGACGATTTTTGGATTACAACCATCCCTCGTTGGCTTTGTTGAAATTACATCTGAAGAATGTCCGGAACTTAATCCGGTCATACTTCAGGAGTGAGGTCAGCAATCAATGGGCGGAAAAATTGAGGGGTATTAGCCCACAGGACCCAGATGGCGTGTTTGCGAAAGTGAATAGCATATTCCGCAAGAAGTCTCGAGTGAAGGTATCGAATCTTGAAGTCACTAGTGATGAGATAAATCTTCTCGATAGGGCTGGTATCGAAATTGATAGTACGACTCCGGATAGAAATGGAAACAGGATTATTTGTGAAGGATTGGATAAACTTGCCCTGATTGGAACACATTTTGAATTGGTTCATCTACCAAACCCTGAGAGAGGGAACGAAATTTTTTCAGAGGTCGTTGAAGCACAAGTTTCCGACTTCAAATCAAGCCTGAACGGCCAATCAATTCTTCATTTCAATGAAACATTAACATCTGACCTCATACCGAGCTTGAATC
Source organism: Odontomyia ornata (assembly GCA_963969285.1). Taxonomy (NCBI): domain Eukaryota; kingdom Metazoa; phylum Arthropoda; class Insecta; order Diptera; family Stratiomyidae; genus Odontomyia; species Odontomyia ornata. The sequence continues at coordinate 402,453,640 of OZ017738.1, forward strand.
TTATTGATTATTTTGTCAGCTATGAAGACTTGTGTTTCATATTTCGCAAGATAAACAACAAGAAATCATGTGGTACTGATGGTATTCCAAATGTAGTTCTCCGACATTTGCCTGAGGTTGCTATTAGGAACTATTGCATATTGTTCAACAACATGTTGAGCAATTCATATTTCCCAAATGAGTGGAAAAAGGCTAAGGTATTTCCGATCTTGAAGAAAGGAAAAGAATCTTCATGCCCCAAAAGCTATCGCCCAATCGGCTTGCTGCCTAACATCAGCAAGGTGTTTGAAGTGATACTCAACAGAGCATTAAACGCCCACATTGAGGAAAATGAGTTGATGCCGAATTGCCAATTTGGTTTTCGTGCCAGGCATTCGACCACACATGCAATAACGAAAGTAACCTCAGACATCTGTTGGAAACTAAATGATAGACAATGTGTTGGAGCATGTCTCATTGATATGGAGAAAGCCTTCGATACGGTATGGTTAGATGGACTTATTTTTAAACTCCTTCTGGACAAGTTCCCCAGACACCTTGTCGCCATGATGTGTAATATGTTATACGGGAAATCGTTTGTTGTAACTGATGGAAATCTGACAACAATGCGCGAGTTCAAGGTCTTGAATGGTCTACAGCAGGGAACAGTTACTGCGCCTCTGCTCTTCTCAATCTTCATTCGCAAGCTATTGAACGGCTTTGATTTTAACGTCTCGCCAACGCGATCATTGGTAGCGTTTGCTGATGATCTGATCATCTATACGGCAGACCGAAAAGCTACAATAGTTCAGAGCAATCTTCAAAAAATGTTTAATGATGTGAAGCTCTACACCGACAATTGGCGAATGAAAATCAATGCGCAAAAGTGTGAAACAATCTTGTTTCGGACAACGCTGCAGGGGGTCAGTCAAGACCTGAAACGTAATTGGAAAGATTTCCACATCATGGCTGGTGAGGGTAGTTCAGAACGGGTTCCACATAAATCCTGTGTTCGATACCTCGGTGTTCATCTCGATCAGTATCTGTACTATACTGAACATGTCAAAATCATGCTCAGTAAAGCACTAAAAGTAGTCATGGCCCTTCGGCGACTCTTTCATTCCAGATACATTGATCAAAAAGTCAAAGTTATCTGTTACAAGACCCTGGTTAGGCCAGTTTTGACATACGGATGTCAGATCTGGTACAACCAGAGTGCTAGTACAATGGAAAGATTAAGAGTTTTCGAAAGGAAATGTCTTTGTGCATGTACTGGTTTGTACAGAAAGCCTGAGACGGATTGGAAGCACTATATATCGAATAGAAAAATTTATCAAACCGCTCAAGTGACAAGAGTCGATATCTTCATATTGAAACTTCTTCGGAATCATATCGCAAGATCTGTGACTGTGAGTGAAAACCCTTGGATTTCACAGCCGTTCCACCCTACAGACGGGTATATAGCGACTTGCCTCGCTACTGGCTTCATTCCTCCAGAAGCATTCGTGTATTTGGACATGAATCGATATGTTTTTGATTCTGACGGCGTCCCAGTCATATATCAAATATATCGACGGGCCACCGATAAGAAGATAAAATATCCTCCTAATTTGAGTTCACGAGACCAACGATTTCAATGGAGATACTCATTTGCTAGATTCGTTGAAGCTGGTCGAGTTCAGACGGGGCAATCTAGGTATTGGTGGCTGAATGACAATGTCTAAATTATTCGTGTTTATTTTCAGTTTTGGTGTTCTTCGTTATTTAGTTTTTGAGTTTCAGCTCATTATTGCTACATTTAGTGTTGTTGTTTATTTTTGTTAAAAATTAGTTATAGGTTAGGTATATGTAATGTTTACTATATTCCGTTAGAGATAAGATTAAACACTTAGGTTAGGAACATTGTTATTGATTTTTTTAGTATAAGTTAAAGTTTTTGATTGTATTTTATTAGAAACATATTAGGTGTAGGATCAAAGTTTCACTGTTGTGTTTTGATTATAAATAATTTTAGGATAGTGTTGGTTGGTTTTTTCTCCTTTTTCCAATTAAATTTTAAAAATATGTAATAATCGTAATTAATTGAATTTGCTATAGTTTTTTTTTTTTTGATGATATGAGTTAACGATAACGTACAAATTTAGAGAGCCATTTGGGCCATTAAGTTTTTTGATTGTTATTGTTTGGAATTTGCTTTATATTCTTTTAAAATTTATAACGATTAGTATTAAATAAAGCGCTTTTGACTTTGACTTTATGAAGTTATAATTATTTTGTTTATGGGCAACCCTGTTGTGAAGTGGTAGTACTTGTAACATGCTATGACATGTGTGTTTCTACTTTTCATGTCGACTGACTAAAATAAATGTCATTTTCTCTTTAGTTTTTGTCTGAGTTTTATTTCACGAATCTTACCCATCTCAGGTTATGGGTCCAGACACGCTTCGTAGTAGTGTTCACGTTTGAGGTTCGGGAATTTCGGGTAAAGAAGCCAAATACCGGCATTTTTCAAGAGAAACCAAAAAAAATGGTTAGCGCAGTAAACGATCGTTGGGACGATAGTAGTCATATTATGGCTGGCATTTGCAAATTAGCAACTAGCAAACATGGAAGTGGAAAATTGAGCTGTATTTGAAAGAACAGTGTCTTTATTCCATTGTCGATGGTACACGAGTGTGCCCGGTGGCGCCGGTGAACAACGCGGAACCGTCTGGAGGTTGTCAAGGCTGGCGACGAGACAACGCGTGCGCAGCTCATATACTCCGCACGGCCCACGTTAAAGAAGCTGCCATTTACGCCCGCAGGAAAACGACGTTTTCGGTATCGTCTCTACAGCGACTGTACACGTTGTTCGACAATCTCTGCGAGATCACGAAAGATAACGCTACTTGCGCCACAAAGCTTGCTTCCCAACTAGCTCATGTGTTAATGGCATACTTATGGAATTACAGAGAGACAACCTGAATGCCCAACTCCCGTTGTCACTGGAGCATCATCGTATTTTCAAAACACTTGGTTCTGAGTATCAATATTATCGTTTAACTTGGCATCGTGTTCCAGAACCCGAACAGACGACAAAGCACCTCGTTAAAAATTGGCGCTCGATTGAGAATTTGTTAATTCAGGGAAAATCACAGACAGTTTGCGCTTTCTTCGTGAAATTTAGACTACAGAAGCCGCAGAAAAATCTTTGCCATAAGAAATCAGCAGCAGGCAAATAAAAAGGAGAAAGAAAAACGAGCTTGTTTATATTGCAAGAAAATCGGCCATATTATTGCTGATTGCCGAAAACGCACTGTTGCTGAACGGAAAAGGCAAGTTCAAATGTCAATAATTCCGAACCAACTCTGAGAAACAGCAAACTAGGCTCGTTCTTCGTAATGGGCCTAGTAGTCAATGTGTACTCTTGGGTTTCCGATTCTAGCACATCGCATCACATGGGGGTAATAGACAGCGCTTCGCTGCATTCGCGAAGTTTCTAATCTAGCAACGAACTCGTTACTCTTTCTTTCATATTGATCAGGAAAATTAACACTGGGACACGGAAGGTGAAAGATGGTCACTTGCGACTCTGAATGGCGTTTGGTACGTATCAACGCTATTGGAGAGGCTGTCAAGCATGGCAATGCGATTACATTCAAGCACGATGGCGAAGAAATTAGACGGGAGGATGAAATAGTCTTAATTGGAAAGCTCGTCGGCTCTGTGTACATCTTGGTGTAAGTTGTTATTCATTCCGATGCATAAGATGTAATGGTCACGTGCCCGGTGAGTGAAAATTGGCTAATCCGGAGCATAAAGAAAAATTCCCCTGCGCCAACTGCGGTGTATCCGGTCACCCTGCACCACGTCGGGGATACACCCTAAATTAGAATGTTACAATTAAATTTGGCCAAGACAAATACATGCATACCGCAGCGTCTTACCTTCTAGCGTAACTAATGTAGGTAGGCTAATGTAGGTAGTTTAGCCAAGACTTGAATCTTTATCGGAAAGGATTAACAAGTAAGATGCAAAAATTAAGTTCGCATTTCAACGATTAGGTCAACACGCTTCAAAATAATTTCTTCATCTCATCTCGATCAACGTCATCTCCATTGTTACTCTACCTTGACGTGACTATCTGCTGCAATTCATTATCAAGCAAATGCCTGACATCATGCTCCTCACTGAAACCTTCCTCAATTCATGGCACTTAGTTATGTTTAAGAATTTTAAATTCGGCCCGAAAACGGAAACACTGCGTCACGCCGCGAACTAACCTCTTCGAGTAGCCTCATCAGCGCTATCTAGTGCTGTTCAAATTAAACAAATGTTCTAAAGATATTTTAGATATGAGGCGTCGAAGACTATATGTATTTCCTTCACGTCTGTATCATTTCGGCTAAATTTCATCTGAGAAATGTCATATTTGACAATCTCAAAGCCTACTTTCGGCCTACTGAGATGCTGCTGTTTTCGGAAATTTAGGGCTACTGGGTAGCTATTTCCGGTATGCGAAGTGACTTCAGGTACGTTAATTGATTTCCTTATGAGCCTGAGTTAGAAGCTAACGATAGAATTTAAAAATTTTTCTTGGAGTATCCATTACCAAAATTTCACTGCAAGGTGGGAATAACCTCTTCGTTATCTCGTCCTATGCAACTGGGTGAAATATTCTCAAATTAAAAGAGGAGCTCGATTCCTTGTTTCAAATTTCGAATTGAACAGGCTGCATAATTATTATATTTTTGCCTGACCCGAATAATAATCCAAGAAGTTTTTAAATGAAATCGTGGGTGACAGAGAACCAATTTTAATATATGCAGGTTTAATCTATATGGGCCGGAGATCTCAACATACCCTAGGATAAATTCATATTTAGATGTCTTAATTGATGATGCAAGACGAATTCAAATTTCATAGTCCTCAATGGAAGCTGCAGATTCTTCCTTATGAATGTGACCATTGTGCAATCATGTTAGAAATAAATCATCAAAGGAATGATCTCCTGCTTATTCTGGCTCAAAGCGGAAATCATCGACATAACTTTAGAAAAAATGGATTGGCAAAAGCTTTACAGGAGTTCAATCAGGATCACCTGAAGCAATATCCATCTTCTGATGTTACCCAATGGCTCCTAATGACAGAAATCTAACTAACGATGAAATAGATTTCTATTTTAGAGAAGCTGACATTGGGAATGATTGATCAAGTAATTCAAAAGATTAAACATCGAAACAATATGGAAGGATATGAAACACCAATCATCACAAGGTTGAAAAGATGGAAAAGTCTTCTTTTCACACGCGTCAACAATATTTATCTGCAATTTTTGGATTATACTGAGTGGTCTTAGCCCACAAGACCCAGATGGCGTTTTCAAGAAAGTGAATAATATATTTTGTAAGAAGTCTCGAGCGAAGGTGTCGAAATCTTCCCGATCGGGCTGATATCGAAATTGATAATATGACACCTTATGCCTATGGAAATAGGATTATGTGTGATGGACTACAGAAACTTGCCCTGATTGAATCTCATTTTGAATTGGTACCCCTATCGAACCCTGAGAGAGAGAGGGAGCCAAATATTTTCAGTAAGTTTCCGTTTTGAAATCGAGCCTGAAGGGTGAAACCATTCTTCAATTCAATGAAACACTGAAGTCCGACCTCATATCGAGCGGAAATCTTGACTATTTTGTCAGCTATGAGGACTTATGTCTCATATTTGGCAGGATAAACAACAAGAAATCATTTGGTATTGACAGTATTCATCTTCTTCGTAGCACCTCACTTCCAGTTAAAAAGTGCCTCCAACTATCTCGTCCATTGAACGTGTCCTCCAATTTCGAGATGCAAGCAACCATAAACTGTCTTCGTCGATCGAGTTAGACCAGCGTTCCCCCAGTTTCCCTACCAGTCTCCGCCCGGCGATTCTCCCAACGAATACCTTTTTGGGAATCCATTGTTCGTTCATACGATTCAAGTGGCCAGCCCATCGCAGCTGCCGCAGTTTTACAATCGCCAAGACCTCCGGCTCATTAAAAATGTCATATAGCTCATGGTTGTATCGAGTTCCCCATTGATCGTTATCTACCTTCGCTCCGATTATTTGCCTGAGGACCCATCTTTCGACGACATTCAATATAAATGTGGATGCTTGGTGCAGTGCAAGTGGCTTGATTACTGTCCATGAAGGGTTTGATTATTGTCCGTGAAGGACTTGCAGCGATGTTATTCTGCCTCAGTGAACTAGATGTCGGTCCTCAATGAGCGTTACTTGGTGCAGAAACGCGTGTATGTACTGGCAGGCTAGCATCTGTGGCGTCCTGGGATGGGTTCTTTCTCCTTGCACCAAGTTCCCTACAAATTATTTCTTGACATACACAGGTTGTGGGGTGACGAAACACCAGGCGCAGAACAAAAATGCTGAAAGGCGCAGGCACGATGGCTGAAGGTCTTTTGTTTCCTGATACCTACCGTTCCTGTCCTCTGCACAGTGTCAAAAATCCACTTCGTCCCCGACGAGAAACCTGTAATACACTGAAGAAAGTGGGGCATCTAGGTGGAGTTTGTATCCCCTCGTATCCCTCTCACTTGCAAGGACTCTTCATCCCTTACGAGGGCCCTACAACAGATAGAAAAATCACAATCAAATGGCTGTGTTAGCGGAGTTCCTAAGCATCGTTGTGGGTCTTCTTTTCGTTGCTGTCCCGAATTTTTCATGGACTAATACCGAAGGCCTCCACTTTAACAAATCTTGTGTATTTCTAGATAGAAAAGAAAATCTATCTTGCTTTACATTCTTTCTATCGTAGGTACTTAATTTCGTTGGTACTTTGATTGATATAATTGCATATCCAATAGATATAGGAAATTCTATATTAAATATTAATTTCAAAATTATCACTACTTGTTAGTAAGAAATTTATTTGTTTATATCTAGTTAAATTTTCTTTCTACATTTGAATTCATATGGGTCTTTGGGCAAGTCTTTATGCTTGTATATTATAAAAAGAAATATGTGTTTTTTGTACACATTTGCTGCTGTGATACACATTCGTAATGTTTAAATGAATGTTATATGTCCGTTAAGGACTGCAGCGGTGTTCTGCTGCCTCAGCAAGCGAAATTAGTGCTACGCTGGAAACAGCCTTGTCTGGGGATGTCTAAGTGCGCCGGCAAACTAGCTTTGCGGTGTCATGGGGCGGGGTTTTTTCCCAGAGTACAAGGGCCTACTAAAAAAATATTTTTCGCACTTACGATTTATCAGATGACCGGAGTCAAAATGCAAAACCGATTGACTGGTGAAAAAGGTGCCAATGGACGAAGTAACCTACCGAAAGGGATTACAGGGAAAAATGTGACGACGAATAACCGGTTAGCGGCACGCGATACATAAGACGTTTTGTCCAGGTAGTGGCGGTGTCCCCAAGCACCCCTCCCAACCCGATCGAAATCGAAAACTGATGCCTTGACCCATATGGGTTGTAGAAGGCCAAGTATCCCTGCGGGAGCACCTGTAACAGCGAAAAAAGGGGGAGAGCTCACTCAATGGCTAACTCATGAGCGGAGGGGCCAGCTGTAGTAATCGAGCAGTCACCTAAGCAAACAGCTCGAAAACCTTCATAACACTTATCCGAAATTTTAATTGCAGATTTTGGAAAAAAATTTAAATTATTTCAATTTATAGTTATATATCATAAAATATTTATTTTATTTTTAATCAATGTAAATTTTATATCATTTTTCTTCTATGTTAAATTTAAACTTTTCCTTTAATTATATTCTTTATGATATTTATCTTTTTATTATTATTTAAAATTAATTAATTTTTTAGTTCTGTTGATTTTAAAATTCAAATCTGCAAATTAAAATTTCGGACATGGGAACACTGAAATAATACAGCCATCCACGGATTGCATCGCGAATGCAATCTAACTTGGCTGAGCTAGAAGCTTGGGAATTTACTGTTGCGACACCGAGAAGTGGACGATGGACAACCAAAGGGGGATTCTGTTTCTGGCCACCACAAGTAGCGGATGTCTGCTTTCAAACGGCTCTCAGTGTCTGATTTTTGTGCGAGAAGTGTTTGAGCAGTTTCGGCCGTTGAACGATTATCCGGGATGTTATTAGATTTCATACGAAATTCCGGAGTTAAAATTTCTTCTTCGTGCGTGAATTTGGTGGAACAATCGCTCAAATGGATAAGAGTCATGTTTTGATGTGTGCCTTTCACTGTCCTAGGAGAAAAACGTCGGTAAATGTGTGCGCATCTTCAATGGCAACAAAATAAAATGGTTGATTCGTGAGCAGTGCTGTGTTTCACAAGTCTATTCAATTGCTTACAAACTAAGAAATGCATGACAAAGTGGCTTACGAATGAACCGGAGCATGCAGAATTGTTAGTAAAACTATGCATCTTAATACGAGTGTGTTGAAATGCTAACCGTACGTGTATTTGAAAGGAGAAATGTTTGATTATTAATTTTTGAATTCGGTGTTAACAAAAGTGAAGTCAGTGAACCGATGATCGATAGTGCGTGGATTAAGTGCATGGCCGGCAATCGCCTGTGGATTATTATTATCATTGCATTGGCTCTGGTTGATGCAGCATCCGCTTGTATTATGCACTGTCGTCGTCGTTGGAGCCATGTTTTTTTGTTTTGATATGTCTACTCAAGCATGAGAACTCCTTTACCCGTGAAAATTAGATAAACCTATTTCCCAGCTGAGCATTGGAATCCTTTAACGGTTCTCTTTTATCATATAAATTCCCGCAAAGTACATCTGAACGCTAGAAATTAAAAGGAGTGTACGTATATGTGTATGAAGTACGAAAATTTTGCTCACTTGAAATCGCTCTGCATAAAATAAATTTCCCGAGCAATCAGCGACAAACTTTCACTTATTAGATGCTGACGCATTTCGACTTAATTTTGTTTGGACTCATTATATGAAGGGTTGCATGAATGAAAGAACGCGCGAACTAACCACCGGTGATTTAGGTCGTGCAGAATGGAATTTTTCAGACATTTTTTTTGTTACATACTATAACTCATTTATGAATTGTGTCTTGGTGGGCTAAAGGATTAATCGGCGTTTGATTCGCGAGCTATTATGGGCAGTTGAGTGCAACTACAGATGATGAATTAGCCTTTGGTGCAAATAACTTTGCTTGAACAACAATTTATTTCCTCTCGGCGAATAAGATACAAATCGCAGTTAAACTAGTTGGTTCTTCAAACTGCATTAAGACTTTGCAAACTTTTGGTAGTATATAAAATCTTTCAGGCCTCATGGCAAATCACCCACATCGTCAGCGGGCACTCGGCGAGGATGTTGGGTAAGTACCCTTTTAGTTTCGTTTTGTTTTTATATTTTTTATTAAATATTTATATGTATACATACATAGAGCACTAAAATTTGATTATTTCTGTTTTTACCGAGCAAAAGCAAAAATCTTTCAAATACATTACATATAGCGAAAAAAATTTACATTTAAAATGAAACGACGCCAATGGCCATTAAGAGCTGGAGACTCTTTAGTTTAGTTTGAAATGCTTCATTTTCATATTCGATTAGTATTTTCATGTTACATAGTGTCCCACCTAACAATAAAAATGTTTACTAATTAAAATTTATATTCGGTCTTTCTATTTCGCTGAACCTGACAGGGTATGGGACCCGCAACGATGGCAGGCCCCTCCACTATACTGAGCTGGCCGTCAGGAGAGCTCCTCCCTTTTTATGCGCTACAGGTGCTTTTGTCAGATAGAGTGACCTTCCACTCGCGTGCCCTTTTATGGTATGATGTTACATTAAATTGGCCACGTTTATGTTTCTCATTTAATGGAAAAACTCTTACAAATTATGTTTATATGAGTTTTTCACTCAAATGGGAAATACATGGCCACGTCTACGTTTGGATCTTGATCTGGTTGGGAGGGCGCGAGGGGGCACCGCTTCCACCTGGATGCCCCACTCTTATTTGTGGGTCAAAAGTATCTTCGGTAACGGCAAAGTCCGCTCAAGTCCGTCTGTCGATGTGGGAAGTAAGTCGAACGTATGACTAGATTTCTGCTACATGCATAGTCAATCAGATGTTGGCCGTTATCATATGTTTCATCGTGGAGGCTATATCATCCAGCCGTTCACCGATGGGATAGCTCATTGCCAATTTTAGCGTTGAAATCACCCAGAATTATTTTTGTGTCGTTTGTAGGCAATGAGTCGACTAGTCTTTGATATATTATAATCTGTTATAGTAGGGAGAGCCGACTAGCCTTTCTATGTGATTGTAGTAAGTTTCCTTCATTTCATCGTCCATTTCGCTTTTATACGGATCGCAAACAACCGTTCATTGACTACCTCAAAATCAATAATGTGCGATTTGAACTCCCTATCCACAATGAAGGCCACTCCGAATTCTCGTTTTCCAGTAGGCTTCCCACTTTCGGATATTGTGTGCGATCTCATGTCTTGAATGACATTTCCAGTCCAGTTCGTTTCCTGGGTTGCCAGTATTTTTAATTTATATTGACTGGCCTGTTGTAAAAGGTCCTTAACAGCACCAGAGTGATTGAGTGATCTGACATTCTAGAATACAATGCCATAGTCCTTTTTACGTTTACGAGGTCAGTGCCGTGAGTCCAATCAATTCCGAGACCCATCTGCAGGTTTCGATACATTTTCAGGTTTTCTAGGAACGGGGAGTCAGCTCGTCGTCCAACTTCCGTTCCGGCGGCAAAGTTATTACGTCGATTCCGTTATCAGGTGCGGAAGGTTCCTTACTCCTTTCTCAAACGGGGTTGGGACCGTCTACGGCGGAACTATTCCTTGAATTATATGGATTTATTCATGATACTTTTGTAAATGGGTTTTGTTCCAATTCATAGGATTTTAAATTTAGCTCTCTCCATCTTAATAATTTGACTGAAGGTGAATGTATTGGTCCGTTGTACAATAGACTTGTTGGCGTGAGAATTGGAAGATTATGAATATTTTTATAGGCTTTAGTTAGCATTCTGGGTATAATATTAAGATTTTGCTTTGGCATTTGTACACCGCATAATGTAGCTTTGTCAGTGCAAATGTATTGAATACGAATTTCTTTATATGCATTGGAAAATCTCCATATCTTTTCAACATTCTTATCATTGGTTCTAGTTGTCTCCTTAAATTATTTATGTGGTAACCATGTCAAACGATGATCTATGGGAAGACCGAGATATTTAATTTCAAAAACTCTTTTCAATTTTTCGCCGCTAATTTTTAGGTCCACTTCTATGTTTTCCTTATTCTTCTATTTAAAAAAATGTATTTTGTCTTTATAGTATTCAATGCTAGCTTTTTTTCGATAAGCCATGAACGATAATTTTTAGATCCTCGTTGACGATATTCTCCATGATAACTTTATCATGCTCCGGATAAAAAAGTACAGTATCATTAGCATATAATGTGTGGTCACCTTTCAATCTACATATATTCAAATTATTAGTATATTGCAAAAACAAGGTTGGACCAAGTATTGAGTCTTGAGGAACACCCGATTTCATTGATTATATTTGCATTCATATTGAATAAACATATCTTAATTTTTTTCATAATCGATACATTTTTACTGTATATTTATTGATTGTCGTGTCACTTTTTTATTTCAAATTCGCTCTTAATATTATCTTAACGTTAAAAATATACTAATAAATTCAAGAACGTGTATAAAAACATACAACCAAACTACCCTTATTCAATCAAGTCATATGTTGTCTATGTTATTAATGTGTCAGCTGTTTAAGACGTTTATTTGTTTACTAGTGAGTAGCGTATAGTAAAATTCACCGAGGTAGATACTGCCTGAATCCGAATCCTAAGACGTGAAGTGCATTTTAGAATTGTAAAACGAAAAGGTATATTGTCAAAATCATGAAATGCAATGAAAATGTCATGATAATAGGAAGAAAAGTTATTTTAGTACCATATGAGGCTAAACATGTTCCCAAGTAAGTATTCTTCTAAAGATATCTACGAAAAGCTATCTCATTAATACATTCATTCTAGATATCATGAATGGATGAAAGATCCCGAATTGCAAGAACTGACTGCATCGGAACCTTTGACGATTGATGAGGAATATGATATGCAAAAATCTTGGCGGAATGATGAAGACAGTAAGTTCACTTTATCTTGGATTCTATGTTTATATTTATAAAAATTGAATTATTTCTAGAATGTACTTTTCTTGTATTATCCAAAAAGATGTACACTGACTCCAATGATGACATTGAATCACTTATAGGAGACACAAATTTATTTCTTAGCCAGGATGATGACGGATGGAAGGTTGCAGAAGCAGAAATAATGATAGCTGAAAAACATTGTCGGGGACAACACCTTGGATGGGAGGCAATGTTGCTCATGCTTCAATATGGAGTAGACGAGTTAAAAATTGATGAATTTCTTGTAAAAGTTGGAGATGTAAATGAAAAAAGTATTAAAATGTTCACGAAGATGCAATTTAGTGAATCATCTCGATCTGATGTGTTCAAAGAAGTCACATTAAAACGCAAAGTTTCGCAGGAATGGAAAGAATGGTTAAAATCACAGTTAGAGTTCCATATAGAACCCTACAATAAAATTTGATCAAAATGATACACAAACTTTATTTTTCTGTTTGGCAAAAATGTATTGAAAGTCCTGGGAGAATGTCTTGCCGTTCAATGAAGCGGAAATCAGCTCGATATAAACCTGCGCCGATTTTTAGACTCAAGTTATAAACGTTTCTAACTATTGAATATGCTTGAAACATAAAAAGATTCGAAATATCGTAAAGGAGTACTCTCAGCGTGATCAGAGTTACGCGTTTTAGATTATTTAAACAATAATTATTTAATTGAACGCGAAGTGGTAGGTTGTGGCCTGTTCTTTTCTTTTGTTTTGAGCTTGAGTAAGGTAACTAGACAGCATGTCTAGTAAGGACATGTCGATTTCAGATATCTTCCAATGCTAAAGACGTTATGTTTCTGTGGTTTTATTGGGATTATTGGTTATGTGGTTAATTGGGTTAAAAGTGTTTCCCTGTTGGAAAAATATTTTGCTTTAAGTTGTTCTAATTGTTGGCTTTCTCCTGTGAGGCCACCACTTGAGCATAGGTATGTTTCATATAGACTTTTCTGACTCCACTTGCTTTATTTTATTTGTGAATTCTACCCTCTTCGATTGAGGGAAATCTGATCTTTGTATTGTATGTCAACGTAAAGCCCTTCATATGTATCTGTTTTTGTTGATAATCACGCGTGCTTCTCTATGGGTGACATTTAGAATAAAGCTGACATTTGTTTCTTCAGGGATCTATTCTTGGTCCAGACCTGCGGAACGTGCCAGATGAGTCGCGATTGATCGGCTATGCAGATCATGTTGCGGCTCTTGTCACTGGCCACACCGTTGAACAACTTAGGGTTGGTATGCTACTGCGGCGAGTAAGAGACTGGATGGCTGCTTGTGGGCTCAATCTTGCACTGGAGAAAACCGAAGTGGTCATCTTGACAAAAAAGAGAATCCCTAGAGTAAGGATGATCAGTATTGGAGACATACTAATCGAATCGAAGCCAGAGGTGAAGCAGTGAAGCACCTGGGGCTACTGATCGACCCGAAAATGAGTTTCTCTGGGCAAATCAGAGCAACGGCTGAGAAGGCTGCTTCGGGAGTAACGGCTGTGAGTCGACTTATGGTCAACGTAGGCGGACCCAACCCACCAAGAAGATGCCTCTTGATGAGTGCTGTAGGGTCAGTGCTACTGTATGGGCAGAGAAATGGGGCAATCGTCTCACAAAGGAGGTGTACCGAAAACGCTTGGCACAGGTATAAAGAAGAGAAGCTCTGAGGATTGCATCTTCGAATCCAACAGTCTCTGATTCACCGGTGAGAGTTATTGCAGGCGCGACACCTGTTGCCTTCATTACTAGAGAGCGGCGCGCTATTTACCTGCGTCATACCGGTGCCTTCTTACTCAGGCCCGAAAACGGAAACACTGCGTCACGTCGCGAACTAACTTCTTCGAGTAGCCTCATCAGCGCCATCTAGTGCTGTTTAAATTAAACAAATTTTTTAAAGATTTTTGACAATACATATGACTGTAGTTTGAAATTTTATCAGTACTATGTCAACGATTTATTTTAAATATGAAGCGCCGAAGACATCAGCACGCAAATATATGTATTTCGTTCTCATTTGTATCATTTCGGCTAAATTTCATCTGAGAAAAGTCATATTTGACAATCTCAAAAGCCTACTTTCGGCTGCTTTAAAGTTTTCTAGACATTTTTTGTTGAAATTTAGGGCTACTGATCAGCTGTTTCTGGTACGGGAAGTGACGTCAGGTACGTTAATTGATTTCCTTATGGGCCTGAGTAAGAAGGCAACGGTCATACTGAGGACGCGAGGAAGACGGTTGTCCATGAGGAGTGGCAGCACTCACTCATGATTGGCAGCACGAAAGGTGGGTGGACTGTGTGCCTCATCCTGGATGTGGGACCGTGGCTAAATCGAAGGCATGGAGAGACTGACTTCTATCTGACCCAGCTTTTGAGCGGGCACGGGTGTCTTCAGTCTTACCTACACAAGATTGGTAAGTCACGGTCCCACGATTGTCGGTTTTGCCCAAGGGAGGAAGACAATGCCTGCCACACATTTTTTGCGTGTACAAAATGGGACAGGCAGCGAAGAGACCTATAAAGGGAGACGAGAGAGCTCACTCCGGATAGTATAGCCACGGTGATGCTCAAATCGGTTGACAAATGGAACCAGGTGGCATATTTTGTTCGGGCAGTCCTAAAAGGTAAAAGGAACTGACAGCAGCCGGGGGTGTTGGGGCTGGGGAATCGCTTGTCTGGCAATTCCTCTTCTCCTCTCCCCTCCCGTTGAAAGTGGGATCACCCCGCTTGAAGGCGCCTCACGACGTAACAAAACGAGACCTGGCCCGAAGTAATGTTTCAAACGATTTCACCCTGGGTTCTCGGGTTGACAGGGGAAGTTTTTAATGACATTCACCTCCCGACCATAAAAAAAGGCAGTACGGAGCAGAAATATGGGTCGACGCTCTCAGTAAGGAGGTATACCGAAAACGCGTGGTACAGGTACAGAGAAGAGGAGCACTGAGGGTTTCATTTTCATATCGGACAGTCTCTGATTCGTCGGTGAGCGTTATTGCAGAAGTGATACCTATTGCCCTCCTTGCTAAAGAGCGCCGCGCTATTTACTTGCGTCGAAACGAGGATGCGAGGGAGATGGTTGCCCGCATGGAGGGACAGTGTTCATTTAAAGATTTGGCAGCACTCTTTGATGAATTGTATGACGGGAAGGTGGACTGCGCGCCTCATCCTGGATGTGAGACCGTGGCTATATCTATCTGGCCCAGCTTTTGAGCGGGCATGGGTGTATTCGGTCTTACATGCACAAGATTGGTAAGTCACGGTCCCCCGATTATCGGTTTTGCCCAGGAGAAGAAGACGATACCAGCCACACATGGTTTGTATGCGAAAAATGGGACAGGCTGCGATGGGACCTCTACAAAGAGATGGAAGAGATCCCCCCGGATAGTATAGTCGTGATGATGCTCAAATGGGTTGACAAATGGAACCATGTAGCACCTTATGCTCGGGCAGTCCTAAAAGATAAAAAGGACTTACAGCAGCGGGGGGTGTTGGGGCTGCGGGTTCACTTGTCCGGCAATTCCACTTCCCCTCTTCCCTCCCGATAGATGAAGACGCCTCACCGCATAACAAAACGAGACCTGTCAAACGATATCAGGCTGGGTTATCAGGTAGACGGGAGGTGTTTATTGGGTAGTTAAATGACATTCACTCCGACAACCACAAAAAAAAAACACTTGGAGCAGTATTGATCCATGGCAACATGCTCATTACTATTACATTGTTAGTTTTCAGTTGAACTGTATTTTAGACATCTATGTGCTTTGTCTTTACAAAGAAGAATGGCCTAACCTGCCACAGCTCCTGCGTTGTTCTATTTTGGCATTGAAGTATACAATTTTAAGATTGTCTGGTAGGGTATTTCTCGGCACCGTTGTCTTAACTGATTTCGTCGGAATATAGTTGTCAGCATTGCTAGGGTCTCTTCTAGAGGCGTAAATTACCTGTATATCGTTCAGTATCTACCCCATATTGTTGGATGGCCTTGCTTGTACTATAAGTTCATTCAGGTCAAAGTTTAATTTGATATCCCTGTTGGAAAATTACGACATTTCTGGAATGAAACCTTTTATGTCCTGTTTCTTAAGTATGACATTTCCTTGGGCATATCAAAAAAGACTTCTAGTCTCGCCCACTTTATTTGACGTCAGCATTATTGCATTTAGCTTCTTTATTAAGCATGAAAAATCTCATCGCGTACTGAGGCTTGCTGAGGAAGTTTTTGGATTCTATGTAATATCTGTTATTTTTTCCCTGCATTGATGGGTTTTTGTTTTGTTTGTGCAGACTTATTATGTAGTTCTTGTTAACGCTTGTCACTGGAGGTACAGGGTCTTAATAAAAAGTAACCGGACTGACCTCAGGAAATTTTTTATTGGCAAAATATGTACAATTTTTCTTTAGAAATCTTCAAAGTAGTCCCCATTGGAGTCGATAACACGCTGATACTGGATTTTCCAATCCCCGAACGCTTCCTGCAAGTCGGCAACCTAGATGCTGTCTAGAGCCCTCGTCGTAGCACGTTGAACGTTTTCCAGAGTCCCGAACCGCGTCCCCTTAAGGTGTCTCTTGATCTTGGGGAACAGAAAGAAGTCCGCTGGTGCCATACCCGGGCTGTAAGGAGGCTGTGGCAACGTTGCCCTCGACTGTTTGGCCAACTGCTCGGTGACGAGCAGGCAGGTGTGCGACGGAGCATTGTCGTGATGGAGGATCCACGAATCGGCAAACCAGGACGGACTCGGCGAACCCGGGTGATTAGTCGACGGAGCACCTCTCTGTAGTGCTGGCCGTTTACAGTTTGGCCGGATGGCACAAACTCTTTGTGAACAATGCCTTTCACGTCAAAGAAAGCAATGAGCATCGACTTCACCTTCGATTTGCTCATGCGCGCTTTTTTCGGTCGTGGTAACGCCGGTGTGTGCCACTCCGAACTCTGCCGCTTCGTCTCAGGATCGTATTCAAAAACCCACGTCTCGTCTCCTGTAATAACGTGGTTAAAAAACTCTGGTTCGGTTGCACGATCGTACGCTCCATTTTCACTCCGACGATGTAACTGAACACGCACTCCGCTCTCGCTCGATGCTATCTCTCCAAGCGCTTGGAGGCAACTGCTGCAGCCCGGTTCTCTTTACCTAGACCCCCACCACCACTACAGCACCAAATACCGGTTAGCAGACGCTTTGACGGCGCGGTGCAGGCTCAGTCCGCTTACTTATTATACAGTTCCAGTAGTCCGTCCGAAGAACCACTTGAACTAAATTTCGTTGATGCCAACGAGACTTGAACCAGAGACCTTACGGGCTTAGGGCTTAAAATAAATTAAAATAAAATAAAAAATAAAATTAGTTAGGTATCTTTAAATTCAATGAAATTTTGTAGGTCATAACATGATTGCCTTAAATTTTAAGTTTGAACTGTATCGTTGCCATCTTAATCAGGCCCATAAGGAAATCAATTAACGTACCTGACGTCACTTTCCGTACCGGAAACAGTAGCTCTAAATTTCATCAGTAGCTGAAAATTTAGCGGAAATGATACAAACGGGATCGAAATACATGTATTTGTGCGCTAATGTCTTTGACGTCTCATATTTAAAATAAATCGTTGACATAGTACCGATAAAATTTCAAATTACAGTCATATGTACTGTCAAAAATCTTTAAAAATTTTTTTGATGTAAACAGCACTAGATGGCGCTGATTAGGTTGCTCGAAGTGGTTAGTTCGCGACGTGACGCGGTGTTTCCGTTTTCGAGCCTGAGTAAGAGGGCAAAGACTGTATCTAACTGTTTTCAGCGAAGTTATAGCCATTTGAATTTTCATAGATCAAAGATTCCCTTTAAACCTATAATTTAATACATTCTTCTTGAGTTGGTACATTAGTTACTTTAGGTAAACGTTTGCATTTCATATGTTCAGTACAAAACCTTTTTTTAGGGTATTGTAAAATCAGTCCGTCCATCTGTCCGTCCGTCCGTCCGTCCGTGTGTCACACCACTTTTTCTCGAAAACTACATAAGCTAGAAACATAAGATTTTGTAAGCAGGTGCGAACTAACGCCTTCTTCAAAGTTTCACCACGAAAAAAAATTTATAAGGTCTTTAAGGGGGGTCTCCCCATATAGGGGAGTTGCCCCCGAAAAAAAAGTTTTCATCGCATGTAGGCAATATGGGTATCAAATGAAAGGTCTTAATGAGAACTTTTCAAAACAGGTCTTAAAATGACAAATTTTGCTTGGAGGGGTGCAGGGGAAGGGAAAATGTACGAAAATTTTGTGTCCACCTTTGACCCGAAAAATCTGAAAAAAATCATGAATGCAGGCCTTTATGAGTACAACAGCAACAAATACATAAGAAGTCGAAATTCACTCAACTTTGTTAGTAACAGTATGATTTATCGATTTTATGTTTTCTTGAATAAAATCTTAACGGTGCAGTACACAGATGACTATTTATAAGATTAATCTATCCTGAAAGTTTCATAAAGATCAAATGGTATTTAACGAAGTTATAGCGATTTGAATTTTCCTGTATTACTATGGATCAATATGCGCTGTTTTACTATGGAAACATGCGAGTATGGCTATAGAACAATATGCACTTTTTACCGACTTAGGCACTACAGCTTTGCTAGGATTTGTATGAAAACTGCAGGAATGATAGGTATCATGAATATCTTTGAGAATTGGCTCAGCTAGTGGTATTAGTAATCGTTAAACAAAATAGTGGCTGTTTTAAATGCGAAGATTGAATAATTTTGAGTTATTTTACCCCAACTTCAACGTTTCAGGCGCATGCTTTTAACACTTGATTCAATTTAATGAATGACTGAAGATGAGTACCTACAATTAATACTCATAGGTGAAACAAGTCGAAGAGGCAGGAGAGAGCTCCTAGCAAAAAGGCTTTGTAACCATTCTAGGATTCGAAAAAATTGGCCATGAATCGATGATTACAGTACAGGGGAGTGGCCGCTGAAAAAAAATTTCATCAAAGGTAGCCGATATGAATATCAAATGAAAGTTCTTTATAAGAGCTTTTCAGAACAGTACTTAAACTGACAATTTTTCCTTCACTAGGGCAACAAATACATTAGAATCGAAATTCGCTCAACTTTGTTAATAATTGTACATTTTATAAATTTTGCTTTTTTGCCTATAAAATCAAGATGGGGCCCTTAAATTTCCCAAAATCTATTATTTAAGTTTTCTAAAAGTAATTGTATATGGTTCGAAAATTTCACAATGATTGAACAATAAACAGCTAAGTTATCGCCGATTGAATATTTAACAATTCCAACAACATTAACACGTGATACTAGGGAGATACACGCTTGCAACGGACCTAGACACTACAAATATGTAGGAATTTTGATAAAAATTTCAGAAATGGTTTGTACTATTGATGTGTTATCATGACTAATCACGCGACGGGGTCAAAACACTTGAAACAAAATGGTGGCGAGTTTAAAATCATAATAACCATAATAATTTTTCGAACTCAATTTATGGAATCTGTATATTAGTCAAGTTTTGATATGCAGAATATATTGTTTGATTTACCAATTGTTTTACAATACCCTTCTGGCAGGAGCACTCTCCTGCTAATTCAACTTGTTTTCTAATAATATTAACTCCGTATGATCCGACATTGCTTGTAAGTAAGAAGTTGCTATATGCGCTCTTTGGTCTGATAGTCAATGAAAGCTACAGTGCCTAAATACGTGTATTGGTGTAATCTAATCACTCACTGATCTTTAATGAGAATCAAAACAAATAACTACTGACCCAGATTTTCGCTCAGATAATTCAACGCAATTATAGTAGATAAACAGGTAGACATGATAAGAAAATGGTACATAATATTTGCTTCAAGCTAAGTGACCACCTTTGAATTTCCACTACTCACAGAAATATGCCAAAGATAAACATTTCAACTGGAATTGGACAAAAAAGGGCTTTCCACGAGAAGTATTAGCAGATATGGTAGACAGAGATAAGATTTATGTCGTACTAGTAAAATTACTCTATCTTCTACCAAATCAAATAGTACTTCATAATCATTTAAAGCTCTGATTAAAAACAACATGTTTATTCTTATAAAAATACAAAACAAGGCTATTTAATTTATTTCTTTGCAAGATGTCGATCAACAACGTGTTTTTCTATTCTTTCTTTTTTTCCATTTCCTTTTTCAACATGCTGAGTTTAGTCAAGCATGCATCGCGCCACTCTCTTCTGCTTTGTAATTTGTCCAAGGGACAAATCGCTTCGATTCCCTTGGAAACTTTTTCAACCATTGGTCCTTGCAACTTGGGCGTTGGACCCATTGTTTCACTGACTGCGTATATTGTATTGCTGTAGCGTTCACAATAATTGCTCATTCCTTCAGCATTCAAATGGCACGTTTCCAATGTTCCTAAGAAAGCGTATCTCATACCTAGACCATCCGACATAACACTGTCAATGTCTTTTACGTCCAAAATGCCATCAGACACAAGACGCCACACCTCATTAATAATGGCATATTGGATCCTATTCAAAGCAAAACCTTCGATTTCACGACTCAAGCTGACCGGCTTCTGTCCTATTTCATCCATTATTGCACGCGTCTTAGTGACTACATCTGGTTTGGTCCATGGTGCTGGCACGATCTCTACAAGAGGTACGTAGTATGGTGGATTGACTGGATGGGCGACAACAACCTAGAAAAAATCAATTTCAATTCAGTCTTATTGGCGATTCATCATTGTTGTTGCGCTAAATTGGGTCAAACTACTTTCGAATTTTTTTCTTCTTTTCGGCAAAGAACCTATTCAAGATTACAAATGGAAATCTAAATACCTGTGCTTTGTGCTTCAGTCCTTCACTAAATTTCGATGGTAGGAACGTGCTGGTTGAGCTAGATAGAATTGTGTTATCACCAACAACTGAATCCAGGCCAGCGAAGACCTTCTTCTTTAGCTCGAGATTTTCTGGAACACATTCTTGAATGAAAATAGCGTCTTTTACTAACTCCTCCAAGCTGGAAGTTCCCTTAATACATCCAAATTGTTGCTGGGCTGATAACTGGCCACGCAAAAGCCCATTCTGTTCCAAATTCTTTAATTCACGTTCTGTGTGTTGTAAAGCATTCGACACTTGCTCGGGTAGAATATCATACAGGGAAACTTGATAACCCACGGAAGCAAAGAGCATGGCCCATGACCGTCCAATCAAGCCACTGTGGGTAAAAATCAATAAAGTTCAACACATGCCAGAAATGAAGTAATTCAAATAAAACCAACCTGCCAATAATTCCAATTTTCTCCGTTCGTACTTTGCTTGCCATTTTACAGCTGTGAATTGGATCGGATATGACAACGAGCTTTAATTCCGACTTATGTTCAGCACAGTCTTAATTCAACTGACTTGAATCTAAAATATTAGAATATACTAGGTTTGATAGATTGCAAATTGTAACTAACGTAGATTCTTCGAAGACGCCAATCCGAAGACAGTCAACCTACAGATTTAAAGATTCAACTGGTTGTATTGTGTTCACATGCATGAAATAGATAACAATTTCGCTCTCGGCAAAGCAAAATTAAAATCATCAAAACAAATCTCTCTACTATCCGCACATGCTCAGTAATTTATCCGTAGCTAATATTGTGTTCATCAAGAGACAATGATGGTGCATTTAAGACTGAGCATTCCAAGCGGCGGTTATAAAGCAATGCGCTTGCGTGGCTTGGTAATAGCACTAGTTTAATTCTGGGAAATTCAATTTTCTTGTTATGTTTCTAGAAGCCGGTAGAGCTGGAACGGATTCCTACTGTTGACACCTCGCCTTATAGTATTTGCCTGGCTCTTTATAACACATATGAATGACTACATCCCGCCTTGATATTAGCGCCAGTTATAATTATAGCCAAATTGATTGCTAATTAAAGACGTTTATTAATATTCTGCAAAAAGATTAATATAACCAATGAGAAGCAAATCTAAAATACACATGTGTAATAAAGAAAGCCAAAAAATGTTCATTGTCCATGTTATTAAACGTTTTAAAAGTTTTCATTTTGATACTTACCTTGTAACTGTAATACTACATGGGTTGATAAGTCCCGGGATTTTTAATGAAAGCAAGCATTTTTTGGGCAGAGGGATTTATTTCTCAACATACCGTGGCGGACAAAAGTCTACGACAACTCCTTATATTGAGATTCTGGTTGATTCGAAGTAACGTGAATATATTTATAAAAAAACAAAGACAAAAACATTTCATAACAAATTTAAGGAGAACTTCGTAAAAACATAAAAAAATGAATGGACAAAAGTCTAAGACAGTCAGTGCTGGCTGACTTGTACACAAAATATTTTCAACTAAACGTATTGGAATTTTAAAAAGCTTTCTGCTGGCTTAATATTTGGTTGGACCCCCTTTGGTATCAATTACTGCTTGCACTCTTCGGGGCATAGAGGGGACTAAATTACCAGTTTCTACAGATACGATTTTCTCCCATTCTGTAACAAGCGCTTCCTTCACAAATTTTTATTTTTAATGCAACATTTTCGAATTTTCCATTCCAAAAGCTCACATACATGCTCTATTGGGTTTAAATCTGGACTTGTGGAGACGTATTGAGTTGCCTGGGAGCGTAGCACAACAACCAGTTCTAGACGAAAAGTGCTCTATGTTTTGGATCATTGGCTTGTTGGAAAATCCATCTCTCTCCAAGACCCAACTTCTCCACTGATAGCTTCAACTGTTGTTCTAACAGGTTTTCGTAAACATAACGGTCGATCGTAGTTTCTACAAAAGCCAATCTGTGAAATCCAGATGCAGCGATGGCTCCCCAAACTATCACATTACCTCCACAGGGCTTGACAGTAGGAACCAAATTGTTGGTCTCTAAAGCCGTGTTCTTTTTCCTCCATACTTTACTGCGACCATCACTTCTGAAAATGTTCAGTTTGGACTCATCGGTGAAAAGGACGCGATTCCAAAAATCATTGTCCTTGCCAATATGGGCCTTGGCGAACTGTAGACGCAGAAGTTGGTTTTTGGCGGATATTAATGGCTTTTTACATGGAGTTCTGCTTTGAAATCCATTAATATTTAATGCTCTCGTGATGGTTCTTGCATGGACATCCATTTTCCTTTCCATAGCCAAATCTGGAGCACTTATTTTAGGATTACTGTTCATTTCTTTTGAAATAAAACTAATGTCTCTGTGCGATATTTTTTTCGGTCGGGCAGTTCGCGGCTTATTTTCAATGAAACCACTGCTTTCAAAGTCTTTGATGATTGTATACATAGAAGTTTTTTTAAGTTTCAGTAATTTTGCGATTTCCGAGCACGATTTATTGTGTTTTTTATACTGTACGATCAAATTTCGGATATCACAAGAAATTTTTTTCGCGATGACATTTTGCGGCCCTTACAGTTAGAAACAAGGGATAAAACTAAAACAGAATTGCAGCAGTACATATACAGAATGACAGTAAGAGCAAATAAATAAATACTGGTGACATTCCGATACGTTTCGTTGGAAATTTTTTGTGTATAACTGAGTCAGCACTGACTGTCGTAGACTTTTGTCCATTAAACTTTTTATGTTTTTATGAATTTCTCCTTTATTCTGGTATAAAAAGTTTTTCTCTTTATTTTTTTATAAATATATTTACTTTACTGAAAAATGTACATCAATGGATTTTTGATTTTTTTTTTGTGGTAGGGAGGTGAAGGCATTTACGCCCGCCGAGTCTGACAGTGTGGGACTCCCATGGAGGATACCCTTGGACTACTCACTAAACACCTCCCCTGTCAATCTGAGAACCTAGCCTGGAACCGTTTGACACATTACTTCGGGCCAGGTCTCGTTTTGTTATGCCGTGGGGCGCCTTCAAGCTGGGGAGTCCCTTTCCTAGCGGGAGGGGAGAGGGAAAGAGGAATTGCCAGAAGAGCGATCCCCAGCCCCAGCGCCTCTGGCTGCTGTGAGTCCCTTTTATATTTAAGGACTGCCCGAGCATAATGTGCCACCTGGTTCCATTTGTCAACCGATTCGAGCATCACCGTGGCTATATTATCCGGGGTGAGCTCTCCCGTCTCCCTGTAGAGTTACCTTCACAGCCTGACCCATTTTGTACACGCAAAAAATGTGTGACAGGCATTGTCCTCCTCTCCTGGGCAAAACCGACAATCGGGAGACCGTGACTTACCGATCTTGTGCAGGTAAGACTGAAGACACCCGTGCCCGCTCAAAAGCTGGGTCAGATAGAAGTCAGTCTCACCATGCCTTCGATTTAGCCACGGTCTCACATCCGGGATCAGGCGCGCAGTCCACCTTCCCTTCGTGCAATTCCCCCAAGACTGCTGCCAATCGTTGAGCGAGCGTTGTCTCTCCTCGCGGACAACTATCTCCCTCGCATCCTCGTTTCAGCGCAGGTAAATAGCGCGGCGCTCTCTAGCAAGGAGGGCGACAG
The DNA here is from genome assembly GCA_963969285.1 of Odontomyia ornata. NCBI lineage: Eukaryota > Metazoa > Arthropoda > Insecta > Diptera > Stratiomyidae > Odontomyia > Odontomyia ornata. The sequence goes on from OZ017738.1 coordinate 402,478,274, forward strand.
GTATCACGCCTGCAATCAATCTCACCGCTGAGTCGGAGACTGTTGGATACGAAGATGCAATTCTCAGTGCTCCTCTTCTCTGTACCTGTGCCAATCGTTTTCGGTATACCTCCTTGCTGAGAGCGTCGCCCCATACCTCTGCTCCATACAGTAGCACTGACCCTACAGCACTCATCAAGAGGCGTCTTCTTGATGGGCTGGGTCCCCCTACGTTGGCCATAAGTCAGAGCCGCTATTCCCGAAGCAGCCTTCTCAGCCGTTGCCCTAATTTGCTCAGAGAAACTCATCTTCGAGTCGATCAGTAGCCCCAGGTACTTCACCGCTGGCTTCGATTCGATTTGTATATCTCCAATACTGATCATCCTTACTCTAGGGATTCTCTTTTTTGTCAAGATGACCACTTCGGTTTTCTCCAGTGCTAAACTGAGCCCGCGAGCAGTCATCCAGTCCCTCACTCGGCGCATTAGTATACCTAGCCTAAGTTGCGCTTGTTCAACGGTGCGTCCGGCGACCAGAGCCGCAACATCATTTTGATTAAAGCTTCCAACTAACCGGTATCTCAATATAAGGAGTTGTCGCAGGCTTTTGTCCGTCACTGTAGCTCCCTTCGTGGCTCATACACTGGGTATAGCGATTTTTCAGCATTTCGATGCCCTTTCTGTAGAACGAAACGTCAAAATCTTCGAAATACGCCTCAGTATTTGCAATGACTTCCTCATTTAATCTGAATCTCATTCCCTGGAGCTACTTGGGACAGGCAATATTCGCTGGGGCCAAATCTGGTTAATACGGTAGGTGAGCAACCGATTCGAAAAGTAATTAGTCCAATTTGGCCATGGTTTTCAAGGACGTGCGTGACGGTGCATTATCATGACGATACGGAACTTTTTTCTTCGCTGTATGGGGTTGTTTTTTTTAAATCGTCGTTCAGTTTGTCCAAAAATGCTGAATAATACTCTTTTGTGACTGTTCTATCCTTCTGCAGGTAATCGATGAAAATTATTCCATTCACATCCCAAAAAATAGCGGCCATCACCTTTCCAGCCGAGCGGTAGACTTTAGCCGCTTTGATCGGCTTTCGTGGCTTTTCACCTACTCTGTAGACTGTCTATTGGACTCAGTCATATGATAATGGACTCACATTTCATTGGGTGAGGTCAAATGCTTCAGCTTGTTGCCGTCTTCAAACAGGTAAATCCAGTTTTATTGGATGAGAAGGACGCGACATCGAGAGGAACAAAACAAGACACATGAGTCCTGGAAATTTTCTAACGATCTGGCCGCACGCACTGCAACTAATGCGTACCTATCTGTTGTGCCTCAGAAAATTTTCTAAGTCTCAAGACAATCATTCATCTATCGGCAGCTCAAGGGGAAAGATCTCGTATGAGAGATTGGAAATGCGTTCTTGGTCTCAGGATGAATATGGTCAGGACGCGCATCTCATGTATGTTCCTTGTGTTCACTTATCGACGGCTAACAATGAAATGAACTCAGTGTTACATTGAAAAAAATGTGTATCGTATACAAAGTGAACATGGTGCAATGTTGTACCATGCAGACCTCAGACAGAGCTCAGCTAACCTGAATGTTGCAATAGGTCGCAATCCTGTTTACGGCTACGTCTGACCTGGCCCATTCACCGTCACAAAACTGCAGTGTTTAAAGGATATTAAAATCTCCATTTAGGACTGCAGTGGTGGACTGCTGCCTCAGCGAGCGAAAGATTAGTGCACAACTGAAATGGCCTTGCCTGGCGACGCGTAAGCGTTCTGGTAGCTAGCGTTGTGGTATCATATATTACTACAAAAAATTTCACGCTTGCGAATTTTTCTATTTCATTTTGGACGATGAGATTGTGTCCGTTCGACAGGCGTCGAAGGACTAGGTAACCAACCGAAGGATATAAGAAGAACGACACGCAACGACTTTTCCGAGTCACCCACGCAAGAGGTCCGATCCGAATTCGTTGTTGCCGCGGATATTCACAGCCCACAAAAAGAGTGGCGCATCCGGGTGGTAGTGGTGCCCCCTCGAATCGTTCCCAACTGGATCAAGGATCCAAACGATATTATTCCAGGTGAGAGCCCCTGAAACGACTAAAAAAAAAAGAAGCTTCGCTCGATGGCTGACTCATTCTTACGGAAAAGTCCGACAACGTTGCGGGTCCCATAAATGGATTTCCTACAATTTAATTTCTTACAGCTTTCACATCCTGGTGCATCAATTCTCAAATGGGATCTTTTCTCATGTTTTAGCGACGTTAGGTTAACACTTACCGCAGATATTGCAATCATTTTTGTCTAGATTCTCATTCCGGGCTTTGTGCTCCTCTAATTTTGGAATCCGGGTGAAAAATTTGTTGCAAAACTTACAAACAAAGGGTTCTGGATTGGAGTGCCATAGTAGACATTTCTTAAGATTCAGCGTATTCCGAAATACTTTACTACAATAAATTGCTCAAACCTTATAAGATTTGAGTCGGTAGGATTTTTGACGTGTGCCTCTAAAGTGTATCTTCGCGTGCACTTAATTCCACATTCTTCACATTCAATCACACTGGGATTTGAATGCCATAGCAAGTGATTACTCTACAATTAACAACAAAAATGTAACTATTTAAAATGTTTTATGCCTGTTTACCAAAATTCCGGTGCATACACTCAGCTTGCTCCTACCAAAATCGCTGTGGGAGTGGCTGACATTTCCAAAACCTTCATCAAAACAAAAGCCTGTTACTACAAAATGCCGAAAAAAGGTTGCTCAATTACGCTGCGATCGTTGAATCATCAACGCGCTGCTGCTTTTGGTCGACGGTCAACAACTGCAGCATCCATTACGCCGATAAATCCGTGTACTGAAGCAAAGGCCTGTTGACGAAGTTCCGGTGGGACGTAAGGACGAATATGTCCCATTGAAGTGCCACAGTATCAATTGACAGCTTTTGTAGTTGTAGTCCAGTGTTGTAGCTGTTGTCCAGGAGCACACGAAGGTCGTCGTCTTCTTGTTGTGCCCCGGCTAGTTGAGTTGGTTCTAGGGTAAACGGCATGTTGATAGTACGAATTCTGGAGAAGGCGCCGGCTACCAGATTCTGCGCGTGGACTATCTCCGTCGTAAACTGAGAGATGAAGTCCAACTGTCTCGGATTGGCTTTGTCAGGATTTTGAGCGAATGGGTAGATTAAAGGCTTGTGGCCGGTTTTGATAATAAAATGCCAACCCTGCAGAATATGCCTAAGAAACTTGATGGCGGCATAAATAGCAAATAGTTTGCGATCATACGCACTGTATCCAGCTTCCGTTGGATTCTGTTTAAGAGAGAAGAAGCCAAGTGGATGTCAGTGTTCACCATTGTGCTGTTCTAAGGCTGCTCTTAAAGCAATGTCGGAAACGTCAGTGACAACTTGAAGTTGTGCCTTGTGATCCGGGTGGGTGAGTAAGGCTGCAGCTGCAAAGTCCTGTTTGCACATTTGGAAATCTGATTCCGTTTATGATGTCCAAGGAACTTTGCGGGCGGTTGTCGTTTTTCTTCCTGTTGCTTTAGATAGCATATAAAGATGCCTGATGGTGGGCTTAGTGTTTAAGATAACGTCTGTAGAAGTTACAGGCCCCAAGAAATTGACGCAGTTCAACGATGATTTCATGTTGGTTGAAGTTAAGCAGCGCAGTGATTCGCTCTTGTGTTGGTTGTGAACCGTTGCTCTTGATCGTGTTGCCCATATACTCTATCTCCGTTTGACCGATCGTTGATGGATAATGCTGGGATAATGCTGAGGTATTCTCGATGTTGATCAGCATTGTCTGACATGATGATGATATCGTTTATAGTATATAGCGGAAGACGAGTTCCAGTCCGTAGAGGATGTTATGCATGTAGCATTGAAAGCTGTGTGGCATTTATTAGACCGATAGTCAACACAAACTCTCCAGATACCGGTTTTTTTTGGCAGCCATATGTATGGGCCTAGGCCAAGGACTACTCGGTGTTCGGCAGATACCCATTTAAAGCTTCCGATCTAATTCTGCTCATATTGTTTTCAGTTTGTTGCCTGTCAGTCGGTGAGACCGTTGATAAACTGGTAGTTCAGTTGTTTCCATGAAATGTGCCACTAAGTTAGTTGGTGCTGTTTCATGTTTGGCTGATAACGCAGACACTGATGCGTGTAATGTTGTTGCCGTTGAGAGCGTGTCATGTATCGTAGGCTGAATGATGGTTGTCGTGGTGCGCTTGGTGGTTGCCGTTGCAGATGTAACAGTTCGTACTGTATTGGTAACGTTTACCGTTGGATTTGAGGCAGTTGTCGTAATGTGCTGCGGTTGCCGTACGAGTTGTGGCGGTTGCCTCAGTGCCCGTTTTTGTAACGTTGGTGGTAGGTACCATTGCGTGTGTCGTGGACACCCCGAAAACATCAACCAGAGCAATTTTCCCCAGGCTGGAGCAGATGGAATTGGTGTCTAAAAACCTTATATTTTTCAAATCGATCAGAAGTTCGTAGTGCGTTAAGAAGTAAACCCCGATAATTGGGGTAGAGAAATTTGCTACAATAAAATTTCATGCAAATAAATGCCTGAAACCCAAATGGATCTTCGAGGTTGTTGGCGGCATATAACGTAAGCATTTGTGGCTGTTGAAGTTGAGTGAAGCATTTAGGAAGAATCGAAACGGACGGTCCGGAGTCAATTAGGAAGTTTCGGTGTGGCTGTTGATCGACCATGTGTAGTCGATATCCGAAATTGTGTCTATGTTGTCTCCCACTTCAGTAATGGAAAGCAACTGTCTCAGTTTCCTTGATTCTTATTTGCTTGGAACGAGCAAGGCTCCGAGCACCGTTTTGCGTCAAATTTTGCATGATAATAGCAAGTCTTGTTATAAGTCGGAGTATGGTAGCCTTTTGCACCACCTATCAAATGATGCGAAACAGCGGGGTTGAAATGAGTTATAATTTTGTAACTTGAGTGACAATATCATTGAGTTGATACTCGATTTTGGCAATCCGTTTGTTGAGTTTCGACGTATCAAGCCCCCATGCCTGCGGTGGAGTAGCCTCTTTAGCCAAATATGTACATAAGCTGGAACACTATTTTCCACTATGCGGTCTGCTATTTTTGGCAGTTTGTAGAGTTCAGAGTCCTCGCAAGCAGCAACAACGCACCTGACGCCCGCTGGTAGCTGTTTTATCCACAATGTTTTGAGGATGTCCTCAGACAAATCCAAAGGTGCGAAGTTTTGCATCTCTTGAAGTAGTTATGACGGTTGTTTTCCGCCAAGGTCTGCTCCTGTGAGCAATCGGTTTAGCAGCCGCTCCTTAGGTTCGGAGAATCTGGTGACAAGATGCCGGTTGACCGAACCGTTATTGTTTGTGACTGGTGGTGAACGGATAATGTCAGATGCTTGCTGCAGGATATCGATGTCCAGAGCAGCGATGATCGTGTAATAACGAGCGTTGTCAGACGTTATTTTATTAGTGGAAAATTGCGCCTCAGCCTGCTCAAACCAAAGCGTTAAGCCACTTCGCGAAAACGGTGGATATTTCACGCCTTTGACAGAAGCAACTTCCGCAGGTGTTGGAAAGTTTGTTGTTACATAAAATAGTGGTAACAATTTGGGCGAAGATATCACGTCCTTGCTCATTTTGTATGGCGTGTCGAGCAACGTGTTTTTGTCGCACCTTGTTGGCCGCGGTGTATGTTGCACGGACATGCCCTGTGTCAAATCCTCATTCAAAATTGTAATTTCAACGAAAAGTTTATTATCGCGAAAATTTCATGATGCACTAGGATGGTATTTTCCTCAAAAAGTAAAAATTTGCGGACCGGCAAACACTTTATGAAGATTGTATTCGTAAGGCTATGTTTGGGTGCTCTCCTAGTCAGGGCTCACGTCGCTGATAGGGTCACCAGTTGTAACTGCCTGTATATCCCGTGGACCAAGACGAACACAATACAACGTTAAGACTCATTTAATGTGATAACAAAACAATTTATTGCAAAATTAAATATACTATAAAGTTCAACAAAGAAACTATAACTTGTTAATTCTTGTTCGAGTCGCGACCAAAAAGAGAGAAAGAAAGAGCAGCTGATTGTAAGTTCGCTCGTTGCCAGATAAATGGTTGATGTGCGTGTTAGATTTTCTCAAGACGATGTCAGTGCCATTCAGTGGTGAAAATGGTGTTAATGATCGCCACAATTCATTTTCTAGTGTCACCATCTATTGAAAAATCCCAGGACTACAAACTCTGTAGTACTTACTAGCTTCAAAATGGTGTGGAACAGCATTTTTGAAAATAGCTTTTAAGGATCTTGTACTACTTACCCTATTGAAATCGGTTTTGTCCATCTATCAGTCTGTGCGCCATAGCAGTTTTTCTTCGAAACTACAGCAATGATAGACGGGTATGGTAATTATATCAAAAATGATTACCTCTTATAAGTTCAGATATCATATCAATTTTCAAAAATTTTGAAATGGAGATCCGTCTATATTGGAAAGGTAGCCGTAAGGTTTTGTTTACCAAAGGCTGTCATGCGGGGTATCAAATGAAAAGTCTTTAAGTGAACTTTTCAAAACGGGTCTTAAAAGGGTGTTGTCAGCAGCAAAGAATGCAGTGGGAAGAGGAAATGTAAGAAAAATTGGCGTGCCCCTTTCATGTTTTGACACTTGTGATCCATAAAAATTTCAAAAATTCATTTAGTTAGTTCCCTGCGAATACAACAACAACAAATACTTTAGAAGTCGAAATTCACTCAACTTTATTAATAATAGTAGGATGTATATATCTCACATTTTCCTCAATAAAACCGTTTGTCTGTGGTGGCAACGTTATAATTCTAATATTGACATTTTACATTAAAAAATCAAAGCATTACGCATGTATATTGCTACTTAAAACAAAAACTTTACAAATTTAATCACATTCAATCTTGTTACCTATGCACCAATGACATCTTTTGTAAGTGAAAAATTAAAAATATTTCTTCATAATTTAATCTGTTAATCATGATTAGATATCAGTAGTAATGGACTTATCATGTTTTAATTATATATTGTAAAATTGAAGTTCATTGCATTGCATTTACAATTGAATATTAGAAGAAAAGAAACAACCAAAATGTATATGTTTTAATTAATAAAGCATTGATTAAATAAGTTATCTATATATGTATATAAAAACTAATTGCTGTTCATTAGTTTCGCTAAAACTCAAGAATGGCTTGACCAATTAGAATCATTCTTTCTTGGTTTTTTTTGCTGTAATGTACAGGTGGTTTAAATAGAGAAATAATAGGTAAGCTAAAAAAATACACAATACTATGGCCATTTTTGCTGTAACAAATACAAATGTCGAAATTTCTCAGTATCAGATGGGTCGCTTTGTAAGCAGCAACGAGGCAATTTGGTGCATTTTTTTCATTTGTCATACACAAAAGGCACCCTACAGTACTCCATCTGGCCGCTCACCTAAAAAATTGACAATGAGTGGATTCTACGTCTAGCACTCGTAGCGTGTAGACGTGTTTTTAATTCGCTTCTCAAGAATTTTTATAAATTAAAATCATTTTTAAAAACATCAATCAGAAAGTAATTTTAGAAAAAAAAATATTACATCGTCGAACAATTTATCAACTATCTGGATTTTACCTGCGAGAAAGTTTCAAAAAAGAAGAAACGTTTTTTTCACCGGGGGGATGGAGGAGCCCGACGGCTTCCCACCGCTGGGGGACCCAGAGCCAGGCATTTCTAAAATGATAAAATCATAAAGCGGAAAAACGAAATAGACAGCTGTGAGCATGGCAAGCGTATTACGCTTTCATGTGAAGAATACAAAAAAGTAACCAGGGAAAATGCAAAGGTTAACAAACAAAACGATAGTTGAAACTCCGTATACAAAGTTTGGAGGATATGGTCTGGACATTATCAAATGCGAACAAAACAAAAGTGATGAAGCCACAGAGTACATCCGTCAAAGAAGAACCGATAACAACTAAGAAGAATGAGAAAAAGGAAACAACAACAAGCAAGACCAACGAAAAAACAGTACCAACGCGGAAGACTCAAATATGTAAAGCAAAATTGCAAAATACGAGCAAGACATCAATCCGTGATGCTGAAAATATCCTAAGCGCAGGAGGAGCGAACGACAGCACCAATTATTATGCGGTGCTGTCTGCGATGAATGACGAAATGGACATCGAGATAGAGTGCAATGATGGCATAGATATTATTGATAGTAGTAATAACGAAAGATGCTCTTAATAGTGTCAAAGCTCCCCACTTCACATACACGCCAAAGGCGGAAAAAATCAGGCCTTCCTGTTGAAGGGCTTGGACTGTGGGGAGAATACAGTTGATCTCCTTGAAATTTTGCAGGAGGCAGCATCAGTTGTTAAGTTCATCAGTGTGAAAAATTTTGCTACAAGGAGATCAACTGTTGAAGGTAAAATATTACCATTTTATTTGGTACAAATTTCTAAGGTACTTAAACTTTAGAGTTGTGAGGTAGGAACACCTCCATAAAACTGAGGCCAACCAGTTTAACAGGTGCCAAAGATTCGGTCATTCGGCTGCCAATTGTGCCATGCACAATCGCTGTGTTAAGTTCAAAGACATTCACGCCCCTGGTGAATGCAAATTGATTCAGATGGAGCCAAAAGAAAAATTATACTGTGTTAACTGTGGTATATTTGGGCATCCAGCATCATATCGAGTTTGCCCTCGATATCAAGATGCAAGAGTTAAATTTTCCCCAAAACAAACCAAAGTAAATCACAATTTGTTACCTCCCAACTTCGTCAAACCCGGGGTATCATTTGCACTTGCAATCTACATAAAATAAATAATGTGAGTGGCAATAATGAGCTGTTTCTCAAAATCTACGAACATCTTGAATCACTTTCAGATAGAATTAATAAACAAGACCAAAAAATCAATTTCGTTTTTCAACGTTTAGGCCAACATACTTCAAAATAGTTTGTCATCCAGTCACATTCCCATGGATAGGAGTTGTCTCATCTCGATCAACGTCAACTCCATTGTTACTATACATTGGCGTGATTATCTCCTTGAATTCATTGTTACGCAAAAGCCTGACATCATGCTTCTCACCGAAACCCACCTCAATTCATGGCACTCAATGACATTCACGGATTTCGAATTCGTAAGAGACGATAGGGTAATAGGTGATGGGGGAGGTGGCACCGGGATATTGGTTCGAAGACCCTATTGTTTCCAAAGTATTGAAAAAGTCGAATTCAAATGCTTTGAATCTCTTGAAGTGTCCGTTATCAAAATTTCACTGCCAGGTGGGGATAACCTCTTCGTCATCTCTGCCTATGCAACTGGTGGAACTGCCCTCAAGCTCAAGGAGGAACTCAATTCCTTGTTTGAAATACTCGAATTCAACAGGCTGCATAGTTATTATATTCTTGCTGGTGACCTGAACGCCAAGCATACATCATGGCTGAGCGGCACCAATAATTCTAGAGGTGTATTCCTGAAATCGTGGATAACAGAGAACCAAATTGAATACAGATGCAATCTATATGGGTCGGAGTTCCCAACATACCCTAGGACAAATTCATATTTGGACCTCTGTATTGCTGACACAAGACTTGAATTCAACTTTAATAATCCGCAACAGAAATTGCAGGTGCTTCCTTCGGATAGCGACCATAACGCAATCGTAATGGAAATCGATCATCACAGGGATGATTTCTTCCTCATTCCAGTTCAACATGAAAATCATCGGTTGAACTTCAAAAAAACAGACTGGGGAAAGTTTGAAAAGAAGTTTAATCGGGAGTACCAGAAGCAATGTCCCCCTTCTGATGATGGCAACTCTTGCTCAATGGTTCCTAATGACAGGAATCTAACTAACGATGAAATAGATGTCTATTTGTCGAAGTTAGCGAAGCTGACGTTGGAAACGATTGAGAAAGTAGTTCCCAAGATTAAACTTCGAAACAATATGGAAGGATATGAAACACCAACCATCGCAAGGTTGAAAAGATTGAAAAGCCTTCTCACACGTGTCAACAATATTTATCGACGATTTTTGGACTACAACCATCCCTCGTTGGCTTTGTTGAAATTACATCTGAGGAATGTCCGGAACTTAATCCGGTCATACTTCAGGAGTAAGGTCAGTAATCAATGGGCGGAAAAATTGAGGGGTATTAGCCCACAGGACCCAGACGGCGTGTTCGCGAAAGTGAATAGCATATTCCACAAGAAGTCTCGAATGAAGGTATCGAATCTTGAAGTCACTAGTGATGAGATAAATCTTCTCGATAGGGCTGGTATCGAAATTGATAGTACGACTGCGGATAGAAATGGAAACAGGATTATTTGTGAAGGATTGGAATACATTTTGAATTGGTTCATCTACCAAATCCTGAGAGAGGGAATTAAATATTTTCAGAGGCCGTTGAAGCAAAAGTTTCCCACTTCAAATCAAGCCTGAACGGCTAATCAATTCTTCACTTCAATGAAACATTAACATCTGACCTCATACCGAGCTTGAATCTTATTGATTATTTTGTTAGCTACGAAGACTTGTGTTTCCTATTTTGCAGGATAAACAACAAGAAATCATGTGGTACTGATGGTATTCCAAATGTAGTTCTGCCTGAGGTTGCTATTAGGAATTATTGCATATTGTTCAAAAACATATTAGCAATTCATATTTCTCAAATGAGTGGAAAAAGGCTAAGGTATTTCCGATCTCTAAGAAAGGAAAAGAATCTTCATACCCTGAAAGCTATCGCCCAATCAGCTTGCTGCCTAACATCAACAAGGTGTTTGAAGTGATACTCAACAGAGCACTAAACGCCCACATTGAGAAATATGAGTTGATGCCGAATTGCCAATTTGGTTTTCGTGCCAGGCATTCGACCACACATGCAATAACGAAAGTAACCTCAGACATCTGTTGGAAACTAAATGATAGACAATGTGTTGGAGCATGTCTCATTGATATGGAGAAAGCCTTCGATACGGTGTGGCTAGATGGATTAATTTTTGAACTCCTTCAGGACGTTCCCCAGGCACCTTGTCGTCATGATATGTAATATGTTATACGAGAAATCGTTTGTTGTAACTGATGGAAATCTGACAACAATGCGTGAATTCAAGGTCTTGAATGATCTACAGCAGCGAACAGTTACTGCGCCTCTGCTCTTCTCAATCTTCATTCGCAAGTTCTTGAAAGGCTTTGATTTTAACGTCTCGCCAACGCGATCATTGGTATCGTTTGCTGATGATCAGATCGTCTATACGGCAGACCGAAAAGCTACAATGGTTCAGAGCAATCTACAAACGTCTCGCCAACGCGATCATTGGTATCGTTTGCTGATGATCAGATCGTCTATACGGCAGACCGAAAAGCTACAATGGTTCAGAGCAATCTACAAAAAATGTTCAATGATGTACAGCTGTACACTGACAATTGGCTAATGAAAATCAATGCGCAGAAGTATGAAACAATCTTGTTTCGGACAACGCTGCAGGGGGTCAGTCAGGACCTGAAATGTAATTGGAAAGACTTTCACATCATGGCTGGCGAGGGTAGTTCAAAACGAGTTCCACATAAATCTTGTGTTCGATACGTCGGTGTTCATCTCGATCAGTATTTGTACTATACTGAACATGTCAAAATCATGTTCAGTAAGGCACTAAAAGTAGTCTTGGCTCTACAAAGACGCTTTCATTCCAGATACATTGATCAAAAAGTCAAAGTTATCTGTTACAAGATCCTGGTTAGACCAGTTTTGACATATGGATGTCAAATCTGGTACAACAAGAGTGCTAGTGTTATGGAAAAATTGAGAGTTTTCGGAAGGAAATGTCTTCGTGCATGTACTGGTTTGTACAGAAAGCCTGAGATATATATCGAATAGAAGAATTTATCAAACTGCTGAAGTGACGAGAGTCGATATCTTCATATTGAAACTTCTTCGGAATCATATCGCAAGATCTGTGACTGTGAGTGAAAACCCTTGGATTTCACAGCCGTTCCACCCTACAGACGGGTTTATAGCGACTTCCCTCGCTACTGGCTTCGTTCCTCCAGAAGCATTCGTTTATTTGGACATGAATCGATATGTTTTTGATTCTGACGGCGTCCCAGTCATATATCACATATATCGACGGGCCACCGATAAGAAGATAAAATATCCTCCGAATTTGAGTTCACGAGACCAACAATTTCAATGGAGATACTCATTTGCTAGATTCGTTGAAGCTGATCGAGCTGAGACGGGGCAATCAAGGTATTGGTGGCCGATTGACAATGTCTAAATTATTCGTGTTTATTTTCAGTTTTGGTGTTTTTCGTTATTTAGTTTTTGAGTTTCAGCTCATTGTTGCTACATTTAATATTGTTGTTTATTTTTGTTAAAAATTATATGTTATGTTTATTATATTAGGTTAGAGATAAGGTTAAACGCTTAGGTTAGGGTCATTTTTATAGAATTTTTTAGTATAAGATAAAGTTTTTGATTGAATTTTGTTAGAATTAAGTTAAAACATATTAGGTGTAGGATCAAAGTTCACAGTTGTGTTTAAATTATAAATAATTTTAGGATAGTGTTGGTTGATTTTTTCTCCTTTCTCCAATCAAATCATAAAATATGTAATAATCTTAATTAATTGAATTTGCTAGAGTTCTTTTTGAAGAAATATGTTTAATGATAACGTACAAATTTAGAGAGCCATTTGGGCCATTAAGTTTTTGTATGTTGTATGTCTTTGAAAATTTATACCGATTAGTATTGAATAAAGAGCTTTTGATTTTGACATTGGCAATGAGTGTACGTTAGTTAGCTTGGAACTTATTAGTGGGGTCTTTGTTTACCGGTTTGTATCCACATATTGTTTTTTGTACGTAGCCCGTTGTTTTTAAGGATCACGGTAGTATGTACTTTGTCAGCCTTTGTCACTGTTAGTAAGTTATCAGTAAATTTTTTTCTGAATTTATCTTAAGATCTTATGGTCGTCATGGAAATTCGTTTTGTTTATGCTAGTATGTATTTTTTGTAGTATGTCTACTGTAGTGTGTCTTGCAGGTCTTGCATGTGTCTGTTGTTCCTGCGGCAGTTTGTTATTGGCTAGTTTTGTGTCGATTACTAATTGTTGTGTCTTTGTTGCGGTTTATGTTATATAGGTTGTGTTTCAGCCCCTTATCTAACAGCTCCATTTCTTGTGTCGTGATAGGCGTATCTAATAGATTTCATTGGTGTGGTCGTTCCATTTTGTTTTTTCATCAATTTGTCAAGTTTTTTCGTCATCGTTTCATATTTAGTTTTGAGCTGAGTATCAATGTTTTGTCTCACGTCAATATGGAATTGTAGAAAGTCATCAGTTTCCATAGTTTTAGTTAATTGTAAGTATGAATGTAGTAGTTGTCGGTTGGTTTCATCCTTTTTTATGTAGAGTGCTCTGATTTTATTTTTAATGCGAAGTAGGTACTTGTCCACTACGTTATTTCGTGCAGCAGTTGTGTTTTGCTTTATTACGATTTTTCCAAATACTGTTGTAATGTTATTTTTTGACACTGTTTATTAAACCATATGTTTTCTATGGTTCGATGAAGTCTTAGGATGAAGTTGTGGAATGATCGCAATATTTTTAGCTGGCTAGCAGTGTTGTAGTCAATTATTTTGTTTGTGTGTTTGAAGATGACTCGAAGGAGTCGAAACGCGTTTGCTCACTCAAAAACGCAAGGCCCGACGGCTTTTCATGAAAAAAGAGCATTGGCCTGCGGATAACAAAATAATTGATTTATCTAATAATTCAGAGAGTTCAAAATGAGAAAACGATTGCAATAGTCAATTGGCGCGTTATTTAATATAGAGTTATATACCTAACTCAAATCATTGTTGACTATAACAATTTGAGTAATTAGCAAAGGCTTATCACGTTGGAAAAATTTAGTTGAATGGGGCAATAAAACACCCAGTAAAAAACATTTACGTACTTATATTGTACAGTGGACCATCATATAGAAAATATTTTTAAATGGTGAAAAAATGCAAGTAAGAACTCAATCTCAAGATCAAGAGCCAATCTGAACTTTAACTTACCATTGTATGTAATTACTGCTTTCTTTGATTTCTCATCCAATGTTCTAATTACACTAAACTAGATGAAACAAAACAAGAAAACAACTTCAATGTTCGCTTGTATTTGTTTTCATATGGGAAATCAAACCATAATATGTTAATTCACAAATTATACGCTCATGCTATTTTGCATCTTTCATGTTAATATCATCATATGTCCACGTAAATAACAGTGTTATATAATCAACATTATATCAATAGCAATATTTTATTAAATGCATTGGACATCGCCCATAATTTAAAACGATAGAAATTCACTGATTCGAAAATTATATTGTGTTTAAAATATGTAGCTAGTAAACATATTCCAATTTGATGCCCGCCCAGAGATCAATCAAGTCAAAGTTTGTTTTATGATAGCCGTACTGACGTTGATATACATTAACGATTTTTTGTGTATAAAATAATGTTAATTGAATAACAACAAAAAATGACTTGATAGCGATGAGAATCAAACTCCCCTCACTTAAACCCAGTAGGAAAATGAGGCTTCAACGAAACATTATCATTGTGGCTTTAACTAAATTTTACTTTTGAATTTTTAGTACGAGTATTAAAAAAATGTTTTTTCGTTTTTCATGAAAAAAAATAATATAAAATAGTAAGTAGTAATATTTTTATCATTTGAATGTTGGTGACTTACCTAAAGGTACTAAAAATTGCAACTAAACTATTTTTTGACAATTTAGTTTTTGCAGATACATTATTTGCCTAAAAATATTTATGGCATTTACGGTGTACCGAAGACCTTGTGAACTACTTAATCCTTTTTTTTATAGCCCTGCAGCTCTTTTCAGGTCTTCGCTTGGACATGGAGTACCTCATTATCGTATGTACCGGCACTCAAGAAGGTGATATGGTCAGTACACTACTTTTCCTCCTTACTCTATATACGCCAACACAAGCAAAAAAAAAATTTTAAGGAGAAGTTAGATGGGCAACAAATCAACTAGATTACTTATCAAAGTTTTTTGTATGTAGCTACTTTTTAATTGAATTCCATTAATCAAAAAATTTTCTGAAAAATTATTAAAGAAGAAAAATATTAGAAGGTAAAGGGTGGTCCAACCAAAACGCACGATGTTAATTGTAAATAAAATAGAAATTTTTCAGAGTATTATGTTAATATTTTTTATTATAATAGAAGAATCTATGACCATTATGTATAAAACAAAATATTGCCCGAGTGCTCACCACGGATACGGTGGCATACGAGTACTTCTATCCGATGGTCCATATTTTCAATGACTCTGAGACATAATTGGGATTCAATGTCGTTAATGTGCTGAATTATCTCATCCTTTAGTTCTTGAAGTGTTCTTGGCATATTGAGGTATACTTTTTTTTTTAAATATCCCCAGAGAAAGAAGTCCAACGGTGTCAAATCACATGGTCGTGGCGGCCAATTAACATCGCCATAACGTGAGATAACACGGCCATTGAATTTCTCGCGCAAAACAGCCATTGTTTCGTTGGCTGTGTGGCAAGTGGCACCATCCTGTTGGAACCACATATCGTCCACGTCCATAACCTCAATTTATGGCCACAAAAAGTCCGTTACCATCTCGCAATAGCGAGCACCATTCACGGTAACTGCTTGGCCGTCCTCGTTTTCGAAGAAATACGGCCCGATGACGCTGCAGCCCATAAACTACACCAAACAGTCACTCTTTGTGGATGCATCGGCTTTTCAACAATCACTCGTGGATTCTCATTTGCCCAAACGCGGCAATTCTGCTTGTTAACGAATCCACTGAGGTAAAAGTGTGTTTGTAAAGTCACCATTCCTTTCTGTCTGTTTAACCAACCATCCGGCGTATTGCCGACGCTTGAAATGGTCAGTTGGCTTGTGTGTGAATTCAAATCTTTATTCAAAATTTGCATCAGTGATGTTCGTGAGATGTTCAATTGTTGGGCACGACGACGAGTCGAGGTTGATGGCTCTTCTGCCACACTATCGTGAACAACAGCAATGTTTTCCGCAGAACAAACTGGGCGAGCATGCACAAGTGATTTCATATTTCCTACAGACCCGGTTTGCTGAAATTTGCGCACGATTCTCCCGATTGTGGACACATTTGGTCGATTATGCTGACCAAAAAAATTACGAAGTGCACGAATTCATTTTGATTTGAACGCCCATTTTCGTAAAAGGCTGCTCAATTGGTTGAATTTGCCAAACACTGAAACAAAGAAATGTCAATTTCATTTGGGTGAAAAACGACGTTAAAATGTGACTCACAATTAACATCGTGCATTATGGTTGGACCAGCCTTTAGTTTCGAAGTGTGTGCTATCAGGCCATCACACTTTAGACACACACGAGTGATGACGACCACCACCACCATACTTCAGGTGAGAGAATTATTCCAATTTATTCTTAATTTTCTCCTATAAGTACTTGTCTGTGCTAAACTTTTTTTTATATCAAATTGATGTAAGCGAGTGATCAATAAAAAATTTTAGCGAAACACCAACTAGATATTTCCGACAGTATCATAGTGGGAGGAGATTTCAATGCTAGGAACATAAGCTGGGGCGAACGCGTAATAAATCTCATAGAGAGTGTACTTTTAGCATAGCTGGGGGAGCTTAACTTAGGACTTTCTAATTAAAGATACTTTTATTTACAGAAGACAACTCACAGTGGAAGGCAGTATATGCCAATATTTCTTCAGACAAATTCACATGGTAGGAAATTAAACGAGGATTATCTAACAAGACTTATACTCTTCTTCTCATACGTGTACCCAGATACAGCAAGATAACGAATTCTTTCAGAAGTTCTTGTTTTTAGAATTAAAAGGCAGCGAATTATTGGTCGACTATAAATGAGCTCAGGTATGATAGAAAAATGTTGGTCACAGAGACCACTAAAGTATGGAATGAGAAACATACGAGTATAGACCAATGCTGAAAACATAAGGAATTTATGAAATTTATAAGGAATGCTAAATGCCTTGCCTTTTCAAACTAGGAAAAAGCAATTGACTCTACATTACTACTCCTTACCAGACATTCTTACTGCTGTTATGTAATGGCTTCGAGATTTCCCGACCTCTCATCGGTTATAGACGTAAAGTCTTGGAATGTGTCAACGGACTGTACCCAACAGGTCAGACTAGCTAATTCGGAGAGGAATCTGGGTCGCAGGCGTTCCGCAAGCAGACTAAATCCGAATACATATTTGTCAGCTACCGATCAAATGCCCGATTAAAACGCGTCAAATCAACTCCCAACCATCGCTTTAACTTTACTGTACTCTAATTAATTTCCCTTTTCTTTCGGTCCATACACCAAGCCCAAATGAAAAGTACCAACAAACAACATCCTCAACCAAAAACCGCGCGTTCCCGAATACTCACCGACGTGGTGACAGAAATAAACTACTCGAATCCAAAACCGAATCAATCTACTCCAGCTGAAAACGCAAAGCCAAACTACGGCACCGCGTACCTAACCGCAACACCGAACTGATCAGTCGCGGTTTATCGAAACCCTACCTCCTTGGCGGCATACTTACCTCCGGTCTTCTTTTCCTCCTGAAAAAGAACGAACACTTAGTGAAAAGGAAAGAATTTAGTTTGTTTAGCAATACATTTTAACTTTAATGTTTTTCTTTTATGATGGAAATTACAAATATAATAAAATAGAATATTATTGCTAAGGAAAAGTATACTAGGGCGCATAAATAATCCTATTGATTTAGAAAGTCATTAAACTACAACAAGAACAGTTTTTTTGGTCTATAAATACTGAAAGGAGCGTCCTTGAAAAAAAAATTTAAGTTGTAATCTCTACAATACGTTTAAATTGGATTTCTTTATATATTAAATCACTTAATGTGTCAAACTTTTAGCTTATCCTTTTTTTAAGCTTTAATTTATTTATATATATATATATATATATATATATATATATATATATATATATATATATATATATATATATATATATATATATATATATATATATATTTGTTTCTTCTTCTTCTTTTATTAATATATTTCTCATAAAACATCCCTTTCCATTGCTTTTGGGCTGTAAATAGTATTTGTATGTTAACTCTCTAATTTCTTTGTAATTTATAATTTGGTTTTTTTTTGCAAGGCTTATATCTATATTTAATTATAATATATTGTATTACATATTTCCTCTTGTCTCTCTTTAATCGTTATACTGTGTGAGGGTATGTATACCTATTTGTAAACCTTCGGTATAAATTATTCTGCCTACTTTTAACATCAACTTTTGTGTATTTCGTGACGGAACTGGAGATAAAAGTACAAACTGTTGTGAAGGTACTTAAAATACATTATGTTTGATATGAATAAATTATACGCATCGTGAAGTATTGAGCGAACTTAGCGCACAATCGCAAAGGTTACAACAACTGATAAAAATATTCAAAAAGTATAGAGCGTCACAGAATTTGAAACAAGTTTTGAACGTTATTTTCAAAACAAATTAATTTTTACATAGTCTCGTTCGTATTTGGAAAGAATTAAAATTCTTAATTTTTAGACAGCATTATAGTTACATCTTCAATAATTTCCTCACAGAACCTTTATTTTACGAACTTTATAGGATTTATTGGTTAATTTCCATGAAAGTAAAAACGATAAGTCAATGAAATTTCACGAGTTGTGTGATTGTTTAAAATGTTTCATCTCAATGCATTTGTATGCGTCAAAAGTGTTTTCTATTTATGCTTTATATTCGTTTTTCCCCAGGCAACTTATTCAAATTGACATTCACCACAGATCCACGTTTTCACAATTAACCATCAAATTTGGCAAGTGTTGAGAGAAAGAGATAGTATACGTGTTCTCGCATCACTCAATTTTTTAATCTGTAAGTCAGTTGGTTCGCATTCTGCAACCTGACCGCATCTAAGTTTTCATATCCATTGAAATAACCGTTGTGTTTTTGTTAAACGCTTGTTTTTACTGCACAAACCCAAATGGTTATGGACCCAATGCTGTAGTGAAATCTTAGAAGAATCGTATAATGAAATCTTTTGAATAATAAAAGCGGTGTCGTGAATTGGAATCATGAGTGACGATAAAATGCTGTTACTGACAAAATCGTCTTATGAACGATGGCGAATTGGGGTGGTCGTGTGCTTTAAATCTTATGGACTGTAGAATATCGCGGACGGGACTCAAAAGTGGCCAGAGGAAGGGAAACTGGAGGATCGACAAATATGGCACAAAAAGGATGCGAAAGCAGTTCGTATTTTGATTGCCGGTTTGTGTGATGACGATCATTCAACAATTCGAGACTGTGTTACTTCGAATTAAGTCTGATGTAAAATAAAATTTCTTTTAAGAACAGAAAACCGAATCGAAGAAATACTTCCTGAATCAAACGTTTCACAGCCTATAATTCGACGAGTCATAGTCAGTTGGCAAATTCTTCTTCTTCAAAGTTTTCCACATTTCGAGATTCATACCTGATTCAGTCGGGAGCTGGTGCATCTTTCACGTTCGAAAAATTCAAGGAGCAGCGGTTACTAATTGATAGAATGACGATTAAAACAGAATTGCATGACTCTAGAGAAGTATTAGTGGTGAAATGTGACAAAACCGAAAAGCTGAAAAGCAAAAACAACGGTAGCCGTTGCAATTCTAAAAATTTTGAATGCTTTTACTGTCACAAAATCGGTCATATTCGGAGTCAGTGCCGTGAGTTCAAACATGACAAGAAAAGAGGAAAGATCACAACTTAATGTAGTAGTGGTAGTTTATCTGTCAATATCGCCAGTGGGGCTTGTTTATTGCTAACTAGTGTGTTCCAATATCTAGTGGCTGGATCGATGATTGTGGTGCATCCGTCCACATGACGAACAATAAATCCATTTTGTTTGATTTTAAAGCTACACCTGAAGGCAAGCTTCAAGCTTTTCCCAAGTGGGAAATAACGAGTCAATAATGGCGGCCGGTCATGGAAAGCGCCAACTAGTTTCGAAAAGTGTTGAACTACACACAATAAATAGTGATCTATGGCCCAAAAATCGGCAAAAACCTATTTTCGCTTGGTGCTGTAACCAAAACAGGGTATAATCGAGCAGTCACACAAGCAAACTGCTACAAAAACCTTCCTATTTACTATCCAAAATTTTAATGGCAGATTTAGGAAAATATTGAATTACTTTCATTCATAATCGTAATTTGTAAAATAGTTTTCTTTCTTATTATTATTATTAAATGTCATTTTAAATTAATTTTCCTTTATATTAAATTTAAATGTTTGCCTTTAATTATACCCTTCATGAGATTTAACTTTTATTACTATTTGGAATCTTTTTCATTTTTATTTACTTCAGTTAATTTTTCTTGAAAGTTTTAAATCTGCCAATTAAAATTTTGAACATGGGAGCACTGATTTAGTGTACCCAACGGTGTATTACATTACCGAAGGCAAGCAAACAAGGCTGAGCGAGCAGCTGATGGATTTACCGTGTACACGGGAATCGAAAAGGAAGAGAAGTTTTGGGACGGATCGCGGAGTTGACTGACGACGGCGAGACGCCAAGCACGCGGAGAACGGCCAGCAAGCGGCAATTAAAAAGAAAAGTGAAATTTCCAATTCGAAGTGACCCCAAAATTTTCATCGTGGAAGATGCATGTCTACCTTGTGTTAACCAGCGAGAAAAAGTGAATTTCCAACTATTTGATTGTGCTTGCCGGCATATCATTTCGTGTCTATTTGTTCCGAATACCAAGTAAAACATATTGGAAGATATTAAGATCTCGAAGTGTAACTCCCTATTGTGAGATATGTGGGCGAAATCATAAGATGAGTGAACTGGTTTTGGACGGATCAAAATGCACGGGAGATCGGAAGAACCACGGGGAAATTGGTGAAGTGCTGTCCGAGAAAACCTTTTGTAATTCAAAGTTTTGTCGCCATTTGGTTAGGTGCGGTGTGAATTATTTACATGGCGCCTTGGCAAATACTTGTCGGGAAGTTTTACGACATGTAAAAGTTGAGGTTCCATAAAGGCAACAGGGGTCCGACTTACAGCCGGTGACTTACAGAGGTGAGCACACGGCCGCGGTGCAAAACACGTTCGCTGTAAAAAGTGTTGGTAAAAGTGCCGCCAAAATCATTTAAAGACCAGATATTAAATTCATAAGTGTAAATTAAAACAATTCCCAACGATTTACCACTCCACTGCGGAATAGTGCTCCGAAGGAAAATTTCAATTTGCTTAGGACAGGAGATCGTGAAGAACCCCGGACGAATTGGCAAAATCTTGTTCGATGGGACGCTTTTGCAATGCGATAAGTTTTGTGGCCATTTGATTCGGTGCAGTGTGAAGTGAATATTTGTTGGGAAGTTCTTAAGAACGAATTAAAAGTTTAGATTCGATAAAGGCAACTGCGGTGCAGTGAATCGTATGGTTTCAAGACACGGAAACGGTGCTTTCGACACAAGTGTGTGTAAATGTTGACTGTCGTGCCGTTAGTATTGATTCGAATTGTTGAAATTTTTCTGTGAACACGGGCAGAGAATTAACAATACAAATCGAAGAATTTCTTAGCATGACGGATTAAGCGGGAAAAATATTGTTGAGAAACAACGCGACCAAGTCCGTAATTCAACTTAAAGAGAGAAACCTGGTATTTGAACGGTTCGGTACTCGGTTAACAACTTGGTGTAGGTCATTTACGAGCAGTGTGATAAGTCAGTGACTGCAGTGTAAAGCGATAAATCAGTTATCGATGACGCATTTAGTGTCGTGATTATTGTTTCCGAGAAGTTCTTGATCGATAAAGGCTTACGTATTTAAGATTTTAGTGCCCGAGTAAAGTGATTTAATCCACATATTGGTCAATGTGGAACGGATTGCACAAGCGCGTGATAGGGAGTACAGTGTAGCTCAAAAATATTGCCTGGGTTTTCGTGCTTGAAAATGAAGTACAAAATCACGACAAGTTGATGCGGCATTTCATGAATCTTAATGCATGCGTCATTGAGGAGAAAGAGAAAATACGAAGTTAACTCGTTGAGTCAACGAAAAGCGTGCCAGCGTGTTCCTACCGGCACCAAGGAAAAAAGTATGTACACAAAACACTTAAATAGATATTCTTATTCATTTTACCCTAGAGTGCGGAGCACTAAGTTGATTGGAAGGGAAATAATTTATCTCAAATTGACCCAACTTGTTGAGGATTCCAAATTAACAACGCTTGCACGCCTCATACAAACAAAAAACCAAATGTAAAGTACTGAGAGAACATTAAAATACAGTTGGTATTTCAAAAACAAAAAGCATTGCAAATTATATCTTTTCTGACGAAAGAAACTTATTTGAGTATTAGTGCAGGTGTCGCCTTACGTGTAGAAGCGTATAGCAGTGTTATCTTTTCAATTTAATGAACGGAGTGCTACATAGAAACGATATATGATCTACAATCCTTTGGACGCGTAAGCGGAAATTGCTTAAAACCGTTTAGCTACGATGTTTGCGGCGAATACTTAAATTTGAACTATGTTTTCCCCTTCAATTAACCTCCACTAAGTAGCGTTGTAACTCCAGACCTCTCAACTGAGTGGCTTAAGAGGATTACCCAGTGCATCTACTCCATGCGAATACAAATTCAAAAATAAATTGATGCGTCATTTAGGTATTTGTCCATGGGAGTTTATTTCTCGCCTGATAACGTTAACAGTCCAGGTTTTGCGGAAACCTTTTCCAAGGCTGCCTGTGAAGAGCGTGAGCATGCTTGACATTTAATTGAATATCTCTCGATGCGCGGTCAACTAGCTGATTCGATTACAAATTTAATCACCCTATATATTATTGATTATCATAATCGTGTTTTATTCTTTGCCGCAACAGTTATATTATATATAAATTTGAGATTAGTATGTTCTGAATCCATGCGTGATATATGTATGTATAGAAGAAGCATAACCTTAGATATTAAAAACAAATAGAATATTCGAGAAAAAAAGACACAGACAGAAACGGGCAATTGACAAATTAGAAAACAAAAAAATTATGCATGTTTGATTTGGAAACGAAAAAATTAGCTAAAAACAAATAGTTTATAATTCAGATTTATTTTCTTTGAATTTTGCGCGGCAATGAATTCGCAGAAATAGAAAATATTTATCCCTATTTTTTCATTGATTGGTGTATTTTTTTTTAACATGAAACTGTCGCGATCATTGCTTTCTAAATTAGAATGAATAAATGAATTACTAAATTATACCTTCGGTCTTTTCATTTCGTTCGACCTGATCGGGTATAGGACCCGCAACGATGGCAGGCTCCTCCACTAGAATCGGCTAGCCATCGGGTGCGCTCCTCCGTTTTTGTTAACGGGGGCTCTTGCAGGGTAGAGTGGCCTTCCGCTCGCGTACCCTTTTATGATATAGGGTTATGTGATTTCATTGCATAACGCTATAGCATAAATTGGTTATGTTTGTATTTCTCATTTGAAGGAAAGAGTCATGCAAAGTACTTTTGTATGAGTTTTCAACTCAAATGGGAAATGCATGGCCACGTCTACGTGTGGATCTTGATCCAGTTGGGAGGTTGCGAGGGGGCACCGCTTCCACCTGGATGTCCCACTCTTATTTGTGGGCCACAAGTATCGTCGATAAAGACGAAGTCTCCACCAGTCCGTCTATTTTTGCCCGGCCTGAACAAACATAGCATAGGTTTCCTCGGCCTCGACACCAGTCGATTGGCATTCGACCCTTTTTAATTCATGAATTCTTTTATAGTGGGTCCTTGTGCTGGACAACACTGCAACGAAAGCCCGCCAGCGCATTCACGCGTCCCCAGACAAGGCCAATCTCAGCGGATATTACCATCCTCTTCCGCCGAGGCAGCAGACCATCGCTGCAGTACTTCACGGACATTTTATCATAACCACTTCACTACAATAGGGTTGGACATAATATGCGATAGTGAATTATTATTCATTACAAACGGCAAGCACGAAGCTATCGGACATCAAATGCCGAACTATTTGTATTTTATGGACTTCGATACCATTTCTGCGGGTACTTGTGTGGCTAGTAGTGAAGTTTCGCTACAGACTTAGCATGAAAAGCTCGGCCATGCCAATTATCGTATTATTGAAGACATGTTGAAAAGTGGAGCTGAAAATGGGCTGAGCATTAAACCGGGTTTGCTAGCTGAGCTCGACAGCTATTTTTGTGGAGGTTGTGTATTTGAAAAGCTCTGTCGTAAACCTTTCCAATACATTACGTGACGTTCAACTCACATCGGAGAAATTGTTTATTTTGACATTGTCGTACCAATGCATACCAAGTCGTTTGGTGGTGCACTGTATGCCTTAACTATTGTTGAAAACAAAAAGTAAAACAATAGATAAAATATGTGAAGTCATTGTCAAACTAAGTACTGGTGGCCATAAACTGTATAAATTACATTCAGATAACGCGAACGAATTAAAACGTGAAGAGCTTTCAAAAGTGTTGCGTCAACATTCAGTCATTCACGAGTACTCCGTGTACTATACACCGCAAGAAATTGGACGATGCGAGCGTCAAAATCGTACACTAGTCGAAATTGCGCGTTCCATGATTCATTCGGCTGGACTGACCAAACGTCAAAAAGTTACACTTATTTGGAAGTATTACATATGGCCTCATAGATGACTCCCGTCGTGGTAACGGGACAAGAAAATAATAAAATTGGGACTCGGTTATAGATTGGGGGCACCAGATACATCAAATTTCACCGTATATGGCGATGTTAAAATCAACAAAAACTTTCCGAAGCAGTAAGCTCAGTTGGTGCTACCGGCTCTTGATCCTGACAAACAACAAGAGTGGGAGGAAGCTATGGCTGAGCAGCTTTGAACACAACAAAAATCATACCTGGGACCTAGTCAAGTGTCCTGATGATCGTGAACTAATCTGAAACAAATGGATATATAGAGTCAAAACCATTACAGATGGCGCAGGTGATCGATACCGCGCATGTCTTGTAGTTAAAAACTGCGGTCAAAAGGAAGGAACTGACTATTTCGAGACATTTTCACCAGTGGCAAGATTTGAATCCGTACAAACCCTGATGGCAATAGCAGCAGCAAAACGTCGTCTATTGTATCAGCTAGATGTGAAGACAGCTTTTCTCAATGTGGACCTGATGGAGACTTTCTACATGCGGCAACCTGCGATGAATCTGCTTTTACACAAGTGTAGTAATCGAGCAGTCACACAAGCAGACTGGTCGAAAACCTTCCCAACCCTTGACCGAAATAAATTGCAGAGTTCGACAAAAGAAAAAAAAGAAAGATTTCATTTCTTCCATTCGTAATTGTAATTTATAAAATTCTTGTCTTATTATTATTAAACGTAATTTTATATCAATTTTCCTTTATGTCGAATTTAAACATTTCCCTTTAATTTTTCCTTATTATTATTAAACATAATTTTTTATAAAAAAATGAAAGAAAGTATATACCCTTTAATTCTACTATTTATTTTAAATTTCGTATATAATTGTTTCGTTCTCTACTTGAGAACTTCCTCAGTACTACCTTCTCAAGTAGAGAACGAAACAATTGTATACGAAATTTAAAATAAATAGTAGAATTAAAGGGTATATACTTTCTTTCATTTTTTTATTTGAAAGTTCTACTAAAGGCGGAATATTTTTAACTAATAATTTTTTAGTTTCCTTTATATCAAATTTAAACGTTACCCTTTAATTGTATTCGTCAGTTTTCACCAATTTCCATTAAGTCGCGAGTCCAAATCCACCTCAGATAGCGAAAACTTAACAAGTG
The DNA here is from genome assembly GCA_963969285.1 of Odontomyia ornata. NCBI lineage: Eukaryota > Metazoa > Arthropoda > Insecta > Diptera > Stratiomyidae > Odontomyia > Odontomyia ornata. Next base: position 402,504,177 of record OZ017738.1, read on the forward strand.
CACCACCGATATCACAACAGAAGCGGAAGAGGAAAAAGAGAAGTAAATAAAATGTGTTGCTGGTTTTTGAACCCAAGCATTTCTGATAATGAAATACGAGTATCTTCGACGTTGCGCCTTCAGCTGGTTTATTGACTTCTGGTAGAAGCAAAGTGACCTGATGACATCGATTTGCAATGGAACCGCTTCGAACCGGATTTTTTTTGATTCGCCAATAATTTTAGGAAATTTATATGGACATCAGCAAAATGTTAACAACCTCTTTTACATCATTCATCAAAGTTGAGCCAAGTACTCGTATTGGTGCTTGAGCGTGGTGACGGCAGCTGTAGAATACGGGACTTGGAGACAACACAAAGGCAGCTGTTATCCGATTAGGTCTTATGGAAGTGATCAAATTTGTTGATGTTTTCTACCCGAGGAGCAAACTGTCTAAATTCTTTGAAAGCTGCGGTGTAGTTTATTTAATTATAACTTGTTATGGTGGCAGAAATCGTAAAGTATCAAAAGCGTTTGTTAAAACAGGAAAATAAATTAAAGAACTCGAAGCAATTCACGAAATTTGTTCTGGTAATATTAAAGCTTGTGACCTTATCGACTGTATACGCAATCATCCCGAACACATGTAAGTTCGGATACAATCTTACCTTTTGATTATATTTCTTATAATTTTGTTTGCTTCAGTTTCATAAACTCTCTTCATTTATTTATGTAGATAACATCATTTATAAATATGTTTTGTAAATTACCCAAATCATTGAATTAGTTTGTTTCCTATTCGATCTATTGTTCTATTTGTTAGTTTAAAGCATGTATTTTGTTTATGTGTAATTTATTTCTTCTGTATGCTGGTATGGTTCGTAGAAAAATCATTTTTATGGTAGGTTTTCATATTTTTTAAATTTAAAGTACAACGTACAAAATTTATGAAAATGTTAAGATTTAAACATTCTATATCTTGTGAAGCAATCAGAGGTGGTTGCTCAGATGCTTTAAATGGAATTTTTTTTATTATTTCAATGACCAGACAAAAGCTTCGAAGTTGCAAAAATGTTTCGTATATTCTTTTCATTGGCCTTGCTTCAATTGGATGTTACGTGTAACAATGTTTAAACTTTAACTATTTGAAATTTCATCAAAACATGTGAATACCTAGCATTACTTCAAGTTAAAGGAAAATGAATCAAATTCAATGAGTTATTTTAAGCTTCAAGAAGGGATTAAGAAAACAAAAATCCACTGCCAAAGATCGATAGTTGGGTGCTGGTGTACTTATTTGTAAACATTTTATTGTGTTCTAAAAACCTCCGAGGCACCTCAGAAATGTTAAAACATATCGTTAAAAGTTACACTTTAATGTAAATCATAGTAATGCGTTACCCACCAAATAACGGTTTACATTCTATTTTCGTCAGTACAACCAATATATTCATTTGAAAATTACACAGGTGGTTGATGCTCCTAATGTTAGAGACAAAATTTGAGTCTATATATTATACACACACACACACTTTTCCTTCTCTTGTTCACAATAGGTCACAAAAGAAGCTAATTTAACTTGACAGAACTTTGGAGTAATATAAAGAAATGTCAGTTGTTTCCCTATACACTATGGTACTTTTTTATTGCACATCGCATCAGAATTTTTATTGTTGAATCTGTAAACGCTTCTTACTGAATAGAAAGTATCACTTTTACCTGCTCAACTTAGAAGTGTAGGAAAAAACTTAATGTTTCACGAACTAATATTTGTGATATGCTCAATTGGTGCTAGTGGTGTTGCATCACTTGACTGTTACACCAGCTGTTGTAGATGAATAATTTTCCTATACATGTAATTAAATAAAGATACGCACGGTTGTTTGAATAAATAATGAATTGTTAAACGAAAAACATCGGTCTTTCCATTTTGGCTCCTTCTGACAGGGTATAGGACCCGGCACGGTGGAAGGCTTTTCCCAAGAAAAATGAGCTCCAAACGCTTTTTTTAGTTTCAGGGACTCTCGCGGGTTGGGTGGCCTCTAGTCAAGGTGCCTTTTTATGGCATAGGGTTACGTGGTTTTCTCACATAACTCTATGACATAAATTGGTCACCGTTATATTTCTTATCTGATGGGAAGGCTCATGCGAGGTATGTTTGTATGAGTTTTCCACTCAGAAGGGAAATATCTGGCCGTTGCAATGTTTTTGGATCTTGACTCAGTTGGGCGGGTGCGATGGGGCACCACCACCATCCGGTTACCCCACTTTTATTTGTGGGCCATGAGAATCGTCGGGTAACGATGAAGTTACCCTAAGTCCGTCTGTTTTGGCTTGTTTCGACTTGTTCTCTGGAACAAGCAATTTTCCTCTTTGTAGTTACCTACTTTTTTCGAATTCGGTCGACCTGCTTTGAGACCCAAGAATTCGTGAAAGCGAAATTCTTTTGTAGTGGGTCCTTGTGCTGGGGGAACGAACCCGCCCCACGACATCGCAATGCTAGCCTGCCAGCGCATTCACGCGTCCCCAGACAAGACCATTCTCGGCGGATATTAACATCTTCTTTCGCCGAGGCAGCAAACCATCGCTGAAGTCCTTTACGGACATCTTTTATTAACTACTTATCACTACACAAGAGTTTATACGGACACAAATAAGCACCACAACAATGGCATCAGAAATTCAACGCATTAATACGGAACTTTGGACTATAACCATCAACTGCTGATCCTTGCGTTTACAGATCAGAGCAGCATGATTCGGTTATTGCACTTTACGTGGATGATGAATAAGTACCACTGGCTAACGAAGAGAAAGTCAAATTTCGGTTTAATATACTCGTATTCAGCAAAGATTTGACTTTCGAGTTCGAGATCACAAGTAAAATTGGCAGTTGCTATTTGGGAATCGAAATCAACCGAGATCCAGAGATCAACACTATTCGTCTAAAGCAAATGAATTATACGAAATCGATACTCAAAAAAATTTGGAATGTCTAACTGCAATCCCGTATCGACACCTATGGAACCCAATGATCAGCTTTCTAAAAATACCGGACACGTAGCATGTATTTAGCGGTTGTAATGAGACCCGATATCTCACACGCATTTGCAGTTTTGAGCAAACATCCGGAGTATCAAACAGCGAGTATCAAGCACTGGACGTTTGCAAAACGAGTTTTGAGATGCTTCTCATGAACACTTAACATGGTATTAGTTACGATGCAAATTGTAAGACAAACACAGAAGTATACTACGATGCAAACTTTGCATCATGCCTGGATACCGGAAAAATTATTTCTGGTGTAGTTATTCTACTGGATAATGGTCCTGTAGAGTGAGCATCACGTAAGCAAACCATAGTTGCCACTTCAACAACTGAATCGGTGTTTGTTGCATCTCATGACGCTTCGAAGGAAGTAGTGTGGATTCGACGTTTATTGAAAGATATCGAATGCGAACAACACTCGTAAACTGCGCTCCAAATAGACAATATTGCCACGCGGAAATTGATCGATAATCCAATTTATCATCGCGGTACGATGCATGTCGACGTAAAGTATCACTTTGTTCGTCAGTTGGTATTCAACGGAGAAATCAAATTGACCCACGTACCTAGGATTGATCAACTAGCTGATTTGTTTACAAAGCAAAATACAAAAGACAAGTTTAAAAACAACCGAAATTCGCTAAATATTGTATATCCCAATTTCATTATACATATTTGAATATGAATATTAGAGAATTAACAGATTTGAATTATGTATACTTTTTTTTCATTCTTGGCTCGAACAGGTGCGAGTGTTGAGGGAAAGAGATAGTATATGTGTTCTCACATCATTCAATTTCTTAATCGGTTAGTCAGTCGGTCCGCATTCTGCAACCTGACCGCATCTAAGTTTTCATATCCATTGGAATAAACGTTGTTGTTGTTAAACGTTTGTTTTTACCGCACAAACCCAACAAAGATAAATTATAAAACTGCAGGGCTTAATCTGGATTGATCACAGTATAATTCCTTGCATGTTCAGAATAGACATTACTTCTTTTTCTTCGTACCACTACAGCCCCTCCCTTCCTGAAACAAGCGCCTCCAACTGTCTCGGTCCATTGATCGTGTTCTCCCATTTCGAAATCCGAGCAGCGACAAACTGCCTTCGTCGAACGAGTCAGATCAGCGTTTCCTCGGCTTCTCTACTGGTCTATGCCCCTCGGTTCTCCCAACGAATATCTTTTTGAGTATCCATTCTTCGTCCATACGATTCACGTGGTCAGCCCATTACAGCCTCCACAGTTTTACAATTGTTGAGACCTCCGGCTCGTCAAAAATTTCATACAGCTCATGGTTGTATCGAAATCGGCATAGGTTCCCGTCTTATTAGGCTCCAATTATCGGCCTCAGGACCCGTCGCTCAAGGCATTCACTTTGTTTGCGGATGATTGGGTAAGGTTCCATGTTTCACACGCATAGCATAGCACAGATTTTATCGCTTGTTTGTATACTTGAAGCATTGTTTTCCTGTGAATGCGGCTGGTCTTTAAGATCGTCAAAACTGAATAAAGCATATTATTTGCGAGCTTTCTTCGGAGTATTTCCTCTTTTTCATTGCTGGTTCTCGTTATTTTGGCGCCTAAATACACAAATTACCCCACATTTTCGATATTGTATTCGCCAAGTGTGATGTATTGAGTATTTGAGGTATTTTCCTCTACTACGTCGTGAGCTTTGTTGGTCACATTGATTTGTAGCCATACTAGTTTCGCTTCGTTGTCGAGTTTCAAGAAAGGCTCTTTGGCGGTTGTTAGCGACCGTGACAAAATATTAATGTCGTCCGCATAGGCTAACGCTTGGCTCGACTTGTATAGTAACGTACCTGTTGTATCGACCGGTAGCTTTCTGATGACATATTTCATTTAAATTGAATACTAATGGGACCAGCCCATCTCCCTGCTTTTGTCCGATATTTGTGTCAAAAGCGTCAGTGAGTTGGTTGTTGATGGGGCCTTAGGAGGTTGTCGACGTCATTGTCATTATGGTAAGATGGACTAATTCGGCTAGGATACCAAAGCAAAGCATTATTTGGTACAGTACGTTGCGATCAATACTGTCGTATGCTCGCTTAAAGTTCTCGGTGTACGTCTATTTTGAACTCGCAGCACTTCTCAAGTACCTGCTTGACTGTAAACAATTAGTCTATCATCGATCTACCTGCTCTAAAGCCATCTTAATAGCCCCCAATAATAATCTTAGCGTATGATCTGATTTTATTTTCTAAAATTTTTGAAAATATTTTGTACGCCATACAAAGAAGTTATATGCCTCTACAGTTTTCGTACTGGAGCTTGTCACCTTTTTGTGGTTAGCAAATATAATTGATTGCCTGCACTCGTTCGGCATACGTTCATGTTCATTATGGCACACCCAAAAAACATGCACAATATATGTGCGCGTCCAACTTCTCCTCATACAATGGTGCGAATATATATATTTGGTATAACAACAACGACGTCTATAATCGCAATAAATTCGATCAGAAATCATTTGATTCTAAAATTATATTATACGCCAAAATATGTATCTACTTTCTGCGAGTTTTTCAATATCAAATAGAATACATGTTATACTCGCTTGCTCTAATAAGTCAATGTCTCCATCAACTCTGAAATGAGATTGCTCATGACGGTTGAAGGAGACACGATTCTGACTCTGGAAGTTAAAGTGTCTTACTGCATAGGCACGCTAGTATTTTTTTTATTCTTCATGTTAATTCCGCGGCTTTCTATTCCACTACAAACTCACTGTAATGTACTTGGTTTTTCTGCAAGAAAATAAACACTAAAACAAAATATTTACTTAAATTTTAAGTTTATTTATAGTGAATATTTTACACGTCATATATATGTACTATGTAACCTCCTGTTTCTCTTTATTACTTAGTAAATAAAGATGGCCTCGAAAACAATTTTTAAAATCTAATCATAATGTAAATAGCTCAAATTAAACACACCCTTTTCATTTCAAGACGAAACAGTTTCGTCGGTACCATCTTCTTTTAAACTAATTTCAATATAGACATTTTACTTTTCATGTCCTTGTTTCAATTTTCATTTCATATCTGATACATCTTAATTGTTTTCAAATAGTGATTATTCATAATAAATCTGAGCAACTATTACCTTTGGTATTTTTATATTCAATATGAATTGCAACTAAAATCAAATCTCATTTCTTATATATTCCAAACGAAAAGATTACATCAACTAAAATAACTCTCAAAGAGTCTACATTATATTTATATCCATTTCTGTTTGTTTACTTGTAAAATCATTGCACTGAAATAAATCCTGGTTGAATGCTTTAAAAATGAATATTAGCACGTATAATTGTTGATGTTTCGTTTGCAAAAACTAATATTATATGTACAACTTTTACAACGCTCAGTAGTTAGTATTATATTGCAGTGATTGTCTATCAAATATTCAAATCTAAAACATTCAAAGTCCATGTGAAAATTCATTAAATAAATTACACTACTTACACGTAAAATAATCATAATTTGAACCAAAATCTTGAAAAAAATTATAATAGCTAACATACGTTAATTGGTCTTTTGTTACAGTTTCATCAATAAAATGCATTTATTAATCATCTAATTCGACCTTAAACTTATTGCACTAGAATGCGAAAAGTCTACATTCTAATAAAATTCCATTAGGGGAAATATTACCTAAATTTAAATCCTTTTCAATTTATAGTTAGTGAAACCTTCACAAAAGTATACATTTATTATTTTTATTTTGTAAACGTTTTCAATATCTGCACCATTGGAGTTTTATATCTTTTTTTTGTATTTTTGTTCTCTTCGAGAATATGAACACTACAATCAAAAATTGGTCGTACATGTATTTACTATTCTTTTCCTTTATTTTACTATAGCTTCTTCAAGATATTTTTTTATTGAACAAACAATCATCAAATTGGCACCTAAAATTTTTCTACTCATATTCGCTAAATTATTGGAAAATTCAATTTAAATTTTATATCCCGCTTCAATAAACATAAAAGGGTGATTACTTCATTTCATTCACCATTGTAAAACAACATGGAATCTACATTAAATGCTAAACAAAGCCAATACATTATACAAATATATCTACGCAAACACGCCAAACATTGTATCTAGTCCCTTATATGCATTTTTCGTATTCATGCTATAAAAAGTCAGCTGCATTTTGAAATCAAAGTAAAATGGACTTATTTTTAAATTAAAACTGCACTAATATATTTATTTTAATCTGTTCTATTGTATTTGACTAGAGATTGTATTATAACTTAAACGTTAACTTTGTTTGCCAGTAACTTGAGCTCTCATGTAGAAATGCTATGCATAAAACTAAAAATTAACATTACGCCCTGAAAATAGCTTATTTATTAGGTGCAAGCTGTTTATTTAAAAATTCAATCAAAATAGAGCTTTACAGGGCCATATTAAGGTACCCATTCTATAATCCAGCTGAGTTTCAATCCAACGCCCCCATCATTTTCAAACCGTATCATTAAATTGTATTAAGGAACATTAAGTTTACTTAAAGTATCATTATTTAATTGCAAAAAAATAACTATGGGGGTAATAAATAAGAGGAAAAATTCAACTAAATTACGGAAAACTGCACTTGATGCTCCTTTGCACAATAAAACTCAAAAAGGCTAACATTAACGTAAATTTCATTTGAAGGCTTAGCATTCACTTTTGTATTATCTTGTAATATTTGGACTTTTGAAAGTTTTCTCATCGAACCATACATTATCTTTCATCTAATGTTGTTCATAGTTTTTCTGATATGTGTAGTAATTTCCAGATTTATTGCTTAACGAGTATATGTATAACGGTTTAGTATTATGAAGATTCATTTAACATTAGATTAGCCTTCTACTTCTACTTTAATTCTCATAGGTTGTAATCGTTTAAGAATATTTTAATTTAAAAATGCGTTGAAGTATTGTACATTATCTCCCAGCAAATATATTTATTGCATTTGTTCCGGTGCGTTTGCGAATTAAACGTGCAGACACTGTAACGGAAATTTAAAAATATATAAAGTTTGTATGCGTAAAAGTGTATCTTATGTTAGATTTATTTTAATATTAGTATTATACCTGAAAGGCAATTTTCTAATTTCAGAGGGAAGGCATGAATTTCGTTTTTCATAATTCAAAAATATGACAATGAGTAGGTCAAGGATTTTCTCTTGAGCTAGAAAAAAACTACAGAATAAGATACGAGCCTGTTAGTTTGGGCGATGGATTGTGAATTATTTTCTCTATCAGAAATATCAGCTCTGCGGATAATGAAACTAAAACTATATTAATGACTCAAGTAAGGAAAGACAATAGTCCGAAAAATCCTGACTATTTTAATAGAAAGATAACAAAAAGAATGAGATCTTGGATTGATAAAGACTACAAATAAGACAATACTTTGTATTCGGAATCTTTCTAGAGATGTGCACAGGAAAAATATGTTTCGCATAAACAAATCGCTCATAAAATTTTGACTGCTGTATAGATGTGAAGCTTGGACCCTAAGAAATTATTTCGAAATACCCTGGATGTGTTTGAATGCAAGTGCCAATTTAAACATGAACAGAATGGAGTGGTCGTTAGAACGACGCGTTGTATATTTTTGACAATCTACCTTTAAAAATATGCGTAAATCTGCCTAAATAACAATGGGCTGACCATATGGAAAGTGTAGAAAACCATTCACTACATAGACGATCGTTAAAAGTCTAGAGTTGAACATAGGGAGAGCAGTCACTAGGTTAATCGATGGAACGATCAGAAGACTCAACGGAAGTGGATAGCAGATCTTTACTAGGAGTTGCAAACTGGCCAAAAAGTTCAGAAAACCGCGATGATTAGAATTATCGACTATGATTCAGAAATTTGATCTGATATGTTGTATTGCGTTATATAGCGTTGTTAGAATTTGGAGTTTTGATCGTGGACAGTATGCTCAGTGGCAAAGGTGCCCACCGTACTAGATTTAGCTGTTAAAATTTGTAATAGTGAAAATGGTGGATTGATTATCTGTTAATGTCGTTGGCTATATCTCTCGACACGAAATGGTTTAGAACAGGTAAAAGTCTTAAGAAAACTAACGCTTTCGCCCTCCTCACAATTTTTCTATTTGCGTCTAAAGTAACAGCATGTTTATGTCATCGGTACAAAAATGAGTTTCGAACAAAGAGCTAATATCAGCTAGCTAGTAGAGCTAGTACCGAAACATTTGCGTTGATGAAAGTTTAGGGTGATAATTGTCTATCTTGTGCCAGAGTTCATGAGTGGTTTACAAGTTTCAGAGATGGTCTTGAGGACATAAATGACGATGAACATACGGGCCGCCCAAAATCAGTGATCACCGAAAACTCCATCGAAATTATAAGTGAATTTATCAAAAATGAGCCGAAATCATTGTTGAGATTCATGGAATCGGAGTTGAATATCTCCGAAACATCGATTTATTGCATTTTAACCGATCATTTGGGGTTACGAAAGGTCTGTGCACGCTTGGTCCAAAATAAACGAGACTTTTGTCATAAAATCAACTCTTGTGACTGATTTTTTGACTAGAAATCGCATTTCAACCATCAATCTCTCACCGTATTTGCCTGATATGGCTCCCTGTGACTTCTACCTATTCGAAAAAATGCATTTGGCCATGAAAGGAAAACGCTTTGCGTCCGTAGAGGGCATCCAAAAGGCTTGTACCGATATCTTGAAAGACATTCCGGTTAATGACCTAAAAAACTCTTTCGAAAAGCTTTTAGATCACGCAAAACAGTGTATCTAGGCCGGAGGAGACTATTTTGAATAAATAAACTCGATTTTATCAGAACAAAGCCCCTGTCGTTTTTATTTTAGCTCAGTCTCGTTTATTTTGGAAGGCACCTTGTAGTACGTGCAGAACTTCTGGCAAAGTTGCTTTTCGTTATTTAATGAAAAATTGGCTTTTCAAAAGTGAAATCTTTTTGATTTATTTTATATTTGTAATGTAAGATAGTATCCAAATAAACTTCTTAACAAGTTTATTTATCATTAAAACATTTTTACTGTCATAAATTTTATGCATAGTATCTCCGCCAATAGTCAATCGATTTTGATAATCCTTTCTTTATTTTATACTTATGGGAAAAGAAAAAGAACTGTGCAGTGTAGCACCGAGCTTGCAGTGATGTCTCCTATTCTTTGATCTCTAATAATTGAAAAGTATTAAGGGATAAAATTTCGTACGCCGTACAAGGCAATGATATTTGCAAAGATCTTATAAAATAAAATTGGATCATACGCTAATTGGGGAGTATCAAGGTAATTTTACAGTAGGTAGATCGACAAAAGACCAATTGTTCACTGTCAAGCGGATACTTGAGAAATGCTGGGAATTCAACAAAGACGTACACCAGATTTTTGTAGACTTTAAGTAATCATACGACAGTATTGATCGTAACCTACTGTACCAAACAATGCCTTGCTTCGGTATCCCAACCAAATTAGTTCGTCTTACTAAAACGACAAAGACGTCGACGACCTCCCAAGTCCGCATTAATAACCAACTCACCGAGTCGGTGACATCGACGCCTTTGTCACAAATATCGGACATAAAAAGGGAGATGGGCCGATCCCATTGCTATCCAATTTGGCTTTGGAACATGTCAGCAGAAAGCTATCTGCCGATACAAGCGGTACGCTATTATACAAGTGGAGCCAAGTTGTAGCCTATGCGGACGACATCAACATTTTGTCACGGTCGCGAACAACTGCCACAGAACTTTTTCTGAAACTCGACAACGAAGCAAAACTAGTAGGGCTACAAATCAATGAGAATAAAACAAAGCCTATGAGCAGTCGACGAAAAATAACTCAAATGCGCAAAATATCACACTTGACGGATACTATATCGAAAATGTGGGCGAATTTGTATATTTAGGAGCCAAAATAACGAGAACCGGTAATGAAAGAGACGAAATAGAAGAAATAGAAGAATACAGCTCACAAATAAAATCTTTTATTCAATTTTAACGATCTCGAAGACTAGCTACAAACACAAGAAAACAAAGCTCCAAGTATACAAATCTGTGAAAAGACGTGCGCCTTATATTGAACGCTTTCGAAATACGGGTCCTGAGGCGAATAATCGAAGTGAAGCTAGACGGGGACCAATGGCGAATTCGATACAACCATGAGCTGTATGAAATTTTTGACCAGCCGGAGGTCTTAACGATTGTAAGACTGCGGAAGTTGCAATGGGCTGGCCACATGAATTGTATGGACGAACAACGGATACCCAAAAAGGTATTCGTTGGGAGAACTGAAGGCCGGACACTAGTGGGGAAACCGTGGACACGCTGGTCTGATTCGGTCGACTCGGATTCGAAATTGGAGGGCGCGGTCAATGGACCGAGACAGGTGCAGGCGAAGGAGAAGAAGGGATAAAATTGCCGAAAATACGTCCTTTTCGAGTTACCCAAATCTAAAAGTTGCAGATTTTCGGTGTTAATATGAAGTGTAGCACGGAGCTCGCAATGATATTTCTCGTATTTCTTGACTCTAAAAATTATTGAAAAGTATTAAGGGATGAAATTGCCGAAAACGCGTCCTTTTCGAGTTACCCAAGTCTAAAAATCACGGATTTTCGGTGTTAGGGTCCCGTCATATTGAACTGAATTACTTTTACATAGAAAAATTGTGACTTTGCTTATTTTAACGAGATGATCACTCGAGAGTGTTGATTTGCGTCAGCTGACCTGATGGAAAGTAATATCGAAATTTATTAAATTTTTTAATTAAGAATATATGACGATGAAAAGTGAAGCAAGACAATTTCATTTAGAGCCGAACTTTGATTTACCCTGCGGCAGTCTGCGTAATACGCAAGTCGCAGTCATATGGTCTCATACCCCAGTGCGAAATATCAGATCACTAACAGCGAAATTCGACATATTGTAAATGACATGGCTCGAGAAGGACGCGTTTCGGGCAATTTCAATTTCATTTTTCAATTTCTAGGGGTCAAAAAATACGAGGAACATCATTTCATGCTCAATGTTACACTTAACACTGCTACCAAAGGAAATTTTTCGTTTGCGTCGAATGTCAAGGAGAAAATGAAAACATTTCACAGCGATAAGAGGAAAATTTTGGGAGCGATACGGCGATATAATATAAGAACGCGTTTTTCTATGAGTAAGTATATGACTTCGCCATATCTGTATTGCATTTACGGTTCGCCCTGGAAATTTAAACCCTTGTGAAAATACACCAACTTTTGCGGAATATTTTAAATTACATAAAACATTTACTTTTAAAGGCAAAAATTACTATTTACCTGCGCCGAAACGAGAACGCAAGGGAGATGGTTGCCCGCGAGGAGACACAGCGCTCACTCAACGACTGGCAGCAGTCTTGGGTGAATTGCACGACTGTGCGCCTCATCCCTGATATGAGACCGTGGCTAAATCGAAAGCATGGTGAGACTGACTTCTATTTGAGCGGGCATGGGTGTTTTCAATCTTACCTGCACAAGATTGGTAAGTCACGGTCTCCCGATCGTCAGTGTAGCCCACGAGAGGAAAACAAGGCCTGTCACATATTTTTTGCTTACACAAAATGGGACTGGCTGCGACAGGAGCTCTACAAGGGAAGAGGAGAGCTCACCACGGATAGTATAGTCGCGGTGATGCACGACTCGGTTGACAAATGGAACCAGGTGGCACATTATGTTCGGGCAGTCCTAAAAGATAAAAGGGACTCACAGCAGCTGGGGGCGTTGGGGCCGGGGGATCGCTTGTCTAGAAATGCCTCTTCCGCTCTCGCTAGAGGAGGGACCCCCCATTCTGAAAAGTGCCTCGGTTCTAGGCTGGGTTCTCGGGTTGACAGGGGAGGTGTTTAGTGGGTAGTCCAGTCGCTTGCGAGTATGGGAGTCCCAGTCAGTTCGTAAATGACATTTACCTTCCAACCACCAAAAAGTGCAAAAATTAGACAAATCTAACGAGTGCTTTTTGAGAAAATATAAAATACGTAAAATAATACAAAACAATACCAACTGTACACAGAGTGATTCAAACGAGATTACAGACTCAAAGCAGGGAGCTAGGGGATCTCAAATTAAACCAAAAAATGCTCTACAGAAAAGTCTTTTCTCCTACTCCTACTGATTTGCAGGCTTTTTCAGTTTGTGCCTCACAGAAGAGTTTGTTCAACTAAGGAATTCATATCTCTAAAACTTTATACGCCAGCTCAGTTTAAGAAATTTTATTTATAGTAAAACACTAAACCCTAAATTATTAACGACGATCAAATGCGTAATATTCAAAACTTGCTGAGCAAAATAATGGCTTACATGAATCTAATGAGGAAGGAGTAATCAACGAAGAATTATCTTCATAAAGTGATTTGGTAGGTGAGATATAAGGATTAACATTCTCTTAAGGGTACGTTTCGATCAAATAATTCCCTTACAACTGGGTCAGGATGAGAACCACAAGAGGTTAACCGCTTCATACTCTGCTTGATCATGAAAAATAGAATTGGCCTAATTTTGGTCTCATCGTAAAGTATACTGTTTCTAAAATGTTTTTTGTTTGGACTTCTGTATTTCGATAAGCATTTTCTAAGGATTTTGCGTTCAAAAATTTGAATTTCATCAGCAACAGTTGAAAACATAAATCCATCTCTTTTGTCAAATTTAGCTTTAGTATTCTGGCCAATTTTTTGAAACGTCATCAAAAAACTTTACGTTAAAATTTAAAAAAATTGACATCAAATTTTTTGGAAATTTTCGTTTTTAAAGTTGGAGACGTATCTATGGCTCAAATGTTACTCGGATTTTTTCAAGGTATGTTTTTTCTAAACTTTTTTAAATTTTCTTTTTCTTGCGCTGGCGTCCATCATTTCGGAGATATTGATTCCTAAGTTGAACAAACGCTTTGGTGAGGCACAACTTCAAAAAGACCTGTAAATCAGTAGGAGTTGGAGGTAGGGCGTTTCTCCGGAGCTTTTTTTGGTTCAATTTGAGTTCTCCTAACTCCCTGCTTCGGATCCGCTATCGCGTTTGAATCACCCTGTATACCGTTGCTATTATTTTCTAATACTTTAATTATTTTACGTATTTTTCACTTTTCTCAAAAGCCCTCGTTCGATTTGCCCAATTTTTGTTTGTAATTACGTACTTTAAAATATTCAAAAAAATGTTCACAAGGATTTAAATTGCCAGGGTGGACTGTGCAATATCGTGCTGACAGTGGTTAATTAAAATGCAAGGAAATTGGCATATTGGTCATTTATGTGGCAAATCATATTCGGGCAGTCCTAAAAGATAAAAAGGATTCACAGCAGCCGGAGGGGTTAGGCTGAGAGATCGCTAATCTAGCAATTCCTCTTCCCTCTCCTCTTCCACTAGAGGAGGGATCCCCCAGCTTGAAAGCACTTCACAGCTGCAATGGGCTGGACACATGAACACCCAAAAAGGTATTCGTTGGGAGAACTGAAGGCCGGAGACCAGTGGGGGAACCGAGGCAACGCTGGTCTGACTCGGTCGGCGAAGACAGTTCATCGCTGCTCGGATTTCGAAATTGGAGGGCGCGGTCAATGGACCGAGACAGTTGGATGCGCTATTTGCAGGAAGCGAAGGCCCGAGAGGGGCTGTAGTGCTACGAAGGAGAAGAAGATAGATCACTAAGGAAGAGGCTAGATAAGCCCCAAATTAGCTGTCTGATTTAGGGAAAAAATTAATTCGACCTGAGAAAGGAACTATTTGATTTTTATTTATTATTTCTATGTTTTTGCGCTTTAATTAGACTGAATTTACAAGCGAAATTTGTAATAATTAATTCTGATTCAAATTGGTTTTCAAGAATACATTTAAAAACACGTCATCAATATGCTGCGAACTCGCATGTTGGGTCTCGGTGCCCTATAGTAGTGGCCACTAATCGCGATTCTACGACCTCGTCCGCTAGTTTGAGACTCCTAGTAAGGATTTGCTTTTGGCTTCCACTGAGTGTTCCCATCGATCTGATCGTAAGCGTTCGGACGGACGAATGGATGAACAAACGGACAACAGACCAAAGGACAGGATACACTAACTAAAGAATTAAAGAGATCGTTCCTTGGATGCTACAGATAAAAGCAAAAATGTTTCGATGTAGATAATATCCAATTTACTTTATTTATCGAATAGAAAAAATGGCTGCGGATACAGAAATAAGAAGTAATATATCGGCAGAAGTTTGTCTTGGAGACTTAATGCGATAAAGAAAATTAATTCGAAACCATATAGCTTATAATCCGCAATCTAGTGATGAACTAAATGGGTAAAATCGAATCGTCATCTTCTTTTGATGTTCGCTGAGTATCCAACCAATGACGTTAGTAGCGAGCGTGGGAGACCGGATGCCCGCATACCAGCGTGGCGCTAACATTGGCATTATCTAATTGTTATGAGTGCCTCGGACTGGATTAGAATAACAGAAACAAACATGAAAACGAAATAAGGACTACGCAATTGGATCCTGGAATGTCAGATCACTCACTTAACAAGAGGCCAGGCAATACAAACTAATTGTGCTGCCAATCCAAGAAACAAAATGTACTGGAAGCGGGATTCACATTATATAAAAGCAGGCTTCCCGCTTTTAAATAATGTGAATCCCAGAATTCAGAATTACAGTTAAAGTCTATAGGGAACTGAAATCACACGGCATCAACTTCAAACCAATAAACGAGAGAATGTGTGCGATCTGCATCAAAACAAAATTCTTTAAGATGTGACTAATACTGTTCATGCTCCAATAGAAGATGAGAAGGAAGAAGTGAAGGAAACCTTCTTCAATCAAGGTTCTTTGACCCATTGCCAACGAACTACATAAAAACAATCCTAGTTTGTTTCATCGCAAAAGTTAGCAATGATGACATTCTTTAAGAAAAAACTAAAAGCTACAGCCTTCGATAGTAGTTACGACACCTGCTAACACCTGGTTGACTTTGCATACACCAGAATATAATTATTACTTCAACATACTTCCAACATCGACGCATTCATAAAGAAACATGGGAATCACCTGATGGCACAATAAAAATGCGGGGCATCGAGCATACTGGACGTCTGAACATTTCGACAAGCAAATTGTGACTCAGACCATTATTTGGTTTTTGGTGTTTTTCGTTATTTAGTTTTTTTGAGTTTCAGCTCATTATTGCTACATTTAGTGTTATTGTTTATTTTTGTTAAAGATTAGGGATAGGTTAGGTTTATATTATGTTTATTGTATTAGGTTAGAGATAAGGTAAAACGCTTAGGTTAGGAACCTAGTTATAGATTTTTTAGTATAAGATAAAGTTTTTGATTGCATTTATTAGAATTAAGTTAAAACATATTAGGTGTAGGATCAAAGTTCACTGTAGTGTTGATGATCAATAATTTTAGAATAGTGTTGGTTGGTTTTTTCTCCTTTTTCCAATTGAATTTTAAAAATATGTAACAATCTTCATTGATTTGAATTTGCTAGTTTTTTTTTTTAATGTGTTTAATGATAACGTACAAATTTAGAGAGCCATTTGGGCCATTAAGTTTTTTATTGTCATTGTTTGGATTTTGCTTTATATTCTTTTAAAATTTATAACGATTAGTATTAAATAAAGCGCTTTTGACTTTGACCTTGACTTTGACCATTATTTGGTCAATGCTTCGATGTCGAATTTAACACAAAGTCAAACCCCTTACAAAAGTTCGAGATAGAAAAGCTTCAAACGTCATTAGTTGCTAAAGATTTACGTGACCTCCTCGAAATTAAACTAGCTTCTATCGTAGAAAATAAATCTGAACGGACAAGCAACGAACTCTGAAGGAAGCCATTAAAACTGCAGCAGAACGTTTGATTGTGTATGTAGCCCGGCGCGCAAGAAATGATTGGTTTGATGATGAATGCCAGGATGCCTTAGATATGAAATATCAAGTATTCAAAGAATATAGGACGAAGAGGGAAACATACGAGAAACTTTGACGAGTTGCAAAAGGACTATTAGAATTAAGAAAAGAAGACATTATAACGACGAGTTAGGTTTATAAACGAAAACTTAGCGAGCAATCAATTGAGGTACACCTAAAAAGTAGTGAAAATGTAGGACAAGCATTTCAGCCCAACACTACACTCTGTGAAAATAGAACAACATTGCTGACGACGATAGTATTAAGGAAAGATGCGCTATGTATTTCAAAGAACTCCTTAAACTTGCTCATAGCTCAAGAACATCGGAGCCAATAGAAATCTCTGATGAGTTTACAGGGCCCTGCCGATTCTAGAAGTAATCAATCTGCCATCCAAAAGACAGAGAGACAATAAAGCGCCGGACATTCATGAGATTCTAGAGAAATTACTAAAATATGGCGGTATGACTAAATCAAGGCCATATGAAGCTGGTCCAGCACATCTGGGATCAAGAGCAGATGCCGTAAGAATGGTACTAATCAATTTTCATACCTATTCACACAAAATAATTTGCTGTGCGAAAATGACAGAGGCATTTTACTACTTTGTACGTCCTACTAAATACTCGTAAAAATACTAAGGTAGATTGACATCGTACATTGAAAAATAAACGGGGAATATCAAAGTGGTTTTAGAGCTAGACGATCAACTATTGACTAACTGTTTACTTTTAGGTAGGTTCTTGAGAAGTACTGGGAGTATAGCATCGTTCTCCACCAAATTTTTATAGATTTTAAACAAGCATACGACAGTATTGATCAAGAAGTGCTGCACCAAATAACGCTTGAATGTGGGATCAGGGCAAAAATAGTGTGACTTAAGCAGGACGATGGGCTGGATCCAGTGCTTTTCAATCTAGCTCTAAAGTACGTCATACGGAAACTACCTGTTTATACGAAAGGAATGCTTCTCTACAAATCGGGTCAATTTGTAGCCTGAGCGGATAACATCAATATTTAATCATGGGCCTTATTATTCGCCATGGAACTCCTGTTTATGATGGACGAAGAAGGAAGCAGGTGGGGCTCCAAATTACCGAGTCCAAAACGAAAGTTATGACACAACCCAGGAGAAACTTCTCCATTGGCAAAACGTAACACTCAGCGAATGCAAAAAACTTGAAAACGTGGACGAATTTATTTATCTTGGCTTCAAGATAGTGAAGGATTTTGATGAAACGGCATAAAAAAAAGCATAGGATTCAGATTGGCTACAAACGATTCCACTCAGATTTGGGTATTCTAAAAGGCCAGCTGCATAAACAGGAAAACAAAACTCTAAGTATACAAATCTGCGATAAGACCTGTGCTATGCTACGGATATGAGACATGGACACTCCCAAACGCATCCGCAAATGTTTTGAACTCTTTCGAAGGGCGCATATTAGGGCAAATGAGAAGGGGATCAATGTCAAATGCAATACAGCCACGAGTTGTATGAATTGTTCGATGGAGTGTATGAATTATTCCATGCATTGTATGAATTGTTCTTCGCTGTTATAAAATTTTGAAAGCTGCAATGGAGGGGCCATGTGCAACGAATAGCTAAACGGCGAGTACCTAACAAGAAATCCTTGGCAAAACTGAGGGAAGTGGACCAGTTGGAAAACCCAGCAAGCGTTGTTTCAACTCTGTTTACGAAGATATGAGATCGCTTCTCGGATTTCAAAACCAGGGGACGCGGTCGATAGCCCGAGACAGCTGGAGGCAACACCTATAGGAAGTCAGGGCCCGAGATGGGCTGTATTGCTACGACGGTGACGACGGATGCTGAACAAACTCCGATTGGTAATACAAACATTCAATGTAATTGCCACCCTAACGTAAGATTTTCAACCGAAATTAAACTTACTGGAACCAATCTGTCAATAGCAGGTAATTCATCCTATACCGCGTACACTGTCGCAAATCGAAGTTGGTCAGCTAAACATATCTGTCCTTCACGTATCATTTTCATAAAACACTTATTTCACTAAAATACTTGGCTTTCCTCCTCGACGCTACCTTTGCACACTGTGTTTCAACGTTAGTGATAGTTTAATTCCGTAGCATATAACTGTTTGTTTGCCTGCCTAATATTCAAAAAATTAATAAATTTAATTTTTGGAAGCATTCTACAGAACTGCTTTGATTTGATTGATAGCCGTAATCCATAACGTTCGATATCAACCATAAAGTCAAAATAGTCACTCCCGTATAATAAATAATTGTAGTAGCTTGCACGATCAATCAAAGTTGTTCAAATATAGGGGAGGGAGGGTTGTAGCTAAAGATTTCGTGCACCAAGGAAACAGGAAGGTTTTCAGGAAGGCAATGAATGCAGGATAAAATGGAAATTGTGTAACTCGATCGTAATTACTATCGAGCTGCAAACGACATGAGAGCATGTCGTCAGTTGTTTTATGCACTTAAAGCGTACATCGCTATTTTTGGGAACAATATCAAAAACAATCGTAAGGAGAACAGTCCCGAGTTCGTAAACCTACAAAGCTAGTTGAAAATTGCTAGGAATAAGCTCCAATTCTCAATTGGCTAGACCAAAAGGAACGTTTAAGGATGAGAGCGAATAGTATATAAAGAAGTAATGTCCACAGTTAGACGAGGAAATTCATACCATTCTACTATCAAAAAACTGTGCAGCGAGACGTATAAATTTGTGGCCCATTTTGATGTTATGAAAATAAGGATTAGACTTGTGCATCGAACATGCATTTTTTGCGTAAAGTTTTGAGACAATTAAGAAAAACATGAACTTTTTGATAATCTATAGTGAGAATTCACCATGTTTGTTTACTCGGGGAGTTTGGGGTCGACAATGTCAAAAATGATGTCCAAAAACTTCCCTGATACACCTAGTGATCAGAACAAACAATTCCCTGGAATTTTCTTCAAACTAATCAGAATTGAAATTCAATTAGTCACTTGGGAGTTTTGAGGTAGTAGATCATGAATACGATCCCAAAAATATTCAACGACGTATTGGGCATCTAAATGATCCATTTATAGAGACTAACAGCAACTAATTAGGGATCCCATAAACCCCCGGTCAGCCAAATTGGGCAAATTTCAACTATGGATTACCGATTAATGTGTGTGTTCGTAAAAAAAATCATCACGAAATCGAATGTAAAAAAACCCATCTCAATCCGACTTACTGTACAGTTTTTGACAGTTTGGCGTATTTTTGTGCCAAATTTCGTTGCCTAAATTGACGAAAAGTAGCCCTAACGAATCGGTAAAAGCAATGATGAGCCGGCAAATTGTTTAAACATTATTCCAATTGAATTACGAGGATAGCCTGCAGTTAATACTTGTGGAATCGGAAAACATGCCCTTGGTAAGCAGAGTGTAATAATCCTCGCACCAACGGGCAGACTGACGTACGGACGGACAGACAGATGGATCACGCAGAACATTACCAGCTCTAGTATAAATAAACGACAAGGCCAAGTGGCCTTTAAAGAAGTATTCGAGCTGCCACGAAGTGATTAGCAGTGGCAGCTCCACATGACGTGTCCCGATCCCTACGCCAAAACTGCTCTCAATATTCATACATGAAATTACTATAAATGTCACCTAACGTAAGCTCAAAGGAGAAAACGCAATCACTCTCCTTAGAGTTATACCGTTTTTAATTTTGTTGCCGTCATACGGGCCGATTCAATTTTTATTATCGCTTTCACTATTTGATATAACGAAGCATAATTTGGACGGTCCCATAGAAGCTCCTGATAAACTTTCTACTTGTATTGTCTTTTTCATCTGGAGTGCAAGGACTATCGTTTTTTTTTTTGCGATAACACTACAGTCCCTTTCGGGCCGTCGCTTGGAGATAAAAGTACGTCATTATCTTGATCGAATGTATAGGCACTCGAGAAGGTGATATGGTCAGCTGCGATACGTTCTGGTTTTAAACCAGTACAGAACATAACTGAACGGGCTTATATCCTGTCCGAAGATTCAATCGAAACAAATCTCGTTGTCACCGACGAAATTCGAACCTGGGACCTTCGCCTTACACGGCGATCACTCTAACCATTACAACACGCGGACTACTGCAAGGTATATAGCATCTTCTATAATTCTTGTTCGTGATGGCTAAGCCACCTGAACATAGCCAATGATAATATAAAGTATCACTTCTCCGATTATTATCAGAAGAAATTTTTCCAAATTTTAATACAGTTCGAAGTTTAATAAGTCTTCTTTGGAACAAACATAGTGCCTAAGTTCACTCTTCGGAAACGAGGAAGCCCAAAAATCTCCGATGCGCGGTATACATGCGTTTGTTTTGGAATACATTTCGCTTCGATAGCATCCTCGATATGATGCAGGATGACCGAATACACTGCGGTTTATGCAGTACAATTTTTCTTTAGGCTCCGTCTGACTTTATTTGCACTTACCGGGGAGCATGAATATTTCCATTTAATGCAATAGTAGCGCATAGCGCAGTTGGCAGCGGAACGACTGAATCTTTGACGTAGATAGCACTGGTTGACTTCTCTTTCCTGGAAACGTTCCCACCTCACTGCTCTGAAGTTTAAGTACCTTATCTGCTGAGGGGCATTTGGACTGCTTTTATTAGAAATTTTTACCAAAAAAAGTGGTAAACTTTTTTTTTCGATGGTCCATCATCTTGGTGCAAAGTTCTTGACTGAAATAAATTCAAACGTTAGTACAGCTTCTTTGAGCATTTGAAGGAGATCGACCGTATCTTCTCCGCAGTCAAGACCCTTCAAGAGAAAAGTCCGATTTTTTTTCAGTTTTTGGGGTATAGGTGGAATGTGGTACCTCCCCAGAATTCAAAGCTTCTATGGCTGACTTAATCAACCAGCGATTTAGTTTTAATCGTGATTTTATTTGCATTTATTCTTTTAATTTCAAAGTTGTTAATCTTATGTTCAGTTGCCAATAGCCGAGCCACGTTCCCACCGTGGTGCCCGAACACGTTGATTGACGGAACTTTTTCGGTATTCTTAGTAATTTTGACTGTAGACACAGCAGACACATGAGTTAGTTTCTTCTCATTATTTTTTTGTTTAAGGTATTAAATCAAATTTTTGCTAGACTTTCTAGTAGAATTGTTAGTTTCAAAATTATGATTTTCGTTTACATTTGTCTCCACCTCATCGATGTCCAATGATACTCCAAGTCCAGCAAGCACTGCATAATAATTTCCACTTACATAAGTGCCAGCTGTACTCAGAATGTCTTCTTGCGTAGTTGCTCGCAGAATTGACAATCCTCCTGTCTTTTCTTCTGATTTCTTAATTTTATTTTTTTTTTATCTTTGTTAACTATTAATTTCATAATCGTGCGTAATTTCAACTCTGGATTTTCTTTCATGATTTCCTCGGTATCATCGTTATTCGTCACAATGTGGAGCTTTCTTTTTCCGTTATCCGTCGCTTCTTTTTTTTTCTTTGTAGAACTTTTTCGTTTGTTGTTGATGCTTTTGCCAAGGGTGAGAAGTGGAGCTTTTCAGATTCAGAATACAACAAAGTTGGATCTGAATTAACGTTTACATTTTTTCTGAGAAGGAATTCGTCGTCGGCTCCTCCATTCCACTAGTCAGCGGGAAGGTTCTTCCAATATATCGTTTGTTCTTGATAGCAACTGGATTCTCGAAACTTCTTCAAGATTGATCGATTACAACGATACAATGGTGAACTTTTTCAATCATCAAATCCCAATTGATGTTGTGATAAAAAATTAATTCCCAACTGACGTTCTGACGTTTAAAAATTATTTATTATTAAAAAGTACTTCTGTATGCACGAGTGCTAGGCGTAGTTCCGCGAGCACAACGTCTGTCCTAGCAAAAGGGAAACTAAATGTTGATGCCATTCAGACAGCAAAAGATGAAAACATTCTTACAAAGAACAACCCAAATGCAACCAGTTTCCAGAGCAACACATCGGCTTGATTTCCTGCATTTTCGATGAAAGCGGTACACTTTCTATTCTGAAGCCATTGAATGGGCAAGTGGATTTCTTGCATCACTTTTGCCGATAAGGTGACCAAATAAGCGTTTTGGGGAAACACGTCAATGACACGAAGCAATGACCAAATGTGAGAGCGCTCAGAATTTGCACTGTTGCCACAACCCAGTGATGGAATGCATTCTCGAGAAAACTTTAGCATCGAACAGCAGAATGTACATGCCTACTGCACTATTGTGGATTTAGGGGTACAACATCAGGAGTTAACCCAACAGACGCCGCGGCCGAGTTATCTACAAAAAGGGACCAACCAACAACACAGCACCAAGGTCTCAACATTAAATTATGGGACATGCAGCAAATATACAAACCGCCAATTACTAGCATCTAAGGCAGCGCTGAACCAATGTATAACGGTACGGTAACTAATGTGCAATTACGTATGGGAATAGGAAATATGCTAAGTGATCAAAAGCGACAATTAACTAATAAACCAATTGAAAAGTAAACAAACAAATTTAAAACCGGCAGGGTTGATTAACTGTAAATAGTCATCTCCACCTTGAACGCAATTATCGAAGCATGGTTTCATAGATCGTGGAAATATTTTTTCATGCGAAGGTGTCAAGCGGGCATGTATTAAGTCAATCGTTACGTTGCGCGATGACGAGTGAGGCTTTAGTGAAATTGTTATAAAATAGCCTAAATTAGGAGCTCGGTTAGACAGGGGGACAAGTATAATGGTACCTTTCATCATATTGGTAAACTTGGTTTGTAGCTTAACACAATTCATGAAAATATCGAGTTACTCGTATAGGGCTCACGTTTTGGGATACTTTCTTAAATGTTCGAGTTCCATTACATAATCGAACTCGTTGGAACCGATTTTTGATCATTACAACACTAACATAAAGACTACCATTTTTGACGGGATATATTTTTGGGAGGCTTCAAGGTTGTTATTACCTGGCTTCATACGCTTCAGGATTCACTTCAGGCCTATTGGCGCGATTTTCTATGTAGATGAGGATCTATTTGCAGGCACTGACCAACTTTTCGTCTCAATCAATAAGGCAAAAAATGCAAAAAAGCATTTCAAGATCTAATGATCCTCACTCGGCTGCTATTCAAATCTAATTATGGTACTGCTAGGTGACTTTTATTGTGATTCGGACAAAGAAACATACGGGACGAAATGAATTAAAAATTTGTGCACGCCCATTGCTAACCTGAAGGATCAAATAAAATATCCCATGTCCTAAAGTCCCGTGATTGTTTATTCTATTTTTCATCCAATATTCCAATGCTAACGAACAGTATTGACGGTATATGTTATTTGCTCGTATGGCGTGCACAGCCGAGACCGCTGCGACTATACTAAATTTGAGATTATGTAAGTCAATCGCAGAACTTATTATCAATTTAACAGAGGTCGCTTTCCGTCACACAATGAACGGGGTCCATTTGCTTTCAACGCCATATTGACACAAGAATTTAAAGCCAACGAGCATTCCCGTCATTTAAACCATATTTTACCAAAAACAAAATGAGTACATGGACTTAGTAGTTTCATAAGGATGGCGAGCATGGAATTCAACCTATCAAGCAATTAATTTTTTGCGGACCAAGTTTTTAAAAATCACATAATCAGCCGTCTAGAACTGCGATTTGACGCCTTTCTTGTAGGGTACTGTGAAAGCTTCATATTTTGCTAAGAATCGAATGATTAATCCCTAAGTTGAATATTGGCTGAGTTATACATCATGTAGAACTCAAAACTTCGAAAGACAGGACATCGGACTACTACTACCGCAATGCCAGCAAAGAATGAAGTCTTAATGCATAAATAATGGGAATACTTACTATTCCCAAAAACATATAGAAATAATATTTTATGCGTTATTACATTTTAAACAGAAAATTCTATTCCTCCAATCCTGCTATTTAACTTCGAAAATTAATATTTTTTTTTTCTTCATCCTCAAGTACGTCATATATTAATAGTACACACCACCATATAGAGCTATAATAAAGTGGATGATACAATAAACTGTGGAATATTTTGATTGCGAACTGTCCCAACAATTTAATTATTTAATTTAATACTTTTGATATTATAGCCTCGCTCCAATTTAACAGCGCAATTGGAAGAGTCAATTAAGCAGGATGGAAGAAAAATTTGAAAGTTTTTTTTTGTAAAATACTAATAGTATGAATAATGAAAACAGAAATTATCACTTTAAATTGAACTTATAACAATAAGACAACGAGCCTGACGCTCACAACTTTAATTCTATCGTAACTATCATTACCCATTTCCGTGGAACTAGATTCGTCCAGATTTTTCATCAATTCCCAAAATACATGTAAGTAGTTTACAACCCTTTGTTCCATTTTATAATAGAAAAATGAAAAATTACATACTTGATTTGAATGTTTTCGCTAATTAATGGAACATGACACATTTTCCAAGAAAGGAAAACAAGATTTTGTTATGACTCCTTCAAGAAAAAAACTTGCAAATAACTAAAAACCATTCATCATAGCCAAACATACTTACTTGAGCTATCTTGCGGCGTGAGTGGTCTCTCTAAGACTTTTTGAATTACCGCTATCCAATCATCACGTTCCTGTTCACTACTCGCTGACAAATTGTAGACTCTTTCTGGTGTAAATAATGTGAAACTATAGCCTTGATCTTTCGCCCCAGTTGGCGCTCCAACACGAACACTATAGCCATCCAAATTATGCCCTAGAAATATTTCCCCTTTCGGATATGCATCCAACGGCTCATCATGGTACATTAATTTTCGATTATCTAGAGTAAACCAGCGCCGTTTATATCCATCACTAGGCCGTGGACCTGTTTTTAAAAGCCATCCTTCTTTTGTGAAGTCACGTGTAAGCAAGCCAACTAGTTCAGCCTCACTTGCACTTGGAAATGCCACCTGTAGACGATGCAGTTTCGCACAGCGTATTGCCATGTACCAATTGTTTATGACTTCCGGGTCATCATGATATACGTAAATGTGTCGCGTTGAGCCTTCTTTCATGTACGTTATTTGCATTGAGTTCTGATGGCCGATTTTACGTGGTGCAAATGCCACATTTAGCTCTGAAATTCTTAAGACCGCTTTGGGATCTTTACTTTCTTTCACGTGATATTTTAAAACATCATCAGTTTCTGATAATACGAATTTTCGAGGCTGATATCGACTGTCTTCCTTGCCTCGTTTCATTAGGAATCCCTCCATGTGGCCTGATATATAATTTGGATGACCATTTTGGGAAAAGTCCAATCTTTCATACTTTGAACGTATCCATTGTTCAATAAGGACCCTATAAAAAGGTAGGATTAATTCAGTAGATCGATATTTTTCATAAAAACAAGCATGCAGATTTCATCTTTTAACCATTTGTTATTAACTTCACACAATTTGAGTGACAAAACAGAAAGAATAACAGATGAGCTCTAGTTCTTACTCTAATCGATAAATTCAAAGTCATTTCATTAACACAACATTCAACTTCACCTAGCCAATTCATTAATTCGATACTAAAGCCCAAAAACCCATTAAGTATTTAAATATTTATGCATTCATCTACAAACATACTGTGGATCATCTTCGCATGGACGTCTGTAGCATGGTGGAACACGATATTCATATTTCATTTTGGCGCGCAAATTTCCCACTTCCTTCATCCGTTCCAGTTGGCTATCTTCCCATTTGTCTAATTTTAGGTGTTTCACTTTTGATATGTGAGCTCCCATAGCACGATGAAGTCCCGCGCATCGAGTGCATAGAAAGATTCCAATATTGTACGAGGCCCATTCAACGTCTGAAACAAGATAAGTAAACAAATAAACAGCTTGAAATAAGGTCAAAAGTTATGTAAATATGTATATTTTTTTATTATTACTGAATAATATTCGAGCAGAGCGACAATCAAAAGAATTGAAAAATCATTCAGAAATAATACGTTTGGCATTGTCGAGTGAAAACGCGTTAATCTTACGTTATTAAATATATAGATAAGCTAATGATCAATGAACGATTCCCTTTCAGTGATGAATTGTTTTAGAGTAATAAGTCATGTTTTGCAATAGATAAGCCTTTTATAAGTAACTACTTATAAAATTGGATTCAATACAACACGTATTTTCTATATTAGTATGATGCAGCTTTTTTTTGATTTTGTGCTGCATAATTTTTTTATTCATAATAATCAATGAATAAAGAACATTCCAAGACATTATTAAAATTATCATCATTAAAAAACGAATCTTGGGCCTAGTGTGGTATACCACTATACGTCCTTTCGGGCATTGAGGTCCCGCAAATAACGCTTCAAGTTATCTCCGTCCATCGACCTCTGATTCCGAAATCTGAGCAGTGATGAACTGTCCTCGTTAGCGCTTGTGGTAGCTTGCTTATACTCTCACGGAGAAAAAATCTATATAAAAATAAAGTCATATCGGCAGACTGCATTTATTATATTGCTTGCACCAGAAGAGTCCACTTACAGGCGAGGCTCTCTTTCTGCCAATCTCATGAATATCTCACACAGCTGGGGGAATTTCGAATGTCCACTTCAAGAAGCCGAATCTGATTACCCTTTGGTAGAGCTGGCTATAAGAATAGGGTGTGGAACTTGTGCCTGCGAATCCTCAGCTGTTCATCCCATACAAGTGAATTAAAATGCGTATAAATGCATCCAAAAAATGCGTATAAATGCAGGTGAAAGTGAATTAATTTCATTCAAAGGTCCACCCAAGAACTATGAGCATCGCACGACAGGCATCGATAAAACAAAAATTCCTACCAAAAACAATAAAGGGCTTTGCTCTTGCGTTTTCTATAGTTTAATATTAGTGTAGAGATTTCACGCTGCCTAGAAAATCTACAGAAGATGAATATCGCGAGGAACAGCTATTCACATCCCAGACCGGAGAAAATGTGAAAAAATCCGAAGAACCTTTGCTAACTAATCGAAGAATGACTGTCAGACATTAAGTTGATGTCACATGGATCTCATATGGTAGCATTCAGGGGATCCCGATCGACGAACTTCACATGAGCAAAGTGTCGGGGTTTGGATACCCAGAATGTTAACGTTTCAAGAGCAAATGAAATAAGAGTGTTTCACCTGAAAAAAAACCATCTTTGCTGACATGGTAAAACTTCATTCGCAAGTTTGTTACAAAAGATTAAGTCGTCTATCTTCTGGGATGCCTAAGGAGTCGTTATAGTGGCTTACGTACAAAGGAAGCCACCATTACAATCGCTTACTTTGCAGATTAAATCAAAATATTGCGAGATGCTATCGTGGATAAGAGGTGTGGCAAACTTTGAGCAGATCAAGGATAAGAAGTGTGTGGCACCAGGACAACGCACTAGCATACAAAGCTGAAATCACGATGGCTGCCATTCGAGAAACTGGTTTCGAGTTGCTCGAACCTTCATTCTTTCCTCTATATCTGAACCACAGTGATATCTCAATTCTCCGGCTTAACGCGGCTCAGCGGCAAGAAATTACAAGACAATAGCGATGCGATGACTGCTGTCGAAGCATTTTGGGACAATCAGGATAACGATTTTTTTCAAAAGGACACTAGAGAACAGAGGAACCATGGTAGGAGATTGATTTGAAAAAATAAAACAAAATTTAGACTGGGGAGTATTGTGTTTTTGTGGATAATTATAACTTTTGGATAAAATGTAAGTCAAGCCAAATAGTAGCCTGTGTGGAGGACATGAACATAT
Source organism: Odontomyia ornata (assembly GCA_963969285.1). Taxonomy (NCBI): domain Eukaryota; kingdom Metazoa; phylum Arthropoda; class Insecta; order Diptera; family Stratiomyidae; genus Odontomyia; species Odontomyia ornata. The sequence goes on from OZ017738.1 coordinate 402,532,910, forward strand.
TGTTGCCCGACAGAACCGGGAAATAAATTCTGCTGAAATTCAACTCTGAAGCAAAATAAATAGGGCTAAAAATTGTTGGGGCTCAAACGAAAATCATGACGCAGTCGAGGGAAAATACCTCAAATAGACAAAATATAACTTGGCGAACACAATATCGAGTACGTGTGCATACTCGAATTTTTATATTTATAGATCAAATTAATTAAGCATGACAATGAAACTTCCGAAAAGTGACGAAAGATACTGTCCGAATACAAAATGTTTAAAGTACACAAATTTGTGATAACATCTGTTTTAAAGGGTGGTCCAACCATAATGCACTATGTTAATTGTGAGTCACACTTTAACGTCAAGTTTTTCGCCCAACTTAATTTGACATTTCTGATTTTTTTGGTCAGCACAATCGACCAAATGTGTCCACAATTGGGAGAATTGTGCGCAAATTTTAGCAATTGAATTTACACGCTTAAAAGGTTCAATTGACTTAAGAACTGAAGCCTACTGACCATTTCAAGTGTCTGCAATACGCCAAATGGTTGATTGAACAGACAGAAGGGAATGGTGACTTTACAAAGAAAATCATCTTCAGCGACGAGGCACACTTTCACCTCAGTGGATTGGTTAACAAGCAGAATTGCCGCATTTGGGCAAATGGGAATCCACGAGTGATTGTTTAAAAGCTGATGCATCCACAAAAAGTGACTGTATGGTGCGGTTTATGGGCTGGCGGCGTCATCGGACCGTACACCTTCGAAAATGAGGACGGCCAAGCAGCTACCGTGAATGGTGGTCACTATTGCGAGATGATAACGGCTTCTTATGGCCAGAAATTGAGGTTATGGACCTGGACGATATGTGGTTCCAACATGATGGTGCCACTTGGCACACAGCCAACGAAACAATGGCCCTTTTGTGCGAAAAATTCAATGGCCGTGTTATCTCACATTGTTGCGATGTTAATTGGCCGCCACGACCATGTGATTTGACACCGTTGGACTTCTTTCTCTGGAGATATTTAAAAGAAAAAGTGTACATTAATAAGCCAAGAACAATTAAAGGGCTAAAGTATGAAATAATTCAGCACATTAACGACATTGAACCTCAATTATGTCTCAGAGTCATTGAAAATATGGACCATCGGATAGAAGTATGCCACCGTAGCCGTCGCGAACATTTTGGCGATATTTTGTTTCACGCAGAACTGTCATAGATCCTTCTATTATAATAGAAAATATTAACATAATTCTCTGAAAACTTTTTGTTTTATTTACAATTAACATTGTGCGTTTTGGTTGGGCTACCCTTTATAAACTGTGGTAACGAAACAATGGACTTTGCAGCAAATTGTTGGTGTTTAAAATACGTGCAGGACTGGTGTGCCGATCTCTGGTATAAGAGTCAGCGAACTACAATATAATAGAAAACCGAACTCAGCTGACTGACTTTGCTTTGCGACCGCGTACACGTGCTAGTCGGCTAGCTATTTGCGGGATCACATAAGGCGGATCCTTCCTCGCGTCAGGAAGCTGCACTACAAAACATTTATCACGCGTACTCTACTCTAAAAGACATTCCTTTCAATTTTTATCATCTTTAGAAAGTTTCTATTGCGTGCCAATCAAGCTACTTTAGTTATACAAAATTTTGTCCCGCCAAAGTTAACTTACACGGAGGTTTGACAAGAATGAAAACATCAAATAAAAAAACCTCCGTTCCTTCTCAAAAAAGGTCGTCGCATAACAAGGGAAAGGAGAGAACACGAAATGTATCAAATCTAAAGATGTTAAAGAGTAGTCTGCGTAGTGTAGTGGTTGGATCACTCGCTGCGTAAGCCGAAGGTCGAGATTTGTTTCGAGTAATTTTTCGGAAGGACTATAGCGCGCTCAGTTATGATACGCACTAGTCTAAACTCAGAACGTATCGCAGCTGCATGGACGGAAATACGACCAAAGCGTGATACTGATCATATGACCTTCTCGATGAAGATAATAAGATACTCTAACTATCGCAAAGCGGAGGCCCGAAAAGGGCTGTAGTGCTTGAGCAAAAAAAAAAGATATTAAAGGTGGCTAAAGTGAAGCACTCATCCTTACCTAAATTATAGAAACCTGACGGATGTAACTTATTTAATGATTTATAACACACAAAAAGCGCAGCAACGAAATGGAAAATGATGAGAAATCCTAGACAGCATTAACAGACATGGGTAAATATTTATATATAATACGAGCAAATACAAAAAAAAGACCCACTAGACAAGCAAGGTGTATACAAGCTAACTTGTGCTGGTCAATGCAGCTATATCAGACAAATAAGACGCAAGATAAGAACAAGATTTCGCGAACACATAAATGATTATGACAAAAAGATACGGAAACCTGTCGTAATATCGGGATCCAACTTCACAAAACTCATGTTTGACAATAAACGTACACCCTCATACTAATAAAAATCGTTAAGCTACTGCAAGTACAACAGAAAAGACGACGTCTGAACGCACTAAAAAATATGTAAACATACAAACAAACAAAATTTGACGGAAGAATAATAAATGAACAATCAAACACCCATTCAGATGTAATATTTGAGCCCTTAAAACTTATTCTTCTTCTTCTTAGCACTACAGCCCCTGTCGGGCCTTCGCTTCCTGCAAATAGCGCCTCCAACTGTCTCGATCCATTGATTGCGTCCTTCAATTTCGAAATCCGTGCAGCGATGAACTGTCTTCGTCGACCGAGTCAGACCAGCGTTTCTTCGGTTTTCCCAATGGTCTCCGGCCTTTAGTTCTCCCAACGAATACCTTTTTGGGTATGCGTTGTTCCTCCATACGATTCATGTGGCCAGCCCATTGTAGCTTCTACAGTCTTATAATCGTTAAGACCACCGGTTCGTCAAAAATTTCATACAGCTCATGGTTGTATCCAATTCGCCATTGGTCCCCGTCTAGCTTCGCTCCGATTATTCGCCTCAGGACCCGTCGCTCAAAGGCGTTCAATATATTTGCGGATGCTTGGGTTAGGCTCCATGTTTCATACCCATAGCATAACACAGGTCTTATCACAGATTTGTATACTTGGAACTTTGTTTTCCTGTGTATGCAGCTGGTCTTCAAGCTCGTCAATACTGAATAAAATATTTTATTTGCGAGCTGCATTCTTCGGCGTATTTCGTCTCTTTCATTACCCGTTTTCGTTATTTTGGCGCCTAAATACACACATTCTCTCACATTTTCGATACTGTATTCAGCAAGTGTGATATTTTTCCTTGACTGCGTCGTGAGCTTTGTTTTATTTTCATTGATTTGTAGCCCTACTAGTTTTGCTTTGCTGTCGAGTTTCAGGAAAAGTTCTTTGGCAGTTTTTAATGACCGCATAGCTTAGGCTACTAGTTGGCTCGACTTGTATAGCATGACGTGCGCCAGAGCCAAATTGAACAGCAATGGGGCCAGCCCATCTCCCTGCTTTAGTCCGATATTTGTGTCAAAGGCATCAGTGTGTTGGTTATTAATGCGGATTTGGGAGTTGTTGACGTCACGGTTATTTTAATAAGATGTACTAATTTAGTTGGGATACTAAAGCAAAGCATTATTTTATACAGTGCGTTACGGTCAATACCGCCGTATGCTTTCTCAAGTCAACGAAAATGTGGTCGAAGTCTATGTTGGACTTCCAGCATGTTAGTTGCTTATTGATGGGGACTTAGAAGGTCGTCGACGTCATTGTCATTTTGGTAAGACGGACTAAAGTGGCTGGGATGCCAAAGCAAAGCATTATTTGGTACAGTACGTTACGATCAATACTGTCGTATGCTTGCTTAAAGTCAACAGAGATTTGGTGTACGTCTATCTTGAACTCCCAGCATTTTTCAAGTACCTGCCTGACTGTGAACATTGGTCTATTGTTGATCCACCTGCTCGAAAACCACCTTGATACTTCCCTTAAAACTATTCTACAAAAAAAAACAAAGAAAAAGCAAACAATAACTACGGACACAGAAACACAGGACTTGTAATGGTTTTTCTACCTTCAGCTGTCGCCAGTGGCATAGTTTTCTCGATGGCCACGGTGGAGGGGCATTTCCAGATGGCTATGTCTCGAAATGTGCCGGGGTTGGATTAATTCTATATTCCGAATATTTATATCCACGGATCTAAATATTTGGACAGAAAAAAAAAATATTTTCTGCACAACGATATCCGCACAACAGATGAAGTCCGCTGGCACTTCGAGGACATATCCATCTGGCAGGTTACAAGGGTTCGGGATCGGAATCACTTCGATTCCTGGGCGTAGTCGTCACATTACACATTCCCCCCCCCAAAATCGAAGTAATTACGATCCCGTCTCCTTTGTAAAAGGTCTTGGTTAGGGACGTGGCGGGTCGAAGATCCGTTTCGAAGGATAGGCTACAACCCTGTTCGTGAAGACTCGACAGTGACTATATAGTAGGAAGTCAGGTGTTATTCGGAGGCCTTCGTCTAGGCAGAGATTTGGGATAAGCCAAGGTTTCTCGTGGGAATTAGTTGCACTTCATCGTCTAAGGTCTTTTGCGTGGTAAATTCCCAGGGTCTTACCAGTCATGTCCGCGATGAGGTACCGGGTGGGGCTTATGACTTGCATGACTCGACACTTCACGAATTTCTTGTCTAGTTTGGCATTGTAATGGCGGGTGGCATCGCTCTGTCGGAAGTTTCGACGATATATTTCGTCGCCGGCCTTAAAGCCAGAAGGATGAGATCGCAAGTTGTACCGCTCCTCTCCCATCCGTCTACTTTCTTCAATCTTCTCCCGCAGTTGATCTCGCAGAAGTTGGAGCTTTTCGTGCGGTTCTAGAACCACGATTGGGTCCTCTAGCGATTTCAGCTGCCGCAATAGCCGGTAAGCGCTCCCATGACCGATCATGTACTGGCCGAACACTGCAAAATACGGCGAAATGCCGGTCGTGGCGTGGTACGACGAGCGCAGCGCACTAGTGATGGCGGACAATTTGCGATCCCAGTCCCTCTGATTCGGGTGGACATAGGCGCGAATGGCCGCTATGAGCGTACGATTCAGTCGTTCGGATGCGTTGGCTTGTGGTGAATAGACGGCAGTTCGTTGGTGGATGATGCCGTATTTGGACATTAGGTCTCGGAACTTGCTGGAGGTGAACTGGACCCCATTGTCGGAGACAAGTTTCTCCGGAACTCCAAACATGTGAAAGACTCGGTTCTCCAAAAAGCTGGTTATTGGTCCAGTGTGCATGTTACGTAGTGGCTCTATGATAGGGAATTTGGAGAGCTGGTCCAGGACCACGACAGCTCCCGTGTGACCAGAAGCAGATCGAGGGTAAGGACCGATAAGATCAATGTACAAGCGCTGGAACACGCGTTCGGGGACCTCAACCTTACCCATGGGTGGCCGAAGGATGGTGTTGGGCGCTTTAGTGCACTTGCATAGCTCACAAGAGGCTACGTACGCTTTTATCTGTTGGGCCATCTTAGGCCAAAAGAAACAGGTTTTCAACCGCCTAAGTGTACGACCGTATCCGCCGTGCGCACTTGATGGGTGGTCATGAGCCCGTCTGATAAGATCAGTGGTTAATTCTTCGGGCACCCACAACTTCCACTGTTCTTCTTCTTGTATGGGGTCTCCGGATGCGTGTCCCATCCGCTTATAAATAAATCCATCCGTCAACCGCAGTTCAGGAAGCTGGGACAGTTGATTCTGGATAGTGTGAATCAGTTGGGTGTAGCTGGCTGACTTGAAGGCAGGATGGTCCAAATCGATCAATTGGGGGCTGTCGTCCTCTTGGACCAACTCGGCTCCTTCAGGGGCGAACATTCTGGATAGGGTGTCGGGGACTACATGCTGGCTTCCTTTTCGGTGGCGAATTGTGAAGTCAAATGCCTGTAGTTTCAGTGCCCACCTGGCCAATCTGCCGTTGAGATCAGTCTGGCTCATTAACCATTTCAGAGAAGCGTGATCCGTAACGATTTCAAAGGTGTGTCCCTCCACATAGGCTCGGAAGCGTTTCACTGCCAACACCGCGGCTAAACATTCTTGCTCGGAGACCGTGTAATTTCGCTGGGCTGGGTTCAGCTTGCGAGACATGAAGGCTATAGGTCTCTCCTCGCCGTCTTGTGCAACCTGGACTAAGACTGCTCCCACCCCATGTTGACTCGCGTCACAATGGATTGAGAACGGTTTGTCAAAGTCCGGGCTGTGCAGTACGGGGGCCGTAGTCAGACTCTTCTTTAGCTCTTCAAAGGCTCGCAAGCTGGGCTCTTCCCAGACGAATTTACGTCCCTTACGCAGCATGTCGGTCAAAGGAGTGGTAATGGTGGCATAGTCACGTACAAAACGCTGGTACCATCCGCATAACCCTAAGAATCGGCGTAACTGTTTGGTGGTCTTGGGTAGTGGAAAAACGTCAATCGCTTGAGTCTTTTCCGGATCGGTCTTGATATGCCCATGCCCAATGATGTGACCTAAATACTTCACCTCCGTCATCACGAACTGGCTCTTCCTTATGTTGATGGTTAATCTTGCCCTCCGGATGTGTAGAGCCACCTCCTGAAGCAGGTCGATGTGTTCGTCAAAGGTCTCGGTTATAAGCAACAGATCGTCCAAGTAAACGAAAACTTGGTGCCGCAAATGAGGTGGTATCACCTTGTCCATAAGGCGCGTCATTGTTTGGGGGGCATTACACAATCCGAATGGCATGGTCACGAATTGATATAAGGGCCGGCCTGGGACTGTGAAGGCTGTTTTCTCCTTTGAACCGGGGTCTAAAGGAATTTGCCAGAAGGCGTCCTTGAGGTCTAAGCTCGTGATGAAATGGGCTTTAGGCAATCGACTCAAAATGCCTTCGATCAACGGTAGAGGATATGCGTCCTTGACTGTGACGGCGTTCAAGCGTCTGGCATCTAAGCATAACCGGACCTTGTTCGGCTTGACCACTAAGGTGACTGGGGAAGCCCACGCGCTCTGTGATTCTTCGATTACGCCTAATGCTAACATTCGATCCACTTCGGCATATAACGATTTTTCCTTCGCCGGAGATATGGCGAAATGTCTCTGTTTTATGGGTTTAGCATCCCCCACATCTATAGTGTGGAACACCAGGGCAGTCCGCCCGAGACCTTCCTTCTCGTGCGAGGGAAAAGCCGATATAGCCGAGTCGAGACGCAGTTGCTGAGTTACATCCAGTGTATGCCGTAATAAGTTAGTGGGTTGAGATTGGTCAGGAACGGTGGTGACGGACTCCAGGGTCGAACTGGAAAATAGTGCCGGGGCCAAGTTAAATTTTCGAACGAAATCCACTCCTAAATAAAGATTCTGGGTTAACTGAGGTATGATGAAAAATTCCATAGGTTTAGTTACCCCTTTAAAGGTGACATCCGTCATAATTTTTCCCACTACAGAGTGACGAGTTCCGTCCGCCGTGCTTAACCAGGAGGTGAAATGACGGATTTGGTCCGCGTGCTTTGCCAGTACCTCCCCTGCAAACTCGGCAGATATGCAATTCACACTGGCTCCCGTATCGACTAAGCCTGATACTCGTTTTTGCAGGAGGTGTACTGACGCATATGGCCGAACATCATCCCTCAATAATTCGTCTAAGTATATGTCCTTCAACCTTTGTCTCGACTGCCTGACTTTTCTCCAGAAGCTCCGCATCCGACGCGTGGCTCGCTTGCTTCGCGGTGGGACAGTTGTGGCCAATTCCTCATGGAAGATGCGCTGTCGAGTAGCCAAATAATTCCGCAACCTGACATGAAAAGGTTTTACATGCCAAGGAGCCTTCGTCTCGCTATCATTTCCCTGCGCATTGGCCTCGGCGAAGGACGGCGTCGGTTGTGGAACTTCGGGAGAACTGTGTTTAGCGGTGCGAGTCAGCAGAGTTGGAGTCATGTTGGGAGCTGGGTCATAGCTGGTGATGGGGTCTGGATTGGTTCGTCCGGGGTCTAGGAGTGCCGACGGGTGGTCGCGGCACTCGGTGGCAAGTTTTTTCGCCCTTTGCAATTTGCACAGTCAGGTGCGTATGTGTCGGCCTTCCCGCAGCGGTAGCAGAAAAGCGTCGGCTCCGCTGGACATGCATAGAACCGATGTCCCGGTTGTCGGCAGTTCCAACAGACCGTCGGGCTTGTAAGTGCTTCAAGGGAGGGTCGATCAATCAATGCGGGGTCCTCAAGCTCCGGTGGTGCTCCGCTCCTCGGTACTGGTACTGGATCAGCAAGCAGGTGGTCTGCTGCCATCAACTCCGCGGTGTGATGATTTCGGGGATTTGATCCCGTTATGCGAGGTTGTGGGCGGAAGGTACCTCGTCGCTCATCCAAGTGTTCTTGTCTACGCGCATGGAGGCGCAATCCCTGTATGGTGTTGATGGGAAAATGTAGCAGGCTGTTCTGGAGATCCCAGCGCATGTTCTCTCTGATAATTTCTACTAATTCGTCCTCGGGCATGGTATTTCGCAGGCGAGTGCTCAATCTCACTATACTGGTGTAGTACTGGTCGAACGGTTCGTGAGCGCCTTGTTTCCGTTTCTTTATTTGCTCTCTTAGCTCTCTCTCAGTGAAGCCATCCTCAAATCGATTGCGGAAGGCTGCACTGAAAGAGTGCCAAGTGGGACGTGGCGTGGACTCTTTAAAGCTCCAGTACCAGTCGGCAGCGTCGCCGCTGAACAAAAGATGTGCATGCCGGAGGAAGGCCGAGGAATCCCCTCCCAGGGTGCTGGATACCAACGCCTGAATCCGGAAAAGGAACCGGTCCGCCGATATCATATCGTTGAACCCTGTAAAGTTCAGGCGCCAACTCTCCATGATACGAGGCGTCGGGTCTCGAAAAGGTGCCAATGCGTTCCCGGGGGGAATCACATCCTCGATTGACCTGTGGTACTGAACTGCCTCGGGGGCTGGAGGTACCAACGGAGGTCCGGTACTGTGTCGCGGTCTGTATTCGGGAGCTCTGGGATCCATTCCCGAGTTCCTTGGGGGTGGGACCCATTGCTCGGATTGTCGGGAGTGGGGCATCGCCACACTGGGATTTGGCTCCCAGCCAAGCGGAGTTCTCTCGCGGCTGGGGGGTTGGCTCAACGGGAGATTCTGGATCTTTCCCTCCAGGTTGCCAATCCTCTCCGACATATCCCTCATCAACGCCACGAGGGTGTCAATGGAGTGGCCGGAAGGCATGGTTGTCACCTCGGACACGACACTTGCAGCCGGAACTTCACCGCCTACTGCTCCTTGCAGGTCTAAGAGTGGTTGTGACGATTCGGCTTCTGGAGCTCCTTTCGCCACTGCTCCACGCGTTGGTAGGGGCGTTCCGAGGGGGGCGTCTAGGGCAGACCGATCTATGGGTCGCCGGCATAAGGGACACAGCTCTGACGTGAGGAGGAGCTGTTGTACACAGGCACGATGGAATAAATGTCCACAATCCAATCGCACGCTGTGTACGCCCTCCACTACGTCTTCGAAGCAGATCCCGCAGTTAGCTGGTTGGACCGTTTTGGATCTGGTCCAACGCTTGTCTGGGGTCCGCTTCGTTGCCATCTTTGATTTTTGCTGGTTTTGGGTGGGTGCTATGTCTTAGTGACGAAAAAAAAGAAAAAATGTAATTATATAATATGACTAAAGGCTTAAAAATACTTTAGTGGCCGATAGTGGCGAGCTATTTACGTAAAAATGAAAAAAAAATTTAATTAGTATATACTTTCCTTTCCAGTGGTCGACTCCTTCAACGGGAAAAGAGAGTGCGTGGTAATCTGCCGAAGAAAGGGTGCTTTTGGTCGATTTACGAAATTTAACCCCATACCCTCATACATTACAAAAAAAACCGTCTCTAAACTACGTTAAAGTGACTCGACGAGACAAGTGGTAGAGCTACCGTAACGACTTTGTACGCGGTCAAAATTCCCGACGCGTGGAAGCATTCCGGGCTTCGCAACTCCAGCGTACGCCACCGAACGTTGAACCGATACCACTCGTCTAACACGCATAAGAAATAGTTAGAATCCTTCCGCGACATAAAGGCAAGGTAGCCTTCTATTTTCTTGAGAGTCCATGCTGATAGGTAAACCCATCAGACTGGCAGTTCCATCAAGAAAATAGAAGGTCCTTACAGGGGTTAACCTGGGACAACACATCGGAAGGATTCTGTCGCGAAAGCAAAATCAAACAAAGGAGAGCGGAAGCTACAACTCACGTGAAGCGACCTCTAATGTGTATCACACAATTCCACTGCTCCTGATAGTGGGACTCGAGTACCAAAGTACCTTACATCCTCCGTAAAGGACCAACTCGTCAGAAGACGCGAAGTTCTTTCCCCCTTAGGATGTTGTTTGGGCCCCACGTTGGGCGCCATTTGTAATGATTTTCCTACCTTCAGCTGTCGCCAGTGGCATAGTTTTCTCGATGGCCACGGTGGAGGGGCATTTCCAGATGGCTATGTCTCGAAATGTGCCGGGGTTGGATTAATTCTATATTCCGAATATTTATATCCACGGATCTAAATATTTGGACAGAAAAAAAAAATATTTTCTGCACAACGATATCCGCACAACAGATGAAGTCCGCTGGCACTTCGAGGACATATCCATCTGGCAGGTTACAAGGGTTCGGGATCGGAATCACTTCGATTCCTGGGCGTAGTCGTCACATTACAGACTACCATAAAAACCCATAAAAGTAAAATCAGACTTTTACTTACCTGTACAAAAGAACAATAAAAATACCAACACAAGTACGTGCGGCCTGGACAAATACTAATCAGAACGAAAAAATAATTGTGACAAGGGACGACGGAAAAATTTTCCGAAATCCAGCATCATCAAGCCCTGTGGAAAACTAGGCAAACATCAAGAATTATTTTAATATATTACCCTTAAGAACCACAAGCATTGTTTTTGTAAGCAGTTTCGACGAGGTGATTAGCTCTTCTCATCAGGAACTGCTACTACTAATCACCTCGCGGCAGTTCGACTGCTTATTTGAATTGGTTTCCCCGCTGTCTGTCTCTTCATCCGTGCTTCCGTCTCTTATTCTGTCCGTCCGTTCATCGGTCTGGTGGTTTATTACAACTTTCACTAAAGCACCCGCAAACATATAAAAACCCCTTCTAAAGGCGGACAATCGGAAAGAAACTAGAAGAGAACTGATGGCAAATAAGATGCAATGACAAACTCTATGAAATATTTCAAAAGCCAGAGGTCTCAGTTATGATATGGCTGTGGAAGCAACAATAGGCTACATGTGATGAGTATGGCCGAATAAAGGATACCAAAAAAGGTAATGGTTCGAAAGACTGAGAAACGGAGACCAGTAGAAAACCCTAAGAAATGTCGGTCTCACTTTGTCAACAGAGGCAGCTTATTACTTGTTAGAATCTAGAAGTAGAGAACTCATTTGATGGACTAAGACAATGGGAGACAGTTTATACTGGAAGACAATGACCGGAAGGTATTATTTACTATTAAGCTGACAGCGAGAAACTTACGTTTTATCTATGCTCATGTAAGCTGAATGCTTGCGCACATGCAGGGTGACTACTACAAAAGCAGGTTCGTATAAGGTTTTTGGATTGGTTATGGGAATTCTATGGGTAAGTGATGCGATCTAGATTCGAATAACAAAGAAGATTTTGTGGATCAAGAAGAATATACGGGAAGAATGATTGACATGACATAATCAAACAGCACGCGAGGAAAATGTCAAGGAGATTATGTATATTTGTAACAAAGTTTAACTGAAGCAGAAGGCAATTTAGGAGAAAATGTGAAAACGTCTCTTTGAGATAATAAAACTGGTAAAGACGGCCAAGCTAAACAAAAGTATAATTAAACATACAACATATAAGGAGGTAGGAATAAAAAGTAAGAAAGTTCAACTGATAAAGGTAACCATACGTTTTACAGGAAGAGTTGAGAAAATGTACAAATGAATGAATGAACAAAATAGTTAAAAATTTGGTATCATATAAGATTGCAAGAATATAGATTTCTTTCCCTCGGCCAGGAGACCGCTAGCGTTCGATTTTTGCGTTATAACATATCAACTGTATAGTATCCTCACCGTTTGGTTTTTTCTTAGACAAAATAAGTTATCTGTATATAAGATTTAGGATAAGTACATATAATTGACGCCTGTCACCCCGATCTCCAAAAATATTTCTTTAAATGTTTGAAATTCGAAAAGAGGATAGAACATTACTTCTTGGTGGCATATATAATTCCAGAAGACCGAATTTCGTAATTCAGACCAGTTTCGTCTAACAACATGAGCTTAAAAATTGTAGCCACTTTATTTATTTATTGTTTTTGGTTAGTTTGCGTTATCTATAAGATGTGTTGAAAAGTCAAATTATAAAGTATTGCGATTGAATAAGTCAATTACAGGGATTACAGAGGACATACGATTCTTGAAAACATGTTAATATTACCCCGAAATCTCATAGGGTTATTATTAGGATATATCTTGAAAAACTAACCGGCAAAAAAGGTCGTGGAGAAAAATTTGATTAAAGATAACATAAAGAAACTATACATATAAAACAAAAACTAAACTACGTCACACTGAAAATATATAACATTTATCTAGAATTAGCTAAAATAATGGCAACCCAAAATGAGGATATAAACACATCAACTGGAATAATTAATAAGGCTTTCCAATGTGAGAAATTTATAAAACAAGTTATTTTAGACAAAATACTAAATAGCTTGAATCAAGGAAAAAAGATTCTTCGCAAATACCAGTAAGACTACAAGTCATAAATAATTACGTAATAAAGAAATCTAAAACTACATTTAACTAAAAAGAAATAAACCTGCCAAATAAAGGATTAACTATTCTTTGGAAGCAAGAAGCTCAATGGAAAATATCATTGTACATATATATTGAAGCGGGCATTAGGCATTTAGACAGTGACGTGAAAAGCGATATTAGAGAAAAAGTGAAGGAGATACTAAAGCAGGCAAAGCCAAAAATATCAACTGACGTAAAATTCTCAGGCAATTTAAAGATAAACCGGTTTTAAACCAGACAAAATTAATGCGGTGATAATAATAAAATAAAAGTAATGCGGTGGTAATAAGATGAGCACGACAAAATAATAACGAATATATAAGCTAACGGAAATTATATGGAACTCAGGAAAAATCAATTTTCTTCCTAATTCAGTCAAAATAGTGGAACAGGCCTTAAGGACTGTAGAAAAGTTGTAGACAGTAAACTCTTGAGAATTTCAAACCCAGTGCTCTCCCGTATACGCATTCAAGCAAAAATCCATAAGAATGGGGACGAAGTACGTGAAATTATAGTTGACACTAACTTGCCAACGTACAATAAAGCGAAATAGTTAAGCACAGAAGCTATTGAATTAAATATACAAATTAGCAAGCGAACAATTAAAAATAGAGAAGAATTAATCAAAATACTGAACAAATAATATGGTATGAACAATTATGTGGTTTTAGCTTCCTTTGACGTAAATGCTCTGTTTCCTAAAGTGCCGGTCAAGGAGGCAGCAAAATGCTATGTGAAGTTAGCGAGACTATACATGAATAAAACAACAGTAGGTACTGCAATGGGCAACCCCCTATCACACCTCTTAAGTGAAGTCTTTATGGCTTATATTGAATATCTCATCGAAGGCTTGATATTTTTTTGTAATCATTGCACAGGAGGAGCTAGCAAATATGTTCCAGATAATCTACAGTATTCACCCTAAAATGAAATTAAGTATGGAGAATGAGGAAAATGGTTAAATACCATTCCCTGATCTAAAGATAATTAGGAATAAAAGTAAGATCAAGTTTGAGATCAACAGTAACCGTTGAGTACGCATCGAACATTAACTTGCGATACTAGTTATAGCTACCCCCAAAAAATGCCGGCATACAACTCTATACTTCACCGGCTAGTGACAACACCCCTAACGGAGGAAAGATTCTAGGTAGAAAAGCAACATATAAAAGTTACAGCACGTCTTAATGAATAGATATATAGTAAATGCGAAACATGGAAAATTTAACAACATTACAGTCCCAGAAAGAAGTTCCATGCCGTGCTACAGTCACACACTCGAGATATTTCCGTGAAGTGGAATAGGTATTAAAAAAGCACCGAATACGAATGGTGTCATCAAGCCGCAGCTTAGCTTACTGGGATGGGGTAACGATCCAAAAACAATCGAGGAAACGAGTAGTATCTATAAAATTAAATTTGACAACTTGTAGTAATCAAGCAGTCGCCTAAGCAAACTGCTCGAAAACCATTCTAACCCTAATAACCCCTAAAAATTAATTATTTAAATCTACAATTAAAATTTGGACACGGCAACATATTTTAAACGCAGCTCATCCACGAATTGCATTGCCGAATGCAATCGACAGGGACGGATGAGCTGGCTCGTCAACTGCCGTTGCGACAGGTTCTGTAAGGTGACTGTTGGTAACAAGCGGGAGCCCACTTTTGATCGCCACGCATTGCGCTCGTCGGGAGAACCGCGATCCATTAAAATTAGAATGCGATCCGTCTTTGCTCAAAAAGTGGGAATTTTGAAATCGTTTGGGAGGTTTTACGTTGCTGATTCAGTCAGATCGTACGAAATAGCTAACGATCTTGCGATTTGCTCTAGCATCGCACCTGTTGCGCAGCCGTCCATGCTTTACCTTCCAGTGGCGTGAAGTTTGCATCGGTTGTTGGTAGATCCAACAGATTGGATTCGATTTCTGATTTATAGAAAACTTGTCTATGACAAGTGCGCTATCTATTCTCGTACAAAGCAAAAGCTCCCGTCTAACCCAATAGCCCGAAAAAATCATCGTTTCGTCGCGATATCGCTGCGGTCGTTCTGATTCTTAATTCATGATAATTAAAAAACAAGAAATATATTTCGACTAATAGTTATATTTTCTTATATATTTGAACGTTTTCTTATATGATGTTTCATCTGAAAAATCGGTCTCCATTCTAGGATGGTTAGAAAGGCCTTCTGCCTAGTCAACGTTCATCGCGGATAGATCCCAAGAATTCAAGCCGTTAGCGTGTATAGGAAGCCAATAGCTTATACTGCGCTTTACTTTTAGTTATAACAAATGGACAAAAGAGGTGTATGCGTCATTACAGAAGTATTTTGAATATTATTATAGAACCTTGGAATTTAATAAATTTCTCCTGGATCGGAACTCCCATCATATTTAAAATGCGAGTGCTTCCCAAACGGTTAAGTTGAACGTGTAAACCGTGTGTTAACCGCTATGTTAAGCAAATTGACAGAGCCTGTCGCTCATTCCCATTGGACGTCCCTACTAACCCGTGTCGAATATGCCCTAAACAGTTTCGTTCATAGTACTTTCCGTGTGTCTGCATCAGAACTGCATTTTGGCATTTAATTGCGTGGCCCGGAAAAAAATTATCTTACCAAATATTAAAATGATAAACCTACCAGCTCACCCGAACAAGACTTGTTGAAACTACGCGAGAGTGCAAACGCAGCAATCGAACGATCCCAACGTACAATATTTAATCGGAACCGACCTCCACGGGTCTTCAAAGAAGACTTTGTTGTCCTTTGTAATATCGATAAATTCGATAAGAAATTAATCCCCAAAAAGCGGGGACCCTATGTTGTTCGCGTGGTTCTACCTGACGACCGACACGTCATCTATGATATAGAATAATGTCAAATGACACAGTTACCATATAATCGTATTTTGGAAGCCTCAAGATTACGCTTATGGACCGACTCTCTAGTGAGTTGTGAATCTTTTGTACTGGCTGGAGAAAATGGAGTTTCTTCATTTTCTCCAGATCGAGGACGATCCGAGAGTTAGGTTGGACGCGTTCTAGATTCAATTTTATCAATCACTGTATTATATTTTGATTATTGCTCGTTATGCTGTTGTCGACTATCATCTCGTGGTGAATAATGAAATGAATTGTAAAAAACACAGGAGTCATATACGGTCGCTGAACAGAGCGGATGTCTCTTGAAAAGTTGTTTTTTTTTTCTTAGAAATAAAGTTTTGGATTACACTCTGTAATTTTTTATGCAATCATATTAAGATTTGTATTCAATGCTTTTTCTAGTCATCAAAATTTTACGCTAGACTACTCAGTAATTTAGACGCCGCTTATCGTTCTTATTATTTCAGCTCCTTTTAAAGTAATGTAAGGAGAAGCTCTTGCAGCTTTATTATATGCATACCAAATGCATACCTTCCCGTGTCTTTTCGTCGCCACACTAAATAATTTTATGGTTAACGCTTTGACAAAACATCATCCTTTAAAATTAACTCTTAGTACGATCCGCATTCAATAACCAAATTATTAGAAATTTTGTTTAAGGAATGCTGATTGTCCTAAGTGAAAGAACTACATTGTTCTTTCACCCGAGCATTTTTGCTATCAACTTAATAGCATTTTTCGCTCGATGGACTTCAGCTGGTTCCAGCATATGGGCTGGTTCCATTAAAAATCTCGCAGTATCTATACTAAGCTTAACAGTATTACTGGAGGAGTTTACAATGTTATAACTTTCCTATTACAATGGCTACTAGTAAATAGAGAGCGTACACAGGGAGAAAAAAGTATTGGCACAGAGCCATTTAAGATAACAAGCATTAAAACGAAATGAAAAGAAAATATTGAAATCGTTTCTTTGGAAAACAGTTACTTATTCTTTATATATAAATTATCTTCAAAATAAATTTAATATAATGCGATAAGTAAGTTATCCGGGAAAACAAAATATTTAAAATAACACGTTTTTGTCTGGACAGACGTTTTCACACACTTTATAGTATTGTGTTAATTACTGGCAACTTTTTAAAATTGATATTTCATTTAAGCCCTTTCTGCTTAGTAAGCTCTTTTAATCTCTGAGGCATCAACTGCACCCGTTTTTTTTTCCCTAAAAGCTGCCATTATTTATCGATTCTAATAGGAACATAACCTTTCAATGTATCTTGTTAAAATTGCTATGCTTCTGCAAGCGTCCTTCGAATTCTTCCAACGCATGATCGATTGGATTGAGGTCCCATGACTATGAGAGTTGGTAAAGTATGGGCTATAAATTTTGGATTATTATCCTCCATCTCTATGGACTCGTAAACCGAAACACGCTATGATTAAATCCGTATAAGAAGCATTTATTACGCAGGACACTACATTTACTAGCCCATCATTATTTTGTCGTGTGCAATCCGACTATTGACCAATCATGAAATTGAATGAATTGAATGAGAATTAATTAATGAACTAAGGCGGAATATCGGCAACTTTTTCCAATTTTCCTTTAGAATATTTTAGTAAAGTTTTGATCAATCATTCTCTTTATGTATAAAAGCTCGCCAACACCTGAAAAATCGATTAAGCTCAAAACCATAACTCCCGCACCACTATGTTTTTCAATACTTATAATGACCATAACATTCAATCCTATGTTGGGGTTTCTCCAAACTAGGTTTTTGTCGCCAAACTGCAATACTTTATTTGCTCTTTTCGGAAAGTAAAATATTATTACAAAAATCCTCAGGTTATTTAGCAAGACTTTCGCGAATTGCATCCTCTTTTTTATTAGTTTTATTAATTAAAGTTTCTCATCTGCATACTAGTGCATTAATATTTTTTTCAAATCAGTTTCAGAATGAGCTGCAAACTCTGACGATATTCTCTTATGGGTTCGTTATGGTAATACATTAATTCGGTTGATGAGCTGTTTTTAATTGCCCTGTAATTCCTTCCATGAAGTGAGTTTTTGGAGGCACCTATTTTGTGGGGAGTTCTCAAGATCTTCATCGATTTTGTAATGTTTTATAATACTGCAGACAGTAAATTGACTTCTTCCCACTATTTTCGCGATTCCTCCAAACGATTCATTTAGTTCAAATAAATTTAAAATTATTTCATGCTCCTCTTACAAACAGACCATACTTGCAAATACGCTCTACCTTCTGTCAAACATTTTTATTCTATGATTAATACAAGTTGGGTAGATACACCTACGCTCATGTCAGAAGGGTTTTTTACTTAACTTGCAAAATGCACTCACCAGCAACGAATAAAATCAAAAAACATGTCAAAGACGATTTGATTGGAGGTAATGTGATATTCGACGATCATACTATTATTTACAAAGTTGAACGAATTTTAACTTCTGAGGTATTTGTTATTGTTATACCCATAAATATCTCCCTTGATAATTTTTTCAGATTTTTAAGATCACAGGTGTTCATTCGCGAGGGAGGAAACACATTTTTCATGTATTATCCTCCCCCCTGTGCCCCCACTGAAACAAAAACTGTCAGTTTAAGAACCGTTTTGAAAAGCTCTCATAAAGAATTTTCATTTGATACTCATATCGGCTACCTTGATGAAGTGTTTTTTTCAGGGGCCACTCCCCTGTACTGTAATCATCGATTCATGGCCTATTTTTTTGAATCCTAGAAAGGTTGCAAAGCCCTTTTGCTAGGAGTTCTCTCCTGCTTCTTAGACTTGTTTTACCTATGAGTATTAGTTGTAGCTACGCATCTTCAGTCATTCATTAAATTGAATCAAGTGTTCAAAGCATGCACCTTAAACGTTGAAGTTGGGGGAAAAATAACTCAAAATTATTCGAATCCTAGCAAAGCTCTAGTGTCTAATTCGGCAAAAAGCGCATATGGTTCCATAGCCATATGTTTCCATAGTAATACAGCGCATATTGTTCCATAGTAATACAGGAAAATTCAAATCGCTATAACTTCGTTAAATACGATTCGATCTTTACGAAAATTTCAGAAAGATTTATCTTATAAATAGTCATTTTATTAAATTTTAGGGTACCGTTAAGATTTTATTCAAGAAAATGTAAAATCAATAAATCATACTATTACTAAAAAAGTTGAGTGAATTTCGACTTCTCATGCATTTGTTGTTGTTGTACTCGTAAAGGCCTACATTCATGATGTAGGCGAAAGGTACGCGAAAAGTCGTACATTTCCCCTTCTCCTGCCCCCCTCGGTGCCGATAAGGCAATTTTAAGACTTGTTTTGAAAAGATCTCATTGAGACCTTTCCAACGGCACCCTACTCGACTACCAATGATGAAAATTTTTTTTGAGGGGTCAACTGCCTATATGGGGAGACCCCCCTTAAACCCCTTTGAAAAATTTTTCCACCCTTGAACTTTCAAGAAGTCACCACTTCTGACCTTTCCTCAAAGTTTAATATCTGTAGCCTCTATAGTTTCGGAGAAAAAGTGCTGTGACATACAGACGGGCGGACGGACAGACGAACACAGGTCGTGATTGCAATAGGGGTTTGTATTTTAGTACAAAACCCTAATAAGTTTTGCCAGTGTTACAGGCTGCCCTAATGTAGGAAATCTTTTAAAACTAAGTGTGCGAAAATTTTTGTTCAAGCAGAAACATATTTTTAAATTTTATGTTTAGGATGTTTGCAACCTTTCAAAATAGAAATAAAAAATCAATAAGTTCTTTTCTCACGTTTAATTTATTTTTTCTCTATATCAGATAGCTGTTTTGAGGCTAATCTAGCCTCTTCCTCGGTGATCTATCTAAGTAGTAACTGAACTCATTGATTTTTTATTTCTTAGAAACTAATTTATTTAAAATATTGTGTTGTCTTGCAGAATACAGTAGTAATTTATTAATTTTATTTTTATGACATTCAAAACCTTAAACATAAAGATTTATTTTCTCGAAAGAATGTAAACTTATGACTTCGTAATATGGTTTGTTTTATTCAAAAAACTGCTATGTGCCAATACCGTTGTCTCCCTTTGTATACTGTCTAGCTTGCAGTGCATCAAGGAGGAGTTATCACGAGAGTCTTCCATCTCTATGAACTCACTCGGAAGTCGAAAAACGTTACGATTAAATCCGTATAAGAACCCTTTATTACGAAGGACCCTACATTTACTAGCCCATCATTATTTTGTGGTTGGCAATCCGTCTATCGAACCATCATGAATAAATCGAGGGTTTTAGTTCGTTAGTCTCATATGTAAAAACAATGATTTACAAGTCTAACATATTTTCCTATAATTGTCCTCATTCTGGTGTTCCCCAAGGCCTCATTCTTGATCTCTTATTGTTTTTGGACTTTATACCGATCTTCGCTCTTTATAGACTAGGTATGCTAATGCACCAGGTGAGAGACAGGATGACTGCTCGCGGGTTCAGGCTAGCACAGTAAAAAACTGAAGTTGTAATCCTGACTAGGAGGAGAATCCCTAGGATACAGGAACTACTGGTTAAATCTAAACTATTCGAAAATATCTGGAGTTGCCAATTAACTCGAAGATTAGTTTCTCTGAGTAAATCAGGGGAATGTTGAATTGTTGGGCACGACGACGACTCGAGGTTGACGGCTCTTCTACCACACTATCGCGAACAACTGCAATGTTTTCCGCAGAACGAACTGATATCACATTTTCTAAAGACCCGGTTTGCTGAAATTTGCGCACAATTCTCCCGATTGTGGGCACATTTGGTCGATTATGCTGACCGAAAAAATCACGAAGTGCACGAAATGCATTTTGATTTGAACGACTATTTTCGTACAAGGTTTCAACAACCTTAACGCGCTGCTCAATTGCGTACCTCTCCATGGTTGAATTTGTCAAACAATGAAACTTGACGTTAAGGTGTGACTCACAATTAACATCGTGCATTATGGTTGGACCACCCTTTACTTTTTAGGTAAGGTAATTTGGCTATCTTTTACCTTTATATATATTTTGATGATTTTTTTCGATCTTTTATGTGTAGTTTACCTTTTTTCCTAGCTAATATGGTTTGGTATTCCAACTGTTTTTACTTTGTAATTAATTTTAAATTGAATATTGAATCTATATTCTTATCGAAGTTGCTCTGTTTGTATAAGTATGTCTAATAAAAACTCAAGAAGTATATTTAAGCCCGCTATCAGCTTACCGCCTTGTAATCATATTATAATGTGAGACTATAGAACGTAAAAATTTTATTTCAATTAAATGTAATTAAGAAAATGAAATAGCGTGGTGTGTCACAAGGTAATACGATTTGATAATTTAGTTGCCAAGAAAAAAATTTTCCGACACGGACGCGTGGACTGACCAGGTACAGATTTTAATAGGGTTTTGTAAAATAAATTTCGCACTTTATATTAATCCTCTAAAATAAGTGGTCACAATTTTGAATACATAAACCTTTAAAATATGTAATCACTATCTAGTTTTTGTTATTCGTGAGAACAAACCTAGTTTATTATAGTTCTTAATGTTTATTATAGTTCTTTATATTGAAACTATTAATTTTATTCTTTAATTCTTTGAGAATAGCCGTCAATTTATTAAGTAGCGCCACATATAGTATTTTGAATTATGTATTCAAGTTTAAATAAAACTCTTCTCAGGATATTATTAATTTTGGATACTGGCGACACTACCCGACGCTACTTACACCACATGTATTACAATATTAATAACATAAGACACACCCTCATCAAAAAATTGATTATATGATATTTTTTCTTGATCATAATGTAAATGTATTTATTGATTCCCCTTAAAATAGAATCATCGGATAAAATTACCAACAAAATAGAATATAGTAAATGCATTGTATTCATTGCATCAGCCATTAACAAACTAAATCATTATTTTTTATCTTCCAACGACAAACAATGCAGCTGGAGGCCATGAAAGTGAAATACTAGACTTATCATACATCAAACAAAATACTACCAACTGAATCAATTGACAAAACGAAAACTGGGTCAAGTCTCGACATCACCTACGACACATTTTAACCCAAAATACGCAGCCTACATTATGTTATTGTTTACAATCAGTTTGTGACCATCTCATTAGGATTTGAACAAAAATAGAGCAGACCACATTATCATCGATACAACTCGACCTGGTTGAGGCGCCTGGCGTTCGCCTTGGTCCATCCAACTTAAAGCATTCTAAGTGCATTGCATGCATTCCTCGAGTAAGTGCTTTACGCCATCTGGGGCGCCAGCCAGTAGGGCCCGAGGCTAGTCCACCTTGGGGGGAGGATGGGTTTAGCAAGAAGCCCCGAATCAAAACAATAAATAACAAAAATGCATTGCGTCCGCGCGATTTTTTACTACGTCCATGCCAGCAGAGATGGGAGAACGAGACGGGATTTGATTAGGGCGGCCGAGGAAGCGCAATATAAGCATCATAATATTGTATCGCTTTCGCGCGTCGTATCGCCCGTGCATTCACCTCTTGCAAGCACGTAGTAAAGCGCATTCGTATGAATGAAATAGTAAAAAAACTTGTCTCTCGTACGCTCGGCGTGTCTCGTAAACACACACACACGAACTCATCACGCCAGTCGCAATCAATTCGCCGTCGCACACTCCATCAACCGTCACACACTTGCACTTGCCGTCTGTTTGCCCCCGCACTGACTTATCAACGCCGCCCGTCCCGCACACTTCTAATTCGTCTATCATTCATCTAAAGTTCGCCTCCCGCTCCGCACTCTCCCGCGCTTATCTATAACGTCTGGTGTGCTCCTATTCCAATTCGATTCCTATTCCAACACTATCGATGTCCGACATCGGCCGCTCTCACGTACCCGCCCCCCAAGGTTTGACAATATGCGACTCAGCGAAAATACTGAGCAATGCGACATCCACTTTGCATTTTCACTACCAAACATTTTCATATATTTCACTTACGTTTACTTTCGCAATCCGCACAACGATTATTGCCGCGTTGCCGCAACAGTTCTTGCAACAGTTTCTCATTCTGATCTGCCATTTTTCTTCACTCCAAACGACCGAAAATCCACCTTTTCGCTCCGTATTATCAACCCGCACGACTTCTAGAAGAACTAAACACAAAACACACCGAAAAGTCAAAAACGCGTACACACACATACGCAGTGGGTGTGAGGCGAGGTACACTATCGCGCAAATAGTTAGTCTTGTGTCCAAACACAGAAAATTAGGATGGTGCTGCTGGTGAAATAATGTGAAATCATAGGTGGCGCTTTCGCGAAAAAATTTAACTGTCTAGAAATTAAATCGTCTTTTAATAACTTGTACCTTGGCCCTCCTTGTACTCATTGACGTAATAGATAGATCGATATTTTTTTAAAATAAATTGATCGATATTTTATTGAGTCTTTTGACATATAAACATACATTTCTAACATGATAAGAAGTTAAAAAACCTCTTGACTATGACCCGTTGAGAAAAAAAGGTATCTGGAATGAAAGAGTCGGAAGAAAAACGAATCAAAACGAACATGCCGAATGCGTACAGCAGTTTATTCGTAGCAACATAAGAAATCGACTGCCTCTCTTGCTTCCGTTGTTGCATCAGATAAAATTTTTCGTGCTTCTACGATCAGAATGTAATTAATTCTTTCTTCAAGCAAATCTGCACCTTTTTCAAGGCATTTTGTGCGTTTTTCTGCTGAAACATTCTGCCAATCAGTAAAAGCATTATGTGCTATTTCAAGAGCGTTTATAATTTGAGCACTTGTTGTATTTGACACTTCTCCAATTTCTAAATGTGCAGGATTCACTACTTCAGTAAATTTGGCATCATCAAAAAGTGACTGTCCGTCAATTATCGGCCCAACTTATGATTTTTTTTCACTAAAGCTCTTTGTATCATATACCTGGTTCTTCAAATATAGGAAAAAGAAAGCAAAAAATACTTTAAGTTCGTAAGCAAAATAGAAGTTAACACCAAACCGACAGGTTACGATGAAACAGTTGCGCGAAATCCACCGCAGCTTGGTTATGTCCACAAAGTTTCTGATTAATTAATCGCAGTATTGAATGTTGTTACTATAAGTAGAAAGAAAATGTACAATAAAATATGAACTAATCACACTGATAAAAACAGTAGTTTGGTTTCGAAACGCCAGTGTCTGCCTAAAAAATAAATAGCGAAGAAAAGGAATTTTATTTTTCTAAAATATATTAATTTCAGAGACAATCGCTAGCTTTATGCGGGATAATTTGGGGCGGATGTAGTAATCGAGCAGTTGCCTAGGCAAACTGCTCGAAAAACATTCCCAGGTGAAAATACTATATTTGTTTTGCTACTCAAAAAAAAATCCTAAAATATAATACAATCAAATTTTATTTTTAATTTAAAAAACAAAAAGATTTACAAACTTTAATATAAAAATATTAAATAAAAAATTACAATTGAAATTTGATGATGGCAACTCCCGTTGCAACGCAACTTGGAAAATGAATTGCGTTCTTATCTTGACGAAAAGAAACCACCGTTGGTGGCAAGCAGAGGGCTCCGCAAGTCAACCACCGTTGTGGCATGAAGGTTCGTTGTTTTGAACAACGAGCTGGTTAAATCGCGGGAAGTGGTGAAGAAGTTTGCAAGAAGCAAAGAAAGCTCCGGGAATTCATCCGCAACGGTGTTCCAAGGAATTTATCATAAGAATCGTGCGTGAATCAATCGTGCTTAGTTCTTGTTACAGCTATTCATATCATAATCTGTGCAAAATCCTTAAAATACTCATATGTGCATTGTACGTAATCTCGACGCGGTTGACGGCATTGAATAAAGTTTTTCGAGTATTCGCGATCCCCGCCGGCAATTGAATCGTTTTTCCACCATAAATTAGAGTTCACGCGTGGGTTATGCGATAATGTAAAAGTTTTGCAACCTGATTTTGAAACTTTTATTTTGTTTTTGCATGTTTGATTGTTCCGGATGATATTTTTATCTTAGAATTGGATAGATAGATCAAGTGGAGCAGGTGACAGGCGAAATGTAGTTTCGAGCCTCACTTGTTGAAAATGGTTAGATGCAGTATTCGATCAACATTGTGGATCGTGTGATAAATTAATCCTGAGTAACAGAAAATATCTGGTAATTTAGGGGAAAAGTTGTGCAGATTGAAGAGATTTCTTAAATGCAACCAGTGAGATATAGTAAACTCAGAATTCGATTACGTTAAAGTGTAAGGCCTAACTGTTACGAGGAGGGAAGATAGGAGGAGGCTTTGGAGTTGGCTGCGTATGTTCAGAAACTGGGACAGAAGCATGGAGATATTGCTGTTATGAGTGACATAGTCGCCTTAATAGAAGCATCATGATATTCAATACTAGTGAGACTGCTTGATCAGCTTTGTGCAGACTTCGGCTACCCAACATATTTACATGTTGTTGGATATTTAAAGCCAATGCAAGCATTTGGAAACACGGAGCTGAAATATAAATTTTTCTATGCCGTGGGCACTTGGTTATGTGATAATTTACGTTTTATTCCAAAAGATGACCCGCAATAGCATTCAAATAAAACCCTTAAATTGACCAGGATAAATTTTTTTTTTAAATTTTGTCGGATGCTTCAACGAACTAGCTAACCAAAAATATAAAAAAAATATTATTTCCCTTTTTTATTCATTGTAACTATTTATTTGCCCATACGCCGACGTTTCGAAGCACACACTTGCTTCTTCATCAGTGGTACAATAACTAATCTTACATTTTCCTTAAATCTACTTATATACCTACTACTTTTATAATTTTTCCCCTCACCCTAATTACTTCCTTAATTGGTTTTTACGGCTAATTACTCTCATAAGGGGGTGAGAAATTATTACCTAGATCGGTGTTTAATAGTATCTCCTGTGGTTGCCTTGCTATAACCAGGCTTTCGTAGGCAGCCAATTTGTATGTCGATTTGAGTTCTTGTGCCTGACAGCCGCCTCCGCCTCCTTAATATGCTCCTTAAATCTGGTTATGATTAATCGCTTTGTTTGGCCGATGTAAACGTGTGAGCACTGAGTACAGCTTACCCGGTAAATTCCGCTGACTTCCTCCTTGGTTTTCTTGTCCTTAGTTGATCCTAACATCGTCTTCAGTTGATGTTTTCTGCTGTGTGTGACGTCCTGAATATCATTCGCTTTAAATAATTGTTTAACTTTCATCGTTAGGCTAGAGTATGGTACCGAGATTCTACAGATTTGTTCAAGCATTTCATTTTGTGTGTACAACGTTGTTAGTTCTTCCTGCCTTTGCGCTTCATTTTTTTGCGAATTAATTGATCCGCTATTATGGCTGGAATCCATTTATTTTTGCTGTCTTAACAATGTAGTCGCGTTCTTTTTTGAATTCTACACTACTCAACGGTATTTTTGTCAACCTATGTAGCATCGAATGATAGGCTGTCATTTTTTGCTGATATGCGTGGTTAGAATCACTGGTGATCGTTCGCTGCATGCTTGACGGTTTCCTATAGATGCCGAATTCTAGGTGTTGATTTTTGCGAATAATTTTGAGGTCCAGGAAATTCAATACGTTGTTTACATCTTCTTCCATCGTAAATCGTATGTTTTGCTGAATGTTGTTGATTTTCTCCAACGTTACTTTAGCTTCGTCCTTTTTCACCACGGCCAAGACATCGTCAACGTATCTTCACCATATTCGAGGAGTTATTTGGAGATTGCCCAATTTTTCCTCAAATTTGGCCATAAATACTTCAGCTATTAGCGGAGAAAGGGGATTTCCCATCGCAGTCCCGTCTTTTGTTTTAAAAAACTTACCTCTGAAGGCAAAGTAATTCTCCCCCATACATAATGCTGCTAATTTACATATTGCCTAGCTGTTTTTTGGATACATGATCTACATTGCCATCTTGAGCTAATCAAAGAACTCAAATTGACATACAAACTGGACGCCTATGTAAGCCTGGTTATAGCAAGACAACCACAGGAGATACTATTAAACACCGATCTAGGTAATAACTTCTCACCCCTTATGAGAGTAATTAGCCGTAGAAACCAATTAAGGAAGTAATTAGGGTAAGGGGTAAAATTGTAAAAGTAGTAGGTATATAAGTAGCTTTAAGGAAAATGTAAGATTAGTTATTGTACCACTGATGAAGAAGCAAGAGTGTGCTTCGAAACGTCGGCGTATGGGCAAATAAATAGTTACAACGAATAAAAAATGGAAATAATAATTTTTTTATATTTTTGGTTTTGGGCAAAATAAATGTTTTCAATTTTATCACACAATATAAAATAATTTTTCCAGATCATAATGTAACTACTGCAGCATTGCATCTGACATCAGGAGAAGGAAACCGACTATGACATGTGGTGCTGCATCGAAAGATCAAGCATTGCCTTGACACTCTGAAAATGGCCCTAACACGAGGTTTTACGTCTCTTGAGACAGGTCTTGGACATCGCCTTGCCTTAATCCCTGCAGATAGTTAACGCCTTGTTTGCTACGGGTGGAGTTATTGTAACTCGCCTTAGTTTAATCACTGCACATAATTAACGCCTCGTTTGCTATGATTAGAAGAAAAAAGGAGAATTTCAATATTTACAGGCCTTTCCCACCCCATCAACGAGTGCTCGTCGGAGGAGGACTGGGTAAGTACCCTTTTGGTTTCTTTTACTTTGCATATAATTAACTGTAGCTTTAGTTCTTTGTTTGCATATCATTAATTATAATTTTAGTTCTTTGTTTGGATCGAAGATCGAGAAAAAAGTTAATGCGTGAAATATTATCAATAGGATGTGAATCGAGGAACTCTGATGAAATCCCGCGAGCGATTTTGCTTTCTCTGTTGCTCCACATAAATCACAAGTCAGAGAAATTCGATCACAAGGAAACGTGTTCAGAGTTTAGTTATACGGAAGTGTTTCACCAGTAATTATTTCTAATCAACACCAACGTAAGCGGAACAAGCCTTCCAGGTGAAATTTGCATTTGTAGTAGTCAGCCTTCTTGTGGCTCTCTCCTGTGAGCTGTCAGCCTAGTTCGGCAGAATGCAAATGTTTTCTACGAGGTAATATATTCTATGTTTCACATGAAAACGGTACAAATCACATTCCTTGCATCTTTAAAATTCACCTTGCACTGTCCAGTGTACATCCTCACTTTTCAGAGCAGCTAAATGAAACACACGTTCAACTCCTACCACTGACAGCTAGCTTGAGGAAGTAAACGAATTCCTAATATTTTAACTTTGAATTTCAATAAAACATGAATTGATGTATGAACTGAAACAAAATTCACTTTAAAATGAGCGCTGCGATATTCTCCAAGGGACTTCTTAATCTAACCGTTGAAATTCGCCTCAAAACCGTACAAAACCTGGATTTTTGTCGACACTTCCACATTTCTTCATACACCGCCATATAAATTGGCGAGAAAAGTTAGCCTACATGTGGTCATGTATGAGGTAGTAGGGCATTCAGGTACATGGCTTGTTAAGCTAAAGCAAGGCTTTGTTTCCAATTCATATTTCATAAGTGGCGGATCTCCTGGTTAGTGTTCAAATCCAAGGCCATGATTTAATCGAAGTTTTGTGCGATTCAATTGTTGCAAAACCTAGAAGGGTCGATCGAGTCCGAGCTGAGTGGAGTAGATTTGCATGCGTGCAAAAAGTTGCAATTTAATCCAAGATATTGAGTAGAAATCAGAGCTGTCACAACTCATTCATTTACAAAGTGAAAAAAACAAAATAAAATTAAGACCATATTAAAATCCCTAAACATCGAAGAGAAAAAAAATGTCGTCCTCGACATCCATTTCCTACATATCTTCCAAAACGTCCAGTTAGTATTAATTATATGCATTGTGTAAAGTTTGCTTAACTAGCTGTTGGAAATCTAGTTCAATCAAAACATCCAGCGGCTTGGCATTGTGCGTTCTTTCATACCTTTTTTCTTCATATCATAGTGCCGCTGCCGTCGCTGTTGTTTGCCAAAGCCAAGCAAAAACGTTAAGAAATTGAAAAAAAATTGTATTGCTCATGTGTTGCAATAATTTAAACTTGGAGTAAGTAACCACTGAGCGAAAAGATGCGTGAACGTCATAGTTCGGTAGTTTTTGAGAGCATTGTGGCATGCGGAATCGATCCTGTCTATTGTTCCGAGAGAATAACTTTTTCGCATTATGTCAGATACGCAAAAAACCAGTGTTCGCATGATTAACAAACATTAGAAAAGAAACACAGGCAAGGAAATCAGTGTTCTTGTGATTAGCAAAAGTTAAAAAAACTAATTCAAAAGAAATTAAAATTAAGAATTGTATTTTTGTCGTATTCCTGCAACAAGCGAAGTCAATTTACAAGTTTAATCATTACTAAAAATTTCAAAAAGATCGAATAGTATTTCATAAAATTATGGGGGTTTGAAATTTCCGATATTGCAATCGCAACTATCGAAAGCTATTGGACAATATGCACTTCCAATCAACTCAGACACTACGGGCTTGCTAGGATTTACATGAAAGTTTCAAAAATTATATTCATAATGAATATCTTTGAGAATAAGTTCAACGGGTGACATCCGTTATCGTAAAACCAAATGGTGACCGTTTTAAATGAGAATATTGCTTATAATTGTGTTATTTTTCCCGAACTTCGACATTTGAGGTTCATACTATTAACACTTGATTGAATTTGTTAATGAAAGGCTGAAGATAAGTACCCAAAAATAATAGGTGAAAAAAAAAATATATATATATATATATATATAATAACAAATGACTTAATGGTTGAAAATCGTTGAACTTTGCTGATAATATTAGGAATTGTAAGTGTAATATTTTCATCAGTAAAACTGTATTCATATGATTCGCTTGGATGAAGGTAGATATTTAAGTAGTCCTTTAAAAGTTTTTTATATTTTTAAAGTTTCAATAGAATGTACAGAAGTTGCTGCTGTTTGAATTCCCTCCAATTACAACAATCATACATGGTTTTTCTACTACGTTAGCTTTCTATCAAACAAGACACTGCACTTTTGATTGTATTTTCTTCAAATATGTGAATGTATAGTTGTGTAGTATTATCATCTGAGGAAGACACGGTATGTCGAAACAGCTGTAATATTTAAAATTAAATATATATATATATATATATATATATATATATATATATATATATGTGGGAAACGAGCTGTGCTGGCAACCCGGAACGAGTGGCCTGCTAGACGACACAGACGAGATAACGGGTGATTGAACAACTGGTTAGCGAGCACAAACACATAGCGGACGGATGTTGAAGAAGATTCGTATCGAAGACGTCGTGAGAGGCAGTTTAGCAGAGAGCCGTTCCCATCATTCTTAAATTCATATTGTTTTCATTTACAAGTCCGCATCACTATATTAAATAAATATCTTTTATCGAATCAACATCATCGTTATTATTACAATCCCACAGTTTTGGGGGCTCAACCGGGATTGGATAATTGAGCGATCGGATACTTGATTAATCGGATTCATCAAACTGGGATTTTTATATAGTGCTTTGATATTCAGTGTAAATTCAGTGACAATAGAAATTGAAAAGTGCAGTGAACATGTCGAGTAGGAAGTTAACACTTGGTGACTTAGTGTGGGATAGTTTGACCCATCAGCGAACGAAAGCGTCTAGTATAGCTGTGCTGCATAAAGTCGTTTTCGAGAGAGATGACGGTAGAAAAAATCGTAGACAATTACGCGAGTTCGGTGGGTTTGAATATAAAGGCGAAGACAGTGAAGAATTTGAAAACAAAAGAAAGTACATTTGTGATAATTTCGACAAAGTACAGTTAGAAACAGTAAGTGAAATTTTATCGATAAATGTGAAACAGAAAACAAAAGAACAGTTAGCCGTCCAGTTGTGTCGATGTTTGAACGATCTCGAGGTCTTGGAAATGGAAATCGATGAAGGGCGCGAGATCGAGGACCGAAATGTGCAAGCAAGTAGTGAAAGCGACGACAACACCAGCAAACGATCGCAAGGAGTAAGGGAGGAGCAGAGGAGTCGAGCTGATGCCGAACATGAGGAACTGTTGTTGCTGCGAAAACTAATGAGCATTAAACAACTGCGCATAAACGACGAATCGGAGTCCGATGACGAATTGAGCGATCCTCGTCATTCGAGAACAAGCGCGAACAAAAAACGTTGCTTGAAAAAGTACCATAAAATGGCGAATGTAAGCGAGAACGACGAGAATGAAAAATCAAATGGCGCGTGGGCTGATGGTGACCGTAGGACGGGCACTATGACAAAGTGCAGTTTTTCGTTTCGAGACGTTGAAGATACAATTCGTACATTTGATGGTAGTGGACACTACCTTATTGAGAATTGGATTGCAGATTTCGAAGAAATCGCTGACATGTTTGTTTGGAACGAGCTTGAAAAATTTGTGTTTGCTAAAAAATCGCTTCGTGGCGATGCCAAAACATTAGTACAAGCTGAAAGAGGAGTGCGGTCCTGGATTGAACTACGAAGATTGCTGCAAAAGGAGTTTTCGATGAAAATTAGTGGTGCCAAACTACATCGGGTGTTGAGAGAACGAAAGAAGGAGAATTCCGAGTCGATGATGGAATATGTGTTAGCAATGCAGGAGATGGCCGCTCGTGGTAATATAGATGAAGCGTCGCTGATCGAGTACATAGTCGAAGGAATACGAGACACCGAAATTAACAAAATGATGCTGTATGGAGCTGAAGACATAAAGCAGTTGAAGAAAAAGCTGAAGATTTACGAGGACATAAAAGAGAAGGCAATAGCCGTAGCCGATAGCCGATCCAGAGTTGTAGCTGAGAGCCGATCAAGAGTTGTAGCTGAGAGCCGATCAAGAGCCGATACCATTGAGCTGAATAGCACAAAGCTGAACAGTGGAGCTGGTTTTGCAGTAAATAAAAAATATTGTTTTAATTGTGGGTCTGCTGATCACATAAGAGCTGCGTGCACTTTCCCTACAAAGTGCTTCAAGTGTCGTGAGTCTGGACACATGTCCAAGGAGTGTCCGTTAAGCCAAACCCCTAAAGTGTTGAACGTTGCTGAAGTTAAGTCCATTGATAATTCGCCGATGTTGAAAAATGTGTCAATTGGAGGAGTTTCAGTAAGAGGACTTATTGACACGGGCAGTGATGTGAATCTAATCAAGGAAACTGTGCTGCATACATTACCGAATATTCAAATTCAATCAGCTGTTCGTTCATTTCTTGGATTCGGAGGAGTTTCCGTTGCTGCGGAAGGAAAGTTTCTGGCCGATGCCGTGGTGGATGAAATTAAAATGTCATTATGGTTTTACGTCGTGCCAGATGGGGCCATGAGTGTTGATTGCGTGCTGGGCCGTGGAATTGCTGCCGTTGCTGATATAATCATTAAGAGGGACAGTGTTGAATTGAAAAACTGTTGTGCTGAAGACGAAGCTGTTATTATGTCCATTGCAACATTAGAAGACGATGGTTTGCCGCTAGAAGTAGTACCGTCTAAATATCAAAACGAGGTGCAAGAATTAATCGAATCATACAAGCCGCAGGTCGTAGTGGAACCACCGTTTAAGATGCATATCGAGTTGAAAGAAAAAATGCCAGTCGTGCATCGGGCTAGTCGACTAGATTTTGTTGAGCAAGAGGCACTCAGGTCGCAGATTTCTCAATGGCTGATGGATGGAGTTATTCGACGATCAACGTCGCCATATGCTAGTAGAGTAGTCATCGTAAGAAAGAAAGATGGTACGCCGCGAGTTTGCGTCGACTACAGAGATCTGAATAAGAAGGTCATTAGAGAAATTTTCCCGACTCCATTGATAGAGGACGTCATCGACAAGCTGCAAGGCGCACGCGTGTTTACAACAATAGACCTAGAAAACGGATTCTTTCATGTAGCAGTCGATGAATCGAGTATTGGATATACGGGATTTATCACCAACGAGGGGCATTTTGAGTTCATGTACGCGCCGTTCGGATTTTGTAACTCGCCAGCTGTGTTTTTGCGTTTCATTAACTTTATTTTCAACCCGCTGATTCACGAGGGGATCGTGTTAACATATATGGATGACGTGATAGTGCTGGCCAAGGATGAAAGAGAGGGCGTACAGCGCTTGAAGTACGTATTGGAAGTGTGCATGAAGCACGGGCTTCGGATTAAATGGAAAAAGTGTCGATTCTTGCAGCGGCAGATTGACTTTTTGGGACACCGTATAGCAGACGGAACCGTCAAGCCAAGCGAGCAGGTTGTCCGCGCTGTAACAAAATTTCCATTGCCACAAAATATTAAAGCTGTACAGTCCTTCCTGGGATTAACCGGGTACCTGAGAAAATTCATATTAAATTATGCAATGATTGCTCGTCCATTGTCAAACCTTTTAAGGAAAGAAGTGCAATTTCGCATGGATTCATCGCAAATAGATGCAGTAACAAAGTTGAAAGCTGCTATTACTAGTTGCCCAGTGTTACAAATTTATCGACGAGGAGCAGAAACAGAGCTGCATACGGACGCTTCAGCTAGAGGATTTGGAGCTGTGTTGTTCCAGCGAAGCGAAGATCAACAGTTGCACCCTGTTTACTATTATAGCAGCAAAACCACTAGTGCTGACGAGAGTGCTCATAGTTACTATTTGGAAGTTAAGGCCGTCTATTTGGCTTTCAGGAAACTTAGACACTATCTGTTGGGAATCCATTTTAAGCTGGTCACTGATTGCAGTGCTTTTAGACAGACAATAGAAAAGAAGGAGTTGCCACTAGCAGCCTCGAGATGGGTAATGTTTATTCAAGATTTTGACTTTGAAGTGGAGCATCGAGCTGGAAGTCGCCTCCCGCACGCTGATGCATTAAGCCGATTTCCCACGATGATATATTTGATGCGAGATGAATTTATAGTCAGGTTAGAGCGAGCGCAAGCGAAGGATCCGCATATCGAAGCTATTAGAAAAGTGCTGGAATCCAATCCTAATTACGATGGCTATGTGTTAAAAGGATCGTTGCTGTTCAAAGGAGTTGCCGGAAGAGAGCTGTTATGTATACCAAGAGCGATGGAATCAGAAGTCATTCGAACCGTGCACGAACGGAGTCATTTTGGCGTACGAAAGACGATATTCCAAATTGAGAACGAATACTACATCTTGAGTTTGAAGAAGAAGGTGGAGAGTTGCATTCAAAACTGTGTGCGGTGCATCCTAGCAAGTCGCAAAGCCGGAAAGCAAGAGGGGTTGCTGCATTGTCTAGAAAAGGGTGATCAACCATTGGACACTCTTCACGTGGATCACTTGGGGCCGATGGATGCCACCAGTAAGTCATACCGCTATATTTTTGTTGTTGTGGATGCTTTCTCGAAATACACTTGGCTGTTTCCGACGAAAACGTTGTCTACCGATGAAGTCTTGAGGAAGTTCGCCGAGATCCAGAGAAGCTTTGGAAACCCGAGACGGTTAATCAGTGATCATGGAGCTGCCTTTACGTCCGCAGCTTTTAAGGAGTTCTGTGACCGGGAAAACATACATCATGTGATAACAACTACAGGAGTGCCGCGTGGAAATGGGCAGGTTGAACGAGTCAACGCCAATATAGTGCAAGCTTTGAAGAAGCTGGCTATCGAGCATCCTGAGAAATGGTTCAAGTATGTGGACCGTTTGCAATTCGCGCTGAATACGAGTTTCCATAGAGCTACAAAAACTACGCCGTTCGAGCTACTCTTTGGGGTACGAGGCAGGGGTGCAGAGCATACTGAAATTCGACAGATGATAGAGGAACTACACGTGCAACATTTTAATGCCGAGAGAGACCAGAGATGAATCGAAGCCAGAGAACACATCCAGAAAAGTCAAGAGGAGAACCGCCAGCAATACAATAAGAGACGTAAGCCGGAAAACATCTATAAGGTGGGAGACCTTGTCGCTATCAAAAGAACGCAGTTTGTTGTTGGAAGAAAGCTAGCCAGTGAGTTTTTGGGTCCGTACGAGGTTACGAAGGTGAAAAGAAATGGGCGATACGATGTTGTCAAAGCCAGTGCCAGTGCCGAGGGTCCGAAGATAACTAGTACAAGTGCTGACCACATGAAACCGTGGCGCCGTTATGCCGACTATGAAGACGAAGGTTCTTCATCCGAGACGGATGAAGTTCAGGATGGCCGAATGTGGGAAACGAGCTGTGCTGGCAACCCGGAACGAGTGGCCTGCTAGACGACACAGACGAGATAACGGGTGATTGAACAACTGGTTAGCGAGCACAAACACATAGCGGACGGATGTTGAAGAAGATTCGTATCGAAGACGTCGTGAGAGGCAGTTTAGCAGAGAGCCGTTCCCATCATTCTTAAATTCATATTGTTTTCATTTACAAGTCCGCATCACTATATTAAATAAATATCTTTTATCGAATCAACATCATCGTTATTATTACAATCCCACATATATATAGTGAAAATAAACCTAAAAATGTTTTTTATTATTTGAACGATGAACTTTCACCAAGTAACGGCCTCATCCATCGAATATGTGATAGGACAAAAAGACATTTAATATACGGCTGAGTCAATGATTCTATCAATATTGCAACAAAATACTAGCCGATTAAAATGGAGTAACACTTGTTTTTCTTTTAAAGGAAAAGTATATTTGTTGTGCATTTAATTAAAGTTTTTGTTGAATTAAATCATTCTATAAGTCTGTACATACTAGGTTAAGTACAAAACCCTTCTGATATGAGTGTAGTTCTGTCTACCATACTTGTTTGATATTATATTTGCTTGAAAAAAAAATTAATTCTCACATATTTTATTCTAAATTACCCATCTTTATACATAAATATTTGTATAAGCCAGTATAAAAATATAATTTCTTTTCTTGATTAGTATAAATATTATGAACGTTACCCCTGAAGCTTCGGGGAGAAGATATGTAGTGGTTATCTCCCCGGTCCTTTGTTACATTATTAAATACATTTTCACGCGATGATTTTCATTTACATTTGATACATCCCTGCATTCCACAGTAATTTGAAACTCATTACTTGCTGATGTGGAACATTTGTTTATTAATAAACTTTGGAATAAAATTAAACAAATTGCAAGTTTACATACAAATAGTTTTGATTAAATTTAGCAGTTACACATATATAACCTCTCGATTTTGGACATAGATAAAGCTTGCATTATTCTGCGATAAGATAAGATCCTTTTTGATATACTTGAAAACACTCGGATGTTATCAATTCCCAAAATAATGCTGCAGCTAAATTTGAGCATTTAACATATATTTCTGGATATCATAGTTACGGCTAACGTTAGAAAATACTATCTAAAATATTTGAAATGAGGAAAATAGAAAATAATGCTTGCAATAAAAACCAATGTCAAATTTATAGCAACAAACGAAAAAACGTGAAATCGCAAAATCTAAATTTATATCAATATTTTCAACGAAAAGTAAACTTAAGAAATGGAAAGTAAAATTTTTTTATTTATATTAAATAAACATAGAATGAATTGTTAAGCAAAATTTATTGGTCTTCTCCTTTTTCTCTAACGGATATGAGACCCACAACGTTGGTGGGCTCTTCCTGAAAAATATGAGCTAGCCATCGAGCGAAGCTTCCCTTTTTAGACATTTCCGGGGCTCTCGCCTGGCAAGATTGGCCTTCCATTTTTCTTATGGCCAATTCATTAATATAGATCATTGATCTGGTTAAGAGGGGTGCGAAGGGGCATCACTACCACCCAGATGCCCCACTTTTTTTGTGGGCCGTGAGTATCCGCGGCAATGATGAATTCGCCTCATATCTCGTGTCCGGGTAACTTTGAAATGCCGTCTTGTTTAGCTTGTTCTATCTTTCAGTTCGTGAACTCAGCCTTCGACACCTGTCAAATGGATACAGTTTCTCTGGCCAAAAAATTCATAAGCATGATATTTTTTGTAGTGAGTCCTTGCACTGGCGGAAAGAACCCGGTCCACGACACCGCAACGCTAGTTACCAGCACGCTTACGCGTCGCCAGGCAAGGTCATTCCAGTTTCACTCGCTGAGGCAGTGATCCATCGCTGCAGTCCTGGATGAGCATTTTTAATCCACGAAGCACTACAGCTGCCACCATATTTAATGAACTCAATTGGAATCTCATCGATGCCCGGTGCTTTATTATTCTTTTGGGCTTTGATGTGGAATAAACTTCTCCGGAAATATCTACGGACTCCGATGATCTGGAGCTGTGTGTAGGATTTTAAAGGTTCTTGAAATATGAAGCCCATCTTCTTTTAAACACGGCAGAGCGTGATCTTGAACCAATAACTTCGTTTCAGGCTTTTCACCACTTTGTATGCTTGTCTTGTATTGTTGCTCACTAGACTTACATTGATGCTTCTCAATTGATCATTATAGCATTTTTTTCTTAATTATAACTAATTTATTCGCTACTCTTCTGAGATTTTCATAATGTTATCTTTATGTGCTGGTTTTCCCACAATTATTGTTTGTACGCCTGATTCTTTCTGTCCAACACATTTTGGCATCCATAATTCAAACAATCATTTCTTTTGCGCCGGGCTTGATGTCTGATAATCTGTTCTGCCACTATCTTAATTGCCACTTTCACTTCCACCCACAGCTCGTTGCTTGTTTTCGGTGATGTGTCTGATAAGATGGGCCAACTAGCTGAACCAGCTGGTTATCACAATATTACTACCCTAAACTTTAAACCTTATCTCTAAACCTTATATAATAAACATAACATATACCTACCCCAAATATTGAGATCTATATCTTATTTTTAACACAAACAAACAACAACAACACTAAATGCGCCAAAATATGTGTGAATCGACCAACTGGATGCCATATTTTATTCAGCTTTTCTACATACATATATTTTTAACATGATAAGAGGGTACAGAGCTTGATAATGGCACTAAAGTCAAGCAACTATTATTATAAATTCGGTCGTAACCAAGTCAATATGATTGAAATTTTTAAAAAATGGTATTATACCTGTGCTTAATGGCTTTTAAATTGAAAAGAAACACAATAAAGAATCATTTGCAAACAAGAAGAAGAACATACAAGAATATATTGTCACGTGTTTTGGTTCGCGGCCAATAATTTTAATGTTCCCGGAAAGTGAAAACGCAATGTCTGTTAAAATTAAGTTTAGAGAGTTTATTTACTAAAAAGTTTACAATCATAAATTTAACTATTTCACAAAAGTTAATTAAAATCTAACTTCCACTTCTAAATTAATTTCTATTACAACTGTCCACTTAACAATCAATAAATCAATCAGTATCGCCTTTACTTCGCGCTCCACTATATCGCAGTTTACTATCGCGGTTTCACTATCACTTTTAATTTGCACTCACCTTTAGCGCAGTTTTTATTATCGCGATTGTAATGAATGATCCCCCCATTCATTCAGCTCGCCTTTATATAGGGTCTCTAGCGGTTCAATCCATTTCTCGTACATTGGCGAATGTTCTGCCGAGAGGTATCTGGTACGTTCGAGCAGCTGAATGAATAGAGCAGTGACTCACTTTCAGATGTTGATCATGCTTGGTAGGTTCTCGTGGTTTGGAGTAAATTCATTTTGTTGATGATCTTAATGGTTGTGGAAACAATTGCAACAGTAGCTCGCAGAATTATTTGTACATGTAACAATATCAATTTGAACTTATCAATTAAAATAAGATATTTACCAGCAACAATTAATATAATAAGTTAAGTAAATAAAACAAAGTCACAAAAACATATGCCGAACGAGTGGAGCCAATCAATTATATTCCCTATCCACAAATAAGGTGACAAGCTACAGTGCGAAAACTATAGAGGCATATCACTGCTTTGTACGGCGTATAAAGTATTTTCAAAATCTTAGAAAATAAAATCGGATCATACGCCAACAGTATTATTGGGGAGTATCAAGGGGGTTTTAGAGCAGGTAAATCTTCAAGAGACCAATTGCTCACAGTTAAGTAGGTACTTGAAAAATGCTGGGTGTTCATCATAGACGTACAACAAATCTTCGTTGACTTTAAGCAAGCATACGACAGTATTGATCGTTACGTACAGTAGCAAATAATGCTTTGCTCTGGTATCCCAGCCAAATTACCGTCTTACCAAAACGACAACCTTCCAAGTCCGCATCAATAACCAACTCACCGACGTCTATGACACAAATATCGGACTAAAGCAGGGGGATAAGCTGGCCCCGTTGGTATCCAATTTGGCTCTGGAATACGTCATAAGAAAGTTACATGTCGATGGACGACATCAACATTCTGTCACAGTCATTAACAATCGCCAAAAAACTCTTCCTGAAACTCGACAGCGAAGCAAAACTAGTAGGGCTGCAACACAATGAAAATAAAACAAAGCTCATGACACAGTTGAGGAAAAATACCTCAAATACATAAAATATAATAATTAGCGAATACAGTATCGAAAATGTGAGCAAATTTGTGTATTAAGGTGCCAAAACAACAAGAACCAGTTATAAAAGAGACGAAATACATCGAAGAATACAGCTCGCAAATAAAATATTTTATTCAGTTTTGACGATCTTAAAGACCAGCTGCATACACAGGTAAACAAAGCTCCAAGTATACAATTATGTGATAAGACCTATGTTATGCTATGGATGTGAAACATGGACTCTAACCCAAGCACAGCAAACATATTGAACGCCTTCGAGCATCGGGTCCTGAGCAAAGCTAGACGGGGACCAATGGCAAATTTGATACAACTATGAGCTGTATGAAATTTTTAACGAGCTTGATGTCTAAACGATTGTCAGGCTGCAGAAGCTGCAATGGGCTGGCCACATGAATCGTATGGACGAACAACAAGGTATTTTTTGAGAGAACTGAAGGCCGGAGACTAGTGAGGAAACTGAGGAAATGCTAGTCTGACTCGGTCGACGAAGACAGTTCATCGCTGCTCGGATTTCGAAATTGGAGGACACGGTCAATGGGCCGAGACAGTTGGAGGCACTATTTGCAAGAAGCGAAGGCCCGAGAGGGGCTGTAGTGCTACGAAGAAGAAGAAGAAGCAAAAAATTTTAGATTGTTACGGTGATTTTGTGGCATAAACTGATCGATGCAAGTTTTGCTCCTATCATTAAGGTTGCATATGATAGACAACATATGGGACTAAAATAGTTCGGAATGAAATTGCAATCCATTAAAAGATGCTAGAGATATTAACCTTTCGTTTTCTGAACTAAGAAAACTGAAATTTAGCACACTTTCATATAAAATGTGATCAACTTTTTCACTGTTGGCTATTGGTTATTAGTTTCATCTGTATATTTTTTGTAACTTTTTAAATATATGTCCGGGTATAAATTTTTAATGGAAATGGATAGAGGAGTTCTTTTCACCAAAGTATTGGGAAATAAACCATTAGGACCCATTTCAAGGACGTAGAAATCGAATAATAAAAGAACATTACAATTCTAGTTCAATGAAGGGCTCTGCAGGTATTAACGGTTATATATGGTGTATTGCGGTCGAAAAATAGACTTAATATACGTCCGCGTGATATAGTGGTTAGAGCACTCTTCTCGTAAGCTGAAAGTCCCTGGTTCGACAACCAGATTTGTTTCGCCTGATTCTTTGGACGGACTATAAACCCGTTCAGTTATGATACGTACTGGTCTAAAATCAGAGCGTATCGCAGCTGGGTTGACGGAATACCGTCAAAGTATGGTACTGACCAATATCACCTTCCTGAGTGCCGACATATTCGATCAAAATAATGAGATACTCGATTTCTAAGAGAAGGCCTGGAAGGGCTGTAGTGCTAAAGCAAATAAAAAAACGGTCAATATGAAATATACACACTCGTCTATACTATAATGATTTGATGGCGTAGTTTTCATAGCTAATGAGAAGAATCGTGGTATAATCTGCAGAAGAAACTGAATTTTCATAGACTTTAAATGGAAAAGTTTACCTCTGGAAATATTAAATAAAAAAACGTTTTTTTCTTTTTTTTGCAATATTTCACAAGCTGAGTCAACCGGTAAATACGATTTTTTTTAATTAAAAAATTGGGCACTTCTGAAAATTTCAGCCCATGGTGTAAGTGATTGCTAAAATGTTTAATTGATATTTTGAAGGAAATATTGATAAAGGGAGTAGTTTAATTGCAGCTGGAGCATTTCGATGACCTTTCCCGTAGGCATTACGAAAGCAGTTTAACTCGGACTTTTTAGTGTTAATTTTTAGAGGCCAATCAAACACATAACTTTTAGCACTTGAAGTTAAAAATTAATTTTATTTAAAACTGCTAAGGGACTTGCATCACTTGCAAAAAGGATAACATCGTCTGCGTAAAGAAATATTTTAACCTTGTTATTCATGTTATTTTGATAGCCACAAGGAATAGAGGCAAACCCAGAATAGAACCTTGAGGAATACCAAAATATACACAAATCGAAGAATAAGAAGAACTACCTATTTTAATCGATAAGCTAACCGTAAGAAAACTTATGAAAATACAAGCTAAAGGAATTGAATAATCATTTTTTAAAGTTTCTGAATTAAATCTTTTAACGAAACCGAATTGAAAGCCTTTTCAAGATAAATTGTACACGTTACTGTAACTTCTTTGTTTCGCAGACTAGAAAACATTTTATCATGTATGGATAAGATTGCATATTCAGTAGAAATTTTTTCCTTGAAACCAAATGGTTCAATAGGAATAAATGGTTCAGAAAATACTTCAAAAGATTGCAGAATAATATTTTCAAGGATTTTGAGTTTGTTCGAAAGAAAACAGATGGGCCTAAATTTATTAATGTTACCATTCGATCTTGATTTTGGCAAAGGAATTAATGTAGCTGCTTTCCAAGTTGATTGAAAATAACCATTATTATTGCAATAATTTGCAATGATGACAAGAAATCTAGAAATCGAGCTGCCAAATTTTCTGATTCTAAGTCCGAAATGTCGCCTGGACCAATTTAATTTTTATTATTATATATTAGATTTCATTTAAACCATAATAATTTAAACAAGTAGGATGGGAGGAGCAACTATGAGGATAGAATATTGTTAAAAAGATCCTGACGAGAAAACGTTCAAATTTTCATCTATCGTAACATATGTTGTCCACTAAAAATAATCCGATCACTGGAACTATTCCAATCATTTAACAACCGGCCTCAACTTATTTATTTCTTTAAAAACATATGAAGATGGGTTCATAGAAGAAAATTAGAGTATATATGCCAAACTCAATTCAATTTGCCTTTTTTCTCTATAATTTTTTCAATGAACGTGTCTTTAAAAATAATTTCATCTCAACATTCCTAACTGTTTAAGATAATATTCATGTTCATTTGGATATGATTAAGTATTATTCATTATCATCGCAAGCACATTTTAGTCTCTAAAACCTCAATCCTATTATAGGTTATTAAATATACAGTTGATAACATCATTCAATATTTAGCTATAAAAAAAGTTAAGCAATGAAATTAATTTCAAGAAATTTATCGGTGAGAGATAAAACTTCAACAAGAAGCAGCAGGTATTGTTACAAAATAAGGGTTGATACAAATTACCATTTTTAGCATAAGTTTAGATAAAGTAAATGCATAGTAATACATTTTTCGTTGTTGCTTATAGGTAATTAGATTCGTGAGTATTCAACATCATGTAGATATAATTCTCCTTTTTTTTCTATGAAATCGCAAAAAAACGCGAGAATACTTATACAGCAACGATTATCATTTTATCTTGAAGGAAATAAATTTTAAATTCTGTATGTCTCTGTCTCTCACTGTAGGCGTAGGCTTTATCTTCATGACAAGGAACTATTTGTTTTCAATATGCGTGTTAATTATTTCTCCTTGCATCAACGTAGTATCACGAGAATATATAGATTTCTGATCTGGATTAAATCGGCAGATTCCAATTTAAGATCTTTATTGGGTATTTTTCTTATTTTTCAGTAAGCCAAGCCTAACAGTATTCATACGGGTTCTGCCTTTGGGGTTTTTGTGGAGCCCGATAATTAATAATTATTTACAGATGGCTCTTGTACGATGACCATAGATTTTGTGGGGGTCATTGCCGCAATTAATTCACTTTTTTTTGCATTTACCATGATTTTCCATTCCCAGTAGTATGCAGTAAGATATTTCAAATATTTTTGGAGCCTCGTCTTAGCAAAGCGCAAATCATGCTCAGATAAGTACACTAATAAGTCAACAGTGAAGAGGTTCACCAGAATTCCAGGCTTATATTCATCTCTTATGCCTGGGACGTCAGAGGTGAATATATTGAAAAGAAATAGGCCTAATATAGAACCCGATCCCTGAGTCAATACAGAATGGGTGTGTTCTAGCTCCACCAGCCACCGTAAAGGCAGTTCCTCCCCTAATGAAACTGCCTATGATTACGCAATATGAGCCGGAAAGCCAAAATTTGTCATTTTGTAGAGAAGCCCATTGATCCATACAGAGTCAAAAAGCTACAATAAGCTTATTGTTGCGCCAACTTTTCATTATATCGGCTTGGAGTAAGGCCAGAGCCACTACCGTGGAGTGGACTTTTTTGAAGCCATATTGTCTTTCCGCCCCAATTTTTGCCCCTCGAGAGAATTGTATGATGCCTTCAAGTATTACCCTTTCAAGCAGCTTACCAATATTCGAAAGCCATGAAATTGAGCGAGTATCGACTATGTCAGTACTACCCGATTTTTTGGGTATTGCAAATATTTTTGCGCAATTTCATTGATGAGGTAGGTAACACATATTGATGCAATTATTCAGAATGATCACGAGGAGAACAAAGAAAATATGGGGAAGTTTTTAA
Organism: Odontomyia ornata; assembly: GCA_963969285.1. Taxonomy (NCBI): domain Eukaryota; kingdom Metazoa; phylum Arthropoda; class Insecta; order Diptera; family Stratiomyidae; genus Odontomyia; species Odontomyia ornata. The sequence goes on from OZ017738.1 coordinate 402,576,437, forward strand.
AGTCCCTGCTGATTTTTTGGAGTTTTACTCCAGTGCCAACAAAGTGAGTCTCTCAGGACTGACAAACAGACCAAGAACAGTAGGTGCGTCAGAGAGATTTGAATCAGAAAACCTGGTCAAGCACAATTGCTCATGGTCCTTGTCCAAATTCGTTGTGGTACTGATCACCAACGAAGATCGGATGAGATCTCACTTACTTTCTCTCCTTGAAGAACTTTCGCAAACTGTTTGCGATAGAGTCAGCGATAGCATATGGAACCATCATAAAATAGGACCCCGGGCAGCTTTTTCTGCTAGTTATCCTATTGATATGAGGAAACATAAGGACCTGGTTTGATACTTTCCAGGGCCTGTTCAAATTACACGTTAGCAAAAGCCGTGGTTCTCCTCGAGATCATTCGGTCTAGAGACATAATCAATAGGTGAATACGTTCATACTCCCAGTTGGCCATATTTAAATTATGGTGGCGGAACCTTGCTTCTAATCTGACTACATCTACAATGAAGCTCCAAGATATCTTCTGGTAAATGTCGATGAAGGTTATTAGTCGAAGATTAGTTAGTGGAAATTTTTGACCGTATCCAGGGTTGAATTCATCCAAGCGACTCCTTCATTGATTTCAGGAATAGAAAGATTTTTTGATCTTTTGATCGTAATTTTCTTCAATTTTCCATCAAGGTTAGCACTAACTGTGGCCCAATTGATTTGCTTCTATCGGCGGAAAGTGGGCTCTTTTGGGGGCAATCAATATGTGATCCATATTTGATTTAACTCAGTTCGAAAGCTGTGCCATAGCAATTAGATGCAATACTTCCCCATCATGGAAATCAACTCCTTTGGCATAGAAATTGAATTTTTCAACCTTGCGATGGCTGGTGTTTCATATCCTTCCATATTGTTTCAATGTTTAATCTTGGGAACTACTTTCTCAATCGTTTCTAACTACTTTCTCAATCGTTTCTAACGTCAGCTTCTCTAACTTCCACTAATAGAGATCTATTTCATCGTTAGTTAGATTCCTGACATTAGGAACCATTGAGCAAGAGTTGCCATCATCAGAAGGAGGAATTGCTTCTAGTGCTCCCAATTAAACTTCTTTTGAAACTTTCCTCAGTCTGTTTTTTTGAAATTCAACCGATGGTTTTCATGTTGAACTGGGATAAGGAAGAGATCATCCCTTTGATGATTGATTTCCATTACGATTGTGTTATGGTCGCTATCGTAACGAAGCACCTGCAATTTCCGTTGAGGACTATTAAAGCTGAATTCAAGTCTTGCGTCAGCAATGCAGAGGTCCAAATATGAATTTGTTCTAGGGTATGTTGGGAACTCCGACCCATATAGGTTGCACCTGTATTCAATTTGGTTCTCTGTTATCCATAATTTCAGGAATACACCTCTTGGATTATTGGTGGCGTTTAGCCATGATGTATGCTTGGCATTCAGGTCACCAGCAAAAACATAATAACTATGCAGCCTGTTCAATTCGAGTATTTCAAACAAGGAATTGAGTTCCTCCTTGAACTTGAGAACATTTTGACCAGTTGCATATGCACGCACACGCCACGTCAATTTTGTCGTGGGATGTCAAGAGGAATTGACAGCCACATGGCAGTGAAGTGTGTACGTAGTAGCCGTCACCCAAGAAGAGTCGGGTTGCACATGTTCGCGAACAATCAGTTTACGAACCAACCGAAAAGGATCATTTGCTGGATGAAAGAGCAGCCCGTGAAAATTCACCATCTTATATGCATCATGGGGTTAGCGATTCAGTTCTATTCAAAGTGCCATTAGAGGATCGATTGGCAGTTGGTTCATCAACGATTATAAAACAACGAAGACTAGCAGGTTAGTGTTAAAATACTAACCGTGATGAATATGTGATGAATGTTATTCGTACAGATTTAACTAACTAACAAGCAACAAAAGCTTTAGTTTTGGCCAATTGGTATATCCGTTTGAAAGAACAACTCATGTTGAAGAAATTTAGAGCTGTATCACACCAACAACAACAGCAGCAGCACCAGCAGCAGCATCAACAACAGCCTCCTCCACAACAGCAGCAACAACAAAATAGTCCTGGAGATCCAACCCAACAAGTTCCCATTGCCATCATACAAGCTGGCGACCCTACAACAATAACGAGGGCATCAATTCAGTTGCAACACCTCCCCCCAGGTTTGGATCACCATTCAGTTGTCTATTAAAAATTCCTAATAAGAGGCAAAGCAAAGGTCAGTTTTAAAGCTAACACAAAGATAATTGCACCTGATCTGTTACGAGTGATACAGTTTATGCTTAGGAGTAATCGAATAATGAAGCTGAAACTTGAGGAGCAAAAATGCCAAATTATCTTTAGTTTCAAGTATTTTGGAAAAATTGAAAATTATGACTCTTTAATTCACTCGTCAGCGATCGGCCTGTGCTCCCACAAGTAACCAAAGGTCATATCATGAAAATTAGTGTGGATATATTTCTTCTATCCTGTATCAAGGCAGATGGGTTCCAAAAGGGTTAGCCATGTATTTAGTTAAGAGTCTATCTTTTTACTGCAAATAGTCTGCTATTCAGGAGCGGTGCGATGTTCCGGAACCAGTATTTTTATCGTTAGTGATTGAACATCTCGTAATATTTTAATAAGTTTTCGTATTCGGTTATTTGTTGTTTATCGTTTTCTTCTTACTTTTCCATTGATTGCATGATCAAGCATTTAGTCTTTAAGAGAGGAACAAAAAAATAAAATGTTACTTTCCCGCAACGTTCCAACTGTTAACATTGTTGTGTATTTCGAAGCAGCCTGCATGTATGTTCGAAATGGGATTAAAAAAACATAATTGGACCAAAACAATTGTTCCAAAAGGATATTAGATAATGCGTAGGAAGATAGGAGAAGGGATTTTACAGAAGTTTTTATCTAATTGCAATTACTCTTCTAAAGTGCAGTTACAATCTAATTAAAATTGCGTGAAATTATACACGCATGAAAAATATTTTCAATTTCAAAATAAAACAACAAACATTATTTCTCAGAAAATATTTAGCAAAAAAAAAATTTAATGACGTTTATTAATATTAAGTATAATAGAATATATACCCGATACGTTATCTTCCTTTATTTTAAAGCGCTTTCAAATTTTGGAAATAGCTAATATGAATTACTTTACGGTATACTTTATTTCTTCCTCCCGTTCAAACGGGTATAGAAGAAACAAGTTAAATATTCCGCGGCCTGTTGTAAGTGCTTCGGTATAATAAAGAAAGGGATTCCATTGGAATATTGACTATATTAAATTGCGTTGATTTACACTAAACAAACTTTATTTTGAAGTGGACGATATATATACATTATAATTTTTTTGTAAATTTGGAATGTTATGGAATTTTCTTGTTTATGTTGAAAAGAAAACATGAGAGCAGCGTTAGTTAAGTATTCAAATGGTTTTGATGAAAACGATGTATTCATTTTGGTTCGTCGAATGTTTAACGTACACTGACATTGATACGTATCAATTGTTGTGAAAATTCATGATCCAATTTCAAAAACAAAAGACTATTATAATTCTTTAGTTTTTGTTCCACTCCCTTAACATGCCGAATGTTATAAATTAGGTGAAAAACGAAAGAAACTTACTTGTAATGGAAAAAAATTTTATTTTACTTGAAATAGAATTATATGAATTGCTAACTCGAAACACGATTTTCCTTTCCAGTGGTCCTTTCTTTCAGCGGGAAATAGAGTGCATGGTAAGTATGCCGTCGCGAGGGTAGGGTTTGAGAAAATCCGCTAAGGTCGGTTTCGCGTCGCGCGTGGTACGCGGTACCTTAGTTGATTTTGGTTTTTCTTTAGCGTAGTTTTTTTTCGGATTTACGTTAACGTAGCATATTTTTTGGTACCGCGTCGTAAATTCGGGAACGCGAAGTAAAGATTAGATCTTTGTCCTTTGACAGGTTGTATGAAGAAATACGGAGTAACGTAAAGTAGGTTTCCTCTCCGTATGGTTTTGTTTTGGTGACGCGTTTGAAAACGGGCATGTATTGGTGGCTGAAGATTGTAAATGAGCGTAATCCATTTGGAGACCCGCGACCGAAATCCTCTCCGATCTAGCTGACCGACAAGCAGCCACCGCGAGAATGGATTACGGTGCACGGATTGGTTGACCGGTTGGTACCATCCGTTGGCACTACTCAGACTTAACGTCTAGAACCGATGAGAGGTCGGTTCCGCGTTCGCACGTAGACATACAATCATTACATTATCCCCACCTGGCAGTGAAATTTTGATAACGGACACTTCAAGAAACTCAAAGTTTTTGAATTCGACTTTTTCAATATTTTGGAAATAATAGGGTCTGCGAACCAATAACCCCGTGCCACCTCCACCATCACCTATTACCCTATCGTTTCTTACGAATGCAAAATCTTTGAATTCCATGGAATGCCATGAATTGAAATGGGTTTCAGTGAGAAGTATGATGTCAGGCTTTTGCTTGACAATAAATTCAAGGATATAATCACGCCAATGTATAGCAACGATAGAGTTGACGTTGATCGATATGAGGCGAAGCCTATCCATGGAAATATGATTGGATGACGTTATTATTAGGCATTTGAAAGACCTAAACGCTGAAAAGCAAAGTTAATTTGTGAATCTATTTTGTCGATTCTCTCCGATAAAGAATTAAGTTTCTGGTAAATTTTTGAGAAGCAGCTCATTATTGCCACTTACATTATTTCCAACTTTTTCTGCTGGTCCTCTAGTGGCAAGTGCAAATGATACTAAGGGCTTGACGAAGTTGGAAGGTATGATATTACGGTGTACTTGTTTTTACTTTGGAGCAAATTTAACTTTTGCATCTTGATATCGGGAGCATCCTCGATATGATGCTGGATGACCAAAAATACCGTAGTTAATGCAGTATAATTTTTCTTTAGGCTCCATCTGAGCCACCGGGAGCATGAACGTCTTTGCATTTAACGCACCGATAGTGCATGGCACAATTGGCAGCCGAATGTCCAAATCTTTGATACCGGTAATACTGGTTGACTTCTCTTTTCTGGAGGCGTTCCCACCTCACCACTCTGAAATTCAAGTACCTTATTTGTTGAAGGGCACTTGGACTGCTCTTATTTGCAATTTGTACCAGGTAAAGTGGTAAATTCTTCCTTTCTATGGTCAACCTTCTTGCCGCAAAGGCTTTGACTGAAACAATATCAATATCTGGTACAGCTTCCTTGAGCACCTGAAGAAGATCGACCGAATCCTCTCCGCAGTCCAAACCCTTCAACAAGAAGGTCTAATTCTTTTCACTTTTGGGGGTATAGGTGAAGTGTGGAACCTCCCCAGAATTCAGCGCATCTTTGGCTGACTTGAAATCAACCAGTGATTTTGTCCTTATAGTAAATTTTTCGGCATCTCCTCGTTTGATTTTGAAATTGGTCAGTTTATTTTCGGCTGCCAATAGCCGAACCATATCTTTCCCGGTTTGTCCGAACACGTTGATTGGCGGAACTTTTTCTGTCTTGTTGGAAGCTTTTTCAGAGGAACTAGCAGAACTGCGGGCTGATTTTTTCTCCTTATTTTTGTTCTTTAAATATTGAATAAAATTTAAGTCATTATCTTGATTAGAATTACCTTCTATGTTTTCTTCAATTTCCATATCTTCGGTTAATCCTTCCAGCGCTGCAAAATAGTTTCGGCCCTCGTTGGTGCCGCCAGCACTTAGAACTTCTTCTGGAATTGCTTGCTTTGCACTTTTCTTCGGCTTTTTTACCTTTTGCCATTGATTTTGTGGCTGCGTCTTTTGAGGCTTCATTCCTTTCTTGAAGAGATCCTTGAGGGACTGTATCTCTAGCCTTAGTTCATCATTTTCTTTTTTCAATTTGGCCATTTGTTGATTGTCCGCTATTATTTGCAGCTTGCACCCTCCATCTGCGGAGTTTTCTTCGTTATGTTTACTTGGTGATTATCGCCAGTTTCGTATTCGTCTTTTCTCCAGGTTGCCCCAACGGTGGGAAGCCGTCGGGCTCCTCCATACCAGCGGCGAAATTTTCTTTGGTAATTTGTTTTTCGTTACCAATCGAAGTAAAAAATATTGGATAGAAATTTCTTGAGTCGATTGCTTCGACAATATAAGTTTTTTCCGATAGAAATTAACTTCGGACTACTACGATCTATTATACTTAAATAGTATAGATACGTGCGAACTCAGCCACCTTGGGCTTTTCCAAAGTGATTTTATAATGGAGCAAAAATGAATTTTTGAAAGATTTTGTACATCATCATTATTTAGGTTGAATTTAAAATATTTAACCCTACATTATTACGGCAAGATCATACTGTAGATAAGTTTGTTATTTCGAAATTATTTATTTCCACAATTTGTGATAAAACATCATTTTTTATTTCGGGAATAGGGAACAAGTCGTTCAACCTCTTCGGGATTAGAATAAGTTAACGTCTAATAAAAAGCACAAATGAATGTCCTCCTGCTTTCTTCTCTTTCATTAAATTTAGAAAGAAGTAAAAGTCTAAATTTTGTTCCCAATAATTTTGTCGAATAAGAGCAAAAATTACAACGTGGTACTTATATGAAGGAAATCGTTTAAAAATCGATTTCACCAGTAGAGGATTAATGTTATTTATAAAAATGGATGGAAGTCATAAAGGTTTTCAACAACGATATCCGGATCACTTGATTAACTTGGTTAATGTTAACACTGTGTGTGAGAAACTATTTAGTACATTAAAATCACTAAAAGCAAATTTATTATTATTAAAAACAACTACACCATTATTATTCACTTTAGATGGTTTGGAAAACCAATTTACCGATCGCATTTTGAACTTGGTAACATAATCTTGAATTGCTATACTATTGCTTTTTTAGAGTAGGCAATGGCTATACCTAAGGCTAGCTTTGAAGAGCTTTCCACTTCAGTCATGTTTTTTTATGTTTGTATGAATACAGGGATCTATAACCGACATTGTAAGAAAATTCTTGTCTATTAGTTTAAGTGCTTGAAGTTCTCTTTCGCTGAATTTTTTGAAAATTGTGATTGTAAGAGTTTTACATTATCGGGTCTTAATTTTTTTGATTCTAGATTGCGCTGGAATCTTTACAAATACCATGTTTTTCACAATATTCTTGAATTTCTATCTCTGAGAATGATTGATACGTCAATAATTCCTTCCATACAAGGAAAATAAAATCATTGCCCGCAATTAGATAGGAAAAATTCCTAATAATGCAATATTTGCACAAATCGGAAAATGCTCGAAGATTTTGCTAATAAAATATTTTAATATTTTTATTATTACATATGGCACAAATGAAAACACGCTTAACTTGATAACTGCTGGACGAGAGTCCTTTAGAAATTTCAACATATATGTTCACAGAATTTCAGTGTGCATATGTAACATTTGTTCCAAAAATGTTGCCCAAAGCCGCTGTAATTCATAGTATGACTAATTCGCCGTGATTCTGACAGGTGACAACTCACTGAAAAATCCAAAAAGTCAGTCCGCATTTCGCCGTCATAGTCCGTCTTGACTTTTTAACACATTTTCAAAATATTTGGGTGCCACGTATTTCTCAGAGAATTTCAACACGTATTATTTAGCTTAGCGTTTAGAAAAGGAGATGGGAGCTGGTCAGAGTATTGAAGTTCCCGGAGGCGGTACGGAAGGATATCATGTCTTACGGGTAAAGCTTACAAACGGCCGACAAAGCATGAGAAATTCATTGACTTACTTTTTCTGATTAGGTCCAAGACAAGTCACCCGGCCAAAAGGCCGGTCTTGAATCATTCTTCGACTTCATTGTCGCAATAGGAAATACACGTCTTGATCAGGATAACGATACGCTGAAAGAGTTGCTTAAACAGAATACTGACAAACAAATAAAAATGACTGTGTTCAGCAGCAAGACACAGTCAGTGCGAGAAGTATTGATTACACCAAGTTCAAGCTGGGGAGGTCAGGGTCTACTAGGTGTCAGTATTCGATTTTGTTCGTTCGAAGGTGCTAATGAAAATGTTTGGCATGTTTTGGTAAAATCGATCTGAAATGAATGCATACGCATAAGTCTACATTTTATTAATAATTCAGGAGGTTCATCCATCGTCTCCAGCGGAGCAAGCCGGTCTACGTTCATTTTCGGATTACATTATTGGTGCTGAAGCGATACGACATGAAAATGATGATTTGTTCACGTTAATTGAAACGCATGAAGGGCAATCATTAAAGTTATACGTGTATAATGTTGAAGATGATACTTGCCGTGAAGTAACGATTACACCCAATTCGAGATGGGGTGGGGAAGGAAGTCTTGGGTGTGGAATCGGATATGGATATTTACATCGAATTCCCATTAGACAATTACCCATAGAATCGAAAAGTTTACTGAAAACGCCCATAGTTCCTGACGTACCACAATCTGCAGAGGTAAGTTGTCCCAATTGTTTAACATATTGACACTTTTTTTTCAATTAATGATGCCATTAATAACCCATGCATTTTCTACTCTCTGGAAATCATAATTCATTTTGCCTAAATGAAAACACTGATACATGGCAACAAAATATCTTCAAATGCTCTGCTATTTTGACGTGCGTGATAGCTTTTCCACATCACCGTAATTTTACTACAATATTTATTTGACAAAATTGCTCATCTATTTCCCTTTTGGAATTGTGTGGTGCTAGGCTTTTTGTTTTGGTTAAGAGGCGATTTTCTTCATTTTCTTTAACTATTTTGCCTACTCATGTTGCATTAGTTGCTTCATTTAAATATAAGTAAACTCAAATGTTTACGAATTCCATTTTGTCCCAGCTTCAAGCACCGGCTAGTCCGGCAAACACAACCGTTAGCCCATCATTTCCTTACGTGCCACCATTGACGAATACATTTACCGTCCCGAGTGCACAACCAACAGTTCAACCCCCAACGGCACTTCCGACTGCAGTAACAAATTGGCAGTCAACGATAGATACTACAACGACTACAAACAGTCAAGCCACGGCTCCAACACCATCAGAAAATGTAACACCAAACACAACAGGATCTTTGTTTGGAGTAACACCAAATGCCGCAGTTCCGGAGTTTACATCACCTCCAACAAACACTGCAGCTCCAGCTACACCAGCTGCTCAGGCGGAATCACTATCGACTCCTAATATGGCAAGCAGCGCTCAACCAAGTGATGTGCCGTCGATTCCAATGTATTCGCCGCAACAATTTTCTCATCTACCACCACCGTCATCATTACCAAACATGCCTGGTTTAGACCATGCCCCAACGCACCAACCAACCCCACAGGTAAGATAGTATGAAAAAAGAAAAGTGGGAAGCTAAAGACAGGAAACTTTGGATACGTTGGTTTATGCAATATTTCAAGTTTAATTTTTACTTTCATTGAAAAAAATTTAGATGAGTAATCCAGCTTATCTGAGCTACCCTTCTGGTATGTTGCCACCACCGCATCAACAAATGGGTCAACCACAGTCCTCAAACATGAACTTCCCCCAACCATCCATGCAAACATATTCATCTTATCCACAAGTCCAACAAATGTCTGTACCAATATCGCTACCGGGAATGCCTGCCATTACAGTTAACACGACAATCCCAACGCAAACTCTACAAAACTTTCAATACCAAAACTTGACTTCGCATCATAATTGATTGATAAGAATCGAATGTAAATTTTAGACTAAAAATAAATATTGATGAGGAGGACTCTGTAAAAGTGTATTGAAACTGGTAGAGGGGAAATATAAATGAATATAGTTATTATAAAATTAAACTGCAATTTTTACTTTAGGAAAGCCACAAAAATACAGTTTTAGATGCCTACGAGGATTCCGCGACACCTAACAGTAATGAATGTAATTCTTAAAGAAGTTAATTATCAATTAAATTGTATATTTATGACGTTTCGTAAATCATTTAAATTTAAATATAACAATAAACAGCGATGCTTTCACTTAACAATTTGTTTTTTTGTTTCTTGATTGTTAATTCTTAATTAAGGATGTTTAAATGTTAATTCATTCACAAAAAAAAAATGTTATGTTGCAATATTAATTTTGCAAATTTTTACCACTGTGGTTTTTTATTTACAATTTAAATTGACATTTAAAACTATAATATGTATTGTGAAGTTCTTTGAAATTAATTTAAATTTTTTTAGGGTTTTGTAAAAAGATTTTTTACAATATCCTATTAAAGGGGTACCTGTCTGTTCGTCCGTTCATCAGAACGTACAGCAAGTTTTCTCAGGAACTAGAGAAGCTAGAGTCATCAAGCCTTGTGAAAAGCTCTGAAGTGGTTGGTTAATGGTTTCAGAGTCGAAAAAATTTCAAAGGACTTTAAGGGAATCTTACCACATAAGGATGTTTTCCCTTGAAAAAATTTCAGCGAAGATAGTCGAGTAGGGTATCAAATGAAAGGTCTTGCTAAGATCTCTCATACCAGTTGTTAAAATTGCAATATACAGAGTAGTGTTATGGCGGTTCAAGGTATGACCATAAACGCCATACTTTGTATGAAATCCAGTGGAACTGAGGATCTAATTCATAAAGTGCACTTACACTTTGTAGAATCCATTTAATAGAAAAAATTAAAAACTTAGAGGTTGATCGGAGTAAGCCGGAATAAAGGAAAGATTTTTTTTGTGAGGAGACAGGTCGATCCTACTTTAAAGCAACTGAGCACTGGTGTACTCTAAATATTTCAGGATTTAATAATCTTGTATTGGTCACGACCATATTTTATCTATGTTTAGTTACTAGACAATTAGTTTTGCTATCAGTATGTTTCATTCCTTTCTTGTATATTCATGTATGCATAAAGGCTCAATATATTTGTATGTATGTATCAAGGAAATTTGTTCGTGGCAAATAAAATTGACATTTTATCGTCAATACTGTGGACTGTGACTGAATTTTAAGACAGTGATTTTATTAACAAAAACTAATTTAATTTTCGTGGGTGGTTTAAAAATAAGGAAAAGTAAGAATGTGTATACGAAAAGACTGACGTGAAAATTTGATAGCAAGATAAAAGAGCAAAAAATATTAATGAAGAAGGAAGATATAGTCGTTTACCAGCGGAAGACAGAAGAACATTTTTAAGAGGAAGAAAATAAAGTTGTCAAAGAGAATAGGTCGTAAAAGAGGAAAAAAAAGGAGATAACGTTCTTCGTTGACTGCGACGTATTGACTAGATATCACAGTATTGGACTATGGTCGTTACATTTCCTGGCGAATTGTGTATGGTAAATTTGCTCCCTTTCATACGGAAAGTGCAACGCTAAAGAAAGCTCCCTCGTTGAGAAGATTATCGTACACCTTATTATTTTGAAAAAGGTAAGCGTAGTAAGTAATTTTGTTTAGGGCGAAAAAATAAGGGATAAGATGCCGACATATGAGCGAAGAGTGGAGCGGAGCCGGATATGAGAAAATTGCAACATGCACAAGATTTTTGGAAAAGCTAAATTTAATCTGAGTACCTAGTTGTGCTGAAGGTTCATTGAACTCATGAGTGCAGGGACAGAAAAAAAGATTTCGAGAGGGCTTTGAGGACTTTTATTGAGCTTTTAAATTTAAAAACGAATGGATCGGACCAAACGCCATTAATTAAGATATCACATATCCACCCATATAATGCGAGGAATGCAGATCAATTCGTACTACCTTTTGCCAGAACGGATTGTCTAAAGAACGGTGCCACGATGCGTATATTGAATTTCTTTTATCTCTGAGAGCTGATCATGAATTGGACGACATATTCATGAAAGGATTAATTCACATAATTTTGTATGTGCCCCCTTATAATGTTGTATTGAACATTAACCCGGGGCTAGGCATTACAAATGCTTGTAATGAAAAAATTATGAAAAGAAAAAACGAACAAGTAGCGTATTACGCTATCAAGCGAAAAACTGGAAAGAGTTACCAGAGAAAATGAAGAGATGAAACTCCGAATTCAAAATTTGGAGGAAATGATTCGTAAATTACCAAACGTCAACAAATCTAAAGTGATTTAGCCACAAATGTCCAGAAAACAAGAAGCCATAACATATAAGACGAGCGAAAAAAAGGTAACCATACAAAAGGCTCAATAAACAAATAAACAATACAAGATACGAAAAAGACAACAATCCATGATGTGATATCATATTAAGCCCGGAAGGAGCCAACAACTATGCGCTACTTGCTGCAATGAATGACGATATGGTTACCGAAATGGAGTGCCAAGAAAACATAGGTAATATTAATGATTCTAGTGATAACTTTATCGAATATTTAAAATCTAAAAATAAAGAGGAGAAATAGCCAACCTATGTGTCTGCTGGTTTTCCTATTAAAAATAATAAGACTATTGAAAAAGTTTCTTCAATTAATGTCTGGGCAGCGTGGAGGAGACATGGTTCGCCTATTGGCAGCCGAATATAAGATACATACATAATTTCCAAGTAAAGAGAGTGACAGTTGATAAACTCACATTAAAAACAAAAACACTGGCTGATTTCAAGCTCTAAATAGTGTGAAAACTCCCCACTTTCATACACGCCAAAGGCGGAGAAAAATCAGGCCTTCCTGTTGAAGGGCCTTGACTATGGGGAGAATACAGTTGATCTCCTTGAAATGTTTCAGGAAGCACCACCAGCTGTCAAATTCTTTAGTGTGAAAAATTTTGCTAAAAACAGATCAATTAGTGAAGGCAAAATATTACCATTTTATTTCGTACAGATGTCTAACGATAGCAGTCCAAGTGCCCTCCAAAAGGTAAGGTACTTGAACTATAGAGTTCTGAGGTGGGAGCGTCTCCAAAAAACTTAGTTAATCCAGTGTTACAGGTGCCAAAGATTCAGCCATTCGGCTGCCAATTGTGCCATTAACTATCGGTGCGTTAAATGTAAAGATATTCATGCCCCGGTGAATGCAAATTGGGTCAGATAGAGCCAAAAGAAAAATTATACTGTGTCAACTGCAGGATATTTGGTCATCCAGCATCACATCGAGGATGCTCCCGATATCAAGATGCAAAAGTTAAATTTTCCGCAAAACAAACCAAAGTACATCGCAGTGTCTTACCTTCGAACTTCATCAAGCCCGGAGTATCATTTGCACTTGCTGCTAGACGACCAGTAGACAACAATGTAAATAAAATAAATAATGTAAGTGGCAATACTGAGCAGCTTGAATCTCTTTCGGAAAGAATAAATAAGCAAGACCAAAAAATCAAGTTTATTTTTCAACGTTTAGGCCAACATGCTTCAAAATAGTTTGTCATCCAGTCACATTTCCATGGATAAGCTTCGTCTCATCTCGATCAACGTCTATCTCCTTGAATTTATTGTTAAGCAAAGCCTTACATCATACTTCTCACTGCAACCCACCTCAATTCATGGCACTCCATGACATTTAAAGATTTTTAATTCATGAGAAACGATAGGGTTAACGGTGGAGGGGGAGGTTCGAAGACCCTATTGTTTCCAAAATATTGAAAAAGTCGAATTCAAAAGCTTTGAATTTCTTGAAGTGTCCGTTATCAAAATCTCACTACCAGGTGGGGATAATCTCTTCGTTATCTCTGCCTATGCAACTGATTGAAATGTTCTCAAGTTCAAGGAGAAGCTCAATTCCTTCTTTGAAATACTCCAAACGAACAGGCTGCATAATTATTATATTCTTGACGGTGACCTGAATGCCCAGCATAATCATGGCTGAACGCCAACAATAATCCAAGAGGTGTATTCCTGAAATCGTGGATAATAGAGAACCAAATTGAATATAGGTGCTTTCTATATGGGTCGGAGTTTCCAACATACTCTAGGACAAATTTGGACCTCTGCATTGCTGACGCAAGACTTGAATTCAGCTTGAATAATCCTCAACAGAAGCTGCAGGTGCTTCCTTATGATAGCGACCATAACGCAATCGTAATGGAAATCAATCATCAAATGGATGATCTCTTCCTCATTCCAGTTCCACATGAAAATCGTCGGTTGAATTTCAAAAAAACAGACTGGGGAAAGTTTCAAAAGAAGTTTAATCGGGAGTACCAGAAGCCATGTCCCCCTTCCGATGATAGCAACTCATGCTCAATGGTTCCTAATGACAGGAATCTAACTAACGATGAAATAGATCTCTGTTTGTCGAAGTTAAAGAAGCTGATGTTGGAAGGATTGAGAACCTAGTTCCCAAGATTAAACATCAAAACAATATGGAAGGATATGAAACTCCAACCATCGCAAGGTTGAAAAGATTGAAAAGCCTTCTTCTTACACGCTTCAACAATATTTATCGACGATTTTTGGACTACTCTTTGTTGAAATTACACCTGAAGAATGTCCGGAACTTAATCCGTTCATACGTCAAGAATGAGGTTAGCAATCAATGGGCGAAAAAAAATGAGGGGTATTAGCCCACAGGACCCAGATGGCGTTTTCGCGAAAGTGAATAGCATATTCCGTAAGAAGTCTCGAGTGAAGGTTCCGAATCTTGAAGTCACTACTGATGAGATAAATCTTCTCGATAGGGCTGGTATCGAAATTTATAGTACGACTCCGGATAGAAATGGAAACAGGATTATTTGTGAGGGATTGCATAAACTTGCCCTGATTGGAACACATTTTGAATTGGTTCATCTACCAAACCCTGAGAGACGGAATGAAATATTTTCAGAGGTCGTTGAAGCAAAAGTTTCCGACTTCAAATCAAGCCTGAGCGGCCAATCAATTCTTCATTTCAATGAAACATTAACATTTGACCTCATACCAAGCTTGAATCTTATTGGTTATTTTGTCAGCTATGAAGACGTGTTTCATATTTCGCAGGATAAACAACGAGAAATCTTGTGGTACTGATGGCATTCCAAATGTAGTTCTCCGACATTTGCCTGAGGTTGCTATTAGGAATTATTGCATATTGTTCAACAACATGTTGAGCAATTCATATTTCCCAAATGAGTGGAAAAGGCTAAGGTATTTCCGATCTTGAAGAAAGGAAAAGAATCTTCATGCCCTGAAAGCTATTGCTCAATCAGCTTGCTGCCTAACATCAGCATTGTGTTTGAAGTGATACTCAACAGAGCATTAAACGCCCCCATTGAGACATGTGAGTTGATCCCGGATTCGGGCCAGGCACTCGACCTCACATGCAATAACGAAAGTAACCTCAGACATCTGTTGGAAACTATATGATAAAGAATGTGTTGGAGCATGTCTCATTGATATGGAGAAAGCCTTCGATAACTGATGGAAATCTGACAACAATGCGCGAATTCAAGGTCTTGAATGGTCTACAGCAGGGAACAGTTACTGCGCCTCTGCTCTTCTCAATCTTCATTCGCAAGCTATTGAACGGCTTTGATTTCAACGTCTCGCCAACGCGATCATTGATAGCGTTTGCTGATGATCTGATCATCTATACGGCAGACCGAAAATCCACAATAGTTCAGAGCAATCTCCAAAAAATGTTCAATAATGTACAGCTATACACTGACAATTGGCGGATGAAAATCAATGCGCAGAATTGTTATTGGAAGGATTTCCACATCATGACTGGCGAGGGTAGTCTTGAACGGGTTCCACATAAATCCTGTGTTCGATGCGTTGATCTTCATCTCCATCAGTATCTGTACTGTACTGAACATGTCAAAATCATGCTCAGTAAGGCACTAAATGTAGTCATGGCCCTACGAAGACTCTTTCATTCCAGATACATTGATCAAAAGGTCAAAATTATCTGTTACAAGATCCTGGTTAGACCAGTTTTGACATATGGATGCCAGATCTGGTACAACCAGAGTGCTAGTACTATGGAAAAATTAAGAGTTTTTGAAAGGAAATGTCCGTGCATGTACTGGTTTATACAAAAAGCCTGAGACGGATTGGAAGCATTATATATCGAATAGAAGAATTTATCAAACTACTCAAGTGACAAGAGTCGATACCTTTATATTGAAACTTCTGCGGAATCATATCGCAAGATCTGAACTGTGAGTGAAAACCCTTGGATTTCACAGCCGTTCCACCCTACAGACGTGTATTTGGACATGAATCGATATGTTTTTGATTCTGACGGCGTCCCAGTCATATATCACATATATAGATGGGCCATCAATAAGAAGATAAAATATCCGCCGAATTTGAGTTCACGAGACCAACAATTCCAATGGAGATACTCATTTGCTAGATTCGTTGAAGCTGATCGAGCTGAGACGGAGCAATCTAGGTATTGGTGGCTGAATGACAATGTCTAAATTATTCGTGTTTATTTTCAGTTTTGGTATTTTTCATTACTTTGTTTTTGAATTTCAGCTCATTATTGCTACGTTTAGTGTTGTTGTTTGTTAGTAGTAAAAATTAGGGATAGGTTAGTTATATGTTATGCTTATTATGTTAAGCTTAGAGACAAGGTTTAACGCGAAGGTTAGGAATATTGTGATCAAATTTTTCAGAATAAGACATGGGCGTAGCCAGGTAGGGGCAGGTAGGGGCAAATGCCCCAACCTAAGCCAAATGTCCTCGAAAAATTCTGCGTTTTTTAAGAAAAAATTAATCTTTGTCCTCGAGGACATTTGGAGAAAATGCTGAAACAACAAGGACTTTTCAAAGAGTATTCTCGTAAAAAACGAGGGCAATTTGGGAAAAAAGCGGAAAAAAAGGAGTATCAATGAAAATTTTTATAAAAAATGAGGACAATTCGCAAAATTGCAGAAAAAAGAGGACTTTTCAATGAGATTTCTCTAACATCTAGAAATATTACACGAGCATATTTGGGCATTTATATTTATAATTCTTCGAATCAAAAAATTCTCCAGTCAAACCTGAGATTGATTTTAACAAATGCTTGTATATACACAAGCGCAAAATAATGCGAGCAAGTTGTCACAAGGTTTGAATTTGATTTCTGTTGACGAACGTATTTTAATGTAAATACTGAATTTTATGTGCACTGTTGATTCTGCTATCGTTGATTCCTCGTATCAACAAACAAAAATGTAAACACAGCACCTAATTGAAATCAAACAAAAATTTGGACAGTATCGAAATTGTTTATACTGGTGTGTTTGTTATTGTTTCTGAGAAGCGATAATGTATATAAATCTCGATTATGCTCACACAAATCCAAACGTTTTCTCTGCGCCTTTCGGCTCGAAGGAGGACGGAGGGAGCCTATAGGAGAAATAGAAGAATTTGTTTTCGAGTCGGTTTTCCTGTTTTCTTATCTGACCCCTTTGTGTTTTCGGTCATTCGAAGATTTTCACTTTTCAGGCTAGTCCCCAAAGTATTATTCTTTCATATAATTCAGAAATAAATAACGTAACTAATGACCGAAAACAGGGGTCAGATAAGAAAACAGGAAAACCGACTCGAAAACAAATTCTTCTATTTCTCCTAGGCTCCCTCCGTCCTCCTTCGAGCCGAAAGGAGGGGGCAGCTTTTTTTCCCGAGCGTGCTGATAGTTCATTCTGGCAACTCTGCTTGTGACATCAATTTTTTCTTCGCTTTGTGAACATCAATTTTTGGTTTTTTTGTAATGGATAAAGAAAAAAAGAAAACCTCATGGGGTAAATTGTGGACAAAAAAATATCCATGGGTCAAAAAGGCAAGTGAGCATTCGGCGTATTGCACATATTTCAAAACTACTTTCCGAACCGACAACAAAGGAGACGGAGCTATTACAGAACATGCTAAAGGCAAATATCATAAACTACGTGCAGGAGGAGTGCAATCATTTTTTAGTAAGTTTCTGTTTATTATATTTTGTTTTTCCAAAATTAGTTCAAAGTATAGTAATAAATCTCTTAATTGCTCCGTTCCATAAATTTCAAATTCATCAACAAAAAACTGATCCCTCGGAGCCAAGTATGAAAGAGTTGAAATCAATGATAAACCAAATTACAATAGTCCAATTTATATTTCTTGACAAAGGACATGATTTTGATTGGCGTAATGTTAAAGTTTTAGATAAAGAAGATAGATATTTTAAAAGAAGTATTTCTGAAATGATTTTTATTAAGAGGACCAATAATACGATTAATAAACAGGATGATACCAAGAATTTGAATTCAATTTACGATAAATATTTGGGAATGTTTTAGATCCATTATTTTCTTTTTATTTTGAGGTTGTTGATTTTTTGGTTTGCTTACATGATAAGGTTTCGATAGTAATTGTGGGCAGTGATAAATGTTAGTTCCGTTACAAGGCTCTTTGAATGATGACGTATTTATCGTCTTTCTAAATTTTACGCCTTTTTTCAAAGAATTGTATATATCCATATTTTTCCTTTTTTGGGGAAAGTCAGGAAGATTCTGAAGGTGAATCATGGCCTTTGACGTGTTGTTTTTGTGACGAATATATTTGACACGCGCTATACTGCGTTTTATCATGAACGACCTTCATGTGGAAAATATGAATTTCTTAATATCTGTGAGTTTTTCTTAATTGTGTATTTTTGTTTTTTCTTTTTATTATTTTCATATTTTTACTGAGAATGATAATTTATGTAGATTCTGAAGAGGGCTTCATTTAAGCCGAAATATATATTGGACTATTGTAATTTGGTTTATCATTGATTTCAACTCTTTCATACTTGGCTCCGAGGGATCAGTTTTTTGTTGATGAATTAGTTCAAAGTGTTTGCGATTTATACTTTTGAAATGTGCGTATATTTGTATAGAACTGGTTGCTCCTCCACTGTCGAGCCAAAGTGAAGCTGGCACGTCAAGACAAAGTGAAGCTGGCACGTCAAGACAAAGTGAAGCTGGCACGTCAAGCCAAAGTGATGCTGTCACGTCAAGTCAAAGTGAAGCTGAAGTGTCAAATCTAAGTGCGAGTGTAATGCAGATAAATGAACCTACTGATGCAATGGAAACGGAAAATTACGATGAGCATACCGATTTAGCTGAAATGCACGAAACAACTAGCAAAACAAGTGAAACCCACGAAGAAGATTCAATTCCAATGGATGATTCAACCATTGACACAACTGAATCACTGTTATTAAAAAGATGTGTGGTACCACCACAAGACTACGATTTTGCAGCAGACTCCGATGATTCAAAACGAATTGGTTACAAGTTTATAAACCTTGGCTTGTTTATTCAAAGAAAGAAAAGGGCGCTCTTTGCTTACATTGCGTTCTATTTCATAAAACTACAGTGCAAGGCTTTTTAGGTGCATTCGTTGTTAAGCCAATCACCAAATACAAAGATATGCACGAATTGAGCAGAAATCATGCAAGAAGCAAATGGCATCAAACTTCAATGAAAGCTGCTATTGAACTTACAACTGCCAAACCAGTGGACCTACAGATGGTAACAGGACATCAGAAGTTAATTGAAGAAAACAAGAAAATAATCCGTTCGATCATATCAAACATCATTTTCTGTGGAACAACCGATTCACCATTAAGAGGAAAAGATGCCGATTCCGGTAAAATATTTCAGATTGAAATTTATCATATTTTCGTCTTTTGATAAAATTCTATAATATTTTTAGGAATGTTCATGGATCTTATTCGCTTGAGAATTGAGGCCGGAGACGAATCTCTTAAAAAACCCTTTTAAGAAGGACCAAAAAATGCGAAATACACCTCACCAGAAATAACAAACGAGATAATTGCATTATGTGGCGAGGTAGTGCAAGATATGATAATTGCTGACGCTAAAAAGGCATCAGCATACAGCATTTTGGTTGATGAAACAGCAGATATATCAGGAAAAGAGCAACTGTCATTGGGTATTCGATTTTACGACAAAAGCCAAGCAAAAATACGAGAAGAATTCATGGGTTTCTCTGAACTAAATGCGATGGACGCTCCAACAATTGCAGATGAAATTGATCGCGCAGTCGTGAGCTGGGAACTTGAACCGAACAAATACGTTGGGCAAAGGAACGATGGCTGCAGTGCTATGGCCGGAAAAGAAGGAGGCGTTCAAGCTCATATCCGAAAAAAATACAAAAAAGCATTGTTTTTCCACTGCGCAAGCCACAGATTGAACCTTGTTGTTAATGATTTGAACACGGTCTCGGAAGTACGAAACACTATTGGCACCATCAAAGACATAATAAGATTTTTCCGAGAATCAGTGCTACGGCGAAAGTGTGCTCCGAACATACCCGCCCTTTGTGAAACTCGTTGGTCTCAAAAACACAAGAGCATTGCTGTTTTTAAAGCCAAATTCGTTGAGATCGTGAACGCATTACTGACTTTATCCACCGAAGGCAATGCAAAAACGCGATCAGCTGCATTTCAGCTACACTCTGCAGCAACGAAACCTGTATTTATCATATGCACTTCAATAATTGCCAAATATTCGGATATTCTTGAGCCTGTCGTGAATGGTCTTCAATCTAAAAGTCTTGACCTGCTCAAATGCAAAGACCATCTTGATAGAATATCAACTGTTATCTCTAGCCATCGAACCGCTGTAGATACCGTGATTGATGAAATTCTAGACGAGGCAAAAGAAATAGCGAACTCGACTGATATTGAATTGGATATGCCCAGACTAACCCAACGACAGCAGCATCGTTCAAATCAACCTGCATCGAATCCAAATGATTATTGGAAAATATCGTTGCTAATTCCGTATTTGGATTCGTTGATATCATCGCTTGCAAATCGATTCGCGCCATTCAATTTGCCTGCATTTTCGCTACTCACATTGCATCCATACGTTATGTTGAAAAAAAGTATTGGCGATTTGAAAGAAGACATCAAGCCATTTTCAGAATTTTATGAATTGGATCTAAGTGCAGAAATTGAATTATGGTATAACACTTGGAAAGACAAACAGCTTAGTGAAGAAGCGATGAAAAATTTGCAAGGGTGCGACGTAATCACGGAAGCGGACACCTTTTTTCCTACTGTATCACATGCATTGGAAATATTATTGGCACTACCTTGCACGACTTGCACTGTAGAAAGGTCGTTCAGCACTTTGCGGCTTGTTAAAACCTGGCTAAGATCAACCATGGGCGAAAATCGACTAAATGGTAAAGTTTTAGAAAATTAATTTGATTCATTTCATATGATAACGATGTTTTTATTTTTTTCAGGACTATGCATGCTCAGTGTGCATCGGAAAATGGTAAAGGAAAGAAAATCCGAAATAGAAGATGAAGTCCTCAGGAAATTTACTGAAAATCCCAGAAAATTGGTTTTATAAAACGCGAAATCAATGGTAGAAATTTATAAAATCAATTTGATTCATTTCATGTACTAACGATGTTTCTCTATTTTGAAAAACCAAAAAATGATGCTTTTAAAGTATCTCTCAATATTCTTGTCAATAAATATGTCCTACTTTTTTTTCAAAAAAATATCCTCGTTTTTTCATTGATTTTTGAGAAATTGTCCTCGAAAAAAGACCTAAAAAAATTCCTGGCTACGCCCATGGTATAAGATAAAGTTTTTGATTGAATTTTATTAGAATTAGTTTATAAGTGTGCATCGGAAAATGGTAAAGGAAAGAAAATCCGAAATAGAAGATGGTCCTCAGGAAATTTACTGAAAATCCCAGAAAATTGGTTTTATAAAACGCGAAATCAATGGTAAAAATTTATAAAATCAATTTGATTCATTTCATGTACTAACGATGTTTCTCTATTTTGAAAAACCAAAAAATGATACTTTTAAAGTATCTCTCAATATTCTTGTCAATAAATATGTCCTACTTTTTTTTCAAAAAAATGTCCTCGTTTTTTCATTGATTTTTGAGAAATTGACCTCGAAAAAAGACCTAAAAAAATTCCTGGCTACGCCCATGGTATAAGATAAAGTTTTTGATTGAATTTTATTAGAATTAGTTTATAACATATTAGGTGAAGCATCAAAGTTCACTGTTGTGTTGAAATTATAAATAATTTTAGGATAGTGTTGGTTAGTTTTTTCTCCTTTCTCCAATCAAATCATAAAATATGTAATAATCTTAATTCATTTGAATTTGCTATAGTTTTTTTGATGAAATGTGTTTGACTAATAACGTATAAATTTAGAAAGCCATTTGGGCCATTAAGTTTTTGTATTGTTATTGTTTGGAATTTGCTTTGTATTTTTTTGAAATTTATAACGGATTAGTATTGAATAAAGCGCTTTTTACTTGATTTGACTTGACTACATATGCGGTTGATAGCCTGGTTTACTTAGTTCAATCCTATGGAAATTGCAAATTTTACGAGTTTTATGTAGTTTGCAACAAAGAAGAATTGGCCAATTTTTTGCGGTAGAACTGCGTTGCTGGTTGGATTGTTTCATTACTGATCATGGCAAAATCCTTGCGGGAATTCTAAACTGCTCAAATTCACTGCTCACTTCGAGTCACTGTTGAGAATCAAAGTTTTCACTTGAAAAAACACTAAAAATCCTATATGCAATATCGTGGCCAATAAGTTCAGCAAAATCTTCACTAGCCAAAGTCATCGTTAGCCCCATTCTCTGCGTTCACGCAAATTAAATTAGAGGCGTGATTAACCGAAAATGGTGGAAGTACTCCTCCTCGTTCCGTCCAAAACTTGTCTTTTTCTTTCTATTCCCGTTACATGGTAAATCGCATCAGCTGCTCACACAGCCGAGTTTCATTGCCATTCGGTAATGTAATACACCATTGGGGTGCACTAAATCAGTGCTCCCATGTCCGAAATATTAATTGGCAGATTTAAAATTTTTCAAGAAAAATTAACTGAAGTAAAGAAAAATGAAAAAGATTTTAAATAGTAATAAAAGTTAAATCTCATGAAGAATATAATTAAAGGGAAACGCTTACATGTAATATAAAGGAAAATTGATATAAAATTACATTTAATAATAATAATAAGAAAGAAAACTATTTTATAAATTTCGATTATGAATGGAAGTAATTAAATATTTTTTTCTAGATCTGCCATTAAAATTTTGAATAGGAGTTAGGAAGGTTTTCGAGCAGTTTACTTGGGTGACTGCTCGATTACTACAAAGTTATAGAGAATACGATCTTTTTGGTTTAATCAGTTTCAGCTAATTCTTCTACTTCTGTAGAAATAGAAAAATAACTGTTTATCTAACAAACGGCCTGTGATTCGCTGCTGTCGTGGCAACGATCAAAGAACTGTTCTGGAATGTCGAGGAAGGGGTAGGGCTTCAATAATCCGCGATCGATTTCGTGTTGCGGTCAGTCCGCGGTGCCGTAGCTTGGCTTTGCGTTTTTAGTTAGAGTAGATTGATTTGGTTTTCGAGTAGTTTATTTCTGGCATTGCGCCCGCGAATAATCGGGAACGCGTGATTTTGATTGATGTTGTCTTTTCC
This sequence comes from Odontomyia ornata, assembly GCA_963969285.1. Classification (NCBI taxonomy): domain Eukaryota; kingdom Metazoa; phylum Arthropoda; class Insecta; order Diptera; family Stratiomyidae; genus Odontomyia; species Odontomyia ornata. The sequence goes on from OZ017738.1 coordinate 402,599,745, forward strand.
GGATTTCTCTCTTTTGATCTGGATGTACGGTCGGAAAGAGACGAAATTGAAGTAAAGAAAAGTAAAGTAAAATCGAGTTGTGGGGGGTTGATTAAGGCTGATACTTTTATTTTGGACTTAGTCTGCTCGCAGAAGACCTACGACTGAAATTCCTCTCCGAACTAGCTAGCCCGCCAGCAGCCACCTCGAAGCAGACCAAGGGTGTCCGGACTTGTTGGATACAGTACGTTGACACATTCCAGACATCGTCTAAAAGTGAAGAGAGGAGATGAAGGAGGACGAAAAAAATCATTGCAAAGTCCTCGGTCTTCCTGCTGGACGTCTACCTGGTGCTTTACCCTATAATGTTCTTTTTGGTAGTCGGTTTTCAATTTGCGCTACTTTATGCAAGTAGACACAGATGATTTCTCGAATAGCCCATAAAACTCACCGTTGCAATGTAGTCTCCAATCTGTTCCACGTTTCACTGGGCCATCGATTTTCCAGAGCACTTTGCATTCATATGTTCACTGCCTTTTTGGATTCGCTCGTCAGTGTCCATGTTTCGATACATCAATAGTTAAGAGAAAAATTTCACACACACATAGTTAACATCACAATTTTAAAAGTAAGATTTGAGAAACTACACTTTAACCCTCTACCATGAATAATTTTAATCTTACCTTTTTGTTTGTCTTTTCCTTGCTTTTAAATTACAATACTTTAGAATCAATTAACAATATCACAATCATTTTAACTGTAATAACATTTATTTTTTACATTTCATTAAATGTTATAATAGCTTGTATTAAATTAATTAAATATATATGTATAGTAGTTTTATAATATTGTACAAGTTAAACTTTCAAACGCTGTCTCACACATTTATAATGGATTTCAGAAGTTTATAGTATAGTACATTAATCGTATTATACGAGTATTTCATTCATCTTATATTCAGTACTCATATTATTGCTGCCAGATTTGTCGATTTTATGAGAAATTTTCGGAATAGGTAGTAGTAGAATTCAATAAATTAAATTTTATAAAAATAAATGAATTTGAATGTGCTAGAATATATGTTTCTTGGATACAGATGAACAATTTTTTATAGTATTATTTATGTTACTGAATGAGAGTTAACATTGAAACCTAGTTATTAGAAGTGGACACACATACCTGATACATATTAGTAGGCATAGATGTTTGTATTCGATTAAGGCCGAGTCGGCAGTTATTGTTAAAAATCGATATGGTCCAGAATATGACTGTCCTTTAGTTGCTCGACAGTACGATCAATTAAGAAGAAATTTGGTAAAAGGTGGTGTACAATGCAATACTTCATAGGCTTTTCTTTGGATTTAAGAACACTACAGCCTGGTATATTTAGCAAACTATGTAAATATAAATAAAACGATAGCAAAATTCAAACTTGGAATCAATACAATGATTTTTATTGAAGGTTGCGGCGTTCAGTTGTCTGAAGGTACATACCGAAACGCCAAAACTTTTAATAAAAATTATCATGTAGATTTCAAAAATAAACTTTGCTTTTGTTTTATTATATCAAATAAATTTACATCAAGCAGAGACCGCCAGCATTAAAACTGTATAAACATGAAAACCGTGAATTTGGCATTTTTAGAATGTACTGGACCATAAGATGAAGAAAATATTTCAGGTGAAAATTTGAATGTATTAATTAACTCTCATTATCTTTTACCAATCACTAAACAGTATCATTCATTTGAGTTATTCAGGCGACTCCAATTGAGTGCACAAAAGGATTTCAAACAAAAGGAGAAAAAATGATATTTCTTGGCTTAATGATTTCTCAAGTATATTCTTTAACTGAAGTTGTAATAACGATACAAATGCCACTTCAAATTTGCTAAAAACAAATCGTACTCGTTGCAGATAAAGTAGCAAATATAGTTGTAGATATGACAATCTTTCCATCTTTAGAATTTCTTGGATCAACTTACATTCACTTTCAATAAATTTTGTAAATTTTTTTGGATCCATAGTTCATTTTGGCGAATGTACAAAGCAGTTCAAATGCAATAAATGTTAAAATCGTTTTACGAAACGGGGAAATGTTTTAAGTTTATTTGAAGTTAAATTTCAGTTTCTATTATGTTTGATTTTCGAATCGTTATATTAACCATAAATATAAAAATGGCAATTTATGTAAGATGCAATTAACTAGACACCAAAATTAAAAGTTTGAAAGTTAGAAAATTTGACCTTTAATTTATGCTTATCTTTGAAATTTTCTCCAATCACACGAATAACAAAAAAATCAAAATGTAGAAGTTCAAAACATAAAACATATAAACATGTTACGCACTCATAAAATTTCATACTAGTTCAATTATTTCTTAAATATCTCACTCCGTCCATTGAACCTAAAATACAATTTCATTATCTAATTTACTTTAATATCTAATCGCGTGTATATATTTATCAATCCATTTGCAAATGCTACATTATAATGACTAAAGTGTGGATCGATGGATGTTATATACAGCAGAAAAATACAGCATTAAATTTATTCAATATTTTGATGCCTCCACGTTAATATTTATATTTTAAATATTACAATATACATAATTGTATCCTTTAAATTTGAGTCCATATGTTAATTACTGGGGAACAGTTGAAAATCGAAAATTGATTGATATTATGTAGATTGTTAGATTATTGAACATTTCATTTTTTGTGTATTAACGAGAAGTAAACTTCTGATGAAAGAAAATACAAAAATGTTTCAGACGGCAATTATTATAGGGTTGGTAGGTCATATTTATAATGAAGCTACGTCAACATATTGGTGTTATCTGTTTAATTTTTATATCCAGTTTTATAAGTTTACTCGTACAGATAAATCTTTGGCTCACATGAAGAAAACAAAATACCGTGTATCTATCAAGCAACATCATGAACTGTGTTGAATTCACGCCAATTCATATTAAGATATTATTCGAAACTACGCAAATGACAGTGACTACTCCCTTGGATGAAAACTGCATTTCAAAATTTGGAGCCAGAAAAAATTAAATGGGAAAAATTAAAATAATCGATTGTTGCATCACGCTGGTATAATGCTAGAAACAATTTTGTCTGAAATCCTGCTCATAAAAATGTCATACAAGACTTACAACTAACAAAGGTCATTAAGGAGTGGCAAGTCCCTCAAGGAGAACTCTTCCTGAAACTTGAGAGGGGAAGCAAAATTAGTAGGGCTACAAATGAATGAGAATAAAATAAAGCTCATATCACACTTGGCGAACTGGTAATGAAAGACGAAATACGCCGGTGAATATAGCTCGCAAATAAAATATTTTATTCGGTTTTGAAGATCTTGAATAATCGGACCGAAGCTAGACGGGGACCAATAGCGAATTCGATACAACCATGAGCTGTATGAAATTTTCAACGAGCCTGATGTCTCAATGATTGTCAGACTGCGGAAGCTGCAATGGGCTGGCCGCATGAAACATATGAACGAACAACGAAGAAGATGCAAAAAATATTAGACTGTTACGGTGATTTTCCGACATAAACTGATCGATGCAAGTTTTGCTTCCCATCATTAAGGTTGCATATGATAGACAACATATGGGACTAAAATAGTTCGGAATGAAATTGCAATCCATTAAAAGATACTAGAGATATTAACCTTTCGTTTTCTAAACTAAGAAAACTGAACTTTAGCACACTTTCATATAAACTGTGATCAACTTTTTCACTGTTGGTTGTTGGTTATTAGTTTCATCTGTATACTTTTTGTAACTTTTTCAATCTATGTCCGGGTATAAATTTTGTACGGAGTTGGATACAGGAGTTCTTTTCACAAAAGTATTGGAAAATAATCCATTAGGACCCATTTCAAGGACATAGAAACCGGATAATAAAAAGAACATTTGGCAGTAAATAGAAAAAATTCTAATTTTGTGATATTGCGGCATAAGTAATCTAGATAACAGTAACTGTAGATAATAGAATTCTAATTCAATGAAGGGCTCCGCAGGTATTAACAGTTATATATGGTGTATTGAGGTCGAAAAATAGACTTAATATACGTCCGCGTGGTGTAGTGGTTAGAGCACTCTCGCCGTAAGCCGAAGGTCCCTGGATCGAATCCCGTTCGCGACAACCAGATTTGTTTCGCCTGATTCTTTGGACGGACTATAAGCCCGTTCAGTTATGATACATGCTGGTCTAAAATCAGAGCGTATAGCTGCTCGGTTGACGGAATACCGTCAAAGCATGGTACTGACCAATATCACCTTCCCGAGTGCCGACACATTCGATCAAAATAATAAGAAACACGATCTCTAAGCGAAGGCCCGGAAGGGGCTCTAGTGCTAAAGCAAATAAAAAAGCCGTCAGTATGAAATATACACACTCGTCTATACTGTAGTGATTTGATGGCATAATTTTCATAGCTAATGAGAAAAATCGTGGTACATTCTGGTGAAGAAACTGAATTTTCATAGACTTTAAATGGAAAAATTTGCCACTGAAAGCGTTCTTTCTTTTTTTTGGAATATTTCTCAAGCTGAGTCAACTGGTAAATATGGTCTTTTTTAATTAATTGGGCACTTCGTATCAAGTTAAATAAGTTTACGGACATGTTTGTTTATTTTTCCCTTCACATATTAAGCGTCCGTAAAAATTATTAACCCTCTTTTCGAAAGGTTTGTTTATATCGAATCAATTTTCTGAGTAACTGGATACTATAATTACAAAACTCAGTGTGAGCAGAAGAGGGTGACCTCTCCAAACGTGTTTTCTTATTAAAATATATTTCAAGATTTTGTAAAAGACAATTTGGCAATTCACGAAGAATACGTGTGAATAATTTTTCCATCTAAGGAAATCGAAGAAGGGCCTTAACAAACAACTTTTAAGTTACATCGGTACATAGGCAATAGGTGGAACAATGCTGAGCAAAATTTGATCCCTCTCCCCTTCTCCTTGACACATCTAAACCGAGAACCCTGCACAAATAATAATTGTGGGCTGTTAAAAGTAAATGGCTCAGTGTTAAATACAATGTCTCGGTGTTTAAATTCTTACCAGAAATGAAAAAATCAACTTTTGTTTATTTATTTATTTAAGAAACAATCCGAGTTATTGAATGTAGCTGGAAAGTTGTATTGAGCTGAAAGGACGTTATGTAGACAAATGAATAAGCTTTCCCCCAAATTTATAGCATATTGTTAGGTTAGACGCTTGTACTGCTGCATTCGTATAATTTAAGTGTTGACATATAAATTAACGTTTCGAGGATTTTCGCCGTTCAATTGTAAAAAAAAAATGAAGCAGACTCATTTTACGTGGCACTTAAAAGGAAAGCATTTATGCTGATGGGACATATTGAGATTAAAGGATTTCGAGTCGAGCAGTCGTCGAGGCAGCACGGATCAAGCAGCAAGAAGTTTTCGAAGGATTTATATGAATACTGAAATTTGGAGGAAAGTGGAAATTTCAGGAGTTGCACAATTTTGGAGGAACTTTGAAGGAATTTGGGAGGAAAAATTTGTTTGGAAATTGTGGAAAAAGGAAAGGAGTTAAAGCGCCTGGGTAAGGCGCGTAGTGCGAGCACAAGCGGAATGATAGGAGTGGAGAAAAGGAGTTGAATTTGGAATTGGAGAAATTGAAATTGAACAAACGAAAACATGATTATTAAGGCTTTTTAAAGTGTTACTGTTTTTCTTTATAATATAATTATTTTGCTTTTTAGTCTTTCAATTACCAGACAATAAAGGTCTTAGCTTCTACTTTCTTTTATTTTCCCGCAACAGTATTCCAGGTTCTGTGTTGGAATCTGTGGGAATGGGGGAAAGTAATGAATATGGGGAGCTTTCCGCCGCTAAATCTAGGTTCACGTGGAAAGCGAGAAAAAACTTGCAGCGTTTCTGCGAGAAATTCGGGGGGTGGGGGGACATAAAGGGGGAGTTTATTCTCGACTTGCTTACTAGTTGCAAGATGCAACTGCAAGTGCCGGAAGTCTCCAGTGACATGGAGATGGATGAGGGTGGAAGTTCCACCGACAGTGCTGACGAGGTGGAGGCTATCGTAAAGCCGGAAAGAGGCCGATAGGGTCTTCAACGCAGGAGCCTACTTCGAGCGGGATTTTCCCCAGCTCAAAAAGGTGTCGAAAATAGCTTCTACTAGTTTCTCGCGGACCATACCCAAGCCGGGCTTTGAGGGAAATAAAGGGAAATCGAAGCCACAGCAGCCAAGCGTGGCTGGTACCAAAAAAGAGAGGGCTTGACCTGAAGACTTTCATGGATAGCGTCAAAAGGGCATGCGCACGAAATTCTGAAAAGGAGCCAGAGTTCAACGTGACGGTGAACAGTTACTCACGAACTTCGCTCCACCCTAAAACGGCTGAGGATCACACCAGCCTTTTTAATTTTCTGAAGTGTGCGAAGGTGGCTTGCTGCACCTACACCCTTCCAGGAGAGAGAAAATTGACTTTTCTTCTCAAAGGCGTGCATAGCTCATACGACGAGAATGATGTGGCTGAACTGAAGGAACATCTCGGGGAAGATATCCTTTCAGCAAAAGGTTCTCCCCTATAACCTCTAGGAGGGAAAAAGGGACGCTTTCATCCTTCTTAGTCTAGTCAAACCGACCTTTGAAGTGAAGAAAGCAATGGACATAAAGTTCCTATTGTACCAGAAGATACAATGGGAGCATCTGCAGAAAACTTGCACTTCCCAGTGCTTTAACTGCCAAAGATTCGGCCACGTTGCTTCTAACTGCGGACTTGAAGTTAGATGCGTAAAATGCGACGCGCAGCATAAGTCCATTGAATGTCCAATCTCGAAGGACGAGAAAAAAGACGCAATCCTCTGTGTCAACTGCAATGCTAAGGGGCACCCTGCGAGTTTCAGAGGTTGTCCTAAAGCAAAAGAAGTTGAAGAGAGGAGGAAGAATCTCCAAAGGAAAAGAGGAAAGGAGGGATTTCATCACCCTCTCTATAAAAAATATTGTACGTGAAGCGGTCTCGTACTCGAGCCTTTTGTAAGGTGCAAAGAAGCAGCCTACACCGCAGCCTATACGGTAACAAAAACAGCAATCAATGCAGCAACCCCAGCAGTCGCAGAATGATCGAATACGGTTTTGAGCACTGACTCTTAACAATTTTTCGGGTGTGACTTGTTCACACTTATTCGGAAAGTGGACTTTTTTATCCCCCACTATAAAAAAAAACTCACTCACCCTAGTGAGAAAAAGCTGCGTACTTAGAATTCGCCTTCAAAGTATGTTGTCATGATGAGTTCCATTAAAGTACGCTATAAAAGGAATTACGTTCAAGAATACTTGCACGCCCATTGACCAGAATTCTTATTTATATCGCAAACAAGACTCAAAGAAAGACTTAGAATGCATCTGGGAAAATACAAAATCATCAGGCATGATGATCCAGAGGGAAATCTTGGAGTTGCTATGGCTCACAAAGATCACCTGAAAGTCCAAAGGCACTGCCTTCCAAGTCTGAAATGTATTGAAGCAGAAATAATAAGCTCCATGCTGGGAGGGTGCAGCTTTGCGTTCGTGGGGATCTATGTTCGACATGGATACTCGGTGAGGGAATTCATCGACGACTTGGAAACAGTGCTTACTCTTTGCAAAAAATTCGATTTCTATGCCATGGGAGGTGATTTTAATGCGAAGCATCTCTCATGGAGAAATATCGTATCTAATGGCTATGAAACAGCTATCTCTAACTGGGTTCAATCAAATATGGAGGCTACCTTCCGCCGAAGCTCGTCTAATCTGGTAAGTCTCTCCCACAGTTGGAGGAATTTCGAGTGTGGAGTTCTTGGAGCCGAATCTGGCCATCTTTTGGTTGAGCTGACCTTAAGATTGAAAAAGGGTGTGAAACTGGAGGTTGCAGATACTCACCTTGTCATTCCATACAAGCGAATCGATTGGGCAACAGTAAGAGCTGACCTTGACGGAAAATTGAAGGGAATTTCAATCAATAGATCGAAAAATCTTTCCTGAAATCGATGAGGGAGTTTCTTGTATAAATTCAACCCTGGATGCGGTCATCTCAAAGACCTCCATTAAGACATCCTCGACGAATTACTTTTATCGAGATTTACCAGAAGACATCTTGGAGCTTCATTGTAGACGTAGTCGGCTTAGAAAGCTACTCGCAAAAATCTACCACCGCAATTTCAATATGGTGAACTGGGAGTATGAACGTATTCACCTAGTGATTACGTCTCTAAATTTTGACAGGGACAGTGATCAATTGTGCTTGACCCGTTTCTGTTTCAAATCCCTCTGACGCACCTTCTGGCCATGGTCTGTTTGTCAGTCCTGAGAGACTCACTTTGCCGGCGCTGGAGCAAAATTCCAAAAAATCAGCAGGGGCTGATGGAATCTCCAATTATATGCTTAAAAGGCTTCCCCATGTTTTCTTTGTTCTCCTCGCGATCATTCTGAATAACTGCATTAACATTTGCTACTTCCCTCAGCAATGGAAATGTGCAAAAATATTCGCAATACCCAAGAAGCCGGGCAGTATTGACGTAGTCGATACTTGTCCGATTTCGTTGCTTGAAGGCATCATACAATTCTCTGCCGGGGCAATAATTGTCCCGGAAAGACAATTTGGCTTCAAAAAAGCTCACTCCACGGTAGATACTATGGCCGTGTTCCAAGCAGATATAACGAGAAGCTGGCGCAACAATAAGCTTGTTGTAGCTTGCCTGATCGATGTGGAGAAAGCCTTTGACTCTGTATGGATCAATGGGCTTCTCTACAAAATGATAAATCTTGGCTTTCCAGACCATATTGTGAAAATTATAGGCAGCTTCATGAGGGGACGAATTGCCTTTGCGGTGGCTGGTGGAGCTAGGTCAGACCCATTTAGTATTGACTCGGAGGTCCCACAGGGGTCTATATTAGGCCCATTTTCTTTCAACATATTCAGCTCTGATGTCCCGGGCGTAAGAGATGAATATAAGCCCGGAATGCAGGTGAACCTCTTCGCTGACGACTTGTTAGTGTGGTCATCTGAGCACAATTTGCGCTTTGCTAAGATGCGGCTCCAAAAATAGTTGGAATCTCTTACTGCATATGACCGGAAATGGGGAAACAAGGTAAATGCAAAGAAAAGTGAATTAATTGTGTTCAAGGACCCCCACAAAAACTTTGGTCTTCGTGCAAGAGGCATCTGAGACTCCAGGATTAAGTTGAATGGGCAGATGGTGCGCTGCTAGCTTAAGGGCTCATGTTGATAATATTAAGAAAAAAAGTGACTTATGCGTGCCATCTTCTTATGCCTCTTTTTAGGAAACATTCGACAGCGAATCAAGGTGTTGGCCTATAAAACCTTGATTGGTCCGATCATCACATATGCGGTGATAATATGGATTGGAGCTCTGAAAACAAAATGGGGCAAGATAGTATTAGTGGAGCGAAAAATCCTTCGGGCTTGCGCAGGCCTATATAGACGAGAAGACGGATGGTCTTACCCTAACGAGGTGTACCAGGAGACAGGAATGGAGTCAATAAAATCGTATGCAGAAAAGCTGGCGGAAGCGGGAATCAGGAGAGCCAAGGAGCACAAGGCGGGAGTTGTCGGGAGAGCGATGGACAACAGCTCAAGTGACGCAGCGAATGAGTAGTTTTAAAGTAGTCTTAACTTTAAAGAAATCTATTTTTAAAACTGTAGTTGTTAGAGCAAATGATTTTTACAAACTTCTTTTTATAATCTATCAATCTTTGATAATGTTGTGGGTGTCAACATTTAAAAGTTTTGTTTTACCGAAAAATTAATATTGTAATTTAATTAAAGTAAATTATTATTGAAAGCCCTAAGGCACAACCCGCATGAACATTGTTAGGTTAAGTTATTAATGAATTGTATACTCGTATATGTAAAAAAAAATAGAAATCACCAAATAAAGATCTTGAATTTTGATGGGACATATTCCTCGAATAAAACAAAAAAAATCAAATATTTCAATTCATATTTCAATAATCAAAGTTCCATTTCTCCTTTTTGCTCTGCTAGCTTTAATTTGTCCATTAATTTAATTTCCTCTTCAATTATTATGATTAGAATAAATTTTGCTTTATACATTAATCAAATTAAAACGAGTATTACATCATTTTACATCCCCTATATTTTAAACAATAATTCATATACACGTATGTTAAAATATATCTTAACTTTAAGTATTTCACATACATTTAAAAAATTTTATGATTGATATTGTTTTACTATTCATAGCCGAAAAGTTTTCGGAGACAGAAGTTTTCGATTATTAAAGTCAAAAATTTCAGTGTTTAGGATCCATTTTTAGAGAAAATTGAAAACATGTCATTTTCATTTTTAGCAATCAAATGAAAGAAATGTTTCGGGGTCATGCAGAGGAGCTGAAAGAGTTTTAAAGACGATTGGCCAGGCGATTAAAGATAATTCATTAACTACAATTGCTTCGTTTGCTTTGCATTTTATACTCAGCTGCGCTAAGCCATTGAAAAAGATTTAATTTAGTAAAAATCCAAGAATTCTATGGATTTTTTTTATAAATAAGGGGTTCAAGGAGTTTTTACCTATTGATTGAATTACATTTATTAGACGAAATCTATTTGATATCCAATGGGAATGTGATAATGAAAATATCATAAATTTACATGTGACCCAAAGACGTATCTCAGAACAACTATCCGTAGAATTTTGATCAAATAATAACTAATTTCCACCATTCATTATTTGATTCATTTCCTTTACGATAACACATAACAAAAACCTAATTGAGAGTTTTGAGTATTGCATGGAATTAAAAACGATGATATCAGAGTTTTTACCAAAACATCATAAGTAACATTAGTATTTATTCATTTATACAATTTTAATTCAATGTTTTCAAAACCAAACACATGTTTCATGCATTAGTTGTAAAATATAATTATTAAAAAAAAACATCATTGCCGTCATCTATGATTGAAATATAATCAACATCCAAAATTATTCTTACTGCTATTTTTTCATTCAAATTTAAATATAAAATAAATATGTGTACAAGTTTATAACAAATATTGCGTATGCTCTGTAGTATATACTATAATAACTCAAAATAATGCAAACATTATATTTTATTAAACTTGACTTATTTGAATATGCGCATGTGGATCGACTAATGCTAAAGATGGTCTTTGATTCCCTGACACATCCGTACTTGAGTCAAGTGAATCGGATGCATCACAACTATTGTTGACAGAATCGGAACCAACTTTATCATCATTAAATCCGCCATTTGTTAGATTCTGCAAGGGCATTAATTCAGATATTGCTGTTGATGTCATATTCGAAACATTAGAGGCAGATTCAATTATTTTCGATTTAATATTTGACAACGGACTAGACTTATCTAATACATCCAACTCTCCGCTTGCTGTTAATTGAACTGACCCACGGCTAGCTAGCTTATCACGTTTGGTTGGTTGTTTTGTATCCTTGATATCATTAACATTTCCGTTCTTTGCAGTCAATGGTTTAGTATCCTTTTCCTTTTCCTTATCTTTGGATTTTTTGAAGCCAGCAATAAGTGCCTTGTGTGGCTTCAACCCGTCCTTGCTAGACCGAGCTGCGGTATTACGATTGCCCATTGCGGTTTGCTCTGCAGTTTCTTCAGTAATACTTGTCAAGGCACCACCACCTTCTTCCTTAGCTCCTTGTATCGGTATATCGTCTGAAAATACGTTTGGAGGAGAACTTAATAATCATAAAAACGGAGTGAATCTACCAATCGCTAGGTGATTTCTATTGCTAGGAAATTGCGTTAGTGAATACATACAAAACATGCTGCAACAGGTTGTAATAGGGGATAAATGTTGCAAACTCCAAATGTGTGAAAAAGCGTGATGAAAGGTGAACTACAACCCAGATGTGCAATGCAAAAAAGAAAAAAAATTAAACCATGCATTATGCAGCGATAAATGATAGTGAAATTGTTTTTGTATAGAATTTATTTTGGTTAGAAATTTTACTTGTTTATATATTAGAAAGCCATTTCTGGTGAAATATTTTCAGCGAAAACGACAATCAACCAGTATTTACCTAAAATCCACTTGGAAAACTTTTGCACTTGGATATGTATGCATAGAAACCATAAGATCTAGACATTGTCGTGATGACTTTTATGGGAAATTACTGATTAGGAACGCAATATTATTTATTTCTTACATAATTGTATAATCAGAATAATCACTTCCAGCATTATTTTGTAAGAAAGCATTTGCAACAGATACGTTATTGTGTTGAAACTTCTTGCCGTTATTAAACTCGCCTTTGAACCTTTACGAAATCGGTTCGAATATGATGATTGTGTTATGTTAATAATTTACAAGAGATGTCAATTATGAAAAGTTTGGGAAGCGAACTAAGGCTGGTGATAACGTCACCCAGACGTTTAAGCCAAGTATGTTAATAATCATTCATTGCACATTGCCACAAAATTTCTCAGAAAGTAAAGTTTAAATCTTCAATTCAGCCTTTAATTAGCCATTTCTCTGAATAAGAGGATCGATTAAATGTCCCAATCAAAATTTTCGAACACAGTTTTAGGTATGAACCAGCAAGCGCATTTAAATCCAAAAAATAGCCATTTAGTCACAGCGCGCCTATTAGCATGAAAAGCTCGTTTTGCAACCGATTTGAATTTTATTTACTTGACCAAGTATCAGCGCTAGCAAAAACAGTATATTTTCGTTTAATGTACATTTTTCTTAGTTTTAGGGTAGTAATAAAACGTAAAAATCACCAATAGTGTGTACAATCAAAAGGAGAAAATTAAACACGGTTCGAAGCAAAAACATTCTTTTGAGTTGGTGCCAATGCTTCAATAGTGGACGGAAAGTAGTTAAGAATGAGGAAAAATCAATGCCATACCAACAAGTTTGTACCCATACCTTAACTATAAATATTCTTTCTTTCAGTTGTAAATAACGTTGTGCTTTCACGTTTTGTGGGCGGATAAAAGGCATTTGCGAGAGGGCACATGTTGCGCGCTGCGTTGTAACAATCAACAAAGCGGAAATCGGTGAACATAGGTTTATAAAAATTTACTGACTGATCTAAGATCACATTTAGATTACTTTGTTATTCGAGCATGTTCAATGGATAAGAGAAATTTCTTAAAGATCATGTTATTCGTAAGACAGGTTTTAAAAAATTTAAGACTTTTAGAGCAGAATTGTCTCATATATGATTTATAAAGACTGTCTTTAGACTTTTTGTTTAATTATTGCCTGTAATTATAACGAGTTCATTACAACGAACAATCATGAGAAACATCTAGAGGATTACCAGTAAGCTGTTTTGGTTATTTTATAATTTTTAATTGTTGAATTAATTATTCGAATATATTTCTCTCTTCCATTAAACGCTATACAGTCTAACTTTCCACACTACACGGAAATTATTTTACAACATAGCAGGATAGATTTTCAATAAATTTTTATAAACATCAAAAGCATGTGAAAGAAATGTGAAAATTTAAACTTCAAGAGGAATCATGACTAATTGCCGATGGCGCAGCATTGCAACAAATGCCAACTCGCATCATTTATTTAAAATAGAATAGCCTCCTGCAGTCTGTACAACATGTATACTGGCTGGCCGGCCGTTTCCTAATAATGCGTGCAGTTCATCTTCCGATTCTTCATTTGAATCATTTAAGGCTTGGCATAGACGCGCTCCAGCGCTTGAACGATTGTCCTTCATTTGCTTACTATTCGTTGCGCTAGAACCTTTTTTCCTTCGTACAGTAGTCGCTAATGAAAATAGAACATCTTCTTTTAACGGAAGTTTTTTGTGCTTCGGTGATGCATTTGGACTTGAATTTTTCGATGAAGACAATGACTTTTTAGGCGATTCAGGCTCCTCTTCAATGCTAGAAGTTTTACTACCAGGACTATACTTCCGGCCCCAGTTCTTCCATTTTCGGAAATTAATCATATCCACCTTTTTATTTGCTTCTTTCTGACTTCCCGCATTGTCATCACCATTGTTGAATGACATTTCTACGTGTTCCATTCTATCTAACATTTGCTGATGGTTAGGTAAGCTAGCCAGGAACTCCATGTCAAGGTCGTCTAATAATTTAATATGTTATTGTTGTATTTGTACATATAAAATATTTTGGCAATATTTAAAAAAAAAAACATAAATGTACAACGACGCATGATAAATATTATAAGTTGCATGATATGAATTAAATATTTCTGAAGCCATACATTTAATTTTTACATCAAGACTATCAAAATAAGGTTATAGTAGAATGTAATGCAATGAAAAATTTAATATTTCGATCAATCATGATGTTGGACTCGTATGCCATTCCATTTTTATAATGAAATATTTTAGCTGTTGTATGAAACATACAAATTTCTTCCCTATTTTATTTAAAAATAACAAAATCAGATGTCGGTGCAAAATTATCATATTTTTTTACGATCAAAAAACAATGAGCGAGGGATGCATTAGTGTGCAGTATTCATTTACCAGTAACCATGATATTAAAAAATACTAGTCCATTGGAAAATTTCAACATGTTTTCAATTGAAAAAAAAATAATAAACTCCAAAATTTTCTAATGAACTTATGACTAGTAACGTCCATCGGATTATATCGTGCCATACATAATTTTTCTAATCTCCAGAACGCTCATGGTTTCAATCACTCACCTGGCAATTTTTTCGTACGGAATGATGCATTCGTTATCATTGACTTGGACACGGTAACAGTATTGGTAGCTGGTGTTAATGCCACACTTAATCCCATCGGACCATCACTTGGTTGACCTAAACAAATTGATGTGGGTTAATTAAAAATATAAGCAATTACAATAATGTGAGCTAAACGTGATACTGTTTAAATATTTTGTTTATCCTCCAATTATGATTTAGCTTATGGTTAATTTTAAGGAAAGAACAGAAAATAGTACAATAATAAGAAATTATTTCCATCAATGATTTTTCTCAACCAAATAAATTGGATCCTATATAAAGGACCCACAGCACTCACATAAATTCTCCCAAAAGTTTGGTTTCATGGTTTTTATTAGCAGCTAATATCCCTAAAAGGTATTAACTTATGGAAAGGTACAGATATATGTACTTTAGCCAATAAGGCAGTAGATTTTAGGTATTAAGAATTAATCGAGTTTTTATAGTAATTAATAGATTTTTTTCTTAGAAAATAATAAAATAGTTTCATCCGGAACTACTCAACCATTTGACATCAACATTTTTCAAATTTTAAATTCCACCACAACAGGAAAATTAATTGCCTTTTAAAAATTAGAAACTTTAAGTATGAAAAAATTCTTCAATTATTTGGATTAAAATTTGTAGATCATTATCAAAATGAAATATATAAATATTGTAAACATTAGAGCATCCAATAAGTTCCTTTCTATTTTAATGCGAAATGAATAAAAATATTTGTTAATTCATTGTTATATATGAACAGTTCTATTCTATCACCTTCTTTGATTTCTCAGGACTTGTGCCCTCTTTCAAAAATTGTTAAGACACTTGCAAAATATTCACCAAGGTACGTCTTTATTTTGCTTATAGATTTGAGAACATTCACCAAAGAGAAATTGTTTTAATAAGGATGAGGTATTACGTCCCAATCAAACTGTCATAGTTTTTGTCTTACGGGCAATGCAATATGTGGTTTTGCGTTTTCGTGATGAAGAGCAACGTCTTGTCGGTTCGGCAAGCTTGGTGAGTTTTCTTCTATGGCGGCGTTCGACTGATCGAATTGATTGAGAAAAGTTAGTACACTGCATCTTTTCAAGTTCCCAGAATGCATAAAAAACCCTCTACAAATGAAGTCCTGGAGTTGCAATAATTTAAGGTTTATTTTCCATAGACCAGGTACGATTTCCATGCACATTTTGATATAAAATCCAAAAATCGTTTCCACTGATAAATTTAAAAAAAAATTTCTTTTATGTCGCTGAAGGGGAAAACACATCTAGGCCGGGTACATTAAATTATTTGCGTACACACGGGAAGATGTTTTTTCTTGAAATTCATTAGTGCTTTGTAGCTTCTGCCTATTTTGCAAAGGATAAGAAGGTGCGAGTTTTATTTCAAATTGATCATTTTATTTATTTATAATTTTTAAAGAGTGGGACAATTATAATTGCTTTTTAAAAATCTGAGATCCCCAATTTTCTCTGCTGCTGTATTTTATCAATCTAGCTTCCATATAAGAGATATTCAATATGGCTTCTATTTTTAGAATTTATGAGGCATTTTATATCAGAACTAACTTGTCAATTTTCGATATATAATGTGCAATTTTTGGGAGTAACACGATTTGTGTTTTAGCATTTAGACTCTTAGGCGGCTCGGTTTAGTAGGTTTAGTAGGAAAAAATAATCAACCTTGATGCTAAGGTAATGAGGCTCGGACATAATTTATGTTTCCATGGCGCAAAATAATTTTCATACCAATCGGTCGGATTAGATCTAAGGAATTGTGTTTGTTCTAAAAAAATTCGTTAGTTTTCGAGATAAAGAAGGATAAATGTTAATATTTTTCCGATTAAAATAGGATATAACGCATAGTTTGCGCGATCCCGGGAAGCTCAAAAATATTTGCATTTTCTATATTCTCTCAAATGTCAGGTAAATAAAATCCAAACTTTAAATCGTCAACGATCTCATGTCTAGTGGTTCTTGATAACATATTCAATGTAATTCGTATGGGAATAATACTGATTTTAATCTTATCCATTGATTCAGCCTGCAGGTTACCTTAGTTTCATAGTATTGCCGAGAATTCATTTGCCCTTAACGATATTGTTTCTTCTATACATCCTCAATGCGATCTTTTTATTATTTAGGATGTTGTCACTATATTTAATAGTAACAGCTTCATGATTTCGGCATGAATTATCCCATGTGGGAAGTTTTTTATGATTCCGTTTCCGCATATGAAATAGTTATTTTTGCATCGCCTAACAGTCCAGTTTGAACCTTGTCCTAGAGATAGATTATCTCATTCCTTCACCGCTATCGGCGCTTTAAGAAGTATTATCAGTATTACGCTTGACGATGTGCCCACCTAGCTGTGATTATCTAATTTTAAATCAGTACGTAACATAATCCTTTCCGTTATTGTGTTGGCATTTACCACCGGCATCCGTTTTTTAGCGGGAAATTAGGGAGGAGGGTTCTTAGAAAAGAAACTTTGTTACAAGTGACCCTTGTTTCCCAACCGACCACCTGGAAGGAAATCTCGCGGAAAAATTTCCTATCACGGGACGCCAGAACAACAAAAACAAGTCGCCATCGACTGCGATTCCTCCGATTTTGTAGCTTCAATTTATAGTGTCCTTGAACATCAGGACACAGAAACTGTCATATGATTAATACGAGTTCAAGGAATGAATACACTCGTTCTACTCACCGATCAAACTCATTCAACACTTATCAATCGAAAATATCCTGTTCAAGTATGACAAACTTACGAATATAACCGCGTATGGTGGAATATGCGCCAGCTTTTCGTTTTTGCTTTAAAATAAATCTTCGATATTCAGAGAAATTTATGTTTCAACTATCCCTATATCAAAACAGTTTGAGTGCCGCTGGTAGATTGCGCACAGCTAGAACAAAGTTCATTTCCCCAAAAAAAAAAAAACTGAACGGGATCCCGTTTGAGACGAACTGGCGAGGGACCCGGGAAATCGGGAAATCGGGAAATCTCTCTCTTTAGCGGAACGATCATTGGTGGCGACGGAAGCAGAAAATGGAAAACTTGGAAAATATTGATTGAGTTCTCAGCGACGACAACGGCAGGGCTAAAGTTGGCGGCTGCAAGCCAGTGTGCGGAATCAGATCCACAAAAAAAAGAAAATTCAAATCGGTGTCGGCCGGCAAGTAGCTGGAAGAGGTGGCAAAATCACCGGAGGCGGCAAGGAAGAACTTTTGATCGACGGCGAAAATATCGGGGGCCCCCTACGTGTGTAGATTCCTATTTAGTAAGTAAATTACATAATTTCAATTATTGTTAAAGTATAAATACATTTTCCTCTAAATTGAAGCGTGAATTTTTGGAGGATTATCTAAAAGTTTTAGATTTATGTGAATTTAGTGAACTTCGGGAAAATTTTAGTTTTGGCTAGTGTTGTGAACTTGGCTCGCGGGTAATGCTGAAATGTGGGCAATATCGGTTCCAGGTGGTCCCCTATTTAATTTCGGGATACCGCCTCATAATTTTTCCTGCCTCCCAGTTTAGTGGAAATTGCTTTCGAGGATAGGTTGTGTCGGTGGGATTCCTTTGGCGGTCGGTTTCTGGTGTAGTTTCAATTTGTGCGTGGAAATTCCCAGTTTAGATGCGCCAGTGAAATTTCTCCGATAAACCGTCCACTCGCTTGGCGGTTAACGTGAGGGTTTAGGGCTGAAACGAGTGGCGCCCACGTCCGTCTCTGACGAGGCAAACCGGGGCCCGCAGAACCCTTAATCAGAGCGCCCTCGAGGGTAGGGTAACATTTGGCGCCCAACGTGCCTCCAGGCGCTCAAATGAACCCGTACTAAATATCCGGACCACCCGAATACAAACGCCACACGGTTCCATATGTCAATCGATCTTAGCATCTCTCCGAAGATACTATCTGGAGAGAGCTCTAGAATTCCGTTAACAGGTTATCGCGCTGCTTGCCTCATCTTTTGCAGGCAAAAAAATGTTTCAAGCAACATCTACTTCTTCTGCGCAAACCGCCGCACAGTGGAGAGACCGTGACTTACAAATAGTGTGCAAATAAGCCTGAAAACACTCTTGCCCGTTCAGGAGCCAGGTCAAATAGAAGTCAGTCTCATCATACCTTCGATTCAACAACGGCCTCAGGACAGGGAACAGGCACGCGGTCCATGTTCCGTTCGTACCGCTCTCAAAGGACTGCTGCCAATCGTCTTCAGACTGCGTGGCGCTCATCAAAAATTACTTCCTTGATGAGGTGGATTTCTAACAAAAACAACCAATATACCTATCATACTCCAGGGCAATGTTTCTTAGAAGATGAGAAATCATTGCCTATTGTATTCAATCATTGTAAAACCATAGCAGACGGAATACCAATGAATCTTTAGGAGCGTTAAGAACGAAAGCGAATTCAATCAAAAAACATGGTCTTATTCCTTTCAGTCACTCAGCTTACCTACAGCAAGAAAAACGATATAGGGATAGAATGTCTGGAAGATAATTCGCGAAAATTATCACAGATACTAGTTTGAAAGATATTATGAATACAGTCCAGATATTACTTTATTAGTCAAGATTGAACTTTGAAAACCATTACGGGTTTAATATCGCAAGAGGAAAGCAACGTTTCAAAGCAGTTGGACGAGGGGACAAATGATGCAATCAGGAACCTGGCGGCCTTGATAGACCGGAAACTGTTCTGAAACAAAAAATATCCAATAAAAAAACGATGTAGACGATACTCAGTGGCGTTTACAGGTGCATGGAAGCTGAGCAATCGAGTAGCAAATTTTGCTTCATGACTTTCGACCAGTAGAACAGTTATTGCGAAGTTTCTTTCATCTGAATAAAGATCAAGTTATTAGCATCGTAATTGAATACACAAAGAAATTTAAAAGTGAAGAGATGAAAGATTTTCAGAAACAACAGTCGAAAGAAATTCCGCATCGAAAAATTCCTGAGTTTCTTGATAAACAAAGACATTATGCCCCAAAGTACTAATGACCATCAATGGCGCAAAGACGCGAAGCGCAGTTTTAAAATTGTGCGCTGAAGCTAAATTTCCCGAATTCATTTAGGCAGAAGCGATAAGTACTGTAAATCTGATAATAGAATCACTGCTGTAAAGAAAGATGGCTTTGTATCTACCATCCCTCGAATATTTTTTCGGCAAGAAACCAAAATTTAGACTGTGTATTTTTCTATGTTTAGCACTTCCGATCGATCTAAATTCTATGATTTGTTTTCAACAGATATACATATGTCGGGAGTAAGTTGCTCCCTTCTTCAGTGTCAATTATTTTCTGATCTTACAAAGCCTTTTCAAGGATATTTATACTAAGCTAACATCAGGCTCTAATTTCCTAAGAGCTAATTACCTAGCCTATTCAGTACTAAAGGCTTTATTACTTAGCCTATTTATTACTGAGATTTAATTACTATTAGGTTTTATTATCTTGGTATTACTTTAATTCTTATTTTTATTATTTAATTTTTAATTATTTATTTTTTATTTTAATTTTATCATTTTATTTATTTTTGTAAAACAAGGGAAACAAAAAACCAACACTATTTCACTATATCCAGGAGGCCACCATTTCTCAGGTCATCCTTGAGTCTAGTTTCGGTTGGCTGCCTCATAATCCACAATGATTCGTACACGTCCAGTTTTGGATGTCTATTACTTCCTTGACTACTGTGAGATCGTCCCATTCTATTTTATGTCCTTCGCAGATGTTTTTCGCTACTGAAGATTTAACGTTGCTTGTGTTTCCTCACATCATCGCCAATAGTGCTTTCTTTGTGTGCTCCTTTAATCTTGTTTTAACCGTTCGTCTTGTTTGTCCAATATACTCGTATGCTTTTTCGCACTGTTTACGTTTGGTTTTGTTGACAACGCACTTCTCTTCTTTCTGCTTACTGTCCTTTGCATTTTTTAGCCTGCTCTTTAGTTTAAACGTGCCGCTGCTTGGAATTAGCTGGATGCTAACTTGCTTGAATAATCTGCTTAATTTTTTTTCAGATCCGAGTTTACTACCACTGACCTTTGCTGTTCTATTGTGTTTTTTTTTTGCTTCGATTTTCTTTATCATTCCGGAGATCGTATGTGCTTCATATCCGTTTTTCTTCGCTGTATCTAGAATATAATTTTCTTTCCATCGAATAAAGTAAGAACATTATCTGGATAGAGCAAGGAAAAACGGATATGAAGCACGGACAATCTAAGGAAGTAGGGAAGCATGGCTGATATGATGGATAAATTACAGCGAGCATTCGAATGCGAGAAAGCGAAAAAGGATAAAATCTTATCAAAGAAGTTCCGAATCAATGATTGGAGCACAAAAAATCGCAGGAAGAATGAAGTGGCTGATGTTGAAAACATCTTGGATTTTGTGGTCAACATTTCATCGGAAGTTTCCACGGAGGAACAATTGAGACACCTAAACATGCGGCGAAAAGTACAATAACACGACACCTAAAGAAGAAATTGTGATGGACACAGAAGCAGAAATAAAGTTCTTGCCGGGAGAAAAGAAGGAGTTTGTGAGGAATAGAACGATGAAATTATTGAAAGAGAAATCAAAGATCTCGAGAAATGGCGATAAACAAGAAATGGAGATAGTCAAACAGATAAACCAAAAACCATTCTTTTATCTGAAAGGTGACAAAAGAAATAATGTGGTTATAATGGATAAAGAGAGTATGACAACTTAGTATTTGAAAAACTGAATAACGGCGAATATTTTGAAATAAGGAAGGTTCCAATTCCTGAAAGTATCAAACAAGTAGAAAAGCCATAAAAGAGTGCAAGGAGTTGTTCGATGAAAAGACAAGCCTGAGAGTTACCAACCCTAATGCCAGCTGAAGATCCACAAGAGATGATAAGGGAAATTATAACATCAACATACGCGCCAATATCTAAATCAGCTAAGTGGATATTGCAACAATTCGAACGCATAGGGATTTCGACTACTCGTAATGAATACTCCGTCAAGAACCAAGAGGAATTGATTGAAAAGCTTATGAAGAACAATTTTTTACAAAGCAAACTTAGAAGATTAACAGATTATCAAAGACCCCACAATGGGAGGAAAAAGGAAAGCAAGAGCAATGACAAAGTGTGTGCATGTCGGAAAATTATTTCCCCTGTAGAAGAAAGTACTAGAAGAAGAAGTCTGGCCCCCTGATGTGTAATCCTCTATCACCGCTTTGAAGCGAGATTTTCATGACCTAGATTGAGGAAACAATGAAGCAAGAAAGCATAATACCCAAAGTTTGGGTTCGATACGTTGATGACATTTTTACCATAGTAAAGAAGAAGCTACGGACAGCTTGTTGGCGAAATTAGTCACTTTCCACAAAAACATCAATTTTACAATTTAAGGAGAAATCAATAACGAGCTACCTTTTTAAAAAATTAAGAGGGCTAGTGGAAAATTAGAAGTGGATTATAACGAACAAGACAAGCACTGAAAGGATCGTACCAAGAACATCAAAACATGCATACTCACAAAACATGCCATCTTTCCGAGCATGGACTATAGGATGCTGTGAGTACCAGAGGAATCAAAGAAGACAATTACATTCTGGATACAGCGAAGAAAAATGGATATGAAGCACGGACGATCTCAGAAATGATAAAGAAAATCGAAGCAAGAACCACACAAGATAGCTTTATTACGCTCTACAGTCAGAACAGAAGACAGCAACAAGGAGAACAAAGGGCAATGGTGGTTAACTCGGACCTAACAGGAAACTTAAGCAGATTACTCGAACAAGTCAACATCCAACTGACAAATGCAGAGGACAGTAAGGAAAGAGAAAAGAAGTGTGGTATCAACAAAATCAAATGTCACTGTTAAAAAGCATATATCGGACAAGCAAGACGAATAGTTAAAACAAGATTCGAGGAGCACATAAAGGAAGCACAATTGGTGATGATTCGAGAAAACACCAGCAACGTTAAATCTTTAGTAGCGAACACATTTGCGAAGGACATAAAATAGAATCGGACAATCTCACGGTAGTGAAGGAAATAAGAAACATTCAAAAACTGAATGGATTATGAGGCGGCCAACCCAAAATAGACTAAATGATGACTTGGAAATTGATAATCTAGCCTCCTGGAGATAGTGAAATAGTGTAAGTTTTAGTTTTTTTTCTCTTATTTCATCGTATTTAATAATAAGGAAATATTAAATTATAAAATAAAAAAATTTTTTTTAAATAAATACATTAAAAAAAAAAAATTAAAAATCAGAATAATTAAATTAATACCAACATAATTAAACGCAATAGTAATTAGACCTTAGCCGCAAAAAGGAAATCATAACATTTTAGTGGAAAATACAATAAATATAGGACAACATTTAAGATAATCCAACCTTGTAGCACTGACTTATGTAACACTGACTGACGAAAAAGAAAGAAATTTAACCTTAAAAGCTGAAAAGCAGTGACTCCTAGGATAGGATAGAATTATGTATGCTGATTGGTAACGATCAAATAATAGTGCTTTGAAAAGAACAATTCCAACCAAAAGGTTTTTTTTTCGCAAAACGAGAAAGCAAAGAAGAAAAATTTCGCAATGCCGAAGACGGTGAAGGAGTAAGATGATTGAAAGTAAATTCCACTTCGATAATCAACAACATTACTTCCCCGAGCTCCTACCTAATTAGAAGGTACTGGAACGTAAAAATGATAAACAAAAATGAAGCCAAAAGCATGATTCATAGGACTTCAGGGGAATACTTTTGGTTAATCCTATGATGTTTTTGATGCTTGATGTTATCATCAAGGTAACTTTTTAGCCTCACTTCAAAAACTGCTCCTACATTGTTGATCAACTAGTCTTGGCTTTTAGAGCCATAATTAATAAGTTTTTAGAATGGTATCTAATATTGTTTTATTCTTAAATTGTTTCTAAAACTTGCTTGTCTTGCACGATCATGCAGAGTATTGTCTACTAGAATCAGGGTAAGGTTTTATAATTTAAAGATGATGTAACAGTTAAAAATAAGTCTTACCTGAGGGATTAGCATGCAGTGAATTTCGAATGGCATTGGTGACAATAATTAAATCGGCAAACATTTCATAACACGCCCGATTATGAATATCATCCAATGTCTGTATTGCAAGTGAACCGAAATCATTAAACATAGCAAAGTAAATTGCATGTACAAGTTCTAAAAGAAATTGCGATGACACTGGAATACGTGGAATAGGTTTCGGAATAATTGTTGAATTAGGATCACTTCCATACGAAGATCGATGTGCATGTCCAGGTTTTGAGAATCCTTGATTGACAAGTTGCGATGCTACCTTGCACAGATGAAAGAGTGCAGTCTTTTGCATAAGACACAATTGTTGATTGTATGCAAACAAAAGAGCAGTCATAACTTTCATCCGATTTTGCGCATTGATAGACTCCACTTGCGGTAATGGACCCCATTTCACGTCTCGATTACTATTTTCTTCCCAACGCCGAAGATCGGTGGTATGTAAACTTTTTTCCTAAAAAAGCAAAGCAAATCATTTAAAAAATCAGTTTTTTGTAGAGAGGCTTATATGTTACTTACTTCATGGTAAATGGATGTTTGCGCCAAAACTGGCATTCGAAATGATACAATTTTTTGACCACCATCATCCATACTAACTTCTACATTATATATACTTATAAGCAACGTTTCTACACTTCTGCAACTTTTCTTATCTCCCATAGCTACTGACGAAAGGTATATATATATTAGAACTGGAATGAATTGCAGGGTGAATCTTTTCAATAATTCTTCGTCGGAACGGTAAAAACTGTGAAATTGATGACATATAGAATGTACATGCTGCAAAATATTAATTTTAAAACATTCTACTTCATAGTGAATTCTATTTTATCATTACATCAGGATACTTAAGTCTTTCGTTTAAAATTGCATACAACGCTTCAGCGATTTCTTGATTATCTTCATGCATTGCAGCAAATGTATGAAATTCGGAGGTTTGTAATGCAGAATAATCTGCTAGCCAGTCTATTACTATTGCTTCAGCCATTGCATTCATTTAACTGAAAAAAAATACAAATATTTGTAAACCATCTGTTTCGATATGTTAATTTAGAAAAATTGAGGCCGATCGAAAACAAGTCGAGTAAACTCGAGTACGCTTCTGTCAGAGGGGTTTTGTACCCAACTTATGGAATGCAAACATTTACGTTATGTTACTAATGTTAAAATTCAAGAAATACTGCTATGATATGTATGTTAAATAATACGAGATCACCTTTTCATTCAATATAAGTTTCAACGATTTTGTCGCAGTATAGCAAATATCATTCAGTGTACAGATATTTAAGTTATTGATCTTTACAAGAAGATCCGATCAATAACCTCTGGTTTGATCAAAGGCCCATATAGTTCGAAAACCGCGCCGACGACAATCCGTCGTCTTCCCATTGCTGGTGACAAGCCTGACGACGGCTGTGCCCAGAAGTACATGTCCTTGGGGTCGGGGCTCCATCAGAGTCGTTAAAGCGAGCGATGGCGGTTCTGCATTTGTTTACGGTTTCGAATCTTGTTTCGATGTTGTCGTGCTCGAGGATATGGTCTTGGTCTGTTTGGGCTTGTTATCTCCAGGCAAATGCAGCAGGGTGTTGCGATTCTTGGAATACTGCTTGCAACTTTTGGTCGCGCAGCTGGAAGCCTGATGTCCTTCTCGAAGGCAATTCACGCACAGCTTCTTAGTGCGCACGAAACTTAGTCTCTTTGCGGTAGTGATCCTGAGGAAATCCGGGCAGTAGTAAAGCGGGTGATTCTGCTCACACATTAAGCACCGAGAAGCTGTTGTGGCGGCCACGGTCGACTTGTTGGCTTTTCTACGGTTGATCTTCGGTTCCTTAGTTTTATGGCCGAGATTTTCGAGAGCCTGGAAACGCGTTTCCATAAAGTCCAACAAACTCATCAAGAGTGGTAGCTCGCGCGGGTTGGATAACGATTGTTCGTATGATGCGTGAGTAGCTGGATCCAATTTTCGGATAAGCACATGTAGCAGCAACGGATCCCTTGTGGACACTTGCCGGTTCTCCAGGCCTCTGAGACACTCTTGTGTGGTGTCATGTAGAGCTTTTATTGCTGCCACTGATGGCCTTTCATTAGCATGAGATGGCTGACTCATCAATTTGGTGATAAGCGTCGCTACCAATAGTCGGCGGTTGTCGTACAATGTAAATTTCGAATCAAAAGCTCCGCTTCTCCGGTGAGACCGGCCTTGAGGTACCATAGCTTCTGGCACTTGAACATTGATTGGCTATGCACCATTTGCAGGAACAAGTCGTGGAATTATTGCCAATGTAAATAGTTCCCATCGTAGGTGGGGAGTTTTATTTTCGGCAGAGGCATGGTGAGAGGAGTCACAGGCACAGTCGTTGAGGCAAATGTGGCGCTGAGTTCATCTATTTTCGATTCCAAACGTATGACCCAATCTTGGGTAAACTCTTCCAAATGAATGTGCTATTGCACGTTAAAACCATACGCTTCAGGATCGTCATGGAGCTCGGCGATATGCTGGTGATATTCATCCAGCTGTTGCCAACCTCGTTGGAGGGTCATGAGTTTACTCCTGCACCAGGTCTGAGTAACCTCCTTCTGGTCCAAACGGTCGATGATCCTCCTCAACGAGCCTGCCATGACCTTTTAGCGACGCAGCATCCTGACCACACTGGCATCGCTTAGTGCTGAGGCTTCTGCAGTGTAGTCCTTGTCCACGCTATCCAGAATTTCGAGCCCATTTGGTGACTGTTCCCCGGTTGGCGTGTCCACGTGTGTTTTGGCACGCATTTGATCGCGGAAGTGCTGCTGGTAACGGAGGTAGTTGCCTTTGGTATTGTCGTATATATGTTGGGTAAAATACTCGTGCGGCGGAGCGATCTCCAGTAGAGATCGGATGTGACTATCGGCTAGTTCAAAATCTTCCCACGCGGTCTCCAGTCACTGCAATCGCTCCGTATAATACCCGGCTTCCTGCTTCCTTGAGGGCGAATCTTTCTTATAATTTGAAATGACGCCTTCGACGATTCGAGCCAATCCTTTTAGGTCCTCGATCAGGCGATCCAACTTGCCATCGCGTAGAAAGTCGGAAAACGGCCGGAAACAAAAAGCGCGAATACACCACAACAATACATCAAAACACCACACAGCACTTCACGACCTGTTCACCGGGGAAGAAATAATTATTTAAATATGTACGGCAAAGTAAATCCCGCCGGGGCCTCCAGATGTTTGCGCTGGGACTCTTTTGTCGCGACCTTGTACAAATTGTTTTAATTAGGAACTGGTATCTCTGATTGGACCTTAAGATTTTATTATTTTGCGTTTCTTCTCTATTACTATTAATTTCGAATATCCTGTTTAACGAGCTAGTTATGTTCAATTGAGCACTAAAGTCTACTTTAAATAATTTCAAATAAGGCTTCTGAATCTATCCCGAAACTGTACTTTCTCAAATTTTCTATCCAAACCCAACTTAAATTCACATTAAATTCTCAATATTGTTGTAATTTAACCGCAATTATTAATTATGCACCAAGTCACTTTACATTAATCGACACCTTTCTGTAGAGTTGTAGACCGACTTACCTTCCTCAGCTGACTGAACTGGCCGAGCATTTCACCCACGTTCCATTGCCAAAGCAATTCGCTGACCAGACAAACGCGCCAGAGAAAGAACGCTGAGTTTGCGTGTTTTCGCTGGCACGTCTGCCTTTGTCCATGAAATGTAATCCAATCTCCTCGATTACGGATCCACTTCATGGACAAATGCTCGAGATGAATGTGCATGGTCAGCAATTTGGCTGGGAATGAAAAATAGCAAATGGAATTACAGTGTGTGGCAAAACTTAGTATTCGTGAAGTTTGACTGAAATTGAATTAAATTATTGATGTTGCGTGAAATGCTGGCGAAAGGCAAATACAATTGTTTTCAAAGGGAACAGTAAATGATTGATCAATTGATCGGTAAATTGAATTGAAATGATCGATCAATTGATAAATTAATTTTAAATAACTATGTAAGTTGATTGAAGTGTTGTTGCCGGATCAGGCCGTGATGGGTGCTCAGGGGGTGTCAGGAACTCAACAGTTCTTGTGATATATGAAAATTCTAATGGCTATAATTTCACTGAATACGATTCGATTCTGATAAAAATTACAGGTTAGATCAATCTTGCATGGGTCTAATTGATGCAAAATTATATTTAATTCAAGGATACCTATCCGACTTTATAGACAAAAAAGCAAAATTCATAAATCCTACGAATATTAAAATAGTTGGGTGAATTTTGACTTGAGGTCTTTTTCGTTGTTGGACTTATAGAGAACTACGTTCATTTTTGGTTCGTCTTCTTTGACTTGCTCTGATCTTAAAAGAACTTATCAAGACCGTTCATTTCATATCTATTTTGGATGAAAAAAAAATGTTAGGAGCTCACATTCTTATATGGAGATACCCCATTAAAATCCTTTGAAATTTTTTTTCGACCATGAATTTTTCATTATCCAACAACTTCTGAACTTTTCACAAAATTTTGATGACTCTGGCGTCTCTAGTTTCTGAGAAATCTTGCTGTGACGCACTGACGAACGTACGGGCAAACATGTGCCAATTTTAAAAGGACATTATAAAAATTTGTTTGCTAAACCCTTAAAAATGATTTCGACTATGGTTTTAAAACTTCAAGAATTTCTTTCTTTATCTGTTTATTTAGGTAAAAATATGACTCGATAATTAAAAAATCATTTAACTTCTTACTTCTTTTAAAGGTGTACCAAACCGACTCATCACACCTTTAGAGTAATACCACATTTTTGAGTTTCTGGTTTGAGATAGCTCTTGCAGTAATTCTTTAACATAGTACCAAAGAACGATGAGCTACATTTGAAGGTTTTACCTTCGGACGAATTTCAATCGTCCTAGGGGTAGTCAATCGATTAGCCTAGCCACTTGACCTTTGGAATTTTAAAATTGCCATTTTGAGCTATATGGTCTTGTTCTACAATAATTTCGATCCGGCTAGGACCGAGTGTCGTTGGTAAACTATGCTATTAATTTTACTGGCATTAGTGTCTGCAATGAATATCTTTTTGAAGCTAATATTGACAAGTATCAGTGCGTGATACTAGAGTGCTACAACTTCTACAAGACATAGTTGTAGCTCCAAATAAAATCTCAAAGATGGATAAAGCTTAAAGCTTCATCCAGATAAATGACTACGAGAATGGGGGTATCTGGCTAAGGTATAACTTGAGGGATGTGGGCTCATCATTTCCACTTTCTGGTACCTTAGAAGTTTCTCTCCATTTTTCTGATATGTTACCCACCCCCACCGATGAAAACTGTACACATAGACGATTTGGAACCATTCTCTAAAACTAAAGGGGGAAATATATACATCTTTGCTTTGGTCGACGCATTTACAAAGTTTTTGTTTATCAGAGGTGTATAATCAACAAAAACAAAATACGTCATCGAATTCTACAAAGATGTGTTTTCGATATACGGAAGACCTGAAGTTCTCATTTCTGACCAAAAAAGCTCGTTCACAGCGAAAAATTCCGAGTTATGTGTGAGCGAAATGGAATTAAACATGTGAAAAATGCAGTTGCCATTCCAGGAGCTAATGGGCAAATAGAAAGATTTCTTCTTCTTCTTAGCACTACAGCCCCTTTCGGGCCTTCGCTTCCTGCAAACAGAGCTCTCGGTCCGTTGACTTGCTTGAAGTCAACGAAAATTTGGTGTACGTCTATGTTGAACTCCCAGCATTTTTCAAGTACCTGCTTGACCGTGAACAATTGGTCTGTTGTTGATCTACCTGCCCTAAAACCACCTTGATACTCCCCAATAATACTGTTGGCGTATGATCCGATTTTATTTTCTAAGATTTTAGAAAATATGTTGTACGCCGTACAAAGTAGTGATATGCCTCTATAATTTTCGCACTGTAGCTTGTCACCTTTTTTGTGGATAGGGAATATAATTGATTGGCTCCACTCTTTCGGCATATGTTCTTGTTGCCAAATGTACTGGATGACTTTGTGAATAGCTTGATGAACACTACTGCCACCATATTTGATGAGCTCCACTGGAATCTCATCAATGCCCGGCGCTTTATTATTCTTTTGGGCTTTGATGATGGAACAAACTTCATCCAGAGTTGGTGGGGCCAATGGAAGCTCTCCGCAGACATCTATAGGCTCCGATGTTCTGGAGCTGTGCGGAGGATTAAGGAGGTGCTTGAAACATGTTGCCCATCTTTCCTTAATCTTGATTTCATCAGTGATTATATTGCCGCTGTCATCACGACAGAGCGTGGTTTTGAGCTGATAACCACGTTTCAGGCTTTTCAATACTTTGTATGCTTGTCTAGTGTTATTGCTCGCTAAACTTACATCTATACTTCTCAATTGGTCGTCACAGTATTTTCTTTTCTTAATCCTAATTATCTTATTCGCTACTTTTCTGAGTGTTCATAGTGTTCTCTCTTCGTCCTCGTTTTCCTACCTACGTATTCTTTGTACGCCTGATTCTTTTTATCTAACGCATTCTGGCACTCATCATCGAACCAAGCATTCCTCTTGCGCCGGGCTTGATGTCCGATCGTCTGTTCTGCCACGGTTCTGATAGCCGCTTTCACTTCCATCCAGAGCTCGTTGCTCGTCTTTAACGATGCGTCTGATAAGATGGGAGCCAGCTGGTTGTCGAGGGTCCGCGTGAAATTTTCGGCCACAGACGCCGTTTGGAGCCTTTCGATGTCAAATTTTTGTAGCGGGCTGGTCTTCCCTGAATATGCCATTGAAATACGACATCGATAGTTTAATTTGATCAAGTAATGATCTGAGTTAAAATTGGCTCCTCAGTATGTACGGACGTCAAGTATGCTCGAGGCCCAACTTTGTTGGATCAGAACATTATCGATCTGGTTTTGTGTGTTGCCATCCGGTGATACCCAGGTCATTTTATGAATGCGTCGATGTGGGAAGCAAGTCGAACGTATGACTAGACTTCTGCTACATGCAAAGTCAATCGGACGCTGGCCGTTGTCATTTGTTTCTTCGTGGAGGCTATAACCTTAGCGTTAAATCACCCAGAATAATTTTTGTGTCGGTTGTGGGCAATGAGTCGACCAGTCTTTCCAGGTGATTGTAAAACGATTTCTTCGTTTCTTCGTCCTTTTCTTCGGTCGGGCGTGAACATTTATCAGCCAGATTTTGAAGAATATCGCTTTTATACGGATCGCACACAACCGTTCATTGACTGCCTTAAAATCAATAACGTGCGATTTGAACTCCCTATCTACAATGAAAGCCAATCCACATTCTCGTTTTCCAGTAGGCTTTCCACTTTTAAATATTGTGTGCGATCTCGTCTTGAATGTCGTTTCCAGTCCAATTCGTTTCCTGGACTGCCAGTATTTTTAATTGATATTAACTGGTCTGTTGTAAAAGGTCCTCAACAGCGCCAGGGTAATTGAGTGATCTGACATTCCAGGATCCAATGCCATACTCCTTTTTTCGTTTGCGAGGTCGTTGCCGTGAGTCCAATCCATTCCGAGGCCTATCTGCAGGTTTCGAAACAATTAAAGATTTTCCAGGGACAGGGAGTTAGAGCCCGTCGCCCAACCTCCATTCCGGCGGCATGGTTATTACGTCGATTCTGTTATCAGGCGCGTAAGATTCGCCTTCACCTTCTTACGTCCTCACAAAGGAGGATGTTACATTATTGGGGAACCAGTAAACCCAATGTGCATCCCGAGAGCATTTACTACCATTTAGTTGGGGGGGTTCGGGATGAGAAATCATGGAAGCTATGGGTTGGGGAAACAAGGGGTGCCCTCCTCCTTTCTCAAACGAACTTGGGACCGTCTATGGCGGAGTTAATAGAAAGATTTAATTGATCCATTTAATCGGCCTCAAGGACGACAACTGTAAACCTATGGGATACTCATATCAAATCCATACAGTTTGCCATCAATAATGTGGTTAGCGATAGCACCGGGAAAACGGCCAGTGAGTTACTTTTTGGATTTAAGCCAAGAGGAGGCACAGATGTACTGTTAACAGATGAAATAACAATGACGTCGAAAATGCTTAGTGATATAATAACGGAAAGAAATTTAGCAGGAGAAAAGACGCAACAGGCACAGGAAACCCAAACGCGTAGCTTAGATCAAAAACGAAAAAAACTGAAGGTATACAAAGAAGGTGATCTGGTATTGATTGAAAAAGCGGGTCTCGCATTAGATAAAAGTAGAAAACTACTCCCTCCTTTTAATGGGGCATTCATTGCAAGCAAAATACTGCCGAATGATAGATACATCGTAAACGATATGCAAGGATCTTATCGCACTAGGGGAGCAAACTATGAGCGTGTAGTAGCGGTGGATCGCATGAAACCCTGGTGTGACCCAGGCGAGGTATCTGATGAACTTGAAAGTGGAGACGATGAGAGTATGGTGTCAGCCGATGAAGAAGATGAACTCGGGACGAGTTTGTCGCAGGATGGCTAAATGTAAAATCAAACGAAGCCGATACAAAAAGTTTTGTAAAATTGTTGTCCGACTGAGTGTTGTGTGTACGAATGTTTGGATGAAATGAATGCGCAGGGAGTTTTTTAGCGAATTGATGGCTTTTTCCATGTTTCAATGCATTAGGTTTGTGCATGTGATGTCTGTGTGGATCTGTATCCGTGGTGGCAGGTATGAGGAAGAGATTCTGTTTTGAGGAGGTATGTGTCGAGGGTATTGTGACTCGCATGGAAATGCGATTGACATTTCCAGTTGAGTGCGTAAAGTGGAAAGATCTAAAGTGGTGATATGAAATTAGAGGGTGAGTGATTTCACAGAGTGTGGTGTGTCATGTTAACCGTAGTTGATTGGAATGGAAGATGATGACCTTCTTATGGAGATTCGCGGGGTTAATGTTTGTAATGTTTTTTTTTTTTGAGAATATATGTGAGAATGAGCATTTCCTCCTCATTGGCCTTCGGGTGTGGGTTTTCCTCCTCATCAGCCCTGGGGGCTAGAGGACGGGTTTTCTCCCTGGCCAAAGAGATGGGTGTGCCTCTCTAAATCGTCAGATTGGCTGAGCGATTTTTCTCGGCTAATTCTATTAATAAAGTCTATAAACAACATTCGCATGAAACGATCGCTACCTTCCACTGCTTAGCAGTAGTTTCTTATCCACCACATACTTAGGGGTTTCCTCTTTTATTGTTTTTCAGATCAGTACAGTTCGATCGTCGGCATCATACAACCCAAGTTTGGCTAAATTTATTTAAATCTTTTTATGTGTCAAAGAATATGAAATACAGTAAAATATTTTCGCTTGGAATTTTTACGGTTTTGAATGTTGGTAGATATATCATCTTGCTATCTCTCCCTCTATCAATTGCTTTTGTATTACATTATAAAACTAAACTTTCCTGCCTGTGCGCGACATCTTTTTTGAACAATTTCCGGCGGTTTCTTGCCCAATTCTGCCACAAATTCAATCAAAACTATTTTTTATTATTATCGTCAATTTTATCGGGTTAGGAGCACTGTATTTACACTACTGACGCTTGCATGTTGAAACATGTTACGTATATGTAATAAACTCTCAAATTGTATTGCCCACCTTTGGCAACGCGCTGGTATTAACAGTAAAAGTATAAATAACAAAAATAAACATCCGGATTTAATTGCCATACGTCCTACTAATCTTTTCCTATTTTGAATACCAGCCAATTTTTAAGTCTTTCTATAAGGAAATTGAATGTAATTGAATTTGGGTATAGTCTGGAGACTATCGTATCATTCAAAATTGCATATGAATATAAAATTTTTAGAACACAGACAAATAGGAGACTAATACTTTATATTCGATGATATAATATCCATATTCCATGCAAAAAACCACGATCTAATCAGGTCATATAGATTTAAGTTGGAAACAAGTTGCAGAGTTTCACTAAATTGAATACGTCAGCCGTAGTAATTACTTAGAATCTATTCTATTGTCATTGAGGTCTAAAGTTTAAGAAACTATGAAATCATCATTTAGAATGTATTGTTTTATGCCATTTAAGGGAAAATCATTAAATATTATAGTCATCCCAAAGCTTATCAATTTGGGGAAGAAAACTTCTTTAACCCGATTTTGTGTTTTTAAATATCGAGCATTTGAATTAAATATCGTGTGTTTTTAAATATCGAGCATTTGAATTAAATTTAATAGCTTAACGAAAATCGAATTATTCATTCATAATTTTCTCCGCGGAATTTCATTGCCAATATCGAACTGCGAAAGTAAATGCACTGAAAATAACCCAATTGGACGTTGGCACCACAAAAACAATACTCCAGTGCAATGCACTAAATTTCGGTCAGCCAATTTTGCTCGCATAACTCGTAAAACGTAATATTGCTATATTCCCAAAAACAATTCATTGCTATATTGGAAAAACACTTAAGGGATCGTTTTCTAATTATATAATGAAAATTGATTAATGTACTTTACTCCAGTTGACAATCAATTTTGGAGTTTGGTTACACCGAAAACTGTCCTTGAATTTAACGATAAAAGACGAATGCAACAAGCTTCCTAATTATATTATATTACTGAAAATTTGCAAATTATTACCGTTTCCTATGTTATTATCTACTAAGACATTTCACTTGCTGATTTATCACTCACATCGTCACCACTCGCGAAATATTGCACGGAAGCCACCTCTCAATATATTCCTTCTATTTTGATAAATTTTATTTGACAGCTATCAATTTATTCTTGCGCGCGGCGCGAAGTGACGGGAAGCGAAGTGATGCTGAAATGTCGAGCACAGTATAAGAACATATTCAGTAGTTAAACTAAAAATGTAGGCAAAGAAATTCATACCGCTTGCTTCTGTCAAATGATACTCAGTTTTAACAACGATTCTCCTCACACATATCAGCTGTCCTGCTCGCGCCGTGGAACAAATTGATAGGGCAACAAATTCCGCGGGGCTAGGAACGAAGTCTTTGACATTTTGCCGATTTTGCCACATGCGTTTGGTGGATCGACGTCAAAACGAATTTCTGCCTATGCTATGGGCAGAGCATATACTATGGGCAGAGCATATCTACTAAATAGCAGCTGCAATTAGAACAAATTTTATTTCGTACGGTACTCATAGAGTAGAGAGAATTAGACTAAAAGTGCATATGTATGGTAAACAAAAACTTTAATTTGCAAGCAATTGAACCAACACATGGTAAACTTTAATCCATCTTTTATACGTTTATTTGCCTCTCTTTTCATTTTGACAGCTACTCGATTGCAGGTGCTAGTTAGTATATATGCTCTGCTATGGGCACTATGGGCAGAGCCAGAGCATATATACTAACTAGCACCTGCAATCGAGTAGCTGTCAAAATGAAAAGAGAGGCAAATAAACGTATAAAAGATGGATTAAAGTTTACCATGTGTTGGTTCAATTGCTTGCAAATTAAAGTTTTTGTTTACCATACATATGCACTTTTAGTCTAATTCTCTCTACTCTATGAGTACCGTACGAAATAAAATTTGTTCTAATTGCAGCTGCTATTTAGTAGATATGCTCTGGCAGAGCATCTATGGGCAGAGCATATATACTAACTAGCACCTGCAATCGAGTAGCTGTCAAAATGAAAAGAGAGGCAAATAAACGTATAAAAGATGGATTAAAGTTTACCATGTGTTGGTTCAATTGCTTGCAAATTAAAGTTTTTGTTTACCATACATATGCACTTTTAGTCTAATTCTCTCTACTCTATGAGTACCGTACGAAATAAAATTTGTTCTAATTGCAGCTGCTATTTAGTAGATATGCTCTGCTATGGGTGTATGAAACTTTAATTACTGTCATACTATTTTCTTATATTGTTATTGTGATTTCAAGTCCCTAGTCGAATAACTTTGAACAATGGAATAGATATATCAAGAAGGAAACATTCGAACAAATTGATACAACCAGGGGTGGCAGGTTCTGATAAATCATTACGCCAAACATTTTTGTAAAATGCGCCAAAAAGCACCACAGAAAATATGCAAAAATATTTAATTTTTTTTTTCTTCAGAAGAGGCAATATTTTTTATTCATTGTTGCATTTAGTATTGCGAAAGTAAAATAACATCAATTTAATTATTCTTCATCAAATAACAGAAACTCAAGATTATCTAATTCCAAATAATATATATATAGTTTTTCTTATAATAAATTTGCTTAACTTAACCTGTACTTTTAACATTTACCGTTGCATCTTTTGCATAAGTAATAATTTTAAGTAAATTGAGAAGTGTTCGAACAGAAGGTGACTTTTCCATTCTTGCTTTTTGATCAGAAATCACAAAAATTTCATTAAAAAGGTCCGCCTAGTATTCTGTTTTATTTTTAATAGACAAAATTTGCATTGTTAGGTGACTATTTGAGTTTTATTTCTGAATCAAAACAATATTTTAAAATTCGTGCGAACATTTTCTATGAGTTATTGTTGTTTCTGAAAGAAGCAATGCAAGAGATACCACCATTTGTTCGAAAGAAAGAAGACCAATTATTCTTCATCACTTTGCAAGAAATTCAACATGTATTCAAAATAATATATAAATAATCAATAAATGGATACCAAGTCTTTTGCAAAATATGATTATTCTTATTAACATTTGATTATATAGAATTTCGAAAGCGAGTCGGTTCCTTTACGGTATTTTTAATATTTATCATTGCAGTAAGTAAAAAACTTTTAGAAAAAGAAAAACTAAAACCGACTTCAAAATGCCCTAAAAAGGATGCAATAAATTTTATGGAAGCAGTGCCATATCCGTTTTTCTCTGTTTCTTTTGTGATGGAAGTTTTTATACTGAAACGGGCAAATTGATTTAGCACCGCTTCTATAAAATTTATTGCATCCTTTTTAGGGCACTTTGAAGTCGGTTCTCTTTTTTTATAAAAGTTTTTTTTATCTCCCCTTTTTGGTGGCAATTTTTTTCATTTCAAATCTATAAAAATTCAGTCTCTTGAATAAATTGTACCATGAACATTAAAATTTAATTTCTTGACTGCAATGCAAAACACACTACTGCTAAAATCTGCAGGATCCATAAGAATCAAATTTTGTTCTGATACATTTTAGTTCAAGATCTTATCAACGTACATATGAAAAATTTTTGTGTGTAGCTACATAGTTTGGTTGCATTAAATTATTAAAGAAGAAAAAATGTTAGAAGAAGGTGGTTTCAATGTGAGTGCTTAGAGGTGAAAGAACTATTTTTGATTCATTCTACTTATGTGAACTCAATCTGTTTTTGCAACTACGAATTATGTTCAGGTTAACATTCTCCTGTAAATACTTGTTCATTATTGATCATTTGACCCTTTTTATATCAATTTAATGTAATCTATACGATAACTTGCACTACACTGAAGCAAAATTGTGACTTTCAGGTACAAATTTCGTTATACCCTATATGAATACACACTCAAAAACACACACACACACACACACACACATATATATATATATATATATATATATATATATATATATATATATATATAGATATATATATATATATATATATATATATATATATATATATATATATGTATATATATATATATATATATATATATATATATATATATATATATACAAACGTATGTATTTATGTATAAATATAAACATAAAGTCAACTCCGCAATCAACCTCAAGAAATTTACTTTCGAAGATCCTTCTTAATCGTATTACTAGATCACGTTTATTTGATACCCATCGCGTTCATTTTCACTAACCTATAGCACTTAATTTTCATGAAAGCTTCAGGAAAATGATGTCTTATACTAAAATGAAAATTCAACTATGCATTTTCACCTTTAAAGTTATAATCAGTTATAAAAGGAAAAATATTATCTTTTTAGGTCGTGATTCTCGTCGGTCTTCAGTATGGAAGTCGCTTATTTTAGATTTCTGGGCATATAATGTATAATTATCTAGAAAGCAACATATCAATTTTCAAATAGCGATTAACTCCCTAATTTCAACTCACTTAATCCTTATTACTTCTTCAGGGAATTTTACGAATCCTATGTGCAACGTTTACGTCTGAAGATGTAAGAAGGATCTTTTAATAAGTTTATCAGTAGGTGAAGAATGAATGGGAAAGAGAAAAGCATCATGAAATTATCCCTAATGAAATTGCTCTAACTTATGTTGAATTGTATTTATGCTACATTTAGAAATATTTAATTGGTTGTTTTCGGTAGAAATGATTGACCAAAATGTACCGTTTATGCAGAAAATTAAGGATACTGATCTTTTATATCATACTTTACCAAAGGAATCGGTATCTCGATCAAATCCATGAAGAGTGCCAACCAATCGGCACTTTTCGTACGAAATATCATTAAAATTCAATTTCTCGACATCATTGCACCATATTTAACTGTTAATACCTTCAGAGTCCTTGGAAGGATGATAACTTTGTGCTAAACATTTTAGTTCAATGTGTTATCTTCTATTTGAAACCATTACAATCAAAATCCTTATATACATCAATGAATTATGCTGAAAAATCGGAGTAAAAGTCAGAATTTTTTTACTTATAACGGTAAAAGTCTTTTGCCATTATTTGATTTTCTTGTCGTTTAAATGGAACCTAAAATAAAGAAAAACACATCATTTTCCGAAAACAAAACTCTTCTATCAATCCCCATTCAAAAGTTATGTGTGAACATACATAAAAAAGCGGCAAAAAAGTATAGGTGATAAACTGATAACCTTTTCTTCTTTGGAAGCCTGTTAAAAATAATATAAAACTAATTATTCCTAAACGCAAAAGACACAAATTCGGAGGAATTCTTCATCAAATATAGTATAATAAAAATGCAACATATTATTCAAAACAATATAGGAATCTTCTAATGAAAATGACCGTTCATTTTGAAAGTGTTGTAAGTAATTTTGCTACTTTCAAAGTGTTAATTGGTAAAAGTGACTACTTTTCTGGCAATTTTAAACATTCAGGAATTTCAAATTGACCAAAATATGCTATATTTTTTCAATACTCGCTGTGTAAGTCGACAGAAATTATTTTGGTAATTATGTATTATCTCAAAATATTTGGAAAGTTGACATACAGATACACCCCATTTTTAAAATAAACGGAACATAAATGATTATTCCTTTAAACAGTGTCTTCAAGAATTGTGAAAAACTCGTCGGTTTCACCATAAATTTTTGCATTCATTTTGTTTAAAATTTCAGTGCTGGGAGTGAAATTTGTACATGAACTTTTATCAGAAAAGCAAAAAAGCTTTATTCTTATAAGAGTATTCTATGTTTCTCGCAACAATTTGTTTCTGACTTCAGTTTTAATACTATTAAGAGTAGAAGAGGCGCGTTCAACAATTGAATTGAAACAAATACGTATTTGCTTAGATTTTCAAACATTAGGCTACCTGTGGCATTTTGATTTCAGAAATCTTTTCGCAAAATGTCAGTGTATCATTTGGAATAGTTTGGAATATTCCATTTTTTATATTCTTGTTAAAAGTCAGAATAATATTCCTTTATTGCACTTGTTCTTCAATTTGGCAAACTTTGGCCTACAGTGACTCAAAAATATCCAAAGTGAAAAATTTTAATTTTTTCAAAAACTTTAATGTTTGCAGATAGACGTTTAATCATCGTCTCAACTAATATCAAAAGGAAATCTTTACACTTAAGCTGTAATTGTTTTTTACTATCTCCATCGTTTAAATTCGAGTCATTTAATTCTGTTGAAAAATCTTGTCCATAACTTATATCGCTAAGATCAGGATGCGTGGAACTAAATCTTATTCTAGCGCATAATTCAAAAGTATTTGTTATTTATAAAATATTATCCTTAAAAATTTGTCTCGCGAGGGATTTTATGGTAATAATAATTTCTTCAATTTTAAAAAAGAAATCAATTGAATGTTTTTAAAAATGCATATTTAAACCTTTAATAGTTTTCAAGATAGGTCTCGGGAATTTCAATAAAAGAATATTTTTTTATCTTTGTAAATATTTTCAAGGATAACCGCTTTGTGGCATCTTTCATTTTATGCAACTGTAGAAAAGAATATCTGCAATTCTAATTACTGCGTGTAGTGAATTAGTTAGATAAAATGTCTGTTCAGGACTGCAGTGATGGTCTGCTGCCTCGGCAAAAGAGGATGGTAAGATCCGCCGAGATTGGCCTTGTCTAGGGACGCGTGAATGCGCTGGCAGGCTAGCGTTGCGGTGTCGTGGGGCGGGTTCTTTTCCCCAGCACAAGACCCACCACAAAAATATTTTTCGCATCCAAGAATTTCGGGGTCAAAGGAGTATCGACCGGAGTCGAGAAAGGAGGTAACTTACTAAAGGCTATCAAATTGCTGATTCAGAGGACAAATAGGGTTTTTTGTCCTTTTTTAAATACTCAAAAAAAATTATCAATTATATGAATGTGAAATATAATCACGATTATGTACAACTAGAAAAACGGATTTCTTACTTAAAAAATAAAGTGTAACAGATTATCACCTGAAGTAAAAACTCAATGTGTTTTGAAGAAGATATCTCTAATGTTTAAATAATCATTGGCTTTGAAATATAAGGAAGCGAAAAGTTTGCAATGTATTCCTTTCACTATTTCAAATGAAACTTTTATTATTATGAAGATAACTGAAATCTATAATATTAAAACAATACAAATATCGAAAAAAAAATTTCCTCCTTCTTTCTGCCTTTTTTTTCTTTAAGAATTAAATAGTCCACGAGATGATAGTCGTTAACTTTAGCACTTTCACATTTGCCTATAATATCACGAATGCTCTTAGTGACTTGAGCTTCAAGGTTTAACGCATCAGTGAGTGCTTGGACACTATCCTTCCACTCATGCTTTTCAACCGTGGGCACCGTGATTAAATTTGTATCCGAATCAGTTGGGAGGTCCGGAGTTGCAACGCTACTTAGTGGAGGTTGATTGAAGTGAAAACATAGTGTAAATATAAGCATGTACCGCAAACATAATCATCGTGGCTAAACGGTTTCTTGTGATTTCCACTTACGCGTCAACAGGATTCTCGATCATATATGTATCATTTTTTAATTCGCTGTTTATCTTTAGATAGATTCGCAAGCACTCCGTTCATTAAATTGAAAAAGTAACACTGCTAAACGCTTCTACACGAAAAATGACACATGCACTAATACTCAAATAAGATGGAGAACAATGGACAATTCGATACAACCATGATTTGTATGAAATTTCGGATGAGTCGTAGGTCTCAACGATTCTAAGACTGCGGAAGCTGCAATGACCTGGCCACGTGAATCTTATGGGTGAACAATGGATATCCAAAAAGGGTTTTGTTGGGACAATTGAAGGGCGGAAACCTGTAGGGAAACTGAGGAAATGCTGGTTTGACTCGTTCAAAGAAGACAGTTCATCACTACTCGGATTTCGAAATTGGAGCACGTGGTCGATAGACCGAGACAGTTGGAGGCGCTATTTGCAGGAAGCGAAGTCCCAAGAGGGGCTGTAGCGCTACGAAGAAGAAGTTATGACTACACCACTCAATTGATTGTGCTGAAATTTTGAATTAGGTTACAAACTAAAATTTCTTGATAGCAAAATGAAAGATTTAAGATCGACAAACAAGTGACGCCCCGAGACAGGCTGTAGTGTCACAAAAATAATTAACTTAATTTAGAGAAAACCATTTTCTTTATATATAACAGAATGAATCCCCCCTTATAACGAATTAGCCCTTAAATTTTTTTTTAGTTTAAGGTTGAGTGAGGTATCAAATGAAAGGCTGTAGTGAAAGTAGGTAGTTATGACTGCAGCGATGGTCTCCTGCCTCGGCGAAAGAGGATGTTCGGACCCGCCGAGATTGGCCTTGTCTGGGGACGCGGGTTCTTTCCCCCAGCACAAGGACACACTACAAAAGAATTTCGCATTCACGAATTCCTGGGTCAGAAAAAAAAATCGACCGAAGTCGAAAAAAGGAGGTAACCAACTAAGGGTTGGAAATAGCAGATAAAAAAGGACAACCTGGACCTGGGGAAGACAGACGGACTTAAGGGGACTTCGCCGTTACCCGATGATTCTTATGGCCTACAAATAAGAGGGGGGCATCCAGCCCTCGCACCCTCCCAACCGGGTCAAGATCCAAACGTAGACGTGGCCGTGTGTTTCACATTTGAGAGAAAAACTCATACAAAAGCACTTCGTATGACCCTTTCCCTCAAATGAGAAGCACAAACGTAAACAATTTATGCTATAGAGTTATGCAATGAAATCACATACTCCTATATCATAAAAGGGCCCGCGAGCGGAAGGCCACTCTACCTGGCAAGAGCCCCTGTTAAGCGATAAAAGACGTAAGAGTGCACCCGATGGCTAGCTTATATGAGCAAAAGAGCCTGCCATCGATGCGGGACCTATACCCGGTCTGATCACGTGAAATGGAAAGACCGAGGGTTTAGTTTTAACAATCCATTTTATTTATATTGTTCTTCATTCTTTTTAACAGATGCTTGCTTTTTGTTTTGTTTCGGCTGAACAACAGAATCGAGTCTAAATGCTATGGAAACCTGTTAGATCCTTAAAGTTTAACAATAGTTTGCACTCTTATCAATAAATTTCTCCACTTAATAGAGATTCAAATAATGATGAATTATTTAAAACTTTACTC
Organism: Odontomyia ornata; assembly: GCA_963969285.1. Taxonomy (NCBI): domain Eukaryota; kingdom Metazoa; phylum Arthropoda; class Insecta; order Diptera; family Stratiomyidae; genus Odontomyia; species Odontomyia ornata. The sequence goes on from OZ017738.1 coordinate 402,642,237, forward strand.
GAATGAAAAATTTTGCTTTTCTTTGTATTGCGTACTCATTTTGTTTTTCGTTAAATATAAGATGGCGTCCAATATGAGTACATTCAGATTTAAATACATACAATACAAAGGAAGTATTACATTGAGATTCAATTGCGGCAGTAGATTGACTTTCCGTTGTATGGTACTTGTTTCACAGTTTCTTTTGAAGATTTCTTAAAGCTCGAAATATTTCGAGAGAGAAAATAATTGAAGTATGGAATATCGCCAGTCAATAGAAAGGATTTAACTTAGAAACAAGTTGTTGACGTAGAAAAAAAGAAAATAAACATAAATTTAATATGAAATAATTACTAACTACGACCCTAATATTACTTTACATTCATTAATTTACAAGCTAAGGGTGGATTCGTTCAAAATACAAATTTACAAGGTGATTTTTTCTCTTCTTTTTTTCATTGAAAGTCCTGTTTCATCGCTTATTTAATCTTTAATCTCATCATAGAATTATTTCTAGTAAATTTACTTGAATATCATTATAGTATTTAATAATTTCCTTTGAAAGCAGTCACAATTTATACTTTTTCATATATACTCGTAAATTCAATTTAATTTGGTTTTCAATTTATTTTTTTTTTTTTATCTCATCAATAGCTACTAAATCAAAATAATACCTCTACATTGTAAGATCATTTTTTTTTATTTTCCATTTTTCCTTTTTCTGTATTTTTCAGTACCACTATTCTATTAAGTGAATTGTTACGGCAAAGAACGAACATTGGAGGGAAATGGAAAAGGTAGAAAAGTAATGGCTTAATAGGTCAACAGGAAGGAAAGATGAGGTGGCATTAGAGTCGTGAATTTGTGCCGATTAATCAAATATGTGATAACATATTTTCACTTGAAATATAACAATTACTTCTATTCTTTTCTTCGATTTGCTAAGGACAATTCATGAAATTTATTTAATGTTTGTTAATCTTTGTTTTTTTTTTCATTTTTACTCATAGTTAAGAGGGTGCGCGGATGATCCGTATGATAAATCTTAGGCTCTATTGAAGCATGAATCGCAAACGAATATTAATCAGTGCTCCTGAATGTTGAAAACTTATTTTCTGTGGTTAATTCTTTTACTTTAAGAACTTAATAGATTTCTTTGATTAGACCAAACATTAAATGAGAGAAGGAAACGAAATAAAAAGCTACGTATTTTTTTTTCAGGAGAATCGCTTGTGAGCAAATTAAACCTACACTTCTAACAAATTTAAATGCAGATATGAATTAGACTCTATTATTAAATTTTTTTTAAAGAAAAACGGGTTCTTTACGAGATAAGTTCCTTAGAAGCTATTGACTTTACTCACTGCATTTTGCACCCTTAGGAGCCGATTACTCATTTGTTTAGATTTCGTCGTTGTCGCCGCCGCCGCTTTATCGTCTATCACGCCGAGCTACGCTTTGCAATTCGGACAAGTGTGATGTACATCCATACATTCGTTAATTCACAAGGGCTCAAACAGCAACTCAGCCAGCATCCTAGTAAAGATAGAACAAATCCTGACATATACGCGATAAGTCGTGGTTCTGCACGCGCAGATGTTTCAATTCCTGCGTTGCAACTTGTAGAAAGCGAAGAGCAGCAGGAAGGCCATCATATGACAGAACAGTCCCATAGCTTCCAACAAGGCGAAACCCAAGCTAGCGTATGAGAACAACTGTTGCTTGAAGGAGGGATTCCTTGCGTAGCTGATGATCAGAGAACCGAATACTGTTCCGATGCCAGCATCAGAACCAGCGACTCCTACTGTGGCAGCACCAACACCGGTGAATTTGGCTGGGTTTCCGAACAATGCACCACCAGTGGTGAATACAACCTGGCCGAAGGTATTAAATAGTACACCTTTCCCGAATGCCGTTCCCTTAGGCGGTGCGTAAATTGGACACGGAGTGCAGACTGCCAAATTAAGCAGTTGAATAAATTTGCATCTCGTGTCCCACGCTGCCAAATGCCTTGCAAACTGGTGCACGTTCACAAAAAAAAGAAAACGAAGAGACACGCACACTTTGTCGTCACCAGTTGAGGAAAGATTCTCGACCAGCAGCCATTTTCCTCACTTTTCCTCGTGCTGTCTTTTTGACGTCCCTCCACTACTTCCGATTTTAGTACACCGGTTCGGCATACCCGATCAACGTTTCCTACACTGCTAATTCTATGTGGTGGATTTAAATTGTTCTAAATGAACTAAATTTGAACGAAGTTAAGAAAAATGAGTAGGAATTTTTTTTAAATGGTAATAAAATTTAAATTTCATGAAAAATAAAATTAAAGGAAAACGCTTAAATTTAATATTGTTACATGTACAAATAATTACATGTACAAATAATTCTGCGAGCTACTGTCGCAATTGTTTTCATCATCATTACTCGAACCCACGAGAATCCAACAAGCATGATCAACACCTGCAAGTGACGTCACTCGAACCTACCAGGTACCTTCGGTAGAACATTCGCCAATGTGCGAGAAATGGGTGAATAGGTAGAGACCCTATATAAAGGCGAGCTGAATGAATGGGGAGATCATCATTCATTCGACCGCGATAAGAAAACTGCGATATAGTGGAACGCGAAGTAAAGACAATTGATTTTTTGAGTGCAAAGTGTGTTTCGTAATAGTGAAGTAATTTAGAAGACAATTGCGATAAAAAAATTTATGGACAAGTGTTAGATTTTAATTTTAATAGTGAAAATTAAAATTAGTGAAAGTGTTAACGGATTATTGTGCATTTTAGCTAATTAAATAAACTCTTTTAACTTAAATTAAAAGACATTGCGTTTTCACTTTCCCGGAACATTAAAATTATAGGCCGCGAACCAAAAAACACGCGACAATATAAAGGAAAATTGATATAAAATTACATTTAATATAAAGGGAAATTGATGAAAAATTACATTTAACAATAATAATGAGAGAGACAACTATTTCACAAATGACGATTATGATCGGAATTAATAAATTACTTTTCTAAATCTGCCACATAAAACCACAAGTACAGGATGCGAAGGTTTTCGAGCAGTTAGGGGGTCCAGGGGAAGGCAAAATGTACCAAAAATTGGTGTCCCCCTCGTGATTGGACACCTTTGAGCCGAAAATTCTGGAATTTTATCACGAATGTGCGCCTTTATAAGTACAAAGGCAAAAAATACCTCAGAAATTGAAATTCACTCAGCTTTGTTAATAATAGTATGATTTGCAGATTTTACATTTTCGCCCATAAAATCAAAACGGTACCTTTAAACTTCTTGAAATTTTGCAATTATATAGACTCATATAAGATATTAATGTTCACAAAATTTAATCGAGATCGAATCATAATCAAGTGAGTTATATCCATTTCAATTGTATGGAATTACAACAACAATAACACGTGTTAATGGTTGATACATATTTCAAATTGACCTTGGGACTTTTATTTTCTTTCAATTTTCATGAAAACTTAAGGAATAGTGTTTAACTTGAATATGTTCAATCGGCCGAGCATTCAAAAAAATCGTTTAAGCTGGATCAAAACGGCGGCTGCACTGTGCTTATGAAAGGAACTGTGCATCTTCTGCATAAATTTGAACGATTTCATATCCAAATATTGGATGAATAATTCAAGTTATCGATTTACGCTATTAGAAAACTTGTTTCTAAGGATTCTAGGATGTTTACAAAGACCTTCTGGTAGGAGCACTCTCCAGCTTACTCAACTGGTTTTATCATATTAGTAGTCCATGTGGAGCAGTGGGCTAGGGCATACTCCGCTTGCGTAGTAGCTCCCGAGTTCAAACCTCGGTGGTGGCATCGAGTTTGAGCTACTAATGCCGCTGTCGGACTATCAGCCCCCACCCAGTTGTGATGGATACTAATTGAAAAATTAGATAATGGTCACATGGTTGAGGGTAATATTGACCATTATCACCTTGAATCCCGCTACGGTCATGGAATGAGATACCCTAACATAAATCTCAACGCCAAGATTCGAAGCCAGTGGTGAAATACCTGGGGCTACTGATCGACTCGAAGATGAGTTTCTCTGAGCAAATCAGGGCAACGGCTGAGAAAGCTGCTTCGGGAGTATCGGCTCTGAGTCAACTTATGACCAACGTAGGGGAACCCAGCCCATCAAGAACGCGCCTCTTGATAAGTGCTGTAGGGTCAGTGCTACTGTACGTAGCAGAAATATGGGACGATGTTCTCAGTAAGGCGGTATACCGAAAAGGGTTGGAACAGGTACAGAGAAGAGGAGCACTAAGGATTGCATCATCGTATCCGACAGTCACTGATTTGGTGGTGAGAGTTATTGCAGGTGCGAAACCTGTTGCTCTCCTTGCCAAGGAGCATTGCGCTTTTTACCTGCGTCGAAGTGAGGGAGATGATTGTCCGCGAGGAGTGGCAGTACTCAGTCTTGGATGAATTGCACGAAGGGTTCAGCCCAGATGTGAGACCGTGGGTAAATTGAAAGAATGATGAGACTGAATTCTATCTGACCTAGCTTTTGAGCGGGCATTCAGTCTTACCTGCACAAGATTGGTAAGTCACGGTCTCCCGATTGTCGGTTTTGCCCAGGAGAGGAAGATAATGCCTGCCACACATTTTTTGCGTGCACAAAATGGGACAAGCGACCTCTACTGGGAGACGCGAGAGCTCACCCCGGATAATATAGCCACGTTGACGCTCGAATCGGTTGACAAATGGAACCATGTGGCACAATATGTTCGGGCAGTCCTAAAAGATGAAAGGGACTCAGAGCAACCGGGGGCGTTTGGGCTGGGGGATCGCGTGTCTGGTATTTCCTCTTCTCCTCTCCCCTCCCGTTAGAAGGGGGTTCCCCCAGCTCAAAGGCGCCTCACGGCGCAACAATACGACACGTAATGTGTCAAACGGTCTCAGGCCAGGTTCTCAGGTTGACAGGGGAGGTGTTTAGTGGGCAGTCCAGTCACCTTCTTGCGAGCATGGGAGTCCCAAACTCTGTGCGTAAACGGTATTCACCTCCCAACCACAAAAAAAGGGTCCGATTATTATTATAACTTCGTTAAATACTAGTGGATTCAATTGAAATATTCAGGATATATCAAGCTGTATCAAATTTCACTGAGTTTAAGGGTACCCTTACGAACTCGATGAATCATACTATTACTAAAAATAAACTTCTAGATATTTGTTTTTGGTTTACTCATAAAGGCTGTAATGAATCATGCGACACCGCTGGTGACTTGTCATTTCACGTTGGTTGTGACGGGCGCACATCCCACGTCAATTTTGTCGTGGGATGTCAAGGTGAATGGACAGCCACATGGCACTGGAGTGTGTGAGTGGTGGCTGGCACACAAGAGCGGTCGGCGATTTTTTCTTGGCAATTTCGCGGGTGAGTGTAAAAGTGCGAAAAGTAAGCAGTTCAAAAAGGAGGGACGCATGGCATTCAGACAAGTCAGGAAAGCGCAAGGAAATTTCTGGTTGCGAAATTGTTTGTCAGACAGAGCATATCAGGCGCACTGCTATGGTGGAAAGAATGTGATGCAGCTGCACGCCAAGTAGCCCCCATTTGTTTGAAATTGCTTGGGATTACAAGTTAAGGGTTAAACATGGTTTACTGAAAGAGGAGGGAGCCCCGGCTACATCTTTAGCAGCAACATTAGCAACATCATTAGCGACGTTAATAGTTTGATGGACTTACACCAAACACATTCATTTGGGCTCTTGATCATCATGCAAGTGGAATGAGGGGGAAAATGGTAAAAGTGCACCAGGTTAAGATTTAAATATCAATTGACTTGGTCCAGTGATGAACATTATGTGAATTTGAGAAGCGAGAATGGCAACCAAAATCAAAAAAATTAAAAAGGACAAATAAATTTTTCCAATGACAACAAAATGCATAAACAAAATAATCGCTATGAATCAAACAGTCTATATTAAATTTCATTGTGTATTTTGGTTAGGAAAGAAAGACACATAAGAACAAATTAAAGACAAAAAAATTGTTATTGGTTGCACAAAGAAAAAATTAAAACCAAAAAGCAATTACTTAAGGGAAACCAGATAGAAAAAAAATTTAATTCTCACATATTTTATTATAAGTTACGCATCTTAATATATAGATATTTGTATTAGTAAGTGTAAAAATGTAATTTCTTTTCTTTCTCGATTATTATAAATATCATGAACGTTACACCAGGAGCTTCAGGGAGAATTTATGTAGTGGGTATCTCCCCGTTCCTTTGTCACATTATTCAATGCATTTTCACGCGATAATTTTTATTTACATTTGATGCATCCCTGCATACCACAGTCATTTGAAACTCATTACTTGCTAATGTGGAAAATTTATTTAAAATTTAAATTATCTAAATAAAACTATACTAGTTGCAAGTTTACAAACAATTTTGATAAAATTTTACAGCAACACATATATACCCTTTCGATTTTGGACATAAACAAAACTTGCATTATTATGCGATTAGACAAGATCCTTTTTGGTATACTTGATGATTGGATATTATCATTTCCCAAACTAATGCTGGAGCTTAATTTGAGCATACGGCAGTATATTTCTAGATATCAAAGTTACGACTATCGTTAGAAAATACTATCTAATATTTGAAATGAACAAAATAGAAAATAATGCTTGCAATAAAAAAACAATGTCAAATTCGTTGTCTAATAGAAACAGACGTATATGCATGATAGGAAAAATGAGGACATTGTAATGATTTTACGTCTACGTGCGAACGCGGAACCGACCTCTCATCGGTTCTAGACGTTAAGTCTAAGTAGTGCCAACGGATGGTACCAACCGGTCAACCAATCCGTGCACCGTAACCCATTCACGCGGTGGCTGCTTGTCGGCCAGCTAGATCGGAGAGGATTTCGGTCGCGGGTCTCCGAATGGGTTACGCTCCTTTACAATATTCAGCCACCAATACATGCCCGTTTCAAACGCGTCACAAAACAAAACCATACGGAGAGGAAACCTACTTTACGTTACTCCGTTTTTCTTCATTTACTCAGTCAAGGACAAAAATCTAATTTTTACTTCACGTTCCCGAATTTCCGACGCGGTACCGAAAAATATGCTACGCTAGCTCAACCCGACGAACGCTACGCTAATAAAACGGCAAAACAACAAAGGTACCGCGTACCGCGCGCGACGCGAAACCGACCTCAGCGGATTTTCTCAAACCCTACCCTCACGACGGCATATCTACCCTGCACCTCATTTCCCGCTGAAAAGAAGACCCACTGGAAAGGAAAGTCGTGTTGTTATTTAGCAATTCATGTTGTTATATATTTGTTTAAAAAAAAAATCGTTTTTCTTCTACAAATGTTTTAAATATAATAAAATTACTGTTTGGCAATTTTTCGCATTTATAACTGTGTATGCTTCGAGACTTGTACTATCGAAAGTATGAAGTTAGTCGTTTCCAATCAATTAATTTTCATTCGTTCGAAATAAACATTTTTTTTTTCCAATTTCAAATTATACTATTGCTGTTTTGTCATATAGCATTCCACAATTTTGATAATCAAATTTTTAACACAAAAATATATGTATATAAGCGCGATCACGAAGAATTTCCCTATTAAGACTATTCATTTCAATTATCTGCTAATGCAAATTAAATATTGGTTTGCTTCTTTCATTGACTGATTTTGTCGTGTGTGTTTGTAACGCATAACTAACGCTAAACAAGTCTCTAATTTCCCTACGTACCAACTAACGATTCCTTCGATACAATATAAATTTCTAACTAAGGTATTCTACTAAAAGTAAAAGTATCTCTTTTTTTCTACAGTTTGATAATCAGTTTGTATTAAATTGCATTTTTTTAGCACTCATCTACATCAACTATAAAAACAAATTAATAAAATCGTGTGCCAGTCTACATGAGTTTCATCTAAAAGCAACCAAAATAAGGAGAATTCAAACACAAAAAGTGTTTCTGATAAATGTCATCTCTCGTATGAATTGGACGTAAATGTTCTACCTTTTAATGTCTTTAATTTATAGTTATGCCTAAAATCAACGAGAGTACGATTTTCCGTCGTTTTTTGATTATCTAGATAGCATTCTGTCATATAAAATTAATTAACCTCTATAATCTAATGTTTCAAATGAATTTGGTATGCATTTATTCATATGATTAAGAACTAACCGGTGAAATTTTTTTATGAACATTTCATATTTGGAATAACTTCATGCTTTCTTTCGAGTAGATAAAAATGGTTTCTTATTTTATGTATAGTTATGTTTAAACAATAAATTAATATTTTGCTTGTAGTAAGAATTTAAATGTGTCGATGTGTGACATCAACAGGCGATAGTGTAAATACACGCCTAAAATTACGATGCTAAAACTATTCCTGTAAGCAAATATAATCTCCTTTATTTCGTTTTTTGATTTTTCTTATCCGACAGTTGAAATTGTTCTTTTTCTAAGGGCATTTATTCGGAATTTTTGCGCCTTTTTTTCACAGGACATTCATCTGCATTCGTTTCACATTTGTTTACGAGAGCGTATTTAGGAAGCCATTTAGCCAGTTGCTCTTCGAAAAATTGTTCTAGATAACGGGCATGCGCATATGTTTTGGAATCCTCCGGATAATATAGGTATACAGTTTCGGACAACAATCGAACGTCAGCTACAAATGTGGCAATGTCTTTGTAGTGATTCGGACTTGATGGATCCAAACGAGTTTGGATAACATCTAGCGACATAGGGTGACAAATTATTTCATAATATGCAGTGGGTGTTGCAGGTTCTGGCTCTCTAAATGGTAAACTTTGTTCGTATTGGCAATATAATTCTAAACATATCCTCTGTATAGTCTTTAATTCATTTGCGCCAAGTTCTCCTGCATTATGTCTTGCACATTCAGCTGAACTTGCCAGTTCCGCTAAAATAACACATAACAAATCTTGCCACGTTTCACTTTCATCTGGTAAGGAACTTATAGCTGGTATGTGACAATTTTGGTGAAATACTTTTGGACATTTATCGCAACACATCAATTCACCACCATCCAAACAAACTGCACACCAATCTTCATTTGGATCGTCTTTAACTTAATGCAACATACTCACTACAATATGGCCTTGTAGATACGGGGTATACAAGCAAGCACAATGTTTCCAGCTCTTTGAGGTGCGTGAGTGGTTCCAAATCGCTCAACTCCTGAATATTGCTCCCAGCAAGAACTACTGACTCCAAATTGGGGATACATTCATGCAAGCAATCGCCCATTCGTATTGTCCGGTTGTTGTTTAATGCAGGCACTTTAATCTAGGCAAATACGGACATCCATCACGTTTGCGTAGATGATAATCAGAGAAGTCTATTGTATCGAATTGGTCCAGTGTAGCTCCCAAATTTTCTGTCGGCGGTGTTTTGTATCCTCGTAGATCTGGTTCCGTTCTCAATTCCAATTTCTGATACATTTACTACTTTTGAATAGTCGATGGATATCTGTGATGACCAATTTGTGGGAAAGTTCTTCTTCCTGTTAATTTTAAGCCTTTTTGCTGCTTGTTGGCACCCTCCGGGACTTCTTCCTGAGTAACGGCCACTACTTCCACACTTTCCTCCCATGTGGCTGTCAAATCTTCTTGACATCCCACGACAAAATTGACGTGGGATGTGCGCTCGTCGCAACCAACTTGAAATGACAAGCCACCTGGCAGCAAAGTGTGTTAGTAGTGGTCGCCAGCGGTGTCGCATGATTCATTACAACACATTATATAACCGTTTATACTATGTTATATTTGTTCAACTGTGTTGATCTAGTTTTTCAAATAATGTTCTCCCTTTTCATATATTTTAATTCTTAAACGAACGGGGAGACACAAAAAAATAAATATAATATGCTTTGAACATTGACGCGATAGTAAATAAAATTGACAAAACGCTGGCGAAGGACAAGGACATATGAAAAATTACTGACCTGAGAACCATAGAGACTACTTTAGGAAAATATTTCGATAATTTGAGATATATCAACTACACGATAAACAAATGTAAAATCTCCAAAATTACGGGTCTTGATTGTGTACACACGACGTATATAAATATTTTTTTATTATAAATCTATCTAAAATTTAAATTAAATCATATTACATTATGTAATAAAAATGAACTTATTAATAGTGTAGAAAGAAAGGTGGATATGTCAAAACCTTCATCTTTCCAGTTGTTGTACAAATGGAAAAGAATGAATTTATTAGATACGTATGTCCTTATCGCAATTTGATTAGACCACGTTTAGATCGACTACTTATAATATTTTTTGTATATCTTTTCTGTATTTTGCTCCATCGTAGTTGATTATAGCACTCGTTTAGGTTTCACGTGTTTCAATAAGATAAACCATCAATAATTATAATTTATATATTTAAAAAAAAAAACAATTAATACATTTATATAGTTTTTGATACTGTACAACTAATTAGACGGAATAATAGTCCGAATTAATATTAAAGTTCATTAATGCTTGAATTACCTGTAATTATTTCCTTGTACGAGAATATTACAATGAATAACATGAATTACTAAACTAAAAACGACTTTCCTTTCCAATGGTCCTTTCTTTCAGCGGGAAGTAGAGTGCATGGTACGTATGCCGTCACGAGGGTAGGGTTTGACAAAATCCGCTGAGGTCGGTTTCGCGTCGCGCGCGGTACGTGGTACCTTTGTTGGTTTTGCCTTTTCATTAGCGTAGCTTTCGTTGGGTTTGAGTTAGCGTAGTATATTTTTCGGTACCGCGTCGGGAATTCGGGAACGCGAAGTAAAGATTAGATGTTTATCCTTTGACTGGTTGAATGAAGAAATACGGAGTAACGTAAAGTAGGTTTCCTCTCCGTATGATTGTGTTTTGTGACGCGCTTGGAAACGGGCATTTATTGGTGGCTGAAAATTGTAGATGAGCGTAATCGATTTGGAGACCCGCGACCGAAATCCTCTCCGATCTAGCTGGCCGACAAGCAGCCACCGTGAAAATGGATTACGGTGCACGGATTGGCTGACCGGTTGGTACCATCCGTTGGCACTACTCAGACTTAACGTCTAGAACCGATGAGAGGTCGGTTCCTCGACTTAGACGGAAAATCATTACAAGGCCTACTTCAATTTTTTCAGCGTTTTCGGATCAAAGGTACAATCGCGAGGGAATATGCGAAAATTTCATACGCTTCCCCTTCTTCTATCTATCTCCCTCTACACAGATTAGGCATTTTAAAGACCTTTTTTGAAAAGATCTCATTGATACCTTTCAGATGAAACCCAACTAGCACCTGCAATCGAGGAGCTGTCAAAATGAAAAGAGAGGCAAATAAACCTGTAAAAGATGAATTAAAGTTTACCTTGTGTTGGTAAAATTGCATGCAAATTCAAGTTTTTGTTTACCATACATACGCGCTTTTAGTCTAATTCTCTCTACTCCATAAGTACCGTAAGAAAGAAAATTTGTTCTAATTGCAGCTGCTATTTAGTAGATATGCTCTGACCCAACTCAACTACGTAGAATGAAAAAAAAATGATTGAAGGGTCACCCCCTATATGGGGAGACCTTCCTAAAATTCTCTGAAATTTTTTCCGCCTCAAAACTTTCAAGACGTCATCACTTCCGACCTTTTCACAAAGTTTCATGGCTGGAGCTTCTATCGTTTCAGAGAAAACGGACAGGGTTTGTGATATCAATTTGATTCTGTATTTTAGTAGAAAACCCTAAAATGAGTGTATAATAAATTTGCTTTGCTTTATAATAAATTTGCTTTGCAATAATTTAGGAAATTCGCAAGTATTTCATTTACATTGTGATGTCTAGATGGCGCAAAGAAGACCCCGTTCACCTTGGTAGCACTAGAGTTTTGACAGCAAAATCAAGTGCTGATCAAAAGTGAATTAACCTTGCGGGCCCAGTAGAAATTCGCAGGTATGGCGGCTTTAATGCGATTAAATAACAGATGGCTGCTCCAAAATTGCATTTCCCAAACTTTACGAAACACCCGACTAATTTCCACGTCTCCAAAAAAGAGTGATACCGCCACAATTGCAAGCACCCCAAAGTCAGCGAGTGCATCCGAAACTGCAACTGCAACCCAGAAGAAGAATTGGGTGGATTATGGATTTAGTGTTCACGATGAAGCTGAAGATAGAAGTGCTACACACGCGTCCTTCTTCTTTTCAATAACGCTGTGCTTAGTTTGGGGCACGTTCGTTTGGTCTTACCTTCCAGACAATCAACTCCGCGATTGGGCTCAACGTGAGGGCTATTTGGAGCTTCGAAGGAGAGAAGCAGCTGGTCTGGAACCAATTGATCCCAACTTCATCGATCCTAGCAAAATGGTTTTGCCCAGCGATGATGAATTAGGCGACACCGAAATAATTATTTAATTTTAATTTAAGAAATGCTTTAGCGAGTGTTATGTAATCGAAATACACGAACGATTTTGTAAATAAAGCTGTCATCGGGAAGGCAAGCCGAGAGATTGAAAGTTAATAAAGTGGATATGTGCTGTCCGAAAATGCTAGTGTTTATTTTTATTGCAAACCGCTGATATATCAATTCAGGTTCTCGTTTTAGAGTTCGACTGCAATGATAACAAAAAGATTGACGTTTTCATATATTTGCTATCAGGTAGCATAGACCAATTGTGAAGGGTTAAACACTTGCACACTTTAATTTTACTTTTGATATTAGCTGCTATTACCGCAATATCCGGTCCATTAATAGAAGGTAGGCGATTCCTAGGCATTCCAGTGGTACGGGTAACCTGAAATTTACACTATTCGTCGAAGAAACTTCGCTGGAAATGTCTTTTCATTGAAAAAATGATCATTGCATTCAAGGTCTTCATTTCTTATGACTACACTATTTATTCCATAATTTAGTAGTACAAAATACAAGTCAACTTTTCTATACAATACAGATTAAACAAATCTGAAACACACTTTCAATATCAAGAGATAAAAATTTAAAATGTAAACGTCCAAAGCTACAAATAATATATTCGACACTTTCAACGCTCACCGAACTTAAATGCTTCTACTCTACGGCTCCATGAAACACTACAGGTCCTTAATCAACTAAATTTGAGATCCGTTGCCTGTGCTGTACTGTATTGTTTGTGTTGAGTATTGTTGGTTCCGGTCGCTGGGTTGTTCAGCTGCTCCGTTTATATTCAGGCCGGATATGACGAAGGCATGCCCTGCATCTTGTCGATATGGTATTGTCGTTCGTGTCGGATAGGTGAGCATTTTCATTTGACCATCCAAAAGAATATCTGTTATCAGCTTTTCTGCTATCATGCATTGCTGGGCGTCCATTGAACGCAGTTTATACGCTACCATTTTCCCAAATATGGAGAAATTATCCTCATTTGTATCAGTTGTGCTAGTTTTGTTGCATGCCAGGTTAAATAGCTTTGCGAAATCCGTTGCACTGCAATCGATCTTCACTTTTTTCGGCGCCGCTTCGCTGTGCACTGAAGGAGAAGACATTTGCGAGCAAGCGGACGCAGGACGTGCCTCCTGCTGGTCAACTATCTCCGATGCTGCCATGTGTATTATACTATTCTCAGCTGGTTTAGTTGCTCGGGTTATTCGTGGCCACAGAAAATTTACTTCCTCATTTGATTGCATGTCAAAGTGAACACGATTGTCTTTCGGCTGTTGACTTGCTGGTGCTTCAAAAACCAAGTCTTCTTTCGAAGTGGGCACTGTTTGAACACTCTGAACTGTTTGGATAGCTTGCACTGTTTGAACCGGTAGGGGTTGTTGTTGAATAACAATTTCAGTGGGTGTATCCTTCGATTCGTCTGTCTCTGCGGGTATTGTATACTCTGTGCTATTCGTTGTGGTTATAATGACAGGCTTATCATTGTTATCGGGCCTTGACTCGGTTTTCGCTCGTTCAGGTCGTTCTTCATTGAGCAGAAACATAAGACTTTCAAAATATCTTCGCTTCGGACAGTATGTATCCTCTTTCCCGCTTGTTTTGTTCTTACTTTCGGTGAATTTGCGAAGTTGGTGTCGGAATGCACATCTCAGATTGTTGATTTTCTGTTTAGTCCTTTCAATATTGTAATGTTCACCATGTTTATTCGCCACTTCTATCAGTTTATGATAGGCTTCTTGCCGCTTTTTTCGATTTTTGAAGTCCGCTGAGCTTGCCTGCCACAAGCACGGTTGCTTCTTGTATTCTTCGATAAAATCATCAATAAAATCAGTTTCCATTGTTATGATTTCGCACTAAACAATCCCGCGATAACGATTCCTTTTTGACTGTTAGTCAGTTTTCAAGCGCTTCTAGTGCGACTACGCAACTCGCTTGATGGTTGAAGATTCCATAAATACAATTATTTGTACATTTTCTGTTGATTGTAGTATATTGGATGAAATTAAATTGTTTAACAACACAATAAATTTGCAATATAGTGCGAAGGATAAGCAAAATGGTAGATGGAGATGACAGCTGTCAATGGTTGTTAGTGTTAGAAATGCTGTCAGGGCTGAGTAGTGGAATATTATTTTTAGTTCTGAAAGTCACATATAGAGAAAAGGCGGCAGAGGAAGTAGATGTGATGTCGGTTGTGATCGGGTTCAAATAAAAACCGACAGTGCGTGCATTTAAAAATCATTCACGACAAAATATAAGATACGAAATAATAAATCAATACTAATATAAAATATATTTTATTGTAATAAATACACTTTATATTATCATTTCACCCTTTTTAACATCAATTTAATGTAAATTTCTACGATAATTTTTTGTTCTACAGTTAGATTTCATTGCATCGTGTTGATAAGGATCTCGTGTTTCGGATGGCTCCGATAGCATTTTTTTAAATTACTTATGAAAATACTTTGATGCTACATAATTGAGTTGCTTATTTTTTAATAATTTGTTCTGAAAAATTATTAGAGAAGAAAAATGTTAGAAGAAGGTGGTTTCGACGTGTGTACTCATTCTCATCGGGCCATCACTCTTATTAGATACACACCGGTGATGGCGACCACCATGCTTAGAGTTGAGAGAGCTACTTTTTTTAAATTTTCCTACGAATTATGTTCAAGTTAAATTTCCTCCTGTAAGTACTTGTCTTTGCTAAACTCATTAAAATATTTATTCTGCTAAAATTATTAAGAAATAAGCAACTCAATCATGTAGCTTCAAAGAATTTTCATAAGTTATTAAAAAAATAATAATTTTAATTCAAGTACAGATATTGGAATTTAGCTTTGTGAATCAGTGATATAGAACTATGCAGTTATGGTTGTTGGACGGCACCTTCGTACTTAATCTAAAACGTATGGTTGTGGTTATTCGAAGTTCTCTTCGCAATTTTCTGAATTGACTCGTGCAGTGTTGAAATGTTAGGGGAGGGAGGGGGGGTGGGGCGATCAGTTTTCCTCATCAAGGGCTGCCAACCAATCGCTTTGTAGCAGTTCTACTGCTTATTTGAAGTGGATTCTTCTATCTGTCTGTTCAAACGGGCATTCGTCGGTCATTCTGACGGTACATTCATCCATCTAGAAGTTCAATATAAGGCAGTCTCTATGATGCTGATGTAGGCATGGAGAGAATGAAGGACTTTATTCTTCAGTGCTGAAGATTCCTGGGTTTCTGGATTGAAGAGATGTTTGTTTTATTTTTAGGCTTTACTCTTTCCATACCTTTTGGAAATATCTATACAAAGGTAAACCAAGCTCTAATCGCGTAAGGTCTAATTGTTTAAGGTTTAATAACTATAGTATGTTATTACCAGCCTACATGTACTAATTCTATTTTACCAATTTTTATTCTAATTATTTAGCCTCTCATTCTTATGAACTGACAGGGTCTTTTTACTCTTCTTCTTCTTAGCACTACAGCCCCCTCTCGGGCCTTCGCTTCCTGCAAATAGCGCCTCCAACTGTCTCGGTTCGTTGACCGCGTCTTCAGTTCCGAAATCCGAGCAGCGATGAACTGTCTTCGTCGACCGAGTCAGACCAGCGTTCCTCGGTTACCCCACTGCCCTCCGAGCTTCAGTTCTCCCAACGAATACCTTCTTGTGTATCCGTTGTTCATCCATACGATTCATGTGTCCAGCCCATCGCAGGTTCCACAGTCTTACAATCGTTGAGACCTCCAGTTCTTCAAAAATTTCATACAGCTCATGGTTGTATCGAATTCGCCATTGGTCCATGTCTAGCTTCACTCCAATTATTCGCCTCAGGATAGCATAACACAGGTCTTATCACAGATTTGTATACTTGGAGCTTTGTTCTCCTGTATATGCAGCTGGTCTTCAAGACTGTCAATACTGCATAAAATATTTTATTTGTGAGATGTAGTCTTCGGCATATTTCGTCTCTTTCATTACCCGTTTTCGTTATTTTGGCACCTAAATGCACAAATTTGCTAACATTCACGATGTATTTGAAGTATTTTTCTTCAACTGCGTCATGAGCTTTGTTTTATTTGCATTGATTTGTAGCCCTACTAGTTTTGCTTCGCTGTCGAGTTTCAGGAAAAATTTCTTTGGCAGTTGTTAATGACCGTGACAGAATGTTGATGTCGTCCGCATAGGCTGCTACTTGGCTCGACTTGTATAGTAATGTACCTCGCGTATCGACAGGTAGCTTCCGTATGACGTGCTCTAGAGCCAAATTGAATAGCACTGGGGCTTGCCCATCTCCCTGCTTTAGTTCCATATTTGTGTCAAAGGCATCGGTGAGTTGGTTATTGCTGCAGACTTGGGAGGCCGTCAATGTCATTGTCATTTTGGTAATGACGTTGGTATTTTGGAATTTGGCTGGGATGCCAAAGCAAAGCATTACTTGGTACAGTACGTTGCGATCAATACTGCCGTATGCTTGCTTGCAATCAACGAAAATTGATAAAATCCTGTGTATCCATGCTCAAAAAGATGCCATTTTTGTGAGTGCATATTTTGTTGTCCTTGCTACGATTCAGTTCTAATTTTCCGCTAGCCCTCATAATTTCAAATCAAGGAAAGGTAGTTTGTTATTGGTTCCTTCCTCAATTGTAAGACTGATATTTCTGATGTCATTCAATTTTGATAGCAAGCTGTTAATATCTTTTTCGTTAACTAATGCAAAAATATCGTCTACGCATCGAACACAAATTTTGAGCATTATGCCTTCTTGTTCAATTTTTTCTCCGCTCCAGCTCATAGAAACATCACTTAAAAGGGATGGCGGAGGATTACCCGTCAGGGTTCCAAACTTTGGCTTGTAGTA
Organism: Odontomyia ornata; assembly: GCA_963969285.1. NCBI lineage: Eukaryota > Metazoa > Arthropoda > Insecta > Diptera > Stratiomyidae > Odontomyia > Odontomyia ornata. The sequence goes on from OZ017738.1 coordinate 402,659,499, forward strand.
CTTTCCTCTATAGGTAAAATAATTTTCCAATATCCACAGTGTTGCCAACTTTGTCTTTTTCCTTCCATTTTGTCTTTTTCCTTCCATTATTGGGCCTTTTAAAATCAGTTTGTCTTCCAAGAACGCAAGAGCTTACTTCACCAAAACGCTTGAGAATAGTGCCTTGACGTCAAAAGACACCATTTTGCCCTCACTTTGTAAGCGATCATAGTTTATTAGCTTTTCAATTAATTCATCTCGGTTCCAAACGGAGTATTTGTTAGTCAAAATCCCTAAATTTTAAAATTATTGTAACAACCGCTTTGCTATTCTAGATGTTAGAGCGTTTGTTGATTTCCCTCATCTCCATTTCTTTCTTGTGGATCTTGGGTTGGCGTTTGATTCTTGGAAGCACGGAGTTGGTAGTGCTGAAGCTTGTCTTTTCACTGAATAAGTTCTTGCACTCTTTAAGGGCTAGTTTAACACTTTTAGGAAGTGGATCTTTCCTTAGTTCAAAATATTCGCTGTTGTTTCGTTTTTCAAGCGAAAAGTGTACAATATTCGGAATTAAACCTGTTTGACTCCAAACTGTACAAAAATTTGGAAACCTTACTTCTGGTTACATTCAGAGGAGATGTAGTGCCCTATAACATCATCGTCATGTCAGATGGTTTAGCTTCTATGAACGAATAATTCCAGTATATGCTATAGACCTTACTTTTCAGAAGATAAAACACACAACACCAGTAGAAATTTTATAGGTGACTCTATCTTTACGTTGCGGGACCCTCCCTAGAATGCAAACTGACACAATTGGTAGAGAAAACAATAGACTTACATCAGTTCACCTGCCAGTAGCACAATTAACAATGTGAAAACTTGAAGGAGTGGGAGGGCATGTACTCCCCTTTAGGCGTCATTTGTAGCGAATCTAAAATTTTCCTACATCTGTTTAGGACGCAGTGATATTCTGCTCCCTCAACAAGCTATAAATAACTGAGTTCAGCTGAGAAAACTAGAACTCAAGGTGCGCGCGTATTCTGGTAGCTAGCCTTATACTATTTCTCGTGGATTGTCTTCTCCACCAGTGCAAGGTCTCACTACAAAAAAATTTTCACGTACATGAATTGAAAGAAATTAATAGAAGAAAACGCCGGAACTGAAAGTTATAAAATTACACTAGCAATAAACCTACTTATTTGTCAACGATACGCGTGTAAAGTCGACTGCGTCCTTCACTTTTTAGTGTTGTTTCATGCCACTGAGAAGATGGGACATCCAGTTGGGATTAGTACTCCCTTGTGTCCTTTCGACTGCCCCTAAAGGCCTGATAAACAAGTTAGCTGGCTAAAACTCTTCATTGTAAAAAAGCCTCTGTAGCACAAAAAAGGAGTTACAAGCCGGTGGCTGAACTAAAGTTAGAGGACCTATCCAACGCTGTAGGTTTCATCCCGGTGATGTCACAAAAAAAAGATCAATTATTTGAAGAATTTCAACACGATCCCAGAACAAAACAAGTTGAGTAAATAAGAGAGTGCTCCTACCAGAACGACTTTGTAACCATCCTAAGTTTCGAATCAAATTTTCTGATAGCGTAAATCGGTGACTTGAACTATTCATTCAATATTTGGGTAAGAAATTGTTCAAATTTATGAAAAAGATGCTGAGTTTCCTTCATAAGCACGTCTGAGCCGCAATTTTTACCAGCTTAAATAATTTTTCTGAATGCTTGGCCGATTCAAGATATTCAAATTAAACACTATTCCTTAAATATTCATGAAAATCAGAAGGAAATAAAAGTGCCTAGTGTGATTACCTCGATCTTGGCGCCCTAACCCACTGAAGTGACCAGCAGAGCACTACACTCTAAGCCACTGATGCTGACCAACCAATCCATATACCCTACGCCACTGACGTCAACTTTAAAACTAATCGCTGCCACGGAACCGCGAGTTGACGTGTGTCGCCAAAGTGAAAGCAGTCTCCGGTTCGGCTCGTACTGGGCATCGGTTCCCCGTTATCAGAATTCATAGGCATCTGAAATCACGTACAACGAGCCCCGCACGTGTTGGTGCAACTGCTGCCGCATATTCTGCGGCCATTCTAGAGTATTTGATGGCTGAGGTTCTCGAATTGGCAAGAAATGCATCTAAAGATTTGAAGGTCAAACGTACCACTCCTCGGCATTGGCAACCCGCCATTCGTAGAAATGAGAAATTAGATAGTCTGATTAAAGCCACCATTGCCGGAGGTGGTGTCATTCCACACATTCAATAATCCTTGATCGGGAAATAGCCACTTGGAGAGGCGCTACGCCAGCTTTTTGTATGGGGAAAAAGAAATAAAAGCTTTATATTATTTATGGTGCCACGAGGTTCTGCGCGTATCTAACCTTAATTTGATTTCTTTGTTCAGGTGGATTGGGGCGCGAGAACCCCACAGCATATTCTGGTCCTAAGCAGGAGACAGAGCATGTGCAAATGCAGGATCCGGATTGCCCACCGCCATCCTGCTGCTGTACAAGAGATTTCCTGACGACGGCTCAATGAAACGAAAACGACAGGAGGGAGGGATTTATGCGAGTAAGGATATGTGTGGACTTTCAGGGAATTACCTACTATTAATTTCTGTACTAAATTGCATGTCGTAAATGAGAAGAGAACCAGCCTTGTGTCAGCGGTCGGAAATAATTTTTCGAGTACGGCCCTAAATAATTATTTATCGTTTTTGCTACGTTTGTGAATAATTTGAAATTATTTACCTTATTGGACATTTTTTGCCATTCAATTAAAATATTTTTTGTTTTTACTGTGACTGATCAGTCTATAAAGGTGCAAAATAATTTGTGTAAAGCGAAAGTAGACAATTTTAAGTTTAAGGTAAACTTGGTTTCGCAAGAATTAATTGTGTGCCCTACAGACAGCTTTGTTCAAGTTGCTTTTGTAGGAATTGTGGACGTAAAGAATATTTGCCGATATTGACTTGAATTTTTCTGTTGAATTAGCAAGAGTGTTGTTTAGTTCGTCAAAATGAGTGCCCGTGTGTTAAGTTCAATTATGTTCAATGAACTTTTTCGGGGTGAGAAGTTAACTTAAACATCTCCCGCATACATAATACAATACTATACCAAATTTTTAAATTATATTTGAACGATAAGAATTGATATTATGAGATTTATTTTAAGTAGATACAAACATATAAATAGCCAAAGAAATAAATACGCCATGACATAAAATATAAGAATAATTAAAGACTTTAATTTAGAAATCGATCGTCCGTTGTATTGGAACTAGTAATTTACAACATAAAGAAATTTAAAATGCCAACGCCAATGCACATTTGGTGAAAGGACTGAAGAACGAGTCTTCTTTCTTGTATTTAATGAAGTATGCACATGCTTAATATTATTTATACGCTTCGAAAATTTGTTTGAATTTTAATAATTTGTATTATAATGACTAAATATAAACACTCTTTCAACAATTATGTGTAGTGAAAAGTAGGTATGAGATGTCCGTGAAGGACTGCAGCGATGGTCTGCTGCCTCGGCGAAAGAAGATGTTAAGATCTGCCGAGAATGACCTTGTCTGGGGAGGCGTGAACGCGCTGGCAGGCTAGCGTTGCGGTGTCGTGGGGCGGATTCTTTCCCCCAGCACATGGACTCACTACAAAAGAATTTCGCCACAAATTCTTGCGCCTCAGAAAAAGGTTGACCAAAGTTGAAAAATGGAGGTAAATGGAGGTAATTGCTTGTTTATGTGATCGGATCACATAACCCTATGCCATAAAAGGGTACGCGAGCGGAAGGCCACTCAACCCGGCAAGAGCCCCTGAAACAACAAATCGGTGGAGCACGCCCGATGGCTAGCCCATATTAGCGAAAAAGCCTTCCATCGTGGCGGGTCCCATACCCGGTCAGAAAGGCAGAATGAAAAGACGGAAGGGTAAGTTTAACCACTTCATTGTATTAATTGGATCACTTTATAAACAATTCATTATCTTAGATTTAATCAATTCGTGGAAACTAAAACCAAAATGCCTGAATTATAATTAAACAGATTTGTATGGGTTATATAGAAGGGAAGTTAATATTAATAATAACACCACTATTAACTAAAATTTATCGTGGAATATAAATAAATTATTTGTAGCTGCAATTGCTGTTATGTAGTACGACAAATATTGAATAAAACAAATTTGAAAAAAAAAAAAATTTAGAAAAAAGGAATGAAACTAAAAGGGTACTTACCCATCCTCCTCAACAAGCGCTTGTAGATAGGGTGGGTACATTCGTAATCATTTCAGTTAAGGATATGTAAATCATGGATTTATAAACAATCATTGAAAAAGGTTAAACACGAAATTAGAATCTTGAATTTGCTGTTTTTTTGACACAAAAGAACACAAAACGATAACTGTTCAGATTTACAGTAAGCAGCAAATGAAAGATCTGATTGAAACCGGCTTTAAATTTTTACAGAAATGATGCTATCCTTAGGTTGTGTCCCTGCATCAGGTTTTCCATTGCATGAAAGGTAACTTTTATGTATAAAAAATAAGTCTGGTATGGAAAGTATACTCGTGTGTAGCGAAATGAAATTCGCGTCATTGTGAATAGGGCAGACGTAAAGACGCGATGATAGAAGGTAATATTTACACAGGCACCACTGTTCAGCACCGCGACAGAATTACACTTTTCAACAGCCGATTACCATTAATTTCTTCCCCTTGAAAGAATTTATATGCCAGTAATATTCGCGCACACACTCAAGTCGATTAGTTTGGAAAGGTGAAACACAAGCGCAAACGCACGGTGACGATTCGATTAAGTTCTTGAATTCCAACAAAAAATTTCTTCAGTGGAAGCAACAAACAGCGTCCACTTTCGCAATTTCAAATCAGGAATCAAAGGAATTTCACTGATGATTTAGATCCTTTCCACTTAAATGCACCAAAATAACTCCTCCGAATTAATTTGTTGGTATTTAGATAAAAATCTCAGTAATCCGTCCAACCGTTGGCAATGCACAACCTCGACTCCCCTCTGTTTTTCAGTCCATTACCCAAGTTACTTCAGTTATAATCGCAACCTCTATAAGCCTTAGTGAAAATTAATATCCCCCTTGCAACCAATCGATTTCCAGTGCAATGGGCATAAGAGGCCTCGTAGCGGATGTGCTTAGAACTCCATAAATTTGTAATGCTGTCTGCAAAATCCATGGAGCAATTGTCGCAATTTATGTTCATCCCAAATGCGGCGATAGAAAATGACAATCTAATGGCTGAGACGGAATCTTTGCGCCAAAAAAAAATTCACACTGTTCAGCCCATAGACGCAGGGTTATATCAGAACGTTCTTTCAGATTCTTTACAAAAGCTTCTTTTGGTTATAAATTTCAATCACTGTTGACTCCAGCTGGAAAACAATTCGTTCCGCGCAACAATCCAAAAAGCCATTTTCACATGACCTCTTTCAATCAACGACACTTTCTTTTTCTTTCTTATTTTCAACGTCGTCTCTTTTTGCACCAGTTCCCGTGACTTTTCAGTCTTCCATCACTTCATAAAATCCCATAGCACTGAAATCCAGTAATCCAAATAATAGATGCAAGCGAAGGCCGTTTTTATCCAATCGTTCGCGATCCGCAAGCAGGTAACGCTTTTATCGAACAATAAGTTCCAAATTTTCCACGCATATGATTAGCGGTGCTTCCTATTCAAGCGGGATTGCCACAAATTTTTATCGGGTCATTTTTATTAGGCGATCACTCCACTCCGATCATTCCCTTACGCGACCCCGCTACCGATTTTCATATTCTGCGTTTTATTTTTATTCGCGAATTAATTGAAAAACTGAAATAATTAAACAGATGCGACGTCTTTGTCCACTTCGCTCTCGTCGTCGTCCACGCGGTCTCGCGATCTCCACCAGACTCCCTTCTTATTCTCTTGTCAGCTGAGTCTCCCCATCACAACGGTGGTTTTTTTCGTGCCCAAGCAAGTTTTTCTTCTTGCTTGTCCGTCGTCCACCGTAGCGTCACGCTGTTACGGTGGAAGAAGACGAGCCCCTTGCTCATCTGCTTTAAATTGCATTTATTGCTCAGCTTCTTTAAACTGCATTTATTACTCAGCTGATTTAATTGTGATGCGGATGAAGTGGGCGCATTCATGTTGCTATCATCTTGTAATCATTGGATATAAGTGTAATTCTGTGTTTTGGATTTTGTGAACAGGAATTTTTCTTGGGTGTGGGCATTTATTTTCAAAGTAATTTTTATGTTGATCTGGATTATGAAGATTCGGCATTGTATTTATTGGTATTTAATGTGGAATTAAAGATAATTGGTATGGTAGAGGTTGAGGATTAGGTGCTTGAGTCGGCGATGGTGAATGACTATTTGAGGAGCTGGTTTGTTGTAAATTGGATTGTTTGGGTTGAAGTCTGACGAAATATTAAGATTGGCTAGAAGATTCTGGTTTTGTAGCCGTGACGAGAGTGGTTGAATTTACGTTTGTACGGTTTTCAATAGTTGCTGCTGTTGTGGCGTCAATTGAATGGTTTGAACTCTGGGAACTGAAGGCGTAGCAAGGGTGGCATCTGATCAAGGGTGGTATCTTTTCAACAATCTCCAGTTGTGATTACGGTGTAACAGTCACCGTAGGAAGATGAATTGCGTTTAGATTGACTCCCGACAAATTCATTTGGTGATTCATACCAGATGTTAGTACTGATGGTTGATGGGAAGCAGCACCAATGATATTTATCACATTGGTGTTATTTGAACCTACGTTATTGTTGCTATTGCTTGGCTATTACTCATAATATTTCGCTACTGCTGGGAAATTTGCTGCATTGGTGCTATCACGCCGACAAACTAATTACGTGGTCCGATTATACGATGGGGTTTTTAAAAAGGGATAGGAGTTTATTAAACACAACATTTGGTTAAGCTAACAAATGAACTTTATTCAATTCTTTATCTAGCAACTAATTTTCTCGACAGTACAAACGCAACTGACTACATTTTAATTAGATTTCATAAAAGTGGAAAATGATACCTTTGGGTTGAATAATGCATAAGCAAAATTATGTTGGGCGTGTGCTGACTTAACGTCTAGCATTTTCACAATTTTGTAAAAATGATTTCACTTCTTTCCAGACGGTGTCATCTTCCTTAAAATTTTTTGTTGCGTTCTCATTTTGCTTATACATAACTTCTCCCCCCTTTAGATCAAGATTCTCCTGAATCGTATTTTCTACATTTACTTTAAATTTTTGTCCTTTTTTTCCAAAACAAAATGTGAGAGTGAGAATACAAAGTATTACAAAAATAATAATAGAAATGTTTATGCCGTATGATACATTTTTATGGACTTAAAGTTCTTCGATTTTTTCAATATTTTTTACATTGCTTACAGCAATTTCTTCTAGTGTAAATTTATCTTCAAAATTTGACAATACTTTATTTACAGGGTAGTAAAATCGATCTTCAAATTTTTCATATGAATTCGAGTAATAATTTTCCAAAATATTTAGAGTGCAGTTGTTAAAATGAATAAGTACATTTCCTGATAATGTTAGATTTCGATCATCGCAATTTTGATTGACATTTACATTTTTAGGATCTTTTGGCACAATAGTTTCATTATCTAATTCCAGAATTTCAGTTTTTGTGTTTTTTGTCATTTTACAATTATCTCTATAAATACAATGTACACTTTGACTGAGTTGACTTAAAGTTTTCATAATTTCGAATTTATATACAGTAGAGTTTATGGAAAGTACAATTTCTTTTTGAGCATAGATTTCCTTAAACAGTGAGTTCGGTATTGGAAGGACAATTTTCGGCTGAACTTTCACCAATTCTCTTGGAATTTTGATGGCAAAAATTAAAAGGTCTTTTTCTGATTTTGCAATGCCAGTTCTAATCTATTGCAATTTGTTCAAATCAATTTCGTATTTTTTCAATTCATGATCAGTAAGTATATTAGGGTGTAACAATCCATATCTGGCAGAAACTATGTTGCCCTGAATATGTTCTATTTTGCTTTTTAATAATTGGACTTTAAGAAATTGATCAAAATACTGATTATTAATCAATGTGCTGCTAGAAATATTATTTAATTTGTTCGAAATTGTGTCTCGGTCCTTTCTGATGATATTCCTGAGTTTTGCTAATTCTCGTTGAAATTTGTGTTGATGTCTACTTGTTGGTTTATAGTTGTGTTAAGGTGATTATCAATGTCATTTCTGTCCTGGTCATTTATCGTTCCAAACAGCCACTTATGTGTAGTCCCAATTAAGTTAATCAAGCCTCTTTTTGGTCTAGTCCCTGTTGGTATAAAAGTTTTAACCATATTTTCCAAATTTTCTAATTCCCAAAATATATGGTCCTTATGCTGCGTGTCCAAAATAGCTGCATTGGTTTTGAATTCATTGATTATGTTCAAAATTTCATACGTATTTATTAGGTGAAGTATCGTACTTGTCTTAGTGACTATTTCAACTTTATTCAGCTGTATTTCTGCATATCCTGTCTGCTCATGTATATTATATACGCGTAAAGATCCCACTATTGGCAAGGGTATGGAAAATATCATCAAAAGTATCGTAAGAAGCTGTAATTTAGGAAATTGTGATCGATTTATTGCGTATAGAAAACAAAAAGAAAAAAAAATTGTTATTGAATTTTGCCTTGAATGATATCCAAAATCATTTTTTCTCTAAAATTCGGTATTTGTTTTTGTGAGTATGTTAATTTAGTATTTCTTGATAAGTATTCTGCAGCTGTACAGATAAATACACCGCAATCATTACCATTGTTCTGTTGAGGTGCATCTGCAACATTTTCCTTAATAAACTCAGTTGTATCTAGTGATTCTTTTAGTTTATCTGCAGATTCTTCTTGTATATAACTTTGAAGGACATTTAAAATTTCAAAATTCGTGTTTCCCATCGAATCGTAGTATTTTATGACCTTATCTTTAAAGTTTATAACAGATAAACACCAGTGTGAGTTATTTACATGCACCGGGATTAGAATGTGGTCATAAGAGAAAATATTTACTTTTCGTTTCCAATTTCGGACCGTTTTATAACCCTGTTTTAAGAGTACTGATGCAAAAAAGGTATTCATTGCGTAAACTTTAGGCCAAATATCGACTTTGTGTTGAGTGCTTCTCTCCATAATAAGATGAAAATTAAAATTTATTATATTATTGTTAAGCCAATGATTTTTTGTTAATGTTTTAATGTCTTTCCTGATTATATTTAGGTTGAATTTAGATATAATGACTTCATTTTCGTCTTCACCGTTTAATGCTCTGTTGATTATTTCTCTTTGTATGTCCGTGATGACATCGGACTTTTCTTCTTCAAGATCAACATATTTCGGTTTTCTTTTAATATTAACGGGATGGACATTGTCTAACTTAGCTTTCCGATATTTGGGTAAGTGTTTTAATCTTGCTGCCTTGTAGTTTCTGATGAATCCTGACGGCGAGTTTCGTCACATTTTTCCCTAGTTTTATTTCTTTTATTAATGCTCTTTTCTTTAACTTCTTCTAAATTTTTCCTGATTTTTTCAAATTCAATTTTATGGTTGATTACTTCGTACGGGGTGCATTTAATTGTGGAGTGATACCGATTATTATAATTTCGTACGGCTTGTTATAGTATTCTTCTAACCGATATTTTAGTTTTTAACAATGTTAGTACTCTAAACTTTTCGATAATAGTACTGTGCAGCCATTCGATATCTGTTACACCTGTGTGACTGTGAGCTTTAGTAAGATGTAATTCGACATCTTCCTGCCCCAAGAATTTTTTGATTAGCACACTATCAAATTCATTACCTGAAACAATTTTTTTGGGTTTTCCGAATTTAGTAAAGTGATCCTCCAGTTCTTCGATAATTGTTAGATGACAGATGGTATACTGCAGCAAATTTAGAAAATTTATCAATAGTAGTCATAAAATTATGCTTCATTATTGTGAAGATATCAGTTTGTATTATTTCATTAATGTTATTGGGCGTCTCCGTAAGGTTGAACTTTGGTTTGATTGAGTTCCTATCATATTTGATTTGTTGACATACCTCACATTGATTTATGACTATTGTTAACAGTTCAAGTAACTTAGGGAAATAAATTTTATTTTTTAGTGAATTAAATGTTTCAAGTATACCAGAATGTTGGCTTTCTTGCACATGATAGAAGGAGATTTGTTTTACAGCTTCAGTTTCGGTTTCGATGTCCTTGGCTCTAAATGAGCTACGGAAGAATTTTATTTGCGGATCGTTCGAAAACAGTTCTCTGACTTTCTCTTGAACGACATTATATTTGCCATCATCCAATTCAGTGAAAATTCCAATTGTTCGTTTTTAGGGTTTTGTAAAATAATTTTACAAAACCTTACTAGTTTCGCAACCAGTCTGTCCGTCTGTCCGTCCGTCCGTCCGTGTGTCAGAGCAGTTTTTCTCGGAAACTACTTAAGCTAGAAACATCAAATTTTGTATGTAGGTGTAAAGTGGTGATCTCTTCAAAGCTCAACTACAAAAAAATTTTATAAGGTATTTAAGGGGGGGCCTCCCCATATAGGAGAGTGACCCCCCGAAAAAAAAATTTCATTGAAGGAAGCCGATATGGGTATCAAATGAAAGGCCTTGATGAAAACTTTTCAAAACAGGTCTTAGTTTGGCAAAATTTGCTTCGAGGGGCGCACAGGGAGGGGAAATACACGAAAAATGTGTGTCCCCCCCCTCGCGATTGGACACCTGTGATCCGAAAAATCTGAAAAAAATCAGGAATGTAGGCCTTGGTAAGTACAACAACAACAAATACGTGAGAAGTCGCAATTCACTCAACTTTGTTAGTAATAGTATGATTAATCGATTTTATATTTTCTTGAATAAAATCTTAACGGTACCTTTAAATTTAATGAAATTCAGTACGTAGATGTATATTTATAAGATTAATCTATCTTGAAAGTTTCATAAAGATTGAATTATATTTAGCGAAGTTATAGCGGTTTGAATTTTCCTGTATTACTATGGAACAATATGCGCTGCATTTAATACTATGGCAACATATGGCTATGGATCAACATGCGCTTTTTACCGACTCAGACACTACAGTCTTGCTAGGATTTACATGAAAATTTCAGAAATGATAGGTGTCATGTATATCTTTGAGAATCGGTTCAGCTAGTGGTATCAGTAATCGTAAAACAAAATAGTGGCTGTTTTTAATACGAAGATTGAATAATTTTGAGTTATTTTTTCCCAACTTCAACGTTTAAGGTGCATGCTTTGAACACTTGATTCAATTTAATGAATGACTGAAGATGAGTACCTACAATTAATGCTCATAAGTGAAACAAGTCAAGGAGGTGGGAGAGAGCTCCTAGCAAAAGGGTTTTGTAACCATTCTAGGATTCGAAAAAATTGGCCATTAACCGATGATAACAGTACAGGAGAGTGGCCCCTGAAAAAAAAAAATCATCAAACGTAGCCGATATGAGTATGAAATAAAAGTTTTGACGGGAGCTCTTCAAAACAGTTGCTAAACTGTCAGTTTTTGCTACAGTGGGGGGCACAGGGGGGAAATACATGAAAAATGTGCTTCCTCCGTCGCGGATGGACATCTGAAATAATTATCAAGGGAGATATTTATGACCAAAAACCTCAGAAGTCGAAATTCGTTCAACTTTGTTAATAATAGTATGATCTTCGTATTTCATATTTTCTCCAATAAAATCATCTTTGACATGTTTCTTGATTTGATTCGATCTGGTGACTGCATTTTGTAAATTGAATACAAAACCCTTCTGACATGAGCGTAGGTCTGTTTACCCAACTTTTTTAATATATCTTCTCAGGATGTCACCTAAATTATCGAAATCATGTTCTGAAATGTATATTTTTCTTTTTCCGTGCATGATTTCAAATTCTTGTGTTTTATTATTTGTTAGATGTATTTGAGTTCGATATTTATTTACTATTTCCTCTTTAATAGGAATATGGTCAAGCAATTCCTCTTCTGCGGAATGTTTCGTTGCTATTGTGTCGTTTTTTTCAATATTACAAGGGATTCGTAGATCCATGAAGGAATGTGAATCTTTAATTGGATTATTCATTTCTTTATTTTCATTGTTTTCCGTTTTGATGCGACTCAAAAAGTCTGCAACTTTATTTTCCCTTCCCTTGAGGTATTCAATGTCAAATTGATACTCTCCTAATTTTAATAGCCAACGCTGATTGCGAGGAGATAGATCTTTACCCCTATATTTTGCCTGCAGGTATTAAATAGGTTGATGGTCCGTGAAGGTTTTAAATTTGTTGCCATACAAATATGGCCTAAAATAATTAATAGACCACATGATGGCTAAGAACTCCTTATCTGTTGCAGAATAGTTTTGTTCATGCGAATTTAAAGTGCATGATGCAAAGCAAATTGGGTGGCCGTCTTGTGATAAGACAGCGCCCAGTGCAAAATTCGATGAATCAGTTGTGAGTTTGGATTGCTTTTTAAAATCTGGAAACCTAACAATAGGCGGAGATGTAATAAGGCTCTTAAGCTTTTCAAAGCATTGATGTAATTTGGATCCTTGACATTGATTTTGGTGTTTTTCTTTAGATATTAGGTTATCGGTTGTGCAACTTTCGCGTAGTCTTTTATAAATTACCGATAATATCTGGTTCAGTCAAGGAAACTCTTAATTTGCTTTTCTGTTTTGGGGTCTACTACTTTTTCTATAATGCTTATTTTTTCCGGGGTTGGTTTCAGTCCTTCTCTTGTAATTATGTGCCCCAAGAATGGCGTTACTTTTTCCATAAATTTGCACTTGTTGATTTGAATTTTTAGTTTGTGCTGACCTAGAATTTTGAATATGTCTGAAATTGTCATAACGTGCTCTTGAATGGAAGTGCTAAATATAAGGATATCATCGAGGTAAATTACGCATATTTTATTAATATAGTCCCTTAAGACATCGTTCATCAGGCGCTGAAACGTCGCAGGAGCATTTTTTAGGCCGAATGGCATTCTTACGAATTCATAGAACCCATGCGGCGTAACAAACGCTGTTTTCTTTCGATCTTCCTGTTGTATAAGGATCTGGTGATATCCTTTTGCCAAGTCAATCGTAGAAAAGTATTGCGGCCGGCCTAATTTATCTAGAATGGCATCAATATTGGGTAACGGAAATTTGTCATCAATAGTCACCTCATTGAGCCTTCTATAATCAATAACTATGCGAAATTTTTTCTCTCCCAAATTGTCTGATTTTTTGGGGACAACAATCAGAAGGCTAGAATATTTGGAGTTACTTTTTTGAATAATTCCTTGTGACTGCATTTCTGCAATTTGTTTTCTAACCTCAAACTCATGTTTGGGTGGATATTTATAAAGTTTCGAATTTATTTGATTATCGGTAGTAGTTATTATCTCATGTTGAGTACTTGGGGTACTAGTTAACTTATCTCCTTCCTTGAAAAATATATGCTCAAAGTTTTTAATGAGTTTCGTTATTTCTTTATACTCTTCCGCATTTAAATGATTTAATTAAAGACGATCTAGATAGCAGTGATTTACAGGTTCTAGCGAATAGATTTGATTTGTGGGGTAAGGGCTGTTTAAAAATGGAATAACTTGCCCACCAAGAGTGATAGTTCTATTTTCAATATCTATGACTGTTCCTAGTCTATCTAAAATACCTTTGATAAAGTTGTATTTTCGATTTGCGAGATTTCTTACTTTCCACCTGATGTGGGCACCTCGCGGAGGATTTAATTCAATAGGGGCTGGTGTATGAACTTCAAAGTTAATTATATCTGAGCCTGTTATTGTTGAAAATTTTATCGGATTTATTTTTATTCTTTTGAAATGAGTCACATGTTCATTGATAATACTAAAAGATGATCCTGTATCGATCAATGCAACGTATTTTTTATCATTGATAGTTAAACCAATGAGCGGTCTTTCATCCGAGGCTAATTGATAAAAAAAACTTGTTTGTCTTTTGAACTACCTATATAATTTGATTCGTAGTTATTATCTGGAAAATGACCCGTATTTGATAAAATCTCTCCTAAAGACTCCTTTGAGCCGTGAAAATTTTGACGATTGTTATCAGATGTTCTATTTATCTGGATATTATCGATTTCCATAGGTGCAACTTCTTGTCTTTGTCTTCGTGAAAAAGAAATTTGTCTCAAGTTCCCTTGTTCATTTGTTTTAAATTGTCCAGAGTTGTTTTGGTTGAAGTTATTTGTCCTGTTCACGTCTAAGTAATTATTTCCGGAGTCATTTTTCCGAATTTGGTTAGAATTATCACTGTTAATATTGTTATAATTATCACCGCCACGTTTATTTTTAAAATTTTTTTTTTTTTTTCGAATAATATTTTTGTTTGAATTGTTCGGAGCTGTTTGGTGTATATTGTCCATCGTTCATTGGTTGTTCTGTTTGTTTTATGTCATGTCGATCACTTTCTTTAGGTGTTCGCCAGTTAGGACCACAATTTTCACTATTTTTATTAAAAAAATTTTCTAGACTTTTGAAAAATTTTTGAATTTGATTTTAAGAAACTCAGGCCTTATGTAAGAATCTTCAAATTTTCTTTCTTGCATCACACTGATTATATCTTTAATAGATTTTAATTTGTAAATTTATTCTAAAAGGCAGCCTTGCGTCATTTCTTTTGCTGTGTTCACTAATATGGACTCTACGTTACTTAAATCAATAAACAAATTATCACTATAAAATAAAATAAGTTCATCTGTTTTATATTTTAGGTCCTGTAAAGAAATTGAAAGCTCACTCATCAACGAGACTCGTAAATTGTTAATCCTTCGATAAATTTCCGTTGGTTCGATGTCCAGTTTAAATCTTAGCTTCAACGCTGCCTTAATCGCTTGCCAATTGTCCGTCTCTGGTAGATTGATAATTGCGCTTTTCGCCAGCCCTTGAATCTTTTGATGGAATATTGTTCTCGTCGCTACTTTCACCAACTCGGAAGCGTTCAGGTTGTTTAAATAAACTTCCATGCTGCTCGCAAATGCGTTCACGGAAATTTCACCAGTTCCTGTGAAATTGCTCATGTACCAAAGCTCTTTCAGTGCATTTTCCTTTGAATTCGATGGTGGATGTCCTAGAGTCAGCTGTTGGATTGCGCTCGTGAGTTGCGTTACTGGGTCGGGTCTGTTAACAAGCTGCTGGATTCCTAATCCTAATTGTTGGATTTCTTCGTTTTGAGCCTGGAGTTGTTGTTCGCTCCATTTCCATGTCATGTGTATTTCTTGACGTGTTGAAGATGATCTCCCTTTTCTTTCTCCTCTCCGTCATAAAAGGTTCACTTTTCACTTCAGAGTTTTTCTCTGTCGTTATTGTTCTAGAAACGACTACGTTTTAATTAAATTTCATAAAAGTGGAAAATGACACCTTTGGGTTGAATAATACATAAGCAAAATTATGTTGCGCGTGTGCTGACTTAGCGTCTAGCATTTCCACAATTTTGTAAAAATAATCTCACGTCTTTCCAGACGGTGTCATCTTCCTTAGAATATTTGTTGCGTTCTCATTTTGCTTATACATAACTAGCTTGTTTAGGCCCACTACCATTTTAGGTAGGAGAAAGGAGGGTTTTCGAGCAGTTTACTTGTCAAAGTCAAAGTCAAATTCAAAAGCGCTTTATTTAATACCAATCGTTATAAATTTTTAAAAGAACATAAAGCAAATTCCAAACAATAAAACTATAAAAAACTTAATGGCCCGAATGGCTCTCTAAATTTATACGTTATCAGTTAAACACATTTAATGAAAAAAATACCCTTGCAAATTTAAATTAATTAAGATTATTAGATATTTTTTGATTCAGTTGGAAAAAGGAGAAAAAACCAACCAGCATTATTCAAAAATTACTTATACTACTAACACAACAATGAACTTATATCCTATACCTAATATGTTACACCCTAATTCTAAATAAGTTCAATCAAAAAAAAAAAGAAAACGTTACCTTATATTGAAACCTATACCTAATTTATAATACAAATAAACAACAATACTAGATGTAGCAATAATGAGATGAATCTAAAACACTAAGAAACGAGAAAAAGCACAAAAACAGAAAATAAACACGAATAATTTAGACATTGTCATTCAGCCACCAATACCTAGATTGCCCCGTCTCAACTCGATCAGCTTCAACGAATCTAGCAAATGAGTATGTCCATTGGAACTGTTGGTCTCGTGAACTCAAATTCGGAGGATATTTTATCTTCTTATCGGTGGCCCGTCGATATATGTGATATATGATTGGGACGCCGTCAGAATCAAAAACATATCGATTCATGTCCAAATACACGAATGCTTCTGGAGGAACGAAGCCAGTAGTGAGGCAAGTCACAATATACCCGTCTGTAAGGTGGAACGGCTGTGAAATCCAAGGGTTTTCACTCACAATTACAGATCTTGCGATATGATTCCGAAGAAGTTTCAATATGAAGATATCGACTCTTGTCACTTGAGCGGTTTGATAAATTTTTCTATTCGATATATAGTGCTTCCAATCCGTCTCAGGCTTTCTGTACAAACCAGTACATGCACAAAGACATTTCCTTTCGAAAACTCTTAATCTTTCCATTGTACTAGCACTCTGGTTGTACCAGATCTGACATCCGTATGTCAAAACTGGCCTAACCAGGGTCTTGTAACAGATAACTTTGACTTTTTGATCAATGTATCTGGAATGAAAGAGTCGCCGAAGGGCCATGACTACTTTTAGTGCTTTACTGAGCATGATTTTGACATGTTCAGTATAGTACAGATACTGATCGAGATGAACACCGAGGTATCGAACACAGGATTTATGTGGAACCCGTTCTGAACTACCCTCACCAGCCATAATGTGGAAATCCTTCCAATTACGTTTCAGGTCTTGACTGGCCCCCTGCAGCGTTGTCCGAAACAAAATTGTTTCGCACTTCTGCGCATTGATTTTCATTCGCCAATTATCGGTGTAGAGCTGCACATCATTGAACGTTTTTTGGAGATTGCTCTGAACTATTGTAGCTTTTCGGTCTGCCGTATAGATGATCAGATCATCAGCAAACGCTACCAATGATCGCGTTGGCGAGACATTAAAATCAAAGCTGTTCAATAGCTTGCGAATGAATATTAAGAAAAGCAGGGGCGCAGTAACTGTTCCCTGCTGTAGACCATTCAAGACCTTGAATTCGCGCATTGTTGTCAGATTTCCATCAGTTACAACAAATGATTTCCCGTATAACATATTACACATCATGGCGACAAGGTGTCTGGGGAACCTGTCCTGAAGAAGTTTGAAAACTAGTCCATCTAGCCACACCGTATCGAAGGCTTTCTCCATATCAATGAGACATGCTCCAACACATTCTCTGTTGTTTAGTTTTCAACAGATGTCTGAGGTTACTTTCGTTATTGCATGTGTGGTCGAATGCCTGGCACGAAAACCAAATTGGCAATTCGGCATCAACTCATATTTCTCAATGTGGGCGTTTAATGCTTTGTTGAGTATCACTTCAAACACCTTGCTGATGTTAGGCAGCAAGCTGATTGGGCGATAGCTTTTAGAGCGTGAAGTTTCTTTTCCTTTCTTCAAGATCGGAAATACCTTAGCCTTTTTCCACTCATTTGGGAAATATGAATTGTTCAACATGTTGTTGTTTCAGTTTTTCCGCCCATTGATTGCTGACCTCACTCCTGAAGTATGAACGGATTAAGTTCCGGACATTCTTCAGGTGTAATTTTAACAAAGACAACGAGGGATGGTTGTAGTCCAAAAATCGTCGATAAATATTGTTGACGCGGGTGAGAAGAAGGCTTTTCAATCTTTTCAACCTTGCGATGGTTGGTGTTTCATATCCTTCCATATTGTTTCGATGTTTAATCTTGGGAACAACTTTCTCAATCGTTTCCAACGTCAGCTTCTCTAACTTCGACAAATAGAGATCTATTTCATCGTCAGTTAGATTTCTGTTATTAGGAACCATTGAGCAAGCGTTGCCATCATCAGAAGGTGAACATTGCTTCTGGTACTCCCGATTAAACTTCTTTTGAAACTTTCCCCAGTCTGTTTTTTTGAAATTCAACCGATGGTTTTCATGTTGAACTGGAATGAGGAAGAAATCATCCCTTTGATGATTGATTTCCAATACGATTGCGTTATGGTCGCTATCATAAGGAAGCACCTGCAGTTTCCGTTGAGGACTATTAAAGCTGAACTCAAGTCTTGCGTCAGCAATGCAGAGGTCCAAATATGAATTTGTCCTAGGGTATGTTGGGAATTCTGACCCATATAGGTTGCACCTGTATTCAATTTGGTTCTCTGTTATCCATGATTTCAGGAATACACCTCTTGGATTATTGGTGGTGTTTAGCCATGATGTATGCTTGGCATTCAGGTCACCGGCAAAAATATAATAACTATCAGCCTGTTCAATTCGAGTATTTCAAACAAGGAATTGAGTTCCTCCTTGAACTTGAGAACATTTTGACCAGTTGCATAGGCAGAGATAACGAAGAAGTTATCCCCACCTGGCAGTGAAATTTTGATGACGGACACTTCAAGAAATTCAAAGTTTGTGAATTCGACTTTTTCAATATTTTGGAAACAATAGGGTCTTCTAACCAATATCCCGGTGCCACCTCCCCCATCACCTATTACCCTATCGTTTCTTACGAATGCAAAATCTTTGAATTCCATGGAATGCCATGAATTGAGGTGGGTTTCAGTTAGAAGTATGATGTCAGGCTTTTGCTTAACAACAAATTCAAGGAGATAATCACGCCGATGTATAGCAACGATAGAGTTGACGTTGATCGATATGAGGCGAAGCCTATCCATGGGAATATGATTGGATGACAAGTTATTATTAGGCATTTGAAAGACCTAAACGATGAAAAGCAAAGTTAATTTTTGAATCTTGTTTGTCGATTCTCTCCGATAAAGAATTAAGTTGCTGGTAAATTTTGAGAAGCAGCTCATTATTGCCACTTACATTATTTACATTATTTCCAGCATTTTCTGCTGGTCCTCTAGTGGCGAGTGCAAATGATACTCCGGGCTTGACGAAGTTGGAAGGTATGATATTACGGTGTACTTGTGTTTGCTTTGGAGCAAATTTAACTTTTGCATCTTCATATCGGGAGCATCCTCGATATTATGCTGGGTGACCAAAAACACCACAGTTAACGCAGTATAATTTTTCTTTAGGCTCCGTCTGAGCCAATTTGCACTCACCGGGAGCATGAACGTCTTTGCATTTAACGCAACGATAGTGCATGGCACAATTGGCAGCCGAATGTCCAAATCTTTGACACCGGTAACACTGGTTGACTTCTCTTTTCTGGAGGCGTTCCCACCTCACCACTCTGAAACTCAAGTACCTTATTTGTTGAAGGGCACTTGGACTGCTCTTATTTGCAATTTGTACCAGGTAAAGTGGTAAATTCTTCCTTTCTATGGTCGACCTTCTTGTCGCAAAGGCTTTGACTGAAACAAAATCAATATCTTGTGCAGCCTCCTTGAGCACCTGAAGAAGATCGACCGTATCCTCTCCGCTGTCCAAACCCTTCAACAAGAAGGTCTGATTTTTTTCACTTTTTGGGGTATAGGTGAAGTGTGGAACCTCCCCAAAAATCAGCGCATCTTTGGCTGACTTGAAATCAACCAGTGATTTCGTCCTTATAGTTAATTTTTCGGCATTAACTCTTTTGATTTCGAAATAGGCCAGTTTATTTTCGGCTGCCAATAGCCGAACCATATCTTTCCCGGTTTGTCCGAACACGTTGATTGGCGGAACTTTTTATGTCTTGTTGGAAGCTTTTTTAGAGGAACAAGCAGAACTGCGGGCTGGTTTTTTCTCCTTATTTTTGTTCTTTAAATATTGAATGAAATTAACGTCATTATCTTGATTAAAATTACCTCCGATGTTTTCTTCGATTTCCATATCTTCGGTTAAACCCTCCAGCGCTGCAAAATAATTTTGGCTCTCGTTGGTGCCGCCAGCACTTAGAACTTCCTCTGGATTTACTTGCTTTGTACTTTTCTTCGGGTTTGTTACCTGTTGCCATTGATTTTGTGGCTGCGTCTTTTGAGGCTTCATCCCTTTCTTGAAGAGATCCTTGAGAGACTCTATCTCTTGCCTTAGTTCATCATTTTCTTTCTGCAATTTGGCCATTTGTTGATTGTCCGCTATTATTTGCAGCTTGCACCCTCCATCTACGGAGTTTTCTTCGTTATGTTTCCTTTTGGTGATTGTCGCCAGTTTCGTATTCGTCGTTCCCCCAGGTTGCCCCAACGGTGGGAAGCCATCGGGCTCCTCCATACCAGCGGCGAAATTTTCTTTGTGAATTTGTTTTTCGTTACCAATTGAAGTAAAAAAAATCCCCGTTGGCACCAGCCGGAAAGGTAAATTTCTCGTATGTAGCGTTAAGTTTCGAAAAAGAATTTGGCTTGCCTACTACTAAACTTCTTTCTGCAATTTTCGTAGTACCACATGGGTATTTATTAACATAAAAAAAATCTGGCCACGTTCGTTTTTAGAGACCTTTTATCGGGGCACAAATATTTTGCTAATTAAATTGAGTTGCACGCGTATGGATTACATATTGAAAATCGGCGGATCATAAATTGTTGTGAACATATAAATACCGGTTTCGCCCTTCTCGCATTTGCTGTTTACACAGTTCACAGTGGTAACCACACAAAGGCTTAAATAGCTCGAATAGTTAATTTCAAAAGATTTGCATAAAAGTTTAATCAGCACTTGCATTGCCATTAATATATACATTTTCAATTTTTTTCTGAGCTATGAGGGCCGTCATTCCGATTTTTATTGAAATCGGCTGCTAAAAATATTAAGCTGTAAATTTTCGACTGTTTTATTTGTCATTCGATTTGCATAATTAAATTAAATTAACTTGCCTTAATAACTTATAATTTCAAGTTTCAACGGAATCTGTTGAGAATCTTGGCTGCTAGAGGGCTACAGAAATAAATTTGTATGCCACCCCCCTGTATGGGGAGACCCGCCTGTATGGGGAGACCCCCCTTAAATACCTTAAAATATTTTCTTGCACTGCAAATTTCAAGAGGCACCACTTTTGACCTACGTAGAAAATTTCCTCATTCTAGCTCATGTGGTTTGCGAGAAAACTTGTTATGACGCACGAACAAACGGACGGACAGACAGACAAGTCGCGATTTTATAATTTTTTAGGGTATTGTTAAAAATATTTTACCAATATCTTAAAAATGATCTGGTTTATAAGTTCTTTCAAGTAAAGTCATTTAGAACGTTTCCATGAAAAATATTCATTATTTCAGTTGGCACTAAAATAGCGAATTGCGCTTGCCTTCAGACCTTTGGGGGCCGCCATTTTGAATGCATGCATTTGATTTGGATTATTTCAAATCTTTGTATGCTAGGACCTCAGCAATCAATGTACTATCTCGTTCAAATAGGAGTTTCACTCTAGACAGGGCAAAATAATTAAATTTTTAAAGAAAATGGCAGCTAAAAATATTAGGCTTTAAATTTTCGACTTTTTTATTTTTCATTCAATTTTAATAATTTCCTGTAAAATACAAGAACATAGTACAGAGATTCATAATCTCAAGTTTCATCAAAATCCGTTGGAAAATGTGACCGCTAGAGGGCCACAAAAACATGAAAAAAAACGCATATTTAAACGGCCGCCATTTTGAAATTTGCACATGCATGATCACCAAAATATCAAAGACTGTAGGTGTAAGTAATGTCTATCTTGAAACCAAGTTTCATATATGTCGAATCAAAATTGCGACTTTTAAAAAAAAAAATGTTGACCTTCAACTGGCCGCCATTTTGTTTTTTGCTACCTGACCTCCAGTCTTTTTACGTAATTTTCTAGATACTTATAATTTCTATCAAACTACCGAATTTCATGAAAATCTGTTGAAAGCTTTGACCACTATTACAACAACAAAATTTTGCACGTTTTTCGACCTTTGAGCGGCCGCCATTTTGTTTCTGCCGTACCGACTTTGGATTTTTTATTGTGAGATTCATCACATACAACATACAACCTTTGTACCAAATTTCATCCAAATCGGAGCTATACTTTGGTCAGCACAGAAATCACGATTTTTCGTCTAAAATAGCCGCCATTTTGTTTTTGCCCGGCCGATATAGATGGTTCTCGAACTTAACCGAGATAATTACCCAATACACCTTTCCTGAAAATTTGGTGAAAACCGAAGCAAAATTGCAACCTCTAGCGTGGTCACAAATTTAGTTTATATGTATATATATATATATATATATATATATATATATATATATATATATATATATATATATATATATATACATGATGCTCTCCGCAATAGGTAAATTTCTCTCGAGAAATTTACCTAATATTCGATAGAAATTTCCTGAGTCGATTACTTCGACAATATAAGATTTTTTCCGATAAAAATTAACTTCGGACTAATGTTTTTTAAAAAATTAATTTAATTTTTGAAAACTTTTGACAGGAGCAATTTAAAAGACGTCTATAGGCAAAGACTACTACGATCCCACATTGAGCAGTTTACTTGTATGACTGCCCGATGACTACATATGATAAATGATAATGAAAATTAGTTTCGACCATTACAATTTATTACTAAATGATATCTTTGAATTATGAACCTGATTAACTTATTAAAGTGCATTTAAATTATTCGTTTGTTGTGACGCATTCGGTAGTTTTTTTCCCACTTTGTCAAGTTCCTGAGAGAGTGATAAAGGCCATTTTGTTCTGAAATGTAAGAGTAGAAAAAAAAGAAAAATCGGTTAAGCAAGAAATCAAAAATATTAATAAACGATTGATAAATAATCGATCGATAAATAACTATTGAATGATAGTTATAATAAAAATGTTAAAAAATCAGGAATACCCGCAAATAATATCTACTCAATAACAATAAATAAGAATAATTAATCCCAAATTAGATGTGACGGACTTACGAATAATTATGTTTTTTTTTCATTATCAAAATGTCATGCTCAACCTACTATAATGTTAAGTTGCCTCAGCTATCAGTTGTACTTCAAGTTTTTGTCTTTCTTTACTTAGTTATGCCTCACAAAAATAAATAACCAAGATAATACTCATGCACGCTCCCAAAAGTTTCATGTCACACCCTTTGTCCTCCAAATATGACCTGTTTACGAACAATGGTTAGTTGATTGTATTCAAGTGTTTCGTACACCTCCAAGATTTTCATCAAACAACGTTTTATGATTTCGTTAAGATTCATGTATTTGTTTATTCAAAATTGACAATAAAAAATTTGCAGATGTGCTACTCCATAATTTGCAAGCCAATTATGAATACTGAGACAAAAAGTTTGTTAAAAAATAATCAGAGATTAATGACGAGCAGCTATTCTGGGATAATTGCTGCACTTGCTGATTTTCATCAATAGTAATAGTTGGTAAAGTAGTGAATTTTGTACATTTGTGAAGATTTTATTGGCATACGCTATAGCTTCTGTGCATAATGGTAAATCGAGAAAACTATGCAGTTAACTCCTAGTTTTAACAATTGTTTTAGGACTCCGTCTATAAACTATTCTAAGGTCACTATGTTTCATCTTCTTTTATAACCCTTTTTTCCAATCATTAAATTTACGAACAGTTAATAAATGTAGTATTTTAGCAATGACACTAGTTAGAGAAAAACGATGTTTCCAAACCCTCCATTCTTACGACAGCCCTAAGTAGATAATAACACTTTTATAAGAAGCGTACATTTAACTTAAACTATCTATTAGTTAATAATAGGACGTATTTGCCTCAAGTACATATATATAAAATTTGTATTTAAAAGCATCCTAGAATTATTATAGCTCGAATGATCGTATGATTAAGCTTTAGAACTTAAACAATGCTTAATATTGTCTCAAAGGCAAATCATCTAACTTGCATTCAATCAGAATGAGTTAGCAGATTGTCTAATATACAACTGGTTACTTTTTTGCATGCATTCTTGCCTGCATGATTTTGCTATAATAAACACAAAATTGGTATTAATCATTTTATAATAGCTGCAAATACAATTCCAAACTATTATTAAAAATTACACGCTGATAACTAGATTACTATGTATTATTATAAAGCGATTATTCTTGCTTTGTTTCGAGATAGAGTTCATTGCACTTCTAGCTACTAAAGCAAACTAGCTTAATTAGAATAAGTTACAATTTGAAATTGAGTAAGTAATTACCATTATTTTTCAATTACATCTGCTTGCTGTGCAAACAATGCTAAAAACGTAACAATTTTCTTTTGGCTTTAGATTACGATAAAACTCAGATTTTAGCGACAATTTCTTAAAAATATATACGAGTATACACCTGTCCCTTAATTTATAGGGAACTATTTTTGCAAGAGTATTTTTTATTACAGAGAAAATTAACTTCAATTTACAATGAACTGTTTATGTATGGAATTAATTGTATCCATCTCAATTTACGTGAATATATAGGGTTTTTCATTAAGCACATAACAAGAAATAAAAAATTTCAATAAACCGATTGTGAGGTGTGCGTGTGGCTAGTGGCACCATCTTGTTGAAACCACATATCGTTGATGTCAAGTTCATCCAATTCTGACCACAAATAATCTTCCAACATAACACGATAGCGCTCTCCATTGACGGTAACATAACAGTCGTTTTCATCCACAAAAAAAGCCGCAATCACACCTCCGGCATGAAAACCGCACCAAAGAGTAATTTTTTTGCGGATGCAAAGGTATCTCAAGATAAGAAGCAAATGTGGGTTTGTTGCTGACCAATAATGCATGTTTTGCTTATTAACAAAGCCATTGAGCCAGAAATGAGCTTCATCGCTAAGATAACTTTTCGATAATAGTAATTAATAATAATTTTTAGTAATTTCCAAACGCTGCCAGTTCGTGAACTTTATTGTAGTGAAATGGGTGGATTAAAGTGTTTGTATAGGACTGCAGCGATGGTCTGCTGTCTTGGCGAGAGAGAATGGTGATGTTCGCAGAGATAGGCTTTGGCTGAGAACGCGTGAATGCGCTGGCAGGCTAGCATTACGGTTTCGTTGGAAGGGTTGTAGTGAATAGGTAATATCAAAGGTCCGTAAAGGACTGCAGCGATAGTCTGCTGCCTCAGCGGAGGAAGATGTTGATATCCGCCGAGAATGCCCTTGTATGGGGACACGTGAGTGCGCTGGCAGGCTAGCATTGCGGTGTCGTGAGGCGGGTTCATTCCCCCCAGCACAAGGACCCACTATAAAAGAATTTCGCATTCACGAATTCTTGGGTCTCAAAAGAAAGGCGACCAAAGTCGAAAAATTGTAGGTAACTACAAAGAGGGGAAATGACTTGTTCAGAGAACAAGTTGCACAAGTAAAAACGGACGGACTTTGGGTAACCTCGTCATTACCCTACGATGCTCATGGCCCACAAATAAGAGTGGGACAACTGGGTGGTGATGGTGCCCCCGCACAACCGCCCAACCAAGTATTTCCTTTCTGAGTGGAAAACTCATACATCATAACTTGTATGAGCCTTCCCATCAGAGGAGAAATTCCCCGGCGACCAATTTATGTCATAGAGTTATGCAATCGGTTCACATAACCCTATGCCATAAAAAGGCACCTTGCTTGGGGCCACTCAACCCGCGAGAGTTCCTGTAACAAAAAGATTATTATGTGCCCGATGGCTGGCTCATGTCTGTTGGTGAGAGCCCTCCACCGGTCGGACAAAACAAAATGGAAAGACCGAAGGGTTAGTTTAGTAATTCATTGTATTTCCGACAATCATTTTCACAAACGGAAATATTTTAGAAGTTTCATAGAAGCATAAGAAATCGTTTACTTAAGTATGTCTTCAAAATATTTGTCAAATTTTTTTTAAATTTATTAGCACGCCAATTGCAAATTATTCTTCTGTTCTTTCCTTATTAAGCTCAATGCCATTAATACAAATCAAAGAGGAGTTTCTAGGTTTTCGACATGTGATCTAACCGGACATTAAATTATGTTAAAGTGAAAGTATTATGTACGGTATTGACATTATTTTCCTTGTTTCAAAAGATTGAATTGACGTTGTTATTAAGTTCGCGGCAGGGTGTAGTAATTGAGGAGTATGGCTCTAAAAGCCAGCGCTGCCACAGGCACACAGCACAAACTCAATTTAACAAGGAGGGACGATTCAGTCACCTTCCCCATCGCAACCCTCACTCTTTTTCTTTTCGCGTGAAAAATAAATCAAGAAAATTTCTTTTGTACTTAACTCCCGGGAAACAAAATTCTAAAACTGTTTAAAATTTTAATGTGTAGTGATTTTATTACAATATCTTTTGAATATAATTTATAGAATTGCGGTGTAACGCGGTATACAAATGCTTAAAACGAAACGGTTAACCTCTTTAATTATATGAACGATAAAATCATTGTATCATTTAAACCCCTCAAAAATTGTCAAATTTTACCCATTCCAACCATAATATTGATTAAAAATTGTTTTGTTTGTCGAATACATCACATTATGTCTTGGATGCTAGCGGATAACAAACATATGCTAAATTAAATTAATAATTGTTGTGTTGATTCGTCTCTTCAATAAATTTCCCGCACTGTAAAAAGCCGCGGTCGATTCCTTTAAGAGCGAGTGCATTTCTATTTCAAGATTATCAACAAAATTAGAATAAATCATTGAGAAAACGCAACTACCGCTTGAACACTGCACCATACTGTTAACTGCAGTGAACTTATAGTAAAAAGTGCTTAGAATTGCAATTTTCTTAAGCTCGTGCATTCAGTGATAGTGACGAAGCATTATTCAGCTGAAAAATGATTGCCACGCCGGTATCGACTGCAGTTGAAGAGAAAAAATATCAAAACTTGAGGGAAAAACGTTTAATCTGGAAAAGATAGCCGTTAGAACCGCGTCAGAATATATTGAACTTGATCAGAGCATGCAAATGTAACAGCAATGATATTTTGTATGATATCGTGTCGAACGCGACACTACACAAACGCAGAACAAACGAGTGGAATCCGAGTGCTTGCCTTTGGTTGAATGAGATGGGGGTCGAAGGTGGACCAGCAGGCAGAGCGGTACGAGACAGCGACTGCTTTTGAGCGTGGTGTCCGCGGGATTGGAATTCGATTGGCGCGTTTTGTTTGACTGCGGTTGAGAAGACTTTCCGTTCTAGTTTGTTTCGAAAGTTTATTCACATTTATCATTAAAAGGCTTTCGCTAATAGTTTCGGAATGAGTGTGTTGAGTCTCGCGTGAAAAATAACGTTCCTGTTCTTCTTATGGTCCGACATTAGAATACCTCAACCGTCACGTACGTACGGTACACACTAGGCGAAAGAAAACGAGTAACGGACACGTCCGGATTATGTTGTCGGTGCGGTAATTAAGGTTCGAGGAGTGTACCGGGGCAATGAGACTTGCGTGGTGTGTTAAACACAAATGGACATTATTCAGTGAAGAAATGAAAATTGTCTCCGGGAATTAATTAGAAATCTGATTTCTAGCGCTGATAGCCGAGTTCAAAATATTTTTTTTTTGTGTCATAAGAATGTTGGCTAGTCCTAGACAAGTGTGTGTGAACGAGCGGGAAAACGGTTTGCAAAGTGTGGTGGTTCGATGGTTTGCCGCTATTTTGATTTTTTTTGCGGATATGGGGGAGAGCACGCGATTTCTACACGACAGCCGATTTGCAAATTCATTTTGATTTTTGAATTTTATTTTGACTTAGTTCAAATTTCGATTTGCTTTTAAGTTCTCAAGCGCGAGGATATTGCCAAGAATTGTTTAGCTTGAAGTCAAGTGTTTTAAGGAAAAGAAAAACTCGTGTGTGCTTGTGTTAATTTTTGGAAGTTCAAAGGAATTTTGTTACGCCCGGAATTTCTACTTTGTTCGAGGTCTCGCGCGAACTGACGTGTGCAGAAGTTGAAAATTTCTCGAGTGGTGAAGAGCGTAATTGTTCGAGTGAGCAATCAAACGAGGACCTTTGATACGCATCGCCAAGCAAGGCACACGCGCGAGTGTTGTGCCAGCGTGATACCTCCACTACGAGTGAAATTCGTGCAGAAATCCGACGTTCGCTCGGTTGCGTGTATAGTGCGTGCATGCAACAATTTAGTATTCGGGATGAAAATTTATCGGAACGTTATCGCATCGGACGACACGAAAAATTCGTAAAAGTTGACGCCGAACATTCTTTAATGACTCGCATCCGTGATTTCGCGACGATAAGTCTAGCGCCGCCCTCTTGCTGCTGTACTACAAGAGATTTCTTGACGACGACTCGATTGAACGAAAACGACAGCAAAATTGTTCGCAAGGAGGGAGAAGACGCGAGCGATTTAGAAAAATCGGTGAATTCACATCATATTCGTTATCGCGGAGCGCCAGCATACAAGTCAGCGACAACCGTCGAAATATCGCAACTACGTAGCATAGACGCGGGGAATCTGGCAACAGAGCACACATATAGGAAAACAAAAACATTCGTGAAAATAGTATCTTTTATGGACTCTTGCATTGTTCTCATTTTTTTCTTGTACCAAGCACCATCTCTGAAGAAAGATATTGAGTCGCGTTATCTTACAAATTACATTTCAGGGACATCGGCATCGTCGTCGAGCGCTCGAAGGACCATGCGGGTGAGTGCCCTTAATTTTGTTATATATATATATACTTTGATTATATTTATTTTGCGTCTACGTTTTTTACATCTGTTTTCATCCATTTCTATATTTGAGTTTAAATTTTTTTCTAAATTCATCACGTCCGATATCCATTTAAATTTTTTTTTTTGCGTTAGATTTTTTTTTGTGTTTACCGTTCGAATTTCCTAAAATAATTATTAAATTTTTTTTGAAATATACAGATTACAAAAAAAAAAGAAAATTGAAAATTTATGGGATGTTGTTAAATAAAGAGATGCATTGAATTGAACCATAGGTCTTTCCCTTCTGGTTTGTTTTTCCAATCGGGTATAGGACCCGGTACGGTGGCAGGCTTGCACCCCAAAATATGAGCCAGCCGCCGGGTACAGAATAATTCCTTCTTTGTTTCAGGAGACTTTATGGGTTGAGTGGCCCAAGCCAAGTGCCTTTTTATGGCATAAAGTTATGCAATTCAATTGTATAATTCTATGACATAAATTGGTCACCGGGGTACTCCCTTTCTGATGGGAAAGTTCATATAATTCAAGTTGTATGAGTTTTCCACTCAGGAGAGGAATACCTGGCCACTTCAACGATTTAACATTGGATTTATTCCGGTTGGGTGGGCATGAAGGGGCTCCACCACCACCCGGTTGCCCCTCTTTCATTTGTGGGCCCTGAATGTATTTGGGTAAAGACGAGGTCAACCCCAAATTAGTCTTTCTTGTCAGGTTGCACTCGTTCTCGCAACAAGTCGTAACTCCTTCGTGGAGGTTATCTACAGATTTGCGACTTCGGTCGTCCTCTCGAACTCTGCAAGCAATTCGTGAATGCGAAATGTTTTGTAGTGAGTCCTCGTGCCGGGGAAACGAACCCGCCCCACGACACCGCAATGCTAGCCTGCCAGCGCATTCACGCGTCTCCGGACGAGGGCATTCTCGGCAGGAACCAACATCTTCCTCTGCCGAGGCAGCAGAACATCGCTGCGGTCCTTCACGGACATATTGAACATCTTTTTCCACTACAAGGGTTGGAAAAAAAATATAAATTTGTAAATTCGAAAATGCTACGTATACTTTTTGGCCAAAAAGAAAAACATATGATTACTTGTTCGTCAGAAGTATTCAGTATATGAATTATCCTGTTGAGAACAACTGACAATTTTACAGAGGGCGGCGCATAAATGCAATGCAAATTTAATAGGTCAATCAAAGGAATCAGTTCTTCTACAAACACGCTATAAGACATTAAGACCATTTAATTTATTAAACAAAAATTTATCCAATTTTCGCGGTTTTTAGCTTAGAGCTCGTCTTTCGAGTCTTGATTCACAAAGGATGAGTAGGAACTTAAGTCCCTATGGAGGCTTGAGCAAGAAGTTTCACACGCCAAATAAAATTAAAACATATAATTGCGATTCGCTGCCCGAGAGTTAACCTTTGCCAATATGAAATATAAATGTTCACAAGGTGTAGTCTTAACGCCCGAAGTTTCATAAAAAAAAAATAAATCTATTTGGGCAACGTCACCTAGCGCCGATCCCCAATTGTCATGAAGCAAACAATCAAAAACCTTGCGATACCTCAATGCGATATAAGCCTTTGACCTGGCCCACGCAAACAATTTGCCACACGCGCAATCAAAAACACTAAAGCCACAGGCGGCTGTTGTTCAGCCTCAACTGAATTTCGAAAGAAACGGGATTTGCTTGCAAATGTCACTGGCTTCCAAGCACAGCGCGGAGTATTCCGCAAATTAGGTCAAGTTCAGGAAGGAGGCACTTGCAAATAATCTTTTCTGGAAATTTTAACTTTTAATGTCACTAGGCGCTTTTGGGCGCGATACACATTTCAAGACGCGACGGGACACCGTGTTCCGGTGGATGTGTGGACAAATATTTTCCACAATTAAATTCACAAAACTTCGATTAAATCACGGCCTCGGATTCGAGCACTAACCAGTAGGTCCGATACTTGTGAAATATGAACTGGAAATAATTGCTGGCGAAAAACTTCCGCGGAACTAAACTCTGAACACGTTTTCTTGTGGTGGAAATTCTCGGACTTGTGATTTGTGTGTAGCAAATGCAAAACCACTCGCCCAACTTCGTCAGAGGTCCTCGATTCACTTCAAATTGCTACGGAAAATCGAAATCGACTGACTTCTACAAGACGCAAAAAAATGAAAATTTGTTTGACTGTTTTTTGTCGCTAGTTCAAATATTCGCAATCCAATCACGAATAAAA
Source organism: Odontomyia ornata (assembly GCA_963969285.1). Taxonomy (NCBI): domain Eukaryota; kingdom Metazoa; phylum Arthropoda; class Insecta; order Diptera; family Stratiomyidae; genus Odontomyia; species Odontomyia ornata. Next base: position 402,690,458 of record OZ017738.1, read on the forward strand.
AATGAAGTCTTAGGAGCACCGATAGAGACATGCAGTTAAGATTCGACAAGTAATAGTAGCTTAACCACAGTCCTTTACGGACCTTTGATATTATCTATTCACTACAGGGTTCTTTTCCCTAGTACAAGGATTCACTACAAAAAAAAATTTCACATATACAAATTAATAGATAAAATGTGGATCGACTGGTCTCGAGGCCGAGGTAACCTACTAAGGGCGGAAATTGCCAAAGCAAACAACAAACTGGGTCTGGGGAAAACGGACGGGACTTGGGAGCATTTTGTCATTACCGACGATAATTATGGCCCTCAAATAAGAGTGGGGCATCCAAGTGGAAGCGGTGACCTCTCGCAGCCCCCCATCCAGATCAAGATACATCGTAGACATGGCCAGATGTTTTTCATTTGAATGAAAACATCGCTCACATGAACTTTTCCCTCAAATGAAAACGATCAACGTTGCAAATTTATTATTATGTTATTGTATTATGTGGTGAAATCATATAATACTATACCATAAATGAGCACTCGAGTGGAAGGCCACTCTACCCTGCGAGAGCACCTGTAACGTCATAATAAGGGGTGAGCTCACCCGATGGCTAGCTCATGAGTGGAGGGGCAGCCAACGTGGTGGGTCCCATAACCGGTCAGGCTTTAAAATGAAATGGAAAGACCGAGTTTATAATTTAGCTTTCCATTTTTATTTCTCTAAGCGAAATGTCGGAACGGAAATACTTGCTTGGTAAGAAATTTTGAATTTTTTCTTCCTTTTTAGGTCTTTGTAAAAATTTGTTTACAAAGACCTACTAGTTTCGCGACCTATATGTCCATCTGTCTCTCCGTCCATCCGTCTGTCTATCTGTCCGTGCGTCACAGCAAGTTTCCTCACAAACTATACAAGCTAGAATGCTCAAACTTTGTGGCGAGTTCAAAAATGATGGTCTTTCAAAAGTTTTGGGAATAACGAAATAGCCCTTAAAAATTTTTTTAAATCGAAGGTAGTCGAGTTGGGTATCAAATCAAAGGTCTTAATGAGAACTATAAGAATCTGAACGAAAAAGGTGCAGGGGGTGGCAAAATGTACTAACATTTTGTGTCCCCCTCTCCCCTCGCAATTGGACACCATTGAGCCGGAAAATCTAAAAATAACCACGAAGGTGGGTCTTTATGAGTATAAGGGTAACAAAAACCTCATAAATCAATGTTAATCAAGGGTAACAAAAACCTCAAAAATCTATGGTTGATACACATTTCAAATTGACCTAGGCACTTTTGTTTTCTTCAAATTTGCACGAAAATTTAAAGACTTGGGTCTAATTTAAATGTGTTCAACCGACTGAGCATACAAAAAATTATTTCAGCTCCAACGAAATGGCGGTTGCAATGTGATTATGAAAGAAACTCTGTATCTTTTACATAAATTTGAACAACTCCATTTCCAAGTATTGGATGAATAATTCAAGTAATCCATTCACGCTATTAGAAAACTTGTTTCTAACCCTAGTATGTTTAAAAAGACTTTCTGGTAAGAGCAATCTCCTACTTACTGAACTTGTTTTTTTATTCTTATTCAAAACTATATTTATTCAAATTAACGTGGGATAAAACTAAACAACGTGGCAATGATATTTGGCTGCCTGCCTTATTTAACATTTAAATGTATTCGAATCCTGACTACATTCAGTTTTGATCCAAACACAAAGCATCATATTACTAATATAACCATAAGAAAGTTTAAAAGTCAAAATTACCCATTAGTCGTTTAAAAAAATAATTACATTAACCGTTCAAATGAATGACAATTTTGGTTTATGTATGAAAGTGCTTTTTACAACGGGCTACAAAGTAAAATCTCCACTACAGGAAAGAACCATGCATGCATGAAGAGTTTATTTTTAATAGACATGCGAATGAATCTCATGGAAACTCATTCTGTTATTTGGTCCGCGTGGATGTAGTGATCCATTAAATAGCCAGTCGTCGTCTGGTACCGAAAATTGGACTTCATTTATAAATGGATAACGCACATAAATTTTCCACGATAATCCCCACATGACTTTTCGTCCCGTCTTAGCGAGAACAGCTGAAAAAATTCACGGGTGCAAAAAAATCGCTAATCACTGGATGGACCACCTCAAGATTCATTCCCGTCGTATCGAAAAAACTTGCGCAAAAGTCAGACGCCGAGTGAAGTCTCCAAGCAGACATGCGCTACTTGGGGTGATCAGAAACAGACTTCCTTGTAAATTAAATCCAAATCGCCATGAATTTCTTTCTAAAATTTACAACTGCTCACTAGCGCCCAGCGTGAAAAAGATAACCTGTGCCACACGTCGAACGGTCAAACATATGACATGTCAAAGTGATGAATAACAAACCACGCCCGCAATAAAGACTGTCGACAATAACAATTCGCACAAAAGTCTCATAACAAATCCATATGATTGCTATTCATTTCGTTTTATTGCATTGTTAACTTTGCGATCTTTTCACACTCACTATGCCTTTTGCTTTCAACTTGCATCAAGTTTGCATAACTCGACTTTTTTTGTTGTAAGTTTAACACTACAGCCATACAGTTTTAAAGGGTTTATTACAAGACACCACCAAAGAGGTAACGACGGAGCACACGATGAAGCGATGACAGGCCCAAGTAAGTGTAACTGAGATAACGTTACGTCTATGTGCATATTTTGTCTTTCGTCACACACAACTTCTAATGCAAATGCATGATCCCGGACGATATTGGCGATGGCTTGAAGGATGAACTCAAGTATGCACGACAAAATAAATCTATCAGAACATATCACTTCACCAACCAAAGTAATTAGGAACTCATATTTAATAGAAAAGGAGCGAAACACTCAAATCTCCTGCACCGTCGTGATGAAATACACCATAAAAAGTGAGCATGAACATGCATAAAATAAGCACTTTGCGGTATAAGATCGACAACCGAGCTCATCAGCTCATGATTTACGCGATAATTAACTTCTGCCGGTGCGTTCCTCACAGCGTGCGCTCTGTGTGGCAATCCGTAACAGACTCCACTCATCCGTCAACTGTAGTTTGCATTGCGGGATAATGCAATGTAGTAAGATACATCACGAAAGGGCTGCCGTGTCCGAATTTTTATCCTAAAATTAAATAATTATTTTTTTAATTTACGATTAAAATTGGATCAGCATTATGATGGTTTTCGAGCAATTTGCCTAGGCGACTTCTTGATTACTACATTATCATTATGAAAATGTTGGCTTTAACTAACGTTTATGCATTGACAGTTCATTAAAAAAGTTTCATATAAAGATACGATATTGTTATGTACCTAATGCGAAACCCTATATTTCTTAGAGAACATTCACACAAGTTGAGTCGAAAGAAGTATGCAGACATCAATGATGAGCAAATTTAAGAAACACATCAATGATTTAATTTTGTATTCGTTTTAAGTGGCCAATATTACATCATAGAATTGCAAACATTAACAGATTTGGACTGTTAAAGTATTCACCTTATTCATCAAAAATTTAGTGTCCGATTTTGTAGAAAGCCCATATATGTAAAATTTACATGATATTGGCATAGAAAAAAAAGTAGCTGGCGGTAAATGCAGCTACATTTTTTAAAATTTAGAGGATCTCGTTCGTTCGTTCGAGAGATTTCCCGAAGGAAATCCAAGCCGATTTCTCATCGGCTATAGACGTGAAGTCTTGGAACGTGATAATGGACCGTACCCACCAGGTCAACAAGTCCGGACACTCTTAGTCTACTCCGAGGTGGCTGCTTGCTGGCTAGCTAATTTGGAGAGGAATTTTGGTTGCAGGTCTTTCGCGAGCAGACTGAGTCCGAAATGCAAAAATCAGCCACTGGTTCAAATGCCTGATTTAAAACGTGTCAAACAACTTCCACCGACTCTACTTTAACTTACTTTACTTTTATTCCTTTTCCTTTTGATTTGAGGAAAAGAACCACACAAAATCGAATATTCACCGACGTGGTTCCCGAATCCAAAACCAAAACAATCTACTCTAACCACTAACGCAAAACTCATACTCACCTTTTGCCTGCATAGCCCTCTGAAAAAGAACGAGTGCATAGTGCAAAGGAACGACAATTGTGTTAGTTAGCCATTCTTGTTATCTTACAAATAAAAAGAGCAAGTTTGAAAAATTAAAATTAAATAACTTCCATATGTTGTGGTGTTGCAAAAACAATCATGTAAGGAAAAAGAACATTTAAAACTAAATTGTCAAATTACATTGGTAGTAGAGTAAGTTTATAAATAATATTAGGGCTTGCGAAAAGATCTTGAAATTAACAATAAATAAAATTTTGTGTATACTATAGATATATATTTCTTCTCAATAGCTCTTTTCTATTCTATTCTCGAATAAACTTATTATGTGTTTAATAATTAACATATTACATTTTTTTATTATTATTCCATTCTATTCAGCATGTTTGGCTATGTTCGTTTTGTTTCTGTTTCTTCTCATTTTTTCTTCGCAATAAAAAGTTTTACATCTTTCCTATTTTAAAGGTCTTATCCATAAGTCTAATGCAAATTTTTAATCCTTTTTACTGAACTCCAAACGTTTGCAATGAATAACTTCAGATTTTCTTAGCCCAAGGTGTTACATTACAAATAAAGCAAACATCGCAATGCAATAAATTCTGAATTGTACGCATTAAATGCATTTCACTAAAAAACAATTTCAAAGCATAATAGCATACATTATGATCACAATACAATTAACTTTAGTTATAAAAAATTTAAAACAACAAAACGGGATTTTATGGAATTAATACATCCTTACTTTTTTGAATTTTGATATTATGTGTCATGTTTCTCATTCGATCTTTCAATTTCAGGAATGGTTGAAAAATTTTTTAGATTGGATAGTAGTTGATTAAATTTATTGAATTTCAATTAGTTATTTTGGGCCCAAATCCCTCGTGGATAAACATTGATTTAATATCGAATCTAACTCATGTGTATGTCTAAGCTATATAATTAGCCCAATTTTGCTAAGAAACCTTCAAAAAAATATATCATCGTCTTAAACAGTTCAAACAATTTTCATTTTCTCATGGTGGTACCGGAGTTATAGACATACACGACGTGTTAGCGTTGATACAACAAATGTAAAAATTTTTATCATTGCATCAATTCGATTATAAGAAAAAGATGTTTCATTACAATTTGCGTGTATCTTTTGATCAATTTCATTGAGACTACTCGTACATCATATTCAATGACTACTAGAAAGGCTTACGGCTATAAATACGAGGTGTGTTCAAAAAGTGAGGAGACTGCATTTTTAAGAGAAGATATTTATTTTTTCTTCAATATTTATGTTGTCCCCTTCAAAGTTATGAATACACTTGTGCCAACGCTTTTTCCAATCCTCAAAGCACTTCTCATAAGCACTTTTCGGTATAGCCTTGAGATCTTCCAGCGATGCAGTCTTTATCCCCTCAATCGTTGCAAATCTCCATCCTTTCATAGGTCTCTTCAGTTTTGGGGACAAGAAAAAGTCACACGGGCCCAAATCCAGTGAATATGGTGGCCGAGGCATGATTGTGGTGTTGCTTTTGGTAAAAAAATTCTTGATCTTTGATCGATTCGCTGAGCACGCAAAACACTTCTAACCGTTATATTTCTCACAAAAAAGCTAAACGTATTAGATAGCTGAAACTGTAAATATATGTTCGTGATGAGTGTACCAACATAAAAAAATAAAAAATCGAGAATCGAATGTACGTTGCCCACGCAACTTGAAAAGTCACCTTGGTTTTGTACACACATTGCACATAGATATTTGGTTTATCAATCAACCACGGTGAAAAAGAAGGCGTAGACGTTATTTGTTCTGTTGCCTTATTTATTTATTTTGTTAAATTTTATATTCACTTGACTTTTATGTTTGCTTTTGTGTAATTTTTGTTTATTTTTGTTTCAATGTAAAACAAACGGTTTTGATGTTCTGATTGAACACGTTCAAAAAAAGGTTTGAAAGAGAACAACGAAAATATAGCTTGTGTGGGAAGATCGATCAAGCACACAAAAGTTTTCAAATGTCGTTTATACTTCAGAGAACATCTGGTTCGGATGGTTGATAGTTCATTAAAGAAAAGCTTTATTTGCATGCATTTGTCTAAATAGCTGATTTTTAAAATAGAAAGTCTAAGTCCAGGAAGAACGAAAAACAAATTAACAAAGGTAATGGACAAGGTTAAACCTAAAGCTAAATCTTCTGCTCTGTGAGTTCTATTATGAAGGTTTGATTATACCATACGACATTTATATATTCCTGCCAGAAGTGGTACTCACTACAACCGGTGGAGAGACACATCAACTGTTCCATAGCAAAGTACTTTGTACTTAGTACACTCGTCCAAATGTGGACTTGACACATACCTTGTTGTTTCATCACCGCTTATAAATTCATAATGCTTTGCGAATCTTGGCGGTCAAACGCAAACTATAAACAACGCTATTAAGACGAAGTCCCTCACGTAAGTTCTTTTGATTACCGCTTTCCTCGCCAAAGAAAAAATGCTTATGACACCTACTTCGGGGCATAAATTTGCACTAATTAGATTAACTTGAAGTGGTGGCTAAGTGGTATATTTTAAATTTAACTTTGCACAATATAGACTTTACACTTAAATGCAAATTGAACTTCTTAAGAATCGAGAACAACTCGCACCCGAACACATTTTCCATCGACCAGCCGTTATCCGCACCTCGCCGACGTCAGGTCCTGGTTCAGTCGCAGAGATCTGTCATCCAACCTTATCAGCCGGGTGAAAAATTTGTATAGGGATGACAAATCTCTACGGGGTATCGATCCACGGGATCGGCGGTTATTACACTTCAAAGGTATTTATTATTGTTGTACTCTTATATGGCTACCTATATGATTTACACATATTTTTCGGATTATAAGTATTCAACCACAAGGAGGGGACTATCTGCTCATACATTTCCCTTTCCCTAGCAGCTTGTGGCAACCTCGTTAGAAATTCAAATTTGTCTTTCATCAAAATTTATCAGAATCTAGTACAATTACTAAGTTTGTCAAGTTGCCTAAATGTACTTGCGTTTAGATTCCATAAAATTCCATTATGTTGTAAGTATTCAGTAAAACGTTCACTCTCTTCTTATCCGCACATCGTGCAGGTCACGGCCAGGTACTCCATAACGTTACAACTAAATATTATAAATCTTGTTTCATTTGAATAAATTGAACATTCATCATTATTGTACTTGCATTTGTTTTTTTATCATACTTTTGCTAATTAAACAATTGGTGACCCCGCCAGAACTTGTTCCGCGATAAACTATTCAATATTATCGAGAGTGCATAAACCCTGGAATCCGCAGATACGTGAATTGGATAAAAAATGAATATTACAATATTTGCTGGCAAATCTATTTGAGAGGTTATAGTCTGACATCCAAGGTGATACTCATCAATTTCTCATTGAGTCATCGTGCTTCATCTACGTGCAATTTTCTTCTGCTGACAACGAGTGCACTATCAGAAGGGACTTTCAACACAAAGCGCGCCCCGAGCAACGCTTCGTCAACTGATGGACGCTCTAGACAAACAAATTCATCTTGGTGCTGCAATTTCTTCAACGATAAGTGCAGTGCGCTGTGTCATTGTGTTGCAACATCTTCAGGAGTGTTTCGGAGGTGCAGTGCTACAGCTAATTTCTGCGTGCTTCATTAAGTTTCACAGCGATCGTTGCATTTTCCATCCTGCCGGCTCCAACAACCAGAGCCCCAAACGCAGCGAGACACATCATCGCGGGTCGCAGCACTGTCAATATTATATCACAAACGCAAATTCATCGTGTTTGCTACAATAACCTAACATCCGTTTGGCACTTTTGAATGTTCCTTCTGTACTTTTGCATGGATCCTGTCAATAGTATCAACAATCGTCGAAAGTCGTCGCTTAATTTGAATGGTCCTGAGCCCAGGTGAATTTTCTTTCATTTTCAAGTTAAATTATTTGGTATATATTATTATATATAATCATTATCATTATCATTTTATAAAATATCCATATTTTAAGTGCTAATTATTTATGCGATTTTTTTTATTTGGAGTTACACACTCACATATATATTTGTTATGGCTCCCACGGGGACAAAAACTACTGAAGAAAGTGATAGTGCATCTAAAAATATTAACATGTCCGCGAACGATTTGTTGGACAGGGAACCTTCTTTATTCGCATCGACATTAAACATTCCTCCTTTTTGGTCGAACAGACCAGACTTGTGGTTTGCTCAAGTAGAGGCTCAATTTCGTGTCAAAGGCATTATCACTTCCACAACGAAATATGATTATCTCGTTGGAGCTTTGCCATCTGAGAATATGGAATTAGTCGCGGATATCCTTCTAAACCCATCGTCAAGTACCGATAAATATGAGCATTTAAAGAAAACTTTATTAGATCAGAGGAACGCAGATTTGATACTCTATTGAATCAAATGCAACTAGGGGACTATAAACCCTCCGGGCTCTTCCGACATATGGAGTCATTAGCTGGAGGTAACAGTTTGATCCATGTATCTCTATTGATAAAACTATGGATAAAGAAACTACCATCTTCGGTGCAAGCGTGCCTGATTGCTATTGAAGCCACCCATAGTCAAGAGCAACTATTCGGAATTGCGGCCAAAATATACGATTCTACGCAGACAGTAGTTTCATCAGTGGATCATAGGTGTTAAATACCAATTTCTGCATCCTCTCTTGAAGAAATAGTTAACGACTTGTCTGACCGCATGAAGCGATTGGAAAATCGCAATTCTCGTAGCAACGTACGGAATTCTTCGAAAAATCGTTATCATTCCGTAAATAGATCCAACAGTCGAAGCAAAAACAATCATGCATTCTGCTGGTATCATTTCAAATTTGGGACCAAAGCAAAAAAATGCATTAAACCTTGCAAATTCCAAAAGGAAAATAATCAAAAACAGAATGTAGAAACTTCAACCGCGGCTTCGGAGTTTCGGGATGTTTCTCGCCGCTTATTCATACGAGATAAACGAACAGGCACACAATTTCTGATAGATACTGGTGCTGACGTATCTATTATTTCAAATCGTGGATTCCCAAACTTACAGTCGAAAACTTCCTTCAAACTAGTTTCCGCTAATGGCTCGCCCATAAATTCATTCGGGATCAAATGCCTATCATTGGATTTTGGTCTTGGGAAAACGTATACACATAGTTTTGTTATTGCCGCAATTGATCATCACATCATTGGTGCAGATTTTTTGTATGCTAATAATCTGCTAATTGATTTAAGAGACCGCAAGCTCATTCATAAACAAACACTTGTTTCTATCAACTGCTTGGTTCGTGAAGTCAACGTATGTTCTCCTAAATTATTCCCTATTCAAGGTGAATACGGCTCTATACTAAATGACTTTCCCACTTTAAAAACACGTCCTGATTTTAACATGAAAATAAAACATGACGTGGTTCACTACATCAACACTAATGGACCACTGCCATCAACCAAGCCCAGAAGACTTAACCCGCCAAAATTTAAGATTGCAAAGTCCGAGTTTCACGAAATGGTTAAATTAGGTATATGTCGACCATCCTCCTCTAACGTAGCTTCTCCGTTGCACATGGTAGCCAAAAAAGAATCCAATCAGTGGCGTCTTTGCGGAGACTATCGATTATTGAACTCCGTAACCATCTTCGATAAGTACCCGCTGCCCAACATTCAAGATTGTACTTTTAATTTGCGCGGATGCACATTTTTTTCCAAAGTCGAGCTGGTGAGGGCATATAATCAAATTCCTGTAGCGCCAGAAGATGTTCATAAAACCGCTGTAACAACACATTTTGGACTGTTCGAATTTACACGGATGCCTTTCGGCGTGAAAAATGGAGTGCAGACATTTCAACGCTTCATTAATCAAATTTTAAATGAGTTGGATTTCATTTTTATCTATGTTGATGATATTCTTATATACAGTCGAAGTCCTCAGGAGCACAAAGAACACCAGAGGCAACTTTTCAAACGATTACAGGAATATAACATCAAAGTTAATCCAGACAAATGCATATTTGGACAATCGAAAATTGATTTCTTAGGCCATTCCATATCTGCAGCAGGCATCGCACCTAGTAAAAATGGTGTGCAAGCCATTAGTGAGTTCCCACCACCTCCAACTATTAAGCAATTACAGCGATTTTTGGGTATGGTGAATTTTTATCACCGCTTTCTGCCCAACATGGCTTAAATCGCAATACCGCTGTATGACTTCTTAAAATTAAACAAGAACACAAAAAATGATTTTCAATGGTCTAAAGTACATGAGGATGCTTTCGATCATATTAAAAAATTGTTACAAAGTCAAACACTTCTTGTTCATCCAGCCATTGACGCCAAAATCGGTTTATGGGTAGACGCATCGAGTGATGCTGTTGGAGCAGTTCTCCAACAGTGCATTTCCGGTACCTGGAAACCTCTATCATTCTTTTCAAAGAGGTTACAGCCAGCTGAAAAGAAATATTCAACCTTCGATAGAGAGCTCCTTGCAGCATATCTAGCGATTAAAAGATATAGATACTACGTCGAGGGAAGAGAATTTACACTGTACACGGATCATAAGCCTTTGACAAAAGCGCTTTCAAGTAAATCTGAGAAAAATCCCAGACAAACCAACCAGTTGGATTATATCTCGCAATTTACAAACGATATAAGACACATTAGAGGTTGTCAAAACATTGTCTCAGATACACTTTCTAGAACCCATATTAGCTCTATTGACCAAATTGATCAAATTAACTTCGAAATTCTACACCAAGAACAAAGTAAAGACGATGAACTTGCAGAAATTTTTCAATCAACACGATTGGAACTTTCTTTTACGCTCGAAAGAATAAACGTTCCACTAGAGGATCAAGGTATATGGTGTGAAACCTCTACAGATAGAACTAGGCCATACATCCCACTATCTTTACGACGCATTGTTTTTAACTCTGTTCTTCTTTTGGCCGAAAATGAACACTGACATTAACATTTGGGCCAAAACATGCATTCCGTGCCAAAAAGCAAAGGTATGCAGGCATACTTCTTCGCCCTTTGGCAAATTTGAAGTTCCTTCGGGAAGATTTGCTCATATCCATATAGACTTAGTTGGACCACTAACACCATTTAAAGGATTCGTTTATCTTTTAACTATAAGAGATCGTTTCTCGCGATGGCCTGAAGCTATTCCAATTAAAAACATCCACTCAGAAACGATTGCAAAAGCTCTGCTACATGAATGAATTTCCCGATATGGAGTTCCAGAAACAATTACAACAGATCAAGGAACGCAATTCGAATCTAATTTGTTCTCGGACTTGACTAAAATTCTTGGCTGTCATCACATCCGAACAACTGCCTATCATCCTCAAGCAAATGGATTCATTGAACGTTTCCATAGGCAGTTGAAAGCCTTGCATTCTTTTAGGGACCAGGTCTGCTTTGATGGAAGATTTCGGAGTAGCTCCTTCACAGTTGTTATATGGACAAGTTTTGCGATTACCTGGAGAGATAATCGCATCAGACTAAAACCCTAATCGATCAATTACATCGAGTTTAGCAAAAGATATACAAAATTCAATTTCGAGAATACGTCCGTGTAGTTCAAAAATTCGACAACAAAAGAATATTTTTGTACCAAAAGAGTTGGACACATGTACTCATGTATTTGTTCGCAAAGAGGTAAAGAAAAGTAGTTTTTGTCAACCATCTCCGGACCATACAAAATATTAGACAGAAATAAAAAATATTTTAGAATTCTTTTAAATGACAAAGAACGGTCAATATCAATTGATAAAATTAAACCAGCATTTACTTTGAATCCTTATATGTTCAATGAAGACCATAAAACAAGATATATTGGCCAGAAAAATGTAATTCTCAGAATTTAATACAATAGTATTATGAATTTAAAATTAGCGAAAGACATAGTTATTAGAAAATGAATTATATACAATTTAAAATAAAGAATCTTTTCATAGGAATGTAAGCTACTAAAGGTATACAATTCTTTTAAATGAGGGGAGAGTGATGTGGCGATCTCGTTAGAAATTCAAATTTGTCTTTCATCAAAATTCATCAGAATCTAGTACAATTACTAAGTTTGTCAAGTTGCCTAAATGTACTTCCGTTTAGATTCCATAAAATTCCATTATGTTGTAAGTATTCAGTAAAACATACACTTGTTCACTCCGCACATCGTGCAGGTCACGGCCAGGTACTCCATAACGTTACATCTAAATATTATAAATCTTGTTTCATTTGAATAAATTGAACATTCATCATTATTGTACTTGCATTTGTTTTTTTATCATACTTTTGCTAATGAAACACACCTCTTTATGGTATTACTGCCATTTCATCGGAAACCACGCATGACTAACTTTGGATAAAAAATAATTTAAGGTTTCACTTCCTATGCAGGAAAACAATTTAGAATTCTCAACTCGGTGGAAAAAATTCATATCTTCCCCATCTTAACGAAAGGAAAAGACTTTTTGTGCCCGAAAAGCTATCGCCCAAACATATCGCTTACAAACATCAGCAAGGTTTTTCAAGTGATACTGAAGCTAGCTTTAAACGAAGATGTTGCGAAATACGAGTTGTTGCTGCACTGCCAGTTTGATCTCAAAACCAAACATTCAACATTCGATGAGAAAAAATTACCTCAGAAATTTGTTGGAAACTAATCAAAAGAGAATGTGTCAGATGATACTTCATTGACGTAGCGAAAACCCTCGATACGACATGATTGTGCAATAAATCAGCCTTACGCCACTGACAACGATCAGCAGGTCGCTATTGACGTCGGCGGTTCGGGAGTGACCCTTTAACCACTTGCTGACACTGAACCGCGTTTCGACAGTTGTCGAATAAAGGAAGGGAAAAGTTGGACAACGTTCTGGATTGTGTGCAAGGTGAAAATCAGAAAACAGTCACTCTTTCTGGTTGCTCCACCTTTTGCGTTTGATACGGTGCGAATCAACCGGCAACCACCATTGCGTCCAAGAAAACTTGTTGCCACAGAAAGTCGACTGACTTGAAGAAACGTTTTCATTTGAAATAAAAGACTCATGTCAGTTGTTTTTGCATTTCCAAACACCAAACGGAGAAAGTGAAAAGGCGATTTCAGTCAACAATTGTGTGCGGGCTTGCAGTGCGTTTCGGAGTTTGATTTCCACACTTTTTGTATTTCTTGTCTTGTCTAATTGAAGAGGCGCCCAACCACCTGACCAGCTGTGTCCTGTCTTGTGCACGGGATTTTAATCTTTAAAGCAAATAAATATGACTGATGGTAGCGAGGAAGCGCAAACTAAACCCGAACGTATTAGTATTCTTTCTTCAATTTCCGGCGAAAGGAAAAATATGACGAATCCTATATTAAGCTGACAAAATAAGACTAAGCCCATAAGCAAGCCATCAGTTGATAATATGCCATCAACTCCCTTTCAACGAATCAGCACTCCTAAATTTCTGAAGCTTGACAGAGGAAAGAATTTCATTCCAGTCCTCCTGGAAAGCGCATCTAATGTAAAAAAGTATGGAAAAATGAATTTCATTTCTGATGAACGCTGGTTGATGTAGTGCAATAAAAAATCAAACAGCTTACGTAAGACAACTCAAACGGATAAAAGTGAAAGTGCCTCAATTTTTATCTTTGAATTATTTACGCGAGCATGAAATCTTCAACTATTTTTTATGTAATATCAGTGGACCTATAAGAATAAAGAAAAAAACTGCAAGTTAAAGAAAACACAGTTCACAAGCATTCATTTACGTTAGCCAAGCATTCATTTACGTTAGCCTATGAAATTTTATCACATCTTCGGTGCGATTTCGAAATATGTACTGTGCTCGTCAAATAGTTCATAGTGTAGAAAAAAATATCAGAAATATGCAGAATAATGCTACCGACTTTAAAAAAAAACCCGCGTGCCAATTGTGCGGCGGCACCTATTAATGTTTACATATTTCCTTTTAAGAACTTATTGATTCACTATCCTTAGAAAGGCTGCATGAGTAGCGCCTTTATCATTTTGATCGTATATTTGATGGGTAAATGTTTGAATAAGTTCAATACTTTTCTATCAAAAAAAAAATGAAATACGGCATCTAGCCTATATCGATTTTGTCGCAAAAATCTATGAAATTCTGTCCCACATTTTTCCTGTGAGCATCAATTTCAATATTGTGAAACCCTTGATTTCAGAATGATTAGCTACCGAAAGAATATGCTGTATTTAAACGTGATTTTAAGACTTTGAAATATGATACACCGATAATCATACTTAAATTAGTGTTTAAACGTTCTAGTTTTCTCTTCTTCTACATCCCTACGTTGGTGCTGCTATATCGACTTCATTACGTTAATAGTCATTAAATCAAATTGAAACAGTTCTTACAATCCAAATTAAGGTGGCATGCATAGCTAACACAAAAGTAGAAATCAGAGATTCTCCCTAAATACTAGCTCATTGCATATGAAATAACTAATAACATACAATGCTGCAGTTTTGACGTTAGAATACATCCATTTGTTCATAATTATAAACAAAAGCTGAAGTGAATATGATACAATACCAAGTTGCTTATTTTTCATTAATTTAATTTAAGACAGAATTCGTCTTATAATATAAAGACAATCATATGCTTTAAGGTGCCAATCCAATACATGTGTATGTTTAAAGTTAAAACAAAAACAATATAATATTTTACTAATATTTTTTTTATATGTATCCGTTCAGCACGTAGTGTGTAAAATTGAGTTACTCAATACATAATGGTATGAAAATTACCTTTTCATTGCATCGACATTGTTGCCGCTAGTTTTAATGTGATAGCTGTGCCGCTATTATTGCTGCATTGGATTCTAAATTTAAATTAATAAATTATTAATAAATAAATTTAAACATATGTAGCATGATAATATATCCATTAATTATTACTCTCTATTAGCTATGGTAACTAATTATAAGAAAAAAAAACAAAAATGGATCATAACAAAATGTAATAGTGTAGCAAGTAGTAAGACTTAACGCAACACACTCCTAAGCTTCAATTCCTCGGTATCTTAAACGTAATTATTATTTTTATCTTTAATTTTTATTGTTGTGTATTATTATCGATGGTATTTTTAATCTTACATAGATCAAATTGAAATAATTTACGATAGTTTAAAATTTGAATATAAATGAACCATGAATAAAAACAAATTCGATATGCTAAATGATCATTTTTAGCGAATTATGTATATTGATCGAAGAAGTTTTATATAAAGACATATAGAGGAAATTGTTAAAGATAACAAGGTTTCGAATTGCAAGGAGTATAATAAGATACAAATAAAAAAATGAATAAAATGAATTGCTAGGCTAATCACGTCTTTCCTTTTCAGCTAAACCCTTCTCTTCCAGCAGGAATGTCGGCGAACGGTGAGTATGCCGCTACGAGGGTAGGGTCCTAGTAATCCGCAAATGGCCGGTTTCGTGACGCGTTCAGTACGCAGTACCATAATTTGCTTTGAAGTTTTTTGTTAGAGTAGGTTGTTTCGAAGTTGACGTTAAAGTAGAATATTTTTCGGTACCGCGTCGAGAAAAAGAAAAAGTAATTTCGGGAACGCGGAGTTAGATCCAATTTTTGGTCGTTGTCTGAATGAATGGAAGTTAAACACGGTATAAAGTAAAGATAGGTTTCATTTCCGTATAGTTGTTTAACGCGTTAGTAAATCGGGGATGTGACTTAGTCTGCTCGCGTAAGACCTGCGACCGAACTCCTCTTCGAACTAGCTAGCTAGCCAGCAGCCACCTCGGAGTAGGCTAAGAGTGTCTGGGCATGTTGGCCTGAGGAGTTCAGTCCATTGTTACATTTCAAGACTTCACGTCTAGAACCAATGAGAGGTCACGACGCTCGAGACGAGCACGAGATTTTTTTAATTAAAATCATTACAGTTGGAAAAACTAATATTTAAGCTCATTCAGGATAGCTTTCCCACATACTTTATTGCCATGATGTGCAATATGTAACATAGGAAATCGTTCCTTATAACTAATATAAATCTGATATCAGCCCGAGATTTAAAGCACTTGAAAGAACCACAATAAGGAACAATGAATGCACCTATGCTTTTAACGGTTTTGCACTACTTACAAAATCCTATTGGAATCGAATTTGTGTGACCGTCTGTGTATCTATCTTACCATCGGCGTATCTTCCCTTAAAACTATCTGGGTCTGGACTTTAGCAGTTTTTCTGTGAAACTATAGCACCTATACACATCAAAGTTGGTAAGTGAATGTAAACTGATAGCTTCTTAAAAATTCCAGTATCAAAACTTTTTTTAAATATTTTTACGAGGAAGTCCCATCATATTGGACTCATATATTTTTTTTCATCGGAAGCAGTTGCGTTGGGTATAAAAATAAAGGATTTACACGATTATTAGTGGGCTTTGCTGATGTTCTTTTCTTTTATAAGGAAGCCACAATAACATCAGTAATTCAAAAAGATGTTGAGGGAATGTTCAATGATATTCAGTTCTATACCAACTACTGGCGAATGAAAGTGAAAACACTGAAAAATGAAGCAGTTCTATTTCATACGAAAGTAGGCCAGTCAAGACTTGTAATGAAATTGGAAGGATTCTCAAATTATGGCTGGTAGAGGCAGTTCAGAATGGATTGCTGATAATCTCTTTTGGAAGTATCTATGTATCATTGCTCTTACAAACCCCTATTGAAATTGGTTTTGTCTATCCATCTGTCCATTCTTTTGTATGTCACAGCAGTTTTTCGCCCAAACTCTTGAAAGTTTGGGTACAGATAAATTTTTCAATGGTTTAAAGAGGTCCAACCCATATCGGAAAGGGAGCCTTAGAATTTTTTTTATTGGAGGTAATCGTGTTGGGCGACAAAAGTCTTAATGAAGACTTTCCAGGTCTTAAAACAGTGCTAGCATCGTTGTGGAGCTCAGGGGTAGGAGAAATGTGCGAAATGAGGAATGTCCTTATACTCTCTAAGTTTCAGGAAAACCAAATCCTTCTTACGGAAGTTATAGCCATTTGAATTTTCTACGATTACAACAACAACAATATAAGATTTTTCTATTCTATGAGCTTATGATCGAATCAGATACTAGGGTTTTAAAATGGATTTCTTAAAGTTTTCAGATAAGATGAATAACATAAATATCCTTGAGAATTCAGAATGTAAGTGATTTTTGTAACATTGCAACAATCATTGAAAAGGGAGAAAATATGGTATGTCTTTTAAACGTGTAAATTTCATTGCAGTTGTTCTTGAGTTTATTCACTGTTGGTGGCGGCGTATTGTTTGTTGAGTACAAAACCTTTCTGACACGAGCATAGCTCTGCTTACCCAGTTTTCCATGTAAGCTGCACTATAGATAATGTAAAATTTAAATTTTTGAATAGATATGTACAAACCTAAAGTTCCCTTGAGGCCTGTAAGTTTTAAAATAATTTAAAAATTTTAAATTTGCTTCATATAGGGCTGTCCATTTTACGCTTGGATAAGTAAAGCTAAAGAAAACATATAAAATATTCAAATAGAAACAAAATTTTTTATTCAATATAAAGATTGAGCCTTGCCATTATACGTAAAACACAACATCATTCAAATGTCCTCCACGGGATCTCTTACAGGCTTCAATCCTTTTGAGGTAATTTTCAATGACTTTTCGGCACATTTCCGGCAATATCTCGGCCATAACTTCACGAATATTGGTTTTCAATTGCTCAAGATTTTGAGGATTGTTTGCGTAAACACGATATTACACATAGCTCCATAAAAAGAAATCCAAAGATGTTAGGTCGCAGAATCTTGCGGGCCAATTGACATCACTCAATCTCGAAATTACACGTCCTGGAAATTTCTCTTGCAAAAGTGCTCGATTAGCCTGTGTTGTGTGGCTTGTGGCTCCGTTCTGTTGAAACCACATGTTCTCCAGATCATAATCTTCAATTTCTCTCCAAAAATAATCGGTTAACATCCGTCCATAGTGGTCAGAATTGTTATTGTAATGGCTCCTCCTTGATCGTTTTCTAAAAATACGAGCCAATAACACCACCAGACCATAATGCACACCATACGGTCACTTTTTCCGGATGCAAAGGCCTTTCTGCGATCACCTGAGGATTTTGAGAGCCCCGTATGCGGCAATTCTGTTTATTTACGTAACCACTGAGCGAAAAATGAGCCTCATCACCAAAGAAAATTTTGTTCGAAAAATCGTTATCAATGGCTTATTGTTCAATCACCCAATTCGTATACATTTTGCGTTGTGTATGGTCTTAAGGCTTAAGTTCTTGAGTGAGTTGGATTTTGTATGGACGAAGATGCAAATCCAAATGCAAAATCCGCCACGATGAGCCGTAAGACAATCAGAATGTTGAGCACGTCCAGGAATCGACAAATTCGGGCCTTCCTCCACACTTTGAGCAACGACAGCGATATTTTCAGCAGAACGAATGTTGCAATGATGCACAGGCCTTGCAATATCATTAACTGTTCCAGCCTCTTCAAATTTTCTCACTGTGTTCGAAATTGTTTGCTATGTAGGTCGATTATGTCGACCGTAATTTGCTCGTAAAGCCCTAAATGTTGATACAGCAGAATCACCATTTTTACAATAAAATTTAACAATTTTGACGCAATCTTTGACTGTTAAACGATCCATATTTCAAACCTTCAGCTAAAAAAAAACACATTTTGGATGACATTTAGTTTTGACAAATGTCAAATGGCAGGTTTATACTTTCCCAACCACAAAATGGATAACCCTATATTTGCAAAATATTAAGAATTCTTTAAATAAAACTTTTTTTGCATTGTAATGTTTTTAATTTGGAATGGTTTCCTATATCCATCGGCAGAGCGATAGAATATGCTTCGAAATTGAGTAAAAAGGTTTAATATTCGTGATTGAAAAGAGTTAATAGAGCTGAGATAGCATGGTTGAGTGGGGAAATATAAAACCAATCATAATTATTGTTGAGTTGAGATTTATTAGTTTTTGTTTTTTTTTTTTTGTTTAAGCATCACAACCCTTTTCAGCCTTTTGCTTAGAGCTAGTTAAAGTATCTCATTATCTTGATCATATTCACTAGCACTCGAGAAGGTAATATAGTCAGCTCGGATAGTTTTTGATTTTAAAACTGTACGAATTATAACTGAACGGGCTTATTTTAGTCCATCCAAAGAATTAATCAAAACAAAATTTTGCTGTCACTAACGGAATTGAATCAGAGAACTTCGGCTTACGAGGTAAACACTCTAACCACTACAAAATACGGAGATTTGTTAGTTAGTTATGAAGTTAAATGTTAAAAAAATGGATCATAGTAGTCTTTGCGTATAGACGTCTTTTAAATCGCTCCTGTCAAAAGTTTTCAAAAATTAAATTAATTTTTTAAAAACGTTAATCCGAAGTCAATTTTTATCGGAAAAAATCTTATATTGTCGAAGTAATCGACTCAGGAAATTTCTATCGAATATTTTTACTTCGATTGGTAACGAAAAACAAATTCACAAAGAAAATTTCGCCGCTGGTATGGAGGAGCCCGACGGCTTCCCACCGTTGGGGCAACCTGGGGAAACGACGAATACAAAACTGGCGATAATCACCAAAAGAAAACATAACGAAGAAAACTCGGTAGATGGAGGGTGCAGGCTGCAAATAATAGCGGACAATCAACAAATGGCCAAATTGCAGAAAGAAAATGATGAACTAAGGCAAGAGATACAGTCTCTCAAGGATCTTTTCAAGAAAGGGATGAAGCCTCAAAAGACGCAGCCACAAAATCAATGGCAACAGGTAGCAAAGCCGAAGAAAAGTACAAAGCAAGTAAATCCAGAGGAAGTTCTAAGTGCTGGTGGCACCAACGAGAGCCAAAATTATTTTGCAGCGCTGGAGGGATTAACCGAAGATATGGAAACCAAAGAAAACATCGGAGGTAATTTTAATCAAGATTCAATATTTAAAGAACAAAAATAAGGAGAAAAAACCAGCCCGCAGTTTTGCTGGTTCCTCTGAAAAAGCTTCCAACAAGACAGAAAAAGTTTCGCCAATCAACGTGTTCGGACAAACCGGGAAAGATATGGTTCGGCTATTGGCAGCCGAAAATAAACTGGCCAATTTCGAAATCAAAAGAGTCAATACCGAAAAATTAACTATAAGGACGAAATCACTGGTTGATTTCAAGTCAGCCAAAGATGCACTGATTTCTGGGGAGGTTCCACACTTCACCTATACCCCAAAAAGTGAAAAGAATCAGACCTTCTTGTTGAAGGGTTTGGACAGCGGAGAGGATACGGTCGATCTTCTTCAGGTGCTCAAGAAGGCTGCACCAGATATTGATTTTGTTTCAGTCAAAGCCTTTGCGACAAGAAGGTCGACCATAGAAAGGAAGAATTTACCACTTTACCTGGTACAAATTGCAAATAAGAGCAGTCCAAGTGCCCTTCAACAAAAAAGGTACTTGAATTTCAGAGTGGTGAGGTGGGAACGCCTCCAGAAAAGAGAAGTCAACCAGTGTTACCGGTGTCAAAGATTTGGACATTCGGCTGCCAATTGTGCCATGCACTATCGTTGCGTTAAATGCAAAGACGTTCATGCTCCCGGTGAGTGCAAATTGGCTCAGATGGAGCCTAAAGAAAAATTATACTGCGTAAACTGCGGTGTTTTTGGTCACCCAGCATCATATCGAGGATGCTCCCGATATCAAGATGCAAAAGTTAAATTTGCTCCAAAGCAAACACAAGTACACCGTAATATCATACCTTCAAACTTCGTCAAGCCCGGAGTATCATTTGCACTCGCCGCTAGAGGACCAGCAGAAAATGCTGGAAATAATGTAAATAATGTAAGTGGCAATAATGAGCTGCTTCTCAAAATTTACCAGCAACTTAATTCTTTATCGGAGAGAATCGACAAACAAGATTCAAAAATTAACTTTGCTTTTCAGCGTTTAGGTCTTTCAAATGCCTGATAATAACTTGTCATCCAGTCATATTCCCATGGATAGGCTTTGCCTCATATTGATCAACGTCAACTCTATCGTTGCTATACACCAACGTGATTATCTCCTTGAATTTGTTGTTAAGCAAAAGCCTGACATCATACTTCTCACTGAAACCCACCTCAATTCATGGCATTCCATGGAATTCAAAGATTTTGCATTCGTAAGAAACGATAGGGTAATATGTGATGGGGGAGGTGGCACCAGGATATTGGTTAGAAGACCGTATTGTTTCCAAAATATTGAAAAAGTCGAATTCAAAAGCTTTGAATCTCTTGAAGTGTCCGTCATCAAAATCTCACTGCCAGGTGGGGATAACCTCCTCGTCATCTCTGCCTGTGCAACTGGTGGAACTGTTCTCAAGCTCAAGGAGGAGCTCAATTCCTTGTTTGAAATACTCGAATTGAACAGGCTGCATAGTTATTATATTTTTGCCGGTGACCTGAATGCCAAGCATACATCATGGCTAAACGCCACCAATAATCCAAGAGGTGTATTCCTGAAATCATGGATAACAGAGAACCAAATTGAATACAGGCGCAACCTATATGGGTCGGAGTTCCCAACATACCCTAGGACAAATTCATATTTGGACCTCTGCATTGCTGACGCAAGACTTGAATTCAGCTTTTATAGTCCTCAACGGAAACTGCAGGTGCTTCCTTACGATAGCGACCATAACGCAATCGTAATGGAAATCAATCATCACATGAATGATTTCTTCCTCATTCCAGTTCAACATGAAAACCATCGGTTGAATATCAAAAAAACAGACTGGGGAAAGTTTGAAAAGAAGTTCAATCGGGAGCACCAGAAGCAATGTCCCTCTTCTGATGATGGCAACGCTTGCTCAATGGTTCCTAATGACAGAAATCTAACTGACGATGAAATAGATCTCTATTTGTCGAAGTTAGAGAAGCTGACGTTGGAAACGATTGAGAAACTAGCTCCCAAGATTAAACATCGAAACAATATGGAAGGATATGAAACACCAACCATCGCAAGGTTGAAAAGATTGAAAAGCCTTCTTCTCACCCGCGTCAACAATATTTATCGACGGTTTTTGGACTACAACCATCCCTCGTTGGCTTTGTTGAAATTACACCTGAAGAATGTCCGGAATTTAATCCGTTCATACGTCAGGAGTGAGGTCAGCAATCAATGGGTGGAAAAACTGAGGGGTATTAGCCCACAGGACCCAGACGGCGTTTTCGCGAAAGTGAATAGCTTATTCCGCAGGAAGTCTCGAGTGAAGGTATCGAATCTTGAAGTCGCTAGTGATGAGATAAATCTTCTCGATAGAGCTGGTATCGAAATTGATAGTACGACTCCGGATAGAAATGGAAACAGGATTATATGTGATGGATTGCAGAAACTTGCCCTGATTGGAACACATTTTGAATTGTTTCATCTGCCAAACCCAGAGAGAAGGAATGAAATATTTTCAGAGGTCGTTGAAGCAAAAGTTTCCGACTTCAAATCAAGCCTGAACGGCCAATCAATTCTTCATTTCGATGAAACATTAACATCTGACCTCATACCGAACTTGAATCTTATTGATTATTTTGTCAGCTATGAAGACTTGTGTTTCATATTTTGCAGAATAGACAACAAAAAATCATGTGGTACTGATGGTATTCCAAATATAGTTCTCCGACATTTGCCTGAGGTTGCTATTAGGAATTATTGCATATTGTTCAACATGTTGAACAATTCATATTTCCTAAATGAGTGGAAAAAGGCTAAGGTATTTCCGATCTTGAAGAAAGGAAAAGAATCTTCATACCCCAAATGCTATCGCCCAATCAGCTTGCTGCCTAGCATCAGGAAGGTGTTTGAAGTGATACTCAACAGAGCATTAAACGCCCACATTGAGAAAAATGAGTTGATGCCGAATTGCCAATTTGGTTTTTGTGCCAGGCATTCGACCACACATGCAATAACGAAAGTAACCTCAGACATCTGTTGGAAACTAAATGATAGACAATGTGTTGGAGCATGTCTCATTGATATGGAGAAAGCCTTCGATACGGTGTGGTTAGATGGACAAGTTTTCAAACTTCTTCAGGACAAGTTCCCCAGACACCTTGTCGCCATGATGTGTAATATGTTATACGGGAAATCGTTTGTTGTAACTGATGGAAATCTGACAACAATGCGCGAGTTCAAGGTCTTGAATGGTCTACAGCAGGGAACAGTTACTGCGCCCCTGCTTTTCTCAATATTCATTCGCCAGCTATTGAACAGCTTTGATTTTAATGTCTCGCCAACGCGATCATTGGTAGCGTTTGCTGATGATCTGATCATCTATACGGCAGACCGAAAAGCTACAATAGCTCAGAGCAATCTTCAAAAAATGTTTAATGATGTGCAGCTCTACACCGACAATTGGCGAATGAAAATCAATGCACAGAAGTGTGAAACAATCTTGTTTCGGACAACGCTGCAGGGGGCCAGTCAAGACCTGAAACGTAATTGGAAGGATTTCCACATTATGGCTGGTGAGGGTAGTTCAGAACGGGTTCCACATAAATCCTGTGTTCGATACCTCGGTGTTCATCTCGATCAGTATCTGTACTATACTGAACATGTCAAAATCATGCTCAGTAAAGCACCAAAAGTAGTCATGGCCCTTCGAAAGCTCTTTCATTCCAGAAACATTGATCAAAAAGTCAAATTTATTTGTTACAAGACCTTGGTTAGGCCAGTTTTGACATACGGATGCCAGATCTGGTACAACCAGAGTGCTAGTACAATGGAAAGATTAAGAGTTTTCGAAAGGAAATGTCTTCGTGCATGTACTGGTTTGTACAGAAAGCCTGAGACGGATTGGAAGCACTATATATCGAATAGAAAAATTTATCAAACCGCTCAAGTGACAAGAGTCGATATCTTCATATTGAAACTTCTTCGGAATCATATCGCAAGATCTGTAACTATAAGTGAAAACCCTTGGATTTCACAGCCGTTCCACCCTACAGACGGGTATATTGTGACTTGCCTCACTACTGGCTTCGTTCCTCCAGAAGCATTCGTGTATTTGGACATGAATCGATATGTTTTTGATTCTGACGGCGTCCCAGTCATATATCACATATATCGACGGGCCACCGATAAGAAGATAAAATATCCTCCGAATCTGAGTTCACGAGACCAACAATTCCAATGGAGATACTCATTTGCTAGATTCGTTGAGGCTGGTCGAGCTGAGATGGAGCAATCTAGGTATTGGTGGCTGAATGACAATGTCTAATTTATTCGTGTTTATTTTCTGTTTTTGTGCTTTTTCTCGTTTCTTAGTGTTTTAGATTCATCTCATTATTGCTACATCTAGTATTGTTGTTTATTTGTATTATAAATTAGGTATAGGTTTCAATATAAGGTAACGTTTTTTTTTTTGATTGAACTTATTTAGAATTAGGGTGTAACATATTAGGCATAGGATATAAGTTCATTGTTGTGTTAGTAGTATAAGTAATTTTTGAATAATGCTGGTCGGTTTTTTCTCCTTTTTCCAATTGAATCAAAAAATATCTAATAATCTTGATTAATATAAATTTGCAAGTGTATTTTTTCATTAAATGTGTTTAACTGATAACGTATAAATTTAGAGAGCCATTCGGGCCATTAAGTTTTTTATAGTTTTATTGTTTGGAATTTGCTTTATGTTCTTTTAAAAATTTATAACGGTTGGTATTAAATAAAGCGCTTTTGACTTTGACTTTGAAGTTAAATGTTAATGATTACTTAAGGCTTACACAATAAATTAGACACGTTGTTAAGATATTGTAATAGTTTAAGATTATAGATTTGTATAAGCCGATGAGGTATAATTTAAAAGTTATTTTGACTTTTCTCTTTAAGTGGTAAGTTATTATATAAAATTTTGGATTTTCACCTTTTTTTCAATTAGTTATCCGATAAATAGATACTAGTGAAAATGAACAATAAATGTTATTGCTTCAATGTTTTCTTATTTTGTGAATAAATTTTGAGATTATTCGGGAAAATTTTGTTATTTGTTAATCTGTCTATGTAAATTATTATGCATATTTTGAGTAGAGCAAATACATTTAAGACATATGTACGAGTACATAAAACTTTAAAAGCCTAAACTGGGTCCAATAATTGTTTTGAGTTATTCATACATTGCTTTTTGTTCTATCTCGGCTGTTTTCACCTCACTTTAACGATACTAAATAAAAGAAAATCTTCCGTTTTATTAGGTGAATATTAGATTTTTATTGAATATTCTTCTTCAGTGCTTTTCTACAAGTATTTCTTATAAGCAATCTACAGTCCTTTTTTATACATCTAAGTTTTTTCCCATACAGGTAACAATCTTTCCGTGCTAAATGGTCTATTAAGGGGTTTAACAATTATAGGTAATTACCTTAGCTATAAATCTTCCAAATTTAAACAAGTGACCCTTTAAGAGGTTTAAGCGGATAAAGAATTACAGGTAATCAGCAAGTTAACAAAATGATCCTTTAGCAGGGTTAAGAGAAATTAAGTTAATTAGCATAATTAGGAACTTTACATTTTTTAAGTGGTTTATTGATAAATTAAAGAAAGAGTTACCTACGTCTACATACATTCTTTTTTCTTGTAGTTCGTTGTAAATATACCAGCTTTCGTATGCGTCGAGCTTCCGCTGTTTTGACACCTCCTTCAACACTTCGACGTTGTCCTTGGTTATTTCGTGGTTTTCCTCCATTGCGTGCCTCGCCACCATTGGTTTCGTCTCTGAAAGTGCTTTACTTCTTTTTCGAGCGCTTACGACTTCGCTGATATGTTCCTGGACCCTGATTCCTTCCAGTCGCTTTGTTTGTCCAATATTAGTTTTTCCGCAATCCGTGCATGTAATCCTATATATCCCATTCTTCTCCCAGAGGTTCTTTGGATCTTTGGCGCTTCCGAGAATTACTTTAAGTTGTGTTGTCCTGCTTGTATCCACAATTTTGATGCCTTCATTTTTAAGACACGTTTGATTTTATGTCTGCAATTACTTCTCGCATCTCGTTGCCTTGCTTGTGGATCTTGGGTTGCCCTCGAATTCTGGGGAGAACCGGGTTGGGGACTTTGAGGCTTCCTATAATCTGAATAATATCTTTGCACTCTTTTAGTGTTTTTTCCACGCGCTTAATCGATTCGGGTAGAGGGTCTTTCCTTAATTATTGAGTCTGTAGATCGCTTGTGTTTTATAAATTTGTTGTACTCCGAGAAACTCAAGCAATCTACAGCCTCAATAAGAGCAGACATTAAATTTTTAAAAGAATGTCAGAAGGCAGGTGTAGCTCCAAAATTGCATAAAGTAACGACAAATCAATCATTGTATAACAGTACAGAACATATTAAGAAAATGGAACGGAACTTTTAGGACACAGTATTCAAGCGTTTTATTCAAAATTAGCAGAGACAACGTTAAAAGCCTACGCAATGCACTTAAAAATAACAAAAGACATTTCAAAAAACCAAGGAAACATTGGAAAATTCAGGCAGAAAATAGCCAGAGCATTCGAATGTACAGCAGCAAATAAGAGAAGGATCCACAAGAATAAACTGAAGGAATTAACCCTTCGTTGCATGAATTATTAAAAACTACAAATCAAATTACTTACTGTAATGCATGATTATAATAAAGAGTTAAAAAACATATTTCTGTGGAGAAAAATTGTTTTTCACTATTGTAATTGAATTATCCTTTGTAGTAAATTTGATACACTATGAAATAATGCGGATAAACTAATTCAGGTGGAAATCATTAAAGCCATTTTTGTCTTTCGTCAAACATAAATGAACGGAGCATTTTTCACACTTACAATGGGAGAACCGTTTGAATATGAGCAGCTTACACCTTTGACGGGTTGTTTCATATTTTATGCAGTGAGCAAATTGGTCCATCCTAACATTCTTGGGAGGTAGATGTGCTGCAGGCTCCTTATGTTTCTTGGCTTCAATTTCTCATTGCAATTGGCTAGATGAAGGCCTTTCGCGCTTCTTCTCTTTTGAGGAGTTTATTAAACCGAGTGTCTCTGCAATCTCCAGCCTAAACTCCCATCGGGTTTTAGAACATTTTTTGTTTTTGGTTTTCTGTACTGCATTTACAATTGCAACATTCACAAGATGAAAAAATACCCGTAAATACAACTTTTTTGATCGAAATGGAATCTTGTATCAACCAATATGGCTACCGAGCAAATCACCGCCACCCATATGTTTATTATACTCTTGAACATGTTGGGACATGTGACATTTACTTTTTGAAGTTGCTTCTTATCATAACGTTTTACATTATGAGTTGGTAGCTTCCCAAAATATGAAAAAAGAAGTCTTACCATTTTGTTATCATTCCGTGAAGATTTGTGACAAATCCTTCACAAGTTCCTCGGAGCTTTTTTTGAATGTCTTTCCAGGCTTAAGAGGGTTATTGGGTATTCTGTTCTGGCGGATAACACCCAACATATAAATTCCTTGGTTGGTGAGAGATGCGAAGATTTGAAGCGATGTATAGTAATTATCGCAGTAAAGTTGGTAATTTATATTCCGTGGTATATTTCTTGCAAGACTCACAACGCTATTTCCACTGGCTCCTAAATATGATTGGCCTTTAGCTAAATGAGTAAACCAGTTAGTGGCTCCTTTATATACTTCAAAGCCGTAAGACAATCCTGTTGTGCAGCATGAACAGTTTAAACCCCCACTTGTGCAGTTTCATTAGATTGTACTGCTTTATCTGGTGCCTGTATTTTGTGGTACATATTTGCTCATCGAATGAAAGTTTGGCACTGAAGTAAATCGATTATTCAATTCTGTAAGGAAAATTTCAAATTTCGGGTCAACTTTTTGAAGCATGGTACTATTGTCGTTGAAATGTAAGACCCCTTTGAGGCGTTCAAAATCACTAATTGTCATGGTATTACGAACATTTGCAATGCCAATATCATGGCTCCATAGGCAACGAGTTCTTGGAGGGTTTTTGATAGATGTACAAATTATTATACCCAAAAACTTTTGTATATCTTCATTAGAAATGTTACATTGTTTATTCGGATTTTTCTGAATCGAGTAGAGATTTGTTTGTTCTGTTATACAATTTATGATGCTATCAGTGATGAAGTACTTGAAGAAATCAAACGGTGTCTCTAACTGCAGTACTTCAATCGGAAGATCTGAATTACCTTTGAAACTGAGACTCTCCTCACCAATTTGAAAGGTTTTCTTACGCCACGAAATATCTTTTGCATTGAGTTTAATTTTTGATGCAATATTTTCTGCTACACTTGTACAAGGATCATTGTCGTCATGCTTACCTACACCAACGGTTTCTTCTTCAACTTATTCCGCATCACTCCACAAAACAGTCTCCTTCTCATCAACTGGTATATAATGAGGATCTGCAATGTTGTCCGAATCCGAAAAGTCTGAAAACTCTCCTAAATCATCTGGACTGTCACACATATGTTGCAAAATGTCCTCCAGTTCAGCATCAGTCAGTTTCTCTTTTGGACCTTTTTTCTCCACGACATATCTGACAAAAATCGAAAGCAAAATATGCAGTTTTTCCTAAAACTGACAACAAAAGAATAAAAACAAGATATATTTTCATCTTTGCGATGAAACTATCATAGTACCTCTATACCATGGTGTTGCAAATTCGCAAGACTATTATTTAGAGGTACCATAAAAAAAAACTACCAATAAAAAGTGCTCCGAAGCATAGATAGCTTACCTTCTGACTCTTTCTATTAATTCCTTTACTATTTCCTTCACTATATTTATAAACAAAACTGCAATTTTCACTTTTCAACACTTGAAGTACACTCGCACGTGCTCAGACAAATTTATAGTTACAATGAACCGTTTTAAACACGATCACTTATCCTGCTCCACCAAATGATGTGCCATATTTCTTACCATGAAATAAATTCAAAACGTAAAGTGCTTTTGTACTAAAAGTGTTATAAACAGAATGTAGCAAATTTCCAACAAGATGAAACAACGGGTTAAAACGCCAAGAAGGAATTCATCATCAATCTCCACAAAATAGCGCAATTGAAGTACTACCTAACTTCGTCATCAATAAATCTAGTGTAGAGTTTACTAGGGAAGAAATAATGGTACTGAATAAAGGACTAAATCATGCTATACTTTCTAATAAAGCGATGATAGATGTAAGTATCGACGTGGAAAGCGCAATTAAATACATGAGTATGAATGAAAAGGAAAACACCCGAAACAAAGTGAAGGAAGCGATCCAAAATACACGAAGCAAGAGAATCAGAATAGAAGAAGCACGTATAATCAACAACTTGTAGCAAAAACTAGTGTACTACCTTAAGGCCAATAAAAGTCACAACGCGGTAATAATGGATAAAGAAGAATACAATACCAATATGAGCAGAATTCTTAATAGCCCCTGATTCGTCGAATTAAGGAAAGACCCACTACCCAAATCGATTAAGCGCGTAGAAAAAAACACTAAAAGAGTGCAAAGATATTCTTCAGAATAAAGGAAGCTTCAAAGTCCCCAACCCGGTCCTCCCCAGAATTCGAGGGCAACCCAAGATCCACAAGCAAGGCAACGAGATGCAAGAAGTAATCGCAGACATAAAATCAAACGCGTCCTGAAAAATAAAGGCATCAAAATTGTGGGTACAAGCAGGACAACACAACTTAAAGCAATTCTCGGAAGCGCCAAAGATCCAAAGAACCTCTGGGAGAAGAATGAGATATATAGGATAACATGCACGGATTGCGGAAAAACTTATATTGGACAAACAAAGCGGCTGTTAGGGATCAGCGTCCAGGAACATATCAGCGAAGTCGTAAGCGCTCGAAAAAGAAATAAAGCACTTTCAGAGACAAAATCGATGGTGATGGGGCACGCAATGGAGGAAAACCTCGAAATAACGAAGGACAACGTCGAAGTGTTGAAGGAGGTGTCAAAACAGCGGAAGCTCAACGCACACGAAAGCTGGTATATTTACAACGAACCACAAGAAAAAAGAATGAATGTAGACGAAGGTAACAGCCAGTCATCTTTATTTTCTTTAATTTATCAAAAACTTGTAATGTTCCTAATTATGCTAATTAACTTAATTTCTCTTAACCCTCCTAAAGGATCATTTTGTTAACTTGCTAATTCCCTGTAATTAAAAAATTCTCCAAATAAATAGCTGTATCACCAGGTGCTTTCCTTGACTTTAGCTTCTCTGCTTCCTTGATATGTTCGCTGAACCTTGTTTTGACTGATCGCTTGGTTTGTGCGATGTACGATATCTGGCATGGCTGGCAGGTAATTTTACATATGGATCCTATTTTGCTCGTGGGTATCGCTGTTATGTGGACTTTCTTCAGGATTTTCCCGATCTTCCCAAAGATCTTTGAATACGAGTACGTTATTGCTGCTCTTTGATTTTGTTCTAGGTTCCGGTTTTGTTCATGGAGAGTGGTTAGCGATGCCGCTTTTAGTCTTGTTTCCATTTTCCGTTCATCTTCGCTGCAATCAAAATAAACGTCTTCTCTCGCTCATATCGCTGTTCGTTAACGGAGTCGTCAGCATTCGGTATATCCAACTGTTGAACGTTGCCATCTTTGTTTGGTACGAGTGGTGTGATGTGGCTGGTATCGTCCTCTGTGTATTTGTGGGTTTCCTGAAAATATCAAACTCTAAAACATTGTTATTTCTTATTATTTTAATGTCTAGAAAAGGTATTTCGTTGTTGTTCTCCACTTCTGTTGTGAAGGTGATATTTTTATGTATTTCATTCATTTTCTTTAATGTCTCTTCAATTTTATCCCTCTTCACTATCGCGAGAACGTCGTCAACATAACGGATCCACATCCTTGGGAAGACACCCTCTTCAGCTATTCTTTGTTCTACCCATCCCATAAAAATTTCACTCAAGACAATGTGTTCCCCATTGCCACGCCGAATTTTTGCTTGAAATATCTTCCTCTGAAGGTAAAATAGGTCTCTGACATGCAAAGAGTTGCCAATTTGTAGAAACATCTTAATCGCTTCTTTGATGTTTTGAAATCACTCTGGCTAGTTAGCCAATCCTCGAACAACGCCAACAGAGGGGAATTGATCGAGAAGTTAATGACAGCAAAGCTCATCGAAGCAGACAAAATACTAGTGTCTTTTGACGTGAAAGCACTTTTCCCAAGTGTCCCAGTGAAACAGGCGTTGGCGTTGTTCGAGGATTAAAATAATAAGAAATAATAATGTTTTAGAGTTTGATATTTTCAGGAAACCCACAAATACACAGAGCACGATACCAGCCACATCACACCACTCGTACCAAACAAAGATGGCAACGTTCAACAGTTGGATATACCGAATGCTGACGACTCCGTTAACGAAACAGCGATATGAGCGAGAGAAGACGTTTATTTTGATTGCAGCGAAGATGAACGGAAAATGGAAACAAGACTAAAAGCGGCATCGCTAACCACTCTCCATGAACAAAACCGGAACCTAGAACAAAATCAAAGAGCAGCAATAACGTATTCAAAGATCTTTGGGAAGATCGGGAAAATCCTGAAGAAAGTCCACATAATAGCGATACCCACGAGCCGGAAATTCAAAATAGGATCCAGACTAGGCACACCGAAGGATAGGAAGCAAAAGGATGCAAAATGTGGCATATATAAAATTACCTGCCAGCCATGCCAGATATCGTACATCGGACAAACTAAGCGATCAGTCAAAACAAGGTTCAGCGAACATATCAAGGAAGCAGAGAAGCTAAAGTCAAGGAAAGCACCTGGTGATACAGCTAAGTCCGCCGTTGCCAAGCATATTGTATGAACAAATCACGCAATCAATTGGGATGATCTAGAGGTAATACAAGACGTGAGCAACAATCGGAAATTGGACGTATATGAGAGCCTTTGGATTATTCGACAACCGGAAAACGCACGGCTCAATGAAGATGTGGGCAACGATTACTCAAGGATACTAGATCTAATTAAATCTAAATAATATTTAAAATATAATAAACGAATTATAATAGCAGTAATAAAAACAAAAACTCAATGAGGGAAAAGCAATAAATGAGGGAAAAGCAATAAATGATACCTCTTAAGCAGGGATAATAAAATGTAATTAAAGATATAGGTTAACTGATAGGTCTCAAAGACAAAAACAGGTAAAATGTTAGTAATGTAAGAGATATAAAAAGCGGATACTATTTGGAATTAAACCATAACAAAAAACACTGAAGAAGGAGGAACTCTTACATCCGAAATATATATTTGTTTAGCATTAAATTTACAATATTTGCGTTTTTCTGGAAAAGTTGGAGGAGTATTTATTTGGAGAATTTTTTAAATGGTGAAAAAAAACCGAGATAACGAAGAATTTACCTGTAATTCTTTATCC